>CM060977.1:180323051-182723051 GCA_030765065.1 Deroplatys truncata
CAGAGAGTATCGTTTAATATAAACGAGGACATGTGTAGGATGCTTTTGTTAATAGGTGCAGCGGATTATTATAATCATTATTATCGTTATTATTATTGTTATCATTAGCAGTAGTAGTAGTAATACTAGTGTTGTAGTAGTAGCAGCAGAAATAGTAGTAGTAGTGCTAGTAGTGGTAATAGAAATTGTAGTAGTAATAATCTAAATCATTCTAAGAGGCCTTCGGAGCTATTCCCAGAAAATTCAAGCTGTATATTTCATTTGTTATGAAAACATCTTAATGTATGGCATTTTAATCAAAATCGTTAGCGCATGATTGAGAAATTCGAAATTTTCAAAAAGCTTAACATGATTTGGGATAGGGGATTTTGTTGAAAATCTTCGTGTTGCACTTTTGGACGAAGCGGAATTAAAATACCATGTTTGGTATTTAACTGCTCGTTTCTGAGAATGCTGTTCAAAGACACACACACACACACACACACACACATACACACACACGGAACGTTTTCTAAAAATCATCGTTTTGGATTCAGGGGATCTCAAAGCATTTGGTTCCGGTAAAAATCTCGACATCTAATTTTTGGATAGAATGCAATACTTTCCCTACGTGTTGTAGAGAAGGTAATAGGGTCTATTCACAAATAATTCCTATATGGTAGCCAATTAGATGCAAATAATTAATGAATACAAAATTATTTGTAGGAATGAAACAGTAATAATAAAATGTAACAGAATGCACAAGAAGACTATATCAGTAAAGCATCTTGCACTGCCCTCAGATTATTAGACAGGACATCAATCAAGAAAATTTCGGTGTAGCAGAAATGTCCCATTTAAACCCTATTTTTGTTGATCCTCGGAGTACGAAAGCTGGATCCCATTGCTACAGGTCCACATGGCGTTTTCCAGGAAGTAATTTATAGGGTCCTCAAAGAGCAATTCATTATATTATTATTATTTGTCACAGTGGCCCTTCCAACCTTTCTGCATGATTTATGTTCCGTTACCTGGTAACAAATTGCATAAACGAACAAGTATCTAAATACTCGCGTACACAGAAAATAGGGAAACGGTATTTGCCCCTGGGTAAATAAAAATTGTACATTAAGTTCAATCCTTAAGATGCTTGCAAAGCGAAATCAATATATATATATATATATATATATTCTTGGTATGAAAATAATGGGATGTATAGAACGCAAATAACGCCATTTTCGTCAATGTTCATGGACTAGTTTCTAGATACGCAGACATCTAAGCCAGAAATTACATAGACTCATGCATTTAGCATGATATTTAAAGAATAATGTCACTTATACATTACGTATAAGTATGTGCATAGTAGAAAATCAATTATACACATACACACATATATATATATATATACATATATACCCTACATTTAGGTCAAGTAATCACGATATCGAAATATAATACTAGTGTTAATAACAATCATTAGGCCCACTTACGTAGTGCCATATATTAACTACATCAAAGGTCAGCGCGGCAGCCATGTTGGATTGAAGTCGCACCTCACTTCCCATATAAGTACACAGAGCGCCAGAGAAAATCTTCGGTGGATTTTGTTACGTTTTCTGGGATCTTTTGAGGCATGTCCTTCACCTTACCTATCGCATAGCGTGGTGGTTTCATAACACAGCAATAAGGGGGACAAGAGGGGAGGTTGATGCCTTTGCCTTTTCTGGTGTTATTGAAACCAAAACATGTTCATTGTCTCAGAAACAGTCATGCCGTATACTAGTCGTGGATATAAGGAGGGTATGTGGGAGGCTGGTCGCTCTGTTACAGCAATTGCAACGGCAGTGCATAAAAGAGCTTTTATATTAAACTACTGGATAAAACATATAACACGAATGTGGGCAAGACGGTCTACGCATACTTGTCAGAATGTGTGCACTCCCCATAAAGCATCCGCAGATGATGATTACATTCGTTTACTAAATGCAAATTACTCTTTTGCTATAATCGACTGATTATGTACACTAACTAGAGATAAATGTGTATATGCATATGGTTTACCGAATATACATACATATTATGCCAAAAAAATTGGTTATATTTTTGTCCATAATCCGGTTACATGCCTATGGTCAGCAATAAGTTAGAAAAGGCATATTAACAATTATAGTTTGCATTAGAGGTAAAACATAATGCTTTATTTATTTATGTTTAGTTATGTTTGCTTCTGTGCAGCAACAAGCATTGATATCATTGTGAGAATACAGTTCTGTTTATTTTTTGTAATAAAGCATTGCTGCGTATTTAATAAATACCATTCAAGCTTTAATTTGCACCCCCTGAAAATCTTCTCACACTACACATTCCACATTTCGCTCACTTGGGCGCTCATCAAGCTTTCCTCTTAGCTTTTAACCCTTTCAAAGGCGTATCCTGTACTAGCCGATAATGTATGGGTTACCAATGGCGATAAAAGGTGTGTATTACAAACTGAATGCACTCACTCTACCTCTTTCCCTTTTAGCTAATACGATCGAGAGCGTAAACATGTATTTCGTTTCCACGCCATTTTGTAACCTTTGTTGTGGTTATTGGTGTAACTATTTAGCAGAACGAGTAGCACACCCTGCAACGTGCCTAGCGCAACCAATGAAATGGCCACGGCTCCCCAAGGCCACGTACAACGATAAATAATGTACGCGAGGTGCAGTGACATTTCCTTTAGCGCTCTTTGTACAAGTAATGAAGGCTGGTTTTACGATCTTAGAAAAACCGAAATAAAACACAAAAATGATTCACAGAAGGACACCAATGCGCTTGTGTATAACTTAGTATTTCGAACATTAAAAATATTACTTTACTTAGGTCCGTGTTAACGCTATTTTCGCAAAATTAATGTTGTAAAATAAAAGAACACTGCGCTGCATGTGCCCGACTTGCAATGGCCTTCATGGCATGTGCACAGTTTAAAATTTAGGATAAAATAACAATTTATAAATGCTTCGTGGCATTATGGTAACTATTAACAAAAAGTTTAACTACAGAAGCAGCAAGCAGAAAACGAGTATGACAATTATTTTGGTTTCTAGCAAGGAAATCTAAAGATGTGTTGCACGTCGGTATTGCAAAAAAGGTTGCAATTTTGTTTAGATTCTTCTGTATTACTATAGATCCCTTTTAGAGCAAAATAATTGATTTTAAGGCTAAATATTGGATTATAATTCATTTTGGAAAAAAGAAACTGGTTTATTCACCATTAATTTTTTTGTATGTACTAGTTTAAGTGTTTAACCATAAATTAAATAATAATTAAACATGTTTATAAAATAAACATTAAATTTCAATATCTTTAAACTCATAGCAAATTTTAAAATCATAAAATTCTCCATAGTCAATAAATTATAAATGTTCTTTAAAAAGCTTATCAAGGAATGCCCTTGAAAAAATGATAGTAAATATAAACAAAATTTAAAATATTCACAAAAATATTGGAAATAAACACAATTTAATAGGTTAGGATCTGAAAGAGTACTGAAACGATTAAAAAACTTTCTTAGTTGTACATATTTAATGTCATGCAACTTTTCTATAAATATGAAATGGCATTTCAGAAGCAGAGAAGAAAAACGTAAATTTAGCACCATATACATGGAAATCACTGCATTTCAAGTGGTCAGTATAGTGGAATTGTGTACATAGTGAATGCCAGCACCGATAGATTCTATAAAGATACCTGTACAATCATCGTTTGCACTAATAATCATGAAACAAATAAAAAAGTATAAAACTGGCTGCAATTTCAGTAAAATGAATACTTGAACAAAACTGATAGAAATCAGAAAGTTTGGTATTAGAATCAGTTAAAAATAACAAAACAAAACAAAAAAGTTAAGAAAACTTTGATAGTGCGTGATATAAAGAATTAATCATTCCTAGAATCCAGTATTAATAAATGTTGTTATATAAATACGGAGTAGGTATTTACTTCATCCTCTCCAGGAATCCAGTGCTTTCTACTGAATTTGGTTAACAAAATACTTATTCCCTCCAAATTTCTGAGTTTCGATGTAACCTATATAATTCGTTACTCTTTTGTGCTTATAGTGCACCTGAAAGCACAAGAATATGATATTTTCAATCTTAATCAGCTTCGACACAACTGTTTCCTTATGTTTATATTGAGGAATTCAGCCTAAGATAGCGCGCGGATACCACGTGATCAGTTCCCCGTTAATCAGCAAGCCGTATTGGCAGCATTCGCAAGATAAATCAGTTGCTGTAGTTTCCATATATAGAACTTTACTGTATTCTCTTAGCTGAGACCTCTGTGAGATGTTTCCAGAATTAATAACTGCAGTGATGTCACGCCATGTCATGTGCTGTGCATCACTCAGGAAAGATTTTTATAAGATATTTCCAGAAGTAGTAACTACAATAATATTAGAACACGGCTACTGCTCAGAATAAGATTATTCCGTTATATCATGTACTGTGCTCCACTCAGGAGAGACATTCTCTATGAGATGTTTCCAGAATAACTAACTACAGTAACATCAGCGCACGGCTTCGGCTCAGAATCAAACACATCATGTCATGTACTGTTGTACTCCACTCAGAAAGAACTTCTCTGCGAGATGCTTCCGGAACTATTAACTAGAGCAATATCCAAGCATGACGATGGCTGAGAATCAGACCTACCAGGCCATTTCATGCGCTGTGCTCCACTCAGAAAGGAGTTTATCGTGAGATGTCTACGGATCTACTGACTAGAGTGATATCAAAGCACGACGATGGCTCAGAATTCGACATATTAGGCTGTCATATGATATGCTTCACTCAGAAGAGAGCTCCTCTTGGAGATATCTCTGAAACTACTAATAAGAGTGATTTCAAAGCCTGGTGATGGCTCAGAATCTGACATATTAGGCTATGTCATATGCTTTGCTCCACTCAGAACAGAGCTTCTCTTGGAGACATCTCTGGAACTTCATTATGTTTTATTAGATTTTTTTTATTAATGTTATTTTCTTTAACAATATTTGTTTTTAGAAACTACTGACTAGAGTGATATCAAAGCACGACGATGGCTGAGAATCAGACGTAGCAGGCCATTTCATGCGCTGTGCTCCACTCAGAAGAGAGTTTATCGTGAGATGTCTACGGATCTACTGACTAGAGTTATATCAAAGCAAGACGATGGCTCAGAATCTGACATACCAGGCTATGTCATATGCGTTGCTCCACTCAGATCAGAGCTTCTCTTGGAGATATCTCTGCAACTACTGACTAGAGTGAGATCAAAGCACGGTGATGGCTCAGAATCAGACATATCAGGCTATGTCATATGCTATGCTCCACACAGGAGAGAGCTTCTCTTGGAGATATATCTGAAACTACTGACTAGAGTGAGATCAAAGCACGGTGATGGCTCAGAATCAGACATATCAGGATATGTCATATGCTTTGCTCCACTCAGAACAGAGCTTCTCTTGGAGATATCTCTGCAACTACTGACTAGAGTGAGATCAAAGCACGGTGATGGCTCAGAATCAGACATTTCAGGCTATGTCATATGCTTTGCTCCACACAGGAGAGAGGTTCTCTTGGAGATATCTCTGAAACTACTGACTAGAGTGAGATCAAAGCATGGTGATGGCTGAGAATCAGACATATCAGGATATGTCATATGCTTTGCTCCACTCAGAACAGAGCTTCTCTTGGAGATATCTCTGTAACTACTGACTAGAGTGAGATCAAAGCACGGTGATGGCTCAGAGTCAGACATATCAGGCTACGTCATATGCTTTTCACCACTCAGAACGGAGCTTCTCTTGGAGATATCTCTGGAACTACTGACTACAGTGAGATCAAAGCATAGCGATGGTTCAAAATCAGACATATTAGGCCATGTTATATGCTTTACTCCACTCAGGAGAGAGCTTCTCTTGGAGATGTCTCTGCAACTACTGACTGGAGTGATATCAAGGCATAGCGATGGCTCAGAATCAGACATATCAGGCCAGGTCATATGCTCTGCAGGAGAGAGCTTCTCTGTGAGATTTCTCCGGAACTACTGACTAGAGTGATATCAAAGCACGGCGATGGCTCAGAATCAGACATATTAGGCTATGTTATATGCTTTACTCCACTCAGGAGAGAGCTTCTCTTGGAGACGTCTCTGGAGCTACTGATTAGAGTTAGGTCAAATAACGGTGATGTCTCAGAATCAGACATAACAGGCTATGTAATATGCTTTGCTCCACTTAGGAGATAGCTTCTCTTTGAGATGTTCTCCGATCTTCTCACTAGAGTGATATCAAAGCAAAGCGATGGCTCAGAATCAGACATATCAGGCCAGGTCGTATTCTGTGCTCCACTCAGAAGAGAGCTTCTCTGTGAGATGTCTCCGGATCTACTGACTAGAGTGATATCAAAGCACGGCGATGGCTGAGAATCAGACATATCAGGCCATGTCATATGCTGTGCTCCACTCAGAAGAGAGCTTTTCTGTTAGATGTCACTGGAACTATTGTCTAGAGAATATCAAAGCACAGCGATGGCTCACAATCAGACATATCAGGCCAGATCATATGCTGTGCAGGAGAGAGCTTCTCTGTCAGATGCCTCCGGAACTACTGACTAGAGTGATATCAAAGCACGGCGATGGCTCACAATCAGACATAAAATGCCAGGTCATATGCTGTGCAGGAGAGAGCTTCTCTGTCAGATGTCTCCGGAACTACTGACTAGACTGATATCAAAGCACGGCGATGGCACATAATCAGACATATCAGGCCAGGTCATATGCTCTGCAGGAGAGAGCTTCTCTGTGAGGTGTCTACGGAACTACTGACTAGAGTGATATCAAAGCACGGCGATGGCTCACAATCAGACATATCAGGCCATGTCATATGCTATGCTCCACTCAGAAGAGAGCTTCTCTTTGGGATGTCTACGGAACTACTGACTAGAGTGTAATCAAAGCACGTCGATGGCTCACAATCAGGCATATCAGGCCAGGTCATATGCTGTGCTCCACTCGGAAGAGAGCTTCTCTTTCAGATGTCTCCGGAAATATTGACTAGAGTGATATCAAAGCACGGCGATGGCTCGCAATCAGACATATCAAGCTATGTCATATGCTGTGCTCCACTCAGAAGAGAGCTTCTCTGTGAGATGTCTCCGGAACTACTGACTAGGGTGATATCAAAGCACGGCGAAGGCTCAGAATCAGAGATATCAGGCCATGTCATACTCTGTGCTCTACTCAGAAGACAGCTTCTCTGTGAGATGCTTCCCAAATTATTAACAACGGCTACATCTTAGCGCGGTTGCTTCTCAGAATCAAACATGTCAACACATACATCATAAAATGCTCCTGTGCTGGATACAATGTCTAACAAGAGTGAACATGTACTTTGAACAGATACAGCTATTCATGACATCACCCAAACTGCTGCCGTTTGGTCTTCCCTCATTTTCCCTAGATTGTTAACGCACGTTTCAGGATGTTCTTATGATTAACAGTAACAGGAAAACCTGGAAAAGCAACTGTATCCAACCCAGAAATATTACTCTAATACAAACCACCACACTTCGGCTGTTAATAAGCGCGTCACGTAAATCCGTAAGGCGTGTGCATATTCTTTAGTAGCTGTTCATCATTTATCTTAAACGACTTCAAAGTTGGCAAAAATAATTTATTATCTAATGGTGCTATTATAAAGTGTAAAAGTGTATGCATATTAAGGACGCATTATAAAATGTTCTCCATGTTTTTTTAAGCGGAGACAAAATGTCCTGTTCCCGCCAATGTTTAATTTACCCCAACTTAATTGCCCATTATATGCGAAACTATTCAAGATATGGGATTTACATTTTAACAGGACTTGGAAATATCCATGTTTTCACTGATGTGCTTTATACACAAGAATGTGATTTCTGAAAGGATATATGATTTTTTTCTTAATTAGACAAATTTGTATTAAAACTTATTAACAATTGCTGTTTTAAGACACAACCTATCAACCCATTAAAAGCAAAGTCAGTCAATAATACTACTGCTATGATAAATAGAGGAACAGGTGGATAAAACAGCATTTTGAATTTACCCATAAATATTAAAATACGTGTGAACGTTTGTAACTAATTATAGGGTTCTACCAAAAATAATTCCTCCTCGTGATCTAAATTTGAAATGGCTCAAATTATATTGTATTAAAATAAAGATTTGAAAAAAAAGCTTTGTAATTCTGACAATCTTAAAATTTGGGTGGCAATATGGGACAGAGAACAATAGAACATTAAAATGAACCATTAAACTAAAAATTTTATTATATGCTTGTATTTTTAACAGGAACTGAAAAAATAAGCAATTGCGATGTAATACAAGAAAAGTATGCTTTGTCTAAAAAAATAATTAAACTTATTTTCAGTCTTTTCAATGATAGTTGGAAGAACAACTTCTAAAGAGCACAATTTAAGGCACAAAAGTATAAAATGGAGCTGTCATTCTCACATGCAGAACAGTCCATATGTGCCCATTTACCACAAATGTCACACCTGATCCAGAGTTCTGCAGGCCTCGTCTCCGAATTTACAATCGCAAAAAATACTATCAGTATCCTCCTCTTCTGGTGTGAAATTTTTCGTTAGAATTAACAAAACTGATTCACCTGAAGAGATGGATACATAAGTGTCAACTGAATCAGAAGATTCTTGTCTGGATGGGAGTCTTCTTCTAGCTTGAAAGTTCGTGATCGTTTTAGTTTTCTTCGGACCATTCTTTTAATATGAGATTCGTCTTTACTTGTTGATGGCTGGGCTTCATCTGAAACTGTTGGAACACAATTGCTTGTAGGGGCACAAACAGAAGAGTTTTGTCTTCCTTTTCGAGGATTCCATTAGTTTTTATTCTTCCGGGGAGCTTCAAGTGCTGTCTTATATGGCGAACTTGTGATCAGAGCTGCTGTTGATGCTTTTATTCCTTTGTTAGTTGTTCTTTTCTTCAGAACTGGAATGGGTGAAATATCCTCAGGACTAACATAGTTATGATCTCTGTGTTCAGTATGCATCAGAGTTGGAGTCTGGCCACGCTCAGGATTAAAGTCAGGGGATTCTTGCTCTTCTGCAATGTTTGTGCCAGTGAAGTGTGCCTCAGTAAACACATTCCTATTAGACGATATATCCCAGTGTGTCGAAACTCATTAACTGCAATTTCACCTGTCTGAGTCTTGAGATATGCTCTGCTGAACAGTTCTCCAATATCATATGGCGATAAAGAACCTTGAGTTTGGCGCACTTGCATACAAATCTGTACACTGTATTAAGTAGAGGAGACATGAATGTTTTATCAAGAGGCTGCAGTTTATGACTTGAGTGGGGTGGAAGCCTCATAATTGTGATATGATTTTCCCTTGCCATGTTGATAACATCTGGAGTCTTCGCGTGGGAGAATTACCATCAAGGTTCAAAAGCACAGGTGACTCCGCAAAAGGTAGTTTTCTGGACAAAATGCTCAACCACCTCAAGAATAACTCCTCTGTACCCAACCTTAAGGGCGACAACCTCCAATAGCCCCAGGAGGAGCACCTTTCATCTGCTGATTATTCCAGTTCATCCTTGGGAAAATCAGCATTGCAGGAACGAAGGTGCCTCCAGCACTCATCAGGCGTGCCTCTCTCGCAAAATAAGGGCACCAATCTGACACTTCCCTTTTAGACCAATAATTTTTGGGATTCTACTTCGCACCACACTGAGCCGAGTCTCATCGACGTTGAATATTCTGTCAACTGGGTATGGACAGTTTTAATATTAGGATTTAAGAATATCAAAGAATTTGTTTACATTTCCCTTTATCACTTTGTACAACCAATAGCAAGAACAAAAATGTGCCAGTGGGATTTCTTATCGATATAGTATTACCGAAACAATTCATAAAGTGATCAAACCAGGCTCGACTGGCCATTACATTAGAAAATGGATAATTAATGTTGTTTCTCTCCGCCAACTGAAAGGCTAAACTTCGAACACAATTTCTAGCTAAACCATAAAAAGTTTACTCCATGTCCAGAAAATACTCCACAAGTTGTTTTTCCATTTCCCGAGGGAGAGTGGGCTTTCTCCCCAAAGTCGTAGTAGCGGCAATATCTGTAGCCGAACCAGAAGCAGACACTAAGCGATGCAAAGTGAATCTCGGGACTTTGTGGTAATTTGCAGCCTCTCGAATGCTAAGTTTGTTGTATTTTACTGATGTTATGGCACGAGCCATATCGTCCTCTTTCCAGTTTTTACGTATACCTTTAGGAGAAGGTCCCAGTTTTGTCCTCGGCATCCCTTATATCACAATAACCTGAACAGAGAAAGAGGGTTTCAATATGGAACACCTCAGTTCTGCTTGTCCTATAATAGTGCCATTCAGTTAACAGCACATAACCTTCTACAACACATCTATAAGCTAGCCAACCAGGTGTGTGAAACTAATTGAGGCCGTCAAGTGCAAAACTGGCCTTATCCAGGTAAAATGAATTTTCAGAAAATGCGAGAAACTAAAATTAAGCAAACAGCAGAACATTTGGAAATTCTCTTAACGTAGTAATGTCCGGACTAGACACTTAAAAATGCATGTATTTTCTCGAAAATCAATCTCAAATAATATGGCGGTAAATGAAAATTTAATTTTGGATAAGACGAGTTTTGTACACAACGGCAGTGGATTTGGCGAGTTTTGGTGAAAACACAATACCAAATTACAATTCAGTGCAAACATTTTCGCATTTTCTTCTCAGTATTTGTGTTTGACAATGTTAATAAATGACGCCCTGCAATATTTGTATAATTATAACCATTTTTTATTTAATTTTAGTTAAAAAAACTAAATTTTGACCCTTTTTTCACCAATTTCGCATAAGAATATCAATGAATCACTCCTTTCATACTTTGCTCACTAAAATTGACCAGTTTTCATATCACATACATCTTATGACTTGTAAAATTTATATGTTATGTTTAAAATCTAGTACCAATAACCAATGTTAAAAAACAAACATTAAATTCTAAGTTGTCCTTCCTCACTATCCAAGAAACTCTCAAAAACAGCGTCTACTTCTTTATCGTCATTGGCAATATTGTTTTTAGATATTAAATTCTTGTAAATTACAGGCTTTCATTTTCCTCCCAGTTATCACCAAACGTTGTTTTAATAAATTTTTCACCTCTTTAACCTTTTCCTCCTTTACGTTTACACCTACATCTAAATTTCTTGCAATATGCATTTCTAAGGTTTTTGCCTCGCTTTAGAATGGTCTGCCTAGACACAAATCGGAGCAATAATTTGCTTCACCTCTCACTAGAACTTTGCCTGAAGTAAAAGGTTGTAAAATAATATGTTTAGATGTCTTTAATTTAAAATGTCAGGATCCTGGTAGCTTCAATGTTTTCTTTGCATCATATTTCCAATCTTGTACAGATACAGCTGTCCCTAGCCTGATTACGTTTTCATGGTTTTTGTAGATTTCAAAATATTCTTCAAGTCTACTTATAGTGTTTCTCATTCTTGTTTCTTTCTCTATTAGCCCGAAAACACGATCGGGAGGGGTGAATGAATGGCTAGGAATAGGAAAGGTCACTTTTATCACCTGCTTAATTCCCTTGGTAAGTATTGCCCTGTTGATGTTTTGCTCCTACAATAATGGACGTCATGTACTTTAACCTTCTGTATGAATTTAATCACAGATTATCTCTTATTACTATTTTTGTGACACCCTGTCTCCACCTTGGAATTCCTTTGGCGCCAATCCAGTTTCAAGGTTTCCTTTGTACTCTGTTCTTTGGTATTTGCAAAATGTCCAGAAAAGTTTTCTGACACAGCTGAACTTGCAGATCTTGTACACATTCCACGTGATAGTATGTTGCAAACCCCTTCCTAGAATCGTCTTTTACTGCACGCTGCTGATTAGGTGTATCAGTTGAACAGTAAGTCAATATATCGCAGTCTTGTTTAATTTTAGAACTGCAGCTGTAGAAGGCTTCGTAGAATTTTCTTATGTCCTTCTTTGTCAAGTTACTGCATTGCATTGTGATTGCAGGCATGCAAGCGTGAGCCGAGGCTTGCTGAACGCCTTTAACAATTGAGACTGTATTGTAAACACATCTGCTTATTCCTATATGAGTCATATCTGTCAACAATACAAGAATAATACTTAATTGTAATTCGATCATACCTACCTTTTCCTCTTCTCTCTTTCACGTTTCGATTCATGGGATGCCCGTTTCCAAGCTCTAGCCTTTCCACCAACTTCGGGATATTAGAGGACTCCATATTAACCTCAGACTAGTCAAAACTAAATTAAAAACATTTGGAATCACACAGGACTGCCAATGTAGGGAAACAAAGAAGCGAAACTGCTATATTTCTTAGTGTTGGATGAGACAAGTTTTACCATTCACACAACACAATTGTAGTGGAGCAAGTATTGGATAAGGCGAGTTGTACTGAATTGTAAGATGGATTAGACAGTTCTGCAACCGCCACCATGGATTTGAAGAGTTTTGCATTGAACAACAGTTTTCTGGGCTCTTTTGAAGCTGTATTACATGAGTTTTGTTCAAGCTCAAAGTCACCAGTTCGTAGAGAACTACAAGAAGCATTGAATCCTATATCTAACTCACTTTGTTTAATTTTTGCATAAGACGAGTTTTGCACTTGACGGCCTCAATTATTTAAAGATACAAATATCCATTAATTAAAATGCAAAACAAATTGTTTTATCCCAACTGAGCTTTCCGTAATAGCAGCCGGCATCTTCCGCCGTTAAAACCTTTCACGCCACTAAAAACAACACAGGCCTTGCTCAACCACAGCCCTCGCCCTACTGACACGCTGTATATGTGCAGGTTTAGCGAGACTTCTCGATTAGTTTGGCAGAGTCACCACCAGATGACAACTGTAGCTTCAGTAAAACTGAGATGTCCCACTTTACAACCCCGTCCCATAATACCACATTTTCCCCTACTGCATTTATCATATCAAAATTTCATTTAGATATCCTCAATAGCTCCTGAGTAAACGATTATTTATATCAGTATATGTCGTTCATACAAAATTAAAAATGGATAAAAATAACGTCACAATATATTTACAAAATATTCTTAAAAAGCGGACCGCCAAATGATGGCTTTGAAATTCAATACTCTTTGCATGATCACAAGAAAAACCGAATAGCGACTTACCCCCTTGCATTTTCAAACCAATAAAAATATGTTCTTGAAAATGGTTAACGGCACAAGTATTTTTATTTGACATAAAAATTGACATATCTCTTATATTTTACCAGTTATACAGAAGTCACCACAAATGAAGTGAGCTTCAAGGCTATTCCCAGGAAATTGAATATACATTTTATGTTTCTTGCAAATGTGATAAACATTCTAAAATTCTAATAGAAATCTTTAGGAAGCATTTCTTAGAAAATAAAAAATAACAAAGGTTTCTCCATGTAAACGATAGTTTTGGAGTGCGGGAATTTTCTTGAAATTCTAATGACGCATCCTTGAAAGACTCTAAGCTTGAAGTCGACCTCCGTGGTGTAGTGGTTACCATGCTAGCCTCTAGTTCCCAAGGTTGCGAGTTCAAATACGGTGGAGGTAGACGGATTTCGGGCGTAAACATCCTTAGCATGGCTTCCTTTGGAAAGGAAGTAAAGTCAGTGGTCCCTAGATTTACGGCACGTAAAAGAAATTCAAGCCTAATTATGAGACCTCTGAGCAAAATTACCGGCCTTTCACGCGCAACATAGAATGGGACGCTAAGGACGGAGCAGTTAAAGAGCGTCCATAAATAAAACTCAATTTCATTTAATTTCTAAGACTGAATGCCAAATTAGGTGTCTAAATGACATCGTTGTTTAGTTATGTTGTCCAAATTCAGACACACAGACAGACAGAAAGACAGACAGACAGACAGATGCAGTTACACACATACATACTGAGCTTTTTCCAAAAGTATATGTTTTTTGGGGGTGAGATTCATGGAGTTTAAAAGCTGTACTTCCGGATTTTTGGGTGGAATGCAATAGTTACTTCCTTCACTTTCTTTAGGTAAGTAGTAGAGAAGGTGAACAGAAATGAATGTGAATAATATAATGGCGTTTAAAGCAGAAGAAATTAAAGGTTAGATTGGAAGCGTTAAACATATATCCTGGATTTTTGAGTTTCCTTACTTCGAATTGCAACTTTGATCTGAATGTTCTACAGCGGTGGATTCTTTTTCCGCAATTGAAGCTTTCTCCGGAATTTAAATGATTTTCTTATCTAAGCTTATCTAAGCAACATAATATATTTAATATAAACCACATTTTATTAGTGAAGAATATAACATTTCGAGTCAGATAACGAATCCAATTGTGCTATTACGCTAAATACTACTACTCAAAGACAAACCTCAAAGAAAGAGTATGTAAGTGGTGCTGGAGTCCATCGATACCTAAAGTTAACTGGATTTCGCTTAAGTGAAGGAGCAAGTGGATCCTTACTCATGAGTTGAGCACAAACTTGGCGATTAACACGCACTTCATTCCTAGACCATCAGGTGATCCTTCATCACGGGTTTATGTCTAAGGGCTCTTCAAACTCATGTGTACAGTCACTCGAACTGCAGAGGACGCTTGTATGTGAGAGAGAAGGGATAGGTGCTACATGTATTAATGCCGCAATATATTTGAATTCTTGGAAGGATATTAGGGAAATAATTGAAATGGTTCAGAAATAAAACAGAACATAGAGAGCACGGACTGTATAATCTGCAAAGGCTATTTATTATTTTTGTGATTTTCAAATTAACTTTTATAATTTCGTTTGTCAATGCAATCATTAAAATTCGGATATTTTTTTTGTTTCTTTATAGTCAAGCCAAAATGGTAATGTACGAATTAATTATAATTACTACAACGGTATTATACTAGATCTGTGTTCTATTTTTCTCTAAATGACCTTCAAAACATAGTTTTCCCGAAAATCTACATTGATCCGACTATATCAGTGGTTTTGATTAAACTCATAATGTAAACGTGTGTATTAAACATGTATTTGTATTAATTTTTTTAGTTATCACAATTATTTTACAACAAATTTATAAGTTCAAGTTAAGTTTCTAAACCTACAGAGGAACAAGTATCTCATAATGCATTAGTACCTTAAATTCCTCAATAACATCATTGACGTCTACAGAGGCAGTTGTTACCTATTCCATATGCATCAGCATGAAGTAATCAAGTCGTTCGTTATATCACTCATCTGTGTTTGGTTTTGACATGTCTTAACTTCGAAAAGGCTTTTTCACAAGAACAACTGATAACAGGAATGGTTACAAAATATTTGATTCCTTTGAACGCCGATGGAAACAATCAGTACCTATCCGCAATTTTGAACCGCTGCAACCAATCTCTGATGGGGTTCTTTGACATTCCATTGTTAACAGCGTGAGAAAATGACCCACATCGTATGTTCGGATTAGTCTCCTTTCAGCCTCTAGTTAATACACATAAACAAAAGCTTTGCTAATGAAACCTTGATGTTCTGCATTTATAAATAAAAGTTTTCCCGCAGCTGTATTAAAAATTTCCTGTTAAATCACTGGTCCACAAAAAACATTTTCTGCTATTAAGGGAGTATTGAATGTTTTGTACTGAAATTGGTGTGTTAATTCCAGCTCTGTAATTAGATTTGTTTCAGCCCGTCAGGGTTTTGAGTTATGGGAGTCTAAAGGTAATGGAAATCTTACTGTTCAGTATATACACTTAAAGTCAGAGGTATTAATTGAGTTTATCTTATATATACTTCGAAAACTGTTAAACTGTATTGTTTTAAATGAATTAATACGAATATATGTAGAAAGCTCTGTAATCTCTGTTAAAAGTGATTGGGACCTTGGCTTTTCTGCCTATTTTGGAATGCAATTGATCGCTGTAGAAACTAGCAGAAATCACCCATCATACTCGGGCCGTATTTACCCGAATACCTGCGTTCCATCACTGATATGTCCTGATGGAATCTCTCACAATATCTATCACTTACAGAACCGAGAATTGAGGAAAACAGTCAAGGCCAGAATGTAGAAGGTGCAGTTTTAATGACATGCGACAACCTAGATTCTGGAACACGCTATGCATGTTTTGCAACAACTCAGTTCGATAATTTCCTAAAAACCTAGTTGCCACTAGTGCAAATGTATCCCACGCTTCGAGTTCAAGAGCAGCTAGTTTTGTTTTGAACGTCGTGTCACATATCAACTATCGGATCCCTGAACCAATGGACATTCCTGCTTTCGACTTTGCATCACTTTTCATTATCCCAAAGTTC
Organism: Deroplatys truncata; assembly: GCA_030765065.1. NCBI lineage: Eukaryota > Metazoa > Arthropoda > Insecta > Mantodea > Mantidae > Deroplatys > Deroplatys truncata. Next base: position 180,339,390 of record CM060977.1, read on the forward strand.
TCTTCCAGATACTCAAAGCCTTCACCATCATGATTCAGTGCCCTCGCATTTTTTCATGAGGACTAGTTTAAGTGAAACGGTTGAAGAAATATCTTGGTTTCTTGTTACGGTTATGTAACAAAACAGTGCTAAGCTTAGTCTGGATGAGCCAACGACAACCTGCATTACAGGGTTCATGTACATAACCCAATTCTTTCATGATGTCATTTAACAACATGATAAAGCCACGCAGAATTACTTTCTTTATTGCGATCTAAATAAAGGCTGACACTGATACCCTTCCTTAATAAATTCCACTCCTTCAGCCTAGCAGCTAAGAGTTCAGACTTGTATTTTGAAACTGACAAATCCCTGATTAAGTCTTTGAGATCACCTTGACTTAGCAAATGAGGTTTAGAATTATCGAAGTTATTTACATGAAACTCGCTATTGGAAAGCTTTGGGTGTCTTCCTCATCTCCATGGAAGAAGTCATAAAATCTTTGAGAGGAAGAGGCGTATGATTCTGAGAATCACAAGGTACTGGTTTCCGAGCAGATTCACAGTCTGGATATAAAAGATTTGGTTTTATTTGAAAATGCAACCATTTTTATCAGCCAAAATCAGCAATCTGAGGTGTGGTTCTTTTGTACGCGTCAAATCATTAGCACACAAAAAACAGAGATTTTCTATTTCCAGACAGTGAATGTGTGCGACCAGTGTAACATACGGTGCACAAATATTGAGGTGCCCAACCTTTGTTATGGTTTCCTACTCTACATCCAAAGTAGTTCCTGTAGGCAGTCTTCACTTTACTTGTTATATTCTGACGCTGGCGAAGTGGTGTATATTGCCCATACATGTAGCAGATATTGTCTGAATGGTTAAGAACCTTCTGTTGTTCTTCATACTAATGAAATTCTGAAATAAGGACACGACATCAACCAAGCAATATACTTCAACTTTCGTATATTATCCTTATAAACACCTAATTTGCATTCTAGCATTTCATATCAGTATTGAATTCTGCATTCAACAGTACTGAACCATTAAGAGAAAACCTAACAAAAGTTATTTGGAGTATACCTACATTGCAGTGGTGTTATTTAGTTTTTTTTAAATTTATGGACGCTCTTTAACTGCTGTGGTCCTTACCGTCCCTTTCTATATTGGGCGTGAAAGACCGGAAATTTTTCTCAAAGGCCTCTTTATCAGCTTGAAGTTTTTTTACGTGGCGTAAATCTACGACACGGGACCACCGGCTTTACTTCCCTTCCGAAGGAAGCCATACTAAGACTATTTACGCCCGAAAAAATGGATTGCTCTTCGCAGGTTTTGAACCCGCGATCTTACAGTGCTGTCAATAACATAAAGGAGATAATATTACCTACTTCTTTTTTTATGGAATCGCATTCTAGCACTCACCTTTAGTGGAAAAAACAATTCTGGAGGGAAACATTATTCCCCTGACGAGTAGATGCTAAAGTGTTAAAACACTTGATTAATAAAATCATCAAAGAGCTCAGGACCTCAACTTGTGTCATCTCATATATCTGGACATGCAATAGTAAAATAAAGAAAACGGACATAAATGTTATAAAATCTAAAAACTAAAACTAGCATTATTATTTTAAATTTGTGATGTGTTAGAGAAAAGCGGAACTTCGGGTCTGTAGTCAGCACACTAGAATTAGGGTAGGTGCACTGTAGACCAGTGTATCAATTGTCGATTCCAGCGATCAATACATCCCCAAACGGGAGGTAGGTACTAATTGTTATTGACAAAACAATATTGCGAATCTGGATCATATATACATCTACGAGCTGGTTTTTTTACCTTTGATATTTCTAACCATAGAATTTATGATAGCTTTATCGAAAATGATTTTGAAAAGTCCATATAATCGGTTCTCATCTGCATAAGTGACTGGCGAAAGTCTTAACTCCATTCATTGCTGCTAACAATTTTGTAGCTGCTGACTTTTACCATCTGTATCACTGAATGTGATTGCCTTCACATCAGTAGACGCGTAGTTTCGATTATTTCCTCCAAAGTGTACCAAATACTACTATAATTACGTTACACAGCAGTTACTGCCTCAGCCGACAATCCCCGGCAAGCCGGCAGGCGCATGGTGAAGTAATTTTGGTACTTTCATTTGTGAAGCAATTACTGAGCCATTGTTTTCTAATGTGCCATGCGCCACATAAGACATCGCATTAGGTTAAATATATAAAACAAAATAAAGAAAAACAAGTATGAGACTATGTTTTTAATTTGAGGAACAGCGTCAGCCAGGTTAAGAGTAAAGCAGTAGGTCAAATAGTGAAAAAAATATGTTACTGAGTTTTAGTTTCAACTCCTACAGAACACCGGGTATAGTCGACGCGTCGTCCATCGTTCAAGTAGACGGAGGACATCACTGGTTAATCAATTTTAGTACATGAAAGGACAATATCTATCTGATTGAAAATACATTGCGCATCAACAGTTTTCAATCTCTGGATAGATATAAACGCCCCATTATAGTAGCAGTTCTAAGAGTCCTCCGAATATCTTGTGCTATTATATGATCACGATTTTCTGCTGCATTAAAAATCTTGAAGTACTATTTTGATCCTCCTTGTGTCCTTTGGAAGGACTATCATCATTTGTGAAGTCAATCTTTTTCCTACCTATTTATTAAAACCTGCTTATCCTCTACCAATAAGTCTACAGGCTTATGTTTAGCAAAACTAAGCCCACCATAGCTATGCTGATGAACTTTCGATAATTGATGTCTTTTAAATTTCCGATGTGCTTTACTCTATGCTTTGAAACCTCTGGTGGTGAAGGCAGAACCAACATGAGCTTTATTTACAGAATCGTTGGAATAAAAGTGGAAAGCAAAAGCAAAATGCTGCAGCTTTAACTACACCACCTACTGTCACAGTTTGTACGTTTCATACCATACAGATTGAAAACGTTTGAAGCTAACGCCGTCATAATTTTAGTTTCGGAAAGGAAACTCTAGACTGAAATGTCTATCTCTTGGTATAATACAAATAGGATTATTGGAATATTGTAGAATGTTGCTTATAAGAACATTACATGTGTTTTTTTGGTTCTAATTTAAATAAATTTATGTTTTATTTAAAGTTGCATTTAAGTCGACATAAGGCGATTGTAAATTATTCTGCGACAAGAAGAAAGATAGTCAGTTTCCTCGGTGTAGTTTTGGCTGTTAAGTGTCTTCTTCCTCTTTGGTTATGTTAGTTGTCTGAATGTGATATGACACATTGGTGTTACTTGAATTACACAGGTATAAAAATAATTTTTTGTAAGCTGTTTTACATTTGCAAGGTGATTCTTAATATTTCAGTACCGCTGATTTAAAAAATGACTTCCGTTTCTCCCCATTACATCAGGTTTTTCACAAATCCAAAATGAAGCATTCACATATTTTCTTCGGAAAATGTATATACTGATGAGTTGTATAGGAGCTACAAATGACGTTGTGAGGGATTTTATTGCCAAATGTAACATCTACAACTCCTTTAAATGCATTCCAAGCATTTTTCTCTTCAGAAGTCATAGTAGCTTCAAAGTGCCTGTCTTTAAATAGAGCTCTGATTTGCGGACTCACAAAGATTCCTTCTATTACTTTTGCTTCAGAAAGAGCAGGAAATTTGACACTGAGACATTTGAAACAATCAAGTGCTTTTATGAAATGTTTCATTACAAGAAGTTTTATATGAAGATGTGGTAAACGAATTTTCTTAGGATCCACTAGGCTACCCTTTTATTATGTTCCTACCTGGCGTTAAACTTTCTCTTTTGGGTCATGGTCGTTGTTTCCAATGTTTATTTCTTGCTCTTTATCCCACTCGCATAAATAACATGGAAATTTTCTGAATTCCTGTTGTCCTAATATCATACAGATTACTTTTAAATCTCCACAAATCAACCACTGGTGTTCAACACATTTAGTTTTCTCCAAAACAGATTTCGAACCTTCATAATCTTCCTTCAGCTGCACATTGAGTGCACTAGTGGAACTGTAGAAATAGCATTCCTATTGTGAAGCAGCACACCCTTAAAACTGTTTTTACTAGAATCAATAAACAACCTCCATTCTTGTGGATTACATGTAACACAACCCAGTTTCTTTATTAAGTCTGGAATGTTATTACAGTAAACTAGATTTTCTTCTTCGCTGAAGTGTTGCAAGAAATCCTTTTCTCTGTTCCTGTAGAAAGTCACTGATGTATCAGCTGCAAGTAAATTGTTTTCTTGTAGTCTGGAGCCTAACACCTCAGCTGCGTCCTTGGGAAGATTTAAATCCTGTGCAATATCATATAGCTTGGAATGCGATAACGGTTGTGGCGCATTTGATGCTTCAGGAACGAATTCCTCGGGCACAAGTGATGATGGCGAATCATTGTTACGGCCTGTATCTGAAATAAGTTCACTACTGTCTGTAGGTGGCTTAGGTATAGGAATACCAGTGCCATGGGCTACTGGTCACACAGCAGATGACAAGTTTGGGTATACAATTCCTGTTTTGTTCTTTGCATTAAAACCCTTCACATTGCATGTACAAAAGTAACAGTCAGTACTGTGATTGTGAGGTTCACGCCACAACATGGTATTCCAAAAAGGAAGTGATTGTTTCTTCCACTTTGTTCCAATTTCATAAGTCTTTAACACAACCACTGCACACATTATGCCCCAAAACTGGATTGATCTCCTGTTTCAATTCTTAAGTAAGCTTTGTACGCTTTTCTTACAAATGAGGTTATATTTATTTTCTACTTCTTCAAATCATAGTACACAAATATAAGAAAATTAATTTAGATTATTTACACAACACCTTTTTTCATTATGCTTTACTGAGTTGCATATGATAAAGATAACAGGGTGGAATTATTTAAATGCTAATTTCTTGCTTTATAAACTATTAAGCCCTGTAACAGATGAATTCTCAACACAAAATAATGTATGCAGTTTACAGTGTGCTGCCACCTGCCATAAAACTGTCAGCTTTTTCTTTTAGTAGCTTTATTCCAACAGACGGCATTGTTATGACGGTGCAATGGTTCATGATCACATAAAAGATACACAAGTAAATAAAAATGGAAGATATTAATTTTGAAAAAATGGTATGTGATACGACAATATGGACTTCATTTCTGGAATCAGGACATGGAAATTACTATAATAACACCTGAATATCTAAAACAGCAAAATTACTGTTGACCTGTGTTATCGATACTGAATATTATTTGAACAGCGTTCTAACTTCACGCTGCAAACAATTTTATTTACATCATTGCTGTCAAAATTCTGTCGCTGGCAAACTCTTATTTTGGTGTAGGCGAGCGTGCTAGCTAGTAAGCTGACACAATGCTTACGATCTACATGCTATATGATTCCACTTCATATCTTGTTTTGTTGATAGAGTATGTGAGTATACTTGCTTCAAGGGCCTCAACTTGAGGCTCTTTCGCACAATGCAACGTAAGACGACCTGGAGCAATGTATCTTTCACTTGGACGCGCTGTGATACTGTAGGATGCATGGAGATGCCCAGGCACCAGTGGTACCTCTCTTGCGCAAGCCAATGAAGCAGCGGAATCTTTTTTTTCAAAGTTATAGGAAATAAAAATATTGCTAGTATTTTTAATAGAAGTTTAAAAATGATTATGGGCAAATAGAGTTATCAAGTCCAACTACAAGCCCAACACATGTATCGTAGTCTATTAGTCCAACTTTGTTTAGTTTTAGTTGGTCGTTTATGTTTGCATAAACTGTGAGTGGACTGTTTTGAAAAGCTTGTATATTCTGCTCTAACGTATCTTGATGTGAGGCACAAGTATTCTATCTGCACCTTTTACACGCCTATCCTTTTTTATTTTGCATGGAATCATATTTAAGAATGATCTTCCATTGCCGTAATCAGCTTTGCTTGATGAGATCTGTGGAATCTTACGTATTGTGCAGGTAATTTTTATCACAGTTAATTTTATTTTTAACCATAATCAATAAATTGGCCTGTTAAGTTCTATTGAGCGTCAAAGGGAGATCTCTCTGTTTTCGTAAGATGATATACGATAGTTCCATTCTAAGGATATGTTTAACAAAATACTATGCCATTAGTTGCGGAAAATTATAACTGAAAAAGTAATATTGACAATATCCTTACTTGCAACTGCATCTGTAACATATTTTATTTTTCCATGCAATATCACTGTTGAATAATTTTTTTCTGTGAACGCTTTGAAAATGAAGAATGAATTTTGAGATTTTCTGAAATTTGAAATAATTCTACTGCATAAAAGAATATGCAGCTAATTTAAGCAAACATTTTTTCACCAACGTATGCTTATAAAAATTACATTTTTATGAAAGCCGTACGGAATAAAATGAACTAGAATGAGAAGAATATGGGAGAATAATTTCCAACCTTGAAAACATGTTGTAAGGTTACACATCTATTTCAGTTTGATGCATTTTTATACAACCGCACTTTGCATTATCAAAAATAAAACAGAGTAACCAATGTTCACAGATAGTCATTTTCAGCATGTCTTTAACTTGCCTACTTCCAGCTGTTGCATGACAACTCCACTCACAATAACGAACAAGGTATTGATGTGTAGTGTATTCATTGCAAGTGAATCCTTTTACAAAATTGTTAGACTTAGATGCAAAGTAAATCACATCAAATAACTGCTGAGCCAACGGCGTTTTTCCATTTATTGCCGCAACGTTTCTTTTTCCCTTTGGCCTTTGCCTTTCTTTTAGTCAAACCTGTTGTAAAGACCACAAGCTTGGTGGTGCCATCAAAATCCGTAGAATCCAGATTAGGTTCTTCTTCAGTACATCTTGACTGATGTGTTCTATCAAATCTCTGTCTTTCTGGTGTACGCTAGTCACAACGTTGTACCTTTTATTTGTGACTTCAACAACTCACTCGTTTTCCCCTCACTTTCACCAGAGAAGCAGAACGTAAAGACGCTTACAGAAGCTCTTCCAGCTGGAGATTCTGTATGCTGGATATGTGGTAGCTCTTATTAATGACTGCATATTCTAATGTGTAAACACATCATATTTCTACACCACCATTCAATATCAAAAGATGTATGTAGTGCTGTTTTATCTTGAAGGGTTACTTCTTTTTTAACGGAAGTATCATAACCTCTAAAAACGTGCTAAGCAATAGAATATAATACCATTTTCTTGCAAGCGATAACAGATGACCACTCTCATGTTTATAAATCATGACATCTCAAAACGGGTGGACATATTTACTTCTCCTTCCCCTATCCAGCTAATGCGGATGTGAGGGTAGGATGCATAGATTTTGTCTACTGGTTCACCTTTTCGGGATACCGTAAGAAGGGAAGAGAGGTGTAAAGTATCGCAGGGGAACATGTAGAAGTTATACGTTTTTACTGCGATGTCGTAGCAAGCGATCTCTTTCCCGGACTTCCAGCGATTGCGTTCATTACAAGTTTCATGAACTGATAGATACACAGCAGTAGAATGTAGATCATTTATAGGTTGAACGACGAGAACAGATCTCAAGTTGGACATACCTGAAGTAGAGAAAGTACAGCAGTATATATCTGAAGTGCCTTGAACCTAACCTCAGTGCTAAGGGTTCTAGATGGAAAACTGAAGGTTTTTAAGAACCTGATATGTTCTTTTATTTACTTTATCTATTGCATATCCTTTAACCTTATATCTCTCATACAAAGCTGTAGCATTATTAAAGCTTATTTTCGATCTACTTCATGTTAATATTAAACGTTTGCGTTTCCTTCTAGTACAAGGAACAGGCTGAAGGGATAGTCAAATATTAGCAGGTAGCGGGATCCCCGCTTTGAAATCCTACACCTTATGTATCGCATCACGAGAAACAAAATATGTGAGGCTAAGAGCTTAAAAATGTATAGGTACTGGGCAATCACAAAATCAGTAAAAACAAATATCTCGAATAGGGTTAATGCCAGAAAGAGTTTGACAACATTCTGTGTTTTAAAGAGATCTAAATTTTTATTTTATCACGCACTAGCAGGCAAAAGAAGTATTCTATTAAAAGAGTATATACGGAAACTTCACGGGAAATATACGTTTTGAGGTTCTTTGAATAAAAAAAGCATTCTTATAAAACGTCCCATATATGTGAACAGAGTAGTACAAAATAGACAATTTGGATAAATGCCAAAATATAAATTTCATTTCGAAATCTTCCAAAGATGCGACACAAACATTTTTAAAAATGCTGCAAATCAAATATGCATTGCTTATTTTCTGAAAAATGTATAGTATTAATCTTGATTAAAATGTCATATATTTAAGATGCATGCATGAGAAATAAAATGTATATATTAATTTTGGGAGGAATTTGTCAAACTTTGATATGTTTACTTTATCTATTACGTATAGTAAACAGACGAAGTATTGTTTTCCACACAAAAATTCCAAGTCGATATTTCATCGGAAATGTACTTTTTGAGGATCCCTGAGTCCCCAAAATAGCATTTTAAGAAACAGGTCCGTGTGTGTGTGTTGAATAGCATTAACTGAAAAAAAAACTGGACAAATTCCAAACTTGGTATATAACTTCAATATCTTCCAAGGACACGTAACAAAGATTTTCAAGAAAATCTCCCAAGCCCCAACTACCTTTTACATTGAGCATTTTTCAAAATCTTTTATTTTCTAAAAATTAGAATCAACAATTTTTATTGTGTAACACTATATTTTTTGTAAATCCGAATGTTAAGTCCACGTTCCTGCTACAAATGTTTAAAAATTTAATTCAATTTAGATCTTAAGTAAAAATACTTAAATTAAGTTAAGGGACGAGAAGACCCTATAGAGTTTAATATATACTTATGTTTAATGAAGTTATTCTGCCACATTAGAAATGAAGCAATATAATTGACGATTTGAATCCTAATTTCTCCTAAATACCTAATTTAGATTATGTGCAAACTAACAGCGTCCAAGTCGTAGCCAATAAAAGCATTAAATAATACGTGCTGGGCCTTTTCTAGAAGACGTTCACATACCAAGTATTCACAGAGAAGTATTTGTTTTACAGAAAATGACGTTAGAAAGGAATTGATAAAGGGATTTAGTATACTTCCTTGGAATAAAACCACTAGTCTTCTTGCAGCTGAATAACAATAAATATACCAATGCAATTCTTCAATAGCGTTAACAAAGAAAATTGCACTTGCCATATTCTCAATACAGATTTTAAGTTCTGTCTTTCTTGCACCATGTTTGCGAATGTAATGCAATTTTAAGGTACCAAAACACGTACGTGCCCCCTTAGTGAAAAATAATTCAACCACTCTACACATAAGAAATTGAGTTTAGAAGCTACATACAGCCAGAATACAATATAAATAATTGTGATAAAGCCAAAATAGTGTGGAGTCGCTAGCTCCAAAGAGACAGAGTGCAAAGAGTGTTTTCCAATCGGTGGTCGTTGGGCCATACTCGAGGCACACACGGAAGTAAATCACGTGGGATGACGATGCCGCGACGATAGCACCTTCTATCCTGGTGAGAGCTGAGGAAATGACTCGCACTGGATGTAGCAGGGGCCAAAACTTATTGTTCAACTCCAAGTATTTCTGTGTTAACTATCGGCCGTGCCTACTAATACAGCTACTCAACTTGGGGGAGGGGAAGAGCTATAAATAACTCAATTAAAATACCATATGTTAAAGATATTTCCATGAGAAATATGATGTATATCTTTAATTTTCTGGGAATAGCCTGTGAAGCGCTCTTCATTCGGAAGGATTGTGTGTAAATTTGTGTATCTGGTAGCTGTTGAGCGATAGACGATAACGTACTACACAAAAATGCAGATCTATTTCAAACACACGATTTATTTCAAAGTTTTTTGTGGCATGAGCCATTTCCGAGATATCCGTTAATAATGGTTCGAGTTGTTCAACGCTTAGGCATTCTTTCAAAGTCCTGTCGACTTTCAGCTGTTTCTCGCGATGTCATGGGACGAGTATGGAATTTTAAGGCCTGTCGCTATTCTTTGTATCTCCAAGTAAATGTGTAATGCAGCTAATTCCGGAGAGGTTTATCTGGATTAAAATGAAGTAAACAAGAAAATTAACTTTCGTAAAAATAATTGTGTACACACTAAAAAGCGATAGTGTGTAGAGAAAGTCACGTGATAGTAATACGAGATTTTTTAAAATTCTGTCGTCATTTAAATATTTCCTCGCGGTATAATGGAAAGAGGGACCCATTTTTAAACATTTAACTATCACTTCGGTTTCCCACATCAGCTTCGATAAATACAACGAAAAGTGTAATAGAATTATTGCATTTATCTCAATAAGATGAAGTAAATAGATTACCTTGGTAAGGTAAATAATTAACATTTCCATTAATGATTTGTGGAAGCTATAAAAATTAGGAATTGTATGTAGAGAAAGTCATCTGAATGTAGCACATAAGATTCTGTTAATTCGGGGGGCTCGAAACATCCATTTCCGGCTTGGAAGGTGGAAGAAAGAGAAGAGAAAGGAAAGAAGGACATGCCCTTTCTTTACGAAGCGATTCTACTTCCAAAATAAGCAAAATAAGCTAAACGTATGCAACAATACGCATCGGTTTTGGGTGCATTTTATTTATAAAATGTAGAGTTTTATTCGTTAGTATGACCTTCAGGAATCATGACGGTTCATACTATGAAGTCAAAATTCAGAGAGTGTTTCCAAATTCACTCAAAAGGTATCATGTAGAACAAAATTACATAACTATCCTTTTTATTCCTCTTCTTTCATTTATCATGGATTACGTAATTTTACTATATATATGTGTCTTGCTACATTAGAGTTTTAGCTTTATGTTGTTCTTCAAATCAATATTAAATTTCCCAGCTGATTTGCATTTTTCCCGGTACAACTTGAGAATCCCTTGTGTTTTACCGGAAAAAAAATTGCGAATCATTTGGGGAATTTAATGTCTTACTGGGCTGTTGCCATGGTAGCTCAGTGTTTAGAGCAACCGGACGGAGACCGAAAGATCCGTGGTTCAAATCCGGTCTATGGCATTGAATTTTTCAGTCATCTGATTCTATCTTACCAATATAATTCTTTTTCTTTGTTAAAATATTCATTTCTTTTCTGTCTATATTCTATAGCGTTTTTCTCATTTATAGAATGTACCCATATCCGTGTGCGTGTGTGTATGTGAGCTCGCGCGCGGGTACGTAGACGCTTTCAGAAGTCCTGTCAGAATACAAATCCCTATCAGTTTTGTAGTAGTATTTAGAATAAAACATTTTTAAACGAAGAGTGGTGTCTCTTTTTCACAACACTCTTCGTATACCTACCTTTTGCGAGGGCAAATGTTATTAAAAGTTCCCATTTTCTGGCTATGCTTTGTTTGTTTCTTTAATTTCTGTAGGTTTATATGTTTGCCAGTAAAGCGCTGGCTACGTTGAAATCAAGAGATTAATGAGGTGAAATTTTCGTTATGAGTTTAGTGAATATTTGAAACGAACATAATGTTCTCTCAAACTAAATATTGTTTCAGATACTAAAAAGAGAAAAGCGTATCCAGTTTTGTAATAGCATTGGATTGGTTCTTTTCACAGAATTAACACATTGAAATAAAAGTCAAAACGTGTGTTTGGAAAGTTGCACTGACATTACTAATAAAATCATTAATTCTTTGTGTAAGAAAATAAAAAATGTGAGAAAGAAGGATCACACATGGAAAAGAAAACAGTTACAAAACCGTTAGTGCCTTTATGTTTTAGCTTATTCCAGTAAATTTGTCAGTAAAGAGAGAGAATTCCCATCAAACATTAGGGATGCAGACCTTAACTCATTCAAACATTATTTTAAAAATTGTAATGTATCAAATAATTAGAAAAAACTGGTCCTTAAAATTCTATTTTTGTGTATGTCCAGTTTTATAGACGGGATATTCAGTTTGAAGTAAGTCACCTCTCCAGAAAGAAGTTCCTGGAGTCTAGGTCTCTAACAAGCAGGAAATACACCGACGCTCTCTTCCTCGTAGTAACAATATCCTTCCGCAGCAGATTGCATATCACGATCCCCCAAAAGGATCTCTCTTCAATCGCACACACTGATATATTGTGATGGAGGTTTACAAACAATGGGCGCTTTTATGACAAGCCAAAGAGTCAAATTCCCTTCAAACAAGATTCCTCTTAATCTTGGTAAGGGAACAGCAGCCGCTAGTGTCTTATCATAAGCCTGGCGCAGAGGACATCCACCTCAGCGTTGCATATGCCACTCAGTGCGTTTACAGTAAACGAGAGGCATTAAATAGAGTGTAGAAGGCTTTGCTATTTCTTATTATGGTGTGCATAATATACCCACACAAGTTTCTCTTGAAGTAACTTATTTTTATCTATTTTAAAAACTAATCTAATAATAAAACGCATTTTTCAATCTACTTCAAGTAGAGCGACATAAACGTTACAGAAATGATTTCACTACACATTTCGTCGAAGGTACAACAGCAACACAGGAAGGTGAAGCGATGCTTATATGTTTAAGAAGCAGGGCGCTATATGTTGACTTTGAAATTTCATACCCTTTGAATTCCATCACGAGAAACAAATAATATTAATGAAGCAGGTAAAAATGATCAAGTATTGGATCATTCCCACATACTTCAACAATTGTCTAGGAAAAGTTAAATAGAAGAAAAATATTTGGCTTACATTGTGTATTTGAATGAAACACATCTGCCATGTAGTGCACCCTTGTTAACCTCTTACGGTTTAACCGCTGTACAAACTTCATTTAGAATTAAGAGGACCTCAGAGACTATTCACAGAAAATTCAAAGGATACTATCAGTTGGCTTGTGAATATTTTGATGTAGGATATTTTAATGAACATTATTAGTACCAATTTGGAGATAATTAAAAATACTTTTTCATGGGAAGGGTAGTTTGGTTTAGGAGATTTTCTTGAAAACCTTTATGCTGCATCTTTAGAATACTTTGAGCTTAAATAAACAGTTTGGTGTATATCCTTCATTGCAGATTTCAGTTATGCTGTTGAAACACATACACACAAACATATACATACCCATTTATAGATTACGCTTGTGCTCAGGACGCCTCAACACATGCATTTCCCGTAAATCCCGATACGGAGTTTTGTTGGACAGAACAGAATACTTCCCTACTTACCATAGATATGGCCAGAGATAGAAAAGTCTAATGGCAAAGTTTGCGGCTGTACTGCAATGACAATCTAGTATATAGTTACAGAGTGTGGCAAAGGTACTATTGTCCTTTTACTCTATTACTGTTACACAAAGCACTCTCTCTCTCTCTCTCTCTCTCTCTCTCTCTCTCTCTCACACACACACACAATTATATTCTGGAACAATTAATAATTGTGCTATATGGACTCGCCAGCTCTCCAGATTCCTTTCGAGCTTGAATTCAGGAATCAAATAAGCCATTGGGCCTCACGTATTCCGTTGCAGTTTTATTCTGTTTTTCTTCTGGGCTAATTTATATTTGAATCAAATGTTGACAAAAGGGCCGTTTTAATAATTTTAATCTTATATATCGTAATTAAATGTATGTATTCTATTTACACGGCTGTTTTTTCTTATTTGTTTTTGTTAGAGTCTATTTTCCTAGGCGTATATACAATGGATTAAATGGCATGGGCGAGTTTTGTGATTAAAGCAAAAAGTTCTTGTCTTTCGAATATGTATGTTTGCCTGTAACTATTATTGCATTAAGTGGTTGATTAAGCCACGGGGTTAACTGGATAAATGAGCAAGTAACCGCTGAGCACGCTCTGAGGCATTAATTTGTTTTATTAAATTTTATGTTCCATTGCATTTGCACTTTCTCTAACAGAATTAATTCTATCTTAAAAAATTATTATCATTATAAACATGGCTTTCCCTCAAGAAACATGTTTGCTTGTTATGTTTATTCGAGTACCAACCAAAACATTTGGCAATAGTTGGTCGAATATTTGGGAGGGAGAGAAACTTAATCCGCTATTAATAAAATCCTGGCTAAAACGGATCTATAACGACATAAGCGTATAATGCAGAGTTAAAACGTTTGGTAATACTAAGTAGGAGAAGATGAAATATGAAGCCCAGAAAGGAATGCCACAGTTAGCATATTGCCTCAAATCAACACCTCCTGTGCTGCAACATTTGCCTACACTTGCAGCATTGCTTCCGCCTGCAACATACTTCCAACTGCAGTATTTCTTACAGCGGCAGCATTGCCCTCAGGAACATATCTCGTCATCTCCGGCAAACACCGAATGTAAAAACAATCACAGTGGCTTAGGATGTAAATTCATCGAATCTGCATTCAGAATCTGTAAACATTTAAATACTACGTTTAAAAATTGACAATAAGATTGGAATTCTTGACTAAATACACATAAATTGAAGGATCTTACGCCGAAAGAGATAGAATCGATTTAAAAGCACGTCTCGAATACAAATAACCTCGTCCTTGCCTGTTTCATATTTAATCCAAACACCTACAAGGGAGCAATTTTCTACTTAATTCAACGTCCAAAAGGATTTCCTCGCATTTAACGTTGATGACATATTCCATACAATGAATGAGGAACACTTAGAAAATTTTACAAGTAGTTCAAAACCATTATTTGCAATCCACTCGCTGCTCATTAATTGCCTAATCCTTTTCGCGTATCATGTTCACCGAACTATCTGCAAGAATAATTAGGGCGAAACATGCCGGAATAATATCAAGAATCTGTACAAGTTGCCCTTTCAGCTGGTACATCCAGGTCTCAAGGTATCCTGCAACGAAGCATACTAAATAATCTCATGTGTAGAACTTTACTTCTCTGAGAATTAAACTATAAAGAGATTGTTTTTCCCAGTTGGTTTACTGCAGATTAGGTTCTTTATGAAATGCTTGCTACAGGGCTTTAGTTTTATGTCAAGACCGTCACGTGGGGATTTGCCACTCGGCTGTTAAGTGTGCATCATACGGCCACGCCTTTACTATAACTTCCCTTGCTAAACCAAGTATTCAAGCTTTATCTCTATCACATATTTTAATGCATAATGTACAATGTACTTTATTTGAAGTACTGGAAATGCTGTTCCCCCGTGGCTAAACAGGCATCGTACCGAGAAAACATTTTTCGATTCACACGATTCAATTCGGCCACTAAAATGTTTCTGACTTCGTATGTTACCTCTAACCGCGCCCCAAATTACAAATTTCCCTATCCTAATGAGGGATTTCATTAATGTGATTTATATTACCAGAACACCAATAACGACTATTGCGAGTGTTCACATGGCCATTTAGGTGGAAACACGCCTCATCGGAAAAAAATACTAGCTGATGATCGATTAATCTTTCCATCAGTGACGAAAGAAACCATTCTCAATAATGCACTCGCAATAATGTGAGGGGAAGAGTAGTGATGCAGCTAAAAGCCGAGTGGAAAATTCCCGCAGTCCTGACATAGAGATAAAGCATGAGTAGTTAAATTAACAACGAGAGTTATAGCAGTGGCGCGGCCGACCAAAGTACACGTAACAGCCGAGTGGAAAATTCTCACGTGACGGTCCAGACACAAAACTAAAGCCCTGTATATGACCATGATAACAGTAACCCTTCATTTGGGAATGCATAGCCATGTAGAGAGTGTACCAGTGTACCATACCCACACCGATAGGATAATTTTGAAGTTAGCTGGGCAATCACTATACACGTCTTTTATTTTATGTCGTCAGAGAGAAATTTAAATTCCTTTCCAGTTTGCTAGATGCTTGCTCTGGACATGTGAAGTTATTTTTGAGATTTTTATGAGTATCTATCCGTGTGTTTAAATCGATGTATTAGTTAGGCATTTTCTGTATATGCGACGACTTTCACGGCCAGAGAAAATTGGTAAAATAGGAACCTTTTTCTGGCAATAAGGTCGTATTCTGTGAATAAAATTGTTAACACCCGACGTTTTGGTCAAGTATTTCATTACCATCTTCAAAGGGTAACACCTAGGCAGCTTAATAAATGTTTAAAGGTCATGAAGCACGAAGCAAGTTGGCAGGCTGAGGGCAGCCCGAAGGTGTATCTATCCTTGTTAGAGCTTGTGGGTAGGAAAAGGTTATTGCAGAGTAGCGGTTGAGAATAAGGTTGTGGGGGTGAAAGGAAGCAGCAGTGAATTTCCTCGACGATTCCAGGTCAAGGTGTAATGGTCCTAGAGCACCGCTGACGGAAGATGTTCAAAAGCTTGTTTTTGGATTAATTTTGAATTTAATTACCAACTCACGGTTGTACTATATAGAAGCTCAGGTTTTGCTGCTGATTGGGTAGCTCCTAGGTAACCGGGGTGCCCGAAAACCATGCGGGGAACCCGGTAACGCCTCAAACGGCGTGATCCGGGATTGAACTCCCCTAGAGACCGAACGAGGGCACTCCGATGGAACGGCAACTGGTCGTACAATTTTGCTGCCCAGCGCCTAATTTCATCCTCCACGTATAGAAGAGATGATGCTTCGTGAAGTAGTCTCATGGGTAAAGCACTGCATAAAGAATAGTTGGTCCGGAGGCCCTATTCTGCACCCGCTACAGTCAGAGCAGACTGGAGTCTGCGGCCACACCCCAGATCTCACAGGCGTACAGTAGTACGGGGATGTTTAGTGCTCTGAATAGACCAACTTAAGAGTTGTCGGCATCCCGGACCCAAGCATGGTTTAAAAGGAGGCTGTAGCGCCCATTCCTGACGCAAGAGGTCCGCGATGTGACCCTCGAAATTTAGTTGTCTATCTAACTGAACATCTAGATAAATGACGGTATTCGTCCGCTCTATCCTACGTCGGAGGTAAGTGAATGAGGTGAGTTTGGCGGGGAATCGCCACTTTGTGAAAGGAATAGCGTGGTTTTCCTACAAGTTTATAGACAATCTCCAATGCCTGCACCACTGTTGGATGAGGCGGAGGTGCCACTCTTGGATGGAAGGCTCTGCACAAGTTTTTGTTTCTGCAGTATAACAGCATATCATCGGCATTTTGGGCTATATTGACGTGTTGCTCTGATCGTATGTCGGCCACATAGACGCTATAAACGTGGGGGATAGTACAAAACCTTCGGGGACACCGCCTCGCATTGGCCTGTATGCAGAGTTGTTCCCCGCAACTGATACAATGATAGATTTGTGTTTTAGGTAAGAGTGTAGTAGGTATATACAGTGTGATGGTAGTTCCAGCTGAATGAGCTTGTATAGGAGACCCGCAACCTATCCTGGAAGCCCAGGGCAGCGGCCTCCATAACCCACAGGAGCTGTTGGGTCGTCGAGTGCCCAGGACGGAACCCGCACTGGTGGTCAGGGATGACGTGAATGCCGCCGTGTAAGGAGACAAGCGGGCAAGTACTATCCTCACGAATACCTTCGAGAGGACTGACAGGAGACTGATGGAGCAGTAGTTGGAAGGCGGAACCGAGCCTTTCCCCAGCTTCAAGATGCAGATCACCCTTGCCTCTATCCACTCTCGTGAGAAGTGACTTAAGGCGAGACTCATATAGAAGACTTTTGTTAGAAGGAGGACGGCTCGGAAGGGCAGACAGTGGAGCATGGCGGGGTCAGCCCGTCACGTCGCGCGGCCTTTAAGGTGTTGAGGTGCCGGAGTACGCCTTAGACTTCGCTTAGTTTGATGACAGGAGGCCGAGCTGCCTCGTCCAGGGGACGCCGAAACGTTCGACGAACATCATGGCGAACGTGCTCGAAAAAAGCGTCGTCCTGAGGGTCGTCTCGGGACCAAATGATTCGCTGAAGGTAATTTGCAAACACCTTTGATTTGACTTGACTTTCATAGGCCAGGCCCTGGGGCCTTAGACTGGAGAGGTGTATTGATCTCGCCGGTTCCGAAGTCTTCTAGTGATCTGCCACGCGTCTGCACTCTAGAAGTTCGGTCTGTCGTGTCCTCTTAAGCGCGTACCTTGTGCTCGCGAAGACGGACACAGGCATCACGGCGCAAGCTCCTCAGAAGCTCCGGATTGTGAGCCGTGCGGTGCCGTTGATAGAGTCTGCGGGCAGCCCAAGAAACGGCGGATTAGAAATGATGAGTTCTACAGGTAGAACATCTAGGTGTAGGGGAAGAGGGGTGGGAACAATGATGTTGTCGGCAATTTTCTGCACAGTAGAGGTGAATAAGAGACAGCAGCCTCTAGGGATGGAATATCGGTAATTCGTGGATTAGGAGGAATGGAGACGTTAAGACAGTGCCTTACGCAGTTTCAATCGACCTCGCGGTGATGAACCGGGAGGCCATGTGTGGCAACCCGTGTGTTAACCTCTGCTAATACCGGATTATGGTCTGAGTGAAGTACATTGATCGAAATGAGAGAAGTGCGAAAGAGGAAGCGTTTGGTGATCATGAAGTCAATATCTGTTGCCTCTCGTTGACCTCGTGGATGGAGGGTCGATTGACGGGGCCCTCTACTCTGAGCTGAGGGTCTGCATCTACCACGATGTCATTGCCTCGTGCAATTGGTCGAGGACCGCATGCCAACGCGGATGCCTGGCATTGAAGTCCCCGGCCATAACAACGTCAGGATGCAGGGCGTATATCGAAACGTTCCCATTGGGTACAAACTGCCTTCGGGGAGGGTGATATACAGACACTATCATAGTTTCAGTCATGTCGAGATCAACAAAAGCAGCCGTAGCCTCTAGTGTTTGAAGTGGAGGGAGCTGGAACGGTCGATGAAGACCGCTGTGCCACCTCCCCAAATGGCCTGTCCTGAGGCAGATGAAGCCCGGTTGGCGGAAAGGGATACTGGTCGGCGATGTGTTTCCGAAACTATAATGACGTCCAGAGCATACAGGTCAGTAAAGTGCTGGAGTTCATTTCCATGAAGCCCCAGACCACACGCATTCCAGAACACAAACCGGAATGAGGTACGAAGCCCAATACGATTCGTCATTCTGGAACCATGCGGATCACGCTAGGGGTAAACGTAAGCCTCTCCATGGCAATTACTATCTTTGCAGCCAGTTGGGTGACGCATGGGAATCTGACCAGCCGATCACAGATACGCTGGCCGTGGGTCTACAACAACTGGTGCAGCCACTCGAGCATATCAAGATGCTGCGGGAAAGTGGGCGGAGAGGGGCACCCTAGGATGGGTTGGTGGGGCGCTGAGACGCCAGTCCGCAAATGTGCCTTTCTCTTTCCCCGACTGATCCGCGTGCATGGAGCCACCACGTTCACGCGGGGAGACGGTGTCTGAATTGCACCCCTGAGCTGCCCGACGTACATTCGCCAAGTTGGGGCAGTCTTGCTTTCGGAGCCTGGAACAGATGTTGATGTAGTGGGTGGGTGCGGTATAATAACCCGTGATCTGTCAGTGCCACCCACAGTCTCCTGTGCCAATGCTATACAGAGGATCGCTGCTGGTGTGGACGCGGTGACTGTTCCTGCTCTCCGAGGTCGAAGGTCGCTGTTGACTTGCCCTGTGTGTTGGAGGCGTTTTCTTGCTCTATGAGCTGTAGCTTCCTCGAAACAATGACCGCCTTCCTGGTCGGGAAGCCTCCGTAGCAGGCGACGTGCTCGCCTTTGCAGTTTTGCACAGGTCGGCACATCGGTGAGAGTTTGATGGCCAATCTACTAGGTGTGAGAGCCAACATACCTTAAGCAGCGCAGGTGACATTGGCAGAAGTGGCTGGAATGATTAAATTCCATACAACTATAGCACTTGGGAGATCCGCCAGAGCCTAGGGAGGGTTCTATGTTTTCCCGGAGGTAACAAATGGAGGTGACTCAATCAGGTCAATAGCCGGCGAAACAAGAAGGGAAGGAACATTTTGGCCCCTTGTCCTTTGGTAGGTGACCTCGTGAGCTGCTTCATCAGTCTGGGGGTTATGCCCTGGAGGAGGAGATCTGCCTCGATGTCTCCCACGTACTGGAAGGCCACGTATGACCCTACGCAGATCGCGAGCTTTGTTTAGCCCGAAGGTAAAGTGGCGAATACTTCTCTTCTTTATGTGCTGTAAAACGAGGAAATAATAACCGGCTATTTTAGCCTGAAAGATATATCGGCTATTATTCCGCCGAAAAGTGCACGCTCCACTCAGGTTCGGCATGACTTCCTTAAGGAAGCCAATAGACCCATCAAATCGTCCACTATTATGGGCGGAATATGCCTTTTAGCGCCAGAATGGGCGGAGTTAGAAACGGTTGCAGCTAATTGGCCAGAGGGCACGTCCCCTGCAGCCAATCGGGCGGCACGCTGCCTCCTCCGTGATACCACTTCTTGAAAATCATCTTTCTCGGCCGAAGAGAGGAAAGAAGAGCTGATCACGGTCTTCCATCATGGAGGCGTACGATAAAACTTCTGTGCACACACTCGCACAGTTAGCGGCGGAGCCTGTCTCCGGAATTTGGTCTGCCAGTCGATCACTTTCGCGCGGGAGGCCCTAGTTAGTAGTGACGAAAAGGCGGTAAATGCTTCACGATTTATAGTTTACCTAAGGGCAGAAGAGGCTTATGGTTGATAGTTCTGCAGTGGCGTACTATTGCCGGTATCCATGTGTATTTTTTCTTAAATTTATTCTCTTTGTTATTTATTTTGTTTGAATGCTTGTGCATATCAATCGCTCCTCTATGCAATATAGGATGATTATTTATTGTTGCAAATGCTTTCGTTTCATCAAGGAGGATGCGATGACATGACAAAATGTTTGGCGACCGTAGACATATATCTGTGCAAGAGTTAATGTTGTTTGCGCTCTATTATTCGTGTATTAATGCTGCGTTTAGATCTTCCGATATAAACCGAACAACGAGCAAGGTATTCTACCAAGTAGTTAATCTGTCCCTTATTATATGGAGATATGCAGCTCTGCAGTACCCTGAAATCAAGAAGATCAATGTTAGTATGCTTGCTGTCTATTTAGCAGCCGTATAAATACAGCCTGTTCTTCAAAAAAAAAAAAAAAACCGAACACATCCATTCAAAAACATGAAATTAACTGCTGTTACAATACATGCGGCAGCAATACTATAAGATCATACGTTCTGTAACGCAAATTATAATGAACAAAGATTTAATAAATGATTAAGCGGCAAGAAGCAGTTACATAAAGATTATAAAGATATTTGAAGCAGTGAGAGGGAGATAAAAAAATACAGGTTTATTTATGGAACTGTTTAACTGCTGTGATCCTTAGCGTCCCATTCTATTTTGGGCGTAAAGGAACGCTAATTTTATCAGAGTCCAGAGGTTCTTTTACGTGCCGTAAATCTATGACACGGGACTACCAGCTTTATTTTCCTTCCGAAGGATGCCATGTTATAAAATTTTACGCCTAAAAAAGATCCATCGCTTCCGCCGGACTTTAACCGGTGACCTCGGGAAATCGAGGCTAGCATGCTAACCACTACACCACGGAGGAGGACAAGAGATAGAGAGAGGGGGGAGAAAGACTGCAATGTGTACATGTTCCAACGGAAAAAGCCAACACACACTTGTAGCTTAGTTGACGTTCCCTCGTCCCTGTGACTGTGAGTGTGTTCGCGGTTGGAGTCCCAGCACGTGCGTGAACGTTTCTGCTTCTTGTTCTAATCCATCAAGATACAAGTAGTGATTTCAGAGTATTCGTTTGCCACTCCAAATGTGTAGCAATAAAACAAATAGCATACGAATGAACAACAAACGACACTTCATTTTGCAAGCTATGCAGTTTTCAATCCCCGCGTTTCATTGAGACTATTTTGTAAAAGTAACCACGGAAAAACAATAAAAAATTTGTGGAATGTTCATTACGTATAAAATTAACAAAATAATTACAACATACCAGACTACCTAACACGCTATTCGGTGGTTCTCTGTATGTATACCAATGAGAATTTTCTCTACATCAGTTTGGCCGCTAGAACCCTCAAAGTGGTTAGGGAATATTATTGGTTATTCCAATAATAAGTGCGCTGACGTGCTACCTATTTATGGAGAAATTCAACAGAATGAATGCATTACAGGCCAAACGCCTGCATTAAAATGAATTTCCAGAAACACGATAACCGAAATGCAAACCTTTTCGGAAAGCTGAACGTCGTTAGTATAACAGAACCAGTTGAAAATACAGGTTTTGCTTGAGAAGCATAATGAAGTGATGCTTTTAGACCCTCCTTAAATAATCCCCATATTAGCGGCACAGGACACAAACATCAGTAGGTCATCAGTTATACGAGTACTGCATAACAATAAATTTCCCCTTACCGATAGCAGCTCTTATACACCAAGAGCTCCATGATCGTGACTTTAAACCTCGAGAAACTGTTTACCGGTGGGCATTATGCAATGTGAGCCGTGATATAGTCGTTTTATCCCAAGTTCTGTATTCAGATGAATCATGGTATCACAACAATGGAACTGTGAATCATCACAACATGAACTACTCGTGCACATGTCGATAACGCTCATTCGGTAAGTTAGACAGATTTTAAGACCGGGAATTAATGTACGTGTGGCATTTTGGGTGACCACCTAATTGGGACACACTTCTTCAAAGGAAACCTTACGGGAGCATGCTACCTTGACTTCCTTCAAAATGTTGCTGTAGTATGTACCGTTGAATGAAAGATTATGAATGTGGTTTCATATGATGGTGCTCCACCGCACCGGTCCAGGGCCGTTCAAAACTATCGTCACAGTATACATACTGAAAGATGGATAGGAAAGGGAGCACGTGTCTGGCCCGCCAGATCTCCCTATCTTGTGCCACTTGACTGTTTTCTATGGGTCATTTAAAGCAAATTGTGTACAGACAACAGTCGGAGCGCTTTAATTGTCTTCAGCAAGTAAACAGTGAGGCCTGCAGATCCATTACACCTGAAATGTTACCACACGCCAAGTTATTGCAACATCGCGTACATATCTTTTTCAACGATGGAGGTCTTCATTTCAAACAGCTGCTTCGCTGAATGAAGATGTTTCGTCACTAGGTTCTTGTATACATCTCGGAAACGCCTTATCTAGTGAATATTGAGGAGAATTGTGTTAAGTTACGAGGATTGAACCTAGTTTTCTTTTCACACGAAAGCGTTGCTGATTAGGTACTTGATACACAGTCTGTGGTTGTCAAATGGAATTCCATTTTCAAGGACTCCTGTACATTTGTGCCTGCTTCTCTAGTATAATCTGAAATGTGAAAGTTTGAAAACATTGTACGAATACTTGTATACTTAGATATTTAGTTGAACCTGAATCAATGTGCATCAGACAGTTTGTTTCCCTTCCTCTCTCCCTCTCCCTCCCTCTCTTTCTTTCTTTCTTTCTCTCTCTTTCTTTTTTCGGTATTTCTTGTAACTAGACTGTTAAGGTTGTGCCGTGTTGTAATAATTACATTATTATCCCTCAGGCACTAGATACACATATGTTACGAAGCTGCTGCCCAATTCACCTTAAGGGTTTAATGCTTGTTTGCCTCAGTGGAATGAATTGTTAAGGGAGCTTAGGTTTTGAAATATTCAAACGAGTGAACTGATTATTTATTATAACTGGAAGATTTGTATAACGTCAATAACTGTATAAGCTTTAATTAATTCTCCAATATTTTTAACATACACCAAAACATAAAAGTTAATATATCTTGAATAGATAACGGCTCTCGTGTTTTTCTTTCTTCTGATAATTGGTTTATCTTACAATAATTCTTGATTCCTTGCAAAGTGTTTTTCTTGGTTCAACTGGTGTGCAGTATACGCACAGATTACAAAATGAAAACATATGTTTCTCCCGCGAACCTAAAGAATTTGGAACAAGGGTAATGAAGTAAATTTTTAAAGCGCTTACCGACAAATATGTATTCAATTTTTACAAGTCCACAAAACTACCCTTGATAATGATATGCCAAATCGAAGCCAAATGCAAGCCGGACAGACCAAGTGGTCTGCTCGCTCCCTCTCTCGTCGTTCACTGATAGCTGTTCTCGCCAGAGACATGTGTTATTTCTCTTGCCTGGTAGAGCGCTGTAATCGCTGACGTAGTTAACCCAGCCAATGGCAAGCGTGGACGAACATTACGGCATTCTACCACACTCGTATCAGGAATGATGACGTCACTCAATCACATTCCTCAATTTTCGTCTGCTGACGGCGTGTTCGGTGCCAGAGAGGGGGTTAAACATGGCACAAGCTTAGACAAGGTGTAAAAATGAAACACTATAAATTAAAAAATGACAGAAAAAGAAACACTTATACAAGTCATTAAATGTTTAGGTTGTCTATCTGGCTTTTTCAAGTGAGGAGGAAGGAAAACGAGGAAATAAAATATAGAGATTTTGGTATGATTCAAACCTACATCGAGCACTCATGGGAACTCATACTTGTGACTCCGCGCGCTAACCAACTGTGCTAGTATTTAATGAACAAACACATCGTCATTTATAGCATGTATACCGACGTCACATAGCGTTAGCACACATAAGGATGTCTTTTTAGCATCTGGAGTCGTTTAAAGGGCTTAGACGTCTCTAACATAAACGTACACATGCACTAAGCAATGTGACGATTATTTTTTCGCCACGTTGATAAGCCTGAAATTTAGGAATAAACCCCCATAAAGAAGGCGCCATTATGACCTTTCTATGTGGCGCATGCATAAAGGAGACGCTAACGCAGCCTGCCACGTACAGTAACACAAGTGGTGAAAATAGTTAACCCGCGATGGACAGCCAGACGTGAGACAGCGAGAACAGTTGTATAACGTCTAGTAGAGAGCATGCTCGTATAGCGTCTAGTGGGGCAGTGCTCAGTTGGAGAACATTTCCGTTCAGAACATCGTATAGGCAACAAGTGTTATTCTCTATTCCATTGAATCGTTATAGCTACAGATTTCTTCGAATTACAAGGTTTTAGCAACAATAGTTAATTCCAGTAATCATGTTTTCATGACCATTAACCAGCAGAACTAACCACAATTAATTCCTGCGGTGAATATTCTAATTGCTGGAATATTCGTTTGGCTGCAATAGATAATTACATTTGGAACTACGAAAGAAAGGGCTATTGATTACACAAACAGGACTGTATATATTTCGACGGAAACCTTGCCTTACTACCAGAATAGCTAGATGTTCCTGCTACATATGGTGAAATAAAGTCTCCACGGGGACAACGTCGGTGATGACTACGAGCTAGTATTACGTTGGATACCACCTCGACAGTAGTGACTTCACACAATCCGGTATGCACGTTCCATTCAACCTATATTACTGTGACAATAAAGTTGTAGGGCTACTTCAGGATAGCCAGGATACAAGATGTTCGTAGAATCAAATTGAAATGAATTCAGTAATCGGTTTAATAAACCATGCTAAGAATATTGAATGTTAAAATAATTAAATGAAATTACACATGTAGTGAATTGAATAAAAGAGGTGCAATGAAAACACTGTGAAGTTCAAGGACGTTATAAGAGACGGTTATAACCAGCAAGTGATGTACAAATTCATAGCATAAATTTATAATTCATACGTAAATGTACAGAGTTTAAGTGTTTTTAGCGTTTGTGTTCACAATTCAAATCTCGTGATATCTGGGAGGGGTAGTGTTCATTACGTCTGGATTATGGGTAAGGTAGGATATACTCCTAGGTTGCAGTTTTTAGCAATAGAGTACATCCGGCAGTAAAGTGGTCGTAGTCTAGAAATATAAAATGATATGGGCGTGAAGGAGGCGTATTCCAAAACTAAGTTCTGGTGAACAATATTTAAACGATAGTAAGCCCGAAGGACGTTTCATACCTGCAGTGCTGTCTACCGACTCCTGAAGAACCTACAGCAGTATTGGTATGACGCAACAGGCGTTTGCCAGTCGGTGAGAGTAGATCGTAATGGCCGCAACAATCGTAGATTCCCCCAGTTGTACAGTGGGCGGTGTGATTAGATTTTTGCTGGCAAAAGGATTGTTACCTGCGGACATCCATCGTGAGTTATGTCTCATATACGGACGGACATAAGCGGTAACAAATGGGTACGACACTGGTGTCGATAATTTCGAAATGGCCGCACAAATGAGCACGATGAACAGCGGAGTGGTAGGCGCAATACTCGGGCCGATGACATAGTTGAGCAAGTGGACCGAAAACTTCGAAGTGATCGGCGTTTTACGATTAGTGGTCTGGCTAATGAATTCCCAAATGCTACTCAAACCTCATTTTACAGGATTGTTTCTGAACAGCTTGGATATCGGAAACTTTGTGCGAAGTGGGTGCCAAAACTGCTCACCGGTCAGCACAAAGAGCAAAGAATCCGTAGTGCCCGACAGTTTTTGGAGCGCTATAGACAAGATGGAGATGGTTTGTTTTCCCCATTGCTACGGGTGACGAGACATGTATAGCTTACACCAGCACAGAATCGAAAGAGCGAAG
This sequence comes from Deroplatys truncata, assembly GCA_030765065.1. Lineage (NCBI taxonomy): Eukaryota > Metazoa > Arthropoda > Insecta > Mantodea > Mantidae > Deroplatys > Deroplatys truncata. The sequence goes on from CM060977.1 coordinate 180,365,787, forward strand.
ATGAGCGTTACCAACTGGCTCAAGTCCCAGGCGGCAGACTTCTATGCCGAGGAGGTTAAGGAAGCTGTGCAGCGTTACAACAAGTGTATAGATGTGAAGACGATTATGTGGAAAAGTAAAATATATATGTAGGCACGCCTCATATTATAGAGTATTGCCTGCCCCATTATAATAAACCAATCCAAATAAGCAGGTTTACAATAATGCTGGTGTGTTCTGTCGCCTAGTATTCAAGCTTAATATCATTCTGTTATTCCTAAAGGTGTTACGGGAATGATGGTTTCAGATTACACTGTAGTCTGCGGGTTGCACAAAATCAAATAATAAGGGACAGATGAACCACTCGGTATGTATATGTCACTGGAACCGATAATGAGTCTCTCTTATTTTTATGCTTATCGTTTTTTAAAGTTTATTGAGTTTTTGTTGTTGGGTTATATTGATTTTGTAATTTTAAGTATTCTCCCAATGCGATGTGTAAAATTTTTAACATAGAGTAAGGAAACTTTCCCCTTCGGGACCTTAGTGTGGTTTCCTTTCAAACCAGATTGCTTTATTTAAGTCTTTGCTCGCAAATCCATTTTGTAACATATCCACCCTAAGAAGGTCTATCTTCTCACAAATATCGAACCGTACAAATCATTTTTGGCTCGATCCTCTAAGGTTTTAATTATTCCTCTATTTTTTTAGGATGGTGATTAGAACATGCATTTAAGTAACTGTCGGTATGGATGTGTTCCCTAAAGACAGTTAGTGACATAATCCTCCACATTTCTTATTGCTGGAACATTTCAAAGAGGCTATGTGATAATTCTTTTCTGCTTCAATATTGAACTGCGTTTCGCAATTCACTTCGTTATGACGTTCCAGGAACTTTCTACGCTGTTTTTACCATGAGGCCGCTAAATTAAATCACCGTAAAATACCGATACCAAAATCTAAGTTTCAGCGCAGCAGAGCCTAATGGTTTAGTCTCAAAATGCTCCATAAAAAGTTAGCAGTGACGGACTAAAGTGAATTTCACATAGCAACGCCGTATTGTTGCTGATAAAACACTTCGTCCCATTCATACAAGTATAAAAGATAGCGTCGTCGCCGCGGAAAACTAGGGGGAGTTCCCTCACAGTTGCTTCAGTAACATCATAGTAGCAAGGAAGAGTAGAACCGCATCAGAGTCGATCCTCCGATGGAGAACACCAGCGCCGACAATCACAACAGAACCAGTTACGGCGCCAACAGTAGGGAAGGTTATACCTTCAATGACGTAACTTAACAGCTCCGCAGCTCCATCTGCCACAACTTTACCGGAAACAAATCACTATCATAACCTCATATCGCTACCACGCTTCAGCGCAGTGTCTGGGCTGGTAGGCTGCCTGCCCTCCAGCAGATACTTCCGGTCAAAGCGGCACACGCTCCTTCCCCTGCCGCCGTAGTGGCAAGTACGATCATACCGCTGACAGCTCTGCCACACGCTGCCACTACTTTGGCGTGGAAACCCTCACCGCCAACTGAATCAGCCATGACATGACACACCGTCCATTCTACTGTGCCAGCTGTGATTCAACAGGACACTTTGCTAGTCACGCGGCCTACCGAAGGAACCCCAGCTTTCAACTATCATCAACACAAGGCAACCATCGACACAACTCCGTAGAACAACCAATCTATACATCAAACCAAGCCCCCAGCGCAGACCTTCAAATTACTAAACACAACACACTCTTTACACAGCATTCTTAGCCAAATCGCAGACAACAGTGCACTCATCCAGGTCCTTCAGAGGACACTGCAGGTACTCCACGCTCGCATTGCAACGTAGGGGTAAGCGCTACACACCACCAAATAGCAAGTCAAGGCTGCAAGAAAAGACACACACCACATAGTTTCAGATGGACTTTAAACGTTCATTAAGACAAAGCAGACAATCTTTTAACGATATCAACGACTCTCAAAATTTCAGGAATGTAGAGGATGATGCAGCACCACTAACAGCACTGTAAATCAACTCAGCCAACTGCAAGACAGATTGGAAGCCGACAAAGAAAACTAAATCTCCAAACAAATTCCCCTCCCACCCCTTATTGGGCCCTGGCCTTCTTAATATGAACCCAAGAAATTTTGGGTGCTTCGGCGGTATCGACACATCTTCCCCTAAGAAAGAAACAAACTACATCACCGCGTAACAAGGAACCTTATTCCCCTTTTCCTTCATCCTTAACCAAACCCGTTATTATGCTTTCCTAAATAATTTGTTGGTATTTCCCCAAAACAGGCGAAAGAAATCTAAGATGGGGTTGAGTCCTGGTTCAAACGTGTGACTCAGGGTGGGTGAGAGAGAGAGAGAGAGAGAGAGAGAGAGAGAGAGAGAGAGAGAAGAGGCTAGAAGCTGAGACCTGGAGTATTCCGAAGAGAGGAGTCCTGAGCTCGAGAAGAAGAGCGAAAGGGCTGATTTGCGCGTCATATACGAGTATTTCAGCGTTACGCGCAAGGAAAAGTATTCCCTGTGGTTTCCCTGTTAAAGTCCGCGTTTCACTTCCGAGGGTTAAAATAGGGTTAGGCATTATATTATAAAACTGTATCTTTGTCTTGTTTGTTTTCTTAAGGTTCGTTGTTTGCGTCGCATGTGATTTAGTTTCTGGATATTGTTATACCTACAGCGGTGATTTAATTATTTTGTCTATTCGAGTATTTTTTGATGAGCTTGTAGTTTTTATAGATAGATACTATACATTTTGCGTTTGTTTCCTAACCTAAGCTTCCGATTTAGCATATGCCGAGATAATAGGTGAACTGTTGCATCATATTTCCATGAGTAAACATTAGGTTAACCACATAGACCTTAATAGATACATAGTTGCCCTCTTGTTCTGAAACAGGAAATTTAATTTCGTGTCCAGCAAACCCATGAAAACTAGTTAAATGTTGTGTTATTGCACATAATAGGTTTGCAAATTGTTATTTATATGAAAAGAACACATTTCATATTCTTTTCTGTCTATAAATATTGACGAAAGCAAATTGAGGTGTAACAGTTTTACGTGAAAACTTCTATCATTTTAATTACGAATAAAATTTGAAATGAAAAAGTTTTATTTATGGGCGCTCTTTAACTATTATGGTTCTTAGCGTCCCATTTTATATTGTGTGTGAAATATACATTTTGCTCAGAGGCCTGGTTATCAGACCTGAGGTTCTTTCACATGTCGTAAATCTACGAAACGGGACCTACGTTTTACTTCCCTTCCGAAGGAAGCCTTGCAAAGGATTTTTAATCCATCACCCTTGACGGGTTTGAACCCGCGATCTCGGGAACTAGATACTAGCATGGTACCTTTAATTGCGGAGGTGTAATATTTGTATATAATTATATTCTGATTATGATCCGCTGCCTAATCTGGTCTTTTGCATCCTACAGACCCGTCTCTGTAAAACAGATAACATTAATAATCACTGTTATCAATAACAAGTTAACTAGAATCCAAGTAATGATGTATGAGTGATGAAGTAAGTATGATAATAGTTACCTGTAACCTTTAGCGCAAATAAATGCGACCCTTAAAAGTGCTAAACAAAAATAAACGTTTTGAGACCCCTACTATGGATCTGCATCCCAGAAGCCGCTGCATTTACACGTTTCCGGATTTCATTTCCTCACTTGACCACTTTTTGTAGCCGAATTTGACTGCTTTAAACATAGGGCTATATTGTTAACTCTCACAGAAGTTTCAAGCAGGGCTTCGAGGCTTTTGATCTAGGATTGCGAAAACACGTACACACACATAGTATATTAAAGTGTGGGTGGAGAAAATTACACTATTAATTACTTATCGCTTTCAATTTATTGTTTGTAACTTTATATCTGCATCTTATGGTTCCTACGTAAATAGCATCTGTAATCATAGCTGAGCTGCATTATAGCACTAGTTCGGGTATAACAGAACTATTTGGAAACGCCCGTTATTGCAGACGAGTAATTTTTCCCTACTTTCTTTATCATCTTATGGGCTTATCATTAGACAAAGACCTCTCTATATTTATTAGATTCGTTAACCTTCACTGCTTTCCTAAGCTTTACCTAAGACAGCCATTTCGGAGCTAAGAGGTAGAAAAATCAGCAGTATATACCCAAAGTATCCATAACCCTACCATAGATAACATTTATCTTGTTAGGGCTCCCTGCTTTATGGATTTATTCCTGTTCCCTTTCTGCTTCACTATGTTTTATGTTCCCTCTTTTTCGAGTTTTTCTGTAGCTATTGTTGTGCTTCCCTTCAAGAAAACACAGACTCATTTGAAGTGGTATTACTTACGTAATATATTTTTACGTAATTTGTTGTTGAGCCCCACGTTGTGGAACCAATATGATGCGGTATTAATGTTGTAGATCATTAATTACAGCTCCGCGTTTGGAAGCCAATTTACGAGAGCAAATATGTGTTTACTTCACGCGTTGCCATCTTGTGACGTCACTCCTTGTTGGTTTGTTTAGCTCCATCTGGCGTAGCAATTTGTATCAGTTTTGAAATAATTCACTTTAAATGTTCTCCAGCTAGCTCTTTGGGTCGAATATGTTTCTCATGCAGGGTGTGAATCGGAAAGGAATCTTTTATCCAGAAATTATACTGACGAAGAAATTGGTTTTATAACTTTTATTGCTGAACACATTCACAAACACTTTTACAAATTAATCTGGATACTCGCCAAACTGAAACTGTTTGTAATAACTTCTCACTTTTAACTCACGTACTTCAATTTTGTGTATATTTAACTGTATAATAATTTAGATTCTCGTAATTCTGCTGCGCGTAACTTGGCGAACTGAGAGACCGACGCGTAGTATGGAGAATTCTGTTAAACTGGGAGCTGACGTGTAATGTGTTGAGAATCTTGTTGAACTGGGAGAACGCTCCCTTGAACCTGGCTTATTTATAGGCTTGCTTTAAGATACGCCTAAAGATTATAAATGAACTGCTATTGGCTAATAAAACGCGCCAACATTAGCGTCTATATTAATATCCAATGAAAAACACGAAAACATATGCTTTAGGAAATGTTCTAGAAGCTTCTAAACGGAAAAGGCGCGAAATATTACGTAACTTCCTTGTTCCCGGTACTGATATATGTTGCGGTATTACATGTTACAATGTGTTTGTTGCAAATAAATGTTTGTTTACATAACTTTAATTGCCCCACGTATGGGTGCCAATATGGTGCGGTATTACTTACAAATGTTACATATGAATGTTTGTTTACATAACTTTAACTGCCCCACGTATGGGTGCCAATATGCTGCGGTATTAATGTTGTAGATCATTAATTACAGCTCCGCGTTTGGAAGCCAATTTACGAGAGCAAATATGTGTTTACTTCACGCGTTGCCATCTTGTGACGTCACTCCTTGTTGGTTTGTTTAGCTCCATCTGGCGTAGCAATTTGCATCAGTTTTGAAATAATTCACTTTAAATATCATCCAGCTAGCTCTTTGGGTCGAATATGTTTCTCATGCAGGGTGTGAATCGGAAAGGAATCTTTTGTCCAGAAATTATATTGACGAAGAAATTGGTTTTATAACTTTTATTGTCGAACACGTTCACTAACACATTTACATATAGATATAGATACTCGCCAAACTGAAACTGTTTGTAATAACTTCTTATCACTTTTAACTCACATACTTCAAATTTGTGTAGAATTAACTTTATAATAATTTAGATTCTCGTAATTCTGCTGTGCGTAACTTGGCGAACTGAGAGACCGACACGTAGTATGGAGAATTCTGTTAAACTGGGAGCTGACGTGTAATGTGTTGAGAATCTTGTTGAACTGGGGGAACGCTCCCTTGAACCTGGCTTATTTATAGGCTTGCCTCAAGATACGCCTAAAGATTATAAATGAACTGCTATTGGCTAATAAAACGCGCCAACATTAGCGTCTATTTTACTATCCAATGAAAACCACTAATACATATGCTTTAGGAAATATTCTAGAAGCTTCTAAACGGAAAAAACGCGCGAAACATTACGTAACTTCCTGGTTCCCGGTAATGATAAACAACTCACCCCCTTGCTGCATTATTGCGTTATTGTTGACAGTTTCAGTAAAGCCGTATATTATTATTTACCAATAATAATTACAATTAATAAACCTCTGAAATCAATGTCACATAAAAATACATATTCATATTACAATCCTTATTTACATCTAAGTAATTTGTGATACAAATTACCGTATCATATGCCCCACTAGAAACGTAATTATAAATATTTATAACTTGTTTAGAAATTTTAAAATTGTGTTTTTAGTCTCCTAAATCTTGGAACACACGCTATCACTTTCACTTAACACTTCACACGCATTTAACACACGACATATGTTTTACCTCGCCACTACTTACTGGCTCTGGTTTAATTAATTTAGATATTCATCTGAGATCACAAATTTTTTTATAGCAAATACTTTACCCTAAATTATTTAATCACTGTTTCAAAATTGTTTACTCTCTTACATTGTTGACAAAAATTTATACATTTAAGATTTTTGTAATTATTACACATATTTACCAAAATATTCACCCTCTACACAAATATTTACATCTCTTAAATCTAGACAATGTTTCACCTTTTCTGTTTGCTACATAAGTATTTGTTTTGAATTATTTTTACCATTTTTGTTATTTTGAATTTTATTTTAACAATACTCTTTGAATTGTATTTACGTACTTTTAATTTAATATCATATTAAGTTTCAATCTTTGCATTCTTAATTTTCAAATGTTGTTACAGTTATTAAAAAATGTTATTTTTTTTATTAAATATTTATTTCTTTTTATTTTTCTATATCTTTTTTTTTTGAATTTATTTCTGTTTTCTCATGACATATATATATATTTAGTTAACCCTCTTACGTTCCAATACATTTCTCTGCAAGTCGTCTTTACCTATCCAGCATTTAGTTTACATCTCGTTGCTATTTACCCTCCTGGATCAAATTGTGTGTGGCTAAACATTACTCGTAGCCGTAACCTAACCTTCAAATTTTTATTCATGAATAACCTCTTGTATTCATATGAAATTTCGTCATATGATAACATTTGAAAACAATCTAAAGTTTCTTGAACAACACATCTTTTACCAACTTTCATTTTCAATTCTTCTGCTATCTTTTTAATCTGAGAATACTCTGACAAATGTGTACTAAACTGTACTGGACTGGAGTTTTCATTTTGAACATCTTGGTACAATTTATTTCTTTGCATTACTGTCTCATTCTGTATTTCTGATATTTCCCCTCTGAAATTAACTTGCGCCTGATTTACATCTACATTCATAACCTCTTTTATCTCTCTTAACTCACTTGAAATACTACTCATTTGACTTCCTAACTCTGTACATTCTACATTAACCTCACTTTTAGTATTAACCTCACTTTCTTCGTTACTTATTTCCTTGCTTATGTCTAACATTTTCTTTGAATTTTCTCCTATCTCACTTACTATTACTTCCTCATTTTTATCTCTCATTTCTGGCATACTACTATCTAGCTTCATAACTTTCTTTTCAATTTCTTCACTGCTTTGATCTACTGTTTGCTCTAATTTCTCATTCCTCCTACCAATACTTTCAATTGATTTCCTGTTTTGTTCTAAGCTCTTACCAATATCTTCCCTCAATTCTCTCTTATTCTGATCTAGTTTTTGTTCTAAACTCCTATCAATATCTTCTCTCAATTCCCTATTACTCTTTTCCATATTCTGAGTTAGTTTTTCTAATTTCTCATTATTCTGAGTTAGTTTTCGTTCTAATTTCTCATTATTCATTTGCATATCTTCCCTGTTTTGATCTATTTTCTTTTCTAATTTCTCATTATTCTTATCTAGTTTTTCACCAAAATTTCTAAACATTTCCATAATCATACCAGCATCAAAATTAACATTTCCTGCTATTCTATTCTCCCTTTCTGCACTAACATTTTCATCTTCAAATCCTAAAAAGTCTGGGCTATTTCCTGTAATTTGTATTGGATCACAGCTAACTGTTACACTATCTCCCTCCATAATTATTTCTTCTGTATTACTAGCAGCCATTGTTTTTATTATCCTACCGCTCCTAAGGAACATTTATTTACCTTTTTGATGCTGTATGTTGCTGTTACTTTAATGTCCAGCGTTCTGCCCCATTCTCCTAGATTTGTATGTCGCTTCTGCGTTGTGTTGTGATGAATCTACGTCGTCTTGTAGTTGATCTCGGAATTACGATGTCCAATCATCCGTATAGTCTGTCGTTCCTTTTGTTGTTTCTGGAATCTGCGTCTTGTAGATCATTTTACTGCTGCTTTCGTTCCACGTCCTGATTATTCTGATCCTTTCCTGGTTATCTTCGCCCCACGTCGTTGGGCGCCAATATGAAGTGGTATAGCTTACGTAATATGTTTTTACGTAATTTGTTGTTGAGCCCCACGTTGGGCGCCAATATGTTGCGGTATTACATGTTACAATGTGTTTGTTGCAAATAAATGTTTGTTTACATAACTTTAATTGCCCCACGTATGGGTGCCAATATGGTGCGGTATTACTTACAAATGTTACATATGAATGTTTGTTTACATAACTTTAACTGCCCCACGTATGGGTGCCAATATGCTGCGGTATTAATGTTGTAGATCATTAATTACAGCTCCGCGTTTGGAAGCCAATTTACGAGAGCAAATATGTGTTTACTTCACGCGTTGCCATCTTGTGACGTCACTCCTTGTTGGTTTGTTTAGCTCCATCTGGCGTAGCAATTTGCATCAGTTTTGAAATAATTCACTTTAAATATCATCCAGCTAGCTCTTTGGGTCGAATATGTTTCTCATGCAGGGTGTGAATCGGAAAGGAATCTTTTGTCCAGAAATTATATTGACGAAGAAATTGGTTTTATAACTTTTATTGTCGAACACGTTCACTAACACATTTACATATAGATATAGATACTCGCCAAACTGAAACTGTTTGTAATAACTTCTTATCACTTTTAACTCACATACTTCAAATTTGTGTAGAATTAACTTTATAATAATTTAGATTCTCGTAATTCTGCTGTGCGTAACTTGGCGAACTGAGAGACCGACACGTAGTATGGAGAATTCTGTTAAACTGGGAGCTGACGTGTAATGTGTTGAGAATCTTGTTGAACTGGGGGAACGCTCCCTTGAACCTGGCTTATTTATAGGCTTGCCTCAAGATACGCCTAAAGATTATAAATGAACTGCTATTGGCTAATAAAACGCGCCAACATTAGCGTCTATTTTACTATCCAATGAAAACCACTAATACATATGCTTTAGGAAATATTCTAGAAGCTTCTAAACGGAAAAAACGCGCGAAACATTACGTAACTTCCTGGTTCCCGGTAATGATAAACAACTCACCCCCTTGCTGCATTATTGCGTTATTGTTGACAGTTTCAGTAAAGCCGTATATTATTATTTACCAATAATAATTACAATTAATAAACCTCTGAAATCAATGTCACATAAAAATACATATTCATATTACAATCCTTATTTACATCTAAGTAATTTGTGATACAAATTACCGTATCACATTAAGGAGGGCGAACTTAACCAGAAACAAGATTCCATGGTCTTCATGATAGTTATTGCATTAAGTTCCCTAAGTGCATGCTTACACTTAAGTAATCTAAACACCACTTCGGAAACTCAACATTTAGAAACTAATACATAGTATTAAAACAATTATGACAAACAACTATCTCTGCTGCGAAGAGACCACTGATTAAGGCGTTGGGATACATAGACATCTTTTAGGATACATTAAGCGGTTTTCAGTTTGCTTACGATGCAGTAGTTTAGAAACATTTCACGCTGTTGTCATAATATCAATTTCACCCGCTCCTATAACACGTGTTCTGTTTCTTTATATAACAAATCAAAATAAAAAAGAAATTAAGCAAGAAGAAGGAACCCATTACAACGTTTACATTTGGCGATTTGACTGTTAGGATACCATAGGTGGACCTGCAAGTCTCACACTTCCCCCCGAGTTGCTTGTTTACTAATGATTATAACTTTTGTTGTATTCCTCAGAAGCTGAAACTTAGCCTATCTCCATCGGGGGAGAATTTTTTAAAAAGGACGTAAGAGTGGGCTTGCTGCAACACATAAATATGCTGAGTATGGACCAACCCATTTTAGAGGCCCTGCTAGATGGCTCTGTATGCTCGGGGTGAATTACACGCAATGCATATGTCTTCCTATTCACTTAATTAGCTGAATGTAGCAGTCTGTTTGACTAATTATGCGACCTGAAGATCTCATGTTCCTAAACCGGTTTTAATTTATCTATTGTGGCTGTACGTTCTTCAAAGGACCTTCAGTTTATCACAATGGTTGAAATAACAAGAGAATTTGCCAAACCCTTATTCTAAAATAAAACACATACAAAAAATTGCAGAAATGGCATGCCGACCGCGGTATTACTAAACTCAGGAATCAAGAAATCTACCGTGCACAATTTTATACATAGTTATACCTTCTATTTATACAAATTCATAATTCTGTTTGTATTGAATTTAAAGCTACTTACGGACTATTGTCGAGTTGATAGCAAGCTTCTGTGAAGTAAACAATGTCCGAATATAGTTTGCTTTGATTCGCCTTTTTGTATCCGGTAGCAGGTTTGTTGATCTTCTGGGTAGCAACGGCTACCAGTGGAAAGTTAATTAAAGTGGACCACGATATTAATTGAAAAAAAGAGAAATGAATCAAATAGGCAACACAACTCATATGTAATTTTGCATGTAATTATAAATCGCTGTAGCAATGGCTCGGACTTCATCATCCACCCCCACATGCATTTACCTGTCAAATAACAGAAAAAGTACACACGAAGCGTGGATTCTCTCGTTCGGAATGAATATTTGGTTTCGTGTATTGACGGGTTTGAGAGGAGAGTTTTTGTCGTACACAGATGCATACCGCTTGTGTTACCTCTCTGTGTTACCAATGTGGAAAGCGCCAACATTTGCGGATGTATTTATCCAGGAGATTTTATGGGAATGAATCAACTGAAAGTGTTTCTCGCTTCTTAAGTGCTACCACAAAACTGTAGTCCTATGTACTGCAATTACCATTACAATAAACAACAGATTAGAAAACATAGTGCCCAAGGACTCCCGGAGCAATTGTTATGATGTTTACTAGGTTTAAATGTGTTATTTAAAATTTTAAATTATAAAATGATGCTACACTCTAACTAATTGTTTACCACTTTAACTTTCTTTCTGAATTTAAATAGATTTGTACAAGATAAAGTCTTTAAAAGTTTAACACATTCGTAATTACACACACACACACACATACATATATATATATATATATATATATATATATATATATATATATATATCGACTTCAGGAAACTGCAAGATGTTTCCTATATAAAATGCAATACAGCAAGTGCAGTTTTAAGGCATGTCATTTGGTCAAAGTATTCTTATAAACAAGAAGCTTTCAGCTCTCGGTTTATTTAATTCTCATTGAATCAGAAATGTGAAATGAATTGAGTTAATTTAATTTTTACGGTGTGTTTGAAACATAGCTTAATTACTCCTAATACTACATTATTTAATTTTTATACGAAGTTGTTATGAATGCGTTTTATTTGTGTTAAAGTGAGTAACGACTGAAGTTGGGGTTTCCTCTCACACATATTGTGAGTCGTTGTAGTGTAGTGTAATTTGAGTGACGTTGGAGGATTCAGAGATCCTCGCATCTCAATTAGAAGTCCTATGTGCTCTACGTTATATCCAGTATGGAAATTCATGGACACAAATACTTATGCACATGGCGGGATTGAGCCCGCGGCTCTTTGCGCCACAGAGTGCTGAAGTCGGAGGCTCCAGCGACCGTTGCTACGCGGGGTTCCTATTGGGTTTTAGTAACCGAAAGATCCTGATAGGCAATAGCTATTGAGCCAAACAAAGACGAATGGTCAACATACTTATGATATATTGGAATAAATATTTTATATATGTTAAGACATTTTTATGATTAAGTAAACCAATGAGGCTCTTGAAATAAATTTTTATTAACAGATTAAGGTTAGCGACCAATCAAGACCTGAAGTGTAGCATTCTCACCAGCCGAAGATGTCAGTCTGAACGCGTTTGCCAGAAATGCAACATCTAGGTCGCGAACGTAGAAATACTCATGTATAGAAGTACTTATTGAGGCTTAAAGTGATTTCTGAGTAGGTAAATATCAATATTTTATAAGACAATAATTCATTTGTTGGGAACTTCTTTGATTAAACAAAGGACCTCAAAATAATTTCTCATTAAATTCTTATCCACAAGCCGGAACATTATGTTATTACTAGTGAAAGTGTTTTAAGGTGAAATTATTATCTTCAGAAAACAAAAAGGTGCTGAAGAACATAAAAAAGTTGCAAAAGTGTGTTGATGAAATGACTTTATTAAGGTTTAAACCAGTTACATGGACCTTCTTTACCCCATTTACAAGGTTATAATAATCAATAAAATTTGTATATTGGATTACACAAAATATTTAAACGTTTTGGCAGTAAGTCTCTGTTGTTTTGAGCTCAGTAGATCCTTTAATACAGAGAAAATCCACTTGAAATCCACAGAAACTAATGGAGCATATCCTGTCAGTACTCGCAAAGCGAGTTCAGTAAATATTACAAAGGTTTCTGGATCTGAATGTTTCATCAAATTTAATTCGAATTTTTCTTTAACAAATCCATGAAGGTTGTCCCTAACACTCAGAAACTTCTTCCGCTGCTCCTTTTTCTGCATACCTTCCTCCAAATTGTGAATAACATCAGATAAATTCTTGCATCCATTCACTGAAGAAAGCAATTGTTGGCTTACTTGATGTTGGCTGCGTCTATTGTGTCTAAGGCGCACATGAAGAACTGGAATTCATCAAAGTTTTCGCACCTTATCCAATTACAACACACTGAGATGACAGGAAACTGTGAAAGCGGAGCCCAGTAACTTCTTGGTACGACTGGCCGCCTTTACGAGAAACGCAGCAATGAAGTAATTTAATTGCTGTTATTCTCCTTCATATTTTTACATAGTCCATTTGCAAGACATATCACATGGTTGATACATGCCCTTCAGTTGTTGGATAGCGGAAAGCATGTAGTATGCTTGATCAGCCACCACAAGTCTCACATTTTCGTATTGTGTACCCCCTGGTCATAGGATGATATGTGCATTATCGTGCAGGCATTTGTCTTATCAAGTTGATACATCTTAAGAAGCACAGGTTTCTCTCATTTACCAGTAACGGAAATACCAACAGTTTCAAAGTATACATTTGCAGCTCACAGTTTCATCTAAAATGAACCGCATTTAAGTTAGCCGATCACACTTTTGTTTTCTCGAACATATTCTCATAAATTGGCTGCATTTATTTTTTTTTCTTAGAATGTGCTTGACCGTTATTGACCTTCGCGTGAACTTCTCAAAGAATTACTTAAATGCAGGATTGTTATCTTATGAATTAATAGCAAGACCCGCACTGCCCTCATTCAATGACCGCAGCTTATCGGATCTTGAAGCAAAGGCGTGTATCAGACTAGTGTACCTAGGTTTTAACAAGAATGGTGCCATTAGTTTAAATAAATTTCATCTTGTATCCCTATAAAAGTGCACACAACTTCTTCTTAGCCTCCGCCATGATTTCCTTTCTTTTTGTGTGCAAAATACTTTCTGGTCTGGACTAGTGAAACACTAAAACGGTCAACAATAAAGGCATAGATAGGAACCGTTAAATCAAGCCAGTACTAACTAAACTTAGTTTCAATTTCCATCTGATATCACACCTTCAATTTGGGCATTGTGGCTGGGATACAAATTACTGTTGGTTTCTATAATTTATATCTCAATATTTATTGGCTATTGCTTACTTTTGATTAAACATAGTTTTTAAAATCTGTTCAATTAGACCAAAAAATCTGTCTAATCTTTTAAAAACGGAGATAAAAGTGGGAAAACAGGTGCTAAGGCATAAAGCAGAAAGGCTGAGGTGGTATAATATAGTAATCTCACATAGGATGTAACAATTGTTTTTATTTATTTCGCTTCATTCATCTCCTCAAACACAATCTATTATGTTGACCTATCTGTATGACACTAACTATAGTTTTTGGAAAGTTCTGCACCTTAAAATCTTTTCGTTAGTTATCACGACACATTTATCATAGCCATACGTCATTTATGGTAAATGCATTTTATTTACTTAGTTATTACTTTGCTGTGTTGATGAATACACGGAATACTTTAATTGTTACTTGAGCCTTTTTATGCTATGAAAAACGATGAGAACTATATTTTATCACTCAGGTGCAGTCGCCATAAGTAAATAAAAGTATACGGCTAAATTGCTACAGTATTGCTTCTTTACTTGGCTGTTTTATTTATTTCAGAATCCTTGTAATGTTTATACTTCTCAATGGAATTGCATGGTTTTGCATTTTGTATTGTTATGCATTTTACATTAGTACGTATGATTTATTTTTGGCGATATAAATATATACCTGTAACCACCCATAGCATTAAACTGATTTTTAATACTCATTTGGAAGAATTTGTTAAGAATCCTCTTGATGCACAACCTAGGGAATTTATGAATAACTGAACCAAATCTTGTATGTAGTGGTTTTAAATTAAGTCACCGCACTATCGAACGTGTTTTTATGCTGTTTTGAAAATAGCAATGGTTACTGTACATATGTTGATGACTTGAATTCAGCCATTTTTAAATATTCTACTAATTTTATTTGTGAATATTTAACTAATTTTACAATAATTATTGTACTGACAGTTTGGATTTTTCTAGTTATTATTTGTACTAAGACATTTTCATTTCGCAAAAATGTATCAAATCTGTTTTCCAATTATAATGTAATATTTTCCTTCTTCTTCCCAAGGTCTGTCGCTATCGAAACCTTGGATGAAAAAGTTTCCTATAGTGCTTTCTCTTATCTAACTGGCAGAAACTCTCTGTTTTAGGTGCCAAAATGAGTACCTTAATGAATAATTTTCTTTAGTCAGTTCAGCAAAAATTTCACCGAATGAACAAGAACCTGTTCAAGGTGAATAATTAAAGGGGAGGAGTAATGAAAACTACTCTGAGGGCTGGAAAGTGTTACTGTATACTCATGTTGATTATTTTATAATAGTTGTTGAAAAGGGTTACTCAGCAATATGATTTGCACCAGGGCCATCGTCTCTGACTGAGATATAGCAGCAAATGCCAGAAATGTATTCTAAAACTAGGCCTCGAACGTTTCCGTCCCTTTCTTGTCCAATTGGCATTTAATGCCACGTATCAGTAAGGTTCATCGCATGTAGTAAGAAGGGCTGCTAATACTGCCAAAAGTGAGCGATATGGTATATTCAAATTTAACTGTCTATGAATAAACCTGTGATATAGATCTGAGGGTGATCAAAGTCTTCCTGGATGAGTCCAAATTGTCTGTCATTATTATTACTAAATCACACTTTGGCATTTTCGTTAACTTGTAGTACAAAGATGTCTAAAAAGATAAGAATTATTCTGTATGTTTTCGTCAATTTCTGTTTCGTTCATAATGCAATAATTTAATGAAACTAATGTAATAAACAAAAGCAACATTTGGAAAGGCAGAATTACGCTGAAAAATTCAATACTATAGCCGGCGTTTGAACCAAAGATTTTCCAGATTCCCTCCGGTTGTTCTAACTAACTGAGCTATCATGTATGCCCAACACACGTCTGGTGTAAAGGAACAATAATTACCAAAATCAACAGTTTTTAAGAAAAAACAAATTCTGCTTCCGCTATTTCTATATTCTATGGAAATTGTTTTTTTTACAGGCCATAATCATAGATTTCGATTTACACTCGTATTTACAGCCTTATACAGCAATAAAAGTTTGCAATTAATTGCAGTAACATTTTATTTTATTACCTAATACTTAACCATTTGATTATAAAACAAAACAGTTCTTTCTTCATAGGTGGAAGGTACTGAGGGTCCATCCACAGGTATAAAAGTAAATTTAGATATGGGATTTAATTTTTAATATTCATTGCGGTTTCTTGCCGGAATAATTTACAACCGAGCTTTGTTAGCTGTCTTTGCCTTATTGGTCCATTATTTATAGAGAGTATATTCCCACAGTGAGCGGAAGAACATGGATAGCCAGTGCTTACAAGAGAATTGTTAAACGAGATAAAGGCGGGATAAAAGTGTTTTAATACTCAAATATCAGCGTAAATCATTGACTCATATATTGGCATGTATCCGTTCATCTTAGTGTAGAAGTTGCATTTAAATCTGTGAGTCCACTGAAGGTTGAAGCTGAACGAATGAAGTTAGGTACCATTAGAGTACGCCTTCAGACGTAAGTCAGATATAACATAATTTTGTGTTCAGTGCCGATTTTCTGATCTATTGCAAGAACAATATTCTTCTCATAGTTTGATTCTATGAGTGCCCTGTTTGCTCTTCAACAACCACCTTCTGATAATATGGTAGTCTACGAAATCGGGATCCTATACCACAAGATTTTGGCTGCCAGAATTAAAGTTATTCCCACTTGGGTTCCTTCCAACACCTGAATATTACGTAATGAATTAGCAGACAAAGCCGCTGAAGAAGCCACAAACAATCTTAGGGCTCCACATCACCACTTTCTGACACACATCAAACGAAACATACTCTGCTAATGGAGGAGACACTGGGGTAGAACATCAACCTAAGCTACATTATATTTTCACTTCAGATCAGTAACCCAATAAAGCATATTTCTGGAAGAGAACAGGTAGTCATTGCACGCCTAAGAATTGGACACACCTCCTAGCCATAGTCACCTACTAGCTAAAGAACCTTCTTCTTTAAGCAGCCAATGTCACACTACTAGCAGTTCAGCATCTAATTTCAAACTACCTAAGGTATGATAAAGGGAGAAAAAAGTGTAGCCTCCCGCACAGCATACGGATAGCATCAGGAAATATCTTCAATAGCAGAAAAAAATTCGTTATATGCATCTCACTAATTTGTACACAAAATTTACTTCTGTCAAAACAATGTAACTGTTAATATCATACTATAATCATACACCATTAATATGTTCTTTCTGATAATCTTGTGCGATTAAGATAAGACTAAATGGTTCAAGAGATCTTAAAGAACGAAATAAAAACAAAATTCCTTCTTGAAGATTGTTTATAACTTGTGTTTCAACCTTATTTTATGGTTTATTGGCGGAGGTAGAATCTATACCCACGCAAAGCACACGAGGGGACCCTATGTATATTTTTTTCGTAAATGAATCCAGTATCCAAAGAGAGGACATTCGCATTTTGATCATAAAGGAACAGTTGTAGAAAAACCTTATCCAGGTAATTCACCCCAAAATTGATTGCAACATCGGCCTTTTGGATAATTAGACAGGCAGATTCTACAGGGGCTGCTCTAGTGTTAATGCTGTTTTATTCTTCGAATAAAAGAAGTCAATTTAGTTTTAGTACTTCGAAATTACATAATTTAGAAACTGCACTTAAATGGAGTATAAATACGATTTTAATTCTTCACATGAAGTTCTAATTTCGACGTTCGTAATAAGGAATTATTGGTGTTAATCAAAGGATACTTTATTTCTTGAGGTCATGCAACGAAATGGACCACAGTTCTTACGACCAAGCGCAATTTGATAGCCTTTTAATGAGCAGTGGATTTTACAAAAATGATGATAAAACAACATAAATTAACAAAATAAAATATGTCCACAAGGATAAAAACACACTCTACAAAGAAAACCTTTTCTCAATTAGCATATAACATATAGGACGACTCTTCTAGTTTGCTTTGCGCTGATATGTTAAAGAAATAAAATATTTTTAAACCCTCACGGGTGTTCTGTGAGACTAGCCAAGCAGGTCCTAATGCTCGGCTTACCGCAGTCCTACATCACAAGGGAATTGGATTAATGGTAATCATTATGCCGTTCGATCTTGCATTTCGCTCTTTCACATTCCCAAGCGTTTATTTGATTTCCTCAACATGTTCGGATACCACGAGCAATAATTGCGACTAACTACAGCAAGGGATTCGTTGTGAGGTAGTAATACCACGTTCACGGATATATTCCTGACTGAGGCAATTGTTTTGCATCAAAAACGGTAAGATTGAAACAAGAGTTAGAAAAGTCATCTTTCAGAATATTTATATAACCTAACGACAGTGATAGTTGTGTATGTTACCTAGATTTATCGCATTCATATCGATTAATGCATTCTCAACAAACCTAACAAAGTAATTATTTTAAATAGTTAAGTGAAATATCCATTCAGTAATACACAAAACAAAAACTATCTTCCAAACTAAAATTATGGTTTAATTATATGTGTATGAAACGAAATATGAAATTAGCACCCATCTATTTACCTTATCTATACAATTTTTACAAATAGCCATTTAAATATAATCAGTGTACCATAAATATGGGTTATTACATTTATCCTTTCATTTTATTCTTTTGCTTACATCATTAGAAGAATTGTTTCCTCTCGCAAAATACCTTAAAACCTTCCAAATACCAGCATTGATCCTACAATTAGAAAAAAAGGTATATTGCATTTACAAGACTTTTTCTACTGACTCTTCTACAAATTATTACAGAAACCTGATTTTTCTGTCTGCTTCCTGTTAATCAAGATAAAAGTTCACTAAGCGTTTACACATTCGTTGCAGAGATAAGAAATACACAGTAGGCTGAAGCGATTTTTAAAAATTGGATCGGCATGTGACGGCTTTAAAATCCCATGTTCCTTTTATGACAAGGAGAAAAAAAACAAGAAAAATGAAACTTACAACGACTTACAACTTGAATTAAGTGTACCTATTTCAAAACTCATGAATAACAAAAGCTGACTCAGAAATAGGTAACATCACAAAAAATATGACGCAAAAACCGTGTGCTCTTAGAAGATGTACATGTTTTTATGTAGTAGACTTTGTCTCTTTCGGTTTATCAAATACGTATATGAAAGCCAATCAGAACATAAGCCATTTAGCATAGAGGAAGGTTTATATGGTATTAATAACAAATTCAAAATAGGTATACATTTTTTTGCATGCAAATATTTTAAGCATATAGTACATCAATCAAAATCGTTAGTGCCTTATTTGAAGGAATTAAAAGAACGATCAGCTTTCCACATAAATGTAAGTTTGGGTGTTGGGATATTATTGAAAACCTTCTTGTGTCTCTGTAAGACGCTCAACTAGAATACGAAGATTTAAGTTTATTGGACTTTTCGCTTTTAAGTTCTGGTGTTCACAGAAAAGAACACACACACACACAAACATATTTCTAAACAATCTTTTTGTGGATTCAGGGAGCCCCTAATCGCCTATTTCATGTTAAATATTCGTGTCGAACTTTTCTTCTTCTTCTTACTATAAGACAGCACAGAAAATGGAAAAAATCGAATGTTATAAATTTCAGGCTTTCTCTAGTCACTATCTTATATAGCTTCTATGTACTACTTTTACAGAGCCTATGTATTTATTTTATGTTAACCGAAATAAATATTTGCAGAAACAGTTTCATTTCATACTTTTTATAGGTACAATGGAATCTTAAGTACAATCAAATTAATAATAATCAGTTTTACAGTCAGTCAGTATATGCTGTCCTTGAAATTCCACAAGGGCGCTTTTGTTCAGGGCACCTCCAAACATTCCCGACCTCGAAAAATCTCGACATCAAATTTGTTGAATGGAATGTAGTATTTTTCTACTTCAGTAAGCATCTGGAAGAGACAGTATAAATTGGAAATAAGTATAAGTAGAAGCTGATGAAGGCCAACAAGATCAGTAAAATAACAGATTTTTGCCGAGTGATACTTTCTGAGAGATGTAAATCACGTGGGTCATCTAAATTAGTAAGACTTAAGGATAATAAGTTAACAAAATGTAGAAGCAGATGATACAAGTAAACATTTTCAGAAAAAATTCGAAGAGTGTGCCGGCAGAATTCTAAAAGGAAATAAAAAATTAAATTGAGTTTCATTTATGGACGCTCTTTAATTGCTGTGGTTTAGCGTCCCATTCTATATTGGGCGTGAAAGACCGGTAATTTTGCTCAGAGATCTCTTTATCAAGCTTGAGGTTCTTTTACGTGCCGTAAATCTACGACACGCGACCACCGGCTTTACTTCCCTACGAAAAGGAAGCTATGCTAAGGATTTTTATGCCGGATAAAATCCATGGCCCTCCGCCGGTTTTGAACCCGCGACCTCGGGAACTAGAGGCTAGCATGGTAACCATTACACCACGGAGGACGTGGTATTTACACCATTATATATTACATTTCGTATTTAATTTATACTAAAAGGTTTGATTCTTTGGGGTTTCCTTTGTTATTAAAATAGATCTTCAAATTCTTAACCTAATGAGTGGTGCTTAAATTTCTTTCCTTAGAATTTCAGATTATTTACTTATTTTATTGAACATTTCTTTAATATGATTATTACCATCATAATACAAATTTATGCACCATTTCTTATATTATATTTATTTAAATGTAATAACGGCTTCTTAACTTCTCAGTAAACGTACTGTATTATACTTCACATTGAAACTCCCACACAAAATCATTTTCAGGTTATTACATGTTTGTATGAAATATGTGGAGTACTGAGCCAGAGTTATATAGTTCTTGTAGGATTCAAGCGTTTCATTCTTGTTTCTTAATGCAGTTAGAATGTGTATCTTAATTATATTGAATTTAATTAGGTTAGGAGCGAGGTCCCATCACTACATCTTTTGGCGTCGAAAACTGCGCAGAATAACAGCAGCTTCACTCGCAGAAAGAAAGCGCGATGTCGATATTCAATCTAGTTTCATCAGCGATTAATTTGTAGTTACACAAACTAGCTATTGTAACTGAAGGAAATATATCCATATTATCTGCGTTTAAATCACAACTACAGTTACACAGAAATGAAGCATTGTTAGATTCCAGTTGCACTGACTCTATACCATGTTAACAATATAAATTAGAGGTGTGCTGTTCAGCAAAAACAACTGACCATGACTCAACTTGTTACGGTCGACTGTCGAAATGAATGTGTAGATGATTGCAAACCTATCAGACTGAACTTTGCTCCCTTGTTTCTCCGTGCGATGCACTTCTGTTGACCGAGTCGACTTGGATCCCGCGGTTAACCGTGGTGTCTCAGTAAACCGTGGCTAGTTGGAGCAACGACGCACTTAGAACTGTATAGGTGAATGAAGTAACCGATGATGACAGAGGAATGGTTATCTCTACTCACTCAGTAACAAATGCGCTCAGTCTTATTTAATCAGTCTCCATTAATTCTAAGGACTTTTTGACTGTCAAATTTATATATTTCGTTATTACTTTATCTACTGCCTACTTATGATAGATAGAGGAAGCATTGTATTTCATTCCAAAATCAGACACTGATTTTACTGAAAATATTATAGCGTATGTGTATGTGTGTGTATTGTCATGCCAGACATATTATTGTGTTGTTGACGTGAGTATTGTTGGGGTAATTCTTCCGGCTTTGTGTTTTGAAGTTCGTCAACAGCATGTCAACAGCTGTCCAGTCCGAGCCGGCGAGTCTGGCGAGGGTTAAGAGTGGGGAAAGTGAGCAATACTGCTTTGTGTTCTGTGTTAGCGTCACTTTTGTCGAGTGAAAGACTGTGTATGAAATCGTGTGAATTTAGCCTCCTGTGTGTAGCATCTCCCTCTTATATTTTGTGTGTGATGTAGGGGTACCATGTTTATAATAAATAAACTACAGGTAATGTGATTAATGTGAAATTCTGTGTACTTTGTTATAACTATACCACGCCTGCTCTGGAATGCATAGATTAAGATTCTGGTCCTCTTGCTATCTCTGCAGCTATGTCTCCCAATGTATATGCTACGGCAACTAAAATTTAATATCTAGCTGCAAACCTTTTGGCCTTACCCCGATATATAACAACATATATTTTGAGGTCCCCTGACCAAAAGAAGAATTTGAAGAAAGAGAACCCTGTATGTGTGTGAGCGTGTGTGTGTGTGTGTGTGTGTGTGTGTGTGTGTGAGAGAGAGAGAGAGAGACAGACAGAGAGGGTGTGTACAGGATAACTAAAAACAAAAGTTGGTTTCATAACAACATTTATATTTAAGCCCATTATCTTCCACGAATGTTACACAAAGGTGTTCACAAGATTTCGTCCTTCCCAAACTACCGCTTCGTTATTAATTATTTTTTAAAAATTGTGATTTTTATTAAGTTAGCATATGTTCGAGATACTGACACAGTAGCAATATTATAAACGACATTTTGTTTATTCATAAACAAATTAGCTAACATATAGGAATATAAAAGTTTTATTTCAAAATAAAACTGGGTTAAAAGCCATTTAAGCTTTAGCATATTCATTTGCAAAGTAATAAGTTTACTTCTTTAAATATTTTAAATCATTGCGTGGTAGTTTCAGTCTGTGTGTTTTGCTGTTATCATTATTAAAACCGTTCTTGTTGTTCGTCTTGATTATTTTTCATTTTTAGGCACAAAAGAAAAGGGCACGATGATTTAAAATTTTTATTATAAATACCCAATTTATTATCATAAATGTAAGCAAAGAGTGATATTCAAGTGCTGTACTTATAAATAACTTAAAACATCCACCCGTTGTAGTACATTCTTCAAAAAGAGGTACTGATTCTTGTTCTGCTTTATCCTTTCACAATAATATTACGATTAATATTGCCTAAGTAAAGTGTGTGCATCGCTCTTTTCCTTTGTTCTTGTTTGTTTCTATTTTACATATCAGCACTTATTAATAAATATTTAATTTTTTGCTTACTACGCACATGGTCTTCAGTTTTAAGGTTATTCCAAAGTCACATATAGCGTAATTGTGTATTTTGTTTTATTTTGGTTAAGTAAGGCCGTAAAATTACCAACACTCACTTGTATCGAAAACTACCGTTAAACATATACATATGTTTATTTAAAGTTTTGTAACTACAAACTGGTAACGTCTGTGACCCACATTCTGGATGTCATGGGTTCGATTCCCGTGGCCGACCTTCCTGACCCATAGCTTTTTTGGGTATTCCCTGGGTCGCAACGCGAATGCTTCGAAGGATAAGAAAATTGCGTCCTCCAAAATTCCTGTCCCCCTATTTCATGTCCATTCTCGTTTCACCTCACTCTTCGCTGCTTGGTTTCCTTCAGTGTCCCAAATGTTGCAGGAGGTCTCGGCATATACATGGTAGGGAAAAGGATGCTCTGATTAAACATTCGTTCCCCGAATTGCGACCGTTCTCCAGGTCCCGGCCTCCCCAGCGGATACGTAAGCCCACAGGACGCGAGGGGATCCTGCTGCACCAGCCACCACCCAGGGACTTCAAATCTGTAAATGGTAGGGACTCCGCCCTTTGCCTGTCACGCCTCCTGGTCCGCCGCCCTCTGTCTCCTATCGCCACATCCTTCCTTCCCGGGGTGCTCCGTCAGGGGCTGAAGTACAAAATATCTGCGTAGGACAAGGATCTAAGTACCCCTCTGCTTCTAGCCCTAAGCTATCGCTATGTATTACTAAAACTGATAAAACCTGAAAAGGAAGACTATTGAAGGCTTGCGTTTGATTGTTGCACTTTTTGAAGAAATCGGAGTGAATTTGCCAATCTATGAGGGTTGATCAACAAAGACAAACTTATTTTTTTCGCATATGTTTATATTCCATTTCAAACTTTTTATATTTTTCAAAGTATTGCCTTTCTACTTCAATACATTTTTTATAGCGTATCTGCCAGTACTCAAACACATGGTCCATGCTATTCTTTCTGATGTAATTAAAATCGCCTCACTTTGCTTGAGCACTGCTTTAGAGTTCACAAGTAGAATGCCTTTGAACTTTTCCTTGAATGATAACAAATCACAGCAAGTAAAAGAATCACAAAGTGCAAGATCGGAGCTATAAGACTGTGCGGTACACCAGTATGCTCCATTAAGCCAAGCACTGCATGACTTCATTTGCGACGTGAGGCTGAACTTCTGGCCGTTTCGTTGTTGCAGGTTTTCATAGGTTTCAGAGGTCGTATGGCTTAAATAGAAACAAAATTTAATTGCGCAGTATTGCTCCTCTTATGTCACCTCCATTTTGTGGAATGTGAAATGCAAGCAGAATCCACAAAACAAAAAAACTGCTACCAACCTGCCGATACGAGACTGCTGCCGCCTATGGACATTATACATAACTTTTTTCAAAAGTTTATGGTACAGGCAAGAAACTTTCAAAGAAGGTAGGGTAACAATGTGTCTCCGTCTTGTTGATGAGCCCTCGTAAAGTATTACCGTGTAATCAAGAGTAGGGTATTGTAGCAGTATTCGGTGTTGGTTGTGGTGTTGACTGAAATATTTCTTTGAAAGGACCTGATAGAGGACTGATGTCTCAGGGTGGATGTGGATAGGAGAAAAATACAGAGATGTGGTTTCTCCTTCGCGTTGCCCTTTAAGTGAAAATCCACATCCAAAGCTTTATAACACTTTGTGGCATTTTCGACTTCCCTTCACGAAAGACTTGACGCGCGACCCCTATACAATTTAGATGTACTTTAGCATATTCTTCTATCCTTAATTTCGTTTCCTATATTCTAATTTTATCATTGATTACTTAGTACTGACTTTTGATCTCGCATTTTTTACGCCGTGTAACCCAGCTTCCCTTAACAAAAGATCAACACGAAGTGATGTATTCCGTCTAAAGCTGTGCTGTCCTCCTGCACAACTTTCTATTTCACTCTCAGCATTCATTTTATCCCAGGGCTTTTCCTACACGCGAGGTATTCTTAGATTTCTATTTGCTGGCTCAATAACTTTCTCTTTTCCACTATTGGTCACAATAATGTCGAATTATAGCCTTGTTTGGGTCTAATATTATTTCATTATTAAAGCTTCACGGCACTTTTTGTTCTCGTGAGCGATTCAGACTTTCCCAGGCTGACATCACTCCATATGGAGTAGGGTTTTATAATGCACATACCAGCTGATTTGGATCTAAAAGGTTCCTAATGACCTTCCTCTGCTTGCTGTTGAAGCTCGCTAACATTCAGCGTTTTCGGCTCACCTTAAATCGTCATAGAATTGCATAACTACATGTTCTTTGAATTTATTTAATTTTCTTTATGCTGGTTCGGTTATTTCTCGCGTCATATTCTCTCCCTCTATCTTGTAATATTTTATTTAAATTCCCTTTATCTCCCCTTACTTGTTACTTAATGTATTAGATTAATATTTTGTTTCTTTAGTATTTCCCTTTTCAATTATTCATCTTGCCTTCCTTGCTTTATTCTACTCGCTATTCCTTTGAATATTGTTATTAGATTTATTTCTTGCTCGCCGGATGTTACAGCAAAAGTATGTTCTAAAAGCTTCAATACATCTGAGAAATCAAATATAAGTTTGTACAAATTAAGAATTTATCAGCATATATACTTCATTTATTTTTGTCAATTGTTCATGTTTAATTGTCCTCTTCTCAAATGAAATGCCCTTTGACTTTCTCCACTAATCATCTAGAGGAAATATTGCATTTCAACCAATAATTCGATATCGAGATTGAACCGGAAATACAAGTTCTGAGGTACTCTGAATAAAAAAAGGTCATGTTTAGAAAAAGGTCCACGAACACGCACGCGCGGTTTGTATGTATGTGTCTGTGAAAGCATTACTCAGAAACGTTAAGTGGCTTAAATACCCTAACTTTGTGTCATTCGCGTTTTTTTACTTACAAGACCTGTAAGTTGTGACAATCGGCTTGATAAATACTACTTGAATCAATCATCTAGGAAAGACATTATTGCGTACATTTTTGCGTTTGCAAAAGAGTTTGAAGTCCGAATAGCATTAAATATGTACCATAACTTTCACAACTGTTCCTGATTGAGTAACTGTGAAGGTTGCTGCACTATTAAAACAGTTATATTACAATCAATATATCCAGGGTGTGGATTGTTATATGAAGCTAGGGTTAGATTATGAAATGCAGATTTTACTTACTTCAGTTATTGTATTGTACATAAGTAACATAATTCAGGGTACCTGTTATTTAAATATCTGCATATGTTGACTCAATTCACAATTGACGTACATAGCGCTTCATCTCCTTCACCTTCAACGTTAAAGAATTACGTTTCTTGTATAATAACTTTAGAAATTCAGCAAATGGTTTCTGTTTGCTCTTGGTTACACCATTTAAATTACCCACAATGTTATAAATTTCTTGATTAGTGCTTCTCAAATGCCAGATAAATGACTTACAAACGTAAGGGTAATAGAAATTAATTCTGAGTTAGCTTTCCAAAAGATGAAAGATGAATTTAGACAAGTCCGAAAACATTACCCTTACTTTGTCTGCTTAAATGCTCGCCCAAGCCGAAGCGCGAAGTTATGCTTGCTGGTCGGCTTGCTCTCGTCGTTGTTTGCTCACTCACTTGAGCCCCAAGCCGGAAGACCGTGTCCGTTTGCTTTCCTGTAGGAGCGTTGCTGTCGCTAACCTTTGCTCAAGCCAATGGTAAAGCATAAACAACCGATGACGTTGTTCTAGTATGAATTTGCCCATGATGACGACATTCACAGGAAATACTCTTAAAGCCGTCATCTAGAGGCGTTGAGAGGGGTCAAAATTGCTCGAACCTTATAAACAAAGCTAATATACTGTACTGTAAAATAGCTATATTAATACTTAAAGGTACATTTGAATTATAATAAACAATCAAAAGATCAGAAGACCAGGAAATGTATGATACTATATAAACTGAAACGTTACAAATTACTTTCGCCGGAGCATTTGTATTTGTCACTGGCATGGATTGTTGCACAGATCAATTTTGGAAAACGCCCCGAACACCTCGGAGGTGGTTAACTGCTGGCGGAGCCCGCATTAGTCCATCTGCTTGCCAAACGTTACCGATTCTGGGCAATAGGAACGACATGCAACATATGCAGCTGTTTTCTGGTTTAAGCCGCGTCATGTTTGATTCACATCAACGTTTCGACCTCTTGTTGAGAAGTCTTTAGGGTGCACTGCTCCTCATGCTTACGGAATGTCGCCTTCTCATTATAGAGTACCCGAGAATTTCCACTTATCTTCAGTTTCAGCATTCTCTCAAAATTTTTAAATTGTACAATTAAGTTGTCTTTTGTAGATATAGTTACCCTTGAAATATCATATTGTTTGCAGATGAAGGTATGTTATTGTAGTTTGTCCAGTACACTTTGTCCATATCTATCATCAATTCCTGTGAAACGCCTCTTACTAACGCACTCGCCTTTTATACGTAGTTTCGTGACGATAAGTTCTTCGAAATTCTTGATGTATAAGTAAGTGATGTATTTGTCTACTATTCCTTAGCGGTAAATTTTCATGGTGGTCGTCTAATTCGGTATCCACAATCTTTATACGAAACACTTCTTACTTCTCATCGAGCACGAAGACGTTAATGGACACACTAGTGAGCTTTTCAGGCTTAGGTATTTGAGGAAATATCTTAGGGTACGAAACACAGCTGAAGTCATACTTATCTTGGATGTATTTGTTCACGCGTTGAGTCTTGTTGCAGACAAATTTGATAAGTACAGAATACATGAAGCAATTCTCGTTGGTGTAATTCTGGATGTTTATGCAGGCATTTTTTCTGGCTTCAACATATTAGGTTAGCGGCATGTAGCCATTTTCTCGTAAATGGTTGTACTTGTTTATATGGAGTCGAACACCTTCCACAGTAAGCGAGGCCCTGTTACTACCCGTAATTTGCGACTCCTCCATTTGATTAGCTCATTTCGTGAATCTTATTTGCAACCGACCCTCCAGATCCGTTTCTACAAACATTCCATGTTTTAAAGGTTTTATCACAGATTTCTCCGACACAATTCATAAATCGCCATTCAAACAGTAGATTAATTTTCACACATAAAGAGCCAAATTATTTCTGAACGACTTGGATTATTCGTTGTTTTGTCTCATACAGGTAGATATGCAGGTCCTGGAATGAATCGCATCGTATTAAATACGATTTCAATCGTCCCTCGAATGCAGTCTCGAACTCGTTTATGCCACAGTCATCCATTATTGATAATAATATGGTTCTGGTAGGCTCGGTCATCTACTTCCTCACAGGACTGCTTATTTCACACACACTTTCATGACGTTTTCCATTATAACCATCCTTGAAGGTTACAATACTGTGTATACACTTGAACCAATGCTTACACCCATTTTCTGCCTTCACTTGTCATAACCTCGTAGGAATTCCTTTTCACATTTGCTACAGGTGTATCCTACAACGATTAGAATTCTATCTTTACTTACATAGTTTTCATCTTTACACTCGATGTAATGATATATTAATCCTTGTTCAAGGGAGTGTATACTTCTTCACCTTGAAAGCACTGTTGAAAGCTGATTAATCTTGGGAGAACACGATCTTGACTCCTCAAGACTAATTGGTTTAACGAAAGCTAATACTGAAGGCGCCGTTTTTATAGAGACGTCACGAACATTTCACTTCAATCATGCAAATAAATATTAAAGCATGATTAAGCGCTTAAACTCTTATAATTCAATAGGTCTTTGTATATGTGTTCGGGTGTGTCCGTAATCACATCTCCGTGCTTTTGTAGGAGGTGTTAGCATGGGTTTGTATAAGTTCGGGTATGTGCGTATGTCTTCGTGCATGTTCGTGTGTTTGGAGAGATGTTCAGAGGTGTATATGTATGCGTGTTTGTGTATGTATGCGGGCGTGTTTGACTGCCTCTGGATGTATTTGTGTGTTTCTGTTTTTGTGTATTGGTGCATATTTGTGGTTTTCATGTATGTGTATCTATTTATGTATGGATGAATCTGTGGGCGTCTGCGTAAGTGTATGTACGTGTCTGTATAGGTGTACATCAAGAAAAAAAGAGAGAAAGGAAAGAAATAAAGAACAAAGTAATAGTTAATCAAATTTTATAATTAAGGCTTCAACCCAGACTTCGCGATACCTAAGTACATATAGAATTTAATCTACATAAGTATGTTAATGAAATGCAGTTTAATCCACACGCTCAAGTCCGTAGTTCATTAGTGATTCGACATTAAAGCTTTACAATACTAAGAATCGAACTCGGAGTTCAGGACACCTAAAAATATATAGTTCTAATCCACATAATGATATTAATGAAAAACAGTTTAATCCACTGGTCTTAGTTTAATAGTAGTTCAATCTTAAAGCTCTTGCAACACTAGGACTAGAACTCAGACTTCAGACACCTAAGAATAATCGACATTAATCCACGTAATGCTAAATAATAATTGTGATGTATGCCACATATATAAGTGTCAATGTTCATTATTAATTAAACTATTCCGAGAGTCGAAAATCTCGATATACTTAAAGTATTTATCCGGTACAATCTATATAATTATCCAAATTAAATGCAATTCGTCCCATACGTCTAAATGCCATTGTTCATGTGTATCTATACATAAAATTTGGGGCTACCGGGGCTCGAACCATGGTACCTCGAGCAGCTCAGTTATTTGTTACATCTTCTATTGTGTATGAGGGACTGCAGAATCATTCTCCGATAGGTTTTTGTGTTTACGTTCAAGCTGGCATCTAGCGCTGAACCTCGATAATCTCGTATTCCTACTGAGCCCTATGTATATTGTGGTTATGATGCTGCTGAGAAGTAATGCAATGTCTGACACATCTTGTAAATTTTTCGGGCGTAAGAACACTTAGCATGACTTCCTTCCGAAGAGAAGTAAAGCCGGTGGTGCCGTGTCGCAGATTTACGGCACGTAAAAGAACCTCAAGCCTCTTAAAGGGACCTCTGAGCAAAACTTCCGGGCTTTCACACCCAATATAGAATGGGACGTTAAGAACCACAGCAGTTAAAGAGCGTCCATAAATAAAACTAAAATTAATCTTTTTTTTTTAGTACAAGCATGGATAGGCAGGTAAAAATTCGGTGATCATATCCTGAAACACTGAAATACTTTGGAGAATACAAGATGAAGATGACGACTCGTAAAGGAGTATTTCCCTGTCATTACATCACTTCATGTGTTGTCTTGAAAGAAATCTGCCTGACTCCTAAGGACTCCTACAATAAACTGAATGAAGAAGAAATTAGTGATGCTGACTACAATCATGCTGGAAATGTATGACGGCTGTTCAATTGAGAAACCTGAGTGAATATGGCGACCTCTACTTCAGATGTCCTTCCCTTGGCTGATGTCCTTGAGACATTCAGAGAGCATATCCTGAAAACAGATAAAGTTGATCGTGTTCATATTTCACCTCTCCAGGACTTACACGGGACGCCATGCATCTATGTATTGGAAATGAGCAGGAATTGCTACAGCATTACGATCAGCTTCTCATGGTGGAATCTGGTATAAGGGGAGGTTTATGTAAAGTTTCCCATCGTTATGCAGAGACTAATAATGCCTACATGGAAAGATTTTATCAATCCATACCAACCCAATTTATCTCAGACGAGGACACCAATAATCAACGTGGTTGGGCAATGTGCCAATGTTTCTTATGGTGGATTTGAGTGGATTTCTCCTGAGGATATTCACTTAGAAACACCACAAGAAGATTATCCTCGTGGGTATATATTGGAAGTTGATATCAAATATCCAGCTGAGCTCCATGACCTGCATACTAATTTACCACTTCTGCCTGAGTGTATGAATCCTGAGCGGTCGGCTACAAAGAAATTAATACCCCATCTTGGATCCCGAAAAGATATATATCGTATAGCATAATCTTGAAGCAATCTCTTTAATCATGGACTACAGTTAACAAAAAATCCATCGTGTGTTACAATTCCGACAGTCACGTTGTGAAAAAATTACGTGGTACTTAACAACAAGCTACGCTAGCAGTATGCGAATGTTTTGAGAAGAATTTATACGAGCTGTTCAACAATGCTACGGTTGGGAAAACTACGGAGAACTTGCGCAATCGTATGTATATACGACTGGTTACGAGTTGAGTCCTAGATCTAGTTTATCGCTAGGAAAATATATGTTACTAATCTGGCTGCCGTGCATATGGTTTCCAATGGATCGTGTTCAACATGTCTATATACATTGGAATGAGTGTGCTGGACGGCTCTAAGACATTAATGTACCATTCATCACCGTCTCACTGTTTCTTGTTACAAGCTCTCACTGCTACTCAATGCATCGGTCCAATTCACTACGACTTAAAAGTACTGACCTAGTGCCCGAGTTATCTTTACAATCATAAACCAAGAATTATTCCTGCGTGCTGAAGCCTGAGATAATTGGATCTAGATTATCCCAAGGGTGGAGTCAATGTATAAATACGCAATTTAACTAACATAAAAGAAATTTACTTTCATTATTTCCAGCACTGGGTTTATGGCTTGGGATGCAGCATGACATCTTGAAAATACATAGAAAAATATTTGATTTAATGCTTTAATTATTGGAATGACGAATACATATAAATATGCGGAATTTAAAGTGTAAAAACTATATTCTTATACATATTCCCCAAAGGTCTGTGGGATAAGGCACGTCTTTGAATTAAGATTGCTTAACGTGTCTTGGAACAATATTTCTAAATCGCTTTCAGTTTTTGTGCTAAGTACATTCACCATTTCTATTCTCATTATCACAATCTTAGAATTAGTTTTCTTAACATAAACGTTTCCTCAAAATGGGAATATTCATATAGAAACTGAATTACTAACAGTTGCATTAAATCAAATTCCTAATACCCACATTTGAAACTACCCACTACCGAGCCTTAAAGTTTAGTGTCATTTGAGCATATGCCATGACCTTAACTTGCAATATTAAGGATGAATCGAATATTCCCAGCATAATATGGCTAAGGATGCGAGTACAGTGGAGTCCAAGGATCTTCTTTCTCCCATGCCACTTCACTTGCATTCTGATATATATCCACCTGGATACAGTGTCCCTCGAAATCCAACCACCTTGCTCTGCTGGGTGCTGATCTTGTAGTATACAGATGTTACAAGCTAGAGAATCCCCATGTAGTACTATTTGTACCCCACAAGTCCCATTTGATTTCTCATTAGATGTAGATGTTTGGCGTGACACAATGCTAGCTTATGATATTATAAACTTTCTAACATACATACTGCATATGAAGCAATCCGAGGCAAAGTGCTTTAAAGCTGCTAAGCTGATCGTTGCATGAATGCCTAACCGATTCTGGCAAAGTTGATTCATTGCAACTGTCTCGTACTACTTGGTCTTCTTATGATGACTATGCCAGACTAATCTGGGCAACCACGTAGAATGAAGCGTTCTGGCCAAGCATACCATAGTAACTGTTCGGCGCGATTACGCAATGTGAAGTGCTCTCACAATGTGTAAGTTTGTTTTCCTTTCCGACCTGCAGTGAGGTAACGGGATCACTTGCTTTGCCCAGCTTACAGAATATACGTGAGGTAGCTTTAGAACGTCACAACCACTATCATTATGTGTTGTTGCCGTATTACAGAGCTGAAAACCTGAAGATTATTTATATGGACACTGACTCATTCACTGAGTAACAACTAAAGATGTATACTAGGAAAGTTGGTTTTCTTGAGCACCTAGATACGGTTGATTATCCTACAAACAATATACGTTATTCATCTCTAAACAGAAGGTGCTTAGAAAATTTAAAGATGAGGCCAATGCTAAAATCATTCAACGCTTTGTCACACTACTACCCAGCATGTATGCGCTAGATATCCCTGCGTCTACGATAGAATATTAGAGATATAAAACGTAGCGCCATTAAACAGTACACCACATTTGACAGCTATACAGACGATCTTAAAAAGCAAATAAACTTTAAGAACGCTCATGAATTTGATCCTGTCACGAGAGTATGCTGGCACCTCAGTGCAAGTGAATAAACTCGGCGATCAAAGATAAAAGAGTCGAATGATAAAAGTCATTGCTGTGGATGGAATAACAACAAATTCATATGGAAATTACATCATTATAAGCAGTGATTAAAGAGTATGTAACCTGATCTGAATATTCTTCACGAGTCTACAATTATAAAAGATGTATTTTGCTCAACTGATGTGTATACACCTAGCAGATACCTGATGACTAAAGAGAAATGAGAATAAGAAGATGGAAGTGGAGGCGTTAATTCTACGTTAGGAAAAACATCCTGGCGATGATTTCAATTCCAGAAAAAAGAGGGGAGGCACCTACCCTTACAATCCATGTCTAATGAAGCATCGATTAACTAGTAAAACCAATACGACAAGTCCAACAATGTAGCTACATAAACAACGAGAAAAGCTGAATAAAATCAGTAATATCACTAAAGGGAAATAATACTTTGTTAGAAAGGCTGTTAGCTGTACACAGTTTATTGCGTTTTAGCGTTAGAATATACAGAAGTCCATGACTGTAAAACGATAGAAATCTAGAACATCACAATCCATGTACAATACGAGAGAAAATCTCCATAAAACATAACGGAATGCACTAAAAATTTTCAAATGCTCCTTCTAGCTCCCAAAATACCTTTCAATGTCTGCTTCTATCTGTCTATTAAAAGATCATAAAAGCCTCTAACCCATGAATAATTCCATAATCTAAAACGCCTTTAAAGAACCTCAAATACTAATATCAGAAGCCTCGGAAAAAATCTGTGAACGTGTCAAAATACATTAAAACAGCATAAACTGCCTCAGAATGCTCTAAAAACCTTTGTCGATAACATGAATATACGTACAGAAGTTTCTAAGTGCCATTAAAACTTGTGTCAATTCCATGGAAATAAATGCACCTGTTTCTAAAAACACTTCAGAATAACTGATAAAGCCAGTCCAATGCTATGAAAATAACTACTACTGTCTAAAAACCAGGTTAGAATACCCTAAATACCTGTGTTCTGCCAGTACCCTCGAAAATAACTGTATAGGTGTAAAAATACATTAAAAACCTAAAATGCATTCGAAAATGTTCTAAAAGAATCTTAAAATCCTGCACCAACACCCCGATAATACTTGCTACAGTTTACAAAATGCCTTGAAATATCTGAAATTCTTGTGCCTCAGTACCAAAAGCTTGTGTCTACACTTGAAATGCTGTAAAAGTGATCAAAACTACCTGCTCCTGTGTCTAAAAAGCCATAAATTGATACCAAACTCCTGTATAATTCCTACTCTATTGATCAAGATATATTCTAAATGCTTACAGCAATACACTAAAATACCTGTTTGTATGCCTAAAATGCCTTTGAGATGTCTGAAAACCTCCTACCTGTGTGCCAAAATGTCCTGAAAGCCTTTGTCCATATTTGAAATGCTCTAAAATAATAAAAAACACCTACACCTGTGCCTGAAACTGCCCATAAATGCTATTAAATCCTCTAAAATTCCTACTCCAGTAGCCTAAATACCTTCGAAATGCCTGCATTAATACTCAAAAAAATGTTTCTGTGTCAAACAATCTTGTTAAGGTACTAAAGGGCCTTCAAAGCACCCCTGATATGTGCTAAAATATTGCTTCTCTTTGTAAAACAACCTTCAAAATTCCTCGAAAACTAGTGTCAATAGCATGGAAATACCTCCGTGACGGATAAAATGCCTAACACCATTGAAACATGCAAAATTCTCCTTTCTATGTTTCAAAAAGACTAAAGCATGTAAGAGGATGCTAAATGCCTATTCCACTGCATCAAAATACCATCAGAATATCTGCAAAGTATGCTAAACGTGTCCCCAAAAATGGCTTCTAAGTGCCTTTCCAAATATCTGTAGCTAGACCAGCGTTCTAAAAACATCTACACTATTCCACCCGTACTGGAAAGCATCCTTAAATACCTTAAAACCATGTCATTCATAGCATCTCTTCTCGTTTTCCCTATCTCTTCCCATATAAACCCATTTTCTACTCTCCTACCCCCGTCTAGCCTAGCATCTCTCCTCGTATTCCCTGCCTCTCCCAAGTAAAATGCATATTCTGCCCATCAACTTCTGTCTAGCCTAGCATCTCTCCTCGTATTCCCTGTTTCCCCCATGTAAAACGCATGTGCTGCTCATCAACTCCTGTCTAGCCTAGCATCTCTCCTCGTATTCCCTATTTGCTCCACATAAAATGCATACTCTAGCATTAACTGCTGTCTAGCCGAATATCTTTGCTCGTTTTCCCTATCTCTTCCCTTATAAAGGCTCCAACCCCTATCTAGACTAGCATCTCCTAGTATTCCTATCTTTTCCATATACACGTATATTCTATCCTTGGACCCTGCCTAGCCTAGCATCTCTCCTCGTTTTCTCTATCTCTCCCATATAAAGAATCTTGGTGCTCCAGAAACGCTCTATATATCCTACTAACGGGTCTGGAGTTTTGAAATGTTAGGGTATTCCGCGCGTCTGTAGCTTTCTGTCTCAGGCCTGAAGGCTCCTGTGGGTCCTTCACGTCATCGATTTGTTCTGGGGGATGATAGCCGCAATATATCTGCACATCGCAGCTCGCGAGGTATCCCCGTTGATTCACCTATTCCTATATCTATACCTCTTACAATATGTGCTGGAAACTTTTCCTTTGATTTATATACTGTTAACATTTGCGAATAAAATTTTAATTGACTTGGC
The DNA here is from genome assembly GCA_030765065.1 of Deroplatys truncata. NCBI lineage: Eukaryota > Metazoa > Arthropoda > Insecta > Mantodea > Mantidae > Deroplatys > Deroplatys truncata. The sequence goes on from CM060977.1 coordinate 180,401,508, forward strand.
GCAGTTTGTTTCCAGAAATTTACGAAAATGTACTATACAGTACATAGCACCTCGAAATCTTATGGGACCAAACATATTTTCCTCCCTTTATCTGTTAGTTCCTCATAGAAACGCAGTAGCGTTTTGGTAATTTGTCAATGACTTAATTGTCTCGAATATGATCATCACTATAGTATGGTTTGCACGAAAAATGCACTACGTGCCCACGTGGCATTTTGTACCTTTGTCTAGAATGACCGCTACCTATTATTTGAAAACTCAAGAGCCCACTTGTACTAAATCAGACTTTTAAATAAAAGACTGTGAATCTGTTTCACCGTTATGACGTGATTCAGAATCCAATTACAGAAATGTAGTATGCCTGCCGCATCACAAGGTTTTCATTCATGCACTGAAGCAATTTTTTGGGCTCCAACATTGATAAATTTGTGGCGTTTCGTGTAGCAGTTAGACTGCTATAATCTGCTGAGCCATACACCGAGAGATTTTAGAGGTGAACGTCCATAGTTTGCACGGTTTTCCTTCAGGTTCTCATCCGTAAAAGCTCTCACCGATAGATATTAAAGTAACCATCTTTGGTGCTGCTACGCTTATACCGATATTAGTCTTTAAGTTTTTCGTTTATATTATTTATAGTTTAAGATGTTTTGGAGTTGTTAACAAATAATATGGTGTACTGTACATGTGATTCTCATTCACATGTAAAACACTATAGAAACTAAGTGCTTATTATTTTTCTCTTCGAAAAGAGTATACTTTTTCTTACTTTATTTTTCACCTTTGAATGCATTCTTGTTCGGATTTCGAGAATGTATGCGCAGAATTGTTTCACATCAAGCCAGCATTACGTTTCTTCAGTAATATTCACAGATGTAAGTCAATAAATCGCTTTCTAGCAATCTCCATTTGCGTCATACACTAAACGAAGAATAAGCGGTTGCCAATTACAATTAGTAACCATAGTCCATTACAAATATACCACGACTATTGCAAATGGCGCTTGTTTCACGACTAGACTGTTCAACATGGCGTGCCACAATGCGCTGCTATGGCCAAGTGCGCAGTTCTAAACTCGACGCGCAAGACAAAATTGGCTGGTGGTGTTTAATTTTCTCTGGAAACATTGTCATAATGTAGACATTTTAGGATTGATGGTTTTAGTATAACTGACACATAATACATATAATACATTGGCGAATTACGGTAAGCAGCTTTTCTCTGAAAATTTGTCCTTTGGAAGCTCAAGTGTTACTTGATACATACACAGTATATTTAGCTTATATAAAGCTCGAGTTCCTTTTTTCAAACTTCGATAGTAGTTTCTAAGAATTTTTAATTTTTTTTCACTAGTTTATGCAGTCCAGCACATTTTCAGTTAAAGAGATAGATAAATAATTCCTTCTATTACCTACAGGAAATGTAATTAAATATATGTGTTGCAACAAATCAGAAATTCTTCTCTATCAATACAATTTGTAGAATGTAATCAATACAGAAAATGTAGATATCTTATGTTCCTTTCAAAATAAGAATTCATACTCTCTTTATTTATTTTCTGTAACTGCTTCATTCATATAGTTCCTATTTATGATATCTACGTTACGGAAATAACAACCATCTTTAGATCTCAGCTCGCTTAGGAACAGGGTTTCTATTATTTAGGTATTCATGTTTTATCCCCTCGAGAAACACTCGTGCTCTATAGCATTCACATTTCCACACTCTACGAAGAATAGAGAATTATTCTATAAAGAAAGCATATAGTCCTTCGGAGACGGGAATCGAACCTGGGCATCTCCATTGAGAAGTGAGCACGCTGACCGGGTCATCTCATCTACTTTGCAAGAAATCAAAGCGCCAAACTCTGTAAATGTCCTTAAACCCTCAGTAAGATTTATTTAGCTTTATAATTACAGTGGGTATTAATTAAGGGTAGATCGACGGATGAATCTTAAAACTCGTATTGCAAAACTCACTAAATCATAATTTAATTAAAATGATAATTGCATTACATCCAAAGAAACAAATAACGTGGGAGGTCGGTCAGCGATATTTCTGTCTTCTAATGCTTTAACACGATGTTTATGAAAGTATGGCTCCATGCTTCTAGTTACAAAATTAACAGTTTTACCAATTTTGTACCTTCTACAGTAAACAAGACTTTATTGATAACAATGTTTAATTAATTAATGTCATTGAATATTATTAATGCAACAAAAATTCTGAAAAAAGTAAGTGAATAATATGAGAGTTTCGTCATTATGGGATTTAAAATCTCATGAATGTTTTTTTTTATTTTATTTCCATTCCCAAAAAGAAAATTATAGAAGCCTTATTACAAAGCTTTCCAATTTGTATAAGTTCCATACTACTTGTCGAAAATATAGAAAGAGTAGACGAATACTAGTAGCATGCCAACCTTTTCAGTAGAATTTAAAATTATATATGGAAAATTTCAAGTTAATTTCTATGCAACAGTTATTGTAGAATTTCAATGAATTAGAAGTCTGAACATTTTAAGTATGAAAAACTATGTCATGAAAAAATTCCCATAATTGGTCTGTAAACTGCAAAGTTTCTAAGTACAGCATTTATAAGTCTAAAGAGAATAATAACGTAGTTTTTAAAAACTAAAATAAAAAATTATTTAAGTAAAGTAAATCACCCAATAAATATATTTCTTGAGAGCTCAGGTTTTACACAAGATCAGGTTTTTCGCAGCTTTATCACTTTTTGTTTCCCACTCTCACTTTAAAAGCACAAATTTACACGATGTTTTTGGAAGCAGAACGCTACTACTAAATTGAAGTGATTTATTTAAGAGGCCATACAGTTCTGCAAAATCAGTTTCAGTATGATTGACAACGTAGGATAAAGTAGACTGGAAACAGAATGCTTGCAGTTATTTCTCAACAAAGGAACACAGCATAAAACGTTTTTTATTCTCTTGAAGCTATTCAGGGTATTACGTTGTTATCGGATCAAAAACCTGATTCTATACAGACTCTTGAGCGTTCTAAGGACAAATGGTCTACCTCGGATATGGCTCCATGAAGAATCTCCATTGTGAAGTAGCTAGTTAACTTTGTTCATTTGGCAACGTTTGCAAGCGACACTTTTTCTCTTAAGAGCGTGCACTAGTTTCAACAAAAGGACTGCTCATTGTGCATCGAGTGTATGCTTTGCACTTGGAAGTTTCGAGAAACAAGTATTTCTTGAAACTGGTTCTTTTGTCGCACATAATGGGCCCATTTGTTCGTTCTGCTCTGTTTAGGAGACATAAAGCCGCGAGATTCTTACTGCTGGCAAAAAGCTTAAATTCAATTCCTTAAAAGAGGCTTTGAATAATAAGCTTGAAATAAAAGAAACGAATACTTTCTGTCACACTGGTTACAGCGTGAACTCTCGGAGTAGCCGTGTTCCTAAATGTGTTGACATATACACAGTTGCTTTAGTTAACCAACTACAGAGAACTAGGGTTTAGTTCTCTAATGAAATACGCAATGTAGAGATATAACCACTAAAGCACTTAAGCACTTAAAGTTTTCTTCTTCAGACTCATCATTTTCTCTAGTTTTTCCCCTTTCTAAAGAGGAAAAATCGTCTGCTTTTCCACATGAATTTTTATTCATATCTTAGAATAATCTGGCCTTTTTTTGTTAAAATAGCACGGGTAAACGGAATTTTGCCGATTAAGAATGAGGTCTTGTCATCTTGTGGTTTGTAGCATTTTGCTGCAGTCAACATTAGGAGTTGTACACGTGTTCCTCGCTAATTCTTAAACTAGGATTAAAGGATAATTTTTAATAGGAACACATTGATTCAATATTCTTATGTAGCATGTTTGCTGCAGTCAACATTAGGAGTTGTACACGTGTTCCTCGCTAACTCTTAAACTAGGATTAAAGGATAATTTTTAATAGGAAAATATTGATTCAATATTGCTATGTAGCATGTTTGTTACAGTCAACATTAAGAGTTGTACCCGTGTTCCTCGCTAACTCTTAAACTAGGATTAAAAGATAATTTTTAATAAGAACATATTTATTCAATATCCTTATGTAGCATTTTGCTGCAGTCAACATTAGGAGTTGTATCCATGTTCCTCGTTAGCTCTTAAACTAGGATTAAAGGATAATTTTTAATAGGAACATATTGATTCAATATTGTTATGTAGCATGTTTGTTACAGTCAACATTAAGAGTTGTACCCGTGCTCCTCGCTAACTCTTAAACTAGGATTAAAAGATAATTTTTAATAGAAAAATATTGATTCAATATTGTTATGTAGCATGTTTGTTACAGTCAACATTAAGAGTTGTACCCGTGTTCCTCGCTAACTCTTAAACTAGGATTAAAGGATAATTTTTAGTAAGAACATATTGATTCAATATTCTTATGTAGCATGTTTGCTGCGGTCAACATTAGGAGTTGTACACGTGTTCCTCGCTAATTCTTAAACTAGGATTAAAGGATAATTTTTAATAAGAACATATTGATACAATATCCTTATGCATTTGCATATCAAAGTGCCTCTGGTGTGGAATTTCTATGCTGCCATCTAAAACTGATCACAGCATCTTAAGCTTGCTGCATAAAACTTTCCTTAACTTTTGATTACATACCAATGAAGTACATCCCTTTCTCTAAACTGTTTGAAAGAAATTGCAACAGAAAGAATCTGTTGCTTTTATGCAAACCTCAACAAAGTCCGTATGCGATAAGAGAGAATGCCCAAAACTTAACTTTGCGTTTGTTATTGGCTCTGCACTTATTTCCTTTTCATCTAACTTTTTGGGAAATAATCAACGAGCCTGAAATAAAATGATCTTAGGTGGCATTAGGAGTATCTAATTACAACATTTGTATCTAAGTATGATATTTTGAGGGGAAGGGACATTTTATTTGATTTGATTAGTTTGCGTTCTTTCAAGGTGTGGTGAGTCGAAGGTTCTACATTTAGAAGTCATAAGGCGTCATTTTTTTTTTAATGTAGATTATTTTAAACTTCTAACAAACAACTCTCTCGTTTAATGGAGCTCACAATCTTAATTGTTATTTTGTATTTCCTCTAACGTTGTGCGTGTTAATATTTAACACAAGACATTACACGAACCTATGCGTGATATTATTATGCAAACTGTTTCCCTTTCGAAACCTTTTGAAACTCTGCGTCTAAGTTTTGTTTAATAAGGAATTTTCAAAATTTTTCACTCACGAATCCCTTATAGAAACAATTCCTATGGCAGAGCCCCTTATAGGCCTGCCGAGTAGCATTAAATTGTAAGGCTTAACAAATTAATGTTACGATTGGTTGGATTAAGAAGTGCTAAATTGTAAGGGAATGTACAGTTTTATTATACAAAACCAAAAGAAACACTTGCACAAAGTCCATGCACCGAAGTTAAGGGTTAAATGTTTAAAATATAGCATAACAACTCAGTTCTTCTCACCTACCACCAATACACATGATATCTTCAACTTGTTCATACATAGAAGTACCGTTTTGAAACGCGATATTTAATTCCTTGTGAGATGTCAGTTCTATGAGTACCTTGTGCCCCGCTAAGTTTAAGTTTATTGTTGTGTTCCTTCCCAATGCCGGACACATTCTTTACTCATTTGAAGTGATCAAGAACCTTCTCTTGAACTTTCTTTTGAACTGTCAAAAAGGTAATTCAATGCTTCGAGATGCACCCGAGTATTTTCTGTAAGTTTTTAAATTATGTTTAGCTTCGTGTTATCATTCAGGAAACCTATTTGTATGAGTGAAATATTCTATATCTTGCTTTCTTATGCGCTGAAACCAATGACTCAAAATACGGCTTTTCGGCATTTACAGTGTTTCCCTACAATTACTGTTAATTTTGCCAGAAATGTCAGCTGAACACATCAGCTTGCACACCAGTGTTTAAAACCGTCGTCAATAAATCGTTATGACCTATACAAATGTTGCTATATCTGCACATAGTTCCATCAAACATAACAACGCTCTTTCTTGGAACATACATGTCTGCAGGTATACAGTAGGAGGGGCTAATGGCGGCTTCCCATATCTTCACACACTACTTTGAAAAGCCTGCTTTCAAGAGTTGCCAACTTATTATGCCTTATTATTTGTATTGCAAAATTCAGCACTGTCATATTTTCCGAAGCTAGCGCGTGCCTATGAATAACACAATTGCTGCTACAAAGATACTATTCCTCTCTTTAATGTTGGTAATCGCTTCAACATTATGACCACTATTTGCCGTGGCCACAACGGTGCAAGCATATGCACAGTTTTTCCAGCATATTTCATTTGATGAGGAGAAAGAGGAAATATTTCAATGGCTTAGAGTTGTTGGTCTGCAAGAAGAACGTACTTCTGATAGCTTTATAGGTAAACACAACAAACGAATACCAACTAACGTCAGTCGCATCTGAAGCGTGAATTTGGTGCAACTGATAAGACTGTCGCTCACGTGATCAACCATATCGCTGTTCAGTCTTGCAACCTCGTTATTGGATAAAGAAATGTTGGACACAAACTGAAAAACTTGTTCATCTAATTAGCACTTGACTTTGTAGATTATAAAAGGTCCAATGAGCTGCATCACTAGCTATTGCATAGGAAGCTTCCAGTACGTTTGAATTATTGATTTAGAAAGTGTTGTCATAGTTTGCTGTGAGTAAAGTTTCGTTGCCTTTCCTCTTGAAAAAATCAGATGCTTTATCTCTGAACTCGGGATGGTGTCCTCGAAATGACGCCGCACTTTACCAGGAAACATGGAGCTATTGGTCAACACATTTCCACAAATCACAAAAAGAGGTCAATCAGTGGTTTCTGTGATACCCATATTCAGGTAACCTTTTCGATGCTTTTTACCGGCAGCTTTTTGCACCCTTGCCATAGGTTTCGCGATTTGCAAACAATGATTGAGTTTACCCTTGTTTCTTTTACGGGAAGCTCTTCCAACAACGTTAGAGTGCATTCTTTCGTTAGCTTTTTTTTTATAGTTGGCTCATGTGGCGAAGTAATGAATCTGATTTTCTCCCTTTTTTCTTTAAACTATTTTTGAAGCGGGCCATAAATACCTGCTGTTCACAGACACACACACCACACACGGATATTTTTCTAAAAGTATTTATTTTGGATTCGGGCACCTCAAAACATGTATTTCTGGTGTAATCTCGATGTCGAATTTTTGAGTGGAATGCAATACTTCCCCTACTTACTACACTTGTAGTGAAAGTAATACTGGTACAAACACACCAAACAAATGTCATCAGAATATACCAGAATAATATTAAATTAAAGGCCTCAGGGGAACCGATTTGTTAGACGATCTTTAAATGGATGGCAAGACTAGTTTGCTTGCTGAGCAAACAGGCTTAACGCCTAATTCCATGACGTGGAAGAACAAATATGAGTCCCTTTATTTTAATCATTTGATTATTCATCTAAACTGCTAAACATTAAATCCGAAAAAATTGCAATAAATCTGTATGGCGCGATTTTCTCCATATGCGATACTAAACATAAGATTAGAAGCACCGTGGAAATGTTAGCCAAATAAAAGAAACTTTGACGAAACAAAGAGTGCTGAAATTAACGTTGTTATTGGTTTCTCTACTAAAGTATAGTAAGTAGGGAAAGTATTGCATTTTAGCTTTCGAAACGAAAATTCTGTTCAATGAAAAAAGACAAAGAATCTTAAGAAAAGTGTGTGTGTGAGCAGCATAACTGAAAAACGAAAAGTCCAGTGAATACCAACTTTGTATTTAAGTTCAGCATCCTCCAAGTATACGATATCTACCGAAATTTTCAAGAAAAATCTCCTACCCCAAAATATCCCTTTTAATATTGATGATTTCATAAAAAAATGCTATAATTATTTTTATGAAAATGCCATATATTTGTGTTCTTTGCATGACAAATAAACTGTAAATCTTTATTTATTTGTTTTAAACATCCACTGAATTTCAAAGTAATTTTTACGCCATTAATCCTCTCATTCATAGTCTTTATTATTGGTTTGAATTGCTAAGTAGTTTTATCTTTCTACATACTTATGGTAAATCTCTATTTTGTTCCTCGTGGTCGTGCAAAGATATCGTAATTTTAACGTCATCATGTAGCGAGCCACTTTTAAAGGTTTTGGCTTTCGTTTAAGCTACTGTATATTGTTTGTACTGATAAAGGAGCATGAATTTAAATCATTTCTGCCGATGTTTATCTCGATTAACGTGAGCATAACATGCAACAGTTAGTAGAGAAAGACACGTTAAACTGTAAAACAACGTATCACATTTCTCTCGCTCATATGCAAAGTGTGTGAAATTTCACGTGCCGGTGCACGTTTCTAAAAAATCTGACTATCGCTTTAGCCTGCATACTTACAATGTGTAAATTTGTAATCAAATTTTATCTCGATTAACAAGAAGTACATACAAGAATAAGGTTTTCTAAGAATAGTTTACAGGATTGAATAGCGAAGATAATATGAATGCAACACATCAAGTGTTTACTTTCTCCTCTACTTACTATTGGTAAGAAGAAGAGATATTCAACTCCAATTAAACATAACTATACCGAGATTTCCATGGAGACATATGTTTTGACACTTCCTGAATTCAGTAAGCATTTTTTCTTTCTTTGCTATAACCTATAAGCAGTACCTACAAATGGTACTAGAGGAAGTAATTGTATTCCACCCAAAAATTCCATATCGAGATTTCACTAACAATTAGAACCTCCGAATCCGAAGTTTGAGACTTCCTGAGTCACCAACAAATGAATAAAGTGAAAAAACATTTTTATAGAAAGGTGTATGTGCGTATCTATATCTGTCTGTGAACAGCATAACTTAAAAACCAAAAGTCAGTTAAATATCAATCTTTGTATTTTTTCCAAGGTTTATAACGAAGATTCCCAAGAAAATCGCCTGAGTCTTTACATATAAAACATATTGTTTATTTTTTATTTTCACAAGCCTGGCTCTAAGTGCTTTAATTAAAATACCATTTTTGTAAGACATTTGCATGACAAAGGAAATGGTTAACTTGAATTTTCGCGAATAGTCTCTGGAATCCTCTTTATTCAGAATGAATTTTTTATAACTTATAAACGGAAACAGCCAAACAAAAGCTTACTACATAAAGAATCTAGATCTTGTTAAATCACAGAGTTATGGTGAAAAGAAAATTTTTTGCGGCATTAACCATTTGTGAGATTACTTTTTTAATATTGGTTTGAATTGTTAAACACTTTACATTTATTAAATGGAACATCACTATTGATTTTTTTATCGCCATCATACAAAAACAAGGATTTTTAAGTCAAACACAGGGATCCGTTCTTAAAAGATCTGACTATTGTTTGAGCACACTGTAGTTCGTACTACCCTTATACGTAGGAGGAAATACGTAATAAATGTATCATTAAAAATGTTTCTCGATTAAAATATAAGTTTTTGTAAGAATAGTTTGTTCGAGAATGGGTAGACAAATCCATGTAAATATAAGAGACAAGCATTTAGATAAGTTCCGTATGAGCGCATTTGCGTCTGAAGAGCATAACTTAAAAACGAAGGTCACTTAGCTCTTTACACTTCTTTTTAAACTTGATATTTAAGTTCAGTGTGTTTCAATGATGCGACACGAAGATTTTGCAGAAAATTTCTCCACCCCTAATTACGCCCTACATGGAAACTTTTCCAAATATTTATTTTTCAAAAATGCCTCGAACGATTTTCAATAAAGATGATTCCGATAAATTTTCTCATAAAGTTCCATAAGATGTTTGCATGACAATAAAATGTATATCATTTCTCTAGGAATAACCTGGGAAGCCGTTTTAGTTCGGAATGAATAACTTATAAAGCATAAGAGAGAGGCAAAAGCTACACGAAGCACAAGCACATATTTTTTTTTTTTGTGATGTTAAATATTTATCAGATATTCTTTGCTTCGGTTTGATTTGAACTTTCTTAGACTTTCTTAATTTCTCTACTTCTAAACCTATAGCAAATAGAGCAGGTGTCATATTGCATGAAAGAATTCATTACCGATATTTTACGAAATACACGTTTTCAGACTCTCTGAATCTAAATAAAAAGCATTTTTAGAAAAAGGTGTGTGTGTGTGTGTGTGTGTGTGTGTGTGTGTGTGTGTGTGTGTGTGTGTGTGTGTGGTTCTGCAAACGCCAGAACTCAAAAAGGAAGAGCCGGATAAATAACAACCTTGGTATGTAAGTTCAACATCTCTCAAGGATTGTCAAGATTTTCATGGAAATGCTTCCACCCCAAAGTCCGACAATTTTGGTTAAAGTACTACCATATGTTTAATAAGTTTGTATGACAAATAAAATGTATAAGTTGAGTTTTCTGGCATTTGCTTGTGAAGTGCTCATCATTCTGAATTACATTTCTATAATTGGTGAACCACAAGGGTTAGATAAAATCATACTAAACAAAAAATGTGCTAGAACTCATAGAAACACAATCATGTCAAATAAATTTTTTTGTGGTGTTAACCATGTCAACTTTGAATTACATGATCTTTTATTAAGTTAGCATGAAATTCCAAACCAGTTCTGTACTGATAGCTTTCTCTCGGCACAAGTATATCGCACATTTACCACCGTACAGTTAATTTATATTTATGCCATGGGCGCTATTGTGCTGTTTAGTTGGTGCCGGTGGTAGGCGCTATAGTCGCCCCTGCCTCAGAGGGCAAAGGGGGGAATTTGTGGAGAGTCTTAGGGTCGAATTCATAGTCCTCGCTTATGTAAAAAGGAGATGCTTAAACAATAAGTATTTCCTTCTGATAAGGAAACGCTTATTGCCATTTGGTATACATAGACGGTACTTATATCCTCAGCGCTAAACGCTTATTTATTTCCGAAGTATATGTGGTAACATGATTCAGCTGCTTCACAGTCACTCGGATGCGTGAAGGAATGTGCAAACGAACATGCAGGTCACCACATAGCCAGCCGTCATTTTCATTTTCGTGTTGTTTTGTTCACAACCGCTGTTGAGCACGAGGCAGAAGTTTGCGTGTTTTAAATGACACATTTATTACTTAGTTAACTTCAATTTAAAATCAAGTAGATCGTAAGTTTAGTTAAGGGTTTATAGTAATAGTTATAGCATTAGTTAGGTCGAAAGCATGCCAAAAGGAATATATTTCAGCGAGCAGGAAAGGAACCAACTAAGAGTTGGTGCTGAGATACAAAGACATCGTACAGTGCAGGCAATCGGTCACTGTGATGTACTGGCCTTAAGTGGTATTTACTCGTAGACTGTTTTGAAACTGAAAACCTGACTTTCTAGCGTAAAGTGTTAGTAGCTAGAAGTATTTACAATATGCGCGCTGTGTATATGCATGCACGGAAGCAAATCACAAATCCAATTACTGCACCATCTAGCAGTAATTAGAAAAGCAGAAGTACGCAATAACTTACAAGGTTTGATTTTAACAGCGGTTTTACTCGCGAAATCGGTAAACCTCTGCTCAAGATTTCGATAACCCAACCTATATTTGCGAATTAAAGGTAAAGACGTGTGACTTGTTAAGTGATCCATCGCAGTGATCGTTATTATGCAAAATGGGCAATTTGATCAAGAAAATCTCACCCATTTTTAAATTTTACTCCCTATATCTAACAGTGATAAATGCAGAGCTTAAAATAAATCTTCTTAATATCACTTTGATGGGATCTCGTTGTTAGAATCAACGAAACATCCTAAGAGTGTGGAAAGAAAGGTAATGATAAGAACCTAGTCTTCTTTGATTGTTGCAGAGACTAGGAAGGAAATTGAAATGAATTAAATTACCTATACACATTTTCATAAATATATAAAACCATAAGCTAAGAGCAAAGAAAATAAGTCAACTTCAAATATAAGTAACGCTTGTAGCGAGATACTGTAATTTAGAATCTGTTAAGACAAGATGTGGAGAAAATAACTCGGCTATTTTAAAGAACTTGGCGAAGAGAACGAGACTCCTCAGCCAGAAGGAGATGTCATAAGTAGACGTAGAAGTCATTCCGTTTCCCTGGATACCCATTTCTTTTCCGACAGCCAAAATATAGTTTTATGATTGTTTTCCTTCATCTCTGGTTTAGATGGAGTAAAACTATTGTGTCAGGCAGTAAAGTTGTTTTTCCATCACTTAGGGAGAAAACCTCTTACTCTGAGGTAAAGGATGGAGAATTCCTTTATTTTCTTATACTTTAGCAAATATTTCCCTGCGAGCGCCGTTGAATTTCCTTTACTTTATGAGCTGTAATTTTATTACCACTGACGTCATCATTCGTACACAACTTTCTGTTCCGGTAAGCATTAAAAAGGATTTAATGTCCTCGAGTAACGACGTGAGCTATTAACATATTATCTAATATCTGACACCGTAAATAGCATACACGGTATATTAGCATTTGTTGTAGCAAAAACAATTTTTTAAGAAGCTGTTAAAGCATCAGGAGAATATCACCGAATTTACAATTTTTACAATTTTAACACCATGCAAGCGAATAAATACGAGCAATAGCTTACAAATTATTAGGTTAATTTCCTTGTCACCTTTTTGTATTCTGAGGAATTGATTTTTAATGTGAAAATGCAAATGTTCCTTATAGAGCACATTTGAAATGTTCTCAAATTCACGGCTTTAAAACTATGTTTTACATGTATTAAGGTTTTTAGTATCGTATTCCCAGGAGCAGATTTGTGAACCTTCCAAAAACTAACGTATTTATGTGAGTTTTTTTAACTTTTTTTACCACGTCTCATGTCAGTTTGCAGAAGTGTTGGTACAAAGTTTGGTACATATATGTGAGTCAGTTATTGGTTTTATTGTTTCTAAACAACTTATATATTTGTTTTCTTTATTTACATTCAAGAAACAACTGATAACAAACAAGCCTTTAAAATGAATTAGAATCTTTAAATGTATTTTCTAATTAACTCTCATATACTCCTTTGCAAAGACGTATGTGGAGTTTACTGTGATTGACCATGTAATACACGTGAACTAAAATAATAACTGTCTGCCAAAGTTTAGTTAGCGTGTATTATAGAAACTACTTTGACAATTTCAGCGTGATAATTTCAAAATTGTATTTTCAGGAACATTTTATGTGCTGAAAAATGTAAGGTATTAGAATTAAGAAGACACATTTAAAAATTAACAGATATAACATGACCAAAAACTATACATATGTGCTTTTCATAAAGTACTTTAAATCTGTGTTTAGAAATTACAAATAAGGAAACGCTTAATACTTATAAGTCAAGATTTGTAACCATACTCCACAAATTTGGAAATAAATGTGAGTAATATCACGAAAGCTGCAAATGTGCCGCCACGTCCTCCCCCGTCAGGGACACCTAATTGACCTATTTCACCTGAATAACAAATTTCATATGAATAGATTCCTGAAGAATCGGCCTTAATAATACGCCAAAATAATTTAATTTTAAACTTATTTTGCCCAAATTTCACAGATCCCGTTCTCCATTAAAATCTAAATATGTTAAACAAATGAAACAAAAAGTTACAGAAATGTTTCTTACTGCAAACTAATGCGTATACATATATTTCTCAAAATATTAGTGATAATAGGTGATATTATTTCCATTAATTAAAAAGCTGACGTCCTTTTCTTGAAGTAAATATTTAGTACAGTCAGTGTTTGGAAGTATGCAGGTGATTCCGGTTTATTATAGTATTCTTTTTATTTACTGTTGGCAGAAACTCATCGTCGTGTTGCCCACCAGGCCCGGGTGGTTTGGGTAAAGTCAGACATACGCGCATTAGCCTATGAACAAAAGGTCAGACCTAGGTGAGCGGCGAAAGAGGAAGTGCACGAAAACATTTCATCTGAGTGGCTGGAAGGTAAGCTTCGCAACGACGGTTGCCCTGAATGAGCCCGTTTCGTGTTGGTTTGTTGTGAAATGTCAGACATTAACTTATGAACACAGTTCGGTTTCAGGCTCAAACAAAGGAAAGAGGGTTGTAGCACAACAAAGTGGAGTGCTAAGAGGTGCGGACTAAGTTGCCAAAGGTGGTTTAGTAGGTATTTCCTTACTGACATAAACCGCTGCGTATTATGTTGGCATGACTGCGTATTATATATGCACTCGAATGTAAACTATATATGCATACATTTTAGCAAATTATATTCAACACTTTTGCCGGAGAACATTTTATAGCTGCATAAACGTGGTTTCGAGGAGAGAATTATAGTTTTATATAAAGTATTTATAAGATTAAATATTTGCAGTTTACACAGCGTCCGTTAATAGTTGAAACGTGAATTAAAGGGCAGTGAACTGACACAATTTGTTTTTATTTTTAAATTTTGCTGAAACCTCTGGGGCAACATTTTAATTAAATATTCTTATGTAACTGAATATAGTTTGCTGTGGGTGTAATTTAAACAAAAAGAAAAAAAGCCTTAGATAGTAATATAGTTTCTTCTTATATAAAAAATGCAACAATAAAGTATTGCAAGAAACTTACAGCAACGTTTAAATAATACTTTTTATTTAGGAAATAATTTTTAGAATTCGATTGAAATCTTCATGTCACGTGCCATAATTCAGCTGACTACCATAGCTGCCCCCCCCCAAAAATACATTGTCACATTATTAAGTGGCTGTTCTCTAACGCATAGCTTTGACTTTAAACTGTACAGTAAGCTTTTCATATAACATTTTACTTAATACTAAAAGCACATGTCTCGTTATGATCATTTAATATGTTGAATTTTTAAACCTTATGTAAAACGTATCATTATATATTCGGTTATTATAAAATAAGTAACTGAACGCTTGTATTATAAAGTAAAATGCACCGGATATAATTTGAGAAAGTTTTCAGAAACATAATGTAGTTACAATGCAAAATTTAGTTAACAGAATACGCATTTAGCATTGTGATACTTAAATCACTTAAATCTTTGGTAACCATAAACATCAAAGTAAACACCGACGCTTTTGAAACGGTTTTTTGTTCATTTCTTGGTAACTGATCTTTCATTGTATAATACAAAGAAGTATCTAGTTTTGCTTATTACTCTTACCATGTCACAAATGGGCTACACATTTCAATTCCTAATGTTGTGAAAGGCAGTAGTATAAAAAGAGAGGCTAATCACAAGTCCACTTATTTGCAAACAACGTGTTGCTGCGCAATCCTGACAGGAGAAGATCTCACCTGCGGCATCAAGTGACAACGTTGCTTCGGTACCCAATCAACAGAACACATACACTACAACGTAACCGAATAATAGCATATTAGGCGATATTGATGGACTATTTATGTTCAGTAGACATCAATTTGCATGCTGAGGTAGTAGCACTTGATTGGGTATTCTTTAATTATGGGTCCTTTGTTAATGAGAGTTTTCATTCAAAGTTTTCTTTTCTTGTTTAGCCTACTTCACTTTTTCTTATAAGGGTTGATACACTATACGAATATTTATTTGAACTGTCTTATACTTCTAAATTCTAATTTCCAGCCTACTTTAATTCGTTAATGCTTTTCATGTAAACTAACTCTGCGATCTTTTACTCTTCTTAATGTTTACTTTGTTATAAACAATAAAGTAAGGGTTTCTATTGAGTGTTACTTCTGCACGTGCAAGACACCCCATGATAATTACATATATGGACGTGACATCATTTGCGTTGTGTTCTTCATTCTCCCTCTTCTTACTTTGTTTATCAATACTCTTTCTTATTTGGAGCTAGCTAGTTGCAGCATATTTTCTGTCATAGTATTTATGCGTTGATCCTTTAGATGGTTATTATAGGGCTTATTAATAACATGGTTTAAATATTATTTTTCATCTATTGTTTTTTCAAGTAATGAAACATATTCTTATATACTTTACAATACCGAAGTCAAAAAAAAAAAAAAACTGAAATAGCAAACTGCATTCATTTGATACGGGGGAAATTCTGAGACATCATGTTGAAAAGCTCTCAAATGTTATTTAATGAAAACTTATATTTTTTCTCTAAAGTCGTAGCTGTATACCGTTTCGTTTATTTTTAAAAACACCTTTAATATATAGCAGCTCAGAGTTACGGTATCTTTACAAGTAGTTGATAAATAAGTAGAAGATTGTAATTTGCTTGTGCATTGACGAAGAAACGCTGAAAGACAATAGAACATTAAATGTACATATATAAGGTGTTATGCTTACAATGGAACACATTTATCCTCTCTTTTAAGGTACTTTTTTGATGTAAACTTTCGTCTTGACTGATCTGGAATACACGATTTTTTTCTTCTGGGTAATGTATCTCTATTGGTGAGGATAATACTTTTATTCATTTGGCTGCCCTTTCACCCAATTTATCAACGTCATCTCGAGAGGTACAAAGGTAAGCATATGAGAATTTAATTTGACAGACGTAATGTCTTTAGACTTTATTTTATACTCTATCCCCCCTGAATAAGATTTATAAGAATGAGAGCTGAAATTCAAGAGCTGTTACTAGCAGAAAGTTTAGTTCCACCCTAGCTTATACTTTGAGTTAACATATTGCAGAGGGTCAAAACATGGACCTGGTAATATTTCGTACCGGGAAGATTTGAAATATAATTAAGTTGGTGTGTGTGACACATATTCTGTTATGAGAGCGGGTGTGGAACCAATGCCCAATGGGGCGCTGGTCGTCTCTACGGCTGTAAATAACGATTACATCCTGTCCATGCTAATACAGGCTAGCGCACCGCCTACCAGTGAATTATAGCACTTTGTGGGTTTTAAATCTCAAGCGTGCTGCCCAAACTAAATGCAGACACGCCGTCAGGATTCAACAACCATACTAACTTCTTATTTGGAATTCTGTGACATGACTGAAGACCTTATTACACATTAGAAGAACCTTATTATAATAACGTAGGGTGCACGTTGGAAGTGTAGAATCATTAATTGCAAAGTTGAAACACTTAAAATAGAAATAGAACATCACTGAAAGGCCCATTGAAAACCCCAGTAAGCGCCTCTATTTTATATGAATGAGACTATAATTGAATAAAAGAAGCCTATAATACAACGAATGCAACGAATGCTAAATTTAGCTTAGATTGTTAGGTGTAAGTCACTAACACCAGAACAATGATGAAGGGATTATCAAGAGAAATTGAAGAATGGTCATTTTTGCCTCTTTCTTAAAACACAAGAACTGGAATGTGCATTACACATTGAGCAGAAGGGTGGTATGTTTTTAAATTTGTACTTCTCATTTCCTGAATTGTTCCTTAACAAAGAAATAAACGGTTTGAAATTTCAGGTTCATTGAACAAAAGGATCCTTGACTCAATAGCCCTGAAGTAGCGCACGCAAATCTGCATTATCAGCAAGTTAAGACGTCATTGCATTCTCACGCAATTCGTAGTATACTTGCAATATCTACCAATGTCATAGTTACATTACTCCCGTTTAAAGTAGTAGTTTGTGTTATGTAAATGTGCAATATTTAATATGCAATTGATGAACAAACTTCGTGAAAATATTTATTTAATTGTAAATCCTAGTGACGAAATTATTCTTGTAAATTGCCATATATGTGCATAATATGAGAAAAGCGCAGTTAAAGTTGCGAGGAGATGCAAAGATGATAACAGATGAGGGTAATATTTTGGTGTAAGACACACGTTCCTAATGAGGTCTTCAGGTTTCATTTTAAAATTAAAATAATTAAATCCAGAATGACTGAGCTTAGGCCGTAAGGTCTGTAATCCTTATTCGGGAGGTTCCAGGTTCAAATTCTCGACAGCGACCAATCCAACAAGGTTTTGATGTCGTTGCTATTTTTCATTACTTATATGATTACTATGTCAAATCGCTACTTATATCCATATATATGAGTACAATAATACTACATTGTATACTTTACATTGATTAGAGCAATACAATAATTGTAATACATTGTAACAAACATATTTTACAT
Source organism: Deroplatys truncata (assembly GCA_030765065.1). Taxonomy (NCBI): domain Eukaryota; kingdom Metazoa; phylum Arthropoda; class Insecta; order Mantodea; family Mantidae; genus Deroplatys; species Deroplatys truncata. Next base: position 180,419,467 of record CM060977.1, read on the forward strand.
TATTAAGTCTTAAACAGAGCTAGAACAGTATAACCTATTACCTATTATATATTTGTATGCTATATTAAAATCTTGTTATACAGTTTGATGTCTTTAAAGAAAAAATAATGTTTTTTTAAATGAGTAGGGTTGTTTAAAGGTAAAAATATCTTTAGGGATGTTATGTCTTCTTCTCTCCATGGTATAATTTCTGCATTTACTGATAAGGTGTTCGATGTTGATACGACAATTGCAGGTCTCACAGCGAGGAGCATTTTCTTTGGCGATTAAGAAGGAATGGTTTAGGCGTGAATAGCCTATTCGTAAACGTGATATAATTAGTTGATTTTTTCTTTTTAGAGTGTGGAATGTGCAAGGTTTTGTAGACCCTCTCCTATGTGGAGTTTGCTTGATGTTTTCATGGTCCAGCCTTGCTTCCATTTGACAGTTGGTCTGCTAAAAAAACTTTAAGCATCTCTGTAGGGCACTGGCAATTCTTCCACTGAAGGTAGAAGAGTTGCTTTTTGGCTTCCCTATTTGGTTTCTCATTTTCTGATATTTCATAGTGGGATAGAATCCACAAGACTATAACTTCTTGATTATTTGTAGTAATTTGACTGTAAAGTCTTAGGATATCATAGATTAATGTTAAATCAGTAAAACAGTCTCGGATACTCTGAAGAGTGCTTAGTGAATCAGAATTGCACTCTGTTTATGCTGTGCTGACGTAATGTAAATCAAAGCTCGTTTGACAGCATAGGGCTCAGAGGAGAAAACAGAGAATAAGTTTGAAAGGTTGTACTTACGTTTAACATCGGGATTAATTACACCACAGTCATTACCCTGATGAAATTTGTGTGTGTGTGTGTGTTTATCATATGTGTTACGGATTTTTTCGTAAATTTGTGTATATATGAAAGAACCTGTGTTTGATTTCTGGTGAGCTTTCATGTCCATATTAATTCTAGGAGTAGTTAACCTCCTGGGTGGAAAACTACGATGATCTCTAGTCACTGTTGGAGGTATGTTAATATTAAGTTAATGTATGATTTTTTCATATCTAAGATGAAAAGGTAATGGCTGAAATGTATTCTTTGACATACTCGTTTTCTTCACAAAAAGATGGGCTTCCGAGTTGGGTCTTGCAACAGTCTTGATAGCATATTTTAGACATTGTGCTATTCTACGTACTTCTAATGGCGCCTCTTGAGCTTCCATTTGCAAACTAGAAACAGCACTGGTTCGGCATATTTCTAAAGAATTTCTTAGAGCCGATGTTTGAATAGAGTTGAGCTTCTTGAGAGTCGTTTCCCTGGCAGAGTCATAAACTATGGCTCCGTTACCAATGTATAAGAACATTGAAGTCTGCGACACAATTTCGGTATGCTAGAGTCCTAAGAGTATTTAATATCTTTGTGCATTCGTCTCTTAATGTTGAAATATGTGAGTTCCAAACTAAGTGTTTGGTCGAACGTTAATCCTAATATTTTTACTCTTTCTATAACTTCAACCAAGTTATAAAGTAGGATTAGGTATTTTGTTTGGAGATTTTGAGAAACATGTACATTTGGTTTCCGTTTTAGGAAATTTAAGTTCAACATCTTGTATCCAATCTTGCAGATTATTTAAAGTTTCTTGGAGAAGTGCTTCTGTGCCTGAAGGATTTTCCCCCTGCAGAATATCGTAAGACCACCTGCAAAGAGAAAAGCTTTAGTGGGTTGTTTGACTTTATTCAGAATATCATTTATGGCGATTAAGAAAAGTTTAGGGCTGATGGTTTAACTTGGAGAAGACCGTTCTGTAGATATACTACTTCTCATACTGTTTGATTATATCGTACTTTAAGTACAAGATTTTGGAGAAAATTGTGGTGAAACTGGAACATGTATCCTTTTAATGTCAAAATATTTTAAGGATTTTAATATATGTCTATATTGGATTTTATCATATGCTTTTTATACATGAAGAGTTACTACTATTACATGTTGGTTTTGTAAAAAAGCATTTCTAATTTCCGTTCTTTTACGCGGCTTTCCTCGGTCTCTAGTAGAATGATTGTTGGATAATTTGATCCGCGAAATATCCTATCACCCCGCTCATCATTAAATTACATTTCCTTCTTCTTCGCCGCTGTACAAGGCATTAGGCTGATCACCCATCATGCATATGCTATGATCTAGAGTTTGCTTGCTCCTAGACGGGCTGCTGACACAAGACATTAGGCTGATCGCCCATACTAAATATGCTATGATCTAGAGTTTGCTTGCTCCTCGACGGGCTGCTGACACAAGGCATTAGGCTAATCACCCATACTAGATATGCTATGATCTAGAGTTTGCTTGATCCTCGACGGGCTGCTGACACAAGGCATTAGGCTGATCACCCATACTAGAAATGCTATGATTTAGAGTTTGCTTGATCCTCGACGGGCTGCTGACACAAGGATTAGGCTGATCGCCCATACTAAATATGCTATGATCTAGAGTTTGCTTGCTCCTCGACGGGCTGCTGACACAAGGCATTAGGTTGATCACCCATACTAGATATGCTATGATCTAGAGTTTGCTTGATCCTCGACGGGCTGCTGACATAAGGCATTAGGCTGATCACCCATCCTGGATATGCTATGATCTAGAGTTTGGTTGCTCCTCGACGGGCTGCTGACACAAGACATTAGGCTGATCGCCCATACTAAATATGCTATGATCTAGAGTTTGCATTCTCTTCGACGGGCTGCTGACACAAGACATTAGGCTGATCGCCCATACTAAATATGCTATGATCTAGATTTGCTTGATCCTCGACGGGCTGCTGACACAAGGCATTAGGCTGATCACCCATCCTGGATATGCTATGATCTAGAGTTTGCTTGCTCCTCGACGGGCTGCTGACACAACACATTAGGCTGATCACCCATCCTAGATATTCTATGATCTAGAGTTTGCTTGCTCCTCGACGGGCTGCTGACACAAGGCATTAGGCTGATCACCGTCCTGGATATGCTATGATCTAGAGTTTGCTTGCTCCTCGACGGGCTGCTGACACAAGGCATTACACTGATCACCCATAATAGATATTCTATGATCTAGAGTTTGCTTGCTCCTCAACGGGCTGCTGACACACGGCATTAGGCTGATCACCCATACTAGATATGCTATCATCTAGAGTTTGCTTGATGTTCGACGGGCTGCTGACACAAGGCATTAGGCTGATCACCCATCATGGATATGCTATGATCTAGAGTTTGCTTGCTCCTCGACGGGCTGCTGACACAAGGCATTAGGCTGATCACCCATCATGGATATGCCATGATCTAGAGTTTGCTTGATGCTCGACGGGCTGCTGACAAGGCATTAGGCTGATCACCCATCATGGATATGTTATGATCTAGAGTTTGTTTGATCTTCGACGGGCTGCTGACACAAGGCATTACACTGATCACCCATAATAGATATTCTATGATCTAGAGTTTGCTTGCTCCTCAACGGGCTGCTGACACACGGCATTAGGCTGATCACCCATACTAGATATGCTATCATCTAGAGTTTGCTTGATGTTCGACGGGCTGCTGACACAAGGCATTAGGCTGATCACCCATCATGGATATGCTATGATCTAGAGTTTGCTTGCTCCTCGACGGGCTGCTGACACAAGGCATTAGGCTGATCACCCATCATGGATATGCCATGATCTAGAGTTTGCTTGATGCTCGACGGGCTGCTGACAAGGCATTAGGCTGATCACCCATCCTGGATATGATATGATCTAGAGTTTGGTTGCTCCTCGACGGGCTGCTGACACAAGACATTAGGCTGATCGCCCATACTAAATATGCTATGATCTAGAGTTTGCATGCTCTTCGACGGGCTGCTGACACAAGACATTAGGCTGATCGCCCATACTAAATATGCTATGATCTAGATTTGCTTGATCCTCGACGGGCTGCTGACACAAGGCATTAGGCTGATCACCCATCCTAGATATTCTATGATCTAGAGTTTGCTTGCTCCTCGACGGGCTGCTGACACAAGGCATTAGGCTGATCACCCTCCTGGATATGCTATGATCTAGAGTTTGCTTGCTCCTCGACGGGCTGCTGACACAAGGCATTAGGCTGATCACCCATACTAGATATGCTATCATCTAGAGTTTGCTTGATGTTCGACGGGCTGCTGACACAAGGCATTAGGCTGATCACCCATCATGGATATGCTATGATCTAGAGTTTGCTTGCTCCTCGACGGGCTGCTGACACAAGGCATTAGGCTGATCACCCATCATGGATATGCCATGATCTAGAGTTTGCTTGATGCTCGACGGGCTGCTGACAAGGCATTAGGCTGATCACCCATCATGGATATGTTATGATCTAGAGTTTGTTTGATCTTCGACGGGCTGCTGACACAAGGCATTAGGCTGATCACCCATACTAAATATGCTATGATCTAGAGTTTGCTTGCTCCTCGACGGGCTGCTGACACAAGGCATTAGGCTGATCACCCATCATGGATATGCTATGATCTAGAGTTTGTTTGATCTTCGACGGGTTACTAACCCAGTCCATTAGCTTGTAATATGGGCGTGTAAGTCGTACAAAGTGGAGCGTAATGCAATGAAAAACAAGTATATTTAGAATGGAGAGTTTAAAAAGCAAACAGGAAAACCCAAGAATAGTAACAGAATGAAGAAGCTTTCATTTCAACTTGCCAATTTACTTTAACATCACATATGCTAATGATTTACACATTATTAACATTGAAGAGCATAGACAACCTTTGCTTTTGCAGACACAGTATGGGAGAGAATGCACTGCCTATAATGGAATACATGCCGAAGAAACGGCTATAGTGAGAATGAAAAAATCTGGTGTGTTACATTTAAATGACTCTCCCTACCCATTCTTCTAAAAGCATTCCTATAAATAGCTTATTCTTCTTTCTAATCTGTGTTAATTGAGAGAAAGACTTACAGAAATAGTTTCTTACATATTCCATAAAGGGAATAAGGGAATGCTGCAGACTTAGGGGATAGTCAAATCTTCGTTATGTGATGGCTTTGAAAATGTGTTCTGTATGCACGAATACGAAAAATAGCTATTTTGTGGTTTAAAAAGTATAAAGTATTTAACAATTCAAGCCAATGGTAAAGTACATCTCTTAAACGTTATTGCCAACAACATCTTTATTTCATGCAAATAGTGTGATTTAGCGAGATTTACATTTTGTTATATTATGTTTCTGTCCATCTTTTACAGTTTACTACAAGTTTTAAAAATAATTCAGAATGATAACTTGATAGGCTACTATACATTTTATCCTGTGAATTATCTCCTCGTTTCAAGTTTTAAACCATTGTTGGTTCGTTCCAGCTGTAATCTCTTCCGGGACGTCCATGGTCTCTTTTTTCTCCTTTCGGTGATGGTTGAAACTTCTGCAAGACGTTTTATTGGTGACCATTCTGCAGACATGTTCATTCCATTGTCATTTGAACTCTTCTATTTTCTCTACAAGGCTAAATAGTTTCAATTCCTTACGGATATCTTCGCTGCCTTTTTATACATTAAAGCGTATCCTGGTACAAATCGTAAACACTTCATTTCTGCAGCTTCGATTCTTTTAATTGTTTAGTTACTAACAATCCATGCTTCCAAGGCATACAATATTGCGGTACTACTAATACTTACTAAAATTTTAAGCGTGTTTCCTTTTTTACTTTCTTACCCAGTGTTCTTTTCAGGATGACACAAGTATTGTAACACTTGGAATTTATCATATATCTTTGTATTGGAACCTATGTAAGCATCTAGATAATTGAAGTCTTTTACCTTTCTAGTTTTCTTTCATTTAACATTATTTTTGTTATTTGTGTTTCTTCACCACAGTGGACCTTACTTTTGTTTTCGTTGAAGAAATTCCTAGGTTATAATCTAGTGCCCTTTTACTTAATTTGAAAATGGCTCCTTGTAGGTCTTTCTCTGATGTACTCATATCCTGGACATCAGCAAACACGAGTGTATCAACACGGATCTTATTAATAAAATATTTTACAGTCATTTTCCATTTTCTGATAACTTCGTAAATGTTTAAATTTAAGGAAGTGGGTGAAAGAGGCATCCTTATCTTAGTCGTGATTGACTGAAATTTCGGTTTAGATTTTTTATTTCCACTCCTCATTTGGATGGTTGTGCTCACATATAAGCTTTAAATAGCCCTAAGAATAGTTTGTGGGAGGCATCTTTCAATTAATACGTTCCGTAAGATTTCTCTTTCCACTCTATCAAAGGGTTTTTACTGAATCTACAATGGCATAAATACAGTTGGAAATTAAACTCTTGTCCCTTTTCAATGATCTGCGCTGCTGTAAATATAAAATCTAAGCAGAATCTTCCGAAAACCATTTCGTGTCTCTAATGAAAGACATTCAGTTATATTATTTATGCGATTAGTTAATATCTTTGCATTTAGTTTATAGCAGCCATTCAGTAAGCTGATTCCTCCACAAAACAATTAGATTCTAGCCTACAGGGCAAAAAAGAATCTTTAAGAAGACAGTATCTGCCAGTATCTCTGAATATAAAGAAGTTGTGGGGAATGTATTCCAGTCAAGTCACCCTAAACATTGCTGTAAAGAAGAGGTACTTTCGCTCAACTTGTAATAAGAATTTTAATATTGAATTTGGAAAGTCAATCACTGATATCTGCTTAAAGTGTCAGACTGAAAAGTCAGGCTATTATGGAGCAGGACGGAGCGGATAAAAAGCTTAAATATATGTTTGAAAGTGCATAAAAGGTAGGCTGAAGCATTCCACCAATTGTTGAACACGGTGAAAGATGATGAAGTCACTTTGTATTTGAGTGTGAGAAAAATATGGTCTTGCCCAAAATAGAAGGTCAGTCCGCTTACTACATAGGCACACTTATCTTTATAATTTTGCTGTTGTCAATATGCAACCAAATAAGCAGCTTGGGCGGAACAACGTGACGTGCTATGTTTCTACTGAAAATGTGAGGATGAAATAAAATTGTTTCAGCAATCCATGACAGCTTTAGCAATGTTGATTTACCCACAATAAGAAAAATACGAATATTCTCAGATGGTTGTGGCGGCCAAAACAAAAATATGACAATGGTTTAAATGGCTTCAACTTGGTTAGCGACGACGTATTCAGAAAATGTTACTGAGATTGAACTTCACTTTCCGTTACTGCTCACTGTGTTTTACCACCAGACAGGCCATTGCGAATCATAGAACAGGACATACGTAAAGAACAAGAAATTTTAAATTTGTTAGAGTACATACATTTTATTACCAAGCACGCTCAGGTTTGTCGCATTGAAAAACACTGGAATGTATATAACTGGAAGGAAACTGCTGCAAATATTGAGAAGTCCTCTCAAAATCTGCATTTTCAAATATTAGCTACGAAGAGATTTGGAATTCAAAAGAAGGGCAGAGACATCATTGTAGCAGATAACTATCATACATGACCGACACTGCTGTTGGGAAAACTATAGTTCTTCGAGGGAAAAACTCAATGATTCGACCATTAATGCTAACATTGGCATTCGTCTTTCTGAGAAAAATACAAAGGATTTTGCCAATCTTAGAAGTGAATGCAAAAACAGAGCGCTTGAAATACTATGTAAATCTCTTACATTCAGGAGTGACTGAAGATGAACTAGAATATGAATTCTGTGAAACTGGACAAATCATAAGTTCTCATGACGAAGGCATTGTGAATATGAATATGCAGAACATACTTTCAGTTATTCAGTTTAAAGGAAATAAAGAGCTTTGAAATGCTGGTAATAAAACTTACTATCAATACCTGTTATATCCAGCATGTAATGTACAAAACAATATTATTGCTTTAATGTGTATGAGTGTTTCCTTACATCTTAATGAACACAAGTCATAAGAAAAAGAAAAAAAATGCAAATACATGTTTTTCTCATTTTTCTCTAAAACTATTAAAATAAATGAGGTATATTTTCACAATAGACCGCTGCTTTTCATTCGAAGTTGTTCAATGGAGAAATGACATAGAAATGCAGGGCCAATTCCAAATGTTAAGCCAGCGTATATACTCGTACAGTTGGAGACTATAACATAGTCTTTCGGAAGAATGCTGTATATCAATTACCCACGCCCTGACGCATTAGAATTGTTAGGAGATGATTTATTGACAAATTTCAAACGGAAAGTGGAGGATAACATATTCATTAGGCCGGAGAAAGTGTAGGGAACCAAACTAGGAAGCGCATCAATGTAAGGACTGACAAATCAAGTTCTGTCGTGCATTAAACGAAATGGGGAAAAATTATTATCATTCTTTCCTAAAAGACAAGAAGTTCACATTACAAATTGAGGAACTTCAACCCATTCTGACCATATTAGGGAATAATAAAGTGTTGAAAGTGTTATATTTCCTTGTAAACTAATTTAAAGAGTTTGTGCCAATCAGAAACAGTGCTAATACATTTAATACTGTACCAAGGTTTTACAACTTATTCCCATTTCAGCTCTCCTGTATTGTATTTTTGTACCCTTCAGATCCTTCAACTTGAGAGTGATAAACTAGAATTGAAATTCTCTCCAAAGGGTGCTATAGCAGTTTTTGAAACAGCAATGCTCTCTGCAATTATTAAGCTCGTATGTTCTTATACCAAACTCACAGGTTGTCGATTGGTGGAGAAATATTCAACTCCATCGATTAGCTATGGAACACTATAATAAGACTGATGTAGGGAACTAATAAATAAACTGTAATAAGACTGATGGTTAGGACATTGCCTTGGCCTTGTCTGCTTGAATCTGAGGATGTTGGCGAAGTTTTTGGATTGAACTCTCCAGAGTGCGTCCAGAGGATAAACGGCTAGTAACATTCTCGGACTATTTGGTTCATAATTATATATCAGAACATGCTATACTTTTCTCCATATATCGGGGGTTTCCCCGGGACGCTAGGCGAATGCTGAGAAGGTCCATTACAATTTCCTACACCTCTATTCTCACTTCACTTCACCTTTCATCTGCTAGGGTTGAACATGTCGGTGGGAGTCTCGGCGTTATATGACAGCGGAAAAGGATGCTCTATGTAGCCCTTTGTCCCCGGGAATGGGGCCGTCTCCGAGTCCTGGTCCCGGTGGGATGTGTAAGCCTGCAGGGGGAGCCGGGTGCACCATTTGCCATCCGGGGAATTTCAATCTGTAAAATATAGGGATTTGTTGTGCCTTATGGTCCGACCAACCTATGCCTCCTCTCAATTCATCCCTCCCTCCGGGGGCAAAGGCAACGAAAGTTCTCCTGTGCACCTAGTCCTATTCCTGCTTCTCCATATATCGATGTGACTAACTGAAATAGCATTTGTCACATAACAAACCAATGTAATTTTTTTGAAGGAAATATTAACAAGAATTTGGACACTACTGTTCCAAAACACTTACGGTTTTATCAAAGTTTTAAATTATTTTCAGATAGAAAGCTGCAAGGTATAAATATACAGAAGAACTAAATGAGCTACCAGGAATAAACAACCGCGTATATGTAAAACTCTTCAAAATTATATAAGAGGAAATCTATCAATGCTAGATTTTATTCAAATTATTTCTTTTATTTCGACATAATTTTTTCCATTCTGTACTTTATTAAACTATTTTTGCATAAAGACATTTTTAACCGTGCCGCTTGCCAGTCCTAAGTCTGGTTAAAATGGGAAGGAAAGTGTTCTCTTTAGCATTCGGACCGGTTTACATATCATTGATACGGCAGTAAGTAGGTAGGCGGAAGAGTTTAAACGTCCAGATTCATAGCTAATGATTTCCATCACACGAATTTACTGCATGCCATTTAAAAATTTAATAATGGGAAATAAAAACAACATACAAAAGTTGAAATCGAATGTTCTATTGAAGTTAATGAACCCTTAATAGAACGTTCGAGAGAGTGTTGTCAGTTATTTTGAGCGACGTCGTAACTATAGCCTAAATTACGATTTATACAAAATAAAAATATTAAAACCTAGCGAAACGATGCGTTTAAGAAGAAACAGATTCCAATATAGTTGTTCTATCATATACTTCAATAACAGTTGCCTGAATCATTTCGTATGAGACGGAGTTGCAGAAACGTTTTTGTTTTCTGAAATAAGCGTTCATAGACTTCCCATCAAGTATGAATGGAATATTGAAATTAACACACATTGTATAGTCAAGTTGTTTGGTAGCTAAACCGTAAAGATCCTTAGATAGCAAAACTTCACAGAAGGACGCACAGCTGCTCAACCATCGTCGGTTTGCAAGCTATTACAGGATGCATTACATCAAATTTTCAATGACCGTGAAGGATTACATATTCACCAAGTGTGGCATTCAGAGAATGGAGTCTGTTTACTTCCCATTACCACATGTTATACATCAATAGAAAGGCATAGGACACTAAGCAACTTAATATGCTTATACTACGCGCGACTGAGAACACTATATACCGTGGCTTTTAATGCTCATTGGGCTTATTCGCGGGCAATTTTCTTAAATATTGTTAGTTGGCAGTCATGCCTCTGATGTGCTTTTGTTTTCTGTTAATGTCTAGTGGTCTCTTGCCGCAAGCGATGAGTGGCTCTCGTAATGGGGGAAAAATGTTTTATTTTATTTAATTGTTGGGTAGCCAGCGATAATTCCTTTCCTTTAAGCAATATAACTTGCTGATTGTGATATTCAGGTGAGTGAAGATATTGTGTTTGAATATTAAGCTTCTGGAAATAAAAGAGGCCAATTATCCGGACCCACTCCATTTGTGATTTATTGGGTGTTTTATGGTGTTTATTACTGCATTAGTATTGCGTTATGCTAGCGTTTTAACATCTATGTCCATGACCAGCTTAGGCAGGGGCCTCCTTTAGGAATCTAAAACTGCCAGAAAGCACAGATTTACCTATAATGTAAGTGTTCTTACCACTGGTTAGCAATTACCTTGAACTCAAGCTTCCGTTTAGTAAATGAATGTATTCACGCTACTGGTTATTAAGCTTTGCAATATATGCAACATAAATTTTACCGAGGGAAGGAATTTCATTAATTAGCAGTTTTGCCATGAACGCAAAGTGGTTTGGACTGCAACTTGGTAATAAATTGATATTTTTACATAAGTGAACAGCAGTGCTTTATCAAGCCTTACTCCTTATCACTCATTAGTGATTCACAGCTATTAGCAGAATACACTTACACTGCGAATTTCAATTTGTATGGAATATTACTTATTAGTAACTTAGTTATGGACACAATCATACTGATAATATAACTCTCTTTGAGAAGGGAATATTTTCACATAAATGAGTTTTAAGCTCTGCTCTTTACCAAAATTTGGTTAGTTAGAGTTGCCACAGTGAATTTAACTGAGACAAGTGCTATAATTCAGTAGTATTTGGTATTAAGCAGCATAGCTTGGCATGTAATCTGATGTGCGTAAATTAATTTATTCACATTAGTAGTTGCGCATTAAGATTTGCTCTTTATCAAGCATTATCATTCAGAGTTGCTAGCAGAACATACTTGTATTAGAAAAAAAAGTAGTGACACTGATTAATTATTTGACAATAAGCTTGCATGCAACGTAACCTTCTTTAAGTAAATGAATCTCTCAACATAACGGATTATAAAACCCTGTGCTTTAGCGTGAGTCATTTACAGTTATTAAGACAATGCACTTGCGTTGTGAATTTGACTAAGAGGTCAGATTAATATTTAATTCGTTTATAATGAACACACCACTGACTGCTGTGTAACTTTCTGTCAGTAGATTATTACACACCTTACTTACTTTTCAGCTTTAGTATTTTATCGATTTTTAATAGTTGTTTAAACATACTTTGTTTTCAACCAGTGTAAACAGGTATGTGTGTCTTCTAAAACCGCAACTGCGTACTGCGATGTTCTTCTTTTATTATGTGCACAAATATTTAGTTTGAGAGACATTGACCTAGCCTTATTCATGCTCTTGTTTACTAAGTTGTCTTTCCTGTGTTCTTGCATTGAGTTCCCAAGCGGGCTGTGCAGTACGATTTTTTCGTCGTGACATGCTTATCTGTATGCAAGTAGTTGGAGAAGTCCATTTATCTTCTGGTAGGGGGGTTGGTTCAGGTGTAACAGAGCAGAGGGGGCGTTCAGCACTACGGTTCCGAGTGAATGTTTGTTCAGTCAAGTGGGGAATACCTGTCAGCCGTTCTCCACCACCCCAGATTATCTTCTCCTACTCTGGGCTCTGCCTTTTCACACGGAGAAATCTACCTGTAATTTCATAACTTTTATTGATTGTTGCTTACTCTACTGAGTCAATGTGAGATTGGTCATAGTTAGATTTTACTGCATTGTTATCACATTGTTAATACATTAATATAATTCAGAAACTCATATTCGTTTATGTTCACCTGTTTCCTGATATCCGCAGCGATAAACATACCTCTGGAACTCACACTTCTGAGTATGGTAAAGTCCACGGTTCAACTGATCTTGTTTACAATGCAGTTTTTAAACTTTATTTTCGAAAACGTAAACTAAAAAGCTGAACAAGTCCTTAAAATTATCAAGGAAATTACAAGATGCCATATAAATCAGTAAACTGTGATTCGACACAATTTGTTTTGAATAGTTAAGAGTGTTTGTATTTGTACAATCGCTTCTAAATGGTTAAGTATTCATCCGTTTGTCTGCCCCGTTGGCTTGGCGGGAATTGCTCCTAACCAGCATGCAAATAGATCCGGATTCGATTCCCGTTTGGACAGTATCAGTGGTCGAAGATTCTGTCCTGGTTCAAGATTGAATATATATATATATATATATATATATATATATATATATGTTATTCTCATGCTTCAGAGTGTTGCAGAATGCAGCCTCAAACCACTTTGTAGTATCACTTCCCTCCACTTTCTTAGGTGAATCACCTAGGACTTAAGCTAAAAGAGGTCAAATCTACTTTAGGATAAACACTATTTATAGTACAAATGTTTGTAGTGATCATATCATTATTCATTAATGTTTTATAAAGATTTCAGTTTGTTATTAAGAGGTATGTTTTCCCTCGGTTTCTACATATCTTTCATACAGAGAAAGAGAATTATAGAGTTTTCCGTTACGTTCCATGAGAATGGACTTTTGGGTCGGTGCAATTCTTCATTATTTTGCGCTTTCAAGGCACCATAACAGATTTATTTCGGTAATTTCAATTACACATGGCAAATATCAAATTGCCCCATGCTTGTTTAAAGAAACATTCCTAATTCTGCTGATTTCTGCAGGAGTCGTTTTTATCGATCGAAATACTCGCAGTAGCGTGTGAAGCTCACATTTGAGACGTCTGAGGTTCAAATCCCATCAACATTCTTTGACTTAGCTCTCTTGGCATTCTCTTCTAGTTTTTCCTTTGTATTCATAACAAGCAACCGCTGTGGAGGCTTCCTTAACGTAGGCCTGGAATATATCCTTTTCCAAAACATCCTTTCATTGCATATATCATCAGCATTCAACGCCTATGGTGGATACGAAGAGGTGCTAAACACTACTAAAATAAAAGGATAGTCTGTGATTGAGGCCACAATATCCTATCCTCCTAAAACACCGCACAGCTTGCTGCGTTATGCTATTGTTTAGCTCATTGCTAAAGCGGAATATACCAGCACATCTCTGTTGTGTGGGGATAGTGCGTCTGCCTCACATTCAAAAGTCCCGAGTTCGAATCTGGGTTAAGGTGTGTTACCTGGATAGATTTTTTTCGGGTAACTCCAACCCCGGGCCCATTTGCGCATCATTACAACCATTTCGTTCAAACACCATTCGATATGACCTAATCCGGTTAAAAGACGCTAAACTATAAGCCCCCCAAAAGCAGGTTATACTCTGTTACCAGAAGCTTAGCGGCGCTTTTCTTGATATCATCCCCCTGCGATATATTGCAACAGAAACTGCAGAATGACACAACAGCTCTCACTTGTGAATGTTACTTTCTCTGAGGTTGTTCCCCTTGTCTTCAACCCGAACAGTTTACTCCGGTTCAAATGCAGCTATGTAAATGCGATGCTTGTCTTCTGCTCAGCAGGCTACTAGTGAATAGATACACAAAGTGGAAGCCTGTTACAATACTGAGGTAATGCCTTACAGTAATGAGTAATATATACTGCCCATAGGACATAATTCCACTCTTTGAACATGTATATGTGTCATATTTTTGCCACGGAAAGAGTAATATTCTTCATTCAGTTATACATCTGCAATATAATAAGTTATTTGTAGCTTAAAACCATTATGCATATGTTTCATTTAGGTGTTGAAATTGTAACACCTTGCATTTGAGTTTATGTTAGAGATTGCTTCGCAGATTATCTCCAGTTTCTTGAATACTTATTTGATATTCTGCAGCTAATAATGGATAAAGGCTTTATTTTTTTATCCAGTTTCAATGCTAACTTTTCACTCCCCGTCTAAGTCATAAGAATGTAGATAAGTTAGTTCAACTTAATAATAAAATATATTTTTGCATGTATACAACCCTTTCGCAAGTTAAAGTCATTCTTTTACTTAGGATTATCCTCCTCTGTGGAGGACTAACACCCCCAAGGACTTACAAGCCAATACCTGGTGTCAGTAGTCTGTCGAGCAGCAAGCAACTCAGTGCCTGGTATGGCGGTGAAGAAGGATATGAAATGTAGTGATTGCGGCAGTAACTCCACAGTCCGTAGTTGTTTTGGTTATTTGTAATGCCCGTAGCTCGCGGCTTACCTTTCTGCACCCTCCGCGAAGACTCTGGATGTTCGAAGGATGCTGATTCTCTTCATTTCTTTTATCCTCGGCTAGCTGAAGTTATTGCTGAAATATATCAGAGCATGGACTTTTCCTTGGTAAAGGAAACGTAGATCTCAGGTGTGGCAAAGTAGAGGAAAATAGACTGCTTTAGTTACTAAAAGACGACACTGCTGTTTCTTTTATTTAGTTATTTCTGGTGGTACACAACACTGATATTGTCGCCTTAAAACACTGTCCACTGCTGTTGAAACACGGCGCTGATATGACGCGAAGTTTATATACTTAGTAGATCTCTTTACACGTAGCGATTCTTATGTGTGTTGCGAAAACTGTCTTAATTCACTTTTGGCGCGATATTTCTCAAATATTCTGCACCATCTCGCCCTGTCTGTAGTTTAGAAAATGTCCTCTGATTTTGGTCCTAGCAGATCTATTTATAGTCGCAAGCTTCTTGGGCTGCTTCATTTCCTATTGGTGCATTTTTAGTGCCACTCAACGCGTCTCACTATTTCATATAAATTTACAGGGATCTCATTGGTCCAATTTTAACATAAATCGCGGCTTTTCCTAATTTTACCATTAAGCTTGTTGTCTCCCTCACTCTGGTCACGGCGAATTATCGAATAAAAGCACAATAGCTAGACACCCTCGCTGTATGAACAATGCCCCTGCTACCAGAGAGACATCGTAAAACTAAACTTGTTGCCTTCAGAGACACTATTCCTGCAGCTAACATATCTCGTCGTGGACAGTATTTTAACATAGCGCTTAAATTATTTACATTAAACAATTTATAACTCCTCTAATATTAGCAACCTAAATACAGATATAGCTTTAAATCACCCTTCTTAAACTACACCGGCAGTAAAATAAATGATTTATACATAGCATAATTTAATCTCACTAAAAATTAATTATTCAAATTATTAATAATTACATAGCTCGGGCTCGGCCTAGAGTTACCGTTTCATGATGAAAGGCATAATAGGAAACTTCGGGGATGAAATTATACAAATTATTATTATTCGCCTAGCGACCGAGGGAAATCTAGATAAAGCCTCCGGCATGGCTGTTCGGCCCCAGGGGTTTAAACACGAGACCTCCCAAATGTCCACTCACGTTTCCACGGTGGCACCTCCCTCGATGCTAAAGTTATTCTGAAGGAAACATTCGTTGTGAGAAAGCGTAAAAGAAGTAAGTTCATTAGCTTGTTACGGTATGTTTTCTTAAAACTTGGGTTATTTGGTTGCAGTGCGTTAACATTCTTTTATATGACGCCTTATTTCTTTACGCTACCATTTTCTTTAACCTTCTTCTATCCGTGTTGCTTTGCGTGTTTCTTGTAGCTATCGTAATTTCTACTTGGTATATGCAATGGTGTGACCTCCTTGACCTTTGCCATAAATCAGAACACCGGACCAAAAGCGTTGATCGCATTCACCAATCAGGATTCTTAAAGGTCTAAGACAAAGGAAAATTTGCTAAGGCAATATAAAGGAACAGATGAATTGAACTATGCATTATACTCCTTGTCTGAAATTTACTATGAAATATCAGTACCAAAATTTTCAAATATTAAGAATTTTCAAATTCAAACTTGCATCTAAAATCCAAGTAAATAACTCGGTTACCTTTGTTAACAGTTTCCACAAAAACGGGAAAATTACATTCTTCCATTTCAATATATCTGTGCATTTGCCCACAAAGGCATCAACTCGTTCACTTTCAGGTTTTAGTGTATACTTAAAATATTGCAATAGCAATCTACACCGAATATACAGAACTTTCCTCACCGCAAGTTTCTAAAATAATTTACAGCAGTTTTACCAAATATACGAGCGTATGCAGTACCATTGAAATTTAGACAATTACTCACGAAAACAGGTTCAGAAAAAATGTACAAAAGCCGAAACTTCGGGCGTACGCGACATGTTCGCTGCTTACAAACTGCTGATCTATTAGCTCGCGGACTGATTTTTCTTTCTTCAGGTTGTCTTCAGCTCGACTCTCGCTATCGGGGAGAGGGAAGTTGCAAGTAACAACACTGCCTTTCCCGTAACGGTGGCGATCTGACGAATCATTTCCCCTCCGGGCAATGTGGCTACAATACAGCAGGTCTAGCCATCACTCAAAGTTTCTGAAAGCTTCTCCCTTTCCTGATGATGACATACTCTGGTCAAGTCACTGCTCGTCAACGGTTCTCGTAACTATCAAGAGGGGTGTTGTGCCGAAATGTCTCAAAAACTGTTACCCTGGAGCATTTATACCACAATACAGAACTCACTCAATAGTAAAACAAAAGCTCCTGTTTAATGTCTATAGATTAGGAACATCTACGCTTAGGGTGGCCCACATAATGTATTGCAGGTGAGTATCTCTTAAAGGAATATGAAAAAGCAAATACCAAGAATTCCAAACCTTATAGGAGGATAAGGCTTTCCAAATTGTGATATGGACTCTTGTGCGGCACACGGGGCCCACTCTCAGAGCTTTAAATGAAACCATGATAATTTTTTATATTCTGGTTCCTCTCAATCAACTAAGCAACTTTTATGAAAACATTTTTTTCTAAAAGGAATTGTTGATCTGTTATAGGATGGTTTCATTAAAACTCAGGAACTTGGGGAGGAACTAAAGTATCAAATGAAATAACATGGGTATTGTGGTTTTAAAGCCACCTGAACTCCTAAGGTATGTCATGCGGGTTATTTACTGTGACTCTTCTAAATTAAAAAGCATGGCAGATTTTGATATAGAGGTAAATGTGATTTTAGTACTAGGTAAATGCAGAAGAAATTATCGAAGTGCATCAGCACTAGTCAAGAGAGATGCGGCATGTACATGTAACAGATAAAATTCAAATGCCTTGGAAACACGACTACGCAAGCATGGAACTGTAAAGAATAAGAATCGCTTGAAGCGGAAGTCGAACATGAATGATGAAAAAACTATCAATATTCTTGCTACTGTAGAAGTAAATCCATAGATAAGTCATGTGAATTGTCCAAAGATAGTGGGATTAGCCGCACTTCAGTACATAGGATACTAAAGCAGCAGGAATACCATCCTTATCATATGCGTTTGCATCAAGAGGTGACACAAAGTGATTTTCAGCTTTGAGTTTCTCGCGATTGATAACGCAATTCCATTGCAGAGAATGGTTCACTTTGGCAAACATATTATTTTCGGATGAAGCAACATTCTAAAATACTGGACAAGTTAATAGGCATAATATGCATTATTGGGCGCCTGAAAACCTAAATGCATGAGAACCGTGCCTTTTCAACATCATTGGTCCCTAAATATTTGGTGTGGAATGTTTGATAAACCTTGGCATCGGCCCTTACTTCTTTGAAAGCACAGTTACTGGTGAATCATATTGCCATTTTCTCAACGTTGAATTATCTCCCTTATTGGAAAACGTGTCCTTTATTGTAAGAAGAGAAATGTGGTATCAGCAACATGGTGAACCACCACACTTTGCAATATGCAAGGGTCAACTGCTAAACGAAAAATTTGGTGGATGGATTGAACATGCTGGACCTATCACCTGGCCTTCTCGTTTACCCGACATAACACCCTTGGACTATTTTTATGGAGATAAATAAAACAGAAGGTCACCTACAACCACAGAGTATGGAATTTCGAATACGTGAAGCTTGTCACACTATTGACCTCTGCATGTTGTTAACAGAAAAAACCTTTCCAAATGAACTGCCAAGTGTTTAGATGTTAATGGAGGCTAATTTGAGCATTTCATAAAACAATTTTAAGTAATCACCAGGATATTTAGTGACTTATTCGTTTCGTGCTATTTTCTACTATTGTGTAGTTCAGTGAAAACACACTTTAAGAGCTCAACAATTCACTTTAGAAAACAAAAAGTTTAAATAAAAGTTGCTTAGTTTATTGATGGGAATCAGAGTACAAACATTATTATTGTTTCACTTAAAATTCTGAGGTTGAACCCCTCATGTCCCATAAGGGGCCGCATGGAAGTATTTTCCATATCACAGTTTGAAAGACCCCTTGCTCATATACGATTTGGAATTCTTGACATTTGGTTTTTTGTGTTCGTTTAACAGATACTCACCTGTAGCATTTATGTGGATCACCCTGTATTATGGATTTAATCCCATGTCTAGCAGCACGCACTCAACTTTAACTTCCGCTCATGAATTTTGGGAAAGAGGTACATTCCGTTTACATCTAGAAAAAGAGATGAATTTGAACCACCATTAGGCCGGTATTCAGTTTCATTTATTTCCTCGCTTGGCAAACAGCCTAATTGGCAGTTTTACTTTTGTTTTTAACTTCCTCGTTGTGGGCTGTGACAGAACGATAAATTTATAGCGATATAAGGCATTATATTTGTGCTGCATATATATATATATATATATATATATATATATAAATTTTATCATCTGAAATAAATATCGTTTTTATGTAAAAGCACTAACTCCGAATTAAACTGTAGAAAATTCCATAACAGATGTGTTTATTGACATGTTGATATTTATTAAAGCAATCACGCATTATTACTTTGGAGAGGACTTTCTATTAATGCTAAATATTACAGTTTCTTTATTGAGCAGCCTCAAAGTCTATGCAAGAAGTGTGATATCCAAGAATAAGTTAATGACTTCATTTGAAAATTATTTTCAGTTTCTATAGCAATATCCTTTATTGCTTTCCATAGTTATGTCGTTTCACCCGTTTCTGGTTAAGCTTTTATTTATTTGGGTAGTTTATTAATAAAAGCATATACTCAAATAACAGATAGCCAGAAGGCGACTATACCAGTAGAAATCAAACATTTGTGATTTGCAATGACTACAAAGTCATCTTATGCGGCAAACTTTTAGAGTAAATTGTTTTTACCGTCTTGGATGTGTTTATTACAGCAAAAATGAAGACTCACTGAAAAGCTGAATAACATCAATGATTGTTGTGATACGATAAAGAGACAACCAAAGCAAAGGAAAAATAAGAATAAAACTAAACTCGTTTAAAGTGTGGCGTACGCAACTTTATGACCTGGTATTCTGACCTTTCATTTCCTAGAAGCATTGTTGGATACAAACTTTCAAATAAAGAAATGAGACTGTAAAGAGCTTGATATATTCAATCTAAGTGAGAAGATTAATGAATACAGAATAAAATGAAAAGATCATCTTAATATGACCCAAGCCAGGTTTTTAAGTACGCTCTTCTTTCTTTCTTTCTTTACTGTATGTGTGTTTCAAGATGAAGCAAATCCAACAAAAGTTGTTCGCCCTCGAAGTACTTCGAAGCAAATACTCGCCTGCTTTTTCAGAAAAACCGGCTATGTGACAACAGTGCCTTTAGAGGAACGTGAAACGGCCAATGCCGAATGTTACACAACCATTTTTGCCGGAAGCCTTCGGTGAAGTAAGGAAAACCGACAAGAATCGTAGGATCGTTCTTCATCAAGACAATGCGAGTGCATACACATCTCTTCTAACAACACAGTATTTAAAGGCTTAAAAAATTGAATTTATGGGTCTTCCGCCATACAGTCCTGATTTGGCACCCAATGACTTTTTTTTTGTTCCCGGGGATCAAGAATAAATTGCTTGGACAACGATTTTCGTTGGCACAAGAAGCCGTTGATGCCTTCAAAAACAATGTTTTTGAGGTGTCTCAAGGAAACTGGAATAAATACTTTGACAAATGGTTCAAACGGATGCAAAAGTGTATTGATCATAAAGGAGAATATTTTGAAAAACAATAAAGCAGTTTTCAATTAGAAATTACTTTGTTTTAATTATTAGGCTCAAAATATAAATAGTGCCCCTCGTAATACTTAATCTGTGGTGATCTCAATCACGTTTGTACTGATCACACATCAGTTATTCACGAGCTCCAAATGAATTCACTAGATGCTATCGGGTGGCATTGTTTTTCCTCTGTATTCCGACTACTCCCCACACTTGGCGGATCGGTGGTTTTTCCATCTTGCGTGGTCGAGTGTCTGTTGACCGTTGTCCACGAGTTCGTTTTTTTGTTTTTCTAGTGATAAGGGGCACATCTGTTTGGCGAGTTTCTGAATGGCTTAGTAAAGCGTGAATTTTTTATTTTTCTAGAGTTTTTACATCGGTTTGTCCGTTGTTATTTGTTATAAGCCTGCGGTTTGCTACAAAATGTAGTTCCTTCGCGAAACTATAGAGGGATTTATGTTTGCTAATTGTTTTGTCACATTTGCGGTCAGGTCACTTGAATTTATTATATTTAGTCCGCGAATTCCTTTGGACGTTTTAGACAATTGTAATTGTTTTAAATACTTGTTACTTTGAGACGCCTTATATGAATTGTTAAGCTGTTCGGAGTTTACGTATATTCATAGTTGTATAGCCGCTTATCAAAATTCGTAGTTTCTCCAGAGTTTAAGTAAATTGTTAATTTTAATTTTTAATGTGTCTAAAGTATATTTTATTTATATTTTCTCAGTTACTCATTTACAACCTCACGGGAATTCATTATTGTTGTGTTCATTGTTTTAGGAGAGCTTAGAATACACAGTTAAATGGGCAAAGGCATAACTTACATTACATCACCTTCATCCTGTAATAACTAAGCTTAGATAATAATGTACTGTATTTCCAACTTTGTGACTGATAATTTTGGAGGTCATACTGCATGTGACGGTGTATATTGCTTTGTGTGAAAAGCCTTTGTTAAACAACCCCAGTATATAAGACTGTATTATGCTGTTTTCTATGAGTGCTTGGGGGGATTCGTGTTACCTGTTATTGGCCTGGCCGTCACCCCATTGGTCAAGTCCGAACGCTTCTTGGTAATTTGTGGCAGCTCTATTTAGACAACTTGAGCACGAAACACCTTAGAGAGTTCACGTTCGTTGTAAACAGAGCCATTGCATTTAAACAACCGTACAATGTTATAGCAACTGCATATGAACATGCTTTTGGATCTGCTGATAGGAAGCAACGCGCCTATATTGAACACAACTTGCGTTGGGCATGAAACACTTGAAGCGCGTCTTGAAATGTCCATATCCACACCAATCCTACGGTAATTTTGGTTCGTAATCATATATCCTATCCGGAGTTTGTATTGCTAGGTTTGTACGCTTTTCTTAACATGAAGCGCGGATATCTATAATATGACTAAATTTTGTAATTTTAATTGATGATAGTGAACTGAATTAAACTTTTGTATAACTTATGTGTTTGTGAGTTAAGTTACCCCTTATAAAAAAGTCTGGGTATTAGTCGCACTAGAGATGATCCAGAAGAAGTCTGGTTTGTAAAGCGGTATCAAGCAATGACCTGGACTTCAGACTGATATGCAAACTAAAAGTATTTCCTTTGTAACTTGTTTTTGTGGGGGAGGGAGGTTCGTATTTAATATCACTTTAACTTCAAATGCACATTAGTGACGGTGACTGTCGATTCTTTGACACACATATACCAGGGTGTGCTACCTGGCATCCTGAAACATAGACGACCTCCATTGTGATTACCCCTTACTATCTCGCTTATTTTACTGCCAGTGATTTAATTGAAAAGTGGACTTTTAATAGTGTGATTCTTTCGGCTGTGAATATACACCTATAATCGTTATGATGCGATGGAAGGGAGGGATGGGATGAGACAGGACGGACGGACAGACGGATGGATCAGTTTCATATTCATCTTATTGTGCCATTCATTTTATTCATACTTTATTTACTTTCAGTTGTGTCAGTGAAATATTGAATCTGATATTTATCCGAAAACTTAGGAAAACGAGGATAAGGGCTCAATTAGAATCGCCAGTGCGAAATCGAACACACGATCTTCTGTCTATGAGCCAGAGACACTACTGTGTGAACCATTTCGGTCAATAGTCTCCCATTCTTATTTTGTCTAGGGTTTGCATACAAAGGAGGTATTGAATTTTACCAAGAAAATGCGACATCGATTGAAAATGCAACCATTTGAATCGATAAAAGAAAGCAAAAAAATTCAATACATCACACCCGCATTACTTTCTCCACCTACTGGCATTTATTTGTATGAATATTCCACACACTGTTATTACAAAAAAGTGTAACTTATTTTTCTATCTAACTCGTGTTAATAGACGAAATAGCTTTTCAGAAATAGTTTCATTACAGTTTTCGTTGTACATACAAGGGTGGATAGAGCAAACGGAATCGATAATCATATGATTAAATAGAATATCTGATCTGTTACATTCATATGACTTTCTGTATAGCTTATTCGCCTACTTCATTATATATGATATAAACCTTTGCTTCATTTCACATTTCGTTATAGATACAAAGCGAATAGCGATAGTCAACTGTTTAAGAACTGGACGCCATATGCTGGCCTTAAAAGCTCTTGACAAGTGATCGCTAGAAACAATTGAAAATCGAAAGTTTTTAAAAAGAATGATAAGGTATTGACCAATTATCAACAGATATCTCGGAAGGGCTCTGCAAAAAAAAAGAAGTTATTTGAAAAAAATTATGTGCTTTAAAGAGATCCACATTTCGCTTAACGCAAGCAAGTTTTACGAAGCATGAAACTGAGTCCACACGTGTCCACTTTTTGTACCAAATCGCTTTAGGGTAGGAATGTGTTACTTACTCCTAAATCCATCTCTTCAGAGAAAAATTCTAGACGTCTTTCAATTTCTTAGTTTGTAGAACAGAATAAAGTTGTAAAGAAATTGTGATACCTCATATGTTCTGGACATGGTGTTTTTTTGTATTACATTACTTGAGGTTAACAACGTTGTTTGTGGTATTAATGCTATTGCTATGTGTTGTGGTATTAAATATTTGCGTTAATCCCATTTTTATGTGCAGACTGTGATGACGGAAATACTGTTATTTTAGGATGGGTGAAAGTGATACTCCATTCAACAGAATAAACGAAATGATCTTAAGGGTGAAGGTTATATGTATGAAGTTATCAAACGAGCGAGGGAAGAGCTGTGGAGCTAAAACAACATGATGATTGCATCAATATTATAATTTCTAAGTGTATTAATGTATATAATGTTGAGTTTTTAATCCTGTAGCCATTGTATTTGTAGCTACTGAAACAATAATTAAACATTAGAATAATGTTATCTCTAGCTATTGTGCATTTGCTTCAGCTGCCGAGCAGAAGTTCAGAAAACACGAATGAGGAAGATAAAATTAACATGTGCGTATTCAAAATGTGTAATTTGTGAGTCCAAGATCGAGCATGATGCATATCCGAATATAAATAAACACTAATGTAAGAAAACGGACTCCACTGACTGGAGAAGAAGCCGAAGTTTATGGCGTATGCATATTGGGTTCGGTGTTCTTTGGAAAGAATGCCTGTATGCAAGACTTAATTTATTAAACTTCACGGCACTTCTTCAGACAGAATTTGTTACCACCTAGCTGCAGGGATGTCACCACAGGACAAACTGGCACAAATTTCCCAGGAAATGCATAACCATTTCGTGTTATTAAAGTCATAGACGACCACATTAGGAGATTTTCTGTCACAGAAGTTCACTGTACAGTCGATCATATAATTTCTTGAATCTTAACATGAAGTGGCAAATGTTTCAGTCACCAAAAACCTTAATGAATAGCATGGTTGACTACAGATTTTATTTGACAGTAAAGTTCAATCAGGTTTCATCTGAAACGCGCTGCAAATGAAAAGATTGCAGGTAAAAATAAAATCATGTAGTCAAAAAGAGGTTGCAAAAATATTTGCGGTAGCAGAGTTAATTGTTAATGAAATAAGAGCTAAAAAGTTTTACACAAAAATGAAAAACTCTGAAGAGCTTTTAAAACAAGAAGTGATGCTGCAGCAACTTCTGTGGATTATATATAAAACCTTCAGCTGATGACAATCCCAGTTCAATAGACATTTTACTTACAACATCTAACTATTCACGACATAGCAAACAATAGTGGGACAGTAGTTTTATGCTTATCACGAAGGGATTGCATACAAAGGTCCAGACGTAAGGTCCATTGCTTTATTTTATAAATGAAGCAGTGAGCACCGAAACAGAATAACTTTATGCAAGGGAAAAAATGTATACCACTGTGTGTTTACACTGTTTCTTATGCTGAGAGTGAAGGGTGGATACGGGATTAATCATTCACTATTTCACAGTCAGAGGACATTCATAGCTTCCTTGTGATAAGTATGTTTGGTGCTTTATAAAGGAGGCTTAAGAAACTTCGCAGAGTATACCACTGTGTGTTTACACTGTGTTTATGCTGAGAGTGAGGGGTGGATACACGATTAATAATCACTATTTTACAGTCAGAGGACATTCATAGCTTCGTTGTGTTTGGTGCTTTATAAAGGAGGATTAAGAGTATACTACAGGAAATAAATTACTCATTCTAGTGCTCACAGAAATTTCGAAGTAACACTTGTTGAATCAGAGGACGGGTCATGTTAAATTTCTACGGATGGTGGCCAAACTACTATAAAAAGTCGGTTTTGTCGAAAGAAACAAGTGGAGAGGTGTACCAAGGGGACAGAGAGAACACTTCAACATCTCAGAGTACGTGTAGTTCTGTTATTCTTCATAACATGTAGGTGAGTCAAAGACCAACTTCCTGATGAAATACTTAATAAAATATAGCTCTCAATAATGGATTTCCAAAATCTTAAGATGTATTTAAAAACCCCTACATGTATAAGACTTCAACACTTTATTTGCCTCTTAGATTCTTTTTTCTCTTGAAATTTGACTTGCATTCTTAAAACATTGTAGTGCAGGCAAAAGAAAATATTAAAGTGTACCGCCTCTTATCTTGCCAGGAATAAACATTTATTTCGTCTTTCTTGAAAATTATGTTTTGACGTACGTGTGGAGTTTCTCAATTTCATAATATTACATAGAATCAAGAGGGTTGTTCCCAGCAACTTAAAGATATACGTTTTACCTGTCATGTAAATATCCTTAAATTAAAGTGTTTTACTCAAAATGTTTGAGCTATTTTTGAGAAAATAAAAAGGTTTCGAATAATCTTCTATATAAAGCGTAGCTTTGGCTGGGGGCTTTTATTCATAAACACCAAGTGTGTATTTTTCAGTAATTCTGTTCACATTTATGCACGCACGCATGTAATAACACATACACGCACACCCTTGGACCTTTCTCTAAAGATACTATTTTTATTCGGGGACTCCCAAAACGTGTATTTCCGTTGAGCCTTTTGTATGGAATTCTTTGGGCGAAATGCAATAGTACTTCCTACACTACTAAAAGATAAGAGGTAGAGAAAGTAACTAGTCGCTACATTATGGCCCAGAAATTCCATGATACCACAAGACACAACTGAATAGCGGCATTACTTAAAATGATAAAGTATTGAGGACTTCATATGCTATACGCAGAAGATTCAAAATGTAAATTTTATTTGTCATGTAAATTTCTTTAAAGGATAGAATTTTAATGAAAATTTTTAGCACTAATTTTGGGAACATCGAAAATCTTCTGCGTAAGGGGTAGTTTGAGATGGATGGATGCTCTTTAAAATCTTTGTGTAACATGCCTGGAAGAAGCTGAACCTAAATACGAAGCTGCGGTTTTTTAGGCATTTGGATAATTGGACATCGCAGAAGCACGCACGCGGACCTTCTCTACAAATGTATGTTTTTACTCAGAGGCCCTCAAAGCATGTATTTACGGTCAAATCCCAAAATATAACTTTTCGGCGAAATGCAATATCTTTCCTGCCTACTAGGGACATGGTGTAAATAGTAGACAGATTGGGGAAAAAAGTCACGTGATATATATATATATATATATATAAACTAGCCAATAAGAATATATATATAAATTAAATAATATTTAGTCACGCTGAGAGAACCGCGAGAATTCCTCCAATGAGAAATCAGATCCTAAAGTTTAAAGTGGAGGATCGTGGTATTTAATGTTTTAGACTGTCATCCAAGTATGCTATGCGTATGTGTGTGTGTGTGTGTGCGCCTATAGCAATACACAAACTATTTCATGCGAATATATGTCGTAATTAAATTGTAGTACAAGGAAAAACAAGCTTTTGTATGAACACATTTTAGATCAGTCCTGAAAACAAATAACTGTTTGAAAAAGTCATGTGATACTACAGGTCAGGTTTTTACCCCTGGCTGCCATAGGTACTTATTAAGACAAGAAAAACAGAGCGAATCTAATGTTACGCAAATGAATCCGTCTGGAAAAATAAACCACTTTTCTGCTCTCGTGGTCTCCTAAGTGTATCCTACTTGGATTGTCAAGTATACAGTCGAGTGCAAAAAAGATGCCGATGATTTTGGTTAGGTTTAGTGTTTACGATTCTTGAATGTTGGCAGAATCCCCCCACGAGCCTTCCTCTAATTGGTTTTAGCTGAAGTCCGATACTCCAGCATTACCGTATAAAAAAAGGTGACACCTACCTGGGCGATGAATCGATGTATGTCACCTGAATGGTTGAAACAGTACGCCTCCCAAAGACTATCCATACTAGCCCCTGAATGAGTTTGGTTCTTATTGGTTCGAACATAGCCGCCCTCGTAGCCGTGGTCGCTCCGGCGCTCCGCCAAGCTGAGGGTCGCGGGTACGAGTCCCGCCACGGGCATGGGTGTTTGTGTGTGTATGTGCGTTGCAGAAATAAGCGGTATGAAAACAGTAAAACACAGTAGCATAAACTGGGTACAACAAGGGAACTTTAAAAAAATAAAAATAAAAACAAAAATCCATGAAATTGGTTTGAAATTAAAAAAAAAATCTGTAAGCGAATGAGGGATGAAAATAGGGCGCGGGAGAGGCCTGTTAGTTCTTGTTTGCCAACTTAAACCGCGGTTCCTCATTTCGGCACGCTTTTTTTGCGCCCGACTGTACATCTACAACTAACAATCAGGGTCACCGGAAAGTCTCACGCACTGTTCTAGGTGAATAATACACGGAATAAAGAGACAACTCGTTCACTAGGGTTGCATTCTCCCAGGATAAACAGCATATTCGCCTATTCGACAGCTGAATAATTCACAACGGTATGATTGCAGTGGACAAAGTGGCAAATTGAATGCCTCTGGCGTAGCCTGCTTGGTGTTACACCTGTTTGTCCTTGTTAATACACAAAGAAAACTCATGACATCAACTACAGTTACACTGCATATGTGTTGTATGAATAATTGCGCAAGTTTGGAACTGAACGCGCATTCCTTTATAACGCAAAGTATTGATTTAAATAACGGTGACATGCAATGTCGTATGATAGATATGGGGCCTGTTAGTAAATAGTAGTGTATTTTCAGTATTATTATTCTAATCAATTCTTGAAATAGAGCTAAGTGAGATCAGAAATAAAGTTCTTTACTTTTCGGGTTTATATTTGTGACATCGGTAATTTATTCTAACTGGTTAACTATATAATATCGCTGTTCAGACTTAACAAGGGAAGTAACAAACTTTCAAGCTGAAACTTCTCCAAACATTATTAAAGAATAATCCATCTCCAATAAATACACGAATAGATCATAAATTAAAGCATCTGGTGGTTTTAACATAAGTTTCGGAAATGGAGCATGAAATTGCCCATTAAAACTACAAGCAACACTTGTACCAACTGACTAGAACGAATTGGTTATCCCTAAATGCTTGCTGATGGTCACGTAGGCAACGATGGAGACGGATGAATCAAGAAGCAGAACAGTTCAAGCTCCTCTCCTTTACAGGAATGGTCATCTGTACCGCATAGTGCACTGCTGTTGTACTATTTCTTTGAAACTACCAGCTAAAGTTTTCGTACATGGCTTTTTATCCTGCATTACCTATCTTATATATTGTTTCTGGATACGAAGGTATCCAAATCCTCTTGCATTGTAGTACAATGGGAGAGGAAAACAGGGCTTTGGAATACCTTATTCAATACGGGTTTCAGCTGTTTTCTTAATGATGGGAGCAATGGTGAATCTTGTCCATATTAAGTGAATTTTTATGTACTGTTATTTGATTGACATACGATTACTCAAAGAATTATGAGGTTACACTCGCATTTGCAACTCAATAGCTTTGTTAGGATCCTTTCCAAATAATTTTACCTTTACTGATATAGTAAGAGACAAGGAATAGAATTAAGTATCTCAAAAGACAAATTGGGGTTTAAAATTAGAAATTTGCGTCATATAATTTCTTTAGCTAAGATATTTAGCACTAGGTTACTCATACTATTCTGACATATATCACTTAGTCAGTTATAAAAGGGTAAATCTAAATTTAGAAAGTAGATTGCGTTAGAATTCACATACTTTACTTACACTGATCAACAGAATTTAGTCTTTGTACGGAAATTTATTGAAATTCGACGTTTTTCGTGGTGACTAAGAAAATACCAATTGAAATGTCAGATGTGGTCTAGTTTTCTTTGTAATTTGAGATAGAAATAAAGATACCAAACCGTGATACCTTTTGGCTGGGCTTATCTTAATTACAGACTCTCGTTCTATCTTGTCTGCTATCCCCTGTTTATTTCGTACTGTTTATCAGTTACACGAAATTATACGACATTCAATTAAAGTTTAGAAGATATCACAAACTATTTCCCCAAAGTCAAGATATAATGTTGTATCTCAAATATAAACTGTAAAGTGTAGTTTGAATTTCGAGTAAATTTCGTGAAAACTTTCGTTGCCCTCTTTAGAAAATGTTGCACTTAATTTTCTTATTAGTTCCACTTTTCAGTTGTTAACTATGTTCACACAAAAGTAAATGCGCGGACGGATCTTCTTGTAATTTTTTTTTTGAATCAGGGGAGCTTAGAACATACATTTGCGGTGAAATTTAGAATTCCAATTTTCGGATGGAATGAATTGAATCTAACAACGGCCGAGAAAGTAAATATCCTAAATATTTCAATTAAAATTCCAATTATACATGTAGCTCAAGAACAAGCTCGTGTACAAAAGATCTTCTCGAATAGTTAAAGGGCGCAGTAAACCTCATGTAACAACAAAAATGTCGTTTCTGTCAGTTTAGATCACAAAACATCATTAGTCTCCTATTGATACCTAACATCTCTGTACCTTCAGTTTTAAATACGGATCAGGATAGTTTTAAATTATATATATGAATAGCATGGATGGAATCGATGGAATGACTGGATGGATCATGTTCTGTTTCACTAATTTCTGGTCAAATACTGTAACACGTCATTTTAAACATACGTCTAAAATCTTGCGTCATTTCTCCACAAAGGTTCAGCGCGATAACTGCTAGTGGTTTCACCGGATTAAAGAAAAGCGGCATTGAACACCTAGCAGAGAGAGTTCAGCCTTATGAACTTTCTCCGTGATTTTACCGTATAATTAATAAAAAATAATATATTCCCGTTGCAAATGTATGTATAATATATCAGCAACGCAGCAAATGAGAATAAACAACACAGTTGTGATTAGCGAGCAAATATGTTTGTTTTTTCTGCAGAGAGAAGGGAGAAATGATTTTTATTTTACCACGTCCAAAGTAGGTAGAGAAGGTATTACAGTCCACGTAAAATTCGATACCGAGGTTTCACCGGAAATACCTGTTTTGAATCCAAAAGTATTTTCAGAATAAGCTCCCTCTTGTAATTTTTTTTTTTTTAGTTTTTCACAAAAGACACATAAGAACATGCTTGTTTCTTTTTTCCCACTAACAAAGGACGTGGAATTTGACTTGTGAAGAGAAACTGGATAGCACGTTTAGGTTTAACCATTTTATATGTGTGTGTGTGTGTGTGTGTGTGCGCGCGCGTATGTGTGTACATGGATAGTTCTCTATACCTTTTAACATTTTTTATCACCACTTTCCAGCATAATATCAGGATTGCTAATTAAGCTTACTGGCATGCTATAGTTTAAAATTTACTTGACTTTGAGCTTATAATTTCACTAGTTTCACTCGCTTATCGCCGTGTCTTATAAATTCCTTAAATTCCTTTTCTACTGCACAGACATTTTATAATGGCTATATGAACAGCATCTTTTGAAACTTCAACAAAGAATTTCTTAGCATGCTTTACATAAATAACTACTAAAATAATTCACATTAAAGCCTAACAAGCATTTAATATACTGGTTTAACTGAAGTAGCCTACCAGATGAAATGCTAGAATAAATTAAGTCAAATGGAACGTTTTTACCAGAGAGTATGCAGTGTCGGATGTCTAGGTTTTGTGCCACATAAAGCCAGCTAGTTGACCTCACTGACGGTGTTCTCGAAGCGTTGTCGATTCTATCATTGCATGTCAGGAACATTTAACTAATCTTGTAAGCAGCCAAAACTTCGACAAGACGTATACAATGCTGTTGGAATGATGGAATCCTTTCTACTTAATATTACCATGGAAATCCTTAACGTAGTGAAGCAAGCTGCGGCGATGGTAATAAACCACAGTTGTATCAAATATATTGCAGTTAACCTTACGATAAAGAACACAATAGAACGTATTAAAAATAATGTGTTCCCTTCTCAGCGCCGATGACTACAATTTTCACTCAAAGTCTCAAAATGT
This sequence comes from Deroplatys truncata, assembly GCA_030765065.1. Classification (NCBI taxonomy): domain Eukaryota; kingdom Metazoa; phylum Arthropoda; class Insecta; order Mantodea; family Mantidae; genus Deroplatys; species Deroplatys truncata. The sequence goes on from CM060977.1 coordinate 180,450,763, forward strand.
TGTTTTGCGTGCGTTATTCCAGAAAAAATAGTATGATGGTCAATCTTGTTCTACCTGCAAGCAAATCGTTGAATACTTTGAAGCATGCAAGCAAAAAAAATGTACTGCTTGGAAGTGAAGAGTCAACTATACTCGCTGTCACGCATGTCGCTGGGGTCCGCAGGTTAACTTTTTTCAACCCTAATATCCCTCCGCGAGCCATTCATCTCGAGAGTCAGTGGTGGCACAAATTCTTTGTGTTTGTTATCACATGGGATGTAATAATGGCTTTGTTTAATTTATGTGATGACAAAATAATCGCCACACTGTGCGTATCGGTGTGTCTGTGTGTGTGTGTGTGTGTGTGTGTGTGAGTGTGTCTGTGAACAACATAATTAAAAAATATCCATGGTATTTAAGTTCAGTATCTTCCATAGATGCGATACGAATATTTTCATTAAAATCTATGAGAGGGGATTTTATTGACACTATATTTTACATGGAGTATTTATTGAAATTTCAATTTCCAAAAAATTACAAATTATTTTGATTAAATACCGCATATTAAAGTTATTTACACGACAAAGAGTTTATCTCCTGAAGTCTCTGAAAATAGCCGAGAAATTCTCATCGGAAAGGACTTTTGTATAATCCTGTACTGGTAAACGTTAAGCGATGGAGAAAAGGCACTACACCGAGCATGAAGACCTTTTTAAATCTTACAATTTACATTGAATTACTTTAATGTGGCATCAGCATTTCCGATATGTACCTTATTAATGGTTTAAATTTTCAATACTTCTCGCGATGTCACGGACAGTAATACTTAGGCATTAAGTTTCGATTAATAATAATACTGCCACCAGGGATTTAAGCGCCAGTGTTTGGTTAATTAATTAAACAAAGACGGAAAATTTAAAATTCCTACTGTGACTGTTCTGCGATAGCCCTAGTGACACAACTGGATTAAGAAAAGCGATAGATTGAAAATATAAAACAATGAGGAAATATAAGCCGTCTTAGATAAACAAAATGACTGCAATAAGCGGCAAAAGATATTCTGGATGGAATAATTATAATCCAAACCTTTAATCCTTAAAAGAGGACAGCAAAGTTGGAGAAAGGCAATACCCTGGAAGACAGGGATAGAAAGAGGTACTATAACGGCATGTTGAAATCGTGGAAGTGAATACGCTCGAGAACGAGTACTAAATTGTGGAATGGAAGAGGACGGTGATAGTAATGGTAGGAAAACGGGTGGATAGGGTTAAATCATGGAGGTTATAACCTGAAGGTAAATTTAATTGTAATTTTATGAAGATTATTAAAATGATTGATAGCTCTATAATTAATAGGAAGGCAGTGAGAAATACTTGGAGGACAATCACGAAGTGGACGAGAAGCAAGAGGGAAATTAACGAGGGAGAGACACTGAGAAGGGAGGAGTGACGTCAGAACCCATAAGGCCCGTGATTGGAGGAAGTAAAAGAAAAGGTATTGGCTAAATGTGACACCGATTGGACGAACAGAAGAAATAAAAGCCTAAATGTATAAAAGACACACGAGTTAAGGAAAAGAGGTACAAAGGGTGTAAGAGAATAGGAAAATGAATCATTAAAAAAATTATTTCCATAGCGATAGTGACATTATTGTCATCTATATTCTATGCAGAGCATATTTGCGTAGGGTTTGGTAGAAGCTTTGAAGTTGCGCAAGGTTTACGTAGTGAATGACGGGACGTGACATTTGGAAAGTGCAATAAAATATGAAAGGAATTACGTTACATGCATATGTACGTATACGTATAGGAATTACAGTGTTTGATTTTTTAAATATGCGAACACTAAGAAACATGTATAATTGTTTGAAACCTGTTAGAAGATGTCAAAGAGGTAAGCGTTTTCGATACATGTTCAATGGCAACTTAAAAATGGGGCAAGTAGAATGCCCGGGGGAACGTAAGCTAAATGGGAGATATGGATGTATCATGCAGAACAGGGTGAAAATTGTCATTTTTATAAAACACCAGTGAACATGTATACAAACAACAAAACATTACTTGGAGAATTCGTGGAATATAACAGGCTAATTGATAGAACAGCCTTACCACATGGGCTTAAATTATATTGGAAACAAACTCGTGAAGAGAGTGAGCTAGCTGCCTCCTACTGTGTCGTTAATGAAATGGATTCCTACTTCTCAAATAACTTTGTGTATGTGTTTGGTGAATGTGGAAACGACGAGTGGGGGTAAGGTTTGGTGGAGGGAGAAATGTACCAGGAACGGAGAAGACAATTTCTAGATGAACAGCGGCGGGAAATTTGAAAATAAAGCTTAAAAATATGCTTTCTGCACTCCTTAAATGTTCTGCCAATGCCTCGGTCTAGATTTTCGAAAACATTTGAATTGTGCGAGAGCAAGGGATGTTATTCGTACCTTCTTAATACTAAGGAAGACGAATATTTGTGTTGGTCCTATTCCAGATCAAAAGCATTACTCTCCAGATGACATGGGACAGGAATGGCGTTTGAGCTGTGATATGACGAACAAAAGGCGTCTATGTCCTTGACACAAAATCCAAAAGTGTATCTTATTGCACGATGGATGTCTCACTGTTGAGCCAAAGACTGCATAAATTTATAAAGGAGTTTTTGAAGGAGAACGACGTAGATCCAATTAGAAAATGTGTTCCAAATGCCCAGGTGTATATGAATGTTCATAGGACTTTGTGCCAAAAAGTAATATCGTCATGATACCCGGAGGTGGGTACCGCCTAGCCGATAAAGAGTCTTGCATGGCGTGGACATGGCTATTTTGGCTGAAATGGTAGGATAAAGTGCCCATAATGCATGCCATGGAAGGTCAGAAGATGAAAATTGCTGAGGATATGCTGGACGAATACAGGCGCATTACTATGGGCTAGTTTTCACAAGGTTATTTCTTTGACGCATGCCCAAAGCGTTTCTCAAATACGCACGCCGTGTTCTACTTCACGGGAAACGGTACAATGGCCTCCAGGGACGAGGGTACCAAGGTGGTCTCAGAGAAGATTAGAAACGCTGACACACCATGTGGACATGTGAGAGTATATCTTTAATTCCAAGGCAAAGGCGTACGAGGAGCAAGATTTCTATGAGAAGCAATATACATTTATGAATCATCTGAAACACAGAGATGCGCTTTACGGGATCGAACGAACTGCATGAAAACGTACTGCCAAGCGACTAAGGACTCACAAATGTTTTACTATGATGTTTGCAATCCATTACCGTGTGTGAACAATAAAAATACCTACGCTGTAGAACATTCAAAAATACACTTAGAAAACTTCCCTGGCTTGAAAACCACGCAGTGTGGAATGGCAAAGTGCAAGATTCTACCGCCACAAAACCTGTATCACGCCATGATAGCTGTACGCGTAAATGGAAAGCGCACACTGTGCCAATTATGCGCAGAGGTGAAGTCGCAGGAGAATGCGGCCACGATGACCACTCAAAGTCTATATCGGGAACCTGGGTCGTCGATGAGTTGACGTTAGCCCTGGAAGAGGGATACAGCGTGCTGGAGAAGTTGGAGATGTGGGATTATGTCTTGGTTAAAGAGACTCCCTGCTGCAGGAGACAACGGCTTGTTTCACGATTCTGTCAACCAGTTCTTAAACGTAAAGACCAAAGCGTTTGGCTGTCCCTCTGATTGCGAGATACCTGCCGCCAAGGAAGGCTTTGTCACGCAGCTTTATGACCGAGAAGGCGTTAACCTGTACCCGGCCGCCATTGCGCACAGTGCTAGAGTTGGCCAAGCTTATGCCGAACTCGTTTTGGGGTAAATATGGTGAGAGGGCAATATTCGTTCTGCGAAGTGGTAGAACAGCACGACAGACTCATCGAGTTATTTTAGACCCAGTATAGAGACGCGAACCTACATGCTTGCAACGAAGGACATTTTGTACGTTATTTGGAGGTAAACGGAGTCCGAAACCGAGGCCCACGTCCGACGTCGTCATAGCAGCTTACACCAGAGCGCAAACACGACTGGTTCTCTATTCGTACCTAAAGAAGCTTGGAGAGCTCGTAAGTTGTTTTGATACTGACTGCATACTTGCTTCCGTCGCGCCTAGTCAATAGACGCTGTTCGTGAGGCGTTTTCTAGGAGATATGTCGGACGAGTTTGAGAAGTAGTGAAAGGGAACGTAAATTTCTCACTTTGCCTCCACTGGACCAAAGAGTTATTGCTTCGAGATCCGCTGCCCCGAAACCGGAAAGAACTTCTCGGTATGCAAAATTAATGGCATTACGTTGAACTTTGGTAATCTGCAGTTCGTTAACGCGTAAGGAATAGGAGATGTGGTTCTGATAATGCTAAGGTCGTAGGGTTTCAAGGGACTCAAATTTCAAGAAAGGCTTATGGAACATAGTCATATAGGCAATGACGAAATCGTTTAGCATGGTCGTTACTAAGCGAGTGTTCATAGACGATTATGACACCCAATCTAGTGTTTCAAGAGGAGACGATAGATTAAAAGCATGTGATGGGAATCACATGCAATACCGAAGCCTTCCCTCACCATGGCAAGGCCAAAAGGTTTACATTTGCATTCACAATGCTTATGGCAGCATTTTCGCGATGTGGAAAATTGGCATTTGTAAACAATCTTATTAGAAGCGCTAGTGTGATGTTCGATAAACCCGTGCAAACGTTTTTGTGCTGTCACCGTGAGGAATACTTACCTAAACTAAATGACCTGCCTTTGACCTGCGAGACGCATCCACGTATACCATATCTGAACAGGGAGAGGGAAAACTATCTTATTATTTTAGATGATAAAATGTTCAACGGTGATTGCTTGAATGTCATTAATTTCTTTACCAGTGGTTCCCATTACAAGCGCTTTGGAATAATATACAGTTTACAAAATGTCCTTCCGCAGAGAAACAAATTCGAACAATACTGCTAAATGCAAACTATATCGTTGCGTTTAAAAATAATGACACGATCCAAATAGAGAAACTATGTCAGCATTTGTAATCTAGAAACCCGAAATTTATACAGAAGGCTTTTAAAAGCACTGCAGAAAAACCGAAGTGTACGCGCTTCACGATTGTATTCAGTGTACGTCAAATGAATACAGGTATCGAAACGGCATTTTTCGGGGTAGCGCGTATCATACTTTCTTGCTAATGGCATTAAATAGAACAGGCTATACACACGGTATTCGGGCGATATGTTAAATACACAGTGTTTCATTGCTACTTATTGGTTCGGAATGCATCATGGCAGGATAAAGGATGACTATCGGCAAACTGAGCAGTCCGCTTATGGCAAGACAGCTCGCTAAGCTGTCGGTGATAGGAGGGTAGTCCCAGCAGTACCCGAACTGACGTATATATAGCGCTGTTTCAAGCAAAATGCTGGTAAAATGTAATACCCTTATAAAGTTAAGTTTGAAGTTTGACGATGCTTAGTAATTATTTGTCAGCCATTACTAGTGAACTCTCTCAGCCACTTTGTAAACATGGATAAAACTGGTCATCGTTATGTGATGCAATACTTTGATTTGAAAGGACTTAGTCCAACTAATATTAAAGCTGAGTTAGATTCTACTCGGGGGAGTGTGCCCCTTCTTTTACAACAGTAAAATATTGGGTGGCAGAGTGCTAGCCACTAAGACGAACATCGCAGTGGTCGATCAATGGAGGTGACCACGCCAGAAATTGTGAAGAAAATCTACGAAATTGTAGTGGATGACTGACGACTGAAAGTGCGCGAGCTAGCAGACATCGTAGGCATTTGAAAAGTGCTGTACACCGAATGATAACTGGAAATATAGACATGAGAAAGGTGTTTGCAAGATGGGTGCCGCGTTTACTCACAATGAAACAAAATCAGCCTCGTGAGGATGCTTCATTCGAGTGTTTGGCGATGTTTCGCTGCAATGAAGCGGAATGTTTGCGTCGATTGATAACCATGGATAAAATATGGATCCGTCGCTTCACACCTAAGATGAAGGAATAGTCAAAAAAGCGAATTGAGAGGGGAGAATTGGCTCCAAAGGAGACTAAGACAGTTCCATCCGCAGGCAAGGTAATGGCGTCAGTTTTTTGGGACAGGCATGGGATAATTTTCATTGATTATCGTCAAAAAGGAAAACAGATCAATGGCGAGTATTTTGCAATCTTATTGCAGCGTTTGAATGACGAAGTCGATAAAAAACGGCCGCATTTAGCGAAAATGAAAGTTCTGTTTCTTCAAGACAACGCACAAGTTCACACAGCCATTATCGCCATGGCCAAAATCAATGAGTTAAAATTCAAATTGCTTTCTCGTGCATCCTATTCACCAGAAGTAGCCGCCTCTGACTGTATTCTGATTTCAAAGTGGAAGAAATTGCTTGATGGTAAAAGATTTGCCAACAATGAGGAGGTGGTGTTTGCAGTGGTGGATATTTTGCGGAACTCGACGGTTCTCACTATAAGCAGGGTATCGAAGCTATTGAACTTCGCAGGGAAAGGTGTATCGAGCTGAAAGGAGACTTTGTAGAGAAATAAGGATGTTTTTCCCGAAATTTTTGTTCTTTCTTTGTTAGCTCGGGTATTTAAGGGATAGCACTCGTAGCAACGACATAACCCGCATTGCTCAAAAACCTGTTACAGAACGCTAGTCCGGACACTACAAAAGCCTTTACCGAATGCATGCTTAACGTGAACAAGGACAATGTACGATTACCTCCGAGGTGTCCAAATCGTTTACAAATACACAAAACATTTTGTAGAAAAAGAGCCCACAAGAAGCTTTCGCTAAAGTGAAACAAAATCTTGTGCGAGGTGGATTTCTTCCAGCATTAATGTTGCCCGTTCTCGCTCCCTTCGGGAGTGCCTTGTCATAAAGTTTATAAAATGAAGCACGGGTAGCAGGTACTTGCCGCGCCTTAGTCCAACGACTTTTGATAACTTTCATCAATACACAGGAGTCTATCGATATAGGCAAAAGAACATAATATAGTAAAGCATGCCAAGATCTCTCTGCCTTAAAGGTGGCGAGTGATATATTATAAGTAGATAAACCAGTTAGGGTTAATGACATATGTTAGGAAACCGTTCACGCAACCGGAAGAAGACGAGGACGACGCCTATGAGTATATACGGAGAAATTCAAACCAAAGGCCGAAGTGGTAGTAAAGCCTTTAATGGCCCAAAATGGACCCATTTGATAAGAAAACAAAACAGGAACACGCTCAGCCAAGCTTTATCGCAAGCTTAAAGCAAACCGCTGCGAAGCTGGCAAAACGCTAAGTAGGAATAGAAAGGGAGTCTGTGATTTTTTTCTCTTCCTCAAACAAAACTGTCTGTCCATACGACTGTAGAAGCCGTTGTTGACATTCCTTGTATAAGTAATAAAGCATGAAGGAACGGACCGTGTTAAAGCGACCCTAATACTATCCCCAAACATTATGCAGGATATGCGGCAAAACTTTAAAAGGCCTTGGCAATTCCTAAGGCAAAATTCCAATCCTTCCTGCAAACTTGAGAGATATACCTATCATAATCGGGCGAGACAACGCTATCCCATAAGATTTTACCGCGTGACCAACAATGATGTTTGGGAGGTTGACTAAAAATGTTAACCAGGAGCAAAACAATACCTATAAAATACATATTCACTGTTATGAATTTCTTTTCAAATTTTGGCGGAACCGTTCCTCTAATATCCAAGCGAGGATCGGAACTTGCTTCCGCGTTTATGAATACATTCTCCGATCGCCCTCCCAGGATTCTGAAATCCGACAAGGGTGGCGGGTTTACCAGCAAAACAATTCGCGAATTTCTAAAGAAACGCAGTGGAAGCTATTACACCACGAATAGCAATGCTACGGCCAGTGTCTTTCAGCGCTTTAAATGCATCTCAAGTCCAAAATGTGGAAGTATTACACCCACAAATACAACTATATACACGTGCACGTTCTTCAGGCTCTGACAAGGTGTTACATTAGTTCCCACCACGGACCAATATATAGATGGCGCCAAAGGACGTAAACGAGTCCTACATTTTGCAAGTGTACGACAATGTTTATGCCCACAGACGTGTGTCCAAGTAACAAAGGACATTCTCCCTAAAGGTGGGTTATCACGTACGCATATCAAAACAGAAGATGAAATTAGACAAGGGTTACGAACAGACCTGGACGAGATATTCGAGATTTTCGTGTTCTGCTCGGCGATACTACGGTATAGAAGTTAACGGATCTCACTGGAAATTTTATAGACGACTCATTTCATGCCGAGCAGCTGCAAAGAATGGCGCTTCACCATTCATTTAAAATCAATTAAATATGGCAGACCAAAGGACGACAAGCAGCACCTGGTAAAGTGGAGGGCTTATACGTCAAAGTATAACTCTTGGGTTAAGGCTTCTACGATTGAAACAACTTGATCAGGACTACACCAGTCTCATTAACGCTCGTCAGCAATACTTCCAAGGAACACTTCACCCGCAACACGTCTAAGTTTTCAGGTGTTTTGCACGATAGAATAGTGCTGCAGGGAGGATGCGAAGTACCTTTGCAATAGGTGAAATTAAAAAAATTAAATTAAGATTTATTTATGGACACCTCCTAACTGCTGTGGTCCTTAGTGTCCCATTCTATATTGGGCGTGAAAGATTGCTCAGAGACTTGTTTACCAGACTTGAGGTTGCTTTACGTGCTGTAAATCTACGACACGGGATAACCGGCTTTATTTTCCTTCAGAAGGAAACCATGGTAAGGATTTTTACGCCCGAAAAAATATCCATCGCCCTCCACCTGGTTTGAACCGGTGTTTCTTTAAGAAATGGCGGCCGCATGCACTAAGCCTGATCATATCCACGGTGATTGGATGTCCAGTGTGGATGAATACAGATTTCTAGTGAAATAAAACGATCAGGCTGATGTCAGCACTATCCGGTATGATAAAAGCAGCATCTGATGGTAGCCCTTGTGATTTACTGCACCATTTCCTGCGCAACTCTCGATATGCTAGGACCGGAGTACGCACCGCTTTATTGCTCCAAGTGCTTTCATCGTAAGTGCCGATGCAGCATTCGATGCTACTGGTGTGAAAGGTAAACGGAGGCGTCTTCACCGACTTGAAGATGTTCCACTAAGCATTGAACACTTTACTACAGATATATGCCCAGCATAATGCAGAGATTCTGATAATGGTGAATTACCTAGAACATCACCGATCTGTCACTCAGCTGAGCAGTGAGGAACTTCGACCCGTTCTGCTACATGCCCATATAATCTTCCTGAAGTATCTCCCATGTGTTATTGATTTGGTTTGGCAAAATCTATTGCTGAACCTAGATAAGATTTGGCTATTTATCGGCGTTGCAAGGAACATTGAAACCAGCCGTGGCAGAGAGTTCACAGGTATGGTCCAGTCTCGCTTATCAGAAATTGTCTGTTTCTCTTTCAAGGACATCATCTTTTCAAAAACCTGTAAAGGCTCCAAGCTCCTGTTCTCTCATCCTTATCTTCGTATGCTTGGCTTCCGGCGGATGCTGTGCTTTCGCTCCTTCGGCTCTTACGTTCCTACACCGATATCTTCCTACATAGTCTGCAACCAAAACCTTTCCACCATGACGTCCAGCAACATCCCCCGTGTTCCCAATGGCAGAATTTCTGCTTTTCCTGTCTATTGGGGTGCTGCATAGGCTACCAATACAGAATCCAAGGTTTTCGAGTTATCATCACCAGATATGTTCGCACGATCGTGATCAGCATTAACAATCATGAGCAATTTCGACCAACCAATTTTGACGCCATATCTCAAGAGAGCAATTACGAGATGAACTTGCTTCCTGTGTGCATTACTTACATAAGCGACGAATTGCACAAGAACGAATACGAGAGGCGCATTCTCCTCTCCTCGTGAACCTAGCCGCTCTAATGAGCACTCGGAGTTATAATAGCCTTATTCCTAACAGTATTCATATCGTCGTCCATCTGTCACCATGGGTTGCAAGACGGACTCTGTTGACATTCATCCCAATCAGAGCCAGAAAACACTTCGACGTGGATGGCACCATAAATACTTCTGGAAACTATGGCAGCAAGTGCTGATATCAGCTCCCAAGATATCTCCGCCTTTGGAGGTAAAAAATTGTCACCATCAAGATATCCTCCAGCGTGCCCATAAAAACAACCAGAAGCTCGCCTTACAATGCCGATACAGGATGTACCTTCTATTTGGGGCTCGACAAAGTACCCTCCAAATGCAACATCATCACCTCTTCAGGAACCATTCCTGCTGGCGACATTATACGCAGTAGAACTTTAACAGCTCTGTACGTACCTGTGTGATCGAGCCGATGTCGATCCCAATTTTCGTCACGAGCACCTCATCTGTGTTATCAGCAAGTAGCGTCCACCACGTATTGTTCTTAGTGATGATGAAGCTGATTCCAGTCTTAACTCCAGTGTCACAACTTCGTTCAAATCATATTTGTGACATCTGCTTCGCACCTGTTTGAATGACCTTCGTAAACCTCTTAACCAACGTGACTCTATATACATTTTAACATTCACAGATATAGGGTCTTTCAATAGGAGTGTCCAATCTTTGAACTTAAATAAATCACATTCTATAAATGATAGAGATTTATTTCTTGTTTTATTTTGGAACATAATTTATGTCATTACGTGTGGAAGAGAACATCAGTTAGGTGACCGCCGCGACTTCGTTGGGTTGCGCGTATACGGTTGACCCAATTTTCAATGACAGAAGAACGTAAATTAGGTCCAACTTCACGAATAACACGCGTTATGTTATTCCTAACATCATTTGCTGTTTCCGGTTTGTTGACATAAACTCGAGATTTAACATAACCCCACAAGAAGTAATCCAACGACGTTAAATCACATGACCTCGGGGGCCAGGTGATCACCACGGGAAATGATGAAACCTCTGAACTTCTCCTTCAAACGATCGATTGCTTCGAGAGCAGTATAACATGTGGCACCATCTTGCTGGAACCAGATGTTTCTGAGATCCATGACATCCAATTCAGGCCAAAAATAGTCCCTTATAAGAACCCTGTACATTTCTACATTGGCAGTTAGAGCTGCTCCATCTTCATCTTGGAAAAAATATGGAGCAATGATTCCACGATACCAAAATCAACACCACACAGTAACCTTTTGAGGATGAAGTGGTCGTTCTTGAATCTGCATTGAATTGTGATTGCTCCAATAGCAGCAATTTTATTTGTTAACTCAACCATTCAAGTCAAAAGTGCGCTTCGTCGCTGAAGATGATTTTTCGACAAAAATCCGGGTCAGCTTCCAATTGCTACATAGTCCAGTCAGCGAATACACGGCGCAAACTATGGTCATTGAGCTTTAGTTCTTGAGTTAACACCATTTTGTAAGAACGGAAAGTCAAGTCCAGATGCAGAATTATCCAAGTAGTGGTCGGCGAAAGCCCCAAATCTTGAACTCGACGAGCAATTGATTTGATTCCATTCTCGCGTACACTCTCACGAACGGCGACTATGTTTTCGTTGGAGAACTCTTGTCGATTACGTACAGGCGTTCTTTGATCGCTGACAGAACCACTTCTTTCAAATTTATCGATTAAACACCCAATCATCCTCTCGCAGGGACGACTATGCACGCCGTAAACTTGGAGACATTACCAGAAAATTCGAGATACACAACTTATTTGCCATAGAAATGTCTAAAAATTATGGTATTTTAATCAAAATCGTCATAGCCGTTTTTGAGAAAATTAAAATTTTCGAAAAATATTCCATATAAACAGTAATCTAGGGTAGGGGGATTTTCTTGAACACCTTCGTGTCGCATCGCTTAAAGATACTGAACCTAAATACAGAGTTTGGTGTTTATGCGACTGTTCGTTTCGGAATTATGCTGTTCACAGACACACACATACACAGACAGACACACAGACATGTTTCCAAAAATGCTTTATATGAATTCAGTGCACCTCAAAACATGTATTTCCTGTGAAACCTCGGTATCGAATTTTTGGGTGGAATACAGTACTTCCCCTACTTACTATACGTAGTAGAGAAAGTGAAATTGAATAACGAATTCCCATTTGAGAAAAGTATAATTATTAGAAAATTCATGGGAATAACAAGCAATATCGCAACAAAAAAGGTATATGACATAAATTGTGTATTTTAACGCGGTGTATATTTTTTGTGTAGTAAAATTTTGTCTATCTCTTATGGTTTACCAGTTATGCAACAGTCGTGTTCACAATGAAGAATGCTTTTGGAGATATTGACAGAAAATTCCAAATATACATTTTATTTGCCATAGAAATGTCTTAAACGTAGGATACTTTAATCAAAATCGTTAGAGCCGTTTTTGAGAAAACATAAATTTTCGAAAAATGTTCCATGTAAAGGGTAATCTGTGTTGGGGGGATTTTCTTGATAACTTTCGTGTCGCATCTCTGAAAGACACTGAACCTAAATACCAATTTTGGTGTGTATCCGAATGTTCGATTCTGTGTTATGCTGTTCACAGACAGACACACACAAACAGACACACAGACATGTTTCCAAAAATGCATTATATTTATTCAGTGCACCTCAAAACATGTATTTCCTGTGAAATCTCGGTATCGAATTTTTGGGTGGAATGCAATACTTCCCCTACTTACTATACGTAGTAGGGAAAGTAAAAATGTGATGTGTTACACTCAGATGACTTTCTCTGCTCTTGTACAAACTATTTTTACAAACGCTTATTCACCATCCACTTCATGTTAATCGCGATAAACATTTGCAGATTCTATCTTATTGCTGATTTTCTTGTAGGTGTAAGGGGAATATGGTAGGCTTTAAGCAATTGTCAAAACATTTAAGAGCTGGTTGCTATGTGGAGCATTCCATTCTGTTTGCATGTCCAGGACATAAAAAATTAAGCATTATTTGGAAACATGTCCGTTTGTATGGCTGGTATGTCTGTTTTTGTGTCTGCCTGTCTGTGAACAGCATAACTCAAAAACGAAAAGTCGGATGAACACCAAATTGGTATTTAGGTTCAATATGTTCCAGAAATGACACATGAAAGTTTTGAAGAAAATCCACCCATACCAAACCACCCCTTACAAGGAACATTTTTTGAAAATTTTTATTTGCTCAAAAACGGCTCTAACGATTTTTATTAAAGTATGTTTATCTATATGACATTTTTAGGGCAAATAAAATGCATATATTGAGTTTTCTGGGGATGTCTCCAAAAGTCCTCTTCATTCTGAACGACTTTTGCATAGCTGGTAAACCGCAAGAGATACACAAAATTTTACTACATACAAAATGTATATCTCGTTGAAACACACAGTACAGGCCATAAACATTTTTTTGTAAAGTGAACCATTTTCGAGATAATCTCTTTTATGCCTTTGACGTTTCCAGTACCTACACTTTTTCTCAACTGAGAATTCGGTTTTCTTTTTTTATGTTCTTGACATGCAAAGAGAATTACATTTTACACATAGCGACCAGTTCTAAAATATTTGACTATCGCTTAAGGCGTACTATGTTCCACTTGTTTTGTATTTGCAAGATTAATAAAGAAATACAGTAGCGTTTAAGCACATACATATCTCTTAATAGCTGGTTGCTATGTGCAGCACCATTCTTGTTGCCACAGATTAATACTATTTGCATATCCAGGACAAAAAAAATGAATAACGAATTTCCATTTGAGAAAATAAATATAAGTATTGTAAAATTTAAGGGAATAACAAGCAATATGTCGAAAATGATGCACTCAACAAAAAGATGTATATGACATATATTGTGTATTTTACCGCAATCTACATTTGTGTAGTAAAGTTTTATCTATCTCTTATGCTTTACCAGCTATGCAAAAGTCGTTCACAATGAAGAATACTTTTGGAGACATTCCCAAAAAATTCAAGATATACATTTTATTTGCCATAAAAATGTCTCAAGCACATGATACTTTAATCAAAGTCGTTAGAGCTGTTTTTGAGAAAATAAAAATTTTCGAAAAAGTTCCATGTAAAGAGTAATGTGGGGTGGGTGGATTTTCTTGAAAATCTTCATGTCGCATCTCTGGAAGATACTGAACGTAAATACCAAGTTTGGTGATTATCCCACTGCTCGCTTTTGAGTTATGCTTTTTACACTCACACACACACGGACATGTTTTCAGAAAGACTTTTTTTTTATTAAGGAGGTTTCAAAACATGCATTTCCGGTGAAATCTCGGTATCGAATTTTTGAGTGGAATACAATACTTTCCCTAATTACTATACGTAGTAGGGAAAGTAAATAGGGGGCAAAATTGCATTCTCATATGTACGGGCGTCAACTGTTGACTGGTAAAGGAATTGACCCTATAACTCTTTTTTCGATCATGGCGTATCATACACCAATTTTTTCATCATGAAGGGAAATTTCATGAACAATATTACCGGCTGCGCGGTGTTTTACTACTGGGCGTGTGGAAACATGATAAGTTGGTAAGTAAAGGCTTTAAAAATAATTTAAAATGTTGTACGGTTTCATCCGTGCGTTTCTATGGTAGTGGCAGACGACAACCTGCTTCAAGGACGCGGGCAGGAAAAACACCGTGAAACCGGTTCGTAGCTTTTTGGCTCTCCCATAGAATTCACGGTTCGCTTGAATAGTTGATAGATCATATGGTTGGAATAAGGAGATCTTGAGGAGAGAGGATCGAGGCATAGGGACGATCCTGAAAGACAAATAATCTGACAGACGACTCGCGTGTGCAAATATTTTTCCCAGACGCCCGAGCTATGCGATTTGTTGGACCAGCGGGATTCCCTGGTTGTCAGGAATGATTTACCAAAGATGTGGGAGTTCAGCCAGAAGGAGTAGAGTGGAACAGTTGTTCCTGAAAACGGTGAAAGAAGCCTTCGGTGAAACCCACGTCAGGGCTACGGGCGGGCACCTGAATGCTAACGAGAACCCGAGGAAACTATGTCACCGATACTATTGTTTGCATCTTCGAAGCGACGTGGAAATTTGTCACCCATCATGCGACATCCGTGCCACAGGTCCTGGATCCTCCATTGCTCATTCGGTCTCGGCTCCCAAGCGGGGTGGAGCTGGTGGTGGTTCATTGCGAATCGTCCCACTACAGATTGTGGAGCTGTTCATTCCATGCAGAAACTTTAAAGGTGAATCTTGTGATGAATTATTTTTATAAACTAGCCCATAATAGTTGTTCATATTCTCTGGTTTAAGTTTTGTGGGTTAATTTTCCTGCACACGAGGTACGAGGTACAAGTATTGTTAAATATATCTGAACAACTTTTAATGACTATACTACCTCCACTACTCGCTTCAACCAATAGCCTAGCGGTCATTTGATTGTATTGCGCAGGTCTTCTCTCTAGGAGGTGTTGGTTTGGGTTAATGGGATTTTAATACACGCAGAATTGTTTCTAAAAACGTTTAGTTTTTGAGGAAATCTCGGTGAAATTTCAGAGGGTAGAGAAATTAAAAGTGTTGGAACAAATGAATACCTTTAGCGTTTTGGGTTGTAACATATACTATTGTTGGTAAAGTTGGATATAGGCTGAAACAAAAAATTAAGGACGAAAAAGTGAAACCTTATCTTAGCACTGACATCTTAGCCCGTTCCCCGATGGAACAAACCACATAGAGTCTTAAACTGTTCTTCTTTCTCTTCCAGAACGCTCTATACTTATGTAAACTGTTATTAAAAGATCGAATTTTACCTTAACTGAAATTTAGATTGTGCTTGTTTTCTTACTTACATGGTTTAAAACACAAATTGAATGCATCTAGAAATTGTGTGACGCGACAATAAATGGGAAATATTACTTTTTGCCAGGAATGACCGCACGCCCTCGGTTCTCTGGGTAATTAAATTCCGCATTTTACTCTACTAACCTGTTTAGCAGCACAAAAGTGTAATTCAAAGCATCATAGTTTTTTTTTTAAATAAAGCCAGTATCATCTGTTTTCAGGCGTTAATTCTGTGATCGCTTTAAAACGTAAACATCCGATGTTTCGCTTGGAACAGTGCCAGGTATCTTCAGGGCTTCTAAGACAAAGCTCTCCTCTATAACAGACTACAGAAAATTTCTTCTGTGTGTCGTTCAGTTACCATATCAATGCAAGCCGACAACCTCTGACTTAAATTGTCTATAGTTACAAATCTTTTCGTAGTTAACGGGAGCGTAGCATAAAATGACTTATGGAAAAGCTAATGAGTTTAGATTTAAGAGCACTTTGTTATATTCCCCAGTTTCTTAATTGACTTCTGGTTGGATAAGTCTTCATAAAACGAAAGAAAGTAAGAGAAATTGATGATGATGATGATGGTTCTGGATTACTTTCAGTACCTAATTGCAATCCGTTTCGGCTCCAAACATCGACTTTCAGCTCAGAACTTTCTGCGCAAAA
Organism: Deroplatys truncata; assembly: GCA_030765065.1. Classification (NCBI taxonomy): domain Eukaryota; kingdom Metazoa; phylum Arthropoda; class Insecta; order Mantodea; family Mantidae; genus Deroplatys; species Deroplatys truncata. The sequence goes on from CM060977.1 coordinate 180,467,182, forward strand.
TGTCTTAAGTTAATCGACTGAAAGGCAGTAGCCAAAAGCTGATAGTGACCAAATCCACCGTTGCATATTTCAATTATAAAGCAAAGTCAAAGTTTTCGACACTTGGGCTACTCACACCAAAATGCGGTGCGGCGTTAGTCGTCCTTTTTTGAAGGCTCCTCGAAGATTCTAAAATACTGCTAATACCCTGGTAACAACATTTTATCGTTGACGTTCCTTAAGAGTATGTCACAGGCTTCACTGCCTATTCTGAATATTGTTTATTACTTAAAGTTTACTAAATAAAAAAGTATTTTCCTAGCTGCTGAGCATAATGTGCTTCAATATCTTGTTCATTGCACTTGCATGAGCCAGGGATACGCACTGCATTATGACTGCTAAATCGTATTTCAGTATTTCCAAGAGGTGCAAGTTGCGCAATGTCGCTAAGAGAGGCGGAGTGAAGCTTATGTTAACATAATGCATCTCCTGCGTGCTTCGCATGAAAGCGAGTTAAATAACCTATAGAAAATTATGTATAACAAGACGTTTGAGAGCATTAACTCGAAGTTAACACAATGCCAGGTGAGTCAGCTGTGCCTATTTATTTTTGAATTTATGCAACGTGCTAAGCGACATTTGTGATTTACGCCTTTCTTTATTGCCTTCTAATGGCTGATTTGCATAACACTTTATAGAGGATGGATAGATAACTCAGTGCATAAGTGTCTTACGGGACAGAATGCAATCGTTATGATGTCGATGCAAAAAACATCCCACTCTGACACTGGGAGCTAGAGTGGCACTGTTAGTCGATTTTACAAACTTTTATTCTTTAGCATACATTTATGTACCCCTTTGAAAACGCCCCCGAAGGAACAACCTATCACATGTATCGGTTAATAAAACCATTTAAAAACAAAATGGCATATCTACCAGTGCGACCAATTGGATTTAAGCCGTTATTCAATATAGTACATACTTGTCAAAAAATGCTAAGTATTAGGTATATAACTTTGTTTCTTCACAAACTGTGGCATATTTAGGTTCATACAGTAACTATAATGACTGATCAGTTTCTTTATTTGAGATAAAACTACCAAAACCGAGCTCAAAACACTGTATGAAACTGCAAAAAACGTGTAAAAATTCGAGATGGAGTCTAATTCTACGATTACTAATGCGTATAGGAACCTAAGATCGCAACGTAGCATTAGCCGAATGGTATTATCATGGTTGCGTCGACACTGTGCCGCATCTGTTTCGGTTTAAATCCTTCGTGTTGAGTTCAAACTCTTTATTACCTTTTGTTTTCTCTCTTTGGGCCTATAATTTGATATTATTATACGAACAACATTTTTTATAACAGAAGTGTGTGCAAAATAGAATAATCGCCACGTTTTCCACCGCAAAGCCCAAAGCTACTGGCTCTCATAAGTGAAGAATGCAGGTAGATTACACACGCATGTTACAGCATGCCAGAAGGTCTCTCCGGCAACGTACATAAATGTGCATTGATGAAGGGGGTATTCATTTTGAACGTTTACTTCGTTGATGAAATCCACTTTATTTAACAATTTATTATTCTGTTTACCCGTGAACTTAGCACATTTACAATTCCTTTGTCAGTAGAAGTGAAACCTAAGGTTTAATCATGCAACAAAAACTTTTATATTTAGTATTATCGATATCCACCCAAAAGAATAAAAGCTAACTACGTAACGGTTTACAAAAGATAGGTACAGCTTATTACGGTAAACATGATACACAATTATCTGATTGTAATTGTTGTGTCTTTGGCGCACAGGGGAGCAAATAACAAAAATAAACAAATTAGTATACTAAAATACGCAAGGAGAAAAAAAGAACCAAAAGAATATTATGTTTGTAATAGATTCGAACCTACGAAGCTAACCTTTGCTTCATAACATTCCGTCAGCTAATCCACTCGGCTAACTGATTCTGTCCCACTCTTCGAGAGAAGATTCCTCTACCTCCTTGCAAGCATTATATCCATAAAGAGCCGCTTTGTTTAAGCCTTTTGCAGTCCCTTGGTTCTCATTCAGGCCTTTAATCATAATGCTGTTTGCGTATAGTACCCAATAGAAGGGCAGAGCTACAATAACAGTTTGTTTTCACATTAGACTATAAACTGCGGGTTGCATAGATACGAATACCTAGGGCAGCTGACTCGCCTGATATAGTGTATACTAAAAATCCAAAAGGGAGATTACTCTTACCAGCACTTAGGAGTTGAAATTGAGCTTGAACGGCTAAAAATCCTTCGATTTACCTGAAACAAACGAAACGAATTCTTACCTCTTAGAGTCACAGTGCTCCTATCCAATATCATTTCACAATTATGCTAAAACGTATTCACAAAATATCTGTGTCTTTACATCAATCACAATAGTAACAATAACAACAACAATAATAAATAAATATTCATAAGCAATGTTTTAGATATAAATCGTCACTACAATGAATAGATTTTGTTAAGCTGGAGGCTGCTATTTGAAAAGGAGTTCATGCTAATATACTAACTAATGGGCTCATCACAAAAACAACCCTGAGTAGCAAAAACAACCCTGTTTTCTCTATTTATCGCCTATAAATTCAAATATGCATAATTAATTATGCCCACCGTTCTTACAAACATCTCATCCATGTTTCTATCCATTTTATTTCAATTATTATAAAGGCATTACAATAATAAAATATCTTAACAAACTCCATATAGATATGAATGTTGTTCACATCAGGATAACTTTGAATCTTATTTGGCTGTCGTTAGTCACGGAAAATTGTTATTGTTGTAACTATTATGATTATGAGTTCGTGCGAAAAAAATATGCTCATAGATGACACATAGAAACATATTTGAATTCCTCAACAGTTAACTAAAGGCTGTTTAGTGGTAGGAAGGTTTAGTTTTCCTAAATTGTGTATTTCAATGAAATAAGTAGTTTCTTTTTATACTGTGTGCTTAATTTATATTAGCAGGAGTAAAATCAATAGAAGTAGCAGAAGAGGAACTTTTTCCCTTTTACCTTTTGTATTATCCCTAGTGAGAGTAAGTATTGCATTCCATCCAACAATTTGATACCACGATTTCACCGGAAATACACTTTTTGAGATTACTTGAATCCAAAAAAGAAGCATGTTTAGAACATGGTTTGTGTGTATGTGTCTGTCTTTCTGTCTGCTAACAGCATAACTCAAAAACGAAAAGTAGGTTAAGCACCAAACTGGGTATTTAAGTTCAGCATCTCCAAAGATGCTACAAGAAGATTTTCAAGAAAATTTCCCCCCACGCGCACTACAATTAAACGGAAAACTTTTCGTTATTTTCTCAAATATGGCTATAACAATGCCATCTTTAAAATATCCATTTTAATATAAATACCCTGCGGTTAAATCTGTTGAGGCTGGGTACTCAACAAATTAACTCAGGCTGAACCACAACCTGCCAGCGGGTCGTCATCTTCGAGTAGGCCAACCCTTCGAACTCTCACTTGATGAGACTATAAACATCTTCAAACATCCCAGTCTCTACTCGAATTAACATCCACATCATTACATTTCAAGCTTGCCTAAGTACGCGGGACCACAGGTTCAGATACGATAGCATTAGGAATTGCGGTATGAGAATATATTATGTTGATGGTGGTGTGTTTAATAGTTATAATGACTTAATAACTTATCTGTATGTATTTGTATGTATCCATCTATTTTTGAGCAAGTTATTTAGGTAGACTTAGTCTCAAAGTTCCTGGTTTTGCTACGCCACCGTGAATAGAGACACGTTCTGAAACCGTCGTACATTTCCGTATGTTATAACGCATCTCCATTATCCAGCTGGGGCTTTAGGAAAGTAAAGTCCTAACTTGAGAATTTGAGGAAACAGGCCATACCCTTTCTTGTCTAAGACATCTCCACACTACTTCGGTGTAGTTCATTAGCATGCTGTAGCGCTTTAAATTAGCTTTACTGAATGAGTATCCCGCATTAATCAGTATTTAAAGCTGTTTATGCATTCAAATAAAACAACCGTGTTGAAATTAAAAATTAAAATATTTAAATAATGAGAAGCACTTTTGGGAAAATAACTATATGTTGTAGGGTCTAAAATTAAACAATTGTTTTTCTTTGACTTTTGTCAAAACTACTACGGTGATTACAAAGTAATAGACATTTTTCTGCAATATATTAAAGCGAACAACAATTACCGTAGCATTGTTCGGTTTTCAACAATTGTCTCCTTCTGTATGGAAGATCTCTGATGGCATTTACTGGTAGATATGTAACCGGGAGCTACATCGGTATTCGAACTTTGGTGCTATGGGAGCCAATTTTGATGATCTCCTATGCATCCTATTTATGACAAGAACAAAGGAAGCCTATCTCCATCCCATGGTAGTACCAAAAGTTTGACTTTAAAGTACTCCGGATTGCAAAACAAAATAAGAGCTCTGACAGGCAGCAAGACCTATTTGTGGAGTAAGCCAGTTCCTTATGGCGATTCATAACTTTTTGTCATACGAGTAATGTTTAGCCCCCAACTTTTACTTCTCTGAAAATTCTTACTCAATTTCCCCCAGAATCCAGAAAGCGTGACGCTGCGCGCATACCTCAGATTTCTGCGGATTCGCTGGTCTTAGCCGTTCAGCCGTTCTACCCTGCCGAGTTTCTGTCAATACCACAAAAAGCAAGCATTTGCCCACAGCACTTCTCTCGAAATCTTGGCTTTGTGTGCTAGCTTCGAAAAAGGGGTTGTAATTAGTTTCCATAAACCTATTAAGTAAGGAAGCTTATCATGAAATACTGAAATAAAAAAAGGAAAGAAGGGGTTCTTGATTCCGCTTTAAACTTTAAACCGATTTTTTCTGAATTCCTTTTCTTCCGCATTTTTCAGTATTCAAAACGCTCCTTCACCACATTTAATAACCTTTTAGGTTGAAATTATCGGAATAACTTCAAGAATTGTGCGTTTAAAAATGTTTTACATCCGCTAAATATTAAATAGTTCTGCTAAACTAACTTTTAATTTTCTTCCATTACTCGCGTTGAAAATTTTGAAAAACTCAATAACATGTATACACATCAAAGAATGTTTCTCTTAAACTTATTAGAATTAATAATTTCCAGCATATGAAGCTGGAAGAAGAATAGACACAGAGGACGAAAAGACCTAAGAGTATGGAACGATGAAATAAACAATGCAATAGAAGAAGAACTATAGGCGTACAATAAATGGCTATCATAGTAGAATGACACGAAATAATAAACAGACACGAAACCTAGCAAAAATAATAGAGATGCTCTTAATAAAGCATGGAAGAAATTTATAAATGTGGTATGATATGGTGTTCATGATAGACAGACCTTTTTCTATAAAATGCTGAAATGTCTGAACCAAACGGAGAAAGTTACAATCAAAATAAATGTAATCAATAAAGAGTATTAGATTCAACATTATAAAGAATTATGATATTACGATAACCGTAATCTGAAAAGAGAGGAAAATGATAACATTGAAAGAAATCCCACAACGATAGAAGAGCTACATAGAGCCCTAGCAGAAATAAAATAAGGGGCAGGACCTGATGGGATCAATATGGAATTATTAAAATCTGGAAAACCTCTTCTGTATTGAAGACTACTTCATTTATAAGTCAGTGTTGGTCATATAGGAAGATACCAAAGCTTGGTATACAGAGAAATAATATTCATTTTCAAAACAGGAGAACTGAAAATTTGTAATAATTATTGAAGAACAAACCAGCTTATTTCAATGTACGAGATATACGCAAAAATATTAAATGGGAGTTTAAGATCTATTACTGAAGCATTATTAGAAGAAAAGCAGAAGGTTTTAGTATTCCAAGATCTACAGTAGATGGTATTTTTGTACAGCACATATTTGAAAACACGAGATAATTTAATTTACCAACACATATTGCCTTTGTAGATTTCCAGAAAGGTTTTGATAGCGTAAATAGGACACATTTATGGCCAATAATGGAAGGAAATATATATGCTAAACATTTAATAAATGTATTGAAAGTTTATATGAAAATTCTAATATAAGTAGGAACACAGGTACAGAGATAAAGCAACTTATACCGGTAAATAAAGGAGTTCCACATGGGTGTCCATTATCACACACACCTTTAATATATATATATATATATATATATATATATATATATATATATATATATAACATTTTCCAAAAGTGGAAACACAATTTTAACATTGGTATTAAGTTGGACAAACTTACGGAATTAATTGCTCTATTCATGCGGATGATGTAGTTATACCCAGAAATCTGAAGACGGACTACAACGAGCTCTCCGCCATTTAAAGATAATGCGTGAACGGTTTCATTTTAAAATTTCAAAAGAAAAAAATGGCTTTCTGGGGAAAACACGAAGTTCGATAAAAATCACCCTAAATAATTATCAGCTAAAACAGGTTTCAGGTTTTAAGGATTTAGGATATGAAGTAAGCCCACAAAAGGAAAGAGATATAAATTTAGAATTAGCAGAATTTCAAGGAATGTGAGGAAGAATTCATAAAACGTTGGAAAATGAAACAAGAAGGGATACAAGAATTAGGTTATATAAAACAATGGCTGTGCCAGATTAATATATGGATGTGAAACATGGGTAACTACAAAAGAGACTGAAAGCAGAATACAAGAATGTGAAATGAAATTTCTGAGAAAAACTATAGGATGTACAAGATTATATCAAATAAACAATAATATTATAAGAACCGAGCTTGGTGTAAATTCCATAAATGGGAAATACAAAGCTACAGCAATATGTGGTTTTCATATGTAGAAAGAATGAATAATGAGAGACTTTCAAAACTGGCATTGAATTATAGACCTGTAGGAAAACGAGATATAGGCAGCCGCAAAATGGATAGAAATATTTACTATGAAGGCGGAACAGACCATTGGTCTAGGGCGTGGGGTGAAGAATAAGAAGAACCAGGTATTATTCTGGGATTACTATTTGGACTTCCTGAACATAAATTGGAAGAAATAGGAGATTTTTACACATGAAATAATGCAATTGCTTTCTCAGAACGACAGGCGGATTGCTAATTTCTGTGACTACCTTCTAGAAAATATATCCTATGAGTCTGCGATCCCCCATAATATTTCCGAAGAATATACATCCATATTATATACAACAATAAACTATGTCGCATCGTTCCATAGGAAATTGAATGATATGTTGTATACCTTACCAAAAACGTATTTCTGTTTATCAGGATTTTCAGAAGATCTAATGTTACACTTACATTACATATCGCAGTAGGTTAGAGAAGGAAAATAAGACATTGATTGATAAATAATATTGGGGTCAACATAAAGTAGGATAATGGTATAATTTTGTTTATGCGTTCGTAAAAACTGTTAGTTTAAAATGCTTCCCAGCTAAAATTCATTAACTTATAGTACGATGTGATAGATGCACTTTTATAGCGACATACATGAAACAGACATTTTTAACCACATACTTATAACCCTACCTGTACACTTAGGTGTGCTATATGTCCTAAGTATTTTAAACTGGAAAGGTAAATAATACTTTTAACTAGATTGAAGATAGTTTCTTACACAACCAAGTTATATACATTTTAAAGATGAGATCAATATGGGCTGTCCCGTTTGTGGGATACGTGACTGATTTAGATCTGAAAAATTAGAAAATGGGACCAAACTGAGATTCTTCACTGGCGATCCAAAAACAACTTCGGAGAGATCGCGTATGTTTTTCCAAATTGAACAGGTTTCTAATTATATATTCATTGACTTCTGTTAAATTAAGTAGCATCCGTTTGTGTAAATTTTTATGTAATAGATTTTCGTTTCTTTGGTAAAGAATTAGATGTTAATTATGTGTATGATAACATAAATGCATTAGGCCAAACGCATTCTTTAATAAAACTAATAAAATGACTCCTGTGAAAGCAATCCATCTTGCTAGACCCCATTTCCCAATAACTAGAAGCTGCCAGGCAAAACATTGCTGACTCGCTCTGGCTAGTTAAGAAAACTGCAAGAGTCAAAGCAACAATCAGCGACGGGATGCGCGAGTGAGGAAAAGCATGATGTCGGGACCTAGCAGAGACAAAATTGAATTGCCATCTAGAGGAATAAGCCCTCCACTACTCAGTTTAAATTAAGATTTATACTGGAAAATATAATATATTCGTTGCAGCGCTTGAATCACATTTGGGTATATTCAAATAGATGTGCTAACTCATAACAACACGAGAAAAATAATATAGCGCTCTTAAGTGTTTTGCATGTTTTCGAAGAGAGTTACATATTCTTTCAATGAGTGTCTGTTCTATGTTTTGCTGTTTAGTATTTACATCAAAATCTGCAAGAGTGAAGAATGCCTCCCTATTTTCACAAAATTCAATTAATGCATTGTATTCGTCAAGCCACTGTCTGAGACTTATTATATTTTAGCTATGTAATGGTAAACAAAGTGCTTGTCCATGTACGGAGTTTTTTTGGATGGGGAAATATCACTGTCAGATTTTTCCTTTCATTGTTTATAGCTATGTGCTTAAGTACGAAGTTTGGCATTTATCCGAATTTTGTTTTTGATTTATTTATGCTATTCACAGACATGTTCATGTACACGCGCACATACACACAAGCGCGCGGGAGAGTGCACAAATGTTCCTTTTGGGGGGCTTTCAGCGAGACACCGATAATTTTCGATTAAATTACAGTATCGAAGTCTTGTGTCAAGGGAAATACTTGAGAAAGACAGAAATAGGGTAACTAAAACGGAATTCTTCCTATTTAGCTGATTTATGACAGATCAATGCAGAAGAAAAGAACATGATTAATTTTTCCACAAAATATTATTAAGCATCGCAATACAATATTTCTTCTTGCCCACGTTGTAGTTTATATGTTCCTGCGTTTCAGTAAAAAAGCTATGAAAAGAATAATATTTGGGACCATTTTTTCCTTCATTCATATTTGTTTATTTATTTATATATATATATATATATACCTAAAATACCAGTAAAATAAACGATTATAACTGGGAAAATATAAGCCAAAGAGAAATAAATCTAGTCAGACTTGTAGTGTTGATTTTGCAATTCGTAACAATGTAGCAATGGTTGCCACGGAGCTGTGACATTGAGGAATAAATAAATAACAGCAAACTGCTGATTCAGTGAAGCTAGCCATGTGGACTGTCTCGTGTGTTCTTTGGTTAGCAGAAACAAAGCCTGTGAAGCATGTTCAGGAATACAACCTTCAAAAGCATTATCTTGTTCCTGACTGTAAGAGAATGGGATGCAAAGTTGAAGCAAACAGGAAGCTTGTTGTCAAGCAGTGGTAAGCATACTAAGAACGGAGTCTCTGGAGATAACATTGAACTCATATGAACCTGCTTTACAAGGAACCCAAGAATATCAATCCGAAAAGCAAGTTTATAACTCTAGATTCGTCGCAGTAATGTCACAATGTTGTGCACAAAAGGCTCCGTCTTCGAGCATACAAAACGCAAATCACACAGAAAATCAAGCACGACGATGAATATAAGAGGCTAAACTTTGCTGAGAGCGTTTTGGACAAAATGAAAACAACTCCTACTTAGATCATATCTATTTCTCTGACGAGTCAGCTTTCCATATATCAGGAAAAGTTAACAGATACAATTGCAGAATCTGGGGGGGGGGGAATCTTCTGTTGTCTTTCAATATGAACCTGATTCAGCCAAAGTTAATGAGTTAATGTCTGGTGCGGTTTAATGAATGATGTGTGATGGGTCCCATTTTTGCTGAATCTACAGTGACTGTTCGAACCTGTCTAGATATTTTGGAGTTGTGTGTCGTCCCACAACTTCCTGCAGGAGCCATTTATCCGCAAGATGGCGCTCCTGCTCAGCTTGTATTGGAGGTACGCAAATTTCGGAATGACAATTTTCCCAGACAGTGTATTGGCAGAGGATCGAGACAATTGCTTGGCGGCCAAGGTCACCAGATTTATTGCCCTTCGAATTTTTTCTATGAGGATTCGTCAAGGATCAAGTTTACAGAACACCAGTGGCTGACCTCGATAATTTAAACTCAGAAATGGCCTGCGATTCAAAATGTCACAACTGCTATGCTGAGGAATACCTGGAGAGAGGTGGACAACAGAATCGACATTGACATACTACAAATGGTTGTCATGTTGAAAGCTATTCAAATTGCAGCTTTTTAGCTAATAGAAAATGTTTATAGTTTCAATTACATAACTTTTTCTATTGAGTTTTAACCATTTATTTTATTTAGTTCTGCTATTTATTTATTTCTCAATGTCATAAATCCGTGGCAACCATTGTTACATACACAGATTGCAAGATGTGCACTACCAAATCTGACTAGATTTGTTTCCCTTTGGCTTATATATTCCCAATTATAACCATTTATTTTATTAGTGTTTTAAGTGGGACACTCTGTGTATATGTATTACTTCTTCCTTTCCTAAGTATTTCTTTGTTCTCTCTCAAAACAGAAAACAATGCGTATATTTCCCCAATACTGATATCCGGTTCAAATATGTGAAGCGTAGGTTGTAACAAATACGCTAGAAATTCGAGCGCAGGAAGAACATTTATAGTTTTAATAGATGTATTCCGGTACATTTCAAAATCGTATGTTTAGCTTAAACAATAGCTGCTAGTTGCAAACTTCACAAATAGAAAGCGGAATACTGGGTTGTTTATGAGATGTTTTCTGCAAACCAGTTATAAAAGCTCTTCCCCGCATCTGAAAATCGGAATATAATGACTGAAACTATTAATGTATGGCGAAGTTAGAGTAGACCTATTAAGAGAAACAATAGTGACTTTTCAGGCAAGGTAGCATATTATTTACATAGAATTCACAAATAGATATTCTATAGCTGCTTCTTCTGACTTGGAGCATTACTGAGATTTTCCGAGTAGCTGTATTTTTTTATACTGTTTCTTAATTGCCCCTCTATACATAAAAAAATAAAATGAAAATACTTTTAGCAAGTGCTGTAAAAATATCAGGGCTAATACTGCAGAAAACCTCATTATTTCTTATACGAAAGTAAAGAATTAGCATTTCGTAAAAATTCAACTGAAACTTGGAGTAAAATATAGCAGCTAATATTAATGTAAAAATTAACCGGAATCAGGATGTATCTATAGATTGTCTTAATTCCAAGTCATTTGACGTCATATAAGTTTGCTAAAGTGACTAAAGAGAAGGGAGGGGTACTTCTTATTCATAAATATGTCATTAAAAATACAGACCAAGTTGATTATTGTCTCTATGGAACATGGTCAACCTTCTACTTCATTCTTTTAGTTACTCCTACAGAAAACAAGCCGACCTGGAGTTTGGATACCTGGTATTAAAAATACAAGAGCTCCTCAAATATAATATAAATTGTGTGCAGCAAAATTATTTAAACTCGCATGAACTTTTAGGGACGAGCAGAGAAATGCTTTTAATTTAGTTCAAGAATTACGCCATTAATAATTAGGAGTTGTTCATAATCTCAAAATCAATATCACCTAAGGAACTTCCCTATGAGATAAGACTACAAATTTCTGAAATTCGGAAATAGACAAACATATTGGATATCTAAGGTGTAAAGGTTTCCTCCTATCAGACAGAGATAGCTTGATTGAAACCTGAATCGATTTTAACATTTATTTTCATAGCGGGACTCTAACCATGGATATCCTGTTTTCCATGTCGAGGTACTACAGCTATGTCACCATGACGATATATCCTAAAGCACATTAAACCTTTATCTTCTCTTAAACTTAAAGGGGATCCAAATTAATTCGAGATACCTACATTAAAACTGACTTACTTTAACTTTGGATCGCATTATAGGGTAATTTATTCATCCTGTTCGGTATGGACGAACAACTAACATACACAATTTAACCCCAGTCCCCCTTCAACAAATTCGCTTTTGTTGCTGCACCCTCTGTTTCGTTGCTTTCCTTTGTCCTTGGTCACCATTACTCTTTAAAATTTCGCAACCGGCTCAAATGTATTGCTGAATTATATCGTTTTACAAGAATACAAGCTGGTATGCTACGATGTGTGTGTGTGTGTGTGTGTGTGTGTGTGTGTGTGTGTGCGCGTGCGTTCAGGGAATGCCGCTTTTGCTCCAAAATTTACTTCAGGAGGTTATACTATTCTTGGAAACTCTTTGTACTTGTCCTATAAGGCTTCCTGATATAGGTACTCCACAACTAGAATAGATGACTGGAGTTAGCCGTAGTTTTGATCTTTGCAGGTTTCATTTGTAGGTCATATCTTCATTCTTTCCGTTGAATCATACTAGTTTCATTTCTCATCAATATTGTCCTATATAAACTGTTGTTTGCTTACTAGTGGAAGACACTTAGCTTCTCCTTGATTCAGACGAGGTTGGAAGGTTCGGCGCCTAGATTATAATTTATCTGAGTTTTCAATACAAATTAATTCCGGAAATCCATTTTCAGAAAGAATATCACAAACAACGGGATACATGTCGGAGTATTCCCTTCTAAAGATTGTGGTTATTCAAAGGTAATATTTAACCAAATATTTAATAATCTCAGTTTCATTTTCTATTTTCAGTAAAAAATTACATGCGACGCGCTTAGTACCTAGATTGCAAGTGCTACTCCAAAGACATAGCATTTATAAAATTAAAATTTAAATTGAGTTTTATTTATGGACGCTCTTTAACTACTATGATTCTTAGCGTCCCATTCCATTTGGGCGTGAAAGACCGGTAATTTTGCTCAGAGGCCTCCTTATCAGGCTTGAGGTTCTATGACATGGGACCACCGGCTTTACTTCCCTTCCGAAGGAAGCCATGCTAAAGATTTTTACGCCCGAAAAAATCCATCGCCCTCCGCCGGGTTTGAAACCGCGACCTTGGAAACTAGAGGCTAGCACGGTACCACCAGTCCACGGAGGACGACTAGACGTACCACATAAGAGTATTAATAATTTCAACGCATTATGAATTTAGTGTTAGTATAAGTGTTTTTCTTTTCATGGATAAAAACAATAAATATAAGTATCTTTTTTTTTCGGAAATTATCTCTAAATTATTTGGTGAAACATAAATTTATTTTTCATTTTATAGCTACTTAAATCTTAGATGCTATTATGTCCTGTAGAATCAGAGTGTTAGTGAGAGAATGTCTCATTTTTATACACAAATCCTTGCAAGAGTTTATGGATATAATCTAAGAGTTTAAAGCTAATACTCTAATAACCTACTTATAAATTTGTGATTTATAAGTCAATCATACCTAAATTCAAGGAATGTCCAATCTTATGGTGAATAAATGGGTATTCTTTCTAAAAACGGGGGTTTTATCACAGATAGTCTTTAAACATTTATTATATTTATTGTAATGTTAAGAAAAATAGCTTCCATTTTAGGGTTTTTCAATTCAAATCAATTATATTTATGAGGGACAACCTCAACTAGCATAAGAAATAACTCAACGGTGTTCAAGTCCAGTACTACACATAGACCAATAAATCTAATCAAGGTGTTAAAACCAAATTTTGTGCAGTATTTTATGCTATATCTGTGCTACATTTCTCGTAATTATTATTGGGCACACGAAGGTTGTACCATAAGAAACTTGAAATTGCTGAACTTTTGTCAATGGAATTAAAATAAGCCTCCAACCTTTCGTTGAAATTTACAACTTTTTTCAATTTTCGTCATGTAATCAAAGCATATTCCGCTAATAATGCCTATTCCCAAAAGTCCTTATACCCATTTCAAAACTTTCGAAAATTATTTCCGTGATAGCAAAAGTGGAATTGACTTTCACAGAAAAATAGTGCTTCCATCCCGTATATGAAGTACTAAAGTAGGTGATCATAATGTATTTTAATCTGAATGGTCATGCTATTTTCAAAGGGTGATGTTTTTGTTATAGTTTTAGTATCATAAACAAATAACTTAGCTTATTATAAACCAGGTATATAAACGTAGCGCAATTAAATCATTTACAGGAGTGTCCTGATAGCTTGGTAAAGGCGCTGCACTCATTTAACTTTTGTACGACATAATTTCAAATATTGGCGCTTTGTAAATACTTCGTTTGAGTGACGTCAATACTTTCTCAAGTTTAATGACAGAAAATCTGAAAACTGATAATCTGGAAATCGCGGATTAAAGACCAGAGTTAAGGAATTTCATTTCTGTAAAACTATGGGCAATGTTCCGTCCTCTTCTGGATTGAAATACCAAAGTAAGTTAAGTATGACCTTAGTTACAGAGAAAGTAAAAGGACGACTGAAAAACCTAAAAGACAAAAGTGACTGTGCAAGTGAAAACAGCTTCCTTATAAACAATTTTGTGAATAGACAGACAGGGAATATTGCGGCTTTTCCCGTATCCTGCTAATCAGCAGGACCGGGATTTATTAATTCCAAACACGGCCTGAAGATCGCATCTGTGGTGCTGTACTGTCACTCTCCGTAATGCTTCCAAAGAGAAAACCAAAGAAAGAAGGAAGGGGGAGGAGGGTACAGACGAAAATAAATGGAAACGTCTTGAGAAGCCGAGAAAGACTTAATCATAGAAAGTTGCAGTGGAGAAGATGGAAAAAATTACTGGCTAAGTCAACAAGACCTGTCAGGCTGCTTAGGACCATCTCGACTTAAGGAAGTAGTGCTACCCGAAGTTTACTCTACCGCTAAGCTCCTCACTTTCCTTTTTCTTGGGCTCATATCTACTAATAAATCCTCATGAAATCTCTGACTTTAGCAAAACGCCACAGGAAACAGTTGGATCCGCAAAAAGAGGTCTGCAATGGAGTAGAGGCTGCACTGCACTCTGTAGACAGCAATATATACTCTTGTTATTTTCCTCTTACAAACGAAATTCTCTGGTGAGGATAATAAACTTTTTTTCTTAATTCCTTTTCGGTTAACTTAATATGTATGTAAACAATTGAGTACTGCATTTAATAATTAACTAAACAAAAAGGATGTAGATAGAGTCCTTTAAGTGTTGTAAAGCGATATCATTTCAACGGTAGATACAACCTGGAAATATAAACAGGTATTACGTGTCTAAACAAAATTAATAAATACACGACTTAGGGTTCGTATTAAGCTTTGAACTATTTTCAAAACATTTAAGGCTGTAAGTCATTAAAGGTCTAAATTTACTTTACAAAGTCTACATCTAGGATGTATACTCAGTGTTTTGTTCTTTCCTATAGCGAATTTTTCTTTATTTTAAAATTATTTGTTTCCTTTTACTTTGAATTTCTGGTAATTTAGAAAAGGCATGTCCTTAACACCACCACAACAAACAAATATATTTTATTGTTTCAATGGTATAGTGAAAAACCATACGAATACAAAAGCGTACATTTTAGAAGATGCATAAATAAACAAACAGATCCCATTTCTTTAAGTTGTGCAAAATACACTTGTTTGCAATATTTTATTAGAACTAGCAGAGAAGAAAAATGCTCATTCACTGTAGTATATGTTTATCCAATTTATTGATATTAATTTTTTTAACCAAATTGTTAGTATTGTAAATGCTTCATGATATTACGTATACAAAATTTTTAATGGTCTTATATTATTATTGCAAGGCCGAAATGAATCATATTGTACATCACTTTGTCTTATGTTGGCCTTCAAATTCGTAGTGTAACGCACAGAAACGAGTACAAATATACATATAACACCTTCAATCGCAATAGAGAATAGAGGCAACACATAATGAAAGCTTGAACCCCGGCTCTAAAAAGCGCGGAAGTGAAACCAGAGCATTTTCTTGGGCGGGAGTACAAGGGAAAGAAGACAGGAAAGATAAGGAGAAGAAGGACAACAAGAAGTCACGAGGATTTGGGAAGTTCCGCAGCTTTCACTCCTGTGAGTAAGCAGTCTGGCTTCGATGCGTGTCGTTACGGTGGCTGGGAGTGAAGTCGCATTGCTGCTGGTGCTGGCTTGGGCCTCAGCGTCTTCGAGATACTTATCTATTCTGTACAGCTTGCGCTGTACTAAAGGTAGAACCTCCAGGTCTGCGTCGGCCTCAATATCCTCAATGGCAGTCTGTGATTTGGTGACTTGCGTGATGACTGCTGCAAATTGTCGAGTTGTGGAGCGTAGCTGGACTTCAGTGGCTGCGAGGTGCTTGGCCGCCGAGAGGCGAAACGCTTCGAGACGCTTGCTGGAGTGAGAGCTAAGCTTTTATGGCAACCGTTGTGCTTCGGAGTTCTTCAGCGGCGTCTCTAAGGTCGTCAAAAGAAAGGCGGAGGTGTCCGAATTGGCCGCTGGTACGCACTTCGGGTGATGCTTTGGTGTTTGGGTTGGATGTTGTGTCAGAGTTGTCGGTGAGATAGGCGGACTGCTGTAACCCTGCACAACTGCGCGGAGAACATCGGGCAGGTGGCCCAACTGGTGAATTGTTCCATGTGGCAGCATGTGCGCAGAATCTCCGTCTGCACATTAGTTCATACATCCCACATTCTGAAGCCAGCGCTAGCGCGCCACTATAGTGGAATTGAGGAGGGGAGGTGCAATGAGCCGCCGAATGATCGTAGAGGCAGCATCGGTGGCACGGCGGTGTTTATGAAGTTCTGCTGGCTAGACGAAGTTTTTAGCCATGGAACTTCATGCCGGTGGTAATAGCTGCGGTGTAGTGCACCCTGTCCCGGAAGACCAGTGGTACTAGTGGAGTTTACCGGTTATGCCGTACATGCGACTGGCCTTTGCGACTGGGAGTTATCTGCGTTAGGCCTCTTCAAGGAAGGTCTTTGCTGATAAGCTTCGGTCAATGGCGGCTGCTACAGCACTTAAGCGGCAATAGAATCCGGTGATGTTCCGTGCAACGAGAGCAGAGTTGGCGGAAAAGTTACTTATTGTTGCTAAATGGATGGCCATTGGAGGCGGTGGAGGCAACTAGATGTTGTTGCCGGCAACGTCTGCATAAGTTGTGATGAATTAAGGTGCGGTGCTGGCTGAGGTGGCGGATGGAGACGGCTGAGTAGGTATAAAACTAGAGCAAGAGGGAGCTCTTCCCTTTATACCAGTATCAGAGACAGGCCAACGGCAGATGACAGCCAATAAGCAACCATGTTCCATCCTAATAGGCCATGTCCACCTTCCACGCATAGGAAATTATAGAGCAACAAATGGACAGTGCACACACTTTGCTTCGAGACACTGCCGAGGCAATATGCGGAAGAAAAAAACAGCTCTCTCTAAGATCCCTTCCGACAAAGGAAACGAAGGCAGCTCGTCCAGCACCTCCACTCACGCAGCCCATTAAAGCGGCCAGCGCCTCTGATTCTGACCAGCTCAGCCAGTCAGGCTTTGCCGGAACCCCTGCCAGCTAATTTTCATGGTGGTCAGGGGAGTCCACCGTCAGTTCCCGGCCTCGTTGATTCTCCATGCCGCCCAGCATCTCTGGACAAGTTTCCAGAGCGTCCAGGATCACGAAACAATGGAGACCTACTGCAATGGTCACGATTGTATTCCTGGACCGAGATGACTACTCGGCGGCCCTGGTGCAGGACTGCCCTTGTTAAGGCAAACCTTTCCGCTCCAGGTCAACCGCAGTGTTCGTTCACATTCCATGCCGCTGCTGCTAATACCGCCACCTCGCCGAAAGCTGTAATGCCGTTCCACGCTGCTGCTATTGCAGAAAAAACACGCTGACCGTTGATTGACACCCTTACGACCTGACACGGCGCTACTGCTACTCGCCTCCTGTGAAGGCCCGGGGCACTTCTCCAGTCAGGCCGTTTGTCACTATATCAACGCAGAATCTCTACATCTCACAGCTTCGCTGCTCCGACTTCACAGATCACAGCACCACCTGAACAGGAAGCAACTCATCAAACCACTTCGTCGACTCACATCGGCACTGACAGTCCACCTGTGGTTCTTCAAAACCTGGAGGACTTACAAGCAGAACTTCTGAACTTAAACGAAAGACTCACGCAATAGAGGAAACCATAGCCGATGTCAGGCGCGACATCCACCCTCGAAGCAACGAAGAAGACAGCAGGTTTCCCCAGATGACCACTGCCGACCTGGCAACATCACAGGCCAAGAACTTAGGATCAATCCGACAGGTCGTCCAGAAGGAATTGACAGCCCTTCAGACGAGACTGAGCGACTAGTTCCTGCACCAGCAGAACACCAAGCTCCGTCCAATTGGGTGGAATCTACTGGATCACCATCACCACCACGCGACAAGATATAACTAGGACTACGGGATCATCACACCTACTGTCTTAACACCCACACTTTAATCCTTTCAGTTCATCACTCCAAATTCCCCACGGTGTAAATAGGACTTCGGCCATGCTTGCAGCCTAGCTAGCATTTCAATTGGCTTAGGTCCAGTTGGGCCAGCCAATACATCCGCTCCCTGAATGAGCCGGTGCAATAGCGGCAATACTGCATATCCTCTCTTCCATTCCTGTTTCTCCTTCCTCCTTTTTCCTTTCGTGGAGGAGTTTTTAGTGGATATGACCACATACTGGCGAGTACCAGTTAGCACATAACTGTTTTTCTCCTCCACTCGAAAAATAAAAGCGCTCTCCAATTTTGTCTGGATTCCGGAGCTGTTTTAGTGGCTTGGACTTCCCCAAAGATGCCGGTCGCCTTTTTCGTGAAACTTCAGAGAAGAAAACAACTAGACCACAGCCTACTAGTATATATAATGTAGTTGAGTAGAACCAATGCCCATTTTGTGAAGCTTCTTGTCATGTTAAAGAACACTGTTGTCTTTCATTTATTAAGACTGCCTGCAATGTCTTGCTTAACTGAGTACACGCGGCAAATTAAGTTTAAGGGAATTTTATGGGTGTGTACGCTGAAAGCATCTTCTGTCGTTATATTATAGGTTAATTTTTAGGTAAGAATATAGATTTTTATAACCATAAACTCTGCTGAATGTAATTTGACTTCCGTACTGAAAGAGCTGCAATTGTATTTTGTGTATGCATGGATATACTTTTTCTGTAATGAAAATAGCGCTTAATATTACAAGTAGGTACTTATTACCGACGCAGTGCATAAAATGGTGTTTCTTGCTTCTGTCCCAAATGTCTAATAAAAATTGGATCTCTATCTTTTCATATAATGAAACAAAACCACATCTTGAGTCTTTACCGCAGATATAATGATCATTATCTTCTCTCAAAGACAGGCAAAATATGTAAAGCACAGATTCTATGCCAAATAAATCTTTCCATTGTGAATTCAATATAAACTGATATTTAATACAAACATATTAGAACTTCTTTTGGTGTTAAAACTAGAGTCTAAAAGAAAACACAATTAACCTATTTCATCCATCCCCATTATCATTGCCCAAGTGGTGAGTTGAGTTTCTAGTATGACCTAAGCGGCCTGCCAAGCAACCAGGAATACTCCTGTGCTACCTTCTGTGTAGTCAGCCAAGCAGGGACACGTGAATGCCTCCATAGGTGTACTGCGGGCTTTCTCAGTGTACTGCAATAAATAACTATAATAGCATTTAATACCAAGGTAATAAAAAGGCAATCATCTAATAAAATGTGTCCGTCTTTTGTGCATTAAGGCTAGGATTTATTTTGCTGAGATTGAATAACCGTTGCCCCATAAGTGTATGAATTTAAATACAGAGAAGAACATTTGGGATTTCTGCACTGTGGTGGTTTATTCTGAAATGCACCCAGTGGCATAACAGATGCTACCCTCAGCAAAGAAGTCCAGCGGAGTAAGATGGGCAGTCATGGAATGGAGACAGGCAGGAGTTCAGCGACGTAGGGAATATGTTGTCTCCTAATGCTGCCTGGTTTTTGACTTGTTCATTCGAAATTCTAAAAGGTTGGTGCACCCCTTTCGCCAGACTATATTAACAATAATTCAGCTAAAAATATAAAACTATCATGTTTATTATGTTTTGGAATATTTATATCAAGGAGGAACCACTGCTGTGTGCAAAGCCATAGAATGACGACAATTTAGTACGCATACTCACTGTGTGCATGAGAGTACGTGTTGACTGCCAAGCACTGTAAAGAAATGGTTAAACCCCATTGTGGCCTGCTTATGGCCACTTTAAATGGAGTTAACTTGTTAATATTTTAAAGTGTTGCACCTTTATCGTAATTGGCGATTCTAAATTCTGTTTAATACTTAGTGAGAGGTTAAATGTATTACGAAACATTGTTGCAGGTGTTCACTTTCACTCGCATTATCGCTGGGCGGAAAAAATAAACTGACCATGTCACAGGTGTTAACGTTTTAGTAGTAAACACTGTCTCAAAAATAAAATGTACCATTTGAAATACTTGGTTGTAAATAAGAATGATATAAGAAATGCCTTCTGTTTGGCGTAAAACCTATTTTTAAATTCCGAAATTTCGCGACACACTGCACCGGGGCGGTTTGACGCCGATTCGGGACCTGGTATACGGTATAGAGTTTTGTCGAGGACATCATCTCAAGTGAGGGAACGCATCAAATTCGTAATCTTCAAAACGTCGTGCACCTTTAAACCTTGTGTCTTCCTTGGTCAATGTGCAGGCGCTTTCCTCGAACTGACGACCGACATGAAGTTATCACACATTTGTGCGTCCTTCAGCAAACTTTCCTCACTATTTGCATCAACATCTCATATTTATAGATGTGAAGGAGCCCGACAAGTTATATGCATACATGACTCTTCCCAAGGCCATTTGAGCTTCCTCTTTCTGCCAACACGTTTACTAGGACTATGTGACCCTAATTAGTGTTTCATTACTGCACGTGATTTTTACACAATGCAAATGCCAAACTTATCATACTGGCTATATGTATTGTTATTGTGGAGGAAATTTAGAGGTATGTTTATGCAGTTCAAATCAGAAGTTTAAATTAAAATTTCGTTCACTAGAGTATTAGGCAATTTACACATTGAACGCCACTCTTGCTTTTTTGTTGATACATTCCGATTAACAGGAAGCTGAATGTAAGCACATCCTCGGTGTAGTATTTTACGATTTCCATCAGTCTCAAAAGTAAATGTTTTGGTGCATGCACCGACCCTAATAACTTTGATGTTATAAAAACAATTTTGCTTCCGGCTGAATGTGTAATTTGCTAACAGCTCCTGATACTGTGACGTCATTATAGAAACTGAATATTCATAAAACGCGCTTTCGTAACGAATGCAGAAGCACACAAATATTTCAACATAAGATACGTTATGGTTTTATTTATGGCTTAATTTTACACTTAATTGCGTTATTAATAGTTTCTGTCCTTTTTTGTCCTGATTTGCAGTCCCTTTATTAAGCTTCGTCTTACTTTGCGGCAGAGCAAAGTATGATGACAAAGTAGCCCTCAAACTCGTTTTTACTTTTTCTCTTAAACATATTACTGTGCCATTATCTTCATAATTATCTTGTCTCAGCTTTTTTTTAAATCCTGATGTTAATTCAACACATGTTTCGTGTCCTAGGAAATCTAGGCTTAATACAGACGTTTGCGACTTCGAGCAGTTCATGAGTGAATAAATTAAATAAACACCTTGCTTTAAGCTGCGCAGAGAAAGATGAATTACGAGATAGTAGATTTACATAAGAGTAAAGTAGGGCCTTAGAACGTTATCCTGCCTTTCTAAGCAAATATGAGTGACTGAAAACCCTTGAATGGAAGCTGTTCGTATGAACTACTACATTCAACGTTAGTGGTATATTAATGGTGCAGTTTGTCCATATTATACCAACGCCGAACTGACGCCGTACGTGTAGCAAGAGTAAACGGTGTTCCCAATTAAAGTCACTTACTAAACCAACAAATATTTAAGAGAAATTTAAAGTGTTAAATGTATAAAATTTAATTAGGAATCTATTTAATTAGGGTTAACATAGTTTTAATGTTAAGTTCCATATTGTCAAGAAACCTATTATCAACTGGATTGCACAGGCTGTTTTTCAAATTGATGTAAGAAATGTTCTTCCTTGGAATAATACGTAATGTGAATTGATCGTATCTATTGACTGCGTTGTTTTTATTATCTTATAGAACATTGGGAAGACAAAGAGAATAGCGAAGACGCAAACAGAGATCACGTTGTTCTGAACTAATTTTCAGTTTCTTCATATGCACAAAGAAACAATTCCTATCCAAATGTCTTCATGTTATATTCACTATTATCTACATCATATGCTGTGCCATTAAGTCTTTTCCGTCTTCAATAAAGCCTTTTATAGTTTTTTTTAGTGGGCTAAATGCTTGGTTTATATTTTAATATTTGTCTTGGTAATCTACTATTATCCATTCTATATAAATGGTCCCATATTCATTCCCTTTCTTTAGTTTTGTGTCATTTGTTTTCAACACTTAAGGATACCTATGATTGAAGTTTTTAAATTCCAAACTAATAATGGTAGATTTCTAAACTTTCTACCGTAGAGGTATATGCGTATATACGTTGCTATCCAAATTTTATCCATTTTGTTGTAGAGGTTTAAAATTTATGTATACGTATGTTTATTATTTTGTTGCGTCATTTAAAGCGTCCCTTCTAGAAAATCTTGCAATTTCGACCGTATTTTCTAACCCTACCATTGACAACAAATGGTTTAGGCCATATTAATTGTTCCATCTCCACATAGTGTTAATTAAACTAGTTACACCATCATCTTCTTGGCCGGCCTGCACTTCGTCTTCCTTGTGGAATCTCCGCTCAGAATCTCCAGCCTGGGTTTATATGCACATTTTTAAAACTGCCCTATGTTTCTGTGTGTTTCATCTAGATTGGACTCAACACGTAAGGGTGGTTCTTTCACGTAGGTTTGCAAATTGCGTTTATCCTAAGTTCCTATGATCTAGATTAAAAGATTATGAACGTGGGTATACAACTCCTAAAGTGTTCCTATAAATTAATAGTATGAAATTGTTACATATTTGTGTCTAACACTGCATCGGCCATGAATAGTTAACCCCAATTGTGGTGTAACAAAGGTTTCGATTTCTTTTTTGTAAATATTAGCAGAAAGAACATTTATTTGGATCACGATAAGCACTAACTAAACCATTATCGTCATGTTATTCTCCAATCTAGTTTTCTAATGCTTACGGTTAGGGGTTACTCTGATACTCTTAACATGCTAATGCCGTTGAAATCGGAGTTTGACACTACTTAAGGCGTGGAATATTATTTGTCCCACACAAGAAAAAAGGAAAATGAAGTATGCATCACTGTCCGAGAAGCTAAATTCAAAATAAACGTGATCAGTAGTTTGAAGTTTTGCTCCACACCAATGTCGATACTGAGTCGTACACCATAAAATAGCTGAGTATTTATGTGTATATCAAAACATTAAATGTGTAATCACTGCAAATATAGCGCCTTTGGATATACAAATACTACGCGTGTAATATGAAACCAAATGACATTTAACGCTCAAACAGTCGACGGAAAGCAAGATAGCATGCGCTCATAGTGTTGTGTGTGTGTGGTGTGTGTGTGTGTGTGTGTGTGTGGTTTACTCCACGTTCAGTTTTTTATTTTCAATGCAAACCTCGCTTTAATGAGGTGCACAATATGTAAATAAAAGCCATCACATTATTAATGGCAGAAACGCATTGACCCCACATCAGACCTTCATTTTTATTTAAGTAATAATTAATGTTTAAAAAATGGAGCGGAAATGCTGGCTTGGAGTAGGTGTTTATCACTCCAGTTGATTAATGTGCATTTTATTAACAATAAACATAAAAAACATTGCGTTTATACCGGGAATGAGCATACCTGCCCTACATGGAGTAAAGAGTTATGGAATGTTTTAAAAGTGTAGACAAAGAATGTCAAGAGAGACGCTCCCCTCCTCTGTAGCGGGGCGCCTCTCATGTTACTCAAATCGCGCCTTGCAGTGACAAACTAATAGAAGCTCTCCTCAGACAGCGTTTCAATGTCGACATAGAAAAAAAATAGCACAAAAGGGTTTAACTGATTACCATGTACACCACTTCTTGCTGTTATCTTTGTTTGAATTCTATCGTATACAAATGGTAGTAAAGCTAAAGTCTCCAAGAAAATCCTATTGTCAACCGTACGAAGTTTAAGTATTTATACACGTTGTGCAAACTAACTCCTCATCATAGCTCTGTAAGCCGATGTCATATCTACTATACTTTCAGAACTGACCTGCGAAGTCTCGTGCCTCCTGCATAGATCGGACGCACGTTAAAGATTGAATTTCCGAACTGAAATACTAACAGATTGCAAGCTAATTAGATGATACACATGCATTAGTACATTTGAAAAATATAACTAACCAATAAGGAAAATTTCCTGCTATCCGAGGAAAAGCAAATAATATCCACTTACAAATTTGAGTTGAACATTTCATACTTAGAAACCATTAACACATGAGCCGTTGCTAAGAGGTCATACAGAAAATAGAAATTGTAAAGGACGTATTTAATTGAAAGTAAAATTCTTCTATGGGCATTTAAAAAGTAATTGAAGAATAATTATCTAAGTACCCTGTGTGGTGGATACCATTGTATCGTGTGGAAACTTTAAAGCTGTAACGAAATGAGAGGAAGGCAATTGTAGGCGAGAGAGAATAGTACGACTAAAACAGCCGGTAATTAATAGATACGTTTT
Organism: Deroplatys truncata; assembly: GCA_030765065.1. Classification (NCBI taxonomy): domain Eukaryota; kingdom Metazoa; phylum Arthropoda; class Insecta; order Mantodea; family Mantidae; genus Deroplatys; species Deroplatys truncata. Next base: position 180,491,831 of record CM060977.1, read on the forward strand.
TAAATAGTGCACGAGGGAAGAACAATGCTGAATAAGCTATTAAGAGGAAAACAAATTACCTGGGATATTTAGCCATTCACTGGAAGGAAGATTCGGGACGGAATGTATCAATAATTCATATGCGGAGAAGCAGAGAAGTACGAAATCGTGTAGCCTGGGATTGCAGGTGAAGTACTCCTTGTATAGTAAACTATGATTGATTGACTGGTTGATTATCAATCATTGGCTGAAACAAATTTCACTTAAAATAAAATATAGCGGGAGCAGTGCGTCATACACATAAATTGTCATTCTCTTCCTAGATACAAACCACTTGTTCTCATGTTGCGGTACATTAATGCGCCGCTAGGTTTGATTTCAAGATGCAATACAAGTAGATGACACTACTGTCTTATATCAACGTTAGAATATATGTCCGAAAAATCGGGACTGTCCCAATTATGTGTTCCGAGTGGAAAGGTGTCATGTCAGAATACTGCAAAGAAGATAATGATCCCAATTTTATAGTTTATGATGAACTATGAATAACGAAGGCAAATACGAAATTAAATTTGGTAATGTACCAATTTGATTATCGTGCTACAGAACACATGATGTCGAATTATAAGAACGTTTTGCTTCCTTTAGAGAAAGTTATGAATAATAAGATTTTTTAATTTGAAGTTTTTTCAATCTGGCATATTCAATCTGGTCATATCGTACGATGAGTGAATGAATGAATATACGAATCAAAGCATGAAATGTTCCTCAAACAAGTTCTTAGAGCTTAGAGTTAGCCGACATCGTCTTCTCAACCTAAGGGACACTCCAGAAATAAAATATAATCCACGTAATTCACCATGACGGACATTCAAACTCGGGACCTCTTGAATGTGAGGCAGACACGCTACCCCGAGACCACAAAGCGAGCGTGAAAATAATATTCCAATTGTTATATAAATTATTTTAAATGAATGATTTTCGACAAGATTCCTCAATGGCAAAATACTGAAAACACTTTTGAGTTTATATTTGTAACATACATCAGATTTAATGATTCTCTGATATTTGCCCAGTCAGTATGTTTGATATAATATGTTAAAAAATAATTATGGGAAGAGGAATAACAGTTTTAAAAGTAAGTAAACTATTGCAAAGTGGCTGCCCTTTTTTAATCATGCAAACTTCCCAGCAGTTTTCAGAACTAATGACAACAGCCGAGATTTCGTTCTTATTGCTAGTGCTAGTACTAATATTAAGAGGATATTTTCCATGATAAGAACACAGTGGTTTAGTGAGCGAAATTTAGTAATAGCATCCTCCCAAAACAATCTTATTACAGCCTAACATGGAAAAATTCATTTACATTGGACTTTGTGACTAGTTTTTCAAATGCAGTACTACAAAATATAGTCGTGAATGTCTTACACATTGCATAAGAAGGTCATAAAAATATGACTGACATGCAAAATCATGTAACAATTAATCCTGTTTGTTTATATTGAGCGTAGGCTATTCTTTATTTCTCCCATTACCATTCCAAAAGTATATGTCCCGATTTCACTTATGATATACATGGCAAACCTAATCAAGCGGCCAGTTTTTTGCTTGTTTAGTGAGCAGAAATCAGTTTATCATAAAATTGAAAGACTCGCACAGGCATTACCCATCCGATTTCCTTTGTTTCTCGAATCCTGGTTTTATGTAGAACGCTCGTTCACGCCTGTACAACACAAAACTAAGATGTTCTGAGAAACACTTAAATATTAGGTAGTGTGAGTCAATATAGCACGGACTCTGTATCTACAAGCAACTTTTCTCTCATGTGTCGTGTGAACCCACAAAAAGGATATTAATTATTGTTCTATTGTTTAACAGAAATGCTTGGAGGAAATGCTGTTGAGATACTCTTAAAAGCATTATGAGTTTTCACACATTCCTCAATAATCGCAGTGCACGAATTTAATTTCTATGTTAGGCTACATTCCCTGGTTTATTACCACTGCAGGCACATGAAAATAAGCTGTAAATGGTAACAATTGCTTTGCTTATAGCACGAGAGCATACGAAACTCGGCTCGATAAGTACGATGCTCGAAGAACGTTGCCAACGCAACCGTTGCTCTCTGCAGTCTATGTATCTGAATATTTGTGGTTCTGTGCTATCATACTGATGTTCAAGAGTTGCGTATACCTACTAGTGGAGTAAAGAAGACAACTCTCCTTGCCAACTCAACACACGGTTTCGTTGCGACTGTTCCATTTATTCAGTGCATACATAGACCAATGGAGATCTGTGACTATATGTCTAATGTAAATACGAGGTAATACATAAGAAACATGCTTACAGTAAGCATGGTTTGTAGCGGAATTTGGCATGGAATACTTCACCACAAATGGAAAAGCCATGAAATATAGCATTAGAGCTCAGAGGACGTTTAAAACATCATGTTAAACAACCTGTAATTTAATGGAACATGTGGCACTATTAGAAAGGAACGATGAGGAAACTGGACTTCCAACCTCCTCAGCTCCTAACTATGGATCAGAGTTTTTGAAGATCTATGTTTACACTAAGATGTTTCTTTAAAAGGTTACAGCTTTCGATGTAAAATAAAACACTGTGTAATTCAGATGTCGGTATATTAATGTGTTAATTAAAGCCCGAGGTAGCTTTATTGCAGACTATCAATAGCTAAACATATCAAAGTTGCTTTTTTACTAATACTCCTTAATTTTGGTCTACCTCCTATCGAAATAGAGTGTACTGCCTTCAAACTATATATCACATTTGTTTACATAGAACACTGCACGGTCACTAACGATTCCACCTTTTCTCGGCACTAACCCTCGGTGCGTAGAGCTGTCAAGGGCATGCGTTTTACCCGTACGTTTCATACGGTACATGATGGGACTCGCCCGTTTCTCCCTGAATGAATAGCCTATGCCATGTTACAGAGTCTTCGAATTTGTTTCTACCTACTGTTGTGGCCAATATTTATTTTACTACATTATGATATGCAAATTCCATTTTAATGCTTTGTTTTATCATTACCTCTAAGAAAAATGCATAAATAAGAAAATATGTTCCAAAATAAACATCACAAAAGCTTCACATACAATTTCATTCTGAAAGCCCAGGAATTACACAACTGCCATTAAAGTAAAGTATGCCACTACCATTATCCGGAAAGTGTTACTTTGCATTACTTACATATGCAGCATTAGTTCCACTACTGAAAAACAAGTTTATTGTATTTAAAATATTGTTTTATTTTAATGAGATACATATTAACAAAGCTGTGAAAACTTCGATAATGACAAATGCTATTTGTAAGCAAATTAAAGTTGTAGAACATGAAATCCGATAGAAATAAAACCGAAGAGAGTTTTCTTATAAAAAAATTATGTATCATCTGGTTCTGGGTCAAGTTCATGTCTACATTATGGAGTTCATATTCAAAATATAAATGAAAAACTCAGGTGAAAATATCATACGTCATTCTATCTCGTGTGCTTCGAGCTAAGGAATTAGTAACTTCAAATAATAATTTATTTTGGTTTTATCAATTTATGCTTCCGATAGAAGAATGTTGCTGTGAATGAGCAAAAAGTTATCAACAATTTCGGTAAAATAAAATATAACATATCAATAACTCAGTTTCGTTTAGCAATTTACACTTCCCGCAAATGAATGTTGCTTAACTGAACACGGTAATCAACTTTTCAGCTGAAGGAGAATATAATATATTACTAACTTATGATAAAAGCAGTAACTTATTATTTTTTTTTAGAATTCTACCTCCCAAAATATGAATGTTGTATGAATACATTCCATTAGGTAAAGGATCATAATATACATATAATAATCTGCCATGCCAGATACGCCAAGTGTGGTTTCATAGAAGGGACAGATTTAATGTTTCAATAAAAAAATGATGGTGATTATCATAAAGAGATAAGTAATGCAGTGCTTAGGGAATTGTTTACCGATCTGCTTCAGAGATTGGAAGAAGGGTGTGTGATAGTAATGAGCAGTGCTTAAAGAAAGAAAAAAAATCTCCAATGCAAATTGCAGGAAGCTGAAATTTTGTCATGGCTTCAAAGCAAGAATATACCTCCTAATCCCCACACAGTAAAACATTCATTGTAAAACACAGACTAAACATATTATTGTTAGTACACGCATTCATATATCAGCTGTGACTGTTGACCGCGTTTGTATTTCATTTGTAATCATAACTCCACAACGTGAACTTGAGCTACGAACAAGGAAGGCAACAACGCCAGTGAAATAAGGGACTGAGCCTTCCCTTTGGGTTTGGTCACTGGGTGTTCGAAAAGGAAATAAGACATCTACTCGTTCAGTATTCCAAACGCAAGGGTCTCTTGGATCCAGTACACCCAACTCGCCCCTATGCAGGAGCTCATTTGTGTTCGAAGACATAAATGGTACAAAATAGTGCACAAAAATTGTTCGATGGACGCCTTCATCGGTGCGTTCCTAGCCTGTTGGTTTACTTACTAAAACCTCTATGCTAATTATCAGTCATGTGATATTTATTATAATCAAGGAAAACATGAAAGAGTATTAATATAAAAGGTAGTTTGGTTTATAGGAATTTTCTTCATAATCTCGTGTCGCGTCTTCCAGGTATGCTAAACTTAAATACCAACTGTGCTGTTTATGAGACATTTCGTAATTACTTCATCTACCACATATGTAGTACGCAGAAAAGGTATTGGACAGCTAGAATCAGATTGAAAAATTCAATGCCATAGCCGGAATTTGAATCACGGGTTTTCCAGCTTCCGTCCTGTTGCTCAAACCAATGGAGTTAGCCTTTTGACATGCTATAACGAAATTAAATTCTCCAACTGAGACCATTTTTCACGGTAAACCACAAGGAGACCTCAAATTCATTTTCAGATAGCATACCCCAATGCTGATATACCTACAGTAGTGTAAGTACTTTAAGTCCCGGGCATCATTGTTAGGTCACCAATGATAAACTATTCTCTCACACAAGCCGTGTGTAGGACAAGGTTGGAAAGACTGCCATAGCCGGGATTTGAACCACAGATCTTCTGGTTTCGTCGGTTGCTCTAGCTAATGTCGTATTGATATGTTGCCACGGTAACTTAGTTGGTTAGAGGAACCGGGCGGTAACCAGAAGATCCACTGTTCATAACCCGGCTATAGCATTAAATTATTTCGGTCTGATTCTACCTTTCCAAACTGAGTGTACATTTAGCTTCTGTAAAGGAACAATTAACAACCAGAATAGCTATGGCACTACATTAAAAAATTCCATATAGTGATATACGTGTTTTGGTTCCTTTGAGTCTTTTCTTATCTGAAGAAACAGAGAAGATACTGCATTCCATTAAAAAATTCCAAACAAAGAAACTATGTTTTGAGTTCCTGTGATCCCAAAATAACCAATTTTTAAAAAATGTCCGTATGTGTCTGCCTATATGTGTGTGTGCCTGTGTGTGTGTGTGTGTGTGCGCGCGCGTTCACCTTGATTGAAATACATGTATTAAATATACTTACATGGAAAACAAGATGCATAACTTGAATATTCTGGGAACAGCCTGGGAAGCCCTCTTCACTCGAAAGGAGTTTTATATCATTCTTATAGCTTGGTAAACGTCAAGTGATAACCGAAAACGTACTACAGAAAAAATGTAGATGTCTTTAAAACGCACTATTTATTTGAAGTAAATGTTTTGTGGCATAAACAATTTCTGACATATCTTATTAATTGTCATATTTGTTCAATACTTTTGACACTCTTTGTAAGTACTTTAAATTTTCAGTTATTTCGAGCGAATGCATGGAAACAGTATGGAATTTTAAGACCAGGAGAGTGGGGTAATGGCGAACAGGCATGTATCTCTTCACAGAGTAGTTGTACAGACCTCTAGTTAGTGCTGCCATCTGAAGCGATGTTCTAGAACGTCCTCTGGAAGAAGCCAGTGCAGAGGAAATATTTGTTGCGAACTTGTGTGTCATTTTGTATTTTCCGTTCATCTCTTATAGTACGAGAATATACTTCAAACCAAAGTAAGTGCCAAGTTTTTAACACTATGGCAATACCCCAAATCACTGTATAATGTACGATTATCCTTAAATTAAAGGCATTAAAGCCGTGATTTTTAAAAGTATTGTAGGCATACTACTGCCGTAGCAACAAAATGGCGTGCTTTGGGGTAATGGCGAACGCTCACTCCGCGTGTGTTCGCTATTACCCCACACATAATGAAATACCCTTTACCATACGAAATTTAACAGTACTTAAATGACATTGAATTTTATCGCTAGAAACTGTTTATTTGCGACAGTTAATGCTTTTAATTTCTATGATCGAAAACAATTAATTATTTTATTAAAGATTACAGTACATTTGTTACAGATGCCGCGCCAAAGACCTAGAACTACGAATAAAGCCGATTGGAAAGAGGTAACCATGGTAAAAGCCCTTCAAAGAAGGAAGGAAGCAAGCTTCGAGAAGTATCAAGGTCTTTCGCAATCCCTCTTACAATCCTTCATAGTAGGGTAAAATCTGGCGATACAGAAGGTCCTAAAATGGGAACAAGAGCCATTTTTTCTCGTGAAGATGAGGGACAAATATCTGAACATGTTCTCATCTTGGCAAAGTTGCTTTATGGCATTTCACCAGAGAAACTGCGTCGCTTGGCCTTTGAACTTGCTGAAAGAAAAGGCATTAAAACCAAGTTCAATAATGAAAACAGAAGAGCTGGAAAGGATTGGTATTACAGCTTTTTGAAAGAGGGGCAGCAAAAGAAAATAGCTGCTAAGACAAATGTGAATAGGAAGAGAAGCTATATCAGGAACATCAACTATGAATCATCATCATCTCAAGAAGACATAGTACATGAATCTGAACTTGTGATGATGATGATGATGATGATGATGATGATGAGTTGGATGACATTGGTCTCATCGAAAATAGGACATATATTTGCTTCATTTGTGGAGAATTTGGCCGAGATGGTGAACTGTGGTTGAAGTGTTCGTCTTGTTCGAATTGGGTTCATTCGAAATGTGCAGCATGTGAGCGACATGAAACATTTATTTGTAACACTTGTATTAAAAACGCATAATGCAAAATGACCAAATAAATCAAAACAAATTAATAAACTGCTGTGCAAAGGTCTCAATTTCAAATTTAGTTTAATTTTTGCATTAATTTACTCTTTTTTCATAGCTTTAATGATGTTTAAGCACTGTAACCTGGGAAAAAAGGTATATGTGCATATAACATCCGCAAAAAACTATTTTTGAGCTAATTTTTTACTGAAACTCATTATTTCAAGAACATTAACCACTTGTTCGTCATTACCCCACAATGATGGTTAATGGCAATCATTGCAACTTTTTTTTCAATTTTAAAATACTGTGTTCCATTTTTAATAATTTGGGGCGTTCTTGCTGTAAAAATGTTTAGCATTAAAAAAGCATTTAAGATATAATTTTGAAGCTCTAATTTTACAGTTAAGTCCTTCAAAACATTGCTTTTTCTTAGGTGTTCGTCATTCCCCCACTCTCCCCTATATAGCGTCCAGTTGTTAAACATTTGACTTGCGCTGTTCCCTTTGTGCCGTGACGAAATGTGCAATATTTCTGCAATGGTTTATTTTGATTAAAAATAATAATTTGTATACCTGCCAATAAACGATGGAGGGTAGAGAAAGTCATGTGAATGTAATACATTAGATTCTATTTATGCTGTTCAAGACACACGTGCATACACGTTTGCGCAATGACCTATTAGTAACATACAATATTTGGTAGGAAAACCTTCTTCAATCTGCATAACCTAAGGTGGTGTAACGTGACGGTAAACACAGCCTTTAAAGGCACTCATGAAATTATAAATATCAACAGCGCATACATAATTATTTTTTTCATAGCATATAGTGGTCTGTACTTAATAAAACAAAAAGTATGAAATTCTTGTTTTATATGAAAATCTTTATTATAGAGACAAATCGTCCCTAAGGTGGCGTAAAGTGACAGTAAAGACAAACCATTTGTTTTAAAAGCACTCGCGCAAATTATAAGTATTAACAGCACATATGTAATCTATTCTTTTTCATACCATTTAGTGGTCTGTATTTAATAAAACAAAAGATATGAAATTCTTGTGTTATAACATGCTTGTTGAACACCCGTACTTATAACAGGGACAAACGAGCTAAATAGATAAAATTAAGGAATTATAATACCTTTAAACATTTAACTCCGCGATCATTGAATCTCTAAATATTTAATTTTATGTCCTTCGTAATTTTCCATCTAGTAATATAATATGTAGGTACAAGTCAATGAAGTGAGTTAAAATTCGCGCAACTGTAGTCGTAGATGAAAACTTCGCCCATTTTTGGCCCCAAAATGCATTCTGCAGCCACGGTTCTGTAATGCGTTTATTGGTTCTGTGTCTAACCTGTACTAAATAATAAAATTAATAATCATTAATTGCTATTAAATGCTGCAACCATGAAAATAAGCTCCAGAAAGCTTAAAAAGCAAAGGAATATCATAGGTCTGGAAACAGCAGAGTAAACACTGTTGTGAGTATTCCAGCAAGGCTGCCATATGCCGGGTGGATTATATAAATTATCTGACTATATATAAAGAAAATTTCTCACATGTAAACTTTAATTTATTTTCCATGAAAAGCAATGTGGAGATGCTTTACATGTATGAAATATTAAAAGTTGTGTGCGTTGAAACAAAACGATTGAAATGTATTCCAGTTATAAACACATAAATAATGCAGTGTAATGTAACCAATGCTGTATCCACAGCGAGGAGCTCTGGAGTGGCCTAACAGTCCACAAGCCCTTAAAGCTGGACCTTGACTGAGCACTGGACGCGTCGGCAAATGGTAGATATCTGGGACCTGAACCAGTGGTGTCGGCTGACTATCGACAGGCAGGACAGGTCTGTGTCTGAATAGCCAATAGAAGACTACGAAACAATTACCCAAACCCAAGGTGCTATGTGACTCGTGCCGAAGGCTGCATGGGGCAAGAGAGATCAACCGTTAACGGAGTCTCTGAGATTCCTTACAGCCTCTTAATGTAGTCCTACCTAGGCTTGAAGGGCTCTGCCTGGGGGAACCTGAGATATCTCTAGCTAAACGAGGGAATTATAGAAGTTTCCAGTTGCACCAAATCGGAAGCGTCCATAACAGGGGAGGTAGCTGGGTCCCTAAAATGGGTGCCTGTCACCAAGACAGGAACCGTGCAAAGGAGACAGGAGCTGTGACTCCCGGAGATGTGGAGAGTCAGTTCCTGTCTCCAAAACCGGAAGTCCCTTATAAGGACTTCGGGAGTAATAACTAAAAGGGCGGTGGCGGGGAGCACGAAAAAGCCGCCTGCTCCACACTTTGAACAATTGGAGGTGGGAACTGCCATTTCTGGAGATGTGGAGATGCAGGCCCACCTCAAAAAAGGGGATCAATATCCCTGGGTTGCCCCAGAGGAGGACCAAGCGTGTTTAGGAGAATTGAACTCTACTGGAAAAAGCTCAAGTCGATTAGGTTAAGCTATGGTGATTTCATTAATTCAGAATAAGTTAAATACAGTAAATCTTTGACGAAAACACAATTCAATTTGTAGCTCAAAACTTAATAATTTTACATCACTCATCTTAATTATATCTTCTTCATTAACGTTAAAGCAACTTCATACAAATTACATACACAACATTTATGATTACAAATTCAGAAGTTATTTGAACTATTTCAATTTATCCAAAATATAATCACGCAAAATTTAGCATACTGATTCGAGATTGTCTAGCAACGTAACGAAGCATGGTCTGGATCTTGCCATAATATAGGGACCCTGCCTTCGGGAGGGTCATATTATGTGATTAAATATAAAGAGTTTTATTTTCAGTGCTTTGTCTCATATAAAACGCTAAGACTCTGTAACGCTGGGCTGTGCTGGTCTTTCTTTCGAAACATATGGCGGCGATCTTTGAGGTATGAGGAGAGCGGAGTACCACGTCCAGCAGTAGTCTGCTCATCCTATTACCCATATGACTCTGAGATACCATTCCTCCTCCTCCTCCTCCTCCCCCTCCCCCTCCCCCTCAAGAGTTCAAAATTCTCGCGCTCTATTGCAGGGACAGAAACCTCAACCTCTTAATTGGTTGTGACTTCAACGCCTATTATAGCGTATTGTGTAGTACGGACATCAACGGGAGGGGAGGAATGTTTCTCGAGTATTTAAGCACAACAGATCTTGAGATCTTGAACCAAGGGGACTTTACGACTTTTGTGAATTATCAACAGGAGGAAGTCCCAGATTTGTCACTAGCGTCCTCCGGGATTCTAGGGGAAATCAAGGGCTGCAGTGTTTGTTTGGAACCTTCCCTGTCCGATCAGACATATTTGCTTCGATCTTGAGGGAAAAGGAAAGGACCACCTGTACCTTAACCCTAGGAGGACCAAATGGACTCCTTTAGAGCGGACCTGGACGGCGGATAAAGAGTGGATCCCAGATCAGTCAAATAGCATTTTTGCTGAAGGTTTTATAAAGAATGTTACATAGGTATTTGAGGAATGCGGTACTAATGAGCAGATCAATTGACCCTCACCACTATGCCTACTGGCTGTATAAATATATGGAAACGGACTCCGGTGATACTGGAGAGGTTGCTGGACTGTGGAGTACTGGCCATATTAGTATTTCTGGGCATTGAAGGTGCATAATTTAGGCACTATTAGGCATTTTCTGGAGGGTGATGGAGTCAGCCGGGTAGTTACGAACTAGATTATGTTGTCATTGGTATCCATCAGTCAGAGGTGATCCCAGGGAGTGAGTCTTTGAGGGCAACGGTGTCCTGTGGTGCCTACAAGGAGGAGTTTTGAGACCCACTTTGTGGTGTCTGGTGGTAGAAAATCTGCCGAACAGACTCAGTGGGGAGGGCTTCATGTTCAAGGATATGCTGATGACATATGCCTTGTAGCAGGTGGAAAATTCTCGAGTACTGTTTCGGATCTTATACAGAACTCCCTATATGCTCTAAAGGAATTGTGTAAAAAAACGGATTTTCTATTAATCCGGACAAGACTGAAATAAGGCTCTTCACAAGGAGAAGGAGGGTACCCGGTTTGACAGAGCCTCATCTATTTAGGAAGAGGTTTAAGCTTTCTGGAGTGATTAGGTATCTAGGGGTTATTCTGGATGCTGGGCTAAGCTGAAAAAAAATGTAGATTATAAAACAAAGAAGGACAAAAAGGCCAGCAGGAAATCGATAGGGCTAAGGGGTTAAATGGCTATACATTTCGGTTATAAGGCCTTCGATATCTTATGCGATGCTGCTTTGGTGGCCTACCTCTGTTGTGAAGGCAGTAGCTGCCAAGTTGGATTCGCTGCAAATATTGGCGTGTATGATGATAACGGGGCGGTACAGACTACCCACACTCCGCCCTAGACATCTTGGTGGATCTTCCTTCTTTGCACTATTTGAGAAGGGGTCTCGGGTGGGTGTGCACCGCCTCTAGACAATAGGAGTGGTGCTTCAAGCTACCCCATAAAGGGCTCTCACTGATACTCTCAGGACTTCAGCAGATTCATCCTATTACCTTGATGTTAGAGGATTTGATGGGGAGCAGATATAAGTTTAGTGCATCATATATAATGGTAATGCCTTCCAGGCAGAAGTGGTAACCAGTGACGTGTCTCTCCCGGAGTCAGCGTGCAGGATGTAGTTTACGAATAGTTCCCATCTCGGTGGCAGAGCTGGGACTAGAACAAAGCTTTTTGTTCACCTTGGTTGTATTGCCACGGATTTCCAGGCTGACATATGGAATCTTAGGCATATACCATGCAGATAGACGAAGGTGTAGAACGGCTGGGATAGTACGGCAGTTTTGAAAGTCCTTAGGCGGTCAAAACTGTACCCAGTTTTGCGTGGCTTTGCTAGAGATTGTTGGAGACTGTGAAACTGTCCGTTGCACTTCCTTTTGTTCCTCGGCATGATGGCATTAAAGGAAATTAGATAGTAGACACTCTTGCAAAGAGGGGGACGGGGCTTATGTTTATTGGACCCGATCGCTTTGGCCGAACGACGTCTCGAACTGCTGTCAACGATGAGATAACCCAGCTTACGGCGAGAGATCATGTTGAAATCTGAAAGTGGGTATATACCGCGAGTAATTTCCTCTTGAATTTCACTAATTCTAAGCTATGAACTATCTTACAGGCCACCACGCTTTGTGAATACATTCATACATAATGGTGCTAACACAAGACCTTATAGCTCGGAAATGTGTGAGGAATTTTGGTTCCTCACAGCATACACTATGTGAATACAACGTTTTCGCTATACATAGGGATTTGTCCCTAGGATTCTTCTTTTTGGAGCCCAGAGGAGATTAGAAGGGCAGATATCAAGAACGTGGTCCAATTTATTCGGATATTGGACGCGAGTAATTTCCAGGATAAGAGGCACAAAGTGTTCCAAGAGGCTGTATGGAGGTCTTCTATAGAGGTCACTCAACGTTCATAATCATCATCCTCATCAACAACAACCTGTGCTGTAGGATAGCTTTAATTACTAAATAATAGCTTTTCGTCTGAGAGTATCATATTGCTCTAGTTATGTTTCATCACGATGTGTTTAAAATCTTAATGGTGTAAATTATTTGTTACTTTCATACATTATTTTGTTATGAAGTACCCATTTCCGAATCCAAAGTAGGAGAGAAAGGAAGGGAAGTCAAAGCTGTGTTTATGTTTTGAAATGTACTTCACTTTGCAGTACTGGTGACACTGAGTTGCTTAGAACCTTGAATACAGTAAATTGTAAATTCTGCTTAACTAGACGGACTAAAATAATATTCGGAAAGTACGTTTTACATTGTTTTAGCGCAGCTTTAGGTATGTTGCTGCATCTTTCAACGTTGTTAATCAGATGATGAAATTATAGTGCATGGGATATAAAATGTGCATGCTGTCGGCAACGCCAGTACTGAGATATTCATTTAACGTCATTTATTTGACGCGATTGTACGGTGACCGTTGTGAATTTAGGTGAGGCTCTAATTTCCATTCATTAAGCGTAATGATCCACTACATTTTTGTCAGATTTTAACAGCGAATTCAGGTGATAGTTGGCTCACACAGTGGAGCTTTCATCGGACCCCTGTCTGCACCCCAAACATGTAAAATTGGCTAGAAAATTGGTTCAGCTCTAGCAGATCAGGTATAATGTTTCTGAGACTGGCTTGAATTCTGAGAATCTTGAGCCCCATAAAATGTTTGTCACCGAATGTGTAGCCCTAATTTATATATGCAAAGGAGCTGTGAAAATCGACCTAAAGCATATTTTACGTTTAGCAGGTTGCATCACTCAAAAATCCAGGTTGTGTGATTCACTTAGTGTACATTATCTGATCAAACGTATCGAGTCATATATCTTAAATTGTGGTTAGACCTTACCTGTGTCACGTTCCTAACTACTGGATACTCATATAGGTTTGGCCCACCTTTCGTCTCCTTATCAGAGCTTTAACTCCGCCAGGGATACTTTCAATGAGGTGTCTGAATGTCTGTGGAGGAATGGCAGCCCCCTGTTCCACAAGAGCAGAAACCAGAGAATTTAATGATGTTGGACGCCGGGATCTGGAGCAAAGAAGACGCTCTAATTTATCCCAAGGTTGGTTCTGTTCGAGACATTGGGCAGGCCAATCTATTTTAGGAATATTGTTTTCCACAAGCCATTTCCTCATAGATGCTGTTTTATGACCGCATACGTTGTTATTCTGATGCAGAGAATCTACCGTAAGCAGCACGCCATGGTTTAAAATGTGTTCATATCCTTCCTTATTTACAGTTTCGTTAAGCGGTTTTTTACGTGTTTGGCCCCCCTCATTGGGGGGCCAAACACGTAAAAAACCTCAAATCATAATATCACCTCCTCCGAACTTCATTGTTGGCATTACATATGTAGGCAGGTATCGTTCTCTATAACATTCACCAAACCAAATCCTTCCATATGATTGCCGCAGTGTATAGCGTTATTCATCACTCAAAATCACTCGTTTCCAGTCATTCAATCCTCAGTGGCATCTCTCTTTACACCACCTCAAGAATGGGTTACCATTAACTATAAAAATGTTTAGCTTATGTGCAGTAGTTCGACCATGGTACCTCATTCCTTTTAACTCCAGACGCACGTCACTGCCTGGAATGATCTTTTACGATTTTTTAAAACACCCTATGAAATGCTCGGCGATCCCTGTATGTCATCAAATGAAGTCTATCTGATCCTTGTTTATCTTTGATTGTTCCATCAATTTTACCCCTTCAGTCACATCACCAACAGTCCCCTTCAGCAGTTTTAGAGGGGTTTAAATGTTCTTGACGGATTTGTATATTTAGGGGACAACCAATGACTAGACCACGTTCGAAGTCATTGAGCTCTCCTGACCTACACGTCCCGTAGTTACCGCTTGTCTATTAACAACACAACACACTCTGCCTCCTTTTATACTGACGGGTCAGCCTCGTATGATGTCTAGGGCTAAATTCCGCATTAAATGTGTGTGTCCGAATAGTTTGATCAGTTAGTGTATGTATCTACTTAAAGTTTAACCGATTTGAGTAGATATTTTGTTGATATTAATTGAAAGTAATATAACTAAAGCCTTCCTACTATTTTTGGTCATTCAGGACAATATACGCTATTATAGATACGCTGTGCTTAATTCGCACAATTACTTGCACCAACATAGGTTACATATACGTATACTACACATGAATTTAAGGTACAAGATATCTTCCAATTGAAATTATTGATGTGTATACCTTTCACACTTTCTTTGTATGAATAAGCATTTTTGTGTTCAACGACTGGCGTTGTTGCTAAGACATCCCATCCAATGCTTAATACAGAAAGTTTACATCTGTATTTTGAGGATGCAGTGGACTCTACAAAACAAGTAAAAAGGAAAGAAACAATACCCCATATCCTGGTAATAGAAATTTTAAAAAAATTCGCACATGTTCCAAGTCATATAATATTACCTAATATAACATACCAAATAACATACCTAATATTAGTTGTATGTTGTAAATTAAACAATGAACAATTTTAACATATGTAACGCCTAGGCAACTTTTGAGAAACAAATATTAGCGGTAATACAGTCAAACATGCGCTGTGTATAGCCTCTATTGCCTTGTTTTCTTTCATTATCTGTACGTGTTAAAGGTTAACGACGATACGGCTGTAGTCCCGTCTCCCGGCATTTTTAAATCCCGAAGGGTAGAACGTCATGCTATTAAACTCCTGTGGGTAGAGATCACAGTCCCTCTTGACTACACCTCGATTACCTACTAAAAATGCAGTTATATCACCTGCGAGGGGAAAAATGACAAAGTGCTGCGTTTTCCAGAGAAGATAATATCTTGCACGCGCGCGCGCGCGCGCACACACACACACACACACACACTCACGCACACATACACACACCACAGAAACGTGTACCAAAATTGGAATATCAGCTACGTGGGTGTTATCAAAGGGATGCGGTTGAAGAGAATTTTTAACAGGAAACGATGAGCAGGGGTGCGGTGCTGAGATATTAAAACGCTGGAGAAGCTGGAAACTATTTGTTTAATAACGACCTTGTTATTGGACTTTTAGGAAGAGCAAAGCCATTCCAGCGCGGTTTAGCACTCCAAATATGAATCTTCTGCTTTCAATTAATCGATTTCCGTTTTAATTTGTTCTTTCAGCTCCGGAAATAATTCATTCTTCAAGATAGAGATGTATTTGGAAACACTAAATAACAGTACACACTCTCCATTCAGAAACTAATACGTCAGCTAAGAATATGATTTTTGGCTGAAATCTACGCAAGGTTAAGGGTAGTTTATATTATAGGACTTACAAACGAGCGAACTAAATCAGTTTCGGTGCCCAGTGTTTCTGATCTCTGCCGATGTGTGATAGGTCGAATTTCTGTTTTCGTTCCGCTCGTCCTGCATCGCCCGGTGCATCGCTCCCCGGTCAGCCGAGTGCTCGTGTTCTGTTTTACTCACATTAACAACACAGAGCGAC
The DNA here is from genome assembly GCA_030765065.1 of Deroplatys truncata. NCBI lineage: Eukaryota > Metazoa > Arthropoda > Insecta > Mantodea > Mantidae > Deroplatys > Deroplatys truncata. The sequence goes on from CM060977.1 coordinate 180,507,923, forward strand.
TCATTCGTAGCATAAATAACATTACATACAGTACTGCACTGCGGATGTTAACATCGATGTAGAATCTATCCTGGCGATTAATTTGTTTGTCTCTTTGCTTCCTTTTGTAATTTAAGTTTTATACCTTTACGCGTATGTAACAAATTTACACAATGTTGGGATAACTTACGGTATTGGGTTCCATGTTAGCTCTATGTAAGTGGCTCTCTGAAAAGTATGCTTTATTTACATAATTCAAAAGCTTAAATGAGAGAAGCTGCAGAGGCTTGATGAGCCAATACAAGTACCTCAGCAACGGCTTAGTTTGCGAGACTAAGCGTGATCACAGTCATATATACATACATATGCTTCCCAGTCGCCAGTGCTTTTCCCAAGCTTTACATAAATGCAGGCTTACGAATTTTTATTTTCCTAGAGATTATTATTACTATTATTATTGCAATATTGCAAATCCACTTTAAAAACAAAACTCATGCCTATTGTAACTTCGAGCAATAAACGTGCGTTTTATAAATCAAAAAAGCAAAATAGTACTTTTCCACTGAAACAAAATTATGATTTGTCGTTACACTTTAGGAATAAGTTTTCTACATTTGAATACAATATTTTAAATTTCTGTTGTTTAACGCAGCAAAAATTGTCGTTTTATGTAGGAATAATTTAAGACGAAAAAAAAAGTACAGACGCGGAAATTTTATTTGCTATAGCATGTGACCCAAGTATTCCTTTCTTGCCAGTTTATTTAATATTGTCCGAAATTACTTTCGTCTTCAAAAATACCTTAAAATTTGCTATTGTTTTCGAAATTGTTAAATAGAATGAGAGCATAGTGCTATAGGCATTAAGATTTCACTGTCAGATGTAAAAGTAATTTCCTACATCCTTTCCATTGAAATAAATAACTATATTGTAGGATTTAGTGGAATACCGATTCATTTATTTGCTCAGCACAACGCTATATTCCCGACCTTGTCTTCTGCCCACACGCTATTGCACGGAACAAGAGAGCCCCCTGGCTGTGCAATGTACCACAATGACTCTTACCATAAGGGACCGACGAAAACGCTTGTAGGATAAAAAAGGAGTTTTCGAACAAACATACAATTTATTTCACTCTTTTCCAATAACCATTTCCGAGGTATTCATCGTTATGCTTTTTCAAACAAGTTTCATTACTTTTACGAATAAATCGCTATTAATTTTTATATTCTCCATATTACATAAACAGGTGAAGGACATTTTGCGTTCCACTTTAAACTTCCAAGTTGCGATTTCACCAAAAATAGTTGTTTTGATAAGCTTGAATCCAAAAAAATGAGGAAAAGGCCCGTATGAGTAAGGGGGGCAGAGTATCACAAATAAAGAAAGGAAATCTCGAGCATCTACAGAGATGCGAACACAACCCTCAGCTCTCAACTATCCTCTACATGGAAAAGGCCCGTATGAGTAAGGGGGGGGCAGAGTATCACAAATAAAGAAAGGAAATCTCGAGCATCTACAGAGATGCGAACACAACCCTCAGCTCTCAACTACCCTCTACATGGAAAAGGCCCGTATGAGTAAGGGGGGCTGAGGCAGAGGCAGAGTATCACAAATAAAGAAAGGAAATCTCGAGCATCTACAGAGATGCGAACACAACCCTCAGCTCTCAACTATCCTCTACATGGAAAAGGCCCGTATGAGTAAGGGGGGGCTGAGGGAGAGGCAGAGTATCACAAATAAAGAAAGGAAATCTCGAGCATCTACAGAGATGCGAACACAACCCTCAGCTCTCAACTATCCTCTACATGGAAAAGGCCCGTATGAGAAAGGGGGGCAGAGTATCACAAATAAAGAAAGGAAATCTCGAGCATCTACAGAGATGCGAACACAACCCTCAGCTCTCAACTATCCTCTACATGGAAAAGGCCCGTATGAGTAAGGGGGGCTGAGGGAGTGGCAGAGTATCAGAAATAAAGAAAGGAAATCTCGAGCATCTACAGAGATGCGAACACAACCCTCAGCTCTCAACTATCCTCTACATGGAAAAGGCCCGTATGAGAAAGGGGGGCAGAGTATCACAAATAAAGAAAGGAAATCTCGAGCATCTACAGAGATGCGAACACAACCCTGAGCTCTCAGATATCCTCTACATGGAAAAGGCCCGTATGAGTAAGGGGGGGGCTGAGGGATAGGCAGAGTATCACAAATAAAGAAAGAAAATCTCGAGCATCTACAGAGATGCGAACACAACCCTCAGCTCTCAACTATCCTCTACATGGAAAAGGCCCGTATGAGTAAGGGGGGGCTGAGGGAGAGGCAGAGTATCACAAATAAAGAAAGGAAATCTCGAGCATCTACAGAGATGCGAACACAACCCTCAGCTCTCAACTATCCTCTACATGGAAAAGGCCCGTATGAGTAAGGGGGGGGGGGAAAGTATCACAAATAAAGAAAAGAAATCTCGAGCATCTACAGAGATGCGAAAACACAACCCTCAGCTCTCAACTATCCTCTACATGGAAAAGGCCCGTATGAGTAAGGGGGGCTGAGGGAGAGGCAGAGTATCACAAATAAAGAAAGGAAATCTCGAGCATCTACAGAGATGCGAACACAACCCTCAGCTCTCAACTATCCTCTACATGGAAAAGGCCCGTATGAGTAAGGGGGGGGCTGAGGGAGTGGCAGAGTATCAGAAATAAAAAAAGGAAATCTCGAGCATCTACAGAGATGCGAACACAACCCTCAGCTCTCAACTATCCTCTACATGGAAAAGGCCCGTATGAGTAAGGGGGGGGGGCTGAGGGAGTGGCAGAGTATCACAAATAAAGAAAGGAAATCTCGAGCATCTACAGAGATGCGAACACAACCCTCAGCTCTCAACTATCCTCTACATGGAAAAGGCCCATATGAGTAAGGGGGGGCTGAGGGAGAGGCAGAGTATCACAAATAAAGAAAGGAAATCTCGAGCATCTACAGAGATGCGAACACAACCCTCAGCTCTCAACTATCCTCTACATGGAAAAGGCCCGTATGAGTAAGGGGGGGCTGAGGGAGTGGCAGAGTATCAGAAATAAAAAAAGGAAATCTCGAGCATCTACAGAGATGCGAACACAACCCTCAGCTCTCAACTATCCTCTACATGGAAAAGGCCCGTATGAGTAAGGGGGGGGCTGAGGGAGTGGCAGAGTATCAGAAATAAAACAAGGAAATCTCGAGCATCTACAGAGATGCGAACACAACCCTCAGCTCTCAACTATCCTCTACATGGAAAAGGCCCGTATGAGTAAGGGGGGGCTGAGGGAGAGGCAGAGTATCACAAATAAAGAAAGGAAATCTCGAGGATCTACAGAGATGCGAACACAACCCTCAGCTCTCAACTATCCTCTACATGAAAAAGGCCCGTATGAGTAAGGGGGGGGGCAGATTATCACAAATAAAGAAAGGAAATCTCGAGCATCTACAGAGATGCGAACACAACCCTCAGCTCTCAGCTATCCTCTACATGGAAAAGGCCCGTATGAGTAAGGGGGGGCTGAGGGAAAGGCAGAGTATCACAAACAAAACAAGGAAATCTCGAGCATCTACAGAGATGCGAACACAACGCTCAGCTCTCAACTGTCCTCTACATGGAAAAGGCCCGTATGAGTAAGGGGGGGCTGAGGGAGAGGCAGAGTATCACAAATAAAGAAAGGAAATCTCGAGCATCTACAGAGATGCGAACACAACGCTCAGCTCTCAGCTATCCTCTACATGGAAAAGGCCCGTATGAGTAAGGGGGGGGCTGAGGGAAAGGCAGAGTATCACAAATAAAGAAAGGAAATCTCGAGCATCTACAGAGATGCGAACACAACCCTCAGCTCTCAACTATCCTCTACATGGAAAAGGCCCATATGAGTAAGGGGGGGCTGAGGGAGAGGCAGAGTATCACAAATAAAGAAACGAAATCTCGAGCATCTACAGAGATGCGAACACAACCCTCAGCTCTCAACTATCCTCTACATGGAAAAGGCCCGTATGAGTAAGGGGGGGCAGAGTATCACAAATAAAGAAAAGTAATCTCGAGCATCTACAGAGATGCGAACACAACCCTCAGCTCTCAACTATCCTCTACATGGAAAAGGCCCGTATGAGTAAGGGGGGGCTGAGGGAGAGGCAGAGTATCACAAATAAAGAAAGGAAATCTCGAGGATCTACAGAGATGCGAACACAACCGTCAGCTCTCAACTATCCTCTACATGAAAAAGGCCCGTATGAGTAAGGGGGGGGCAGATTATCACAAATAAAGAAAGGAAATCTCGAGCATCTACAGAGATGCGAACACAACCCTCAGCTCTCAGCTATCCTCTACATGGAAAAGGCCCGTATGAGTAAGGGGGGGCTGAGGGAAAGGCAGAGTATCACAAATAAAGAAAGGAAATCTTGAGCATCTACAGAGATGCGAACACAACCCTCAGCTCTCAACTATCCTCTACATGGAAAAGGCCCGTATGAGTAAGGGGGGGCTGAGGGAGAGGCAGAGCATCACAAATAAAGAAAGGAAATCGCGAGCATCTACAGAGATGCGAACACAACCCTCAGCTCTCAACTATCCTCTTCATGGAAAAGGCCCGTATGAGTAAGGGGGGGCTGAGGGAGTGGCAGAGTATCACAAACAATACAAGGAAATCTCGAGCATCTACAGAGATGCGAACACAACCCTCAGCTCTCAACTGTCCTCTACATGGAAAAGGCCCGTATGAGTAAGGGGGGGCTGAGGGAGAGGCAGAGTATCACAAATAAAGAAAGGAAATCTCGAGCATCTACAGAGATGCGAACACAACGCTCAGCTCTCAGCTATCCTCTACATGGAAAAGGCCCGTATGAGTAAGGGGGGGGCTGAGGGAAAGGCAGAGTATCACAAATAAAGAAAGGAAATCTTGAGCATCTACAGAGATGCGAACACAACCCTCAGCTCTCAACTATCCTCTACATGGAAAAGGCCCATATGAGTAAGGGGGGGCTGAGGGAGAGGCAGAGTATCACAAATAAAGAAACGAAATCTCGAGCATCTACAGAGATGCGAACACAACCCTCAGCTCTCAACTATCCTCTACATGGAAAAGGCCCGTATGAGTAAGGGGGGGCAGAGTATCACAAATAAAGAAAAGTAATCTCGAGCATCTACAGAGATGCGAAAACACAACCGTCAGCTCTCAACTATCCTCTACATGGAAAAGGCCCGTATGAGTAAGGGGGGGCAGAGTATCACAAATAAAGAAAAGTAATCTCGAGCATCTACAGAGATGCGAAAACACAACCCTCAGCTCTCAACTATCCTCTACATGGAAAAGGCCCGTATGAGTAAGGGGGGGGGGCTGAGGGAAAGGCAGAGTATCACAAATAAAGAAAGGAAATCTTGAGCATCTACAGAGATGCGAACACAACCCTCAGCTCTCAACTATCCTCTACATGGAAAAGGCCCATATGAGTAAGGGGGGGCTGAGGGAGAGGCAGAGTATCACAAATAAAGAAACGAAATCTCGAGCATCTACAGAGATGCGAACACAACCCTCAGCTCTCAACTATCCTCTACATGGAAAAGGCCCGTATGAGTAAGGGGGGGCAGAGTATCACAAATAAAGAAAAGTAATCTCGAGCATCTACAGAGATGCGAAAACACAACCGTCAGCTCTTAACTATCCTCTACATGGAATAGGCCCGTATGAGTAAGGGGGGGCTGAGGGAGAGGCAGAGTATCACAAATAAAAAAAGGAAATCTCGAGCATCTACAGAGATGCGAACACAACCCTCAGCTTTCAAGTATCCTCTACATGGAAAATATTTCGTTATTTTTTATTTTCCCAAAAAGGCAAGTTATAATTTTTATTAAAATGTCATGTTTAGGATATTTGCAGGACAAATAAAAGGTATTTCCTGATTTTTCTAGGAATAACTGTTTAAGTCCACTTCGTTTAAAATTAATTTTGTATAATTTTGAATAACTATTAAACCAAACACTAAACATACTTATTTCATATAATTACTTTCCATTTCAGCAATAATTTCCCAAATATGTAGTATTGTTGCTTTTAATTTGTAAATGTGTTGTGCATTTTGAAATACTATCACAATAGTTTTCTCTCGCGAGTTCAAGGAAAGGGTACAGAACTTTTATGCCAAAATACATCGACCCCTTTTAAATTAGTTGAATATCGTATCGGTTTTCTGTAACCTCTTGTACTTACAACGAAATCTGCAATCAAACTACTTCTGCAAAAGTTTATCTTCATTAACATAAAGAAGGCAGAATAATAACCTTTTGTAAGAAGAGTTTATACAAACTTTATAAACATAAATTATAGTGTCTAGAGAAATTCATGTGAATGTAATACATCAAAGATTTTGTTTTCTCACGGTCCTGCAACAAGCGAAATATCAAAATCATTACATACCGACCTGCATTTAAAGCTGTATCTATTATTAAGTGTAATAAAACTACAACGAAATGTGCAATGAAAATACTAATTGTGCAGTCGTTTATCTATATTAACAGAAGTAAACCGAAGAAAAAGCTTTTGTAGAACACTTTGTCGAAGAGTAGGTAGAGAAACTTATACGAATGTAAGCCATAACGTTTTTTCTAAGCTTAATTACAACGTTGGTTGTATTCTCAATATCGTTTACAGGCAATTAAAGAAACAAAAGTTAGTCAATGTCGCCCCCTGACGTGAATCCATTCAATCCTACATGGTCTAGATCTTCCCAAAAGGAAATTTATAGAACATTTGACCTCCTTACTCTAATATTGTCAATTTAAAGAAAGAGGGACGCGAGTGTTTCAAAAGAATTGAACAAATCCTACTTGAAAAAGTAACATTCTTAAAATACAAAATGGATGAAAAACAATGCTGCTGTTGTTGCTTCACAATATGGAAGAGCACTGCAATGTTATACCTAAGCAGAAATATAGACATTAACATTAGTGAAGTTCCGTGTTTCCTCTCGGCACAGTCAGCACTTTGATCGTTCATTTGCATTAAGCGCACCATCTGGCGACGTGCGTTACACCAGACGATAAAATGAAGTAGCTGGCGGAATGAAGAGTAATACTCACAGAAATAACCACATGCTTTTCCATTCTTAAACTCTACCAAAATTGTGTCACCTAAATGAAAATGCGGCTACTACTCCGAAAATATGTTGTGAAAGGAATATTCGAGGGAATGGCAAACTCTATGAAGTAATGCCAACTGTGAGTGCTATTTCAGGAATAGCCTCGGTGCATTTTTGTACTTCACTATAGTTTCCTTGATCTAAAATAAAATTCATGTTTTAATTAATTGTTTAAGGATTAAGGATGATCGTTTTTCTTAACTAAGATATTTTTATGACCTCAATGGCACTAGACTGTCGTAAGGTAAATTTTATTTCTAGTGCCACCTGACGATAACGAGTAATTGCGAAGATCATTAGATGCAGAGCTACACAACTCCTATGACTTGCGTTTTCATATGTTTATTTATTATTATCTCTGTAGTTACTATGTCTAGGAGACTATTTTTCTTCATAAACGTACATAAACAATATGTTAACAAACATTCCAGTTAGGTGTATATATAATTTAACCGGCAAACATTCACGGTTACAGAGGAGCGTTAGGCAAGCTTTTTGATATAGAACACGTGCTCATTGAGTTCGTGGTTACTTGCAATAGATCAAAATTAATAAAGAAACAGTACGCCACTGATAAATAGCCTCATTGCTTTGCTGCTACTTAAGGCTATGTTCAAACATACAATGTGAATGAATACCTCTGCAGCATTTACTTAAACTTTGAAAGAAACGTGAGAACTTAAAATTGGGTCCACTCCGAACGTACGCTATTCACGTGCAAAAAAAGAAAGATACTTAATCGCTTCTGCGGAGTTTGAAACCAGTTTGACAGTGGAAGACTCTAAAGACTGCACTACTACTATAGCTTTTGTTGTTTGTCTCTCTTATAAGCATAATATTCTATGTGAAAGTGGATGATGTATCAGCACTGCTTCTGCCATTGCTGACGGAGCTTTCTTCCAGAAAAAGCCAAGTTCATTACTTTGAAAATACCGCAATCGTGCATTTGGAAGATAAATTAACTGCATATTGTAGACTGAAAACCAGCAGCGCATTCGTATTAAGTACATCCTAATTTCAGTTTGTTGTCACAGATATATATATATATATATATATATATATATATACACCAAACCATTTTTAGAAAACGCCTCGCGTGCATGTGTTAATACATAACTCGAAAACGATAAGTAGTGCAAGTACAGCATTTTATATTTTAGTCAATCACCATTTAGAACATGTCAAGAAAGAACTTTTTTCATCATTTTTCACTTTCTCAGAAACGATTATAACGACAACACTCCTGTGTTACATTCACATCGTATTTCCCTAGCCGCTTTTGTTTATATTTATATACCTTTTACAAAACGTTATTATGCATCCATCTCATTTCATCGAGATAAGCGTTTGCAGAAATGGTTTCAGTGTAATTTTTGTTGCAGGTAAACAGAGCGCCAAAGAAAATCTTCGCCGGATTTTGTATCGTTTTCTGGGGTCTTTAGAGGCGTGTCCTTCACCTTACCTATCGCATAGTGTGCTTGCTTGATAGCACAGCAATAAGGGTGAAATGAGGGGAGGTTGTTGCCTTAGCTTTCTCTGGTGTTATTGAAACCAAAATATGTTTATTGTATCAGAACCAGTCATGCCGTATACTAGCAAAATTACTCATGAACGTATCGTGGGTATTGGGAGGCTGGTCGCACTGTTACAGCAATTGCAACGGCAGTGCATAAAAGTGTTTTTATAGCAATAACTGGATAAACATATTTCAGGAAAGTGGGGAAGATGGTCTACATACTCGTCAGAAAGTGGACACTCCCCGTAAAACATCTGCAGATAATGATATTCGTTTACAAAAAAAAATACTCTTTTGCTTTAATTGACTGATCATATTTAGAAACTGGATATAAATGTGTAAATGGTTTACCGAATATGACATACATATTATAGCAATACAATTCGGTTATATTTTTTTCTATAATCCTGTTGTATTCATATGCTTAGCAATATGTTAGTAAAGGGTTATTAACCAATCATGGTTTGAATTAGAGGGAAAAGATGCTGCTTTATTTATTATTTAGTTATGTTTGCTTCTATGCAGCAACAGACATTGATATCACTGTGAAAGTACAGTTCTGCTTATGTTTTGTTATAAGCTATTGCTGAGTATTTAATGAATACCATTCATACTTTAATTTGCACCCCTGAAAATTTCACACTACACATTCTACATTTCGCTAACCTGGGCGCTCAACAAGTTTTCCTCTTAGGTTTTAACCCTTTCAGAAGCGTGTTCTGCACTTGCCGACATGGTATGGGCTATCAATCACGATAAGAGGTCTTTATGACGAACTGAATGTACTCACTCCAGCTCTTTACCTTTTAGCCAAGACGATCGAGAATGTAAACATATACTTCGTTTCTTCGCCATTTTGTAACCTTTGTTGTGGTCATTGGTGTTACTATTTAGTAGAAGGAGTGGCGTACCCTTGCACCATGGCCTAAAGCAACCAATGAAATTGCCATGGTTTCGCAAGGCCACGTACAACGATAAATAATGTGGCATAGACGCGGTGCAGCGAGATTTTTTTGGCGCTCTTTGTACAAAGGAATAGAGTAACATGTTTAAAAGCAGGCCATTGTGTGCTATCCTAAAATTCCACAATCTTTCCATTACATAACAAAAAAACAAATATACGACTAGTAGGATGCAAGAAATGAAAGGTATTGAAACATCTGAAAAAATAATAATGGATGTCAGAAATAGTTGGTACAAAGTTATAAAAAATGTCTTTTCTAATAAGAGCCCTTTAAAGGTATCCCCAGATAATTAAAGATATATGTTTTGCTTTTTACGTAGAAACCTTAAACATATAGTACTTTAATTAAAATGTTTATAGCTGTTCTTGCGACAATGGCTATTCCTCGTAAAGAGTAGTTCGGGACGAGGGGATTTTCTTAAAAAGCTTTGCGTCGCATTTTTATGGATGCTGAACTTAAATACCAAGCGTTGTATTTCAGATATAGTAATAAACACAAGGTCCCTTTTTTAAATAAAATACTGCTTTTTATGCTAGAGGCCTCAAAAGGATATTTCTAGTGAAATCTCCACATCAAATGTTTCGATGAAATACATTTCCTCTACAGAAAAAGTAAAAAACAAAACAAAATGTAATAATAATAAGAATAACAAGAATAATAATAATTTAAGCCACAATTCCTCCAGCACCAGCAGGTCGCTTGAGAAAGTCGATAAACGTACCACACTAATCGGCCACGTTATAAGTGCGTTCGGTGGGAAGATGAACTAAACGGTTACAGAACACACCGGATATGGGAAGTGCAATCAGGTAAAGAACTCACACGAGTTGCATTTCCTAGTGAGGTTGAGACGTAGTACCGTTTTCATTGTGCAACTGTACATTCTCACTATCGCCTCTCGGATCGCAAGCCTTGACAATCTTACGCATTCTTAACAAAACAGTGGCACCCTCCTTCAAACGTACTCATATCGTGGCCAACTATTAGAGACTTTTTTATTATTAAAACTTTTTTTTATACATTCGATGTGTGCAAAGGTAGGGGTTATAACTTGAATCAGTTTCCCAAAAAAAATTGTGACTATAATTTGTAATCTTTACATGTATTTCCAACTATGATATTAAAATGCTAATCGAAAGGCGCGTTTAATCTCATTTATAATTCTTCTTTAATTTGCCTTTCAGGAAAGCTTCTATTACAGTCTAAAATTATCGAGAGAAGGTTATCATAAGCACAAATACGAGTGAGGAAAATGTTCTTTTCCAAGTGCTATTTTTAACAAAAGGAAAGAATTGCTTCTTGCATCAGCCCGAAAAACCAAATGGTATAACCATGGTGTTCAAGAATGAAACAAAATGCTTATATAATATGTATTCATTAATGTTTAAGTCGAGGAGGGCTGTATGTATGCCTTAGGGAAAAGTGAATTCAATTATATTTATGGGCGCTCTTTAACTACTATGGTCCTTAGCGTCCCATTCTATATCGGGCGTGAAAGACCGGAAATTTTGCTCAGAGGCCTCTTTATTAGGCTTGAGGTTCTTTTACGTGCCGTAAATCTACGACACGGGACCAGCGGCTTTACTTCCCTTCCGAAGGATGTTTACGCCCGAAAAAATCCATCGCCCTCTGCCGGATTTGAACCCGCGACCTTGGGAACTAGAAGCTAGCACGGTACCACTAGTCCACGAATGACGATATGCCTTAGGGTGGTATGCGCCTTCCGACTGAAGTGAAAAATATATTCTTTGATAATAGAACGGCATTGTGGTATAGACATTGTTGCGCACCGTTGCCTGAGTGACTCAATCGATCAGGTACTGATTACATCCCCGGCCTAAAGCACCAATGAACGGACGCAAGACCAACATCTAACCGCACAGAGAGTTCACTAGTGAAGAATGTAGGGGTATAGAGAATAACTTCCCTTTGGCTTTCTCGTAACTAAGTCGGGTCTGGATTTGAGTGTAACAGCACACAGCTATTAACAATAAACTGTATTTCAAAATTTCCATAGCAAGCGATAAACCCATTGAGGTAAGTAATATTATTTCTCTGAATCGATTTATCAAAATCTATTGTCCATGATTTGTAAGCTTTCTTTTTTATCACACACAGTTATAATTAGATATATGCATAAAAGTATACAGCAAAATGTGATTCAATAATCTAAACTTTCAGGACTCTATCTATTTCGGCAACTACATATACTTCTATAAACATACACACTAAAAAATCCAATACTTTAATAAAAACAAACTGAAGAGAAGTTATATGGATCAATAGCACAATATGAAAAACTGGGATAGGAAAGAAGGTTCAGGTATAAGAGATTCATTAGCAGTGTGTAATAAAGAAGATTAAGAACAATTTGAAATAACACAAGTGCATAGTGTCAAATAATGGATACATATGTTACAAGCCTAGGAAGGGCCAGGATAATAATGCTATGGTAACTGCAGTTTGAAGCCAGAATGGATTAATGTAGAAAAGGAAGAAGAAATGCATTTATAAAAATAACTGTTTAACTTCTGTGTGAAGCTGATCAGGAGGCTTATAAGAAACCTGATAAATATCAAAATGTCGATAAAGACAAAAATCATTTTAAGGACACACGTACGTGCAATTTTTAAAGTCTGAAATTTCAGTAGTTAAATGCAGCAGTAGGAATTTCATTTAAATATATTACACCCTAAATGTTATGCAAACTTTAAAACCACTTCCTGAGGTTTAATCTTGTTATTATGTTTTTACCGTATTGAGAAACTGCTATACATGATGTAATTATTTTGTATTCTTCTTCCACATGGTATAGACCTATCGCCCATCGGCCGGTTCGTCCTGAATTAAACTTATCGCTCCGTCTTGTTTTTGGTCTCCCTACCTGGCGACATCATTAGTTTTATAATTTAATAAAATTATTGATATTCGTTCCTTTTCCGTCCTTAATATGTGTTGGTACAAATTAGTTTTATTTCATAGCTTTGTATTTAGTATATATATATATATGGATAATTCCATTACTATATTTAATATATATTATTCATATGTGATTTTTTCGGATTTTCTTTCTTTGTTTATCTAGAAGGATCTATCCCACTACTGTTCTTAGGAATATCATTTCATTTATTTTTTAAAACGCTAATATTTTATAACTGAGCTGTTCACTAATTATTACATTAATAAATTGTAGAGATGAAGTTTTAATTTTAATATTGCTAGTTTGGGAGAAAATAAATGATAAATATAAGACCTTAACTTTTTTAATTAGTTGTTTTTCCACACAAGCTGAGTGTAGGACAAGGTTGGAAAGGCAGACTGAAAGATTCAATGCCATAGGCGGGATCCGAACCACGGTTCTTCCGGTTTCCGTCCCGTTGATCCAGTTCAATTTTTTTGCTTAGAAGTGTGTACAATATGTTATTGTTTAATTATACCACAACGAAACATGTTAATAAAAATTCAGCTCATTTTATTCCATTATTTATAAGGAGGTTTTTATTTAATAACTAAGCTCTTGACCAAATATCACGTTAATAAACTGTACAGATGAATGTTTAGTTTTCAAACTGCTAGTTTAGGAGAAAATCTGTGTTAAATATGAGATTTTAATTTTTTTGAATCAATTGTTTTTCTACATAAGCCGTATGTAGGGCAAGGTTTAGAAAGTTAGAATCAGACGACTGAGAATTTCAATGCCATAGCCGGAACTGAATCTTGGATCTTATGGTTTCCGTCCGGTTTCACCACTTCAACTTTTTTTTTTTTGCTTAGAATGTATACAATGTTATTATTTAATAAACAAAGTGGTTCTTTTTAAAAATTCAGCTCATTTTTATTCTATTATTTATAAGGAACTATACCCAGAAGTTCATCGGGTGGAACGATTTAAAAATTAGAATTTGCCGGATAATGAAAACCAGAGAAAAGAGAGTTTAAAATTTTTATACTACAATAAAACTGTTTCTGACTTTATGCTATTTAAAAGGCATTTAATGCATATATTGGTTTCCTTCGTGTTTTCCTGTTCTTCTTCAGGTAATGTATTATTTGAAGAATTCTGAGGCCTCTCTTGATGGTTTGTTCACTTCAGTGTTGGCAAAACATAGTTGTTACTGCAATTATAATATAGGAAGCTGGACTTATAGGCAGTCATGTGTCCTTTACAAGGACGTACAGCTACCACAACTTACGGAACTAAAGCTGAAGTGTTCAGTAGGACTAAAATCCATAATTATAAACTTTTGCAATGTTTTGGTACTTTTTCGTAGTTAACGCTGTGCCGTAACATCTTGTAATTTGGTAAGAGGAAATCGCTTCTCAAGTAATAGGTTTATTAATTGGGTTAAGACCATTATATTTTTGTTGGAATTTCAAGCGCTTATTTCCTACATCTTCTGCGTACTTAATTTACAGTTGGTGACCCGAATATTTTAATCCGACTACACTTTTATCGACATTGGTCTGCTGGATTTTGTCATCGGAAAGAGAGCAAGTCGAAAAGAGAGGCGGAATAGTCCTGCTTCTTTCACTCTTATCGGAATCTCCCCCACAAGCCCATACAGCAAAAGTCCTCTATCAATTGCCTTCGAGTGGTTTTTCCTTCTACGAATCGAAATCTCTTGGCAGAAATCATCGATGCACTTGATAAGGGAACTTTTAAAATGACACTTTCAACATCTCTCATAAAAGCAATACATAGCTTGTATGGAAATAAAGCCATCGAACTAATCTCGGTGAAGGTCCTGCTGTTTATAATAACGGAGTTGAAAATAATATCCTCATTCGCAAGTGAATTTAAACCGCGTTTTAAAAAATTCTATTGAAAAACATCAGGACACCTAGGAAAATATACTCAGGTTATATTATAGATGAACATGTAAAAGAATTGTCTCTTACGTGCGAAGACTGCTCAAAAAATTAGCTAAAATTTAACCTAAGTTTAAAAGTAAAAAAAGTATTCAAAAATAAATAAATTGAGTTTTATTTATGGACGCTCTTTAACTACTGTGGTTCTTAGCGTCTGACGCTGACCTCTGACGCATCAGTGTTGTTCCTGGCAGTTGCTTCAGTGGACTCAGAGTCCTGGGTTCGATGGTTGGATGGCAGGGATTTGGAATTTGTTTTGGTAGAGCTGAGGTTCTTGTTTTTCAGGGGTGGTGACACTACCTTGATGATATTAATAATACTGCCGGAGAAGTTTGAGTTATATCTTTATTTTGTTACGTAGATTCCTATCTGGTCAACCCGCCACCTTCGTCGTCGAAACCACTGTTATTCTTATCACTTTCGAAGTCGCTACTTATGTGTTTCTCCGACTAGCCCTCGAATTTCCTAGATTTCATAACTTCATTTTTTACACTATAAACTTTCTGATTATTTTCTTCTTATTTTGTTTCGTCGACCGTCCTCGTGGTTAGTTTGTACCGGAATGTGCCTCGGCCTTTCTCATGGTTAGTTTGTACCGGAATGTGTCTCGGCGTTTCTTTCCTCTTTCACGCCTTTCACGCCTAGAATTTTCCCCCACTTTTCTTAAATTTCGTTCCGTCTTAAGTTCAAACGTATCATGTGATGCCTACGCGATCTTTTGATTGGCTATCATTTTGTTTCATGATTTTTATTATTGGCTACCCCCACTTGACAACTTTCACATCTGCTTCTTACACCTTATTATGAGTTTTTAAAATATTCCCACGAACATTCTTAGATCGTAGATAAGGCACATATATTTCCTGACCCTTTTAAGCCTTGAAACCGTTGTAAACGGCCTGTCCGAGCCAAAAGTATAAAGGCGAGACTTCCGGTATGCAGGTTCGTTGACCATCGCAGGTAAAATACCTCTGCTTCGAGGAAACAAACTTTGTTTCTCTGTCTTCCCTACAAAACCCATTCCTATTATGAATTCAGCACATTTTCGTCGCTATGTTCGATCGTATATTATTATTATTATTATTATTATTATTATTATTATTATTATTATTATTATTATTATTATTATTATTATTATTATTATTTCCCCTGGGTCTCGATAACCAGCTTCATATGCCCTGACGATAAATTTATCATCGGACCTTTAGATTGGATGATGAGTTTATCGTTAATGTCCAATCTAAGCTAATCTAATGTCCCTCTCTCCCTCGGCTCCTTTCATTTATCATTTTATTTATTTATTCATTCATTTACTTAGTGGCTTACGACGATTTGATGGCGAGCCCACCGTTACACATTTATTCTGTTCACAATACGTTTCAATCACTGTACACAATGCAATTTCAAATTTGACACAAGTATTTTCACAAAGTAAAAGAAAAACAATCTACATAATATCTGGCCGTCAACAACCAGGCTACAAAACATTTATATTTAAGGAATCTGTTTATACACAATACATTCTTCAAACAATTTTTTTTAATTACACATCTTAGTTCATCTCTCTCTCTCTCTCTCTCTCTCTCTCTCTTGCACCGCATATACAATACTGGTTTTCTTGGAGCTATTAGCAGCCTCCACACTCAGACACCTTTTGGTACCTTTTTCTGCCGGGTATACATTCTGTCCGGTTTTCTTACTGTATGTTACTAACATCGTGAATGTCAAGCACACTGTTTTAACAGGACATTGCTATCCCAAAGCTACAAATTTGTTTGTAAACAATGTTCGCATATATGACTTTCCTTACTCGTGTTCCGAGTGCGTTTGTACATTTTCCCTATCCGACTCTACTAAATTTCATTGATCCTGCTTAAATGGACGATTGGAGTTGATATACCCTGTCCCCGAAGGTTTGTGATATCCGATAAGGACCTTTCCAACACATATGCATACGTCTGTGTTGCTTCTTTCTCTTGATGGTTTAAGCAGTCTGTTGATGCTACACGTTCGTGTATACCTGATAGGGACATGTTTTGATCACTGACTACCTGCGAGTCGTCCGCTCTCTCACCAAAATAAACATTTTCATTTTCTGTGTTTAACTCACAATACTGGGGTGCTTGGCCTACTTCTGACTCACCAGCTGACTGCAGTGGCGTGTCGTTAAGATCTCTCCCTTCGCACAGTTGTTGCGTAAAAATTCTTACCACGTTAATGCCTCCCCCAATGTGCAAATATTCAATAAAAAATTGTTCTTGTTGTATGTGCTCTTCTATCTTGGTTAGTACCGTGTATTCCATACTCGGGGTTTGAATGAACGGTATTCTTCTTAGCGATCCGTCTACTGTAAGTGTCAATAGCGCTCGTCCATAGTCAATAGTGGCTTGGAATGCATTTAGCACGTCGCTTCCCATCAGTATGTCTACTACCAGTTTGTCTATTACTAAACACAATATTTCAAGTTCAACATCCCCTATGCAAGCATTAATCATGACCTGCTGCGATATCTTTTGTTTCGCGCGGCCTACAGCCATTATGCAGTATGCGTTCTTTACGGGCAGGGTCTGTAAGTTCTTATTCTTTTCACTGAGGTGGTTGAAGAGTGCTTTACTGCACGCAGAGATCATGGCTCCACTGTCTATTGTTACCAAGTACGTCTCATTTTCGATTAATGCCGCTACTCTCGGAGATTCCGTTATTTCCTGGGTTTGACTTATCTCTGTGTATCCGAATTCCTTGTCATGACAGTTTCGGCTGATATTGTGACCTACACTATTTGCTTCTGTATTTTTGTTTTCGTTCCCTGTGTAATGCGAGAACCTGCGCGCATTCTCTGAGGTTGAGCCTGGGAACGCTACGACTCTTCCTGTCTCTAGTTTTCCGACCGTCGTGGCCACGATCCTTGACTGGGGCCTATCCCTTGGCCTATGCTTTGTCCTGCCATTGCCCCGCTTAGGTGACCTATCGCGTCATCCATTTCGTGGTGGACATTTTGCGGCTGTCGTGTCTGTGATGGGTACCCGCTCGGCGTCAAAACGTGACTGTACGTAGGCATGCTTAAGAGCTCGTGGTTCTCATCTCTACGGGGTGGGGTCGCTGGCCGGCTTGGAGGTGTTCTTGGCCTGTTCGGAGGTGTCCTTGGCCTGCCCGGGGTGTTTCCAGGTCGGTTCGGGGGAGTTTCTGGGCGGTTCGGAGGCGTTCTTGGCCTATCCGCTGTTCCACCGTGGAGGTTATTTCCCCGGTGTTGCCTACTATTCGCCGGGTACCTGGAGAATCTCATGTACTGAACGGGATACTCCTCATGTTGCCTCGGTGGCCTACCCGTGCCCGTTTGGTTCCAGGGCCTATTGTTTCTCTCCCGATTTCTCGTAAATGGCTCTTGATAACGCTGTCGGACTGTGGAATAGTTGTTCAACGCACCTTGTGCCCTCGTCCCATCATTACGATGCGAATGTATCCGATCAATGTGTCGGCCTTCAGTCCTGATTCTGGGCCTATCTTCTTCCCGCGTTCCGTACCCCTGCAGAGCGGTAAGTAGTTCTATGGCTTCGCTCAGCGTCCTCGGACGTGCTACCACGAGGTGATGACTATAACGTCTGGGAAGTGTCGTGTCGGGAGGGATACAAATTCACCTTCGGGCATCGGTGGGTCCAGGAGTTGGCTTAATTGGCCGAGTCGCAAGAAGTAGTCAACCATCGACTCACGCTTCCCTTCCCTGTATCGGCCATTATTTACTTCTGCGCGCACCCTGTATTGTGCAACGCCACTCCAATATTTTTCTAAAAATGCCGACCTAAAATGTTCATATTGTACATGCTCGCCCACCGTCAATCGAAACCAACTCAGGGACGGGCCTATCAAGCTCCTTTTTATAATTACCATTTTGAAACGGTCGGGAATTCCCCTAAGCGCGAAATAAGATTCGAGGTCATTAATGAACTGCTTCGCATTATCGACTTCACTGTTGAACTTGGGGATTGGCAGTTCATTCAAAAATTGTAAAGGTATATTGCATTGTTGCAGGGGCCCTACGGTGCTTGACATTTCACTTTCCGGGTGCGGTGAGGCCGAAGGAAGGCAGGCAGGTTCGTTCGACCTCGGTTCGCTACTCGGGTTGTTACACTGGAACGACGAAAGCGCGGAAACCTGAGAGGTTATTCGCGCATCCGTGGCTCCCTGAGATCGCGGTTCGATTTCCTCTAGCGCGTCCCTGCGAGCATTGACGGTCTGTGTCAGTTCCTCCCTTAATTTAGCGATCTCGCTTATCTGCGAGCTACTCTGTGCCTCTATGGTCTCCCTTATTTTGTTAATTTTATCATTTACCCCTGCTTCAACTGCCTGCTGCTTATTCTGTAATGCTACACAGACTGTCATTGCTTCTTCCCTTGCCTTATCACTAATTGTACATATTAAGTTTTCATTGCTTACAATTTGTTGTGCCCTGATGGCGTCTATTTCCACGACAAGTTCCTTCCTTACTACCTCTACACTATTCTATGTTGCTTTTAGTTCGTTTCTTATATATTCTACATCCTCGTAGATTATATTTTGACTTGCTCTAATTTCTAACAAGACACCCTGTATTTTATTTTCTAAGCCCTGACTGATTTCCTTATGTTGGATGCTTAATTGTGAGGCTATCTGCTGCTGCAATGTTTGTTCTTGGGTGGACAATTGTTGTTTTAGTGTTTGCTCCTGTACTGTTAATCGCTGAGTTAGTGTTTGCTCTAGTGTTTGCTCTTGTTCTGATAATCGTTGAGTCAGTGTTTGCCCAAGTGTTTGCTCTTGTTCTGATAATCGTTGAGTCAGAGTTTGCCCTATTGTTTGCTCTTGTTCTGATAATCGTTGAGTCAGTGTTTGCCCAAGTGTTTGCTCTTGTTCTGATAATCGTTGAGTCAGAGTTTGCCCAAGTGTTTGCTCTTGTTCTGTTATTTTAGTTTTCAGGAGGCTCAATTGAGCCAACATTTGTTGCATCATTTCGCTCGTGTTAAGTGATCCGGTAACTTGGTTTTCTAATGTTTCGCTATCTCCATTTTCTACACCTACCCGCGTGTTATTGTTAGTGAAATTTTCCCCTTGTTCATTGCTATTACCTTCCATATCGTTGCCGGTTAATTTCTTGTTTCTCAACAGCATTTACAAACATACATAACCCAGTTTACTTATATCTATTGCATATACACTCCCTTCCAAAATTTTATTAACTTATGTATCATGCAGTTAACACTTACTCGGTGCTGGGTTGAGCTGCTGCGAAGTGTTGTAATAGTTCACAAAACACTTCACTACACTTACACACTTTTTGAACACTGATGATGTCTGCGCTGATGTCTGCTTCCTTGTTGTAATGGGGCGGCGTCGATGTCGCTTGTTGCCCCACGTCTATCGGTACACTCTGCTGCTGGTGTTTGCTGATGCCGTCATCGGCGTCGTCTTCCTTCCGTTGTCGGTTCTCCGGTGCGTTATCCGCTGGCAGTACTTCGAGCCCCAACGTAGTGGGCGCCATATGACGCTGACCTCTGACGCATCAGTGTTGTTCCTGGCAGTTGCTTCAGTGGACTCAGAGTCCTGGGTTCGATGGTTGGATGGCAGGGATTTGGAATTTGTTTTGGTAGAGCTGAGGTTCTTGTTTTTCAGGGGTGGTGACACTACCTTGATGATATTAATAATACTGCCGGAGAAGTTTCAGTTATATCTTTATTTTGTTACGTAGATTCCTATCTGGTCAACCCGCCACCTTCGTCGTCGAAACCACTGTTATTCTTATCACTTTCGAAGTCGCTACTTATGTGTTTCTCCGACTAGCCCTCGAATTGCCTAGATTTCATAACTTCATTTTTTACACTATAAACTTTCTGATTATTTTCTTCTTATTTTGTTTCGTCGACCGTCGTCGTGGTTAGTTTGTACCGGAATGTGCCTCGGTCTTTCTCATGGTTAGTTTGTACCGGAATGTGTCTCGGCGTTTCTTTCAATTTTTAATATTGGCTACCCCCACTTGACAACTTTCACATCTGCTTCTTACAGCTTATTTTGAGTTTTTAAAATATTCCCACGAACATTCTTAGATCGTAGATAAGGCACATATATTTCCTGACCCTTTTAAGCCTTGAAACCGTTGTAAACGGCCTGTCCGAGCCAAAAGTATAAAGGCGAGACTTCCGGTATGCAGGTTCGTTGACCATCGCAGGTAAAATACCTCTGCTTCGAGGAAACAAACTTTGTTTCTCTGTCTTCCCTACAAAACCCATTCCTAATATGAAATCAGCACATTTTCGTCGCTATGTTCGATCGTATATTATTATTATTATTATTATTAACATTATTATTATTATTATTATTATTATTATTATTATTTCCCCTGGGTCTCGATAACCAGCTTCATATGCCCTGACAATAAATTTATCATCGGACCGTTAGGTTGGATGATGGGTTTATCGTTAATGTCCCATCTAAGCTAATCTAATGTCCCTCTCTCCCTCGGCTCCTTTCATTTATCATTTTATTTATTTATTCATTCATTTATTTAGTGGCTTACGACGATTTGATGGCGAGCCCACCGTTACACATTTATTCTGTTCACAATACGTTTCAATCACTGTACACAATGCAATTTCAAATTTGACACAAGTATTTTCACAAAGTAAAAGAAAAACAATCTACATAATATCTGGCCGTCAACAACCAGGCTACAAAACATTTATATTTAAGGAATCTGTTTATACACAATACATTCTTAAAACAATTTTTTTTAATTACACATCTTAGTTCATCTCTCTCTCTCTCTCTCTCTCTCTCTCTCCCTCTCTCTCTTGCACCGAATATACAATACTGGTTTTCTTGGAGCTATTAGCAGCCTCCACACTCAGACACCTTTTGGTACCTTTTTCTGCCAGGTATACATTCTGTCCGGTTTTCTTACTGTATGTTACTAACATCGTGAATGTCAAGCACACTGTTTTAACAGGACATTGCTATCCCAAAGCTACCAATTTGTTTGTAAACAATGTTCGCATATATGACTTTCCTTACTCGTGTTCCGAGTGCGTTTGTACATTTTCCCTATCCGACTCTACTAAATTTCATTGATCCTGTTTAAATGAACGATTGGAGGTGATATACCCTGTCCCCGAAGGTTTGTGATATCCGATAAGGACCTTTCCAACACATATGCATACGTCTGTGTTGCTTCTTTCTCTTGATGGTTTAAGCAGTCTGTTGATGCTACACGTTCGTGTATACCTGATAGGGACATGTTTTGATCACTGACTACCTGCGAGTCGTCCGCTCTCTCACCAAAATAAACATTTTCATTTTCTGTGTTTAACTCACAATACTGGGGTGCTTGGCCTACTTCTGACTCATCAGCTGACTGCAGTGGCGTGTCGTTAAGATCTCTCCCTTCGCACAGTTGTTGCGTAAAAATTCTTACCACGTTAATGCCTCCCCCAATGTGCAAATATTCAATAAAAAATTGTTCTTGTTGTATTTGCTCTTCTATCTTGGTTAGTACCGTGTATTCCATACTCGGGGTTTGAATGAACGGTATTCTTCTTAGCGATCCGTCTACTGTAAGTGTCAATAGCGCTCGTCCATAGTCAATAGTGGCTTGGAATGCATTTAGCACGTCGCTTCCCATCAGTATGTCTACTACCAGTTTGTCTATTACTAAACACAATATTTCAAGTTCAACATCCCCTATGCAAGCATTAATCATGACCTGCTGCGATATCTTTTGTTTCGCGCGGCCTACAGCCATTATGCAGTATGCGTTCTTTACGGGCAGGGTCTGTAAGTTCTTATTCTTTTCACTGAGGTGGTTGAAGAGTGCTTTACTGCACGCAGAGATCATGGCTCCACTGTCTATTGTTACCAAGTACGTCTCATTTTCGATTAATGCCGCTACTCTCGGAGATTAGGTTATTTCCTGGGTTTGACTTATCTCTGTGTATCCGAATTCCTTGTCATACAGTTTCGGCTGATATTGTGACCTACACTATTTGCTTCTGTATTTTTGTTTTCGTTCCCTGTGTAATGCGAGAAACTGCGCGCATTCTCTGAGGTTGAGCCTGGGAACGCTACGACTCTTCCTGTCTCTAGGTTTCCGACCGTCGTGGCCACGATCCTTGACTGGGGCCTATCCCTTGGCCTATGCTTTGTCCTGCCATTGCCCCGCTTAGGTGACCTATCGCGTCATCCATTTCGTGGTGGACATTTTGCGGCTGTCGTGTCTGTGATGGGTACCCGCTCGGCGTCAAAAAGTGACTGTACGTAGGCATGCTTAAGAGCTCGTGGTTCTCATCTCTACGGGGTGGGGTCGCTGGCCGCCTTGGAGGTGTTCTTGGCCTGTTCGGAGGTGTCGTTTGCCTGCCCGGGGTGTTTCCAGGTCGGTTCGGGGGAGTTTCTGGGCGGTTCGGAGGCGTTCTTGGCCTATCCGCTGTTCCACCGTGGAGGTTATTTCCCCGGTGTTGCCTAATATTCGCCGGGTACCTGGAGAATCTCATGTACTGAACGGGATACTCCTCATGTTGCCTCGGTGGCCTAACCGTGCCCGTTTGGTTCCAGGGCCTATTGTTTCTCTCCCGATTTCTCGTAAATGGCTCTTGATAACGCTGTCGGACTGTGGAATAGTTGTTCAACGCACCTTGTGCCCTCGTCCCATCATTACGATGCGAATGTATCCGATCAATGTGTCGGCCTTCAGTCCTGATTCTGGGCCTATCTTCTTCCCGCGTTCCTTACCCCTGCAGAGCGGTAAGTAGTTCTATGGCTTCGCTCAGCGTCCTCGGACGTGCTACCACGAGGTGATGACTATAACGCCTGGGAAGTGTCGTGTCAGGAGGGATTCAAATTCACCTTCGGGCATCGGTGGGTCCAGGAGTTGGCTTAATTGGCCGAGTCGCAAGAAGTAGTCAACCATCGACTCACGCTTCCCTTCCCTGTATCGGCCATTATTTATTTCTGCGCGCACCCTGTATTGTGCAACGCCACTCCTATATTTTTCTAAAAATGCCGACCTAAAATGTTCATATTGTACATGCTCGCCCACCGTCAATCGAAACCAACTCAGGGACGGGCCTATCAAGCTCCTTTTTATAATTACCATTTTGAAACGGTCGGGAATTCCCCTAAGCGCGAAATAAGATTCGAGGTCATTAATGAACTGCTTCGCATTATCGACTTCACTGTTGAACTTGGGGATTGGCAGTTCATTCAAAAATTGTAAAGGTATATTGCATTGTTGCAGGGGCCCTACGGTGCTTGACATTTCACTTCCCGGGTGCGGTGAGGCCGAAGGAAGGCAGGCAGGTTCGTTCGACCTCGGTTCGCTACTCGGGTTGTTACACTGGAACGACGAAAGCGCGGAAACCTGAGAGGTAATTCGCGCGTCCGTGGCTCCCTGAGATCGCGGTTCGATTTCCTCTAGCGCTTCCCTGCGAGCATTGACGGTCTGTGTCAGTTCCTCCCTTAATTTAGCGATCTCGCTTATCTGCGAGCTACTCTGTGCCTCTATGGTCTCCCTTATTTTGTTAATTTTATCATTTACCCCTGCTTCAACTGCCTGCTGCTTATTCTGTAATGCTACACAGACTGTCATTGCTTCTTCCCTTGCCTTATCACTAATTGTACATATTAAGTTTTCATTGCTTACAATTTGTTGTGCCCTGATGGCGTCTATTTCCACGACAAGTTCCTTCCTTACTACCTCTACACTATTCTATGTTGCTTTTTGCTCGTTTCTTATATATTCTACATCCTCGTAGATTACATTTTGACTTGCTCTAATTTCTAACAAGACACCATGTATTTTATTTTCTAAGCCCTGACTGATTTCCTTATGTTGGATGCTTAATTGTGAGGCTATCTGCTGCTGCAATGTTTGTTCTTGGGTGGACAATTGTTGTTTTAGTGTTTGCTCCTGTACTGTTAATCGCTGAGTTAGTGTTTGCTCCAGTGTTTGCTCTTGTTCTGATAATCGTTGAGTCAGTGTTTGCCCAAGTGTTTGCTCTTGTTCTGATAATCGTTGAGTCAGAGTTTGCCCTATTGTTTGCTCTTGTTCTGATAATCGTTGAGTCAGTGTTTGCCCAAGTGTTTGCTCTTGTTCTGATAATCGTTGAGTCAGAGTTTGCCCAAGTGTTTGCTCTTGTTCTGTTATTTTAGTTTTCAGGAGGCTCAATTGAGCCAACATTTGTTGCATCATTTCGCTCGTGTTAAGTGATCCGGTAACTTGGTTTACTAATGTTTCGCTATCTCCATTTTCTACACCTACCCGCGTGCTATTGTTAGTGAAATTTTCCCCTTGTTCATTGCTATTACCTTCCATATCGTTGCCGGTTAATTTCTTGTTTCTTAACAGCATTTACAAACATACATAACCCAGTTTACTTATATCTATTGCATATACACTCCCTTCCAAAATTTTATTAACTTATGTATCATGCAGTTAACACTTACTCGGTGCTGGGTTGAGCTGCTGCGAAGTGTGTAATAGTTCACAAAACACTTCACTACACTTACACACTTTTTGAACACTGATGATGTCTGCGCTGAATGTCTGCTTCCTTGTTGTAATGGGGCGGCGTCGATGTCGCTTGTTGCCCCACGTCTATCGGTACACTCTGCTGCTGGTGGTTTCTGATGCCGTCATCGGCGTCGTCTTCCTTCCGTTGTCGGTTCTCCGGGTGCGTTATCCGCTGGCAGTACTTCGAGCCCCAACGTAGTGGGCGCCATATGACGCTGACCTCTGACGCATCAGTGTTGTTCCTGGCAGTTGCTTCAGTGGACTCAGAGTCCTGGGTTCGATGGTTGGATGGCAGGGATTTGGAATTTGTTTTGGTAGAGCTGAGGTTCTTGTTTTTCAGGGGTGGTGACACTACCTTGATGATATTAATAATACTGCCGGAGAAGTTTGAGTTATATCTTTATTTTGTTACGTAGATTCCTATCTGGTCAACCCGCCACCTTCGTCGTCGAAACCACTGTTATTCTTATCACTTTCGAAGTCGCTACTTATGTGTTTCTCCGACTAGCCCTCGAATTGCCTAGATTTCATAACTTCATTTTTTACACTATAAACTTTCTGATTATTTTCTTCTTATTTTGTTTCGTCGACCGTCCTCGTGGTTAGTTTGTACCGGAATGTGCCTCGGTCTTTCTCATGGTTAGTTTGTACCGGAATGTGTCTCGGCGTTTCTTTCAATTTTTATTATTGGCTACCCCCACTTGACAACTTTCACATCTGCTTCTTACAGCTTATTTTGAGTTTTTAAAATATTCCCACGAACATTCTTAGATCGTAGATAAGGCACATATATTTCCTGACCCTTTTAAGCCTTGAAACCGTTGTAAACGGCCTGTCCGAGCCAAAAGTATAAAGGCGAGACTTCCGGTATGCAGGTTCGTTGACCATCGCAGGTAAAATACCTCTGCTTCGAGGAAACAAACTTTGTTTCTCTGTCTTCCCTACAAAACCCATTCCTAATATGAAATCAGCACATTTTCGTCGCTATGTTCGATCGTATATTATTATTATTATTGACATTATTATTATTATTATTATTATTATTATTATTATTATTATTTCCCCTGGGTCTCGATAACCAGCTTCATATGCCCTGACAATAAATTTATCATCGGACCTTTAGGTTGGATGATGGGTTTATCGTTAATGTCCCATCTAAGCTAATCTAATGTCCCTCTCTCCCTCGGCTCCTTTCATTTATCATTTTATTTATTTATTCATTCATTTATTTAGTGGCTTACGACGATTTGATGGCGAGCCCACCGTTACACATTTATTCTGTTCACAATACGTTTCAATCACTGTACACAATGCAATTTCAAATTTGACACAAGTATTTTCACAAAGTAAAAGAAAAACAATCTACATAATATCTGGCCGTCAACAACCAGGCTACAAAACATTTATATTTAAGGAATCTGTTTATACACAATACATTCTTAAAACAATTTTTTTTAATTACACATCTTAGTTCATCTCTCTCTCTCTCTCTCTCTCTCTCTCTCTCTCTCTCTCTTGCACCGTATATACAATACTGGTTTTCTTGGAGCTATTAGCAGCCTCCACACTCAGACTCCTTTTGGTACCTTTTTCTGCCAGGTATACATTCTGTCCGGTTTTCTTACTGTATGTTACTAACATCGTGAATGTCAAGCACACTGTTTTAACAGGACATTGTTATCCCAAAGCTACCAATTTGTTTGTAAACAATGTTCGCATATATGACTTTCCTTACTCGTGTTCCGAGTGCATTTGTACATTTTCCCTATCCGACTCTACTAAATTTCATTGATCCTGCTTAAATGGACGATTGGAGTTGATATACCCTGTCCCCGAAGGTTTGTGATATCCGATAAGGACCTTTCCAACACATATGCATACGTCTGTGTTGCTTCTTTCTCTTGATGGTTTAAGCAGTCTGTTGATGCTACACGTTCGTGTATACCTGATAGGGACATGTTTTGATCACTGACTACCTGCGAGTCGTCCGCTCTCTCACCAAAATAAACATTTTCATTTTCTGTGTTTAACTCACAATACTGGGGTGCTTGGCCTACTTCTGACTCATCAGCTGACTGCAGTGGCGTGTCGTTAATATCTCTCCCTTCGCACAGTTGTTGCGTAAAAATTCTTACCACGTTAATGCCTCCCCCAATGTGCAAATATTCAATAAAAAATTGTTCTTGTTGTATTTGCTCTTCTATCTTGGTTAGTACCGTGTATTCCATACTCGGGGTTTGAATGAACGGTATTCTTCTTAGCGATCCGTCTACTGTAAGTGTCAATAGCGCTCGTCCATAGTCAATAGTGGCTTGGAATGCATTTAGCACGTCGCTTCCCATCAGTATGTCTACTACCAGTTTGTCTATTACTAAACACAATATTTCAAGTTCAACATCCCCTATGCAAGCATTAATCATGACCTGCTGCGATATCTTTTGTTTCGCGCGGCCTACAGCCATTATGCAGTATGCGTTCTTTACGGGCAGGGTCTGTAAGTTCTTATTCTTTTCACTGAGGTGGTTGAAGAGTGCTTTACTGCACGCAGAGATCATGGCTCCACTGTCTATTGTTACCAAGTACGTCTCATTTTCGATTAATGCCGCTACTCTCGGAGATTCCGTTATTTCCTGGGTTTGACTTATCTCTGTGTATCCGAATTCCTTGTCATGACAGTTTCGGCTGATATTGTGACCTACACTATTTGCTTCTGTATTTTTGTTTTCGTTCCCTGTGTAATGCGAGAACCTGCGCGCATTCTCTGAGGTTGAGCCTGGGAACGCTACGACTCTTCCTGTCTCTAGTTTTCCGACCGTCGTGGCCACGATCCTTGACTGGGGCCTATCCCTTGGCCTATGCTTTGTCCTGCCATTGCCCCGCTTAGGTGACCTATCGCGTCATCCATTTCGTGGTGGACATTTTGCGGCTGTCGTGTCTGTGATGGGTACCCGCTCGGCGTCAAAAAGTGACTGTACGTAGGCATGCTTAAGAGCTCGTGGTTCTCATCTCTACGGGGTGGGGTCGCTGGCCGCCTTGGAGGTGTTCTTGGCCTGTTCGGAGGTGTCGTTTGCCTGCCCGGGGTGTTTCCAGGTCGGTTCGGGGGAGTTTCTGGGCGGTTCGGAGGCGTTCTTGGCCTATCCGCTGTTCCACCGTGGAGGTTATTTCCCCGGTGTTGCCTAATATTCGCCGGGTACCTGGAGAATCTCATGTACTGAACGGGATACTCCTCATGTTGCCTCGGTGGCCTAACCGTGCCCGTTTGGTTCCAGGGCCTATTGTTTCTCTCCCGATTTCTCGTAAATGGCTCTTGATAACGCTGTCGGACTGTGGAATAGTTGTTCAACGCACCTTGTGCCCTCGTCCCATCATTACGATGCGAATGTATCCGATCAATGTGTCGGCCTTCAGTCCTGATTCTGGGCCTATCTTCTTCCCGCGTTCCGTACCCCTGCAGAGCGGTAAGTAGTTCTATGGCTTCGCTCAGCGTCCTCGGACGTGCTACCACGAGGTGATGACTATAACGCCTGGGAAGTGTCGTGTCAGGAGGGATTCAAATTCACCTTCGGGCATCGGTGGGTCCAGGAGTTGGCTTAATTGGCCGAGTCGCAAGAAGTAGTCAACCATCGACTCACGCTTCCCTTCCCTGTATCGGCCATTATTTATTTCTGCGCGCACCCTGTATTGTGCAACGCCACTCCAATATTTTTCTAAAAATGCCGACCTAAAATGTTCATATTGTACATGCTCGCCCACCGTCAATCGAAACCAACTCAGGGACGGGCCTATCAAGCTCCTTTTTATAATTACCATTTTGAAACGGTCGGGAATTCCCCTAAGCGCGAAATAAGATTCGAGGTCATTAATGAACTGCTTCGCATTATCGACTTCACTGTTGAACTTGGGGATTGGCAGTTCATTCAAAAATTGTAAAGGTATATTGCATTGTTGCAGGGGCCCTACGGTGCTTGACATTTCACTTCCCGGGTGCGGTGAGGCCGAAGGAAGGCAGGCAGGTTCGTTCGACCTCGGTTCGCTACTCGGGTTGTTACACTGGAACGACGAAAGCGCGGAAACCTGAGAGGTAATTCGCGCGTCCGTGGCTCCCTGAGATCGCGGTTCGATTTCCTCTAGCGCTTCCCTGCGAGCATTGACGGTCTGTGTCAGTTCCTCCCTTAATTTAGCGATCTCGCTTATCTGCGAGCTACTCTGTGCCTCTATGGTCTCCCTTATTTTGTTAATTTTATCATTTACCCCTGCTTCAACTGCCTGCTGCTTATTCTGTAATGCTACACAGACTGTCATTGCTTCTTCCCTTGCCTTATCACTAATTGTACATATTAAGTTTTCATTGCTTACAATTTGTTGTGCCCTGATGGCGTCTATTTCCACGACAAGTTCCTTCCTTACTACCTCTACACTATTCTATGTTGCTTTTAGTTCGTTTCTTATATATTCTACATCCTCGTAGATTACATTTTGACTTGCTCTAATTTCTAACAAGACACCATGTATTTTATTTTCTAAGCCCTGACTGATTTCCTTATGTTGGATGCTTAATTGTGAGGCTATCTGCTGCTGCAATGTTTGTTCTTGGGTGGACAATTGTTGTTTTAGTGTTTGCTCCTGTACTGTTAATCGCTGAGTTAGTGTTTGCTCCAGTGTTTGCTCTTGTTCTGATAATCGTTGAGTCAGTGTTTGCCCAAGTGTTTGCTCTTGTTCTGATAATCGTTGAGTCAGAGTTTGCCCTATTGTTTGCTCTTGTTCTGATAATCGTTGAGTCAGTGTTTGCCCAAGTGTTTGCTCTTGTTCTGATAATCGTTGAGTCAGAGTTTGCCCAAGTGTTTGCTCTTGTTCTGTTATTTTAGTTTTCAGGAGGCTCAATTGAGCCAACATTTGTTGCATCATTTCGCTCGTGTTAAGTGATCCGGTAACTTGGTTTACTAATGTTTCGCTATCTCCATTTTCTACACCTACCCGCGTGCTATTGTTAGTGAAATTTTCCCCTTGTTCATTGCTATTACCTTCCATATCGTTGCCGGTTAATTTCTTGTTTCTTAACAGCATTTACAAACATACATAACCCAGTTTACTTATATCTATTGCATATACACTCCCTTCCAAAATTTTATTAACTTATGTATCATGCAGTTAACACTTACTCGGTGCTGGGTTGAGCTGCTGCGAAGTGTTGTAATAGTTCACAAAACACTTCACTACACTTACACACTTTTTGAACACTGATGATGTCTGCGCTGAATGTCTGCTTCCTTGTTGTAATGGGGCGGCGTCGATGTCGCTTGTTGCCCCACGTCTATCGGTACACTCTGCTGCTGGTGGTTGCTGATGCCGTCATCGGCGTCGTCTTCCTTCCGTTGTCGGTTCTCCGGGTGCGTTATCCGCTGGCAGTACTTCGAGCCCCAACGTAGTGGGCGCCATATGACGCTGACCTCTGACGCATCAGTGTTGTTCCTGGCAGTTGCTTCAGTGGACTCAGAGTCCTGGGTTCGATGGTTGGATGGCAGGGATTTGGAATTTGTTTTGGTAGAGCTGAGGTTCTTGTTTTTCAGGGGTGGTGACACTACCTTGATGATATTAATAATACTGCCGGAGAAGTTTGAGTTATATCTTTATTTTGTTACGTAGATTCCTATCGGGTCAACCCGCCACCTTCGTCGTCGAAACCACTGTTATTCTTATCACTTTCGAAGTCGCTACTTATGTGTTTCTCCGACTAGCCCTCGAATTGCCTAGATTTCATAACTTCATTTTTTACACTATAAACTTTCTGATTATTTTCTTCTTATTTTGTTTCGTCGACCGTCCTCGTGGTTAGTTTGTACCGGAATGTGCCTCGGTCTTTCTCACGGTTAGTTTGTACCGGAATGTGTCTCGGCGTTTCTTTCAATTTTTATTATTGGCTACCCCCACTTGACAACTTTCACATCTGCTTCTTACAGCTTATTTTGAGTTTTTAAAATATTCCCACGAACATTCTTAGATCGTAGATAAGGCACATATATTTCCTGACCCTTTTAAACCTTGAAACCGTTGTAAACGGCCTGTCCGAGCCAAAAGTATAAAGGCGAGACTTCCGGTATGCAGGTTCGTTGACCATCGCAGGTAAAATACCTCTGCTTCGAGGAAACAAACTTTGTTTCTCTGTCTTCCCTACAAAACCCATTCCTAATATGAAATCAGCACATTTTCGTCGCTATGTTCGATCGTATATTATTATTATTATTGACATTATTATTATTATTATTATTATTATTATTATTATTATTATTATTATTATTATTATTATTATTATTATTTCCCCTGGGTCTCGATAACCAGCTTCATATGCCCTGACAATAAATTTATCATCGGACCTTTAGGTTGGATGATGGGTTTATCGTTAATGTCCCATCTAAGCTAATCTAATGTCCCTCTCTCCCTCGGCTCCTTTCATTTATCATTTTATTTATTTATTCATTCATTTATTTGGTGGCTTACGACGATTTGATGGCGAGCCCACCGTTACACATTTATTCTGTTCACAATACGTTTCAATCACTGTACACAATGCAATTTCAAATTTGACACAAGTATTTTCACAAAGTAAAAGAAAAACAATCTACATAATATCTGGCCGTCAACAACCAGGCTACAAAACATTTATATTTAAGGAATCTGTTTATACACAATACATTCTTAAAACAATTTTTTTTAATTACACATCTTAGTTCATCTCTCTCTCTCTCTCTCTCTCTCTCTCTCTTGCACCGTATATACAATACTGGTTTTCTTGGAGCTATTAGCAGCCTCCACACTCAGACACCTTTTGGTACCTTTTTCTGCCAGGTATACATTCTGTCCGGTTTTCTTACTGTATGTTACTAACATCGTGAATGTCAAGCACACTGTTTTAACAGGACATTGCTATCCCAAAGCTACCAATTTGTTTGTAAACAATGTTCGCATATATGACTTTCCTTACTCGTGTTCCGAGTGCGTTTGTACATTTTCCTTATCCGACTCTACTAAATTTCATTGATCCTGCTTAAATGGACGATTGGAGTTGATATACCCTGTCCCCGAAGGTTTGTGATATCCGATAAGGACCTTTCCAACACATATGCATACGTCTGTGTTGCTTCTTTCTCTTGATGGTTTAAGCAGTCTGTTGATGCTACACGTTCGTGTATACCTGATAGGGACATGTTTTGATCACTGACTATCTGCGAGTCGTCCGCTCTCTCACCAAAATAAACATTTTCATTTTCTGTGTTTAACTCACAATACTGGGGTGCTTGGCCTACTTCTGACTCATCAGCTGACTGCAGTGGCGTGTCGTTAAGATCTCTCCCTTCGCACAGTTGTTGCGTAAAAATTCTTACCACGTTAATGCCTCCCCCAATGTGCAAATATTCAATAAAAAATTGTTCTTGTTGTATTTGCTCTTCTATCTTGGTTAGTACCGTGTATTCCATACTCGGGGTTTGAATGAACGGTATTCTTCTTAGCGATCCGTCTACTGTAAGTGTCAATAGCGCTCGTCCATAGTCAATAGTGGCTTGGAATGCATTTAGCACGTCGCTTCCCATCAGTATGTCTACTACCAGTTTGTCTATTACTAAACACAATATTTCAAGTTCAACATCCCCTATGCAAGCATTAATCATGACCTGCTGCGATATCTTTTGTTTCGCGCGGCCTACAGCCATTATGCAGTATGCGTTCTTTACGGGCAGGGTCTGTAAGTTCTTATTCTTTTCACTGAGGTGGTTGAAGAGTGCTTTACTGCACGCAGAGATCATGGCTCCACTGTCTATTGTTACCAAGTACGTCTCATTTTCGATTAATGCCGCTACTCTCGGAGATTAGGTTATTTCCTGGGTTTGACTTATCTCTGTGTATCCGAATTCCTTGTCATACAGTTTCGGCTGATATTGTGACCTACACTATTTGCTTCTGTATTTTTGTTTTCGTTCCCTGTGTAATGCGAGAAACTGCGCGCATTCTCTGAGGTTGAGCCTGGGAACGCTACGACTCTTCCTGTCTCTAGGTTTCCGATCGTCGTGGCCACGATCCTTGACTGGGGCCTATCCCTTGGCCTATGCTTTGTCCTGCCATTGCCCCGCTTAGGTGACCTATCGCGTCATCCATTTCGTGGTGGACATTTTGCGGCTGTCGTGTCTGTGATGGGTACCCGCTCGGCGTCAAAAAGTGACTGTACGTAGGCATGCTTAAGAGCTCGTGGTTCTCATCTCTACGGGGTGGGGTCGCTGGCCGCCTTGGAGGTGTTCTTGGCCTGTTCGGAGGTGTCGTTTGCCTGCCCGGGGTGTTTCCAGGTCGGTTCGGGGGAGTTTCTGGGCGGTTCGGAGGCGTTCTTGGCCTATCCGCTGTTCCACCGTGGAGGTTATTTCCCCGGTGTTGCCTAATATTCGCCGGGTACCTGGAGAATCTCATGTACTGAACGGGATACTCCTCATGTTGCCTCGGTGGCCTAACCGTGCCCGTTTGGTTCCAGGGCCTATTGTTTCTCTCCCGATTTCTCGTAAATGGCTCTTGATAACGCTGTCGGACTGTGGAATAGTTGTTCAACGCACCTTGTGCCCTCGTCCCATCATTACGATGCGAATGTATCCGATCAATGTGTCGGCCTTCAGTCCTGATTCTGGGCCTATCTTCTTCCCGCGTTCCGTACCCCTGCAGAGCGGTAAGTAGTTCTATGGCTTCGCTCAGCGTCCTCGGACGTGCTACCACGAGGTGATGACTATAACGCCTGGGAAGTGTCGTGTCAGGAGGGATTCAAATTCACCTTCGGGCATCGGTGGGTCCAGGAGTTGGCTTAATTGGCCGAGTCGCAAGAAGTAGTCAACCATCGACTCACGCTTCCCTTCCCTGTATCGGCCATTATTTATTTCTGCGCGCACCCTGTATTGTGCAACGCCACTCCAATATTTTTCTAAAAATGCCGACCTAAAATGTTCATATTGTACATGCTCGCCCACCGTCAATCGAAACCAACTCAGGGACGGGCCTATCAAGCTCCTTTTTATAATTACCATTTTGAAACGGTCGGGAATTCCCCTAAGCGCGAAATAAGATTCGAGGTCATTAATGAACTGCTTCGCATTATCGACTTCACTGTTGAACTTGGGGATTGGCAGTTCATTCAAAAATTGTAAAGGTATATTGCATTGTTGCAGGGGCCCTACGGTGCTTGACATTTCACTTCCCGGGTGCGGTGAGGCCGAAGGAAGGCAGGCAGGTTCGTTCGACCTCGGTTCGCTACTCGGGTTGTTACACTGGAACGACGAAAGCGCGGAAACCTGAGAGGTAATTCGCGCGTCCGTGGCTCCCTGAGATCGCGGTTCGATTTCCTCTAGCGCTTCCCTGCGAGCATTGACGGTCTGTGTCAGTTCCTCCCTTAATTTAGCGATCTCGCTTATCTGCGAGCTACTCTGTGCCTCTATGGTCTCCCTTATTTTGTTAATTTTATCATTTACCCCTGCTTCAACTGCCTGCTGCTTATTCTGTAATGCTACACAGACTGTCATTGCTTCTTCCCTTGCCTTATCACTAATTGTACATATTAAGTTTTCATTGCTTACAATTTGTTGTGCCCTGATGGCGTCTATTTCCACGACAAGTTCCTTCCTTACTACCTCTACACTATTCTATGTTGCTTTTAGTTCGTTTCTTATATATTCTACATCCTCGTAGATTACATTTTGACTTGCTCTAATTTCTAACAAGACACCATGTATTTTATTTTCTAAGCCCTGACTGATTTCCTTATGTTGGATGCTTAATTGTGAGGCTATCTGCTGCTGCAATGTTTGTTCTTGGGTGGACAATTGTTGTTTTAGTGTTTGCTCCTGTACTGTTAATCGCTGAGTTAGTGTTTGCTCCAGTGTTTGCTCTTGTTCTGATAATCGTTGAGTCAGTGTTTGCCCAAGTGTTTGCTCTTGTTCTGATAATCGTTGAGTCAGAGTTTGCCCTATTGTTTGCTCTTGTTCTGATAATCGTTGAGTCAGTGTTTGCCCAAGTGTTTGCTCTTGTTCTGATAATCGTTGAGTCAGAGTTTGCCCAAGTGTTTGCTCTTGTTCTGTTATTTTAGTTTTCAGCATGCTCAATTGAGCCAACATTTGTTGCATCATTTCGCTCGTGTTAAGTGATCCGGTAACTTGGTTTACTAATGTTTCGCTATCTCCATTTTCTACACCTACCCGCGTGCTATTGTTAGTGAAATTTTCCCCTTGTTCATTGCTATTACCTTCCATATCGTTGCCGGTTAATTTCTTGTTTCTTAACAGCATTTACAAACATACATAACCCAGTTTACTTATATCTATTGCATATACACTCCCTTCCAAAATTTTATTAACTTATGTATCATGCAGTTAACACTTACTCGGTGCTGGGTTGAGCTGCTGCGAAGTGTTGTAATAGTTCACAAAACACTTCACTACACTTACACACTTTTTGAACACTGATGATGTCTGCGCTGAATGTCTGCTTCCTTGTTGTAATGGGGCGGCGTCGATGTCGCTTGTTGCCCCACGTCTACCGGTACACTCTGCTGCTGGTGGTTTCTGATGCCGTCATCGGCGTCGTCTTCCTTCCGTTGTCGGTTCTCCGGGTGCGTTATCCGCTGGCAGTACTTCGAGCCCCAACGTAGTGGGCGCCATATGACGCTGACCTCTGACGCATCAGTGTTGTTCCTGGCAGTTGCTTCAGTGGACTCAGAGTCCTGGGTTCGATGGTTGGATGGCAGGGATTTGGAATTTGTTTTGGTAGAGCTGAGGTTCTTGTTTTTCAGGGGTGGTGACACTACCTTGATGATATTAATAATACTGCCGGAGAAGTTTGAGTTATATCTTTATTTTGTTACGTAGATTCCTATCTGGTCAACCCGCCACCTTCGTCGTCGAAACCACTGTTATTCTTATCACTTTCGAAGTCGCTACTTATGTGTTTCTCCGACTAGCCCTCGAATTGCCTAGATTTCATAACTTCATTTTTTACACTCTAAACTTTCTGATTATTTTCTTCTTATTTTGTTTCGTCGACCGTCCTCGTGGTTAGTTTGTACCGGAATGTGCCTCGGTCTTTCTCATGGTTAGTTTGTACCGGAATGTGTCTCGGCGTTTCTTTCAATTTTTATTATTGGCTACCCCCACTTGACAACTTTCACATCTGCTTCTTACAGCTTATTTTGAGTTTTTAAAATATTCCCACGAACATTCTTAGATCGTAGATAAGGCACATATATTTCCTGACCCTTTTAAGCCTTGAAACCGTTGTAAACGGCCTGTCCGAGCCAAAAGTATAAAGGCGAGACTTCCGGTATGCAGGTTCGTTGACCATCGCAGGTAAAATACCTCTGCTTCGAGGAAACAAACTTTGTTTCTCTGTCTTCCCTACAAAACCCATTCCTAATATGAAATCAGCACATTTTCGTCGCTATGTTCGATCGTATATTATTATTATTGACATTATTATTATTATTATTATTATTATTATTATTATTATTATTATTATTATTATTATTATTATTTCCCCTGGGTCTCGATAACCAGCTTCATATGCCCTGACAATAAATTTATCATCGGACCTTTAGGTTGGATGATGGGTTTATCGTTAATGTCCCATCTAAGCTAATCTAATGTCCCTCTCTCCCTCGGCTCCTTTCATTTATCATTTTATTTATTTATTCATTCATTTATTTAGTGGCTTACGACGATTTGATGGCGAGCCCACCGTTACACATTTATTCTTTTCACAATACGTTTCAATCACTGTACACAATGCAATTTCAAATTTGACACAAGTATTTTCACAAAGTAAAAGAAAAACAATCTACATAATATCTGGCCGTCAACAACCAGGCTACAAAACATTTATATTTAAGGAATCTGTTTATACACAATACATTCTTAAAACAATTTTTTTTAATTACACATCTTAGTTCATCTCTCTCTCTCTCTCTCTCTCTCTCTCTCTCTCTCTCTCTCTCTTGCACCGTATATACAATACTGGTTTTCTTGGAGCTATTAGCAGCCTCCACACTCAGACACCTTTTGGTACCTTTTTCTGCCAGGTATACATTCTGTCCGGTTTTCTTACTGTATGTTACTAACATCGTGAATGTCAAGCACACTGTTTTAACAGGACATTGTTATCCCAAAGCTACCAATTTGTTTGTAAACAATGTTCGCATATATGACTTTCCTTACTCGTGTTCCGAGTGCGTTTGTACATTTTCCCTATCCGACTCTACTAAATTTCATTGATCCTGCTTAAATGGACGATTGGAGTTGATATACCCTGTCCCCGAAGGTTTGTGATATCCGATAAGGACCTTTCCAACACATATGCATACGTCTGTGTTGCTTCTTTCTCTTGATGGTTTAAGCAGTCTGTTGATGCTACACGTTCGTGTATACCTGATAGGGACATGTTTTGATCACTGACTACCTGCGAGTCGTCCGCTCTCTCACCAAAATAAACATTTTCATTTTCTGTGTTTAACTCACAATACTGGGGTGCTTGGCCTACTTCTGACTCATCAGCTGACTGCAGTGGCGTGTCGTTAAGATCTCTCCCTTCGCACAGTTGTTGCGTAAAAATTCTTACCACGTTAATGCCTCCCCCAATGTGCAAATATTCAATAAAAAATTGTTCTTGTTGTATTTGCTCTTCTATCTTGGTTAGTACCGTGTATTCCATACTCGGGGTTTGAATGAACGGTATTCTTCTTAGCGATCCGTCTACTGTAAGTGTCAATAGCGCTCGTCCATAGTCAATAGTGGCTTGGAATGCATTTAGCACGTCGCTTCCCATCAGTATGTCTACTACCAGTTTGTCTATTACTAAACACAATATTTCAAGTTCAACATCCCCTATGCAAGCATTAATCATGAGCTGCTGCGATATCTTTTGTTTCGCGCGGCCTACAGCCATTATGCAGTATGCGTTCTTTACGGGCAGGGTCTGTAAGTTCTTATTCTTTTCACTGAGGTGGTTGAAGAGTGCTTTACTGCACGCAGAGATCATGGCTCCACTGTCTATTGTTACCAAGTACGTCTCATTTTCGATTAATGCCGCTACTCTCGGAGATTCCGTTATTTCCTGGGTTTGACTTATCTCTGTGTATCCGAATTCCTTGTCATGACAGTTTCGGCTGATATTGTGACCTACACTATTTGCTTCTGTATTTTTGTTTTCGTTCCCTGTGTAATGCGAGAACCTGCGCGCATTCTCTGAGGTTGAGCCTGGGAACGCTACGACTCTTCCTGTCTCTAGTTTTCCGACCGTCGTGGCCACGATCCTTGACTGGGGCCTATCCCTTGGCCTATGCTTTGTCCTGCCATTGCCCCGCTTAGGTGACCTATCGCGTCATCCATTTCGTGGTGGACATTTTGCGGCTGTCGTGTCTGTGATGGGTACCCGCTCGGCGTCAAAAAGTGACTGTACGTAGGCATGCTTAAGAGCTCGTGGTTCTCATCTCTACGGGGTGTGGTCGCTGGCCGGCTTGGAGGTGTTCTTGGCCTGTTCGGAGGTGTCGTTTGCCTGCCCGGGGTGTTTCCAGGTCGGTTCGGGGGAGTTTCTGGGCGGTTCGGAGGCGTTCTTGGCCTATCCGCTGTTCCACCGTGGAGGTTATTTCCCCGGTGTTGCCTAATATTCGCCGGGTACCTGGAGAATCTCATGTACTGAACGGGATACTCCTCATGTTGCCTCGGTGGCCTAACCGTGCCCGTTTGGTTCCAGGGCCTATTGTTTCTCTCCCGATTTCTCGTAAATGGCTCTTGATAACGCTGTCGGACTGTGGAATAGTTGTTCAACGCACCTTGTGCCCTCGTCCCATCATTACGATGCGAATGTATCCGATCAATGTGTCGGCCTTCAGTCCTGATTCTGGGCCTATCTTCTTCCCGCGTTCCGTACCCCTGCAGAGCGGTAAGTAGTTCTATGGCTTCGCTCAGCGTCCTCGGACGTGCTACCACGAGGTGATGACTATAACGCCTGGGAAGTGTCGTGTCAGGAGGGATTCAAATTCACCTTCGGGCATCGGTGGGTCCAGGAGTTGGCTTAATTGGCCGAGTCGCAAGAAGTAGTCAACCATCGACTCACGCTTCCCTTCCCTGTATCGGCCATTATTTATTTCTGCGCGCACCCTGTATTGTGCAACGCCACTCCAATATTTTTCTAAAAATGCCGACCTAAAATGTTCATATTGTACATGCTCGCCCACCGTCAATCGAAACCAACTCAGGGACGGGCCTATCAAGCTCCTTTTTATAATTACCATTTTGAAACGGTCGGGAATTCCCCTAAGCGCGAAATAAGATTCGAGGTCATTAATGAACTGCTTCGCATTATCGACTTCACTGTTGAACTTGGGGATTGGCAGTTCATTCAAAAATTGTAAAGGTATATTGCATTGTTGCAGGGGCCCTTCGGTGCTTGACATTTCACTTCCCGGGTGCGGCGAGGCCGAAGGAAGGCAGGCAGGTTCGTTCGACCTCGGTTCGCTACTCGGGTTGTTACACTGGAACGACGAAAGCGCGGAAACCTGAGAGGTAATTCGCGCGTCCGTGGCTCCCTGAGATCGCGGTTCGATTTCCTCTAGCGCTTCCCTGCGAGCATTGACGGTCTGTGTCAGTTCCTCCCTTAATTTAGCGATCTCGCTTATCTGCGAGCTACTCTGTGCCTCTATGGTCTCCCTTATTTTGTTAATTTTATCATTTACCCCTGCTTCAACTGCCTGCTGCTTATTCTGTAATGCTACACAGACTGTCATTGCTTCTTCCCTTGCCTTATCACTAATTGTACATATTAAGTTTTCATTGCTTACAATTTGTTGTGCCCTGATGGCGTCTATTTCCACGACAAGTTCCTTCCTTACTACCTCTACACTATTCTATGTTGCTTTTAGTTCGTTTCTTATATATTCTACATCCTCGTAGATTACATTTTGACTTGCTCTAATTTCTAACAAGACACCATGTATTTTATTTTCTAAGCCCTGACTGATTTCCTTATGTTGGATGCTTAATTGTGAGGCTATCTGCTGCTGCAATGTTTGTTCTTGGGTGGACAATTGTTGTTTTAGTGTTTGCTCCTGTACTGTTAATCGCTGAGTTAGTGTTTGCTCCAGTGTTTGCTCTTGTTCTGATAATCGTTGAGTCAGTGTTTGCCCAAGTGTTTGCTCTTGTTCTGATAATCGTTGAGTCAGAGTTTGCCCTATTGTTTGCTCTTGTTCTGATAATCGTTGAGTCAGTGTTTGCCCAAGTGTTTGCTCTTGTTCTGATAATCGTTGAGTCAGAGTTTGCCCAAGT
Source organism: Deroplatys truncata (assembly GCA_030765065.1). Classification (NCBI taxonomy): domain Eukaryota; kingdom Metazoa; phylum Arthropoda; class Insecta; order Mantodea; family Mantidae; genus Deroplatys; species Deroplatys truncata. The sequence goes on from CM060977.1 coordinate 180,548,264, forward strand.
GTTTGCTCTTGTTCTGTTATTTTAGTTTTCAGGAGGCTCAATTGAGCCAACATTTGTTGCATCATTTCGCTCGTGTTAAGTGATCCGGTAACTTGGTTTACTAATGTTTCGCTATCTCCATTTTCTACACCTACCCGCGTGCTATTGTTAGTGAAATTTTCCCCTTGTTCATTGCTATTACCTTCCATATCGTTGCCGGTTAATTTCTTGTTTCTTAACAGCATTTACAAACATACATAACCCAGTTTACTTATATCTATTGCATATACACTCCCTTCCAAAATTTTATTAACTTATGTATCATGCAGTTAACACTTACTCGGTGCTGGGTTGAGCTGCTGCGAAGTGTTGTAATAGTTCACAAAACACTTCACTACACTTACACACTTTTTGAACACTGATGATGTCTGCGCTGAATGTCTGCTTCCTTGTTGTAATGGGGCGGCGTCGATGTCGCTTGTTGCCCCACGTCTATCGGTACACTCTGCTGCTGGTGGTTGCTGATGCCGTCATCGGCGTCGTCTACCTTCCGTTGTCGGTTCTCCGGGTGCGTTATCCGCTGGCAGTACTTCGAGCCCCAACGTAGTGGGCGCCATATGACGCTGACCTCTGACGCATCAGTGTTGTTCCTGGCAGTTGCTTCAGTGGACTCAGAGTCCTGGGTTCGATGGTTGGATGGCAGGGATTTGGAATTTGTTTTGGTAGAGCTGAGGTTCTTGTTTTTCAGGGGTGGTGACACTACCTTGATGATATTAATAATACTGCCGGAGAAGTTTGAGTTATATCTTTATTTTGTTACGTAGATTCCTATCTGGTCAACCCGCCACCTTCGTCGTCGAAACCACTGTTATTCTTATCACTTTCGAAGTCGCTACTTATGTGTTTCTCCGACTAGCCCTCGAATTGCCTAGATTTCATAACTTCATTTTTTACACTATAAACTTTCTGATTATTTTCTTCTTATTTTGTTTCGTCGACCGTCCTCGTGGTTAGTTTGTACCGGAATGTGCCTCGGCCTTTCTCATGGTTCGTTTGTACCGGAATGTGTCTCGGCGTTTCTTTCCTCTTTCACGCCTTTCACGCCTAGAATTTTCCCCCACCTTTCTTAAATTTCGTTCCGTCTTAAGTTCAAACGTATCATGTGATGCCTACGCGATCTTTTGATTGGCTATCATTTTGTTTCATGATTTTTATTATTGGCTACCCCACTTGACAACTTTCACATCTGCTTCTTACAGCTTATTTTGAGTTTTTAAAATATTCCCACGAACATTCTTAGATCGTAGATAAGGCACATATATTTCCTGACCCTTTTAAGCCTTGAAAGCGTTGTAAACGGCCTGTCCGAGCCAAAAGTATAAAGGCGAGACTTCCGGTACGCAGGTTCGTTGACCATCGCAGGTAAAATACCTCTGCTTGGAGGAAACAAACTTTGTTTCTCTGTCTTCCCTACAAAACCCATTCCTAATATGAATTCAGCACATTTTCGTCGCTATGTTCGATCGTATATTATTATTATTATTATTATTATTATTATTATTATTATTATTATTATTATTTCCCCTGGGTCTCGATAACCAGCTTCACGTCCCATTCTATATTGGCGTGAAAGACCGGAAATTTTGCTCAGGGGTATCTTAATTATGCTTATCTACGACACGGGACCACCGGCTTTACTTCCCTTCTGATGGAGGCCATGTTAAGGATATTTACGCCCGAAAAAAATTCATCGCCCTCCGCCGGGTTTGAACCCGCGACCTCGGGAACTAGAGGTACTCTTAGACCACGGAGGACGGCCACAAAGCGTTCATGTAGCGCAAATCACTTTCATGCGAATCTGACGAAAATAGATTTGCAAATAAATTATGTAATACGTCATTAATGTGGTGAAAGTTCTCGCTTTCAACCCGGAGCTCCCGAGTTCGACTGTCAAGAATTTGATGAATATTTGCATTAATTAGAATTATGTATTACGCTTCTTAACGCTGTGACGCATCGCCTATGATCCAAGGTTATCGGGAGGTCGGCGCCAGGCAGTAGTAAACAACGATAATTGCCGCTCGCCAAAGTAAACACCGGGCGCGCTATCAGCACATACCTAGAACCACCTATAAGCTTCTTCTCACTCTTCTCCTGAAAGTGTGTCGAGATAGCTCTAGGACGTTCGAGAAACTTGTGAACAGATTTCACTGACTACATAAGCGAGAGTCAGCCAGTACGAGTCAAATGTGAGTTGAGTTTGTGTCGGACAGTCACTGAGAAGCGAGTTAACGAGTGAGTTTCTCTCCGAGCGAGTTGGTGACGTGCAGCGAGTGCTACTGCGGAACGACGGGTTGTCGAGACCGTATTCGACTCCCGATTGAAATGAACCGTCCTACATGAAGAGGCTACATCACGAAGGAAGTGAAGAAATGGAGAATTGAACTAATTCACCTGAGTGAAGTGATAGTGTGAACGAAGCGAATTCCAAATGAAGTTGAACTAGATAGAAACAAAACAGAGACAATAAAATCAGTGAAAAGTAAAGTTGAAAAGCTGGAATAAGTATGAAGATATTTATGTGGGAGTGAATGAAGTATAATAGTGAAAATTAATAAAATCTATCTTAAGAATAAAATTAACAAGTTGCAACTATCATTTCTTGGTTTTTAAAGACAAATCCCCGATAAGGCCCAGGACAGGAATCAATTAGCCGTCAGGATATCATATTTATCTATATAGCTATAGAGATTATTTACATTTGTTAGTGTTCAAAGATTATCAAGATTATTAGTGCAAGTGGAGTTCATTAAATATCTGCGGTTTCAATGTAAAGCCTTTGTTCCGCATTCTTACATTTGGGATATTTACGTAATGCCGGGTGTGTCATTTTAGGTGGAACAAGTTGCTGCCGGGTCATGGGCTATGCTAGATTTGTTTACAGCAGGGTTCTCCAAAACCTTTGTTTCTTTTCTGGAGTGTCTGTTACCAGGTTTCTAGTCAAGTAATGTAAATATTTTTATATGCAGCTTTCTAAAACTGTTCTGCTCTTAATTGTGCATCATTTTCATAAACAGTCGATTTTCTTGGCTGAATTAATATATCTACGAAATCCAATGTTCACATGTTGAAATTAAAGGGTACTATAGTTGAATTCCGTGTTTAATATACATATACCCCTACCTTGTAGTGGGCGTTTTCGTGACTTCGTTCCTAGACCCGAACGTTTTCACGATTAGGTTCCTCCATCATAGATGTGATGCACCACTGGGCACCCTTCTGCCATTTGCACCATTAACAATTTACCCAGAGGGAAAAGGTTTCCGTGAAAAGGGGGCAATTGCTTAGGAGCTAGGAAGTAACTAATATTCATCAACACATAGAAAAACAATTTATTTTAAAGTGATGTATACGTTTACAATGATTAGATCAGCTTGCTTTAACACTTGCTTAACATATTAATATGCTCAAATACAATGGGATATGTTCTTGATTTCTACCCTTAAGGTTGCCATATGCCTTTAAAGAATGTATGACAAAGTAATGAATACCGTAAAGTTATGTGAAACTCAATGTTAATACTTCTCCCGTACAACAATTTGGAAAAGCACCAAGAGTTAAAGATTGAATATTGAAAAGCTTACCAAAGAAGGTAATAAAGATAGTTTAGAAAAGACCGAAATATCTCTTGGTGAATTATGCCAATACTCGCTGTCACGATAGCTAGTTGTTCCGCCTCGGTCTCTGGCGAAAAGCGACTCCTCTTCTCTGCCTGCCCAGGAGATCGTGTCCCCGTCGGAGAAAATGATGGCGCTGGCTCAGTGGAGTGTCGCGACCCAGCCAATGACGATCGTGCCTGATGTATTACGTGATGAGGTGATGTCTTACGTCACTCCTGACAGTATGTTGTTCGAATTTGTAGACGTTGGCTTTCTCTGGCTATAATGACGTCATCACCATGAATTGTGACGTGCTGGTTGCATGAGCCACGACATGGGGGAGGCAAAAACGGCACAGAGAGTAGGCAAAGATGACGCAAAAGCCTTAAAATAGAACTTGAATCTCAGAATCGGAGCACAAAAATTATTTTACTTTTAATAATCATTCAATCAAATGCTTTAATGCTTTAAATGCCATGTAAATTTGAAATTGAATAATGAGTAGTTAAAGCTTTTAGGAGTGTAGTCGAGTTTAAAGTGCAGCTGCTTTACCATAAGAATATTTTTTTCTATTATACATTGTACTGTAAAAAACAACTAATACCGACGCTAATATCAGTTGTTTACGTCCACCATATTCAATTGATCTGTTTGTGTTTATATAGCCTGTTTTTATCGTCTTTTCTGTCTTTGAACGCTTAGTGGCTTGTGTTTGTGCTTAACTAGAAAATTACTTAGTGCATTACTGGTGGTTTAAAATGTGAAATAAGTGATTGGTATATTACTAGTAGTTTAAGAGAGTGAAATAAGTGTTTTGGTGCTTTACCAGTGTTTAAGTTGTGGCAGTATTTTATATCACAACACTGTAAATGCCAGAGTGATTGTAGTGTAAAGTAGCATTATTGTATGACAATGATTTGAGAAGTTTGTTAATTATAAGCATTGTTGGGAAATAAGTTTACACGGCCTCACTGAAACTGACAATAGGAGCGGGTAACAATGTAGCGAGGGGGTGAGTTGTTTATCAACTAGAAGAGAGATACAAATGACGTCAGAGTAGCCCGGTTTTCTTTAGAAATGGAGGGAATATCTTCCCTAGAGCATATGTGTTCCTAATTTTGATTGGATATAAAATAGACGCTAATGTTGGCGCGCTTTATTAACCAATATCAGCTCTGTTACAATCTTTAGGCATATCGGAGTATAAATTCCGAGCCAGAGACGGGTAACGCCCAGTTCAACAGAATCATCCACGGGTTACACGTCGCTCAGTTCAACAGAATCATCCACGGGTTAAACGTCGCGCAGTTCTACAGAATAATTCACAAGGCAAACGTCGCGCAGTTCAACAGAATCATTCACAAGTTGCACATCGCGCAGTTCTACAGAATAATTCACAAGGCAAACGTCACACAGTTCTACAGAATCATTCACAAGGCAAACGTCGCGCAGTTCTACAGAATCTCTCGCGTCGAAAAGTTAGTTAAAATATGTGATATACGCGAATTAATAATCTGCGGCAAATAAGTGATAATAGTTACATTCGAAAATACAGCAGTTTCAGTCAGGCGTGTATCAAGAGTAAAGATGCGAAATTAATAATGTGTGACGGCAATAAAAGTGTAAAAACAAATTCTTTTATCAGTGTTATCTTTTAGTAACAACTCCTTTCCGTTTACACACCCTGTTTAAGAGATTTTCTCGACTTGTAATAATAGCTAGCCGGAGGACAAAGAACCCAAAAATTCAAAATAGTAAAACAATAACAGGCGCTCAGCAAATAAGATAACACGAAGTTACCAGGACAAAGTTAGGTAGACGTGTATCAGATTATCTCTTTGCAACTGTACGTTATTTCTGTGCGTGGGTGTTGTAGACTAACTTATTAAGATTTAAAGCTGCAGGTGTATTATAAATTGATAAAAGTGAAGGAATGTCTTTGGATAACTGCGACATAATAGTTTTAATATAACCCGTCCCGCCCTTGCGTTGAATGTAAACAAGCTTAACTGCTGGTGTAGATTGGAAAACGTTGTAGTCGTAATATAAGTGCTTGCAGTATGTACTAATCTTCTTACGGTGTTAGTTTACCTTTATTGTATTTGTCAGTGTAGTGTGCTAATAATAAGTGGTAAATCGTGTGATATTAGTGACAACTGTGGTGCTTGTCGCCGGAGGGTTAGCCAGGGTGTTTTCTGTGCAGGATGTAAGTTTTGGTTTCATTGGACGTGTGCGAACATTGTTAATGGGAATGCGACTAATTGTGCGGAGTGGTTTTGTGAACTTTGTAAGTATAAGGCACTGGTCAGAAAGCACGAGGAAACCATTTCCAACCTGAGAAAAGAACTACAATTTTTCAAAAAAGAAACTATAAGCACTGTTTCGGCTTCAAATATTTTGGCTAATAACTTTCAGGACTTCAGGATGGTATCTAAGAATAATCTCAGGAGGAAAAGGCGTTTCTATGCAGATGATCAACATCTTGTGCAACTGAGCAACAGATTCAGTGTTCTTGAAACGCTGAATGTTGATCAGGCCACAAATCCTCAAGAGTAGGTCTTAGATGAATCTGTAAGTCACACAAAAAGCAAGGTCTTGTTGCTTGGGAGTAGTCATGGGAGGGGCATAGCCTCCCTGCTCAAACGGGACTTGAGGTGTGATTATGATGTAGTAGGCATAGTTAAACCCAGTGTTGATGTCACTGAAGACCTGGTAAAGCTAACTGCAGGTTTTACCAAGAGGGATCATGTAGTGATAATGGGTGGGCCAGGGAATAACCTGGATAGAAATAGTAGTTATGTTATTGAAAAGGATCTGTGAGACCAGCAGCCATACCAATGTGAAGGTAGTGGGTCGTTTTCATAGGCATGATAAGCCTCAGCTTCATTGGAGGGTGAGGGATATGAATCCGAGACTTGAGCATGCCTTGTTAAGTCCTACTACTTCTCACATGTGTATGATAGATGTCGGCGGCATAGGCAGGGATGGTTATACAACTCATGGCTTACACCTAAATTCTGGAGCTTTCTCCTCTTATTGCTGACAGAATTAAGGGTAAAACTCCTGTTGCCACTAGTAGGAGGCTTTTTTAGGTTACGTATGTCCCATAGTCAACATAATCGTCGACACTTAAATAAAATTGAGATAATCATCCCAAATACCTCTGTATCCACAAGTAACTATAGAAATAACGCTTCTGCCATCAACAATAGTGATGATGACAATAATAAAAATAAAAACTGCCTGTCTGTATTTCATCAAAAAATAAGAGACTTAAGAAACAAAGTAGATAACTTACTATTAGTCTTGATATTGAAAACCCACTGCCACACATTTTGTGCTTATCTGAACACCACCTGACACAACAGGAATTTCAGCCAATTTTATTGCATCGGTACTATTTAGCAGTAGAGCTTTTAAGAAAAAACTTACATAAAGATGGGGCTTGTATATATGTTAGAAATGGCGTGACTGATAAAGTTTTGGATTTATACAAGTTTCGTATTTAACAAAACCTTGAACTCAGTGCGGTTTAGCTAAATGAAAGTAAATTGAATTTAACTATAGTGGTCCTTTATCGACCTCCCTTAGGCAATTTTGAAATATTCAGAAAGCAACTAAAACATCTTCTAAAATTTTTATTCCAACCAAAAAGAGAATTAATCATGTGTGGTGATATAAATGTGGATTACCTGAAACCTAGTCTTCAAAGGGAACAACTCAACACTTTACTTACAACATGCCACATGACACATATAGTAAACTTTACAACAAGAATCCAAAACAGCTCTTCTCCAGCTATAAATAATATATTTGTAAATTCAGATAGCATTAATTTAGCATTAATTTTTGCAATGTCTCACCAAAAACTAATGGCCTGTCGGATCAATATGCACAAGTTCTACACATTAAAAGGTTAAATTTAAAATCCAAACCTAAGTATACTTATCAGAAATCTAGGGAAATAAATGAAAATGATCTTAGTGAGTTTAGTAAAAACCTTAAACTTGAATCATGTAACAAACTTACCAAACGAATGGAACCAACAATAAACATAACAGTTTTCTTCAATGTTTCAAAACCCACTTTGACGCTAGCTTCCTGGTCAAGTTAAACAAAATATCTAATTTCAAAAGAGAGAATGCTTGGTTCACTTTAGGAATTAGGACGTCATGCAGACGTAAAAGAGAATCATATGTGCAGGTAAGAATTAGTAATAGCATAGATTTAAAACACTACTTCAAAAATATTGTAAGCTTCTAAAGAAGGTAATAAAAGCGGCTAAAATATTACATTATAATAAACAGATTCAACTCTCCAACACTAAAATAAAAACTATTTGGAGTATAATAAAAGGAGAAGCGGGTAAATCCTCATTAAAAATGACTTAATAACACTAAACGTTGATAATCAATAAATTAGTAAACCTCATGAAGTTGCAGAAATTTTTAACAAATTCTTTTTGAATGTAACAAAAAAATTGAGTATTAATTTTGGAAGTAAAGAAGCCGCTTTGGCATTTCTAAGATCAAATTTCACTAATGAAGTCCTGAATTTAAATTTAACACGACAACGTCTTCTGAAATAAACAAATTATTACTCCTTCAAAACAAAACATTCTTCTGGTTATAATGAAATAACAATAAAAATCTTAAAATCATGTTCATCTTAAATTTCCTCTCTCCTTAGTTATTTGTGCAAGGAGTCACTAAGGTCAGGAATTTTCCCTAACAGAATCAAATTTTCCATTGTTAAACCACTTTTCAAAAAAGGAGAACGCAATAATGTTTCAAATTATACAACAATACCTCTCTTGCCAATTTTTTCAAATTTCTTGAGAAGGTGATATTTAAAAAGCTGTATAAATACCTTGAATATAACAACATACTTATCAGGGATCAGCTTGGGTTCAGAAACGGAATGTCGACCAATAATGCAACTTATAGCTTACTCATGAAGTGTTAACTGCATTAAACAAAAACATGTATGAAGGTGGAATTTTTCTGTGACTTAGCAAAGCCATTTGACTGTGTTAATCATGATATTCTGATAGCAAAATTGAAATTCTGTGGACTAAAACTGAAGCTCTAAGTCGGTTCGTATCATATCTAAATGAAAGAAAACAAAGTGTTGAAGTAGTCAATGATATTGGATTTGGAAAACATACATCACAATGGAAAACAGTAACATATGGAGCGCCCCAAGGTTCAGTCCTAGGAACTTTACTATTTTGATCTGTATAAATGGCCTATCATTTTATATAAAGGATATTGCAAGTATCATTCTGTTTGCTGATGACACGAGTGTTCTGGAGACCAGTAAAACCTGGAATGAGTTTGCAATTAAATTGAATGATGTTTTGAACTGTATGTCACACTGGTTTAAAGCTAAAAAATTGTCTGTAAATCTAGACTAAACTAAATTTGTTAAATTTATAACTCATCCATCACCACTCACTCCAATAGAAATTGAAATTAACGGGACGTTACTAGAACAAATAGACAACATTAAATTTTTGGGCCTCCATGTAGACAGATATTTAGATTGGAAGGTTCACATTACGTATATATTACCCAAACTCAGTTCTGCCTGTTATGCTATCCAAGCACTGGTAAATGTCAGTTCTATAAATACGCTTATATTAGTGTACTAAGCATATTTCAACTCTATCATTGAATATGGAATATTATTTTTGGGAAACTCAGTAGAAAGTAAACAAATATTTCTCATGCAAAAGAAGGTTGTAAGAATCATTTCCAACACCCATAGCAGACACTCTTGCAAACATCTTTTTAGAAGACTGAAGATATTAACCCTGCCTTGCGTGTACATATTTTTAATCTTAAAATTCTATGTGTGCAATCGAACCACATTTATTACAAACATGGAAATTCATGAGATAAACACTAGACAAAAGGGTAACAACCATCACCCCAGCGCAAAGCTTTCTTGCTTCCAGAAGGGTGTATATTATGAGACCATAAACATATTTAATAGTCTCCCAAATGATCCTAAGGGAAAAGTTGACAATTTCAATGTCTTTAAAAGTGCTGTTAGGAATACCTATGCTCAAAAGCATATTATTCTGTACAAGATTATCTGAATGACAAATTATCCTTATGAAAATACATATATAGCTCTCTAATTAATATTAGTAAACACTAATGACAATTGATAGTTTTCTAATTGCCTGTATGTATATTAAGAACTGACAGTAAATGCTATGCATTACAAATAAAATATAACAAAATGATGAGACGAACAAAGGTACAAGCCTAGTAAAAGTTAAAATAACTGTTCTTGTCTATAAATATAATGGTAACCTTATAACGGCAGGGAGGTATTCGATTTTGTATAAAATTGCACCTGATTTGTTTCATTTTGCATATATAATGTCTTTATTTTATTTTAAATGTTGTGTATTCTATGTAACATTTATATATACATGTAACTATATTGCACATTTCCTTGACACGCATATACGAGTAGTATATCTCCATTTTATTCCAAATGTTCTATATTCTGTGTAATATTTATATGTATATGTAATTTTTGTACGTTTCCTTGACATGTTCTACGTTCACAAGCCTTTATGGCTGCTAGTGAACTCACAGAATCCAATCTAATCTAATCTGAAAGTGGGTAATGATTATTAGATTATTCACACGGTACCCTTGTGAATATGTCATAAAAATGCTAAAATTTATTGAAGACCTTTTAAAAACATTACTGTAGTTAACACAACTAATATACATGCTTTTAAATATTTAAGATTTGAAATCTCCCTATTTGTCATAAGAATGCATTAGTTATCAAAAGCTAAAGAACATCATCTCTAAATTTACTAATTATGTGCTAATTTATTTCTTTCAATTCCTTATAAGCTGCCCTGCTGACTCTTTAATGTAAATTGAAGCGAAACATTTCCGTGTGGCATTTGCACGCTACAATTTTATCAGACACGCGGTTGCACTACCCTTGGTTCATTTAAACAACGCTTTTTGTAGAGGGCATATTTCGAAGCAGAACCATGAATATAATATGAATGTAATGGGGATGTACATTTTGAAAAGCTTTGCACAAAGGAAAATGTTCCAAAACTCATTTATAGTAGGCGTAGCAAGGCAATTTTTTCCTGTGATGTGCCATAAACACACCAAGCTCCTGCCCAGTGTTTCAAAACTATGGCACTCATTACAGTGAAACACCAAGCCGATTGCTGTCAACACTTCATCACATCTGTCCGTTGCCATTGACAACCAAATCGACAGCTCTACATTACTGAAACTAACGCTCTTGTCGGTTCTTAAGCCAGTGAGTGTAAAAAGCGACGGGAATATTCTCTTACAAACACCAGGCAATGAGTAACTGCGATAAATTCACTTAAAGTAGTTGAAGAGTACAAGCAAAGAGCAATGTAAGTAAAAATTATGACAGCTTTAGTTTCTATAGAATATGCCTATTTATACCATTTTGGTCTTAATGACTGTAATATCAGTCATATTGTGAGTCCAACTCACCAGTGGTATTTGCAAAAATTCTGAATGAAGCCTTTAATAAAGAATACTAATAAAATGAAACAATTGCGTTTGTTTATATAATATTATTAATTGAATTTATTGAACAGGAATAGCATAAAGTATTAGGGCCTTCTATGCTCATTAAGAAAGCTTTCTTCCTTTCTTTAGCTTACAAATCGGAAACAAGAAGTCCAGGATTAAATCCCATCTAGGGGAATGCGTTCCTATCGTTCCCTTTACCCAACAGATTTTGGAAGTGTGAATGCGAGAGCGAATTTGAATGTGTTTGAAGATGATTAAAACTCAAGCCAGTAAGCTATGATGATGATTTGTGTTTAAGGGTACTCAACTACTAGGCAATTAAAGCCCTTGCAAAACAAATAATGGCAAAATGGAGATACCTGATATGACTAAATCCGCATTTGTACATTTACTTTTAACGGTTACTTAAAAATCCTTTCAGCCGCTTCATTATTGCCCGCTAAGACGCCTGCAAGACTGGCCGGCAGTTGCAAAGACACCCGAGGATGTGCTAGAGGAACACCCTTAAAATGGTAGCGTGCGTGCAGTGGCCACTACGCAACCGAGCCAAAGACACCTCTTCACGACGAGATACACAAGAGGAAGTTACTCAGTTTATTGGAATGTAAGTTTTCTTTTTTTTCCGCGGAGAGCTATCGAGTCCTCGCACAAGAACGATAGCACCGCCCTCCGCCCGACGTTACCCGAGATTGTGATACGGATTCTGTGCTTGCCGCATTAGCTGCTAAATCCGCAAATTCATTCCCCGACAAGCCACATGACCAGGTAAGCAAGCACACTCCACATTAACGCCAGAAGCGAGTGAAACTTATAGGACATTCTGGAATGTCATGGTAATTGTACAGCTCACGAAGGCTCTGAACTGCACTAAGAGAATCGCTCAAAATGAGACAGTCTCCCAATTTTCGACGGCGCTCATACAAAATGGCTCGGTATATGGCATACAGCTCTGCACTATAAATGGAAGTGCTATCATGAAAATCGAATGCACGAGTTCGGTTCCATGAACATAAGCACATTCAACAGCTTTGGAGCACTTAGATCCGTCGATGTAGATAAAAATTCCGTTATTTTAGCCTGACAAAGACTCTAAAACGTAAGTGCGGATACTAAACGTAGGCATTGTAGACTAATTATAGTCAGCTGGTAGTTTCACGAGTCAAAGCCCCCGAATTTGACTATAGAATTAAAGGGGGCTCGTGCAAATAATATAACATATTAAACAATAAAGAAATGAACCAGTGCAAATCACTTGCGAATACGTTGCTACAATCTCATTTCGTGAAGATTCCAGTGTACTCTACCGTGATTGGTTCCACGAAACTGGATTGTTCAATATGGAACGCCTGGCCCATGAAGTAAATAGAAAAAATGTATTGTTACAGTTGTAAGCAGTTGAATTTAACTGAAAATTCTGAAACCACCTGAAAAAGTTATACATTTGCAGCCCTCAAATTTGGGTTGGAAAAGAAACGAATAAGTCATGCCTCGACGTCAAAAGATTCCCTGTGCAAGATGATCATCGAAATTGTCGTTTACCCTGATATGTAGTATCTTAAAAATATTATTAGAAGTTTAAGTTTTAAAATTCATTTCGGCTATTAATACAGGTCTCTTAAATTCTCTCTTATATAATCCTTTATTATTTACTAAATGTTTCAAACTGGAAATACAAGCACACGTTTCAGATTAGTTTAGAGCTTCTTTATCTTTCGCCTTTCACATTGATGGTAGCCGTTAAACAGCTTCGTTTGTAACAGTGTTGTTGCTAATATGGTAGTGCATCTCGCATCCGGCCCCTTGGCGCTATAGCCAATGAAGGACCTAGACCTGCTAACCCGAATGAAGGCCTCATTCCCACGTACGCACGGCAATTATGCGCATCAGACATGTGCATTCGGAAGCTATATCATATTCATTATGTTAATAATGTTACTCGGTATAACATATTTTATGCAATTCCTTTTAGTCTTACTATACCGCTCTTCTATTATCCAAGCGCTAAATTTTCTATTGTGCGTTAATCTAAAACATTAACTTACAGTAAATAAGTATTAAAGTCGTGTATCCAAAGAAACATTAATGTCATTAGTGAACTCTCAAAGTTATTTTACTATAGTAAAATGCGTTAAGTTTACGAAGTTATATTTTCTGTAATGTCGTTTTTAACCCTCCCCATATGACCAATGACCTTCGGGGGTCACCTCATTCAACCAAGTCGTTCTCTGTGGTCTAGTGGTTCTAGGCAGTCTCTAGTTCCCGAGGTTGCGGGTTCAAACCCGGCGGAGGAAGATTGACTTTTTGGACGTAAAATCCTTAGCATGGCTTCCTTTGGAAGGAAAGTAAAGCCGGTGGTCCCGTGTCGTAGATTTACGGTACGTAGAAGAATCTGAAGCCTGAAAAAGAGATCTCTGAGCAAAATTTCTTTCACACCCAATATAGACTGGGACACTAAGAACCATAGCAGTCCATAAATAACACCCAACTGAATTTTTCATTTCACCAAGCAATGATTGAACCCATTTTTGAGACGGAGGCACCAGCGGATTGAATCCGTTACCTCCGATGGTAGGACGATGATGATGGCGGTGGAATGAGAGGACCTACAGCGTTTACCGTGTACTTCGAACAACGTTCAGCCTTGGGGATACTTTACATGAGCGATTCAGAGGTGAAGACGTGGATAAGGCGCACCTAAATTCGTTATCCCAAAACCGGAAATCGAACCCGAACCTTCAGTACGAGAACTGGAACGAAATCACTGCGCTAGCCCTTTTTGTCAATTTTGTTTCTTTCCTTTTGACCTGCAGCTTCCATAATTAAATATAGTTTCAAATTTCAGACTGCCGTAAACATGAATCACCTTTTCCCGTTATGTAACTTTGATACATAACGAAAAAATGCTTGTTTTACATATGCAACGAAAAAGAATTTAGCTCAGACCATTAACTGAAATGGAAGTTGGCCACAAATATATTGGTTTGAAAGTTCCAACTACCGCGACTTCGTGGAGGCAGAAAAGTATACCGGAGGAATTCATTATGATGATGAAATTATGTTTCAATGTGGATTCATAATAAGCGTAGTTTATTTAGTATGTAGCGTATATTGTTGTACCGTTATTCAATCAAATACACTAACAAGAACTTCTGTTGTATCAAAAGATGTTCATTAACCACTGCAAGAACTGGATTAAAGCCAACAAATGTGAACAACACGATGATGCGTTACCATGATTAGCTAACAACCTCTTGTGATTGTACTCGTATTGCCATCGGTCCTGTGATAATGAAACTTCCAAAATGCACGCATACTGAACGTAACGACTGCGGTCAAAGAAGCTATCCAAACTATTTATGACAACATTTTCTGTAACGAAATTCACGTGTGTTTTGGTTATTGTAGGCCATATCATTATCCTATAAAAGTAATGTGTCATATTCCCATGGATTTCTTTTTCCACTCTTCTAAGAACCTTTTTACAAAAACATTTCTTTAGGCTTCATGTTAAACTAGAAGAACAGTTATTGAAATGATTTCATTACACATTTTGTTGAGGCTACAAATAAGATATACGAGGCTGAATGTTTAAAAATCGAATCACTGTATGGCACCATTCCTCCGCTTCCGTCCACTCAACTAAACGGATGAGAATGCTAATTCCGTGGAAAGTGCTAAAATATGCGGCCCAAAAATAGTGCAATATTTGTGAGGAATAAATACATCAATGTATACATACAAACACACCTTGATGTTTACGGCAATTAAAATCCTAAACTGGGAAACAAAAGCGATAGATCCAGAACGGTCACAATAATTATCTGGCAGACTAAACTACCTGACCACCTGACCTCCTACTATTGAGTGATAGTAGTGGAAAACATCACTACGTATATATAAAGAATTTGGAAAAATGTTCGACTTCAGAAAACTAAGATAAAGAACGCGTTTATACCTGTAAGCGTTGTTTTACACACATTGATGATCACTGTGGACAAAGTGGACTCGAAAAACTACAAGAACATGCTGCCATCTGTAATTAATATGATGTTGCAGGGGTACTTATGCCTACCAAGGAGAAATCTATTGTACAATTTAAAAATTTTGAAAATCTGTTGAAACTACCATACGTCATCTATGCAGACTTTGAAAGCATTCTCGTACCATGTCATACATGTATCCCCAATCCTGAAACTGCATGTACAACCCCTTATCAGCAACATGTACCCATGAGTTTCTGCGTTTACGTTAAACCTTCATCCGACGTTTAACACCTGGAAGCTGGTCTTCCTAAGCATCCCTATGTTTATCGTGGTGTTCATACTGCTCAGAAGTTTGTGGTAAACCAGACATCCCTCGCAAAGGCAATTAATAATATATACAAATCTGCCATGCTTCTAAAACTTACAGATCAACAGCAGAAGGATTTCAGCTCCTCTACCGTATGCTACTTGTGGAAAAACGTTTACAGGAGAGAACTACAAAGTACGCGATCATGATCACGTGAGTGGTGAATATCGTGGAAGTCTACATAATGAATGTAATTCAGTCTGCAAAACACCTAAAGATATTCCAGTCTTCACTCACAACCTCAGTGGGTATAACTCACACTTCGTTTTTAAGGACCTGGGATGCACAAGTGAGCGGGTGGCAGTAATTCCTAGCTATGAAGAAAGCTCTATATTATTAGGATACTTAAAGTTTTGCTTTGTGGATAGCTTTCAGTTCTTCAGTGCAAGCTCGGATAAGCTGATGAAAAGTCTGACGTCGTATCCTAAAAAACAGAAGCACTTCGGAAAGTTGAAGTTGCAGACTCGTAAAGGGGCATTTCACTATGATTACGTCACATCATGGGATGCTTTGAACGAAACCTGCTTGACACCCAAGGAATCCTTCTACAATACGTTAAATGAAGGATATTAGTGATGCTGACTACAATCATGCTAGAAATGTATGGGAACTATTTAATGTGAGAAACCTGGGCGTGTACTGCGACCTCTACTTAATCTCTGATGTACTTCTTCTACCTGATAACTTTGAGGCATTTAGAGACCCAAACCCTCAAAACACACAAAGTCGATCCTGCTCATTATTTTAACTCTTCAGGAATTTCATGGTATGCTGTTGCTGTATACAGGAATTCAGCTGGAATTGCTACAGGATTATGATCAATTACTCATGATAGAATCCGATATAAGAGGAGGTTTATGTCAATTTCCCACCGGTATGCTGAATCAAACAATGCCTACAGGGATAAGTATGATACGTCGAGACCAACACAAACTATTACATATTCAATAACCACTATGGTTGTGCAAATTGCCATGCCCCCCCCCACTTATGGTGGATTTGAGTGGTCGTCATCTGAAAAAATCGACTTAGAAGGACTACAAGAGGATGATCCTCGTGGATACATATTAGAAGTTGACATCGAGTATCCTGCGGAACTTCATGATCTATACAACCACCTACCTTTCCTGCCTCAGTGTATGAAGCCTATGGACTTGACTGCAAAGAAACTGATACTCCATCTTGGACCTCGAAAGAAGTATCTAGCACATGACATGACTTTGAAGCAGGGTCTTAATTATGAACTACTGTTAACAAAACCAGTCAAGATGGTTAACACTTTATGTGGGATTTAACAATAGGCTAGGACAACAGGATGTAAATGAGTTTGAGAAGGACCTCTACAAACCTTTAACAACCCCATGTTTGGAAAAACAATGCAGAACCTGCATAATCGTGTGGATATACGACTGGTTAAAAATGAGAAGACCCTGGAAAAGTTGTTTGCTAAGCCCACATTTATCGATAGGACGATATATGCTGCTAGTCTAGCTGCTATACTTATTGCATCGCGACGGATCGTGTTCAACAATCCTATATACATCGGTATGAATGTGTTTGACAAGTCCAAGACATTAATGTATCATTATTATTACGATGTGTTGTTGCATTAGCATGGGTCTGTCTTAGCAATGGGTTGGTTACGTGTTGTTCTCACGTTTGTGATTACTTTTCTGGTTATGTCATGTTACGTCTTTTTAGTCGTATTACGTGGTTACGTTGCGTGGTGTTACGTCTCGTTAGTTTACTGGTTACGTGGTATTGCGTGTTGTCACGTGGTTACATGCTTATGTTACGTTGTGTTACTGGCTATGCTACGTGGATACGTTTGCTGGTTACGTTACACTGGTTACGTGGTGTTACGTCTTGTTACGTTGGTTAGGTTAGATGGTAGGATTGAATTGACAATGAGAAGTCAAGGTAGGGATATGTTAGAGCGTTCGGTGTGGGGTTAGTTTAGAATACGTCTATGTAACTTCACTGTAAACCAATATGCAGTTTATCCCTCTCCGTCTCGCACACTAGCTGTTGAACACATAAACAGTTTATAAGATTTAGAAAAAAAGTATATAAATGTGTTCTAACGTTGGATAAGCAATGCTTATAATTTAATTTCTCTCTATATTACCATGAATGCCTGTGGCGCTATCTGAACTACATGTCATAATGACTTAAATACCTGTGATACTACCCCCATCATGCGAAATTACCTTAAATACCTCTGGTACGAATTGCTGCTCGGAATTACCATGAACACTTGTGATAATAACCGGTTTACCCTAATTATATACGATACTATCCGAATTACTCTTTATACCGCATCAAACAAATACAGTGACGGTGGGGTACCTCAATTAAGTCTGCGTCGAACCTTTTAGGTGCGTTATACCGGAAATCCAAGTCGTTAGCAGTATAAATCCCCGATTTCTTTTATATGACGTTAGATGATGATTGATTTAGAACTTTAGCGCCGGGGACTTCACTTTCAGTGTCGAAAAAATATCGCCTAAGGGTGTGAAAGCATTTGTAAACTTTAATTAGCGGTGTGTTTGTGGCCTAAACCTCTTCCTCCTTCAAGCCCTGTCTAGCCTAGCATCTCTCCTTTGTTTCCTACCTCACCTGTATATAGCTACATTCCCCCTCCTTCAGTATCTGTTTAGCCTATCATCTCTTCCGGTTTCCCATATATTCTCCATATAAACGCATACTGTACTCCTCAACTTCTGTATAACCTACTACCTCTCCTCGTATTCCCTACCTGTATCATATAAAGGGCGTTCCCCTCCTTCAGCCCTGCTCTGCTTTGGATCTCTCCTAGGTTTCTCCATCTCTACCGTATAAATCCATTTTCCTCCTTGAACGTTCCTCCAACCTAACTACTCCCATCGTTTTCATCGTCTTCCCATATAAACACATATTCTGCCATCCCAACCCTCCTAGCCTAATACCTCTCCTCGGTTTGCTATCTCTCACATATAAAGTCTGTTCTACACTTCAAGCCCTGTCTAGTCCAGCATCTCTCATCGTATTCCCTATCTCTCCCGTATAAAGCGTATCCCTCCCTCCTTCAGCATTTGGTAGCCTACCATCTCTCCTTGGTTTCTTACCTCACCTGTATAAACCTAAATTCTCCTCCTTCAGCATCTGTCTAGTCTATCGTCTCTCCCCGTTTCCCACATATTCTCCAAATAAGCGCATACTGTACTCCTCAACCTGTGTGTAGACTAGCACCTCTCCTCGTATTCTGCACCTATCTCATATAAAGCGCATTACTCCTCCTTCAGAATCTGCTCTACCAAGAATCTCTTCTCGTTTGTCTATCTTCTCCATATAAACGCATTTCCTCCTTGAACCGTCGCATCTACCATCGTTTTCTCTATCTTTTCCCATGTAAACGCATTTCTGTGCCAGCTGCCCCCTATATATGATACTAATGGTATGTACCAGCATTGGTGATGATGATGAAATTAGGGTAAAGGGCGCTAAACATCGGCGGTCATCAGCAGCCATACAACGTATGAAATTTAAAATACTAAAACTAAAAAATGGGACACAAACCAGCGTAGTCGAAAAAACTAAAACACGGCAACAAATGCTAAAACCACCAGACTAAAAATCTGGCAAATAAGACAGTAAAAGCATACAACGGCGTATGAGGAACTGTAGAAGTCAAGGGACCAGAGCACCATATGTCCCCGGGGGAGTAGACCCCCATTAAAATAGACAATATAAAATCACAAAACTAAAGGACGCTCAGTGCATCAAATGCGCTTACAAAAACCGCTGTCACTGATAAAACGTAAAAGACATTCTACAGCATGCGCGTCGTCTGCCAAAACGTTGGCCATGCCAACAGGCAGAGACACACAGACGCGCAATGAAACTAAAACCTGACACTCCGCTATGATGTGACGCAGCGTTAAGGGCACATCACACTGCTCACAGAGTGGTGAGGAGTCACCACTGAGCAGGCGCTTATGACTAAAAAGACAATGACCAATACGAAAACGAGCTAAAATTACTTCTTCCGGACGACACGAACGAGAAGAACCTCCCACAACTTGTTTCCCAAGAGGGCCGTGCACTCAATGCGCCAAAGCGATAGGATGCGGAGGCGTAAAATACCACACAAATCTGACGAGGGAACAACAGAGGTAAACATATGGGTGATAAAATAGCCGATTTGGCGGCAGCGATGCCAGCCTCGTTTCCTGAGATGCTCACATGACCGGGAATCCACACAAAGGTGACGCTGGTGCCAGAAACACCGAGCGAGTGGAGCAGATAATGTACGCGCTGTTCGAGTGGGTGGTAAATGTACAGCACATTGATGCTCTGAAGGGCACTCAGAGAGTCTGTGCAAAGAGCACAGCGACGTAGTTCGTGCCGCTGGATGTATAAATGTGACTGATAAATACTAAAAAGTTCGGTGGTAAAAACAGAACATTACCCGGGCAAATGAAAGGTAAAATTATGTTGACCATAAACAAAGGCATCAGTCTTAGACCCATCAGTATATACATATATATATATAAAACTAAAGTTCCAGAATTGCGCCTGAAGTTCTAAAACCCCTGATCTAGGGACTGAAGAGGGGTTCGCGTTCTTCGGTATAGACGTTAGCCCGAGCTGACAGTGGTCCTTGGCGCGTAACCACGGAGGAAAACGCGTTTCGCCCCTGGGAAGGACCGGCGCTGGCGTAACGTCCAAATGCGGAAGAAGCTGTCGAAATCGAAACCCTAGACGGAGCAATGCAGAGGTACTAACTAAATATTGTCGATCAAGTGAGTCCTCGAAAAATAAATCGAAGGACGGGTGGTCAGGCAAGGTTGAAAGTCGACAGGCATAGCTGCACAAAAGCATATCACGCCTGAAGGACAGCGGAGGTTATGCAGCTTCAGCATATAGACTAGGTATAGGGCTGGATGGAAAGGCCCCTGTAGCGACTCATCCCACGATGGTGAATGGCATTCAATCGACGTAAAGCAGATGGACGTGCCGACGAATAGACAATGCACCCGTAATCAGGCTTGGATCGGACCAAACAGCAATAAAGGCGCAGAAGGACGGTCCAATCCGCTCCCCAGGATGTGCCACTTAAAACACAAGGATTAAGAGAACGGTTACACTTTGCTTTTAAAAAGGTAATGTGCAAAGCCCAGCTGAGCTTTCTATCAATGATCAACCCCAAAACTTTCGCCTCGTCAGCAAACGGAAGTATTCCCAGCTCAAGATGTAGAAATGGCGGAGGGAAAGTCTTCCGGCGCCAGAAATTGATACAAACGGATTTTGTGCAAATAAATTAAAGCCGTTGGTGTTATTCCAGACGTAGAGACGGTCGATATAGCTCTGGAGACGGCGTTCGAGCAGATAGTTCCGCCGTCAACTGCAAAAACCGGCAAAAGCGTCAACAAAAAGGACGATGAAATGCCAGGTGGAATAAAATCAACAATGGGGTTGATAGCAATCGCAAAACGTGTGACACTGAGTACAGAGCTCTGCGGTACACCTTTCTCTTGAATAAAACTACTAGATAAAACCGAGCCCACAGGTACACGAAAGACGCGATATGTCATAAATTCCCGAAGAAGTATGGGAAGATGTCCGCGTAAATGCCATGCCTGGAGTGTACGTAAAATGCCGCCCCTCCAACAAATGTCTTAAGCTTTCTCCAGGTCAAAAACACAGCCACTGTTTGACACATTCTCAGAAATCCATTCATAATATGCGTCGACAGAGACACCAGATTGTCGACGGTATAACGATGGTGACGAAATCAGCAATGAGCGTTCGCTAGAAATTTCTGAAGCTCAATACATGATGTCATCCGCCCGTTGATCATGCGCTTCATCACCTTGCAAATGCAACTGGTGAGGGAAATAGGGCAGTAGCTTGAAGGTAGTTGGCAATCCTTCCCAGGCTTAAGTATACGGACAAGGGTGGCTTCGCGCCAAACGGAAGGGAAAAGGCCGTCTAGCCAAATACGATTATAGACCTGTAAGAGAAAGAGTTTACTTTTGGCTGAAAGGTTCTTTAACATCAAGACATAAATGCCGTCCGGCTCAGGAGCGGAGTGCCTAGAGCAATGAAGAGCATGCTCCAGCTCCCTCATTGTGAAAATTTCACTATAACATTCCTTATTAGCAGACCGAAAACTATAGGCCTCGGAATCCAGCCTGTCTTTGAGAGTTCGAAAGCCGGCGGAATAATGGGCAGGCCTGGAAACCGCCTCAATGGCAGCACCCAGAGTGTTAGCAATTGCAGCCGGATTCACAGTGGTGGCATTGGAACCCTGAAGGCCAGACACAGTATAATGCGACACTTTACCGGAGAAGCGACGAAGTTTATCCCAAACTGCGGAGGAAGGCGTGAAGCGATTAAAAGACTAGACACAACGAGTCCAGAATGCCTTCTTGCAATCCTGAATAATGCGACGAACCATGGCGCGCGATTGTTTAAAAGTAACCAAATGATCATGTGTAGGGTGCCGCGGAAATACCCTAAGTACAGCTCTACGGGAAAGAACGGAGTCCCGACAATCCTTGTTCCACCACGGAACAGGAATTCGCCGAAGATGAGAGGATGAACGGGGAATTGTGCGTTTGGTGGCACATAGAATCGTAGACGAAATGCTCTGTACCATTTGGTAAACGTCAGTGAAGAGCTGGTCCACAAAAGACAAGAGGCTGGAATACAGTCTCCTGTTGGCTTTGCTGAAATGACAGGTAGATGCTCTGGAATGCTGGACGTGGTGAGACAGAAGAGAAACGGAGCATGAGGTAATGATCGCTGGAGTAGTTGTCAGCGACGACTTTCCACTGCAGACAACAAACAAAGTTGATAAAGGAAACGGTAGGGTCCAAGTGAGAGAATTTACCTGAACAATCAGAAATAAAAGTAGCTTCACCTGTGTTGAGGGTGGAGAGGTTAAACTGACCAAAAATGTCGAAAAGAAGTGTTTCCCTCGCACAAGCCCTTGGCGAACCCCACAGGGGGTGATGGGCATTTAAATCTCCAAAGAAAAAAATGGTGTTGGGAGAGCTTACAGAAGATCTGGAATGTCCGCCTGAGCGAGGGGAGACGATGAAAATGAATACATAGAGCAAACAGAAAAGAAAAGCCGGGTAACTGAAACTTAACGGCAACAGCTTGCAAGTCGGACGTAGGAGTGAGAGTTTGAAAATGAACGTCGTTACGAACTAATAACATGACACCTCAATGAGCAGGAGTACTCTCATCCGGTTCAAGATCCTAGCGAACCGGAGTATACCCTCGGAGATCAAAAGGATCTGAGGTCGAAGCTTAGTCTCCTGCAAACACACGACCATAGGTGAATGGGAACGCTTTAAGAGTTGCAGTTCCACCCTATGCGATCGTATACCGCGTAAATTCCAGGTCAGGATAGCCACGAATAAGGGGAATAAACTTCTTAAATAGATGGGTGACTCAAAATAACCTGTTGCTTAATCTTGGTGCTCGTGCTTTTGGTATGCAGTTGATCAGACGTCATAGGATCCTTGAAGGGAGGGCCCACGCGCTCAGTGCCAGAAACCGATTCAAGCGCCGAGAATCGGTTCTGAATGGCAATGAATGAGGGGTGCCGTTGAGAGCGGCTTGTCCCAGGAGTATCCTGGGACCGATACCTTCAAGGAGAAAAAGGTGAACTTCTTTACCACGCGCACGCGTAGGGTCTTTCAGAAAAACCTCCCTACGAAGTTTCTGCTTTAGCTTCTTTTCAGTGCCTTGAGACTTCAAAACCTTAGGACCAGCGTTAGATGGCTTGATAACCGTGCTAGAAACGAAGGGCCAGATGGTGGAGGCGGTCAATGCAGTCATGGTCCAGGTTTGTGTTTCGGCATCCTTCGGGGGTACTGGAGAGGCAACAATAGAGCTGAATGTTCTCGATCGCAGTAGCGAAGTTTAGCGCGCATGGTAACGCCTCCGGGCTTTAGCGAAGGAGGTTCTCTCCTTTACCCGGACCTCCTGGATCGCCTTCTCGTCCAAGTGCCGCGGACAGTCGGCAAATGACGCAGAATGAGACCCTTTGCACTTCACGTAGACGGGGGCGGATGAAGATATACCATGGTGTGAGGGCTGGCTACAAGAGGCACAGATGGAAACGGCACTCTTGCATGAGACTTGCGTATGCCCAAGACGTTGTCATTTAAAACAACGCAGAAGTCTAGGAACATAGGGCCTTACCGCAATACGTTTGTACCCTACTGAAATACTCGTGGGCAGAATTACACCATCAAAGCTAAACAGGGTTATGAGTTGGTACCTGTACTCCCTCGCGTTTAGCCTGCACTCGATGAACTGCCGTTACCTTTTGGTCGGTACTATATTCGACTAGTTCTTTGTCCAACATACCATCGAGAGGCTATGGGTGCTGACAACGCCTCGACAGGAATTTAAATTGGGGTGCATCTCAACACGGATGGGATAACCGTGGAGCACGTTGCACGCAACAAGGTCTTACTTTGCTGATTGGACTTTGTTTCTACTAATAAGGAAGCATTCCGTAGACGAGTGCAGGACTGAACCGCAACCAGCAATAGCATCAATGCCCTTCTGAATAATAGAACGGTTCACTCTCTAAAAACTTTGTCCTTCTTCTGTTCGTGAAATGAACAAGTAACAACCAGATGACGGTGGTGCTACTTCTGTTACATAAACTTTTCGGCGCTTTTTGTTAGTAATGGAGAAAGGGGGCTCCATAGCGAAAGAAATCCTCCAACATTGCAACCGTCTCCGAACTCGAGCTCTGACTTCCCGGACGTTACCCCGGCTTAGGTGAGTGGCCTATCTATACCAGAGTCACCCCAGGGTCACACCTCCCAGAACATAGACACAGGGATCCAATGGCCTTCGGAAGTCAGCAGCTCATGCAATGGGCCCCCGCGGGACTGCAGTTGAACAGCGGATACGAACAAATAACCCACATGACGACCCCAGGTGGTGGGGATAACGCCATTACCCACTCACCCAGCTGCGCATCCAGTGTGCGTGTATCCGACAGGCTGTGTCCACGGAGGATTAAAAGAAAGAAGAGGGTAAAATAAGTCAAAACTGCGTGGGCGTTTCGCACGCAAGGTAAGCAGGCGAGGAAGAAAAGGAGATGTGTGAATGGTTGTGGTGTGAAATGTTTGGAAAGAGACTAGACAAGAAAGAAATGATGGCGAGGGACGGCATAGAACGAAACGCAAAGAACGCACGAGAGCCCTCCTTGAGTCTCTCGGACACGAGGACAAACTCACCTCGACAGGACGACGGTGGAGGATGATGATGGTGATGAGTGGCTCGGCACCCCAGCTACGCCAAACCCGTACTTCCAGAAAGTGAGCCCCTAGGGAACCAGCATAGCTGATTTGTTCTGATTCTCTGTATTAGATTGTGGCAGTTTTAAGCGATAATTGTTAGTTGACCTTGTTATAATTTGGTTCTTGCCCACCTGATTCTTTTGAGCTCACCAGAGAGAATAAATTACAAAACCGAGTTTACAAGCTCTAAATTCAATCTTGCATTATCTTACTACGTCTCGCTGATTCATTATAGTTCCAGGAATTTCTGGCCCTGTTTGGTCTTTCTTTTCATTTTTTCTGGCAACATAAACTAAACAAAAACAAGCATTATAAAGAAACATTTGAGGATTTCAAAGGACTGGATGTGGAGTTGAATAGCTATCTCTTCTCTCCTTTTTCCTGCTGTTCTTGCCAATCTTCTGGTTTATCGGCAGTGAGCCAAACCTGGGTCCAAAATCTGGTACGCTTGGACAGAATGTAGGGCGTATAAGCTTATAACGCATATCCCTCACCGTCAGATTTGTTAGCCCTTCGTTTTTAATGATTCACTAGATATTTAAGTTTGCTTTTTGCACAAACCTCTATAAACAACGCATGTTAATAGACTTTAAAATCAAAACATGGGAATAAGAAAACACATGTGCAGTAAATAAATATCCAGTGGATAACTCTTCTTTTTTTGCAGAGATTATATTTTCATAGTGATTCGTGCTCTACTCCTACGAAAGGTTTTTTTTTTCCAAATCACATTATACTTCATCAAAGTATAGGTTTTTCTTTTGGTTGTCGGAGGATATAGTTGTGTTAAGTGATGTTATGCTTAATTGCTAAAGCATATTAATAAAAATTGGAATAATTTTCGAATGAACGTAGGTATAAAGTTGTAGATGCATTTATTAAGAAACAAAATATTTGCCTTAAACACAGCCAATTTATATATAATCTTTCATTTTCAAAATTACTATGTTTTGAATTTGGCACTTTTGAGAAATTCAAAATAGGAAATACTTCTCGATCGTGTAATTCATTATGTACGAGGCTTTACGGACTTCACACTTCTTTTATAGACTCCAAACAGTGCATAGCTCATCTGGTGCATGTCCAGTAAAAGAAATCATTAGAATATAAATGCGTAAATAAATCTCCTCCGATTTTGTTACAGACTTTAAGAACATTGAATAATGATTTGCAATACCCAGTATTAAACTTATTAGGGGGTGATGATGATGATGGTATAGGGGTTAAGTGCGCCAAACATCTGAGGTCATCAGCGCCCTTACAACGTATAAAATTTAAAATCCAAAAACTAAAAGACGGGACCCAAACCCGCTTAGTCTAAAACACACACAAAAAAGATAGAAGGTCCAAAAACCACAACACTGAAAACATGGTAAATAAAACAATAAGGGATTAAACGACGTGTCAGGAACTGTAGAAGTCAAGGCACATGAGCGCCATGTGTCCACAGGGGAGGAGAACTCCCATTAAAACAGACAATATGAAATCACAAAACTAAAAGACGCTCAGCGCATCAAATGCGTCAACTAAAACCACTGTCACTGATAAAACGTAAAATACGTTCTACAGGGTACGCGTCGTCTGCCAAAACGTTGGCTATACCAGCAGGCAGAGACACCGAACGCGCAGTGGAGCTAAAACCTAACACTTTGTTAAAATGTGACGCACCGTTAAGGGTGCCACAACCTGCCCACAGAGTGGTGTGGGGTCACCACTAAGCAAGTGTCTATGACTAAAAAGGCAATGTCCGATACAAAGTCGTGTTAAAATTACCCCTTCCAGACGAGAAGCACGAGAAGAGGTAGCCCAGAAACCGGGAAAGGTTAAACCTCCCGCCAGTTGTTCCCCTAAGGGTCGCACACTAATCGCACCAACGCGAGAGGCTACAGTGACGCAAAATTACGTACAAATCAGTGCACGGAACAATAGAAGTAAAACATCTGCGCAATAAAATTTACGATTTCGCGGCGGCATCTTTAGAGTCCATGTCAGAGACGCCCAAATGACCCGGAATCCACACAAAGGACACGCTGGTGCCAGAAACACCGAACGAGTAGAGGAGATTATGTATGCCCTTTACGATTGGGTGGTAAATATACAGCGCATTAATGCTCCGAAGGGCTGTCAGAGAGTCTGTGTAAAGAGCACAACATCATATGTCGTGCCCCTAGATGTATAAACGTGATTGATAAATACTACAAAGTTCGGTGGAAAAATCGAACATTGCCCCGGTAAACGAAAGGTAAAACTATGAAGACAAAAAATAAAAGCACACCCAACTCCAACATCAGTCTTAGACTCATCAGTATATATAAAATGAAATCCCCGAATTGCGCCTGAAGTTCTAAAAATGTGGATATAAGGACTGAAGAAGGGGTCTGATTCTTCGGTATCGACGTTAACCCAAAGTGGGCCTCAGCGCGCAACCAAGCGGGAAACCGCGTTTCCTCCCTGGGAAGGGTTGGCGCTGGCATAAACTCCAAATGCCGAAGAAGCTGTAGAAATCGAACCCCTGGAGGGAGCAATGCATATGAGCTAACTGAATATTGCCGACCAAGATAATCCTCGAAAAATATATCGAATGATGGGTGGTCAGGTAAGCTTGAATGTCGACAGACATAGCTGTACAAAAGAATCTCACAACTGTAGGACAACGGAGGCTCTGAAGCTTTAGCATACAGCCTGGGTACAGGGCTAGTTGGAAAGTAGCGACTCTTATACCACGGTGGTGAATGGCATTCAAGCGAACTAACACAGATGCACCCGTATCCAAGCTTGGATCGGACCAAAGAGCGATAAAGACGGAGAAAGACGGTCCGATCAGCTCCCCAGGATGTGCCACCTAAAACAAGTAAAATATTAAGAGAGCGGTCACACTTTGCTTCTAAAACTGAAATGTGCGAAGTCCAGCTCAGCTTTCGATCAAAGATCAACCCCAAACATTTCGCCTCGTCTGCAAATGGAAAACCATCTGGCCCAAGATGGAGTGAGGGCGATGGGAAGGTATTCCGGTGCCAGAAATTGACACAGACGGATTGCTGTCGTTACTCCAGGCATAGAGACGGTCCATGCAGCTCTCAAGATGGCGTTGAAGTACATAGGTCCGCTGTGAACTGCAATAAATGGCAAAAGCGTCAACGAAAAGGGACGATGAAATACCAGGTCGAATACAATCAACAATGGGGTTGATAGCAATCGCAAAAGGTGTGACACTCAGTACAAAGCGCTGCGGTACACCGTTCTTTTGAATAAAACAACTAGATAAATCCGAACCCACACGTACACGAAAGACGCGATCCGTCATAAATTCCCGAAGAGATATAAGAAGACGACCCGTAAATTCCATGCGTGGAGTGTACGTAAAATGCCGTCCCTCCAACAAATGTCATAAGCTTTCTCCAGGTAAATAAACACAGCCACTGTTTGACACTTTCACAGGAAGCCATTCTTAATATGCGACCACAGAGACACTAGATAGCCGGCGGTAGATCGCTGGTGACGAAACCCACACTGAGCATTCGCTAGAAGTTTCTGAGACTCAAACCACCATGTCCACCGCCCGTTGATCATACGCTCCATCACCTTGCAAATGCAACTGGTGAGGGAAATAGGTCGGTAGCTGGAAGGTAGTTGGCGATCCTTCCCAGGGTTAAGTATACGGACAATGGTGGCTTCGCGCGAAACAGAAGGAAAAACGCCGTCTTGACAAACACGGTTATAGACCTGTAAGAGAGAGAGAGAGAGAGAGAGAGAGAGAGAGAGAGAGTACTTCGGCGAAAGTGTTCTTTAACACCAGGACATGAATGCCGTCCGACCTATGATCGGAGTGCCTAGATAATCGGAGGGCGTGCTCCAACTCTCTTATTGTGAAAAGTTCATTATGTCACTCCTGATTAGGAGACCGAGAACTATAGGTCACGGAATCCAGCCGGTCCTTGCAAGTGCTAAATCCGCGGAATAATAGTCAGAACTGGAACCCGTTTAAAGGCAGCATCCAGAGTGTTAGCAATGGCAGACTGATTCCATCATGGTGGCATTGGAAATCTAAAGGCCAAACACAATACAATGCGACACTTTACCGCAGAAGCTAAGCAGTTTATCCCAAACAGAGGAAGGCGTGAAACGATTAAAAGACTCGATGAAACGAGCCACGGACACCTTCTTGCTATCCTAAATAATGCGACAAGCCCTGATGCGCGATTGTTTAAAAGTAACCAAGCTATCAAGTGTAGGGTGTCACCGAAACACCCTGAGCGCAGCTCTACCGGCACGAACGGCGTCCCGACAGTCCTCCGTCCACCACAGAAAAGTAATATGCCGAGGGTGGGAGGAAGAACGGGGAATTGTACGTTCGTTGGCAGATAGGATCGTAGAGGTAAGGTCCTGCACCATTTGGTTAATGTCAGCGAAGTGCTGGTCCATAAAAGACACATGGATGGAATCCAGTCTTTTGTTGGTTTTTCTGAATTGCCAGGTAGGTGCTCTGGAATGCTGGACGTGGTGAGACAGAAGAGAAACGAAGCATGAGGTAATGATCGCTGGAGTAGCTGTCAGCGACGACGTTCTACTGCAGACAACAAGCAAAGTTGATGGAGCAAACGGTAGTGTCCAGGTGAGAGGATGTACCTGAAGAATCAGAAAGAAAAGTAGGCTCACCTGTATTAAGGATGGAGAGGTTTATTTGAGCAAAAATGTCGGAAAGGAGCTTACTCTTCGTATAAGCCCTTGGCGAACCCCACAGGGGCTGATGGGCATTGAAGAAGAAATGTTGTTGGGAGAGCGGACAGGAGAACTGGAATGTCCGCGTTAGCTAGGGGAGACGATGTAGGTGAATAGTCGGAGCAAATAGAAGAGAAAAAGCCGTGTAATTGAAGCCTAAAGGGAACAGCTTGCAAGTCGAACGTAAGTGTGAGAGTCTGAAAATGAAGGTCGATTCGCACTAAGAGCATGACACCTCTATAAGCAGGATTACCCTCATCCAGTGCAAGATCGTAGCGAACCGGAGTATACCCTTGGAGATCAAAAGGATCTTGGGGGCGAAGCTTCTTCTCCTGCAAACATACGAACGTAGGTGAAAGGAAACCCAATAAAAGTTGCAGTTCCAACCTATGCGATCGTACACCACGTAAATTCCTGGCCAGGATAGCCATGAATAAAAGGGATAAACTTCCTACTTAGAAGGACGGTTCAAAATAAACTTCGGCTTAACCTTGGGGCCTGCGCTTTTGTAATGCTCTTCGTCAAACTCCACAGGCTCCTCGAAGGGAGGCCCCACGCGCTCAGTGCCAGAAACCGATTCAAGTGCCGAGAATCGGTGAAGGGTGCCCCTGAGCGCGGCTTGTCCCAGGAGCATCCTGGGACTGCGACCTCCGAGGAGGAGAATGTGAACTTTTCTTACGGCGCTCTTTAAGAAAATCTTCTTTACGGAGTTTCTGCTTGGATTCCTTCTCACTGCCTTGAGACTTCAGTACCTTAAGACTAGCTCTAGATGGGTTGATAAGTGTGCCAGAGATGGGCGGCCGGATGATAGTTTCAGTCAACCAGTCTTGGTCCAGGACTGTAGTTCGCCATCCTTCCGGGCTAATGACGAGTTAGGAGCGCAGGTTGGTGCGTATGGTAACGTCTCCGGACTTCAGCGAAGTATAGTGTTTCCTTTACCCGGATCTCCTCAGTCATCTTCTCTTCAAAGTACCGTGGACATCGGCAAATGACGCAGAATGTGACTCTTTGCAATTAACCCAGACGGGGGCTAATGAACAGGTACCAGCGTGTGAGAGCTGACCACATGAGGCATAGATGGAAACGGCACTCTTACAAAAAGCTTGCTTCTGCCCAAAACGTTGGCATATGAAACAACGCAGAGGTGTGGGAATATAGGGTATCAGCGCAATGCGTTCGTACCCTGCTGAAATACTCGTGGGCAGATCGCGCCAACGAAAGTTAGAAACAGCGTACGAGTGGGTACCAACACTCCGTCGCGTTTAGCCTGCTCTCGATGAACCGATGTTACCTTTTGGTCGGAAAAATAATCGACCTGTTCATCATCCTACATACCATCGAGGCTATGGGTGGTGACGACGCCTCGACAGGAATTCAAGGTGCGGTGATTCTCAACATGGATGGGATAACCGTGAAGAAGCATGGCGTGCAACAAGGACTTGCTTTGTACTAACAATGAACCATTTCGAAGGCGAGTGTAGGATTGAACCGAACCAGCAATAGGGTCAGTGCACTTCTGAATAATAACGGGGTTCACCATCTCAAAGGATTGTCCTTCCGCTGTGTGGGTAATGACCAAGCAACAAACAGATGGCGGTAGTGCTATTTCTGTTACAAGCACTTTTCATTGCTTGTTATTAATGGAGAAATAGGGCTCCATAACGAAAGAAATCCTCCACCGTTGCAACCGTCTCCGACCTGGGGCTCTGACTTCTCGGGCGTTACCCCGGCCTGTGTGTGTGTGTGGCCTATCGATACTGGTCTCACGCCAGAACATAGACACACCTCCCCAATGACCGTGGGGAGTCAGCAGCTCATGCAATGGCAGTTGAACAGCGGATACGAACACAGACCCTACATGACAACCCCGGGTGGTGGGGATGACGTCATTACGCACTCACCTAGCTGCGCAACCAGTGCGCGTGTATCCGTCAGGCTGTGTCCACGAAAGATTAAAATAAATATAATCGGAAAAGAAGCCAAAACGGTGTGGACGTTTCGCACGCAAGTTAGGCCGGCGAGGAAGGAAAAGATATGTGTGAATGGTCGTGGTGCGAAACGTTTGGAAATAGAGAGGAGAGAAGAAAGAAATGAAGGCGAGGAGCGACATGGAACGAAATGCATAGAACGGTGGGTTTGTCCTCCTCCGACGAGGAGGACAAACCCACCGCGCCCGGACAAGGGTGGAGGGATGACGATGGCGATGAGTGGGTCGGGACCCCGCGTGCACCAAATCCGTACTCACATAATGTGAGCCCCGGGGGGAATTCAGGGAATTCAGGGAATCTCAAAATTTTATCCTGGGACTGCAATACCCGCCATTGAACCCGGTTTTATATACATGCATTACATTTAAGGAGTTTAAAGTTGATCGTTTGTGTAGCTGTTGTTCTCTAGAATAAAACAGAGAACGTGTAGACTTTTTCTCCGCTACTGAGGTGTGGGTATCTTACTTGCGTCGTTGTAGGTGAAGTCTTCAGGACTCGAAATCGCCGATGTGAGTCAGGAAGCACTTGTCGTATCTCAGGTTCAACTATCGGCGATTTGGCCTGAAATTCCCTACTGCTATTGTCAGGGTGGTATTGCGGACTGGTGACACCAGCATATTGTCTTGAAAGAAACACAGTTTTCAGTTTTCTCACTCTTTAGGCTAGAAATCCTGCACGATTCCTTGCTATTCCGTAACACGTGTGATTCTTTTAGCACTGGCTTACCACTATTGTCTCTTGGTGTACTAAAGTTTGCTCCGGCTGGTTATTTAATATCTCGGTGCTCTATCACCGTTCTTTAGATTCACACGAATTTGAAGTAGTCACTTGATTAATATTAACTCGTTTATGAGCTTGGATATAATTATATCGAAGAATACCTTTAGCACATTATATATAATTTCACCTACATCACTTTAAAGTTGCATAATTGCGCGGCACTTTGCAAACTTCGGAACTTAGCGTCCTTTTCCGACTCGGAGTGTTACATGTTACCTTAACGAAGAATCATGACAATACTGTGTCAAATCTTCTCGCGTTCCCATATATCAGTCACTGCTTGCCTTCAAATTTTGTAGATGTCACTACGTTTTCCTATCTTTCCATTGGTTCTAATACTTATCCTCTACGTTTATTGGTTCCCTAGTTGAAACCTCAAAGCGTCAGTGTAAGAAAAGCCCGTTGTCTCATAGCGTCTGTTTACTCCTAAGACTTTAAAAGAAGCTTTCGGATTTTATGGCCCCACGCTCGGAAAACATAATGGTCAGTCTGAAACGTTGCTACTATTATTTTGCCTAAATCTTGCAGTTTTTCTTAGGCAATTACGCCTTTATTTATTTGACAGTATTGTAACTTAAAATAAATTTACACCTTCAAAAGGGACTTCGATTGATGCAGTTATGAATCATATTGCTTTAAAATTATGAAAAATTGTGAAATTGCAAGTTAATTAATTATCAATAATTCCTAAATTATAATGATTACAGAGTTTATTTTTGTGTATGCTTAATCAGGCGGAAATATCGCTACAACAGTCTCAGCTATGAAACCATTTGTTTGACATTATTTTCTTAGAAAGTTATGTTATCTTACGATGTAAGCTACCATAATATATTCATTCCGTTCAATGCGTAGAGCGTAGAAAATATTACCTTAATGATGCTTCTGAAATTAAGAGCTTAATTTAATCATCCTAAATGTTCACAGAGAAGCTAAACTTCATCGTAGTTTGGAATTAATCGTTCTTCCACGCAAGCCGTGTGTTGGACAGGGTTGGAAAGATAGAATCAGACGACTGAAAAATTTAATGTTATTGCCGGGATTTCAACCACGGATCTCCCGGTCTCCGTGGGTTGCTCTAACCACTGAGGTACCTTAGCAACTTACCGGTACGACATTAAATTTCCAACTGATTCGCATATTTCCCGGTGAACCACAAGGAGATCTCAATTGATGGCGGAAAACTATTGGATACGTTTTAAAGACGGAAGATGAACAGAGGTGTAGAGCTTATTAAAACTGTGAATCTGCTGACTATCAACGAATCAGAGATTGATACCTTTGCAGTTTTCAGTTGAAATCGCGAGATATTTGGAATGGTTGACCTTCAAAGAGACTTTCTTTCTACCTCAAAAGAGATTTATTGAAGAGTGTGTTATTCCTGTGTTATTAGAGGACGAAAGGGTCACTTTAGTTAACTGTATTATGCGGAATTCTCTTTTTTATTTTTTCTCATCTACTGGAAAAAGTGCAGAAAATATCCCTGATAT
This sequence comes from Deroplatys truncata, assembly GCA_030765065.1. Lineage (NCBI taxonomy): Eukaryota > Metazoa > Arthropoda > Insecta > Mantodea > Mantidae > Deroplatys > Deroplatys truncata. The sequence continues at coordinate 180,582,111 of CM060977.1, forward strand.
AAAGCGTTGCAGTTGTATGGAATATGTAAGCATCATCTTTAATTAGAGAAATCATCGTCTCATAGTTTCCTCCGTTACTCAAAGAACACAACTACATAGAAAAAAATTAGACTTGATTTGAATCTGTAGTAAAGTATGCACTTATATCCGTAGTAAGTGAACTCGTTTTTCTTTATGTTTAGTGGGAAACTTGCTTATCTTTCCTCAAATGACCGATACATTTAATACTTTATTATTAATTGTTTCCGGAAATTTGTTTGTTTCTAGTCTTTTTTGTGTTTCTTCCAGTATCAAAGTAATTGTATTGTTTTCATTACTAAACTTATTATCCTTGACTTGAGGTTTACTTTCGCCGTTCTACTCTTCTGGTAACTAGTTAATGTGATGGTTACACACAAGTATTTCTACAGAAACTTTCGAAAGAAAACTGAAAGCAGCAGAAGAATGTGCTAGTGTTTTTGGTTTTTAGGGTGACGTCAGATTTATAAGTATCTGTTACCTGACGGCGATGACGGCGACGACTGTGATTAAGATGATCATGTGCCAGTACTTATTGGACAGAACCAGTAGAGAATTGCTACTATTGCTGTATAATTTAGGTGCATACGAAAGCGGATTCAATTTATTTCAATTTTCCAAAAATAATGCAATATTTCGGCTATTTATATTTTTATAGCACATGTTATAATTTATTTACGACTTTGCCCTACTGCTTCTGAAGAAATATACATGCATGTCTAGTTGCAGGTTTAAGTATACATTTAATGGAACTTTTTCTCGTTAGATTCAATATCCTCCTTTGGTGTAAAGGCAACACCAATTCGAGACCAAATATTTCATTAGTAGCTGAAAAAGATGATATATAAGCAAATACAGAAGTCAAAGCAGATAGAGTTATAACAAATAAAAAGGAGAAAAAATGAGGAATACATGATAGTAAGCAGCAGAACGTAATAATAATAATAATAATAATAATAATAATAATAATAATAATAGGAGACAGTTCTATAAGGATATGAAAATAAGAAATTAGTATAATCGATAACTGGCATAAAGTAATAAGAATTAAGAATACATGAGTTGGCGGTCATTAACCAAGATGCATTGGGAGAAAAAGGGAACAGATGAAATAACGTAGATAACTATAAGTGACTTTGAACATTGTTAGAGAGAGGTGGTGACAGAAAACTTTTTTCACAGATAAACTGAAGCATTAAGATATATTTGATTCTAATAGTACGTTAAAATGAAAATTAATGTTACAGATCCTGGGGGAGTACTACTGTCACATCTGGGGATATGCATAGGGAAATTATTATGCATTTGTCCCGTTTTCATTGATATTTCACTAAAGTTATTTACTTCACGTTTCATTGTGATTTCATTTAGTTCGCACTGTCGCTTAGCTAGTTGGATTTTTCCTGTCACTTCTCTTTTCTTCGCGAACTAGCCGCGCAATGAAATACTCGCAAAGCAGCCTCTTCTCCGGATGATTCACTCGCTGGGGAATCAAACACAGGGCGTCTCTAATATCTTGCGGAAGTAGCACTCATTGTACAAAGAGCGCCAAGGAAAATCTAACTGTACCTGTCGTTTATGTCATATTATTTATCGTTGTATGTAGCCTTGCGAAGCCATGGCCATTTCATTGGTTGCTTTGCACCATGGTGCAGGGATGCGCTTGTCGTTCTTCTAAATAGTTGTACCAATAACCACAACAAAGGTTACAAAATGGCGTAGAAACGAAATATATGTTTACGCTCTCGATCGTATTGGCTAAAAGAGAAAGAGGTAGAGTGAGTGCTTTCAGTTTGTCATACAGACCTCTTATCATGATTGGTAGCCCATACCTTATCGGCTAGTGCTGGACACGCCTTTGAAAGGGTTAAAAGCTAAGGGGAAAATTTTATGAGCGCCTAGGTTAGCGAAATGTAGAATGTGCAGGGTGAGAAGATTTTCAAATTAAAGCTTTAATGGCATTCATTAACTACATAGCAATACTTTATAACAAAAAATAAACAGAACTGTATTATCACAGTGGAATCAATGCTTGTGGCTGCACAGAAGCAAACATAACTAAATAATAAATAAATAAAACAGCATGTTTCCCTCTAATTCAAACTATAGTTGGTTATTAAACCTTTACTAACATATTGCTGATACAACAGGATTATAGACAAAAGTATAAGCCAATTTTATTGCCATAATATGTATGTCATATACGGTAAGCCGTATACATTTGCACATTTACCACTAGCTTCTAAACATGATAAGTCAATTGTAACAAAGCATTTAGTAAACGAATAATCTTATGTGCGGATGTTTTAGGGTAGTGCCGACTTTCTGACGAGTATGTAGACCGTCTTCCGCACTTTCCTGAAATATTTGTATCCAGAAATTTACTATAAAAGCTCTTTTATGCACTGCCGTTGCAATTGCTGTAACAGTGTGATCAACCTCCCACATACCCACAATACTTCCACGAGTAATTTTGCTAGTATACGGCAGGACTGGTTCTCAGACAAAAAACATGTTTTGGTTTCAATAACACCAGAAAAACAAAGGTACCAACCTCCACTTTTTCCCCCTTATTGCTGTGTTATCAAGCCACCACGCTTTGCAATAGGTAAGGTGAAGGACCCGCCTCAAAAGACCCCAGAAAACGATAAAAAATTCGCCGAAGATTTTCTTTGGTGCTGATTGTACGTCACAACTGTCGTCACCAATGCAATTGAAGTCGCATCAGAACCACACTCGCCAACTCACACTTACTGGCTCACTCCGAGAACGCTGGCTTACATAGCCTATGGAATTTTTCACAGAACGTTCTATAATATTCTGGAACGGGAAGATGGGAAACTTCCATAAGCTTCTGGTTATTTGCCATAGCACTTCTTGTGTTTACGCTGGACCCGAGTGTCTATCTCTCCAAATGCCTGGCGCCAACCACCCGATAAGCTTAGGGCATAGCTGCTGGTCACATTATGCTAAACCATTTCAGTTGACTATCTGATTAGACGTCACTCATTGACCTCCTGAGATATCGAAACGTGTGAACTTAGCTGGCAATACAACTAGAATTTCCTAGGATGAGGAACAAATTAAGTCAGAAAATTAGGCTGATCCCCAAAATCTCATTTTATATTAAAAAACGTAAATAAAGTTATATGCAAGTTTATTTGAATCTGCGTATTATTAATTTTCTCTCATAATTATGCCGTAGGGATGAAAACATAGGAAGAATACTCAGTGATTTCCAGGAACTCTACGCAGTACAACGCAGATAGTAAGATAACATCTGAGATAATGCTAAAGTTTTCATTGCCATATGCTCAAACAATTCCCCATTGTAAATTTTATTATGCTTAACGTAAAGTTATTTCTTTCTCTACTATTTACCTCTAGTAAGTACAGAGGAAGTAGTACATTTCACCCAAAAGCACGGTACCGAGGTTTAACCTGAAATACAAATTTAGGGACTCCCCAAATGTAAAAAGCCAATTTTAGAAAGCGACCGTTGTATGTGTGAGCAGTATAACTTAAAAACGAAAAGACGGATAAGCACCAAACTGTTATTTCAGTTTAGCATCTTCCAAAAATGTGACACTAAGATTTACCAGAAAATCTCCCCACTGCCTTCACATGGAATATTCTTCGTTTATTTTGATTTTCTCAAAAATGCCTCTAAGGATTCCAATTAAATCCTTATATTTTAAGATATTTGTATGTGTTTTGTAATACTACTGTACAGTTCACTTAATATGCTTAAAAATACTTAATAGTAGTTCTTCCGGAATTATTGCAGTCATGAGGTCATGGGTAAAAAAATAGCTTGAGGGATGCAGTTAACTTAAAGCTGTACCTCAACTCTTGAACTGTTTTTATTTACTAAACTTTAATAAGTGAATATGTATGTATAGTAACAACTTGCATAAACTTTAACAAAATAAAGTTGTTATTGAATATTTCAACTTTACGAACATGACATAAAACAATAGAAACACGATTTGAACATTAAACTTTCTCCCCCAACTTGATCGAACAGATCAACTTAGTTACTGTTTATTACCAACTTACTTTGTAATGAATGTCTTGAAAATTCATTTAATGTCTTCTCTTCCACTACTCTTAGGCAACCATCCTCTCCGTGGTACTCTGTGTTAATGCCCGCTAGTCTCCATTGCAGTGCTGGTAGCTGGTCCTCTTTAACAAGACCACGACACCAGTCTTCGCATTGGCTTCATATGACTTCCATTTTTGCGAAGTGTGCAGATAATCAGCAGACCATCTTTGCCTGAGTGTATTTGTGAAGCTCTCCCACTAGTGCAATTCATTAAGATGAAAATTGTTATAATTACTCTCAAGCAATGCTCTCGGAGGCTCGCCCATAAGAAAATAACCTGGCTGAAGATCATCAGGGTCATCAGATAAAGCCGTTAAAGGCACAACCTTCAACTTGATAAATAATAGTGGAGGGCTCCTCATATGCTAAAGGAGTCAAACCCAGTATCCGTTTGAGATGATACTTCGTTGATTTTATGTTTATTCGCACAATACACCAAAATGGGGAGCTCCTGGTGGGATAACATGACAAGATAAGCCTTAGTTTGCAGCAAAATTCCAAGTATTTGTTTTGAACTCAGAGAGTCTATCTATTGGGCCTAATTAACTTAGTGCCATTAAAAGAATATAGATTATAGATTTACCACGTCTGGCGGTAAATCTTCTTAATGTTGCAATAAATGCTTTAGAAGACAAATCAATAACAGGTGTATAGCCTCAGTACTGATATAAAAAATAGACGTATAAAACACTTTTCTGTTGATTTGGTTTTTGCTGAAACTATTTTCATGTGCAACGGACATATATAGTCAATGCCGTAATTAAAAAGTGGACGCGATATTTGAACTCTAGATTTGGGTAAACTACCCACCAGTTGCCAACTGTCATTCCTTTTGATCTAAAACATTTCATGCGTTTATGAATAACTGAGATTGGAAAATTCGTGGAATGCAATACTGCCACCTTAAACTTGAGATTATCAGTTGACAGATCATTGCAATTATCTTAAATGATCAGCTTCCGATATCAATCCCATTAAATGGTGCTTAGGGGCCAGAATATATTGATGTTTGCTATCGTAGGTCAGAGAACACTAGCTTAATCTCCCTCCTACTCTTAACGATCCATTGTCATCTAAGAAAGGGTGAAGACTTAACATTTGTTAACACAACTCCTATCACTGGGATTTTTAATCTACTTATTATACTCCTCATTTTGAGCGATTTTAATGAAATGTAATAGTGTGTTCGTAAACTCTTCACCATTTGAGCCCCTTTCTCCACATTCTTTTCTTTATCATTTCTGACTAACATTAGACAGTATGCTATTACTCGTATGAGTTTGTTTATACTTGAAAGCCGTTGTAGAATATTTATGAAGAGTCAAGGAAATAGAAATTGCCTTACGCTCTTTCGGGACATCAGCCATATTATATTTCTGTTAGACAATAAAGTTATGGATTTCCTTAAAAATGGAGGTCCATGTTACCACATGCTGGATTCTTCGAGTGATTTTTGCTGATATTCTCTCACATCAAATCTGCTGGATTTTCTGACTAATGCATGTGTCTCCAATTATTATGGTCAATTAATACCAGAATTTAGCAACACGATGTGCAACAAATGTGTTCTAGCGAACAGGAGAGCACGATATCCAAGATAATACTATCATGGAATCTGTCCAAAAGAAAACCTGACAAAATTTAACCTTAAGAATTGAAAAAGTCTTGTGGATCAACTTAGCCACTAAAACGGCAACAGAGAATTCCAACATAGGTGTCGTGGACTGTTTAATTGAAGCCACCCTAGATACTGCACAAAGTAATCGTACTGAAACTTCACCATTTTCAGCAGTAGCACGAACATAGATAGCTAGATCTGAAAATGCTGCAACGGTATATCTGAAACAGTTGTGAAACGAACAGTTATATATCAACAGTTAAGCTTCCGAAATTGCAAAAGTTCAGTAATAATTGATAACATTGATTTAACATGTATTCAATCAAACACTGGGCCATGTTAGTTGCGCAGATATTTTAAATTGAATCGAACAACACGAAAAATAAGCTAAAGATGATTGAAAATTGATATCCCTAAGATAATCTGCCTGCTAGTTACTTTGCCTTGAAAGGAATCTTAAGAGGGAATATCAAAACTGTCCAACTCATTATGGCACACAATTCCTAATGCCTTCACTCCCATGCCTGTATCCAAAGACTTTGGTAAGCACTTTTCTCGACAATCTGCTGATAGGGCTTGCAATATAGCCGGACGACTTAAACAGAATTTTCTTAGTAGAAATCCGGCGCTGGATATTAGTTTCGCCAGCTGTTGTTTCAACCTTAAGACTTGTAAGTCATTACCCCCGGTGAGCACGTCGTCCATGTAAAAGTCCCTCCTCAATACCTGAGAAGGTAAAGGGCATCCTTCGACTCCACCAGCTAACTGTTGCAAGCAACTGGTTACTAAGTATTATTAAGGTGCCATATCATAAGTCAGAGTTCATAGTTCATATTCACTGATAGATTCAGTGGAAGAATGAATCAACAAAAACTGCTAAAATCTTCTACCATCTGTGTGTAATTAAATGTTACGATACAATTTATCAATATCAGCTGTAAACACCACTGGAAACGTGATTCTGCTGTAGGTTAGATCCAGTTAATCACTTAATTGAACTTGTCTTGCCCAATCAATCAAATACTAGTCACAGGTTTGTAGTGGTAGTGCTTTCCTTAAACACAGCGTGATGCGGGATGAAGTGAACAAATTCAGGAAAGCTGCTTCATGTGCCTTAGATCTTCGTGTTCCTCCGGGAACTGAGAATATGCTTGTTGCACTAGCGGTTGTCGTGCAAATTGGCTTTCTAGAAGAGAAAACCTATCCAGTATAGTGCTATATGAAACTCCTAAATGCGTACTTATTCACGAAGAGGCAAGCGAACAAAACAACGACCAAATCATCGCTGTACGTGTTCCCTTAAAATACATTTCGAACATGGTGTCTTCATGAGATAAAACATTTTGTGGAAGCTACTCAAGTTCCCAGAATCTGGATAAATTGATATCATCCATTGTTGCTTCAGTCCTTAAAAGCACTGCTTGTGATGAGGTAGGCGGAGATCTATATGCTTCATATATGCCAGTCAGAATAAAACGTAGTTTATTATCCTGTAATACTAGCCTATTGCCTTCTCTAGTTCTACGACCAGGTTTCAAAATATCAAAGAAAAACTCTGTTCCCAGCAACAAATCCATATGACCAGGAAAATTGAACTCAGGATCAGCAAGCTCAATGACGTGCGGCAGCTTCCACTTCGATACATGAATTGTTTGATGCGGCAAAGGATTTGTTATTTTGCTTAGATCACAACAGTAAATGTTATTCGCTTTAAAGTGATTGTTACTAAGAATTAGAACCTTCTTTATTATTACCAATGCCTTCAATCACCATGGCGGTTATTGTTTTTTTAGGCCTAGATGTTGTACATAAAGCACATTCTGTTATGCAGTTGGACTGGCCGCAGGAATCTAATAAGCACTTCGTCTTTCTAGGAATACCATTTCAATCCTCCACGAGCACTAATGCTATTGAAAGCAAAGCATGTACACTAGAGTTTGTTTTAACAGAGCAGTAACTACCTGATGCCTGAGCGTTATTAGTATCAGATATGCAGTCGATATCTACGGCTTTCTGAGTTTCATTCTTAACAGCATATAAAAGCATGCCTTCTATTGCACAGTTTACAGAGCTCTTTACTGCTCTGGGAAGCAACGTGGCCATAAAATAAACACTTAGAAATCAAGATTAATTTCTTAACAATCTGTAGTCTTGGCACAGCAAAAAGCCTTGAACTTATCAAATTTACGAGGTAGGTAGTAAGTAGCATGCACTTCACAGCAAGAGTGTTTTTGGCACATGCACATTAAAAATTTTGCAACTTTATTAATACTGTGGTGCTTTGGAAATTGATTATTACTTTAAGCTTCTAACATTCCGTACATATGCTTTGATTATTTCTAAAGACTGACATCTCGTTTCTTCAAATTTTATAAGCTCTGGTCAGCTGCTAGCCTTATTAGCTATAGCTACTTAGCATTTTCTCTTAGTGTGATTGTCAATAGTATGCAGCATAATCCAGTCAGCATAGCCTCGAATAATGAAGAATCTGACTTAGCGCTTCAAGGGCATTTATATTACTAACGATGTGATTTAGCAACTCAGTAGATGAGTATTTATATACAGTTGAAGATATCAATAAATCATTCACATGCCTAACAGCAATGGTCCTAGGGTTATCAGGTGTACAGCGAATCCCATGTTACCTTAAAGTTCTTCTTTGAAATTGGAACATTTTGAATCAATTGCTTAGCTTCATCCTTAAGAGCTGACGCTAGATAATGTTGATATATTGCTTCTGAAATTCAGATACTGCCAGATTTTAAATTATTTAGCTTTCAAAGGTATCATTGAAATTAACGCAGATTTTGAAATTCCCATCAAATTCAGGTGTAGGAATTCGTGATAGTGGCATACTGCCTTGTGTTGAGTTACAACTTTCTGAAATATGTGTTCCTTGCTTAGGAAGCGACTCTCAGGTTGTAATGATTCTCCATAGAAAGCTACAGCATTGTAATAATCTTCCTCAAAAGTTATCCTGTGTGTGTGGTCAGTTTCTTTATCACTTATCTCTAGTTTCTCTGTACCTTTTCAAATTTAACTCCTAGCTTTAGGAGATACCTTAACCTTGCGTTAATCTGATTTGCATCCCTTTTTGCATCAAATATAGCTATAAAAGTTAGAATGCGTGTTATAGAAATGCTTGTTCTTAACTAAGGTCTTAACTGCATTTGGGTGCAGTATTAATGTCAATAAAACTTTATTATTATGATCAATCTTGTCGATGTTTTCAAATGCAAGTGTAAGTATTAGATAAATGGTTACCAAGCTTCCAGCAGTTGTATTTGCAGGGTTACTTTTACTGATTAAGATGCCGTTGATTACGTCACATTCTTTAGCATAATACAGTTTAGCGACAAGTTTTTACAAAGATCTTGCTTCCCTCCAAAAGTTAAACAATTTGTGGCACATGCACAGAAATATTTCTTCCATAACTAAGAGATCATAATGCCGTTAAGTATACGAGCAGAAAATTTGATTGCCTAAATTACGAAATATACACGCATTTGTAATTTAAAAATGTACGATGCTTTGGTTTTGTCTGATTGTTCCAATGTTCATTAAGCTGAAGAGGCGCAAAAAGGTTTTGTAATTTCATTGTATGCTTGACTTAAAATACTTTAAAACATATAACTTAACGCTTGTTCTTCCGGATTGATTGGAGTCATGAGGTCATGCATAAAATATGGTTTGAGGGACGCAGTTATCTTAAAGCTGTACTTCAGTTCTTGAACTGCTTTGATTTGTTAAATTGGAATAAGTGAATATATATGTTCCCTTGTTTCTATAGTAACAAGCTGTATAAACATTAACAAAATATAACTGTTAATGAATATGGCATGATATTACACAATAAATGCAGGATCTGAATATTAAATAATATGAGAAATGAAATGCCCATCCTGAATAGCCTGTGAAGTCCTGTTTATTCTGGAGGACTTTTATAAAATTGGTAAACCGTACTATAAAAACATGTAGATCTCGTTAAGCATACGATTATAAAATAAAGTTTCTTTTAGCGATAAAGCTTTCCGAGATATTCTTTATTATTGGTTTGAATTTTCAAACTTTTAAGTTTTTACTTTTTCTACCATGAACCTAGTAGCTTGCGGAGGAATTGCATTCTACACAAAAATTCAATCCCAGATTGTAACGGAAATACACGTTTTGTAGTCGTCTGAAAATAAAATGCATTTTTCGTAAAAAGTTTATATTTGTGAACCGCATAAGTGAAACAAAAATCTGATGAATACTGGTATTTAAATTCAGCATCTTCCAAAGATTTTTACCTTACATGGCAACGAATTCATATTTTTTATTTTCTCAAAGGTCTCTAATGATTTTGAATAAAATACCATATATTTAAAACATTAAATTTATTTGGAAAGCTTTTTATTGGGCACCAGCTTCTGTCGAGATATCCGTTGTTGTTTAAGTGTCAAGTTTTTTCTCGCGATGTTAAAGGTAGAGCATGGCATTTCGAGGCCAGCATTTGAATATCGTATCCCCTTTGTACCTGTAATAACATTGTAATGAAACTACTTCTGCAAAGGTTGTTCTCGATTAACAATGAAGTGGACAAAAAGTGAACTTTCGTAAGAACAGTTTTAGAACTCATATTAAAATAATCGAAAGTAGGTTGAGTCATACGAATGAAAACACGTACAGTTTTGCAAGTGATAACGCGCTAATCATTTTCTTCTCTGGTTATAGTAAGAGCATTGAATTCCAAAGTAATTATACAGGGATGCGCTTTTTAAATACCTGACTATCGCTTTAGCTTACTGTACCCTTCTTACGCCTACAAGGAATGTGTAAATGTATTAATTATAAAATTAAAATGAAAAAAGAGTTTATTTTATCTTTTAATCATCCCAATTAAGTATATTCGATAATAATTTCATTTTATTCTAATTTAATTAATTATTATATATACTAAACTCTATAGGGTCTTCTCGTCCCTTAACTCAATTTAAGTGTTTTTACTTAAAACCTAAGTAAGTTTATGTGAATTACAAAGATGTAAAGTTACGTATCATGGAGGGGCCCCCGAACCAGGGCAGAGCACCGCACGTAGGCCAGTTGGCCCATTGTGCTTCCCTGAGAGGGAAGGATGAAGGGAGAGACCCGAAGGGCGACCAGATCCGGATACCGGGAACCTAATGTTTCCAGATAGAACGCTGCCGTCGCCGCCCGGCCCCTACCCATAGACCTGCAACCTCCAGGGTCCCCCGGAGCCCCATGCTGAGGAGAGACCTAACTGAGCGATACCGTAGCGACGCCAGGGAAGAAAGCTTTATATAGCCCAACTCACCGCCCAGCCGTAACCCACCGAACACCGTCGTCTGGTCCTACAACCCCGAAACAGATGACAAGGAAGGTGCTGGGCACAGGAAAGATAGAAAGGGGAATTGTGGTAAAAGATGAACCACCCCAGCATGAACCGGGGAAACAGCGAAGAAGCCATGAGCCGAAGTGGGCGGTCGCCGAGGACTGATCCCGGGACCTCTCGAATGTGGGCTACAGATGTAACCGCCTGAACCATCCGCTCGGTATTAAATAGAAGTAGACAGAATAATAATCTTTCGTAACAGTTTGTAGAAGAGTCAGTAAAGAAAGTGATGTGAATGCAACGCATTCGTTTGTCTTTCACATAAATCGAATTCCTATTTATAAACTAGATTGGTTTCAAGCATATTTTGTTGAAATCACATATTACTTTCGTGAATAAATTAGGAATTGCAAGAGCAATTCACTTCAGGCAGTTTGAAATTAACACATAGTGTCATTTACTTATGGGAAGCTTTTCCATTGCACCAATAAATCAATTCGCTCTCTATGATGTTGAATAATGTAACAATCTCTGTATGATATGTAAGGAATCTATACACGCGGCAACAACATTCTCGTACTTATCCAACTCTGTGGACATAGACAAGCTACCCAGCGATTCAGCAGATTGCCTAGCTAAAACCATCCAAAGTCAAAGAGCCTCGAGATAGTGTCAAAAATGTGATAAGCTCTAAAGCTGTTAACATAATGCTTTATATATAACTATCTGACTGCCCGGTATCTATCAATAGTGTGGAATCACTGTCATCATATAACAGAGGGATATCCCTACTATTTTATTCCAGAACACAAATATCGTACCTTCTAAAACGTTTTACAACTCAGATTATGAACGCAACTAACATGTACAACATATTAATGAACCCATCACAATTTTTTAAAATTGTACATTATGAGCAATTAATATACCGATCACACCCGAGGCACTATTGTTGTGAACGTTCCACGGCTTTAAGCCGTAAAGCGTAGCCGAAGGATGTTTTTAATAAGAGCGACAAGAAGGTGTAGCTGCAGGATCTGTAAAGTGAAACTCCAATGATCCACGTTAGCGTTTTCAAATATTGGCGACATTGATTTAGCTGCTCTCATCTCAAAATGGCGGTGGTTTTTGCTACTTACGTGTCGTCCTTGAAAGGGTGGATCATATCATTTCATTCTAGCAACACCTAGTGATTCATTTCTTCCTGTAACATTTTGGAGTATTCTACAGGTACTTTTTCCACCTTTTAGGAAGTATTTTTGTTGCTAAACTTTAGTTGATAAATACGGGAGTGATATCCAATTACTTCCCCCTGCCAAATTATTGTGCAATGATGTATTACACTTCTAACGGTGAATCCTTACAATACCTTATAATTGTAATTTCGTACAGACCCCGTTATTCCTAATTAAGACTGAAACATCTCCTGATACTCGCGCAAAAGGATGTGAAATATCGGTGGAACGTCCCCCTACCCGCCAAGAACTGGTACATGTCCTTTGGCGGTGGAAGTATCTTCGGTCGGAATGGTGGAGTCAATTGTTGAATAACTATGGTAGATTAAATTTTAAACTTCTGTACGTTCTTTTTGGTCCCATAACAAAGACTACATAATTTTCACACAATGCAGAAGTTATTAGCATATACTCGTACAATGATATACACCTGTTAATCTGTACGGAAGAGACACACACACCTAGCAACCATGCAGAATAACAGTACTCGCATTTGTTAATTATAAAATATAGGTTCACACATTTCTAATGTCAGCAGCTTTTTCTGTTTATACCTAGAATTACTTAGCATGCCCTGCTAACGAACTTCATTACAACATAAATACAAAGGAAATGAAGCAAAACTTTCTTGCATGAGGGTTCTTAGAAGGTTTTCGCATCCAGAAGCTTCAGTGCATACATATATAGAATTAGAATAAAGATTATTCAGAGATTTTGAGACGGTTTTATTACACACATCTGCAGTATTTCATAAATGGCAATTAAACGAATATAACACCACATAGCTTGTCGCTTTTTAATCTGCTGTCTCGTGTTTATTGTTTGGGTTACATCAAGGCCGCCCCTACGTACTCCTTGCATATAAAATGAGTGGGGTTTTTGTTTTTATACCCTGAGGAGTGCAATTATTTATATTCTTTGGAGCAATAACAAGTAGGTACCGTTTCTACTTCATGGCATTGTTAACTAAAAGTTAATGCCTTCTTCCAAAGCATGTGTTCGTATTTAAGTACAAGGACTTTATAAATCCTCTTTATACTCTTATAAATTTATGAAATAAAATTAGGAGATGCTTTTTTAGCCCCATTTCTGTTAGAACAAATTCGCTTTTCATTGCTGAAAGAATTATCACAATCATTTGAATAGTTTTTACACACACAAATTCTCTCTGCTTATAATATTAGTCTATACTAATAAAAGTAGGCGTTTAGCCTCATATTCAAACCATTGCCTCAGTAGCATTTAAAGCACGTTTCAGGTTTCAGTGAGTTAATATAGACGAAGAAGGCAGTTTATGTAAAATTATATTCAGTTAGCTGAAATATTTCATCATATGCAAGTTCCGTTATTATAAAATAATATTATAACAATAATCTTTAAAAATGCTTTATATTCAAATTTACTCTCTACAAAGGGCACGCACTATTTAATTGCTGTAGGAATCTTAAGGTGTTGTTGCAAGATATAACGCCGAAAGGCCTTTGTTGAAATCGGTGGTATTTTAGTATTGTACTCAGGATCAAGTGACCAACTTGTAGAAGCAAATAATAGATTATTTCGGTTTAAACGGAAATTTCTCGTGTAGGTTATTTTGCATCTACAAATACAAGAAAACTTGCGACCCGTGCAGCAACTGCACAAGGATATTTAAGGCTCGTGTTTACAAGAGAAGTTGTCAACTTCAAAGGCAGGACTTGCAAGGTCTCGGTTAAATATGGATGTTATTTGAAACGAGATGAGACGGGGTTGGGTAGCTGGGAGTCAGTTCCTTTAAAGCGAATATTCCTTTGAAATGGGAAAAAAGGAAAAAGACGTTGCGATTCATGCTGGAGTCGCCTGGGTTCGTGATTCGGTACTGACGAAGTTTCTGTAGAGTTTGCCGTAGCAGACGGATGGCTTGCGGTGGCGAAGTTTCTGTTTGTAGTTGCGACCTTCCGTAACACTAAATGGTTCATCAAAGAGTTCTATCATGCTAAATACACAGAAATACACCAAGTTCGTCATGCATGTTATCCTATGCTCATCACTCTCTCCTGTCTCATAATATCAGCCCCTGGTTATAAATGCACTCCTTGTTTGAAGCAACCTTTCCTCTTCTTGAACTATAGAAAAGATCTTGCTTGAGTTTACGGTTATCCCCTGAATTAGTGGCTTTGTTACTTCCCACATCACTTATGTTAGTAGGCGGAGGAGGTATATTCCAGCAAGTAATTCCGTATCGATATTTCACCTGAAATACATGTCTTAATGTACTTAGACCACCCAAAAGAATATTAACAAGGGACACATGTTTGTCCTATGTCTTTAAACGCGTGGTGTACAAGAATAGCATCATTAAGGACGCCGGTCTGGGTACTTCAGTTGGTTAAGCGCTGGCCTTCTGATCCCAAAGTCGTCGGTTCAAACCCGGCCCAGACGACGGCTTTTAAGTGTGCTTAAAAGACAGCCCCGAGTCATAGACTTACTAGCATGTAAAGCAACTCCTGGAACAGGAAATTCCTGCACATTGGCGGCGCTGATATCATTCTAACAATTGACAGCGTCATTGATAAACAAAATAAAAAAGTCATTAAAACGAAAAATCACATTACTAACGAGTTTCATATATAAATCCAGCGGCCTTCAGCTTTTCATGACATCCTCCTCTGCACCACAAACTACCATTTACATAGATTAGTTTTGCTTTCGAAAACCCGCGTTTTCAATTTTGATTAAGACTTTCTTTGCATGAGATATTAACAGGAAGAATAGAACGTATATCTTGAATTTTTCCGGGAGTCATCCGTGAAGTTATCATCATGTATAATGTAGCGAGTATAGTTTGGAAACCGTAACAAATGATCAAAAATTGCGCCATGGAAAAAAAACTAGACATATAGGTTTTATTAAAATATAGAATTTGTGCCATTATTTATGGAAATAGCAGCTTTCGTGATATTTTGTTTTATCATCTTAAGGGCGTCATTTCGTGGAAAATTTTGAACCTTTGTGTTCTTATTTTCCCTGGGTCCGTGTATCCTGAGTCCTGTTCCGTTTGGAACAAAAAACAGCTGAAGGTTGTTTCTGATAGTTGTATGTAGGATCATATTACTTAAGCTGAAGTCATGTATCATGAATAACGTAAACTAGACTGAAGATGCATGTTTTATTTAAACCACCTAATATATGAGCTACATACGCGTATGTGAATTCGTAATGCGTAGAGAAAATTATGTACATGCAACATATCAGAATTTTTCTTTTTTTCATCAGATAAACGGAAAACGAATCCTACCGCTTAATAGACAATGTTGCTGCTAGAGAAGGGGGCGAAAGCATGAATTACTGAATTTTTGTCCTTGCTTAAATGTTCTTGTATAATGTAATAATAAACGTCTTAAGTAGTATCATCTAATAAAATCCAGGACGATTTTAACAGCGTGCTGTATATACAACTGCAGGCATTGCGCTTTCTTATGTTTATGTTTACTTTAATGTCCGTTTTCCCAAAACTACTTAAACTATTTAAGTGAGAAGCGATAAACTTTAACTGGTTATTTGAGTGCCCAAAAATACTTTGTACTATAGGAGTACCAATTCACTTGAAGTTATGTCATGCAAACATTTATTACAATTGTGAAACGCTTAAGAAACATCTTGCTCCTTACTATCATATGTCTTTCTCCGGCTACCTTCGTTCATTTTTATATAGTGTCAAACATGCTGTTATACCATGATCTGCCAGAGACGCCTGTTCCAGACATTTCCTGTACAACTACGGTGGACATCTTCATTGGCGCGATGGAAAGTCCTCGGCGACGAACATACCATTAAATCCAGGATACAAGCATCCTTTCATCAACAACAGCTACCATGACCGACTACAGCGTGAAGCTATAGAAACTTACAAACATCCTTATAAATTTAATAAAAAAGAAGATCCCTGAAAATAAAATCCACTGGCATCCAGTCTTTGAAGACTTAGTACATCACTAGAAAACAAAGCGTGGCAATCAGAAGAAGGTAATAGCATAGGGAGGATCTTGCCAGCCTCCTTGGTTCCACCGTGAACCAATCAGTGGAAAGAACTCATTATATATATGTATGTATATATATATATATATGTAAACGATCCCTATGCACGTCAGGTAAACTTGTATCACACATTCTTGCTGTCCTCAGTCTACCAACAAGTCGGTTCGAAGTGAAATCTCACAGCATTCTCCACCATTCGCAGATGGGAAAGAAGAAGTTTCGAGGGCTCACTGCAGCCACACGGGTGACAACAAAGGCCAACACTTCGGCATTAACCGACACCACCGCAGCTATTCCCGCCGCCGACGATATCTGCTCTGAAGCGGCACTATCGAAGCAACCTCCGCCGCAGATGCTGCGAGAAGCCATCAGCCCGGGAACCCTCGAAACTTTTACCGGCGCTACATCACAATCGTCAACACCGCAACTACCCTTGCAGTTACCTACTCTTCCCAAGGATTCAAAGTTCCCATTCCGCCAAAAACCACAGAAGCTTCAGCGCTGGCGCCGTCGGTCTGTATCGCATCGCCTGCTTTCGTGATCCTTCTGGAAGAAGAGAAACACCACTGGAGCTCCCTGGTCTTAGCAACCAGGATTCGCAACCATCAGGACCTACTGTTGTGGTGCGGCTTGTCTTCCGGGACAGGGTGCACTACAACGTTGCCTTGACCACGGGTGTGTGCTTTCTCGGCCATACCATGTAGATAGAGGCCAGTAGGATCACATTAATACCACCGTGTCGCCGGTCTTGCCAATGCGGTCAATTGGCGGACCGATGCACAGCACTGCCGCGGTGTCACTTTTGCGGTGCTTCTACTGTCACGTCTGCCTACCGGCAGCAAGGCCTTTTGCACCGGCGAAAGTTCTGCGCCAGCTGTAGCCGTACAGATTACTACCGGGCAGGCTGTCTGCCCTCTCCATCCTCGGCCTTCCAATGCTCTAAGAGGACCTTCGCCGCCGAGGCCTCAATCCTCTCGACCAGCCCAGGCGCATCGCAACACCGTACAAACTCCTCCATCTTCGCGCTCGAAGACATCGAGGTTCAGCTCGCCACACTCACCGAGGCTTCCATCGTTGTCCGCGACAAGGTCTCTAAACTCAACTAAGACTCCCAGGCTCTCCGCCGCGAACACCTCGTCGTTATAGAAGCGAAGAAGCGAACTACCACAAGGAGCTTCTCCGCCGCCACCAGCAGCTAGCCAAACTCTAACATACCTCCAAGAGACGGCAGCTGAAAAGAAGTCGGAACTCTTGGCTTCCATTCACAAGAAGCTTCAGGAATATCGAGGACTCTGTAATGTTTCATCTGCTAATACCCGACAATAGGGAAGACCGACCGGAGCGAATGAGCACTCTGAGCCCTTAGTCGCTAAAATTCTGGAACATCATCTAACACACACCGACATCCTCGCTCAACTGAAACAGCTACAGTCCAGCTACCTGAACCTCGATGAAGGTTATATGCTTATCAGAACTTCATTGAGCAACAAGTCCTGCCGGTTTCTTCCACCACTCCGAGGCAACGCTCCGGTCACCGCTGTTCGTCCTCGCCTTCACTTTCAACATCGCCACCTAACCCATGCTATGTCAGCAGCAGGTCCAACTGCTACATCAACATAGCACAGTTGTGCAGAGATTTCAAAAAAGGTTACGTTTAACACACAGGGCACCAATCGGGGCTTCGGTCATACCTGGGTCCAGGTAACTTCCTTCTATCCGTTCCTGCCTTCCCGCCGCAACACAATTCACTACCGAAACTTCGGGGTGCTCATGCGGAGCCCTGCTCATTCCCGCTACTTGCTTTAAATCCAGCGTTCTTTTCTAATAATTTAATTTAAAAAAAGAGGCCATTGAAGATGTCCGCCGCAGTTGTGGACAAAACGTCTGGAACACCTGTCTCCAGCAGACCACGGACAACCGCCAGGAAGATACCTCCAATTATAATAATCAAATGTCGTTTCCAAAAATGGTTTCCCTATACATTTCTTTGTAGGTACAAAGGGAATACAG
Organism: Deroplatys truncata; assembly: GCA_030765065.1. Classification (NCBI taxonomy): domain Eukaryota; kingdom Metazoa; phylum Arthropoda; class Insecta; order Mantodea; family Mantidae; genus Deroplatys; species Deroplatys truncata. The sequence continues at coordinate 180,600,443 of CM060977.1, forward strand.
GAGACCGAAGTGCGAGTCAAAGTTTTAAAAGAACCGCTCGCTATATACGCGATTTCAAATCTCATTCTCCTTTCATGCATTGCGAACAGCATCTGAATTGTAATACTTCAAAAACTGACAAAATATTACATTCAAACCACTAACGACGAATACCTTGGTAACAGTTGCTGAACAAAATAATTATTTGACACAAATTGTGTCTATTAAGGAGGTCCATTTGGTTTTTTTGTCTATCTGTAGTGGTTTCCCTTTTAAAATTAATTAAGTACAGAATTTTACAACTTCGTGATACAAGATGTTTAAGAAAATCCCCTCAGTGTTAACTATACCAATTACAGGTTATTTTTATTTTCTCAAAAATGTCCAATTAATTTTATTAAAATAATGTATATTTAATAGTTTTAGTTCAAAACCTCTATTTTCAACATTTTGGAGTAGTTTGTTAAGCCTCTCGTTCTGAATGAATTCTGTTTAATTCTATTCAGCTATTAAGAGTTAAGAGATTGAGGAAATTTTACCTCGTAAAAAATTGTAGATCTCTTATTTTTCCGAATTTTTATTTCTTTAATTAGGCTTTTCACACACAAACACATACACAAACCACTCTCACAACATACGTGCGCACGCTAACCTTTTTATAAAACTATTTTTTTAATCCTTTTCGATGAAATTCTGATATGAATATTTGGGTGGAGTGTAACGCTACCTCTTCCTACTATAAATAGGTGACATTTGTATATACAAATTCTGGATGTAATGCAGTGCTTCCTTTACTTACTGTACGTAAGTAGTAGAGGAAGTAAAGGCTATAAACATCAAGGAAAGCCGAGGGCCGTCACATATTGTCTTTTTATTTTAAGTAATATACTTCTGTAGCATATAATCCTGCCTCATGGAACCGAAGTCTAAATGAAATACTAACTGTTTTAGCCGCGTATTATAATCTACATTTGTTAACACTGGTCACCATTCATTTGTAGTTTCCATCTAAATATTTAACCCAAAACGTGTATAAAATGTTCAGTTCAAGAAACAAACAAAAAATGTGAAAAGCTTTTGTGTGTTCAACTAGCTGTCAGCCTTTTCAATTTATGACGTAGCATTTCTTCCCTTCAGAGCGAAATCGTCAAGCCAAGCCTGCTCGGCATGATAAACCCAAAAATTGTGTGCATTTTTTATTTGATTTGAAAGCTTTCAATCGTGCGTTAAGCAAATGACGTAATTGCCCAAACCCAGTAAACTGTTGCGTCAGGGAGCAATATATTCAAAGCGTTTGACATCACAAACACTGCCGAGCAAGTTTATTTCCCCATTCACGGTATTTTATCGGCGGTGCCGAAACAAGTCTATTCTTTGTGTTATGCCGTTAACATTGTTTATCATGCATGTGCAAGACGAATAGTTTGGGGCACTTTGTGATTACCTCTAACGGGACTTCCTTCGATACCATTTCCGTTTTAATTCACGCGCTGCAGCATGATCTCAGTGAAATATGCGATTTGAATGCCATTAGGTGGAATCGTTGCAGCTTATGATGGAAATATCGCTCGGGGCAATTCACAATGCAGTACGAATGTGCCTGTCATTAAAAGTCCATAATCCGAATGGAAATTCCCAGTACCCTCATCAACAAGGTTTCCCCTTTTAGACCATTCTCAAGTAGAGATATTGGTGCTCTAATTCTAAAATGATTTAAGGGTCTCAATGCATACATAATCAAAATAGTAAGAGCATTTCCTTAAAAATTCATCTGAGGGAAAAATTTATGACGCATATTGGGAACGCAAATATAAATCATCAAATTACCTTTATAATGAGGAACAAAATACGTAAATGCTTAAAATATATAATCCATTCTGGGCCGATATCGAATCTGATTACCAATAAATATATTAACACGAATTTTAATTAGATGAGAAGATGTAATTCATTCATGAACAATTCCAAGAATTGGAGTTAAAGCTTATACATATATATTGAAGATATACAGCGGAATGAATGCGTCCGCACAGACACTGCATTAATTTATATATTTAATCTTTTCCTAAATACCTGATCTCCTTACTTAGCGGTAGGATATCTAACTTAATTTTATAAAGTACACCTGTCACTATATTGAAAACGGGATTTTTAGAAATTTCATTCTGCAAAACGAACCCTTATGTACAAATGAATCGAATATTCCAAAATTCAATAAGATATGATATCCAAGTGTGATACAATATGGTGAACCATTTGATTGATTCAAACTCACAGATCCACAATTCAAAAACAGTGAGCCTACCTCATGTTCAGATTATTTGGATGTTTTAGCAACAGGTATAGCTAAGCTTATATTTTATCCGAGTGACTTGGATTATTCGTTTACGTCTATGCATAGCTTATGAGCTACAAATAGACAAATTTTCACCCCTATGCTTGCTGGAAGTCTTACAGGTAAGCGTTGGAGAATGTCAACGTTATGCCTCCAAGGAAACCTTTAATGTTCTTGAAACATATGTTACTGTACCTTTCATCGCTTTTTGGAGCTGTAATGCTTGCAATGGAATGGAAATGACTACTTTTTACATAAAGTTCAGTTTTGCACCAAGATGCAATTAAGCCCGGTTCTGCTGGCACCATAGACTTTAAGGCTACCGTAACGCCTTGGGAAAGTATTACAATTACTGATCACTCTCTAAATTTTGTTTTCGGCGCTTTCAATTCTGTCGTGGTTTAGCTTTACCTGCCGTATACCTATGTTGGATAAAGGACTGTTGTACTCCACCCAAAAACTTGGTTTAGATATTTCAGCGCAAACGTGTGTTTTGAGATCCACTAAAAGCCCCCTCAGAAAAGGCCTTTTAGAAAAGATATGCGGGCGTGCAGGTATGCACAGAAATTAAATTCTTTCAGCGAAGAGTGTCACGAAATAACTCCCTCCAAAAAGAAAAACTATCCTTTACGTTAGAAAATACACTTGTAAATTTATTTTCATGAACTTCAAAAACACATACCAATGGTAGAACAAGTTATAAGTTACAGCGAGAAAACTCGCGTCTATCTGGCAGGGTATAAAACATGGGCGATTCCGGCAAACATTCCTCCAATTCCTCCAACTCATGTCAGTCCGGGCGAACGAAACCGTGTGAACTCAGATGTAGATTCAACTTAGATCGTGTAAAGTAGCTGTGAGTTAACGGAAATATGTAATTGGGGGAATTACAAGTGCTCCGCGTAAGTACAATATCTAACAGTTTCATGATTGCTGTTTATTTAACTGGACAAGCAGTAACACTTAGCTTTATTCAACTCCTATTACCGGACACGAGATAAGAGTAGCTAGACATAGGGCAGCAACAACAACAATGAGAAAAATAAGAAAAGCAATGAAATTCGAACCAACATTTCGGACTTCAGTAGCACACCGCTGCACTTGGCATCAGTCACTGTTAGACAGAAGAGAGGAGTGGTCTCTATAGCAAATTTTGCTGTTCGTAATTATAACGTTTTCATTGTCGAGGAGGAGGAAATGCGAAATGGGAATATTATCTCATTTGTGTATGGCCACTGACTGCCAATTTGGAAAAGCCCTCCAAAAAGCCACAGGAAATATTCAGGAAGAGAACTGATGCAAAGATTGTATTACATAGGTATGTGCAAACCAAAAATGGGCCAACGGGCCAAGAGCAGCATATAGGCAAATAACATTCAGCTATAGTGCGAGGAAACTATCCAAAAACAAACCCTTGAAGAAAATGCTTCCTTCTCGCTTGCAGCTTGCAAAGTGAAAGATACTGGGCTTGGGAATCTATTGCTGAAGACGGTTTTGGAATACCCATAGATAAAATTCCAGTGAGTAAACTTACCTTCCCTTTGTTTAAAAACTGAAATAGGTTAATTTGGACAAATGGGGAGTATCAGATGGACTTTTTCAGCGGATATTTCCATTTTGCACAGTTTGTGAAACATTTATACTTTTATGTCATTTTCTCTCTTTATTTACAACCTTCTCCTCTCTTCCCTCTCTTCCTCTTTCCCCTCTTCCTCTTTCCCCTTCTGTTATAACCCACTCGAGACGAAAAGGTTTTCATGAGAACTAAAGGCTGCTCCTCCTTTTTTGGTCGTGCTGTGTCGCGTGCTCTTACAGGTTGATAATTATTAACTATGGTAACAGCATCCTCTTTAGATGCTCTCATATTTCACGAGATGTATGTTCCTATCACATTCCTGTAGCAGACAAATCAGCGGATTCGAATCCGCCAAACAAGACCTCACGGTGGATAACGCGGATGAAATGCGGATGACAGTGACCGGTGCGCTAAAGTTGGCCACGCTGCCGAGGCACAAAATCAGTCAGGCGAAAGGCTTGGCATTGAAACGCTTCCGCCACGATATCAACATTATGATCCTACCAGTAGACAAGAGCAATGCCAGTGTCATTCTCACCACGGAGCAGTACAACCAGAAGATTCACAAGCTTCTTGAAGGTCTCGACTAGAATAGACTTCAGAGGGACCCCACAAGTACAATAGAAACACGGATAGCACAACTCATCAAGAAATCCAGCCTTCCCGAAGTTGTTCAAAGTTCAGGCTCCAGACCACCTAGACTGTACGGACTTCCTAAAATCCACAAGGCTGAGGTCACATTGCACCGTATTGTTGACGCCAGAGCCAGTACCACCCATCAACAAGGACACTACCTACTGAAGCTGTTACAGCCTTTAATCGGGGCTTGTCTCCATTATGTCAAGAACTCGACTGAATTTGTACGTACGCTAAAGAATATAACAATTTAACTCTGTGATTTACTCATTAATTTTGGCGTGTTTTCACTGTTCACCCGTGTTCCACTACCTGAAGCCATCCAACTTCTCTCAGAACTATTTCCGCCAGAAATTACGAATCTCTCCAGGCAAACACTGACTTAAACTTATTTTCTGCTTAATGGCGCATACTACGATTAAGTGGGTGGAGTTACATGGATTCCCCGCTCTCGCCAGCAGTGAACACATCCTTTATGGAACATCTAGGACACGAACTTTTGAGAAGGCACCTATGAAACCTACCCATTTTTTCGGATACATAGGCGACAACTCTGCCATCTGGCCACTTGGGGAGGATACGCTACTGGAGTTCCTAATACACCTGAACAGTTGCCGTCAGCAGATAGAGCTTACAATGCAAATGCAGAAGAATGGGGTACTGCCATTTCTTGGCATATTGATCTTAAAGAAACGGCAATGGAAAACTAAGGCATACAGTCAACCAGGAGCCAACCCATAAGGACTTCTATTTAAATGCCAACAGCTTCCATAACAAGTCCCAACGAGTAGGTGTAATGAGTATTCTCACACACAGAGCAATGGCCATTTCGGACCACAACCATCTACAAGAAGAGCTAAAGCAGCTCGGCTACACTTTCCGAGAGAACAGCTGTTCAATAGACGACATCAATGTCTCCATCAAAAGAACCAAATGCAAAGAGCCCACCAGCACTCGACTGACTAGAGAAAAACCATCCGCTTCCGCTTGTATTTCTTCTACTGGCAAATTATCAAGAAAAATTAACAGATATTTAGCTAAACACATCAAGACGATCCACTTACCTCTGTCCAAAATGAGAAACCATATCAGACCTGACAAAGATAACCTTCAATTGAGAGTCCCAGGTGCCCAACGCATCCCCTATGAATGCGCTGCCGCCTACATAGGCCAATCCAGAAGAACAATATTCACCAGGATTGTTGAACGCAACGTCTGATGCAGCCAGAAAAATGGGGTATAGCGGAACTCTGTTTCGAACAAGATCACAGGGCCAACTTCGTGGAACAACTGTATTAGACAGGTGTGTGGGTTACTGGCAACGGAGAGTGGAGGAAGCTTTAGCCATCTCGTCCGAGAAATGTAACCTGAACCCAGATTCCGGACTACAACTCAGCATAGGCTGGAAACCAACCTTAAGGGTGTATTAAAACTAGCAAAGAAATACAAAACCATCACATTAGACAGCTACGGACTAAGCAATTTCCTATAACGCCCATGCCTTTTACTACCTCAGTGTACCCGAACTGTTTTCTCATAAGACCGGACTTAGCATCACCGACATTAATATAAATATGAAGGACACCTAATTTTGCATCATTCAGCTACCCTAAAGATGGGAACGATGTACGTTCCCAAAATGTCGCTTTTTAACCAACTCTATACCTGGCTGGAAGCCCAAGAATATCTAGGGTATTCACAACGCCAGGAAACCATCACAACCAACACTCCGACTCCATAGGCAGGAACTGCGGCGATGACTTCTACCCTGTATTGTAAGTAATAAATCCAACTAGTAGAGATGGCGATGAGCCGACTGCTTAACCACTACAGTCGAAAATGTAGGAATTCAGCACCACCAGTAAGCCTGCTCAATTTAGTTCCATTCGACTTTATTGAACTTGAATGTGAATGATGGCTACACTCTCACTGCATGAATACCGGCTGGTCCGCCTCTCTCCACTGACCGCTACAGCCACCTCTCGGTGAACATACTCACTTACGTCATTCTCTGACGTGCAGGTATCTCCCACGATTCTTATGGAAGTTTACCCTCTACCCCGCCCAACGGGAAATTAATCTCCCTGGCTTGTTTAGTTTATTACAAAACACCTTAAGCACATGACACTTTAACCAAAATCGTTAGAACCATTTTTTTTCTAAAGTGAAAAGGTAAATAAAAAAAATGTTATCGATGTAACCATATCGGGGTGAAGAGATTTTCTTGAAAATCTTCGTGACGTATCCTTTGAGAACGCTGCACTTAAATGCTAAGTTTGACATCCAACTAAGTTTTCATTTTTGAGTTATGCTTTTCTACAAACACACACACATACACGGACGGACATTTTTCAAAAAATGTTTTCTTTTATTCATGGCACCCCAAATTGTGTATTTCCACTGAAATGTCATGTTGGATTTTTGGGCGGGATTTCCTTTTATGCTAAATGTGTTGTTAAAATCCTCATGGCAATTCGTAGAACTGGTTTAGCCAATTTTGACCCCCACCAAGCAGAAACTGAAATGACGCTCCATCCCTGCTGTAATGCACAAACTGTGATGCTAAATGTTCCTTTCTTAATAAGCGTTTTTTTTCTGCAGTCTGTCAGAATATGATTCCATGTTGCCCTTCATCGTACGATGTACATATTCTCATCCCTGTGTCATTAATTAATTTGTTACATTTCTAGCGCCCAGTCTTAGCCACATTAAACCGCTTTTTTTGTTCTAGTGTACAATAATTTTAATATGTCCCTCCACCTACACCACACAACTTGACAGTTAAGCACAACTTTAAGAGCACAACGTGACTGCATATCTTGTCTGTCAATATCAGTAGTTGCTCTCCGATTTATTTTCCTCTGCTACCCCATGAGCCTCCCATGTAATCAAATATACCCCTTTCCAATCCTTCTAAGCCCTTGCGCCATTCCCTCTCCGTTCTTGCTCTCTGAAATGTACCACAAAGTGCCTACAGGTGGTCGTAGCACCTAGGCATTTTCGGATTTGGTGAGTATACAGAAACTACAGACTGTATGAGAAGGCGTGTTTGCCACTCATTAACTATGAAGTGTAGGTCATTCATAACGCAATGCACTCAATAGCTGCAGACAATTGCAGTTTAAATAGTCAACATTCATCTCTATCTTTACAAAGTGAAAGTTCTAAGATAGCTGAAATTTAATGTGTCATTTGTGCAACAAAACCTACGGAGCTAATAAATTCGGTCTTTTTATGCTTGGAAGTCTAAACTTTGAGAAGAGCGTAGGTAACTATGAAGTTTTGCTTTAGAGGTAAGAAAGAGGGTAAAGACATTTCGTTCTTAATGACTTGCACGCGTAGACACATACACAAACTCGCTTTTGTGTTCCTCCTACTCGGTAAATCATTGTCTCTTAGAGAATACTATCCGGTGCTCCTCTAGCGGAGAAATGAACAATTAATATCTTAATGGAGATCGTTTGGAAAGAAACAGTAGAGCAGTAAAAACAGAGAGAAGCAGCTGCGTTAAGCTTACTTTGCAGATAAGAGACTCCTTTACATTTACTCTTTGGTATTTGTTTTGAAATTAAATGCTTCTTGTTAAGGAAGAAGCAGAAAACGAAAATAATGAACATTCTTATACACAGCAGATAAATCATATATATATATATATATATATATATATATATATATATATATACAGATAAATTTATGTATCGTAGGATAGATATTACACTTCTGGTATTACGAAAGTTCGCATTAAGCAAACTTTGTTACTTTATAAAACGAAAAATTCAGTCCTGCATGTTTTATTTGAGGATTTTAAAGAATCTTACTTACGGCACTGTACTGAAACTTAAGGCAAAGTTTTTACTTAATTAGAAAGCATTTGTGCTCTAGAAGGTCCAAAAATCTAAAACAATCACGTACAAGGGAATATATTAGAATGTACGTGAATATACATGAGTACAGTTAAGGTAGCTTAGACTTTTGTTGTTGCTGTTACATCACACAAATAAAAACCAGATGTATTATGTTACAAATAATCGTAGGTGTGTTACATCCGGAAAATAATGGTTCGGTGATAGAAGACTTCATCGCCAACTTGAAACACAGGAAAATAAATAAAAGTTTAGGGTCTCTGTGGCTTAATAGAATGCTAGAACAATATCAAGCTTGAATGTTATTTTAGATTGTAGTTTTAATATTTTTAAGGCTTAAAGTCATCTATGTGCCGAAGACATTTGTACATTATTTTAAAATTAGTTTTATAGTATGAAAAAGTACCTTAGGTCTCTAGTGCAGAATACAGGTGTAATATTTTACAACAGCAGGAGTGCTAGCAACCTTGGGATTTTGCAGGTTATAAGGAAATCCATGTCACTATCTCTGATACAGTTGTGGAAAAGATACAAGTTTAAATAAGTTACACTTCCTAAGTGATTAAGCCCTAATAACTTAGAGCACTATGTTTTATTAACTGATCGTTTTAAATCATCATCATCAACAACAACAACACTTCAGGATTTAGATGTCTCGCGTTCCGACCCCATACTTCTCTCAATAGCTTCAACGGTATTCCTGTTTCTATAGCCTGGTGATTTGTGCATATATGTTTGAAATGGAAGTGAGATATTATTCATTATTTGTACACGATTGTTCCATTTCTCTCTGTTTGTTAATATTTTACCTTTTATGGAAAATATACTTAATTCTTCTCTTGTGTTCACATTTCTAATTCGGTCTAATTGTACACCCTTTTGCTGTTCAGAGTTATCACACTTATGCAGCCTGAATTTTATTCCAAAATCTCGGATTTACAGTCCATGTCTCCAAACCATACAGTAAACCAGAAACTGCCATTGTCTTGTAAACGCTTAAATTTGTTTCTCTTCGGGTTTTTCTTTTAAAAGTGTTTGTTATTCTTCCGCAAATGTATTGGGACGTACTCACTTTATTGTTTATTTCTTCATTATTTGTTTTGCAAGTTATATTGCAGGCCAGATAGTTAAAACATCCAACACTTTATTATTTAAAACTGTCTTAAATATTATTATTTGCGCTCCTCTAAATGCCATTAATTTGATTCTTAGACTGTAGTCTTGAGTCAAGTTTTGTAATTTATGGATAATAATTTGCAGCTTATTTTCACTATCTTGAATTAACATTATGTTATCCGCAAGGAGTAGCGTGTTTAGTGAATCGTTTTTATTTAATTTTTTTCCACATGGAATTTCTTCTTATAATTTTCGAAGAATACCATCTATGTATATCAAGCTGCATTCTTGTCTTAAACCATTATTGGTTATCATTTGTTGTGATAATCGTTCCATTTCCTAAAGCAATACTTATTTTTATTTGTTGATATATTTTTTGAGTATATCTATTACGTATTTTTGGTATCCTCTTTTATCTGATATTTGCCACAGCCTTGTCCTGTTGATCTTATCAAATGCGTTTTCTGGTACCATAAAAGCTATATGTGTTTCAAGGTTGTATTCCTTGTCTTTTCAATGATTTGGTTAATTGCAAATATGTTGTCTATACAGGTTCTGTCCTTCTAAACTCTGTTTGATTTTCTAATAACGTGGTTCTGTATTTATGTTTAAAGTTGGTTAACAGTTTTTGTATACAGCTTATATCCTCTATTCAGAAGAGTTATTCCTCTATAACTGTTACATATGTTTCGTTTTCCTTTTTTAAATAAAGGAATAAGATATGCATCACACCAAATTTTAGGGATCATGTTCGTTTGCTAGCATTTTAAAGACCAAGAAATATTTCATATAGCTTCATTCCTTCATATTTTATCAGTTCTGTGTTTATTGTGTCCGACCTACGCGCTTTTCTGTTTTTCATTATATTTTTAAGGGGAATTGTAATTCTTCTTCAGTAATTAAATCTATGGATAGTTCAGGTATTACTTCATCTTCAGTTGTAGTTCCATTTTCTTTGGTTTGTACCACAGTTCTTTATAATGTTTCAATCACTCCTCTTCCGATATATTATTAATTCTGACATTGCCCATTTCTTCCTTTGTAATGTCTTGATCATTTTATAAGCAAATTGTTGTCTGCCAATGTATAACTTTCTTCCAGGCTAATAAAGTTCTCCGATGGTTCGTGATACTCTCTTCTTGTAACTGCCTTTGTGATGTTCTTGCTTGAGTCTTCAGTTTTATTTTGTAGAAACTTTTTAGATACTTGCTTTTTGTCTTCAATGGCTTGTTCAATTTCTTAATTCCAAATTCTTAAGCCAGTTCTTCGTCTATATTTATTGCTTCTTCCTATTATTTCTTCTGCTGCTCTTTTTGGTGATTCAGTAATATTGGACCATTCTTTATCAATATCTTCATTTTCTTTTGTTGCTTGCAGAAAATGATTTAATATTCCTTGGTATAGCATGCTGATACTATGTTCATGGAGTAAGTTTATTTTGAAAACTGTTTCACTTCGTTTTTCATTTAGCTTTATCTTTCTCTTTCTCTATTTTGTCCATAAGCCTATTATGGATATTACTAAATAATGGTCTGAAGACTCGGTAGATTCTAGTATGTGTAACTTATAGAGCTAGTTTTGTATTTACAATAATGTAGTTTTTGACCACGTGCGCTCGATGTATATTTGTGAATGTCTTTTGTTCTAAAAAATGTGTCTGTGATCCTAAGTTCTTGAAAGTTGCAAATTGCCGTATTTTCGTCAATGTGGTGTTCTCCAAACGTTTTAAAGTTTTGAAGTTAAATGCTTATGCCAATTATATATGCTTATATATACATTATACCCAGTTTCGGCTTATAGCGTCCCTTCAAAACTATTGATTTTATGCAACGTTTAAAGGCTCCATACATTTGAAATGTTTAATTAAGGAGAAACTGTCAGGAGAGGAAACTGCCATACAGCTGATACTCAATGGGTTTATAATAATAATCGAACATCTTTCAGATAGGGATGTTCTGATTACACAAAGCTGCTGTACAAATTTTTGTCAGTTCTATACAAAATTGTTTAAAATGTACACGTAATGAAAAGAGTAAAAGATCACTAAGAAAGGATATTGAGGCACAAAACATTCCTAAACATAGATTTTAATACATAATTTATAACTATGGTAAAACACCAGGAAGAGAGAAAGAGAGGGAGCGGTAAGAAAGAGAGAGCTATATTTGATAAAGATGATAGTTTAGAATCAAAAGTAAAACGTAATAGCAGTTATTTCTTACAGTAAGCCCTCGTTATTGCCGAACTGCTTGAAGGAGTTCACTAGTTGATGAGTTATGATAATACTTCTGCTGGTACTACGGAACGGTAGGATCTTACAATATCCGCATAAACTTCATGTGTCTCGGATCTTACCGTCAGGTCACTCGGAAATCGGAGGAAGAGTTTCATGAAATTGCCAACATATCTATAATACTGTATTTTGTGTACTAATAATACCTTTTAGATTTTAATAACATGTCACAATATGTTTCGGATTCCTTATTTATAGCCACTGCTTTATACGCGTTCAGAGAAACAAACACAAAAAGATAAAGCTTACATTCGCTTTATAAAACTAAAGCTTAATGCATTCAAATATACTTATTTAATGATTTGAGAAATTGGCATAAGCATTTAAAACAGTTTCTAAAATTTTTGTTTTGTCATTCAACATTATTCCACTAATAAATCTCGAAATACCAGAAGGGCTCAAAAACAGTTCTATGGTAAACGGATTACATATACAATTCATTTCTTTCGTTACTTTTCCTCCACGTACTAAAAAGGTAAAAAGTCCCAACATTTAAACGAAGCTAAAGTCAATGGTCAAAATCGGTTAGCTACTGGAGAGACATAGGTCCGCAAAACAATAGGTCCTCTTGCTTATCAGCAAAGACGATTAGAGCATCGCAGTTCTTGCACTAGAGTGTACAGTCCGTGATGATAGATAGGAACAGTGTAAGCAGACCAAAATGGTTTTAGAATTTTTGCACTTTAGTTAGAGAAATTTTATTTTTTAGTGAATAAATTCACTATTTAGTTTGAAAATAATGTAAATGTCTTTATTTGATCTATCATTATCCACCCATAGCTATTTTCTAAGTTATGTTTAGGCTGTCCTTATCAAACATTAGTATTGCAAGCTTTGAGTTAAATCAAAACATCATAACGCCGTAACGAAAGCCACACAAACACGAGGACATCTAATGTGTATCAATCGCCTTTGTTAGCTTACTTTTATTAACTATTATTATACTATTATTGTTACCCACAATTCACAACATCACAGAGCCATAACGAAAACCACGCTAACATGAGAGCACGTAGTGCGTATCACTGGCGTTTCTTAGTTTGCTTTTGTTGTTGTTATTACTATTATTATTATTATTATTATTATTATTATTATTATTATTATTATTATTATTATGCACTATACGCGCAGTAGAGTAAATGAAGACATTACACCGGCAGAAGTGCGCGGTAGCTGAAGGTAAGCAGAATAGGAAGCAAACTAGCGCATACGCAGTTTATAGCTTTAGTAATGCAAACGGGGCTATTGACGTTTTGCTTAACTCAATGTTTTATTTTACTTAATGAGATTCGAAGTCCTGTTTAGAACTAGCGACCTATTGTTTGCTTCATAAGTGGTGATCTTTGATTTTGCACACATATCACTGGCATCCCATAAAGAAGCATTTAGCATTTTGACAGAGCAGATTGCAAAGAGGAATACTATCGTACCACAGTTAAATAGCACTTTCTGATCAGCCCAATAACCAAGTTTATCTTCCTCACACCACAGCCCATAACGTCATTAGTTTGTTTTACTTCAGACGAAGCAAAAGGATGGGTTATTAAGATGAGAACAGTAGTGATCAGTTGGCTAGTCTTACTGGTTCATTCACAAGCGACGAGTACACAGATATTGTTCTCCTCTACGGTGGGATGCGATGTAATGCTGTCACAACTCTGAGGCTTTGTAAAGAATAGTTTCCATGTACCGTTTACCATCAGTAAGCGTTTCTAGTTATGCAGTAAGGTGATTGCGACTAAAAGGAACATTCACTACGTAAGTAGCATAATTAAATTGAATTTTATTCATGGACGCTCTTACTGTTGTGGTCCTTAGTGTTCCATTCTATATTGGGCGTGAAACACAAGAAATTTGGCTCAGAGGCCCCTTTATCAGGCTTGTAGATCTACGACATCGGACCACCGGCTTTATTCCCTTCCGAAGGATTTTTACGCCCTCCCCCCAAAAAAAATGCATCGCCCTTTGCGGGTTTGAACCCGCGACCTCGGGAACTGGGGGCTAGTATCGCATGACGCAAGAGAGAGACCAGTGAATGAAAATGAAGTCCCAAAGAATGTACTCCATTATCTTGAGGAAAATCCTATATGTGGTAAGAATAGTACACTTAAGGGATTGTTATTATTATTAGTGTCATTATTGTAGTTGTTTTTATACTCAAAGATTTTGTAAGCATGAACTTAGTGTCTAATTTTATGCTTTGCAGTTCAAAGAAGTGCATCTCATAATTTAAGAATTTCAAGATCATGTTTACAAAGATTTTTTAAGGAAAGGGCGAGACTTTCGTATAAAATTTACCTCAAATAACAAATCTACGGCAATGAATTATGATAAGCAGATGACAGATACCCTTTGGATAATCTTTGCCACCTATTTTTGGATAATCAGAATTGGAGACGCGCGAATTTACAGGCTTTCCAGATCTTTATCCGGAAAGAACGCTGCGGGATGGACAAACGAACCCCTTTGTCCTTGAATCTCCCGCATTTACAGAGACTCTAGACAGAGACCAAATGTGGAAGGGCATGTGATTAAAATTATGTATACGTATAAAAGATTCAAGTTAGAAATATTTGAGCAGTATTTAAGAATCATAGCATATTTTTGTATTTAAGACTGTAGTATTTATATATTATTAATTTTATTAGATAAAAAGGTGTGTATCAAACCAAATAAATAAAACAGCCAAAGTGACCAGACCCGGGGGTAAAAAAATGATTCTCCCGTAGGGTTGATTACTGTACGAAGATTAGGCAAATACTTGTCGACATCACTAACTTTCTTGAAAATGTTGTCTGGAGCGATGAATGCCACCGTGAATAGGCATAACATGTGCTACTGGGACACTCAGAATCGTCACTAGGTTCCAGATGTTTACATATAAACCCGTTTGGGGCTTAACCGTCTGGAGTGGTATTGTTGGAGCCCTGTTATAGGACACGTCTTTTTCCCACCCAGACTTAAGAGGTATACGGTATTTGGAATTCCTGCAAACTGAGATGCAGGCTGTTATTACTGAGATATTAGTACGACTAGCGATACAACACTGGTTTCAACACGATGGTTCACCACCTCATTATTACGAATCTATTGAGTCCATTTGAATCAAGAGAACCATGAGCGCCGGATCAGCTGAGGTGACCCCTTGTCTTGGCCACCAAGATGTCCTGATCTAACATCTTTTGGGACACATTAAGAAAATTGTGTTTGAAACAGATCATTTTAATTTGAAGTCTTACGTTATAGGATCATTGAAACATGCGCATCTATCACACAAGAGGATCTCAGAAACGTCCATATGGACACACGGAGACTGCTGGAACACTATATCAATCAACAGCGGCAAATTTAAAACATATTATATGAGTGAAATCAATAATGCTTTACGTTAGATGATGATGCTAATTATAATAATGAGCATAATAACAATAACAATAATTATGACAATAATTATAATAACTAACAACAATAAATTAACTAGCAACGAAAACAGTAACAATCATAATAAATCATAACAACAACCAACAATAAGGTAGTAATAACAAACAAGAACCACAAATTTCATAACCACAATAATAGTAATAATAATAATAATAGAGGAAAAATGATAATGGTACACATCACGTGCTCTCATGTATGGAGGGTGTTCCTCACGACGCTTTAATGTTTTGATTTTCTCTGCTATGCATTTAGTGCATAATAATAGTAATAGTAATAATAATAATAATACAAAGAATAAATAAATAGTAATAATAGAAAGCGAACAAATGCTAGTGATACACATTACGTTCTCTCATGTTTGTGTGGTTTTTCTCACGACGCTATAATGTTTTGATTTACTCTACTATGAGTATAGTGAATTGCTTTTAAAATATTTATGGATGCTGCTTAACTACTATGGTTCTTAGCGTCCCATTCCACATTGGGCGTGAAAGACCAGAAATTTTGTTCTGAGGCCTCTTTATGAGGCTTGATGTTGTTTTACGTGCCGTGAATCTACGACACGGGACCACCAACTTTACTTATCTTCCGGAGGAAGCCGTGTGAGGATTTTCCGCCCGAAAAAAATCCATCGCCTTGCGCCGTGTTTGAATCCGGGAACTAGAGAATGTGTATGTGAGTAATAATAATGATGATCATAATAATAATAATAATATTAATAATAATAATAATAATAACAATAAAAATAAGTGAATAAATGCCGCTGATGCACACTACGTGCTCTCGTGTTTGCCTGGTTTTCGTTATGGCGCTGTAAAGTTTTGACTTAACTCAATTCCTGTAATCCATAATGTTGCACAAGAACAGCATAAACCTAATTTACAAAATAGCTATGAGCAGATCTGATAGGTGAAATAAACACATTTTTATTATTTGTCAATCTAAACGGCGAGGATTTTTTCCTCAAAGATAACGTTTCTGAAAATGAAGTGGAAAACAGACCTTTCTGGTCTGATTATACTGACCTTGTCTACCATCACAGTCTGTATAAACACTAGTGCAAACCTGGGAACTGCTTCTCAATGAGCGCGATCCTCTAGTGGTCTTACTCTGACCTGTGTTTGTTTCGAATAGCCCCGTTGAGTTCTGAAACTCTTTTAGCGCAGGAAATAAGTGCTCGGTTGCGCCATCTTTTATAAATATAGTGTTTAGAATGTGTGTTTCAAGATTGTAGTTTGGCTCCCTTATTCATGTCCATACAAGCACTGTGTGTATGTATTCTGTTATAAAATCATAACTGTATAAGAAGTCTGAACCTTTCATAAGATAAAAAATTAACATTTTTTAACATTTCGTTGACATTTAAAATCTCAAGGACGGCTTTTTATAAATGTGGTAGGATACCATTCTATTTAGTTATTTTTTTGGCAGAAATGTTTCAATTTGTGAGACAAAAAAAAATATGCGTGCCATGAAAAGAACGTGCAAGGTGAAACTTTCTTAGCTCTAAAAGTGTTTCTAACGACCCAGCCTGGCACGAATGCCCCTTTCTGCGTCTGGAAATTGTGGTCTATCTCTGTGTTCCAAATTCTTCGTTTTCTTGCGTATTTTTGGCAGCAAGTTTAAACAATGATACCGGCACTTTGTGTACATTGCGAAATGTAAAGTTGTATTTATATCTAAATGCAAATAAATGTGGTGAATATTCTGAATACTGACTAGGGGACATACAGTAAGTACATCTCGGAACACAAGCATTTTGTGAGGGAAGAAAAAATAAAGCTCAACCGTAGATAATGACCAGAAAGAAGAAAACGTCTGTAATTGCCACTGAAAACTTAAATATATTATTTTCATAAGTAAGTTTACTGACATTTATTTTGTTAAGAATTAAATTGACAGAAAACCAAATAATCCTCAAGCCTGAAATTATTTTAACCGTTGTATTGATTTTAACATTTGTAGAATTCGTTAGAAATAATACTTAATACTCTCAACATGAATCCTTTACAGTAATGAAGTTAATTTACCTATTCTGGCAGCTATGCGAGGAACTAACATTTGGGAAAGCACATTGATCGATTCGACAGGCAAGTACAGAATGTTCTGGGGGTCAGCCAGGTGTCGGATAGAGTAGATTCCTGGGTCAACCTCTGATGATGCCCTGCTGACAATCGAGCCAGAAACAATGTTATCCCAGCTGCACTTACTGCTTTCGCGGATGCAGATTAGCTTTATGTGTAAAGCGAATGGCATTTGCATAGCATTAGTCTAGATTGATAGTCACGCACAAGCACTAAAGCAATCACGTTCACTTTCGGTAATGGACGATAGAAACACTGAGGCCTTTTTTTCTTATTAAATAACAACCTTCTTCCATGCGTGTTATTGTCCCCAAGAAAGAGGATGGTTTCATTGAGCAGCCATGTTATACAATGTAACACGCTGAAGAATCTAGAACCAACATCCAAAGAAAGGTGTTTGAATTCATCCTTAGCATGCAAGTCTACCCAAGATTTAGCACCAAATCAGATGGGAGAGTTTCGCATTTGAATCCGGATGTATGCAGTAACTGAGGGGATTATAGCATCAGTTCATATCTTAGTCATCCTTACAAACCCACCTTTGTAAGTTCACTTAAGAGCAGCTCATGAACTCAAAACGCGTTATGCGATAGTAATAGAACATTTAAGATACGTAAAATTGAATGAATCATCCAGTCAGTGAAGAATGCTTACAGTAGTAAACTCGAGCATCAATTGTTATTCATGAATAAACTTAGGTTCCAAAACATTTTCTCTTACTCCGTTTTGTAAGACAAACAAATTTCATAGTTGAACTCACAACATGAACCTTTTCCGAGGTTGTGGAAAAATCTACATGAATTTTAATAGTGGTCTTATTAAAAATTGTTCGCATGCAGTTTACAAGCATTCAGGCTTGCAAAACTTTCCGTACTTTCATGCAAAACTTTACTGTATTAAATGTCGATACGAAATGGAAAATGCTCTCATGTAGTAATATAGAACAATACAATACAATCGTGAGCATTCAACCAGCTAGATTTCAGGAATAATTTTTATTTTTATCTAAAGCATGACTTGCCACTCAAAAGAGAATAGGGAGGGAATACACATAGAATTTGTTCCTAATGTAGAAGAGAGACGAAGGGGGTGTGTTAGGGTAAGACAACCTTCTCTCCTTGTTGCAAACTCGCACAGACACTTTTTGCATTACAGCATTTTAAAAACTATTTTTCTACCTCAGTAATGTTACTATCGATACATTTCACCTGGAAATGATTTCAAGTTAAAAAGTACCTAGTTATTAACACACCTAAATAACGTTCAAATGTCTATACATGTAGAAGATCTGATGCACTGCATTCACAATTTTTCTCTACTCACTCTCCTACAAACTATTCTTACAAAGGCTTATTCTTCTGTCTACTTCTTATTAATCAAGCTAAGTATTCATTACACATTTATACGTTTAATTATTACAGGAATAAGAAGCACATGGTGGCCTAAAGATGAGATTTTTAAAACTTGGTTCCCTATGCAATTGCTAAAATTCCACTCTCTTTGCATAACCACAGAAAATAGAGTATAGAGACGTGCTACTTAAAAACATTTTTGATGTGTTACACTCACATGACTTTCTCTGCTCTTGTACAAACTACTTTTACAAACGCTTATTCTCCATATGCTTCATGTTAATCGAGATATCGATATGTTAATCTTATTGCTAATTTTCTTGTAGACGCAAGGGGAATTTGTAAGCTTTAAGCGATAGTCAAATATTTTAAGAGCTGGTTGCTATGTGGAGTGTTCCATTTTCTTTGCATTACCAGGACAAAAAAAATGAGTAAGGAATTTCCATTTGAGAAAAAGTGTAAGTGTTGGAAAATTTAAGGTAATAACAAGCACTGTCTCAAAAATGGTTCACTCAACAAAAAAAATGTATGTGACATAAATTGTGTATTTTAACGCGATGTACATTTTTGTATAGAAAACGTTTGTCTATCTCTTATGGTTTACCAGCGATGCAAAACTCTTTCACAATGAATACTTTCGGATACATTCCCAGAAAATTCGAGATATACATTTCGTTTGTCATGAAAATATCTTAAACATTTGATATTTTAACCAAAATCGTTAGAAGCATTTTTGAGGAAATTAAAATTTTCGAAAAATGTTCCATGTAAAGGGTAATCTGGGGTGAGGGGATTTTCTTGAAAACCTTCGTGTCGCATCTCTGGAAGATACGGGACCCAAATACCAAGTTTGGTGTTTATCCGACTGTTCGTTTCTGAGTTATGCTGTTCACAGACAGACAAACACACACACAGACATGTTTCCAAAAATGCTTTTTTTTGGATTCAGGGGGTCTCAAAACATATATTTCCGGCGAAATCTCGGTATTGAATTTTTTGGGTAGAATACAATACTTCCCCTACTTACTTATGCGTAGTAGACAAAGTAAAAAAGCTATGAGTTAAATAGTTCACATAGCTTTTCCTAGCCATTATCGTTTATTTGTATACAGCTTCTTCAAACTATTCTTGCGTAACGTTATTTTGCTATATCTATACTTCATATTAATGGAGATAAAGGTTTTGCTGTAGGTAGATGAATGATAGAGGAAAGTGAATCGATATTCAGATGTTTAAAAGCGAGTAGGGTGGCCTTGATATTCCATACTATTTCCATGCCGTCACGAGAAACGGATAGCGATAGCACTTAAAAATGACAAAGGTATTAACAATATCAACTCATTAATAACGAACTCTTTGGAAATGGCTGAATTTTTTTTTGGGGGGGTGGCTTCGGTCAAGGGCCAATTATCCGTCAGGATATCCTAATTATCGCTTGACTTTATGATTATTTAACGTCCGTTAACCAGGTAGTCATATCGAACGGTGAATGAACAATATCTTTGAAAGCAGCTCAAATGACCCCGAAGTCCCAGAGTCTTCTCAGGATAAGGGAAAATCACGGAAGAAAGCCGTATATAGGTAACCCATCCTAAACGAGATTCGAACTCCTGACCTGATGAATGTGAGGCAACTGACGTTTCAGTTTGAGTTATGCTGCACGCACGCCCGCACACATTTGCTTCTTTTGCTTTCTCTACCACGTACATAGTAGGTTGTCACATTTTGTTGAGCTATTGAGGTACAGAACGTATTGCATTCTACCCGAAGCAAAAAACTCGATATCGAAATTTCACCGGAAATTCGTGTTTTGAGGCTCCCTGAACAATTTTAGGAAAATATCCGTGTGTGTGTATCTGTAAACACCATGACTCAAAAACGAAAACTCGGATAAGTACCGCTTCTTCCAAGAATGTGACACGAAGATCTTTAAGGAAATCCTCGCATCTCCAACTATATGGAGCATTCTTAGAAAATTTTGTTTTCTAAAAATGTCTCTAAGATTCTGATTAAAATAGCATATATGAAAGATATTTAGATCTAAAATAAAGTGTATATCCTGAACTTTTTGGGAATAGCCTATGGAGTCTTCTTCATTCACGTGGAATCTTGTATAATCTTACTGGTAAACGTTAAGCGATAGACGAAAACGTATCACAAAGATGTAGATAACTTTAAAACAACCATCTTGTTTCAAAAAGGTTTTTGTGGCGTAAGCCATTTCTCAGATACCCGTTATTAATGGTTCGAATTTGTCATTCTCTTAAAGTCCTGTCAACATTCAGTTGTTTCTTGCGATTGCACGGAAGTAATATGGAATTTTAAGGCCAGCGTATGGCGTATTGAACACTTGACTATCGCTGTTCTCTTTGTGTCTATAACGAAATGTGTAATGTAGCTGTTTCTGTAAAGGGTTATTTGGAATAAAATGTAGTAGTTAAAAATAAGTTTCGTAAGAATAGTTTGTATATCCACTAATAAATGAAGAGTAATAGAGGGGAGAAAGTGATGTGTATATAACCATCTGATTTTTAACTCATGTAGCTCAAAACATGTGCTTTCAGTAAAACCATATTATCGAAATATAATACAATCTCGACCAACAAGGTCTGTTGTAAAGAAAGTAAGCAGCCCCATGTGTTGTGTGCACATGACTTTCCTTCTAAATCTTCTGCAAACTAACCTTACAGATACGCATCTTCTATTTACTTCTTGTTAATGCGGATAAGACTTCGTTACACACTTCCTTGTACTTATAGATATAAGAAGAGTATGTAAGGTAGAGCTGTAGCCCGATTTTTAAGAAGTGTGTCGCTATGGCACTTTGAAATTCCATGCTCTTTATGACCACAGTGTTACATTCATTTAAGCTTCCCTGCCACATTAACGTCTATTCTTATGTACCTAGCTTCAACAAGCTATTCTTACGAAGGCCTTTTCTTCCGCCACTCCAAGTCACTGGATATAAACAAACCTTTACCAAATCATTGCGCACTACTTTCAAAACACAAGAGGGATATACGAAATCGAATGGAGAGTCAGATGTTTAAAAGTAGTGGCTGTATGCTGGCCTTTAAATTTCATGCCCTTTGCATGATATGCGAGAAACAACTGCATTTTTATTTTAATTATATATATACGTAAATATAATAACAATTCACATATACATATAATGTTTTATATATATATATATATATATATATATACAAAAACAGGATATACACATTTAGCTTTTTACCCAACTATATAAGTCTAGGCTCACTTTTATATAGCTTTTGCAAACTATGCTTGCGAAAAGTTATTACTTTATTACTCACCTGGATTAAATAGAGATATCGCTGGATTCCGTCCAAATATTCCATATCGGTATTTTACCGGAAACACATTTTTCGGACTCCCTGAAGTCCTTCATCCAAAAAGATAAAACATTTTAAGAAAAAGTTCCATGTGTTTGTGTGTATGTGAATACACACTCAAAGACAAAAAGTCACTTTAATACAAATTAGACAGAGATACAGGAGAGAGAGAGAGGGAGAGAGAGAGAGTTAGAGTTAGAATCGACATCTCTATATAATATGTCTCATAATGCTCTATGCTCTTGAAGGACAAATAGCGCAAAATATAGGATTTGTAATGCATAACAGTGCGTTTCAACCCTTTCACAGGACTATCCTCTTCGTCACTGTGTTTTATAATGAAGTTTTAAGTATATTTATTAATTGACCTATTAGTGGTTGAAACTATGAAGCCCGGGACTTAAAGTACTTACAATATGGTAAGTCCCCATTGGTGTATGCCATCTCAATACAATTTGAAATCTCCTTGTGGTTTACAGGGAAAAATGCGAATCAGTTGGAGAATTTGATGTAGTGCTGGCATGGTTGACATGGTAGCTCAGTGGTTAGAGCAACGGGGAGACTGGGAGATCCGTGGTTCAAATCCGGGCTATGGCATTGAATGTTTCAGTCATCTGATTTTATATTTCAAAGTGTTGATAAGCTTCCTGTACGTCCTCTTCAAGACCCGTGTCTGTTAAATAATGTTACAGATAAACGCTCATAATTGAAACCTATTGGACCTTAGCCTTTATTGTCCATGAATAATGACACAAAGAACGGGTTTTGGATAGTAATACCCTTCAGAAAAGTTCTATTTATATTGAATATCTTTCCCCTTTTGATGTACACTTTTACATACTTAGCTCCCTGTTTGCTGCTGTTTAATATATTTACGACAATAATAAACATGAAAACAAGGTTAGAGTTAGAAAGAGTATTTCCTTTCAAAGATTGCTACATAGCATCTAAGTGCTCCTTTCTCTTCAACACTATTGAGAAATATTTCTCAAACTACTTATTGTTGTAACACTAACCGCGCTTGCAATAGTCAAGGTGGTCATCTAGTAATTATTGACGGCGCTACACAAATAACAAATTCCGGAAATACAAATTCATGTAGGCATGTATATTCGTTAGACAGCATACGTCATTATACTTCTACAGCACTTCATTTACATAGCTATAGTTAGATGTGTAAAGCAGATGATAACTCAAAGCTGGACCTGTCTCTAGGCATATTGTACCTGCTGATTCCAAAATGACATTTCTCTCATCTTTGACTATCATGCAACCTAAATGCGTAATTATTTACTTTAGCACCCGGTGGTCGATTTGTTTTAAGGTATACTTAATATGTACTAATTAACAACAACCTGTTGGTAATGGTTGATCTTAAAGTTTCGGGGGTCTTTTGGAGGCAAACGCTTAGTTTCTAAAAATAAATAAATAAAAGTTAGCCCGCTTGCCCCTTGCTCCTCATTACACCTTCATACATAAACTGCCGTTTGTGAAAATTGCAACACAAAGAAGGAAACGCATGAATTTAATGAATTTAATACCACAGTTTAGGTACATAACAAGTAACAAATGATAAACATCTCCAGTCTGTACATGAACTTTGAGCCCTAATATTCAGTATTTGGTGTTGCCTCCATGCGCTGCAATTAGAGCTTCTATACGCCGTGCCATTGAATCAAAAACGTTCTGAATAAGTTCCTGAATTATTTCCCTCTACGCAGTTTGTATTCGAGTCGACAAATCCGTGACACGGGTTACTGGAGGACCGTGACGCACCAGGTGCCGACCAACCACATCCCAGACAGGTTTATGGGCGACATGTCAAACAAACGTGCAGGCCAGGGAAGCAATGGCACCCGTCACTTTCTACATTCCTGGCAATATGTGGTCGGGCATTCTCCTGTTGAAATGTGGCCTATGGAGATGCCTGAAGCAGGGGGAGTACCTCAGACTTTACAGCCACCGTTAGGTGCCGGATTCTGTTCAAAGTGCCCTCAATACGTAGGAGGCAAAATCGGTTGTTGTAACCAATGGCGCCCCTAAAAATCACATCTGGTGTTTGTCCGCTATGCCGCTTAACTATGCAGCCCTCCAGGTTGCGCTCACCACGGTACTGGCAGAAACGTATGCGGCCATCACTGTAGGACACGTTGAAGCGGGACTCATCCAAAAGCTCAGCACCCAGTGATGGCGTTCACGTGCCCATTGCAGTCGGAGGAGCTTGTAGTTTCTGGACAATGGAAGCCGACGTAATGGCATACCTGCAACCAGCCCAACCTGCAGCAGACGGTGACGAGCCGTTGATGCAGACACGTTCACACCCGTTGCAGTGCTCCAGCGTCGAGCCAACACTGTGGATGAAGCTGTACGGTCGGTTATGGCCATGCGGACAAGATGACGGTCACCCCGTGCTGTGGTCATGTTCCGTGGTCCAGTGCCCGCTTCGCTGCGAACCACCTTCATCTATCCACTGCTTCCACACACGCATCACTGTCGTAGCAGCAAGCCCTGTACGAGCCGAAAGTCACGGTATGACAAACCCGCTTCCCGGCGACCGATCATTCTGCCCCGTTCGAACTCACTCGCATGCCGATATGGCTCCATTTTACGTCGACGAGGCATACTGGCACCCTTATATTGTTTCCACCTTGTTTGACTACCCTCCACTGGGCGCAACACTGACCTTGTCGGACTGACACAAGAGGGCTCTGCTCGGCATACATGTATCCCATCTCTTTGTGAACTTAATACTTATAGCTCGCACACTCTTCTACACTTCCATCAAGTTTGCAGTTATACGGGAAATTCTCCCTTGGTGTTGCAAATTTAACATACTGCAGTGTATTTCCTGGCGTTCGCCCCACCTTTCCTTACGCCATATTCTCATTCTGACGTTTACAGCACATATTTGTCCTCTTAAAGCAACTTTGGTCTAATTTGGATGGAAACGTAGGTAGTCGGTGGTCGGTCCTCTGGCAATGTTGGTGTTTTCGTCACGTTGCGATTTTACACTTCCAACTGTACTTTCACATTCACCTTTGCGGTTCATAGCTTCCCCAGCGTATTAGGATGAGTTCTGCTTACAGTTCTGAGCGTTTACATGTGTCACGTTTTGCAGATTTGTTCAACCACACTTCACTTGACTTTTTGGCTAAGGTTTTCCTTCACCTATAGATAATTAATACTGAAACGAATACCCTGTTACTTACAACTCCAACAAGTAATGTGTTCATGTTTTATGCATTATCAAAGAAGATTATAAGGTAAAATCTTACCTTAGTTGCGTGAAATGTCAGTTGAGTCACAACTCAGTTTCACTTGAAATGATCAACATGAAATTAACAATACTGTTGTCGATATTATTTCGTTTCTCAAATGCGTGTGCGCCTTTGGGTTGTTTTACAAATTATTGCATGCATTCAGATGAATATTTTTAACAGAATAAGCATATAAGATGACAAACCTGCATTTTTATCATTTTCTTAAAAAGGTCTTTGCATCTTACACACTCACATTACACACACATGTACATGGACGTATTTGAGCCGCAAATATAAATATAAAAAGTCAATTCCAACCTGACGAAACGCCCAAAATCGTTAAAACACCGATCAAGCCAACGTTTGTATCCCTCCAGATGATATCAAAAGTGGCTTTAAGAGGAAAAAGTTAAGTGCAAGCATCAGGATGAGAATATACCTAATTTAAGAGGTTAAGTAATAGGAAATGAGTTGCAAAGATTAAATGGGTTGGTGTAAAAGTACTTAACTGAATTCTGTTTGCTTCCGAAGCAAAGCTTTAGCCCAAAAAATTGCGCCCCAAAACATAATTAGTGATTAATTAGTACAAGTTAGACAGGGTTTAAAATACCAGCTGTTTTATATGTCACGTGGTATTAGATGAAATAATTACGAAAAACCAAACATTTCGCTTATTACTCAGATTTTGTCTCTGTGATTATCTTCGGTAGAAAGAAGGCATTTCATTCCACTCAGAAGTTCTGTACCCAGATTTCGCAGACTCTGGAACTAAAAGAACTTTGAATGCTACGCAACATAAGCATAATGTTTATTATAGAATTTCAGAACCATTAATATTTAAATAGTCTGATGTGATACACAAGCAAGACAGGCAGTTTTAGACAAAAACCCTCATGTGTTACATTCGCATGACTTTCTCCACTTAATCTTATACAAACTATGCTTATAAAAGCATATTATTCTTCGAGTTTTATATCTATCGAGTTAATGTAGATAAAACTTTATTACTCACTCATTTCGCTCTAGGTATGCAATACTGTAAGCTAGTCAAATCTTTTCAAATTCGGTCACTATGTCATTGCTTTTAAATTCTGTTCTTTGTGTATGAACACGAAAAAGAAAGAGAATAAAAAATCTGATGTATTAAATTCACATAACGTTCTACTCTCTGTCGTTTATTAGTGGGTATACAAATTATACTTATAGAAGTTTGATACTTCATTTTACTCAGTCATTTTATCTTCATTTTAATCGAGTTAAGTCTTTCCGGAAATAGTTGCATTACAGATTTCCTTATAGATACAAAAGGAGTAGCGATAGACAAATGTTTTATAACTGGACAGTATAACCCTAGTCTTAAAAGTTCTCTTTCCATGTTATCACGAGAAACAATTGAAAAACAACAGAATTTTAAAGATGGGCAAAGTTTTGAACAATTCCAAACATGAACAATGATATCTCGGTGTTGGCTGATGTTACAAAAAATGTTATTGGAAATAACTCTGTGATTTAAAGAGATCTACATTTCTTGTGTGTACTGACACACTCTTCCAGTCTCTTCGCGTGCAATAGCGAGAATCAACTGAAAATCGAAAGGACGTGAAAATGACAAGTTATTGAAGAATTGGAACCATTAATAACGGATATCTCGGAAATGGCTCATACCACAAACAATGTTTGAAACAAATTGTGTTCTAAAGAGATCATTGTGTATAGTGCGTATTCATTTATGTTTAAGGTCTACCAGTTGTACAGGATCATGCAGCATTTTCTTCCGAGTAAAGTGGGCTTAACAGGATATTTACAGAAAGTTCAAGACATACACTTTATTTGTAATGTACGTATCTTTAATACATGGTATTTGAATCAAAGTCATTACAGACATTTTCTTAAAATTAAAAATTTCGAAAAATGTTACTATATAAAAGGTAATGGATTTACTAATTTTCGTTTTTGAGTTACGGTGTTCACAAACACACACACACAGATCGATTTCTAAAAACGCTGTTTTTCGGATTTAGTGGGGCTCAGAACATATATTTCCGGTAAAATCTCGGTATGGAACTTTTCGGTGCAATGCAATATCTGCTCTACCAGCTATGTACGTGGTAGGGAAAGTATAAGGATAATGATTTGAAGTTGAGAAAAGCATGAAGTATTTGAAAATTAAAACCAATAACAACGAATAGCTCGGAAATTGTTATAGCAACAAAAAATTGCTTCACATAAATTGTGACACCTTTTTGTGTAGTAATATGTTTTTCTATTTCTTACGGTTTACAATTTATACAAAAGGCATTCAAAATAAACGGAACTACAAAATTTATTCCAAGAAAATTCAATATATGCATTTCTTTCAAGGAAATGGCTTAAACACATGTATCTTAATCAGTCATTAGAGCCATTTGTGAGAAAATCAGCATTTTCGAAAAGTTTGCCATGTGGGAATTTTCTTGAAAATCATCGTGTCGCATCCTTTTAGGATGTCCAATTTAAATACCATGTTTGGTAAAACTTCTGTTTCCCGTGGAATCCTGACTTCGAAGTTTTGGTTGTAATACAATACTTCCGTTATTTGATGTACGTCGTATAGAAAATAAATATTAAGCTCTTTTTTGAAATCACAAACTGCTGCCCAAAAAACTCTTAATTTAATTAATATCCCACAGTGGTATTATCCAGCCAAATTTACATACAGCTCTAACAAAGCCATTTTCTTCAATATTCTGCGTATTGAAGTGATAAGATCCGCGAGTACTCCGCGAGTACAAGAATAACCATAGCCAGAAGAAAAGTTAAGATTAATGCGCGAATCAAACAAAATAAGAAGGAGATAAAAGAGAATATTAAAGATTAAGTAAAGGGGGGAATAAACACTATTATGGATGAAATAAAATAAAGTAGAAATGAAATAAAATATTATTACGGATGAAATAAAATAAAATAAAGACACGTATAAATAGATCAGAAAGT
Organism: Deroplatys truncata; assembly: GCA_030765065.1. NCBI lineage: Eukaryota > Metazoa > Arthropoda > Insecta > Mantodea > Mantidae > Deroplatys > Deroplatys truncata. Next base: position 180,628,707 of record CM060977.1, read on the forward strand.
AAAAGAACGTGAAAGGAAACAGACACAAGAAAATATGCCAGAGGGCAAAACACTTAATAAATACAGGAAAGGCTAGCCGGAGAACAGTTAGGTTCTATTGAAATCGCCGAGTGCTCACCGGCGGGCGAAACAAAGAAACGGATGTGCTAGTCGCTCATGCGAACAGAAAATTAAATCAGCCGTGAATAACGAGAAACAGTAGAAACGCTAACTGAGCCTAAGGGTATTGAAGTTGAACCAATGGGTGAGAAAGCGCAAGGAGCCAGATAACCAATAAGGAAGATAAAATGTCACGTGAATAGTAAAACCAGGGAACAAAACTAGAAAAGAGGCGTGAAATAGATTTTGGTCTAGGAGCAGGAGCGCGCTTTAGACACGCGAAAGATGGGACACTTCGTGTCGGCAAACGTTAGGAGGAGGACGTAAAAACTTCGTGTCGGCAAACGTTAGGAGAAGGACGTAAAAACTTCGCGTCGAGTAGGATGTAAAACTCTGTGTTGAGAAGAGCTAGGATGAAGACGTGATAGTTTGTGTTGGGAGGAGATAGAAAGAGGATGTTAGAATTCTGTATCGGGAAAAGAGATAGGGTAGCTAGGGATGACAAAAGTCATATTGTAAGTAAAGAAGAAATAGAATAAATTCAAGGGTAAAAGCACGGAGACTGTAACGGGGGAAAACTGATAGGAACGCGTCTTGTGTGAAGGGCCAGCAGTACGAAAACAGTGTGGATCTTCATAATAAATGGGCCATTGAGAGGAGTTGTGAGTCTCATTCACCTCCCATCCACACAATTCCTGAGGTAAGATTCTCGTAACCCTTCACCCTCTACCTGAGCAGCCGGCAATCACCTGAAACCCTACACCAAGACCTTACCAACCAGAAAACGTTACCTTTATTTTCCAAACCCCGCTACAGTATGAAAACAACTATTTTAAGGTCTCTGATTTTGGCACATTCCTTCGTATGGTCGATTACGAAAATAATGTGTATGAAGCCGGGTTCTGACGAAATGGATTATTTTCAATCTAAAAGTGCCACTGACATCAACCAACAGCTTAGCTCAATGCAGAGACACCACATAAGTGTAGTTGAATCTTTGGTAAATACGTAATACAATGTGATGGAAGCGTTGTGTGTAAACGTGAAACAATACTTGTTTTATATATCGTCCGAAATACAAACTAATGCACCTTAACGCAGCTATTAACAACAGGTGCTGGCATTACCTCTCGAAGCACAGTTTTGTTTGGTCAAATTTCTGGTAAAAATGAACATGCTTTGAATGAGGATTTTTAGTACCTGTCCGCACTTATGCACTGCAATGTAGAAATCTTTAGTCTTGACAATAAAGGATTACAAGAGGAAAACTAATAAGACACGAATTTTAATTAGGAAAATATGTTTTTGTAAATTTTTACAGCTAATAGTAGTCAGAGTTCCAATATTTACACAATGACAGCAAGTTCTCTCGCAATTTCCCTAAGATCTGACTTTGTGTTGTGGAAGGATCACAGAAATAGATTTTCCTAGTTATGATATTCTCAAAGAACATTATCTTATAAAGAAGCTTCCCTAAGAAGGGAAACAAAGGACAAATCACCGTTGAATAATCACCAGAGTTTTAAACAACACAGATAGCATTTGCCTGTAATATTTCTTGGTGCATTCAAATCTATTCATTACTTCAGACAATAGGAAGCCAATATGCACTTCTTATATTCTTCTATTAACATTTTTATGTCTTTTTATACGGTTCTGTAAGGAAACACTGCTAATCGTAAGCAAATTTAGAATATATGTTTAAAATATATACCTATACTCATAATTGAAAAATAGCACCCATACTCAAGAAACCATGCTTATGCACCGGTAAATGTATATTTCTAATGAAAGTTGCAGTACATCGTTATGTTTTCTCGATAGCATATAGCAATCTCTAATTACAGTATTTCTCAGATTTCTATATTATGAGTTAGATGAGCTTATTTTACCTTTAAGTACGCAGAATTACACGTTGAGTCTTAAATCAGGGGAAGCAGAGCACTTCTACCAGCAGTATAGCATAATTAAGTTTTGTTCACACATACGCATTTCAGATTACCATGGCTACAGTTACAGTATGGTGGATTTCGTTTACGATATTTCTTGGTTTTAAATAACGGCCCTAAAAATTCATATCGGAATACGTATATAATACACACTATTAGGTTTTAAATCACAGACAAGCCCATTGTGTAAAACATATAAAGAGTAAATACTAAAAATAATTTTAGTTCACGAAGAGCATGTAAATGAAAACGCAAAATTGATTCTGCGCAAATACCGTTTACTTACAGAAATCACAGATATTATGTAAGTGAAGACAACATTGAAAATCAGAGTAAAAATTGTAGATTGCGATGCAAGTGCCTAAGTGCATCTTTGCAGAATCAGGAAGAAGTTTGAAGATACGCCGAAGTCTTGCCCGAATTTCTGCAAAGGACTTAACGCCTATGTATTGCATGCTACGTTTTCGACGATAGTGAAGAGTAGAAATACCTATTTAAGCGAAAATACAATAAATTAGTCAGCTGTTCAACAGCAGTACCTAGGTTCACAGTGCTAGCCTCTGTGAACTGGAAATCAATTAGTCACGCTTGATAGAGTTGAGTAAGTTAGTCAACTACTGAAGGTAAAATGGCTGTTTGCAGTGAAATAATTACTGCATGAATTAAAAATCCTAAGTAAATGTTAACGAATAAAGGGAAACAAATAATTTTAATTTCTAAAAATATTTAAATAATAAAATTGAAGTATCATATATTGCTTGTCAATAATAAGGATGCTAAGCTAAAAAGATAAGAATGGTAATATCTATAACATTAATTATACATATTAATGGAGGTTTAAATACATTTTATTAACATCTGCGACAAAAATTAAAAAAAAGGATGGAGCGCTGGAACTTCAACTTCCCAAGCACCATTAGATAAGCGGGAACACTGTTAAAACAAAAGTTAAATGTGAGCCTGTGAAGAGAATGACCAACTTTTAAGAATAACATTGCGACAATTCTAATGATTGTAGTTGAATGCAAGAAGCTAAGAAGTTGTTCTGTAACTGAACCGGTCAGTGGCTACAATAATGAGTAACTGCAAATGAAGATACGTCCTATTAAATGGCACGCTAAGGCTGTATCACAGTAAATGTCCTGACCAAACAAACTGTTGGTATTATAGAAAGACAAGATTCCCTGTCGCGATACGACTAATATGTTAGAGCGAGTATAAAGTTTCAAAAAAAAAAAAAAAAAGAAAAACGGAAATAAAGAAAGATTCCCTAGTTGAAATCTAATACCTGAAATATGTTGAAAACTCAATTATTCTCAAAACAACAAAAGAAAGTGCAGAGGGGAATACCAGGTATCGTCTAAACAACAAAGCAGTGAATGAGGAACTGACGAGCACATGGAGGATAGAGAAACTAAAAGAAAGCTGAATCGGGCACTTATAAAGATGCTGGAAAACAAAGTTATCTACTCCATATTAAGTTTAAGATCCGAGATTGGGAATAAGAAGTGGACACCCACAGTAAGGTCGTCATTGTCTATAATTGACTAAGATAGGAAGAGATACAGCGATGCATAAATAAAAGTTCTTGGATTTAAAGCAACTATGAGAAATCAGTGTCAGTAGATGGAAATTAAACAGTATAAAGAAAAGAAGTTCCAAGGAAATAGTGCCCTCGGAGATAATCTTCGAACTGTCCTTTCCTGGCGATAGGAAGTATTTGCTTTATGAAATACTGCTACTATAAGCGTTGTCTGAGAGTGAGCTCAATCTCTCTCTCACTCCAAGAGCAAAACCAGAGCTCACGTTGGAAGAAAGTTAACGCTCTGAGCGAGACACTTTTGTATTTCAGTTTATAGGGTGTCCCGGGCTTCTCAAAACTTTACTGTGAGGATATAATATTTGAAGATTGAGTTAAGAGAATTGGCCCACCACCCAACTATATATGCACAGGCCATGCGGATAACAAACAATGCGATAAAAGGGCACTGAATCGGAACTCATTGTTAGCCACATGGAATACAAGAAGGTTAAATAATAATGAAACAAAAATACTATACGAGATGAGAAGGAAGAAAGTAAACGTAGTGCACTTAACAGAAACAAAGAAACACGAGATATAGAGGACTATTTATTAATTTATCATGTTGTAGAAACGAAACAACGTGCTTCAGCTGAAGTAGCAATTATGATAGATACAACATGGAGGAAGAAGATATATAGTTACACTTATATATCTGAAATTATTATTATGATGAGGTTTAAAATACAATGAGTATGTTTGACAGTATTATGTGCATATGCTCCAGAGAAGGGAAGAAAATAAAATAAATGAGAACGATTATGTAGTCATTGCAGGTGATTTCAATGCAGGAATAGCATGCCAGCCTATACCTAATATAATTGGCTCACAAGGAGGAATATCAGAGAATGATAATGGAAGAGGACTTAAACTATTTCAACGAATGCAGAATTACCAATAGCTTTTTATAGAAAGAAGGAGATCCATAAATATAATTCGGGAGCAGGAGCATCAAAAGTAATCATTGACTATTTCTTGGTGAATAAAAAAACTTATATCATGTTTAACAGACACAAGAGTATATAGAGGTTTTGACGTTGGAACAGATCACTTGGTATGTAACGTTGGATTATTAGAACGTTGAAAGAAAGGAAAATGATATTTAAGAGAAAAAGACTTGGGATATGGAACGAATGCATTAAAACAGCTATACAAAATACGAAAAAGGCATATTTGATGTATTTACAGAAGAAAACGGAAGAAAACGCAGAGTATACGATGGAAAACTGAAGGAAGTAAAGAACATAGGACAGTCCATGAAGATATTTGGAACCAAAATGTCTCTAATTTGGAACACTGCTTGCGTGAAAGGTTACAGAATAATAAAATGTTTTAGTAAGTCTGAAGGAGAAGCATCTTAAATACCAACAACAATAACAGAAGAATAATGGATTAAACAATTTCAAGAATTGCTGTATAACATAAATACAAAAGTAGAGGAACTAACCCATGAAAATCTTAATGTAGAAAAACTTCAAATGGAAGAATTAGACAAATCGCTTAACTAAAAGAAAAGCTAGCCGATCCGATGGGATAAATTTGGAATTCATGCAGTATGCAAGTATACTCCTTAAAGAAAGATTCTTGCATTTCCTAAAGATGTGTTGGGAATAACATACCATATCATCTACATGAAGACAAGGGAATAATTCAGCCAATCTATAAGAAAGGAAATCGAAAGCAACCAACATAATGAGGACTTACCTTTTTAAATAGTGGGGAAAATGTTTATGCTAATATAATAGCAAGGAGAATACAAAGAATTATCAAAACCTCAATATCAAAAGAACAAAACGGTTTTAGTAAAGGAAGATCCTGTACAGGTGGAGTGTTTGGCTAAAACAACTAATAGAAAAAAGAAGATTAAGAAACTTAGAGACGCATTTGCTGTTCATAGATTTGGAGAAAGCATTTTATGGAATAAACAGAAAACTCCTATGAAATATCCTACAAAATAAAGGTCTCCCTACTCAGATCATAGAAGCTGTCAAGAGCTTATGTTATGAAAGAAATATTTGTGTTGATCTTTCTTTGTCTAAATACAACCAAAACGTTTTTAAAATAAACCAAGGGTTTCGACAAGGGTGGGCGCTTCCCCCAGAATTATTTAATTTATATATTGACGATATTCTGAAGAAATGGAAGAGACTTCTAAATGATGAAGGAATAGTAAGAGGTAACAATATAAGAAAAATATGCTACTGGCAGACGGTGTTGTTCTTATGGCTAAGTCTGAAAGAGACATGCAAGTGTGGACATGTAAGTTATAATATATATAACTGTAAAATATAACAAGCAAATCCAAGTTAATGGCGTTTAGAGGAAGATGTGTTGTAAGATCTAAAATTGTTCTAGAAGGTAGAACAATAGAACAGGTGTGATATTTTCAGTACTTGGAATGTGATATAACTTATGGAGAAGATAAACATATATAAAATAGAATATCAAAGTTCCAGACAATATGGAACCACCAAAAGAATCTAGGTGGAAATACCAGGAGAGACACAAAGTTGAAATTATATAAAACAATGGCCCTCCCCTCGTTATTATATGGAAGCGAAAACTTGATAATTAAATCGAAGGATGAAAGTGAAATACAAGCAATTGAGATGCCTTATTTACGGAATTTTAAAGGATGTACATGAGGAGATGGGATAAGAAATTAAGCACTAAAAAAAGAATTACGTATTTATAAAATTGCAGTTAAACTCAACACGTATAAAAGAAAGTGGACGAATCACCTAATAAGAATGAACAATGAAAGAATACCAAAACGAGCGTTCCTATATAATCAGCCTTCCTATAAATCATAGAGGAACTAGAGATGTTGGCCGATCTCGAAAAAGATGAACTCCACAAATGTCTTCGCGGAAACGAGCTGCATGACTTAAACCCTGAGGAGGAAGATTAAGAGAAGCAAGATTTTTCACATTGCAGCTAAGAATAAGTGACTGGCAATACACTCTTTCGAGTCTTATGATAAACGATTCTATTATAAATAATGGAAATTCCATATAAACGAGCAGAAAGTAGGACTGCTGCTCAAATATTAGTAGCTTTGAACATTTTTTTTTCAGGAAATAACATTGTAAGTGCACAATAATTTCTTACAACCATTCTCTTGTGGTCTCATGAAGCATAGCTACTCTGGACTCAAAGTGTCATACCGCGCGTCTGTGACCGGCTCCACTCTGAGCGGGAACTGCTGTTATACTGTAATAACAGATTTTTTTTATCGTGAAAAGGCAGAATCGCAGAGGAGGACCAGGTAGTCTAGTGTGGGGGGAACGGCTGGCAGTGGAACAGTGTTCCCTTGCATGGAACAAACACTCACTCGGAACCGTAGTGATATCACCTTATCTCACGTTGTGTACGTGCCTGCTGCTCTGTTACAACTAAACAGCACTCCTCCCAGATGATAAGCGCGGACATTCTCAACTACTGCGAACACAGATAAACCTATCACGACGAAAAATTCGTACTGTGCTGTAATACTTCTGGCTTTATTAGAAGTATGTAGGGCCAACTTCTGAGCTCCTCCCTTTGGGGAATTGTTTGAATTAGGTTGAACTCTGCGAGGCAGCGGTCCCGATAACCTGGGAGATTGGGTACGTCTGGGCAGTGAGTCTCAGGAGGCGGCGTTGTGAGACGCCTGAGTGTCCTTTCGGTATCAGCCTGGAGAGCTGGAAGTCGCCCATACCTACCCAAGCTAAGTAGAGTAGAACGAAGGTAGGCCACTCCGGCACATTGTACGCAAATACGTTAAGCGGAAGGTGGAGAGCGCGTGCAATTCAAGGGTTACGCTTATAAAAACACATAGTTTAAAGCAATACTATATACACTGAGTAAGCGACCAGATCCTACGAAAAGAAGTATAACTTTAAGAGTAGTGTATCTTTTTTAACTATCATTTTTAACCGAAACACATGAGAAACCCTTGTCAACACATTTTATGCTAATTACGGATAAATGTTAGTATTATTAATGGTAAGGTAAAAAATATGCATTGTTAATACTAAAAAGGTGGAATAAATAGGTATATTATAATTATTATTATTATTAATATTACTATCATTATTATTAATATCTGCCCGGAATAAAAGACCCCGTTGGGATTGTTCGTTCTCGCAACTCCTTTGTAATACATTTCCGGGTTTCATGTCATAAATGCTACTTGCTGACACTCATTTCGTAATACTTAGATCCCTAAGTTTTTGAGATCCAAAATTCCAAAATACTATTTTGTGAAACAAGTTAGTGAATAAAATACTCTAAGCACTGTTTCAAATAATTTATTACATTTTCGAAAACCTGAAAACAAACCTTGATGCATTTGTAGAACACATTATTAATTAAAGGTGAGAAAATTTTATTTTGAACTGCTGTATAGTATCTATGAGGACATGAAGTACATATGCAATACTATATGGGAGCCAGAGCTTCTAGCAAGGCTTTAGTAACTGAAATAAATGTTCAACATACATTAATAGTGAAAACTAAAAGATTGAATGACTGTTTTGGCATGAATAGGGTTGAACAAGCACAAAAAGTCGTCATCCATTAGCTAGGCTTTCCCCCTCTTACTGATAAAGTAATTATGTGTTTCCAAAATGAGCAGTGATTTTGTAGGTATGACATCTGACATCTAGTCAATGGTTCTCTATTAGTTGAGACCGTACGTTCTGCCCTTTAAAGCTTGGCTCATTATCAAATATATTAAAATAAGATAACTAGAAGAAATATAATTAAGATAACTTATAGGCATATCATAACATATTAAATAATATTAGTAGCAAAGAACTCAAAGAACGAATAAAGCAAAATAGCATCACGGAAAATAAATTCTGCCTGTACTGTAAAAGTATAACACACGGTCGCTATAAAACACCTGGTCAGTCCTCGTGAACAGGAACAAGCAGGTAGTCTGCCCCATTCCTAAAAAGGGTACCGAATAGCCGGACACTGTTCTTTTGTAATGCATCCCTACGTGCTCAGAACAATACATGCATAACTTAGCTCGGGTTCGAAGCCTGCGTGCCTTATCTTACATCTCAGATACCAGCGTGGGAAACTTAAACATCTGTGGGTGTATAATAAAATATTAACTGACCAACCAGAATAAATCTAATAATTTTGAAGAGCAAATAAATTCACAGGAATAATAACACGTGACTAGACAAAGCTAAATCAGGAACGAGAGAAGGGGAAAATGGTTTCATGGCGATTTTAGGTTTTTTCTTGGTAATTTCACTCTACAAAAATATCTTTGCGAACCAAGACGTCGCACCACAGCAGAGGGAGAAGCTACGATGTAACAGTATCTGTGACTTCAAACAATTTACACACTAATGGGGATCCGACAGACGGCGCAAGCTCTTTCGGCAAAATAGCAAATTATCCATACTCGCGCTGCGTAAGCATCACAAACTTCATATGTGACGGTTATGGGTTGAGCGAATCTCTCATTACAATAGCAAAACCATCTGCATTACTTCACTCGGTGGCGAGTGTTACGACAGATAAAGAATAAATCCATTTTGATACAAAGGAATTACTAGTGCATTCATGTAACTGAGCAGCCAGCATAATAGCCAGAGGACACCCACACCTGGGACCATTTACAAGAAATATCACGCAAATCCAGAGAACCCTCGAAACGCAACAAACCTATTGTAACCTCCCAGCCCTCCCGTGTACCCTTACTGACCGCAAATTGTGAGACGACGAATGCACCGCCTCATAGTTTAGCATTCATGCATTCGGCATTGAATAATCAGGAAGATAAAGAGTAGTTACGTGGTATTTTATGTACGCGTTTAAGACACAATTGATTGCAAGCAAGTAGTAAATGAGTATATATAGTTTTACAGTGTTTACATTCCAAGGAGCACGAGTATGAAAACGCAGGTGTTGTATGGACGATCTGACTTCTCACCTGTAGGTCCCGGGTTCGATTCCCGATTGGGGTGGGTCTTTCCCTTTAATGAGTACTATTTCTTATCCTTCATGGAGTCTGGAAGTGTGATTTGAGAGTGAATGTGCAAGTGAAAAGAAGTTAAAAACGACGAAAACCTAGGTAATTTAACTTAAAGCTTCAAAGAGTTAAAGTATCATCAAATGCTTCAGTCAAAGCTGCACGATATAACTATAGCACTTAAACGTGGCTATAGAAATGAAAGAAAAGTGTTCTATGAAGCAGCACACCGTATAATCAAATAACAATAAATTGAAATTCCAAAATATGGCGCATATATTATACAGAGCCGTAACTAATTAGTGAAGCTTCAATGTTCCATTACATTAAATTATTTTTGAGTATAATTTATCATTAAAAGTATCTTCAGTTACTTCGGAAACGTTAATATGGGAAATATGTTGGAATAATGCGAAACTAACTCTAGTAGGCCATTCACTTTTCAATAAGGATACCTAGAAAAAGCTCAAGCGAGCTTTTGACTTCACACATACCTAGATAAAAGGGAGCTCTTGACTTCGCAATCTATTGATTAATTTGGCTGGAATTTTGATGCTGCCTTAGCTCGAACTTGAGAGGAAATCAAAATTCCACAGGAGTTATCAATAAAATAACTACACGCAAGTCAATTATTTTCCAGTTACAGGATTAGTAAAAGAGGATCTTTCTGTATTTGGCTCATGCTTCCCGTTGTCGTGGTGCTGGTAATAGTAATATTGCATTACCTAATATCATGAGACTTCAGCAGAAAAATTTGTAATATACAATTATTTAATTTTACAGGGGAAACAGGATATTATATTTTACAGCTTTGGTGTATAATACCTTTGAATATGCGTAACGTTCCTCTAGGTAAAGCTATGCAGTCTTTCAACGAATAAAAATACTGCTACAATAAATTAGGTTGGAAGTATGTAAAATCCAGAAATTATCCGTAAATGGTTCAAGACCTTCCTTAGGCGAGGGTGAAGTGAGCTTTGGTTTTATGTAGGTTACGCCAAATTTGCTTTTGCATTTAGTATTATGTATTTGGAAGCTGTTATGATAACCTTTTCTTTCTTTTTTATTTTTTTGTTTTTTAAATTACATGCATCTGAGTTTAAAGAATGACGCAATACAACTAACACTTGCAACATTTGATAGTAACGACTACTTGTCAATATACATTCCATAACATCAAAATGCCTGGTAAGGTTATTTTCATCTTCCTTCACCTTTTTCTACCTTATTTCATGATTCAAATGTAACAACCGGATTGACAAGAATAGCCTCTTATAAGTTGGAAGTGTGCCCACTAAAAGAAATTACCCGATTTAAACAAACGTCATTGTAAAACTTGAGGTGCATACAGTAAAACCTGCCAAAGACAGCGTAGATCATGACGTCATCAGTCGATGACTACAGCTCGAGAAAACACGCTAAAAATGGGAACAAGACCACTGCAAAGGTTCTTCGGTAGACATCCCTCTGGGTTGACGCACGTAAGTGGCGTATCCATTTCCGTCCCTGTGTAAAAGGATGGAGGACGTTTCAGGAAACCACGTATTGACCTAAAGAAAAACCCCACGGAGGGAATGGCAACTTCCCGGCCTCTAGAAGGGGAGCTCCGGGTAGATCTTCGATCTGAACTGCACTTTAACACATATATAGTATATTTTAAAAATGATAATAGAGTAACCCATTGTAAATATATAGTGTAGCATTCAGGTATTTCTCTTTTAAAAATACAAACTTATTAGAAATTTTGGACTATTCTTTTATGATGTTAGAGATTATAATGTGCCATAGATTGTAATTACTAGACGTAAATACTTTATTGGAAGGTTTGACTCCCAGCAAAACTTCTAAATAAGAATAAATAAATATAAAGCAACTAAAACACGGATACAAAAACACAAAGTTATCGCATCTGCCAGGATAGTGATGCTATAAATTTGTCTACCACTGCAGGAAGTACCTCGCACTTGGAGCTAAGGTATCACAAAACAGTTTGCAGTAAATAGTTCATCCAGTAAATTATTGTTAGTAAAGCATCCGCCTCGTTTTGTTTTATGGTCCTTGGCCGCTAGCACAAACGCTATCCTGCGATAGCCGCTCGAGATAAAGATGATAAATATTAACGCCTGCAAGTCAGCAACCCACAGTTTCTACCTCGTGCCGTTTTTGTACCCTTTTAACAAACCCTCTCTCAACATCTGAGTTAACAATATTCGTGTTAAGTGTAGCCAAGCGTTAACTTTTTCTCCCTCCTGCTAGAAATATTGGGCCAAAATATCGCAATATTTCATGGGTGTTTTGTTCTGTGGTGCTGTATCAAGTATCATCTCATCCCTCTGAATTTTGTGAACGAGCTAATTATTCACTCTAACAAGTGGTAAGAGAAACGAACCAATTTTGTATATTTATAGGGATATTGGAGTCATAACTCCTAATATACTGGGGTTAGACAGTTCATTCAATCATTATAAGTTCACTGTCCTCATTCATTGCTATATGCTTGGGTGGTGCATATTTGAAGTTTAATCTTATTAAAGAGAATGAAGTCAGCAATATTAGTCCAGTTTCATCATGGTAACACATTCACTGTCTAATGAAGTTACCATGCAAGAGTAGCAAATCTATATAAGTTTTCTTGCAGTCAACTTCAGTGAGTGGCAACCACCTTCTTATCTTACACTTTGTTGAAGGATACCAGTGGTCTACTAAACTACGAGTTCAACTTGTAAGCTCCTAAGATGCGCTTATGTTCGACCTGACTATTCCCTTTAATGCTCTCCTTAGGCGTTCTATTGCGCGCTCTAGTAGCTGGCATTAGCAGTGCATTCATATTATTAACATTAAAATATGAAAATATTAAACATAGTGAATTAATTAGTTTCTTCTTATGTGCTTTGTTATAGCCAACCTCAAAATAAGAGGGAGTATAACCAAATTTTGATTCAAAGTAAATAAAACACCACGACGGTGCGAGTTAGCTTTCACCTCTAATTTTGTAGTTTAATTTTATACTCGGTGTTGCAAAAGTATGGTGCTGTATCTCATTTTCAAATACGAATAAATTGCAAGAGATCGAAAGGGACACGAAGAAGAAGATTCGAAATTATATTAGAACTGTATACATAGATGTAGACATACAACAAGAAAGGTAACAGGTTTATAAAACAATGGTCTTTCCTACACTACTCAGTGGAAATGAGATGTGTCGTTACGAAGCAAATTAAAAGCCGATTACAAAGTGCAGAAACAAACTTTTTAAGGAAAGCATTACTATACCAATTTAAGACTAAATAGAAAATAAAGATATAGAACAAAGCTTTCTATATTCAAATTATATAAATTTGCTCTCATATGTTTCTTTCCTCTACTACGTATAGTAAAGGAAATGTTGCATTCCGCCCAAAAATTCGATATCGAGATTTCACCGGAAATACACGTTTTGAGGTTCCCTGAATCCAAATAAAGCATTTTTGAAAACATGTCCGTATGTGTGTCTGTCTGACTGTGAACAGCATAGCTCATAATCGAAAATTCAGATAACTACCAAACTTGGTGTTTGAGTTTAGTATCTTCCAAGAATGCGACAGGAAGATTTTCAAGAAAATCCCGCACCCCCAGATTATCCTTTACATGGGACATTTTTCGAAAATTTTTATTTTCTCAAAAATGGCTCTAACCATTTTGATTAAAATATCATATGTTTAAGATAATCTCATGGCAAATGATTTACAGAATATTGAATTTTCTGGAAATCACAGAAGTCTTCGTCATTCTGAATGACTTTCGCATAACCGGTAAAATCTGCAAGAGATAGACAAAATTGTACTGCACAAAATAATAGATCTCGTTAAAATACATAACTTACATTATATACATTTTTTCTGCCTATTTAACCAATTCCGAGATATTCCTTGTTATTTGTTTGAATTTTGCAATACTTATACCTTTTTTTTTAAATGGGAATTCGTTATTCGTTATTTTTTATTTATTTTTTTATGTCTTGGAAATGCAAAGAGAATGGAATGCTCCACATAGCAACCAGCTCTTAAAAGATTTGACCACCCCTTAAAGCCTACCATATTTCCCTTGCACCTGCAAGAAAATTAACAATAACATAGCTTCTGCAAATGCTTATCTCGATTAACTGGAAGTAGATGGAGAAGAAGTGTTTGTAAAAATAGTTTGTAGAAGAGTTGGAAAGGCCATGAGGATGCCAACATCAGATGTTTCAACTTTATTATTTGCTGAAGAGAATGAATGAATGCAACATGTTAAAGGATTTGAGATTAAACATTTTCTAAGTTTGTATTTCAATATACACTTACGGAAGTAGGGATGTCAGTCTACCCAGGAAGAAGTGAAGGCAGCAACTATGAGACGTAACGGGCATTGTGTCCATGGGACTGGAGCACAAGAAGAAAATAATCTTAGAAGGTATTTCCTGTTTATCACACATTTGTAGAAAAACTCTTTTAAAGCCTTTCAGCAACTTTGGAGGCTAAGGTCAGCAGAATGCGATACCATTGCGTAGTTGTTATGCCTTATGAAGCCCCTAACTTTGATAGTGGGTTTTTAGACCCAGTTCAGTTATTTCGCGTGTTTTCAGCCAAAATATAAAGTAAACAAATAAAGCCGAAAAAATATGGTTTTAAACTCAAACTTTTGTATTATGCACTTAATGTAAAAACCAAATAAAGCAATTGCGTATTTGGTAACTCATTACATACAAAATAGTTCAGACGTAAGAAAACAGAATTTAAGGACACGCTATAAAGCTAAGTCGTTTTAGTTAAGCATTTAATAAACGAGACGTACAACCAAAGTATAACAATTTTATTTACATAAACGGAAATAAAAACAGCATACGGTTTTGGTAACTGATTACCTAAAATGAGAACGCCTGGCACAGAATGGGCGAGAAATAACCACAGACAGTCGGTGAGCCGTGATTATGAGTAGTCATTAAGCTGCTATTAATATTGCTATTGTTATTATTATTATTATTATTATTATTATTATTCAAAGTTACGGTTTGAGAAAAACAAAAATATACTAAACTGCGCCACTTAGGGTAGAAGGGAATTTAACAAATAATATAGGCTAGTTACTTTTGTATAATATTTTTCACTAGAATTTCTTATACGCACCGCATGTGAATTGATTTTTATTTTCTGCAAAATAGCTTTTGCACAGATAAACCGTTATTATGTTTTTACTATATACTTTTTTTTTCGTTGCATATCTGTTGCTTAGGATGACGGTATCTACACGCAGTGAACATGAGTGATTCAGAACTTCTACGAAAAACTCTATGGAGAGATCTCGCAGAGAGGAACATTGTTGTCAAGCATCCACCATCCTCCGGCGCATCGTTACGAGTTATTCATCCCTATTCGAATCGTATGCGTTGGATAGGTTTGAGGGACAGCCAGTACATTTTTATTCTCTGTTTATTTACAACCACTTCATCAAGTGACATCGCCTCTTTCCTATCTCTTACTCTGGTTGGTTTTGGTAGGTCTTAGACGCACAGCCAGTTTAGCTCAAATGGGGTGGTAATACGAAAGGTCCCAGCATTTGATCACCAACGATTCCAGTCCAGATGTTTACGGAATACTTTTGTTGGAGATGTCTAACGAAGACTGCACGAGGGTTCTCAACATCCCAGATGTGGCTGTTCTTGCTGTTGAAGTATCGTCTCGTGTGAAGCAGCCTTCATCGGTAAACAGGACGTGCGCGGAAAATGTAGCAACTGCGACAGTTCGTTGCAGAAACCACTGGACAGAGTGAACTCGAGGTGCGAAGTCGTTTGTCCGCCGGCCCTGTAGTTGCTGGAAGTGGTATGCTTGGAGCTGTTGTTCACAAACACTGAGTAAAACTGTGCTATGCGTCTCAGACCTACCAAACCTAACCAGACGTAAGGGACAAGAAAGAGGCGATGTCACTTGATTCAGCGGTTGTAAATACACAGTCAAAGTCTACTGGCTGTGAAGTCTACTAGAAGTGAATAAACTCCGTAACGTTGCATCGGAGGATGGTGGATGCTTGACAAAAAGTGGTCCGCTCTGCAAGATGTATTGTTCCTCAGAATTTATCGCAGAGGTACTGAAACATTCTGTTTATACTACATATTAGGGCAATTTGATACTATTATTATTGTTGTTTGTGATTATTATTGCTGCTGTTGTTTAGATCCTTCTGTGAGTTACAGCTTCTTAAATTTTTGGCGAACACCAATCTTGAACTCTATTTGTGGTCCTTCTTCCTGTATAATTCTATACTTCAGTCCGAAGACTATAATCGTCATTCTTTGTAAGTGT
Source organism: Deroplatys truncata (assembly GCA_030765065.1). Classification (NCBI taxonomy): domain Eukaryota; kingdom Metazoa; phylum Arthropoda; class Insecta; order Mantodea; family Mantidae; genus Deroplatys; species Deroplatys truncata. The sequence continues at coordinate 180,644,628 of CM060977.1, forward strand.
TCTCGCCATTGCCTCTCTAATACATTTTTTACTTCCTTTACTTTTATTAAGTGAAGAGATATTTCATTCTCTCAAAGAATCAATACCGTTTTGTTTGGAGGCTCCCTGAAGCCATAAAGTTGTTTTTTATAAAAAGGTCCGTGTGTGCGTGTTTGTGGCTGTGTCTGAACAACATAACTCAAAAACGAAGAGTTCGATAATTACCAAATTTAGAATTTAAGTTCTTAAACTTCCAAGGATGTGACACGAGGATTTTCAGAAAGATATCCCAAACCAAACTACCCTTTACATACAAAAAATTATAATATATTTTTTAAACGGGGTAACGATATTTATTACAATACCATACGTTTAAAATATTTTTATGACAAATAAAATATACATATTTAAATTTCTTGCAATGGCCTATGTAGTCCTCTTCATTCTGAACGACTTTATTTAGTTGGTTAAGCGCCAGAGATACACACTATACAAGAAAATAAAGCACACAATATGCTATATATATATATATATATATATATATATATATATATATATATATAAATATATATATGGAAATTATTTGTGGCTTTCACCATTTACAATATGTTTTTCATTGTTGGCTAAAACGTTCAGATATTTAAACTCTTCTCAAAAAGAAAAATGATATTTGCTTTTTACTTTCTCTACTACGTATAACAAGGAGCCAAAAACACGATACCGAGATTTCACTGGGAATACATCCTTTGAGGTTCTCTGAAAACAACAACATTTTTAAAAAGTGTCCGTGTGTGTGCGTGTCTGTGAACAACATAACTCAAAAACCAAAAGTCCTATAAATAGCAAAATTGGTATTTAAATTAAATAGCTTCAAAACATGCGACAGCAAGATTTTTAGCGTAAACCTTATATTTTCAAATGCCCTTTAATGGAACATTTTTTTTTTGGAATTTTCGATTTTCTCAAAAAGTCTGTAGTGACTTTTATTAAAGATATTTCCATGACAAATAAATTATGTAACTAGAACTTTCTGGCTGTAGCCTGTGAAATTCTCTTCATCCCAAAGGAATGTTGGAGAATGGTGTGTAACTGTAAACAATAAGCGATAGGCGAAAGTGCACTATACGAAATATATTGGCCTCTATAAAACACACAGTTTATTTAAAATTATCTTTTTGTAGTATGAGCTATTTTCGAGATACTCTCATTAATGGTTCGAATTGTTGAATACTTTGTCATTACTTCAAGGTCCTGTCGACATACAGTTGCTTCTCGCGGCTGCACGGATAGGGTAGGTATATAAGGCCAGCATATAGCATTCGGTTCTGAAGCACTTGGCTATCACTATTCTCTTTGCATTTATAACAAAATGTGTAAAGTAGCTATTACTGCAGGGATTTATCTCGACCAAGTGGACAGAAAAGTAAGTTTTCGTAAGATAAGCCTTCATACTAATTAATAAATGGTACACAGTAGAGGAAGTCTGGATGTAAAGCATCAGATATTTTGTCGTGGTTATGAAAAGCAAACGGAAATTAAAGCCACCACATGGTGACATCCTCTTAAAAAAAATTGACTATCATTTAAGCACATTATTTTCCTGATTACCTTGTACCTACAAAATGTTTAATAAAACCATTTCTGCAAATGTTTATCTCTCTTATCACGAAGCACAATAATCTTTTGTAATAAGAGTTTGTTGAATGAGTAGATAAAGTGAAGTGAATATTACACATGAGATTTGTTTTCTCTTCCAAGCTCTCAGACATTTAATTGCTGTCAGAACATCGTTTGCTATTCCATCTCTTCCAGTAATTTCTAGGACTAACCTTATTTTCTTTAGTAGTGTTTAACGCCTGTTCTTATTACATACGAGACCATAGATGGTGGATACATAATATGAAATAATAACTGGGGTAGAAAATTTTCGGAAGGAAACGTTTCAGGCTTATGTTTGGGGTAATTCCTCGGCATTTGCCAGTTATGAAGGTTGAGAAAAATCTGCAAAAGTCGAGGAGAACGATTCAGGCGGATTAGAACCGCCGACTTCCCAGTCACCAGTCCATATATTAATGACCTTGGATATATCATGGATTGACCTTTGCTTGTATTCTTCTTTTATCGTTTCTTTTAATGTCCATTGATTATTGCCATGAAAATATCCTGTTATTGCCATAGCCTGTAAACATTGCGTTTCTGTCTTTTTCGCCTTCTTTCCTAGAATTCTATTTATTTGACTATCTATTATGTAGTTAAAGTTCTGCAGTTTTGGTTGAACTTAAATTTCTTCGAAGAATGGCACACAGAAGCCCAAAAATTTAAACCTGTTTCCCTATTCCATAAGTCTGTCTAATATTAGCTGACATGTTACCAGCAGGATGACATTTTAAAATGGCTGCACTTTAATTTTATTTCTACAAATTTTGAAATAATGTTGGTCTTTTATTTCATTAAATCCTTAGAATCCTTCCTGTAATATAGCTTTATTTGATAAAATAACACAAATCATCTAAGATTTGAAAGTAAAATTAAAATGACTTTAGCTTACTTAAGTTTTCACTGTCGCCTCCTTTTTCTTTTCTTTGCACATAGACATGTAGTGAATCACGGGTGAAGCAGCCTCTGTTTCCTTCTGTTTCACTCACGGGAGTGTCGAACACGGTTCTCGGCTTCTCTCCTCCGAATGTTCACTCTCTGTCAACTCTCTCTTCTCTGCTGTAGTCACACAGAGAATCGCTGAGTAGGTACGTCCCTCAACTTTACTGAGTTACGAGCAGGCTCGCTTATATGTAGCTGCAGATTTTTCTGGTAATTTCGCAGGCAACTAAGCCATTGTCTTCCAATTGCCTCGGAAGCAGCACTCCGGCTCTTTCTCCAACCAATCGTGTTCGGCTAGCGCTTCGTCACATTACTTTATCTAAGTAAGTAAGTTAAACTTTAGTGTTTTTACATTCATGCGTTAATCTCTGCTAGCTTCCTACATTAAATTAAAAAGAATCCTTTCTTTACGCATTCCTTCAAAAATTATTCTTAGAAAAATTTATATTTCTATGTACATCATGCTAATCGAGATAAACGTTTGCAGCAATAGCAACTTTTGCATGCACAAAGCAGATGTAGGAGAATGGTGAAATCGTTAAAGTTGGATTGCTCTTTATTGGCTTTCAAATTCCACTATTCTCATAACCACATGAAACAAACGAATGCTTTACCCAATAATTCCAAAGGGTATTAAGTGTTTACTAAATCAAACCAATAGAAACGAATATCTCATAAATAGTTAATCACCGAAGAAATGATAGTAAATTTCGTGTCTTAATGAGATATAAAGGGAAAGCCGGTAATATGGAACCCCCTCCCAATTATCTGAAGAACATTGAGCTGGCATCTAGCGGGTCAGCTTAAACACGTTGTTTGGTTGATTAATGGTTGATAGAAGCGTCTGCTGGCGACAGTTGACTTGTGGATTTCAAGTGATATGGTCGTGTATTTTTCGGTTCCTTGTAAATCTTGAAAAGGTATGAAGGTATTCTATATTTGTTACTCTTTATGTTTTCTATATGTGTTGGAAACTTTGGGGCTTGTTAGACGGCAATTAGGAACCTCATTATGCACTTTCAAACGTTATAGTGGTATTTTTTGAGGTGATATGTATTGTTGATTTCAACGTGGCGAAGTAGGCAATGTTTAACCCTTCAGTGCTGATAATATGGAGTCCGCATACATGAATACCAGAAGTTTGTAGTTTGACCTGAAATGATTTTATTTCATTTTTAGATGCCGCGAGCTTTAAATTGAGACGAAATCTCGCAGAAGAAGGAAGTTGTGGGATAAAGAGGATATAAAAGAAGCTGCTGTGAATACTCGGGAGAAGATCATCCTAAAGAGAGCGGAAAAGCATTTTTGTGTCCCTAAAATAACATTAAGGGGACTGGCTAATAATATTGCGCTTTCTAATAATATCGTGGTAGTGAAAAATCTAGGAAGGAAGCCATTCTTCAAAAGTGCATTGAAAATGAATTGGTACACGATCTCCTCCTAACGGAAGCTAAACATTACGAATTTACTTGTATGGATGTTCGTAAAATTACATTGAAATCAGCAATCCATTTGGAGGGGAACCTGCTGGTAGAGCCTGGATTGACCATATCATGCGACGTACCGTGACAAGTTGATTATTCGGAAACCAGCTGTAACGTCATGTGCAAGAGCTAAGGGTTTTACTCTAGAAAATGTTGCAACATTTTATGATTTACTAAAGGCGCAGTACAGTCAGTACAGGCATCTGCCTGAAAGAGTATGGAACGTGGATGAAACAGGGTTGAGAATTTCTCAAGTTCTTGAACTGAAAGGAAAACGCCAAGTATGCGCTCCGATGGAGGCTAAGCGAGGGTCTCTTGTCACACTGAGCTGTTCAGTGAGTGCTGGTGTCTTATACGATGATTTTAGCCAGGAAAAAATGACAGAAGCACTAATCAGAGGGGCTCCTCATTCCCCAGAGTCACTTTTTCACTGCCTAGTTGGAACATTTTATTGAGAAGGCTGCCCCATCGGAGACGTATACGATTCTACTGATCCTCGATAGTCATTATTCTCATACAAGAAATATTGACGTAGTCCAGATGGCTAGAAGATATCACATTCACATACATTTCCTGCCACCTCCTACCACTCAAATTCCAACCATTGGACCGCACATTTGTGGGTCCTCTTAAGACTTACTACAGTGAACCCCATATAGGAGTGAATGGTTCACCATCATCCATATGACATTGCAGAGCTTTCCTACCTGCAGTGTATAAATGGCACCATCGCGTTTAGGGTGACAAGAATTTGGTCTTTTAATCAGATGATCTCAACAGATGCCGACTCTCTTGCCTCCGAGCAGAAAATCTTCCACCAGATCAGGAGTGCACCGCAGCTGTTGTGCCCATTATTCAGGTGCATTAAGATCTTGCTATCACTGGATGTTCACACCACACCTTGCAAAATTGTGCCCCAGCATCCTCTCCTTCTGATAAGGATCAATTACAATCTCTCACTATATCTCCCAGAGACATTAGCACTGTGTTTATTCCAAAGCAGAAGAAATCCACAAGGGGTAGAAAGCATGCCTGTAACCCTTGTAAGAGGATCATCACACATTTTGAGACCTCAAAGAAAAGGGTAGCAAATAACAAAAAAATTGCAGAAACAACCCCACGAGATGGATGTAGAGGTAAAGGGCGTGGACGTGGATATAAGGACTTCGACATTTGACAAAGTGACTTAACGTGGAGCAAAAGCCGAATGGGGTCAAGAGGATGCGTCGAAAAGTGACGATTCAGCGATGGGTCTGTAAGCGTTCCTTCAGACAGCTCTAATTGTTCTTTGTAACTGCCTATCGATGAGCCCCAGCCTGATAATAAAGATGCATATTGATTGTTCTGCGAAGGCAGATTTTCTAATACAAAAAGGGGAATTGTGGATCCAATGCATGGTTTATGATATACAGGCTCACAAAGCTCCCAGGTCCCGGGTTCAAACCCGTTGGAAGGCGATGGATTTTTTCTGGAATAAAAGTTCTTAGCATGGCTTCCTTCGAAAGGGAAGTAAAGCGGGTGGTCCCGTGTCGTAGATTTACATTACGTAAAAGAACCTAAAGTCTGATAAAGAGGCCTCTGAGCAAAATTTGTAGTCCTTCACGCCCAATATAGAATGGGACGCTAAGAACAATCGCAGTTGAATTGCGTCGATAAATAGAAGTATTTTTTTTAGTTTCACAACGAATGTGCTAGACCTGAAGAAAATACATGTGTTTCTGAGTATTGTCGTGTGATATAAATTCAATTTGTCTGTGAAGCGCATAACTCCATTACTAATTTGCAAATAAATACCATGTATAAATAATTTGACGTTTAATTTGTAGTCTTCTAGTTAAAATCTTGGCGTCCATATTACCCGCATCATACGTCTAGCAGCTCCTTTACTAAATTTTCATAAAGGAAAATAAATATTCATTTTGTAAATGACTATAGCATTAACTCATTGAGGAGTTGAAGCCAATATATTGGAGGTACGAAATGCGCAATTTGTATGGTTCGAGTGAATGGTTTAAGATATACTAGCATCTGTTCTTCTACATTTTTGTGCGGCAAGTTCTTACCTATCTCTAATGGTTTACCAGAATACAAATCACAAAAATAATACTCGAAATGAAGCGGGCATAACAAGTTATTAACAGAAAATTTAGGACATACGAGTACATTTCAATTGCAATGTAAACGTCTGAAATGTATGATATACTAATAAAAACCATTATGTGAATGCCTGAGAAAATAATAATAAAAAGCACACAATTGTCTATGTAAACGGTAACATGGAAAAGAAGGTTACTGTAAAATATTCGTATCGCAACTTTGGAAGAACCTGAACATAAGTACCAAGCAGTTATCCATTCTACAATTTATTTTTTAGTTAAGCTGCTTTCTCTCTCCGCCACTCTTTTTCTTCTACCTTCTTCACTTTCTCCGAAAATGTTTTTAATTCCTATGGCCTCAAAATTGTATGTTGTTTGAAATTATATATAACATATATGGGTGGAATAAAATACTTACTGCAGCTAACTGTTAGAGAAAATAAAACACTAGGTGACATCCTGAAATATTATCTAATTCCAGTAGGGTACTTATGAGGACTACTGAACAAAGAGAATGGCGACAATTAATGAGGTGTAGAATCCGATTAGCCTAATTAACCCTGTATTTATATTACACATGTTTTTGACATTTCGCGCCTTTGAGGGGATTTGCCGCCAAAAGAGCCGGGGTATCTAAGTGGTCACCTCTCCAACTTGATTGAAACGGGTTGACAAGGGGATCTATCCCCATCAATCAATTTGATAACGATTTGATATTCAAATGTCGCGTATCATTGACTTCAACGGACTGAAGTCACGGACAAAGCAGTTGCCGTCCTCTAGGACTGTAGTTGCCGACCCCTCCCCTAAATTGACGGTCGCGTGTCGCGAACTGAGAATCTTCCACCCTCTAAGACTGGCAGTTGCTGCCCCATCCCCTAAATCGATGGAAGAGATCTGGTCCAAAACAGCCGCCCAATTAGTTGAATTGAGTCATTAATTGATTACACGTATGTCATGTGTTTTGACACTTGGGAACCGTTGACGGGACTGTCGCCAAAAGAGTCGGTATCTCTAAGTGCTTGTTACCTGACAAACTTAATTGACCAGGGCTGACAGGTGTTGTATGACATGTCAATCAATCAGATAATGAACGTACATGTGTATAATTATCTCGTCTCATTGACTTAAAAGGGCTTAAACCGCTAACAAAATCTATATCGCCCTATAACGACTTGGATTCCCAGTAACGCATGTCTTAAATGGTTGGTCGCATGTAATTGATAGGCTAATCTACTTTTTACATCACTGTCTTCGAAGATTGAGGACTTTGATTTCCGGTAGCAATGTCCTAAATCGATGGTCGCATACATCAAATTGATTAACATAATTAAGTGTATATTAATTGACTTGCGATTTTCTTTCTAATATGTTATGATTTAATCGGGAACTCGCTGTAGTCTGTCGGTAACAATAAAACGTGTTGTTCTCCGTGGTGCAGTGGTTGCCAAGCTAACCCACTTCCCGAGGTCGCGGGTTCAAACCTGGCGGAGGGCGATGGAGTTTTTTGGGAGTTAAAGACCTTAGCATGCCTTCTTATGAGAAGGAAGTACAGCCAGTGGCCCCTGTCATAGATTTACGGCACAAAAAGAACCTAAGGCCTGATAAAGAGGCCTCTGAGAAAAGTTACCGGTCTTTCATGCCCAATATAGAATGGGATGCTAAGCACCGCAGCAGTTAAAGAGCGTCCATAAATAAAATTCAGTTTAGTTTAATTTTGTGTTAGAACTTGTCCGATAACCTTCACTATGAGAGATTCGAAAGTATTTAAAAAAGAAAGAACAATAATTCGATAGTGAAAAAAGAGCTCGCATTCCAAAATACTTAATTATTTAGGATTAAATCAGATATTTAGTTACTGGGATACGTGTGCCGGTGAATCTGCTAACATAGCAACGCGATTGTTATTGATTTCAACGAAAAAGTACCGTTACTGCATCTCACTGACAACAAAATATTTAATTTCAGCCGATTCGGGTTTAGAAGCGTTTCATGATTAAATTCTTTGACTGCAACTTATGAACATAGTTGAGTGATTATTAATTCCTTTCAAAGGAAAGATACCGTTGCAGGTTTCGTTGATAACCAAATGTAAAGTTTCTGTCTGCATCGCGTGTGTTTTATGTTTACCCCGAATGATTCCATTACAATTAAAAAAATTACGTTAAAGGTTTTATACTTTGTACGTTTCCTAGCTAATATACAATAGCATAAAAATGGCACAGAATATTAGATGAATGTAATGTTCCTTTTTCACATAACCACTGGTCTAATTCTATTTCGCAGGAAATATTAGGGCTTAGAAAGACATTACACATCCTAGATTAATTAAAGTGCATGACTAAAAGCAGAGCCAGCGTAAATGATGACTTCAAAATGCGTAAGATGCAAACGCATTTAAAATTGGTATTTTTAGTCAGCATGCAGACATTCATCCCTCCGTAATCGAAGTACTACACTCTTCTGAAAGCTGTATGTCGTTGCAAACCTCTGGAATAACTATTGCAACCTACCCCCACCATTAGGGGAGAAGCAGATACAGAATGACAAGTCTTCTCTCGCATACGTGGTGAGTTCGCTAACACCGTTTGCCCTATCCTTACTCTCTCACGTAGCTATGAGCAGGCCCCTGCTTAGCCGGTCTCTGTATGAGGTGAAAAAGCTGGAAGCCTCCGGGATATGCTGTTAAAATTTCCACCTCAAAACCACGTGTTCTTAGACTTTCAAAAAAATAAAACCCTCTCTCTCTCTTTCACTTCATTTTGTTTTTACAATCATACGCATATGCGACTTTCAAAAATAACAAAAGCATTTTAAACTAGACCGCATAATTCTCTATCAAGATAATTCACTAGAAATCATGCTTACAGCCTACACCACCTTAAAAATTCTGCGAAATAATGACAGAGTAAATTTCTTGAAGAAAAACGTGCTTACAACTGCTGAAACATTCCATCGCGACATTTCCGAGAAAATGTATACTTAGCAATAAATCACCCTTGAGAAAAGTAATTCCGTAGACTGAAAAAACGTGCATTTTTCACTTTAATGAATTTTATAAATATGTTCATACAACTAATGGAATTTTGCCTTACAAAATTCCCAAGAAAAATATATACTAAACAGACCAGACCAGCCGCCAGATTAGTATTTGTTCAGCCTTCTGAAGGCACAATACACAATCACGCACAATGTTTGTTTACAACTGCTGGAACATTTCCTGGTAGGTTTTTTGAGAATATATATATACATATATATATATATATATATACTTAATAATAAATAGCACTTGAGAAATGTAATTTCAACGATTGAAAAAATATGCATTTTAGGCTTTAATGAATATAGGTTGAAAATTTGTTTATAACTGATGGAATTCTCTTTCCCAGGACTACCGAAAACAACAGACCAGCCTCGTGAAAAAAGAGAAGATTAGCATATCCTCAAAAAGTTGTGCTCCAAGGATTATTTACGCTAAAGTGTTCAAAAATACGCTATCACCCTCCAACGCACTGGCTCGACTCGGTACATAGTAAAATTAAATATATATTCCTGACAGCATAATTCTTTGAAAATATTATTTACAATAAATCACCCTCCCTGACAGTACATAATTGCTGACTTTATTGAAAACAATTTAAAAGGGGATGTTGCTTTTCTCCTAGAATAATCGAGGTCAGGCATGTATATAATTTTAGACGTGCTACAAGACTCCGAAATTCTTTGAAAATATTCATGACAACGAACCAGCCTTTCGACCAGGACATAATATGTTTCTTGTTGTTCTCTTCATAAAGTATTTTTACAAAACTGGAAAGCCCAAATCCCATGACATTTCACGCGTGCCTGGACTGTAATTATTTTAAAGGGGATATTTCTTTTTCAAGAATATTCGATTTCAAACATGTATATGTATGGTTGGCAGACTCATTTTCAGAAGTAAAGAGGTTATATTCCCCCTATAAATGTTTATAAGGCAACGAGAAAGCAATATTCATTGCCCCATCCACGTTAAACTATAAAACATAGTCTAGCCAATGATCTCGAGTCATTTCCATATCAATACGCATATACCAATTCAGGCATATAAATTTTTATATATGCAGGACGATATAAAACCGCTGTATTATTCAAAAACTTCACTGACTCTCACAAGGAACCCGGTGTTTGAAATTGTTGTGCTCTGTGACTACATTGTTCTCCTTTTGTGTAAGCCAATGCTTAAATTCAGCGAAAATGTCTAGTGAGTTTTTAAAGATATGCATTCCTCTATTTTAAAATATATTTCGTAACTGCATATATTGAAAGAGTTTTATCAATATTTCAAAATATACAAAGCTTTCGGGGTATTAGCTCATCTTAACGTTTACACGTTATGTACTTAAGAATCTTATTGTCATCCTGGAATTTCTAATTGAAGAAAGACTATAAGATAAAAGGATTTTGTATACTACGTTCTTCATATTCTAAAAAAATGGTTTAGCTCTGAACAACATGTTTTTCATATTCGTTAAGCGTTCGATTATGTCCATTAATAGTGGCGTGTGTAGCTATAGCAAAAATGATAGTGAACTTAATTGTTCTAATGTAATGAGATTAGTATAGCAAAGGAGGCGGAAAGGCAAGCGTATGATTCAACGTGTTACAACTACTGTATCAGTAATTTGAAATAATTGAAAATATTTTGGGAAGAAATACGTATTTTCTTTAACACGCATATTTCTTTCATCTTAAGTAGATATGCACCTATCGATGTTTATAATATACACAGAGCATTTCATATTTATTTGATGTTCCTTATTAGTTTATGCTCGAATGACAATTATTTCAAGTTAAATGATCGATCAGAGCAGAAACCATCTCATGAATATGCTATTGTGTGTATAAGAATCTAAGAAAACATACTTTATCTTAGGAATTTAAAAACTGTTTAATAAGCGCATACTCATTTTTAAACAGAGTAGTATGGTTCGTAATATAATGCTTTAACGATTCCTCTAATGAAACCAATGAACTTCTTTTTAAAACATTTTATCTGTCCTTAATACAAACAAAATTTAATATACAAACTCTTTATTCTTTCAGAAATCTGGTCTAGCGATCTGAAAACTCCTACAAACAGCTACATGAGGCAATGTTTCTTGCAGCGCTTAAAGCATTGCAGCAAGATCCGAGTGTGACAATAATTGAAGTTTGTAGAAACATTCCCGGACCCTTCCTGTAGTTGGCGGATATTTGGATCCCTACCAGGAATGAAACACTCGGCTGCTTTTAGAGGCCCGAATTGAATGGTAAGAAATCTTTATATTTTATTTGCAATATATAAAATGTACTATTATTACTATTACTATTCCAGCCATATCCTTTGCTGGTAAGCCGCATGACCTTCAGAGATCTAGGTATGCAAGTGCAGCTTCCTACATCCTTTCCCCAGGCAGGTTGGATGCAGCAGCCTCATAGGTGAATGGTGAGAATGTTTATACATTATTTAGTGTATTCCATTATACAACAAATTACTATTAACATGATTATTATTGTTCCAGCCATATCGTTAGCTGGTAAGCCGTTCGGCATTCACGGATCTAACGATATATGTGCAGCCTCCTATTTTCTTCCCCCAGCCAGGTTGGATGCAGCCATCTCACAGGCAAGTGGTGAGAATATTTATACATTGTTTGCAGTACATTTTAGTAAACAAAAATCCTCCAAATTTTGCTATTATATTACTATTATTATTAGAGAAGAAAAATCATTACTCTTTAATTCCAAGACTATCTTAATCCTTTTATCAAGCGATCTTAAAGAGATCTTTTCTTCAATAGCTGGGGGACATTGTGGAAAACAATTCCATATTCGCGGAGGAGTTTCATCAAAATCCTTGTTTGCCATACATGCTCTGATGATTAACTCTTCATTTTATGACCCCGTATATGAAATTTGCCAAAAAAAATCAGAAACAAAAATGCAATGTTCCACATGAACAACAAGCACGATTTCTGTCTCGCGTCGTGAATGCTAGCGGCTAAACACCCAGCTTAGAATAATGGATATAGAACATCCTCATACTCCAAATAACTGTTTTTCAAAGCATTCATTTATGAGGGCATTTACATTCCTGGTGCCTTTGCATCAAATATAATATTTTGAAAAGCAGAATAATGGCGTATGAATATGCTTGTTTAGTACAGAGGAAAATGAAAATATTCTCCCTCTATACCAAACAGTGAAAAAAGAGCAGATAGCATTATCTTAGATATAGAAGAAAATTAAAAGGCTCACTACCGTCTAATTAGAAATTTTTCTAGGTTGATAAGGGCACAGGTCGCTATTAAGAAGCGAGGCATGCGAGGAAAGAATTTAGAAGTGCGCCATTGAGAAGGCTCCTGAAACTCAGAAATTGAGCTGTGTGCAAAATGCCAATTAATTAAGATGGTACAAAGGGAAGAGAGCATTGAATTTAAATCTTTCTCCAAAGGTTTATGATGATGATGATGATGATGATGAGATGGGTTTAAGGGCGCTAAACATCAAAGGTCATCATCGCCCTTAGAAAGTATAAAATTTAAAATCCAAAAACTAAAATACGGGACACAAACCCGCTCAGTCTAAAACACTAAAAACAAGAAAGCAAATTCTAAAAAGCACCACACTAAGACCATGGTAAATAAAACAATAAAAGAGTAAAACGATGTCTCAAGAACTGTAGAACGCAAGGGACAAGAGCGACATATGTCCGCTGAGCACAAGAGCCCCCATTAAAACAAACATTATAAAATCACAAAACTAAAAGAAGCTCAGCGCATCAAATGCCCTGATTAAAACCACTGACACTGATAAAACGTAAAAGACATTCTACAGCATACGTGTCGTCTGCCGAAACGTTGGCTATGCCTACAGGCAGAAACACGAACGCGCATTGGAGCTAACAATTTACACTCTGTTAAAATGTGACGCATCGTTAAGGGCGCATCGCACTGCTCACAGAGAGGTGTGCGGAGTCACCACTGAGCAGATATCTATGACTATAAAGGCAAAGTCCGATTCGTAAACGAGCTAAAATTACGTCTTCCCCACGAGAAGAACGAGAAGAGCTACCCCAGACTAACCTCCCGCAACTTGTTCCCCAGGAGGGCAGTACACTCATCGCGCCAAAGCGAGAGGATGCGGTGACGTAAACTAACAGGAAAATCTGAGGAGGGAACAACACAGGTAAAAATTCTGGGTGATAAAATTGCCTATTTGGCAGCGGCGTCGGCAGAATCGTTCCCTGAGATGCCCACATGACCTGGAATCTAAACTAAAGAGACGCTAATGCCAGAAGCACCAAGCGAGTGGAGCAGGTCATGAATGCGCTGTACGAGCGGGCGTAAGTGTACATTGCGTGAATACTTTGAAGAGCACTCAGAGTCTGAACAAACAACACAGCGCCTAAGTCGTGCCGCTGGATGTATAAAAGAGTGGTAAACACTAAAAGGTTCGGCGGTAAAAATCGAACATTATCCCGGTAAACGAAAAGTAAAACTGCTTTGACCATCGATAAAGGCACACCCTACTCCAATATCAATCATAGACCCATCAGTATAGATCAAATGAAAGTCTCTGAATTGAGTCTTAAGTTCTAAACAGGTGGATCTAAGTACTGAAGAAGAGCTGTCATTCTTCGGCATTGACGTGAAGGCAAAGTGAAAGTGCGCCTCGGCGCTCAACCAAGGAAGAAACCGCGTTTCCACCATGGGAAGTGTCGGCGCTGGCGTAACGTCCAAATGCCGAAGAAACTGGCGAAATGCAATCCCTGGAGGGAACAATGCAGAGGAGCTAACTAAATATTGCCGATCGAGAAAATGTTCAAAAAAAAACTCAAAGGACGGGTGGTCATACAAGCCTGAGCGTCGACAGGCATAGTTGCACAAAAGCATCTCACCCTGAAGGACAGCGGAGGTTCTGCAGCTTAAGCGTACAGACTGGATACAGGGCTGGTTGGAAAGGCACCTGTAGCGACTCTTACGCCACGATGGTGAACGGCATTCAAGCGAAGTGACACAGATGGACGCGCCGATGAATAGACAATGCACCCGCAATCTAGCTTGAATCGGACCAATGAGCGATAAAGACGCAGAAGGATCGTTTTATCTGCTCCCGAGGATGTGCCACTTAAAACACGTAAACAATTAAGAGAACGGTCACACTTTGCTTTTAAAAAAGAAAGGTGCGAATTACAGCTCAACTTCGGATCAGAGATCCACCCCAAAAATTTCACATCGTCTGCAAACGGAAGACAATCCGGCCCGAGGTGTTGAGAGGGCGAAGGGAAAGCGTTCCGGTGCCAGAAATTAATACAGATATATTTCTCGGCGGAGAAATTAAACCTGTTGGCGTTACATCAGGCGTAAAGACGGTCGATGCACCTCTGGAGACGCGTTAACTGCAATAACTGACAAAATCGTCAACAAAAAGTGACGATGAAATGTCAGGGTGAATACAGTGAGCAATGGGGATGATAGCAATCGCAAAAAAAGTGTGACAGTGAGTATAGAGCCCTGCAGTACACCGTTCTCTTGAATAAAATGCCTGGATAAAACCGAGCCCACACGTACACGAAAGATGCGATCCGTCATAATCTCCCGGAGAAATATGGGAAGACGACAGCGTATACTCCATGTGTGGAGTGTACGAAAATGCCGCCCCTCCAACAAGTATCATAAGCTTTCTCCAGTTCAAAAAACACGGCCACTGTTTGACACTTTCTCAGAAATCCGTTCATAATATGCGTCAACAGAGATACCAGATGGTCAACGGTAGAGCGATAGCGGCGAAACCCGCACTGAGCTTTCGCCAGAAAGTTCTGAGACTCAAGCTACCATGTCAATCACCCGTTGATCATGCGCTCCAGTACCTTGCAAATGCAACTGGTGAGGGAGATAGCGCTGTAGTTGGAAGGTATTTGGCGATCCTTCCCAGGCTTTAGCATTACGGATGAGGGTGGCTTCGCGACAAACTGAAGGAAAAACGCCGTCTTGCCAATACGGTTATATATACCTGTAAGAGAAAGAGTTTACTGTCGGCTGAAAGGAGCTTTATCATCAGGACATGAATGGCGTTTGGCCCAGGAGCGGAGTGCCTAGAAAAATGGAGGACGTGCTGCAGCTCCCTCACAGAGAAAAGGTCATTATAACAGTCCTGATTAGGAGACCGAAAAGTGTAGGTCATGGACTCCAGCCGGACGTTGAGAGTGCGAATTGCGGCGAAATAATGGTCAGAACTGGAAACCGCCTCAAAGTCAGCACCCAGAGTGTTAGCATTGGCAGCCGGATCCACTATGGTGGCATTGGAAACCTGAAGGCCAGACATAGTACAATGCGACACTTTACCGGAGAAACGATGAAGTTTACCCCAAGCAACAGAGGAATGCTTTAAGCGATTAATAGACTCGCCCAAACGAGTCCAGGTTGCCTTTTTGCTATTCTGAATAATGCGATGAGCCCTGGCGTGCGATTGTTTAAAAGTAACCAAATTATCAATTGTAGGGTGTCGACGAAACACCCTGAGCGCAGTTATACGGGCAGGAACAGCATTCCGACAGTCCTCGGTTCACCACTGAACAGGAATTACCCCGAGGGTGGAAGCACGAACGGGGAATTGTGCGTTCGGCGGCAGATAGGATCGTAGACGTAAGGTGTTGCTCCATTTGGTTAACGTCACCGAAGGGCTGGTTCAGAAAATGCACGAGGCTGGAATACAGTATCCAGTAGGGTGTCTGTAATGCTGGACTTGGTGAGACAGAAGAGACACGTTGCAGGGGTAACGATCGCTGGAGTAGGTGTCAGTGACGATGTTCCACTGCAGACGACAAGCAAGCTGGTTTGAGCAAACGGCACGGTACAAGTGAGAAAATGTACCAGAATAGTCAGGAAAAAAGTAGTCTCACCTTTACTGAGGATGGACAGGTTGAACTGACCAAAAATGTCGGAAAGAAGCGTTCCCCTTGCACAAGCCCTAGGCGAAACGCACAGGGGGTGATGGGCATTAAAATCTCCCAACTGAAGAAATGGCGTTGGGAGAGCGGATACGAGATCTTGAATGTCCGCGTTAGTGAGGGGTGATAATGGACGTATACAGAGGGAGCAAAGAGAAAAGAAAACGCCGGGTAATTGAATTTTAACGGCAACAGCTTGCAATTCGATCTCCTGCATACTCACGACCACAGGTGAATAGGAAAGCAACAAAAGTTTCACTTCCGCCCTATGCGATCATACACCACGTACATTCCGGGTCAGGATAGCCATTAATAAAAGGGACAAACTCTCTACTTAGAAGGGCGGCTCAAAATAAACTTCTACTTAACCTTGGGGCTTTTGGTATGGAGTTGGTCAGACTCCATAGGTTCCTCGAAGGGAGGGCTCACATACTCAGTGCCAGAAACCGATTCAAGCGTCGAGAATCAGTTCTGGGTGGCAATGGGTGAAGGGTGCCGCTGATCGCGGCTTGTCCCCGGAATATCCTTCTACTGGGACCTTCGAAGAAGAGAAGGTGATCTTTTCCTACAGCGCGCACCCGGAGTGTCTTTAAGAAAATCTTACTTACGAAGTTTCTGCTTGGATTTATTCTCAGTGTCTTGTGATATCAGTACCTATGGACCAGTTTTAGATGGCTTGATAACTGTCTCAGAGATGGATGCCCGGATGGTAGCTGCGGTCAAGGCAGTCATGGTCCAGGTCTGAGTTCCGGCATCCTTCCGGGGTACTGGCGAGGCAATAACAGAACTGAATATACCCGATCGTAGGAGCGCAGTTTGGCGCGTATGGTAACACCTTCGGGCTTCAGCGAAGATGAATTTTTTCCTTAGCCGAATCTCCTGGGTAGCCTTCTCGTCCAAGTACCGCGGACAGTGGGCAAATGATGCAGAATGGGACCCTTTGCAATTAACGCACATGGGGGCTGAAAAAGGTACCATGTGTAAGGGACCTACAGGAAGCACAGCTTGCGTATGCCCAAAACGTTGGCATTTCAAACAACGCAGAGGTCTGGGAATGTAGGGCCTCACCGCAATGCGTTCGCAACCAGCTGAAATATTGGTGGGAGATCGACGCCATCGAAAGTTAGAAACAGGGTACGAGTGGGTACCAACAACCCCTCGCGTTTAGCCTGCACTCGATGAAACGCTGTCACCTTTTGCTCTGTAAGATATTCGACCACTTCATCGTCCGACATACCATCGAGGCTATGGGTGGTGACGACGCCTCGACAGCAATTCAAGGTGCGGTGCTTCTGAACACGGATGGGATAACCATGGCGAAGCGTAGCGCGCAACATGTACTTACTTTTTTGATCGGACTTGCTTTGTACTAATAATGAACGTTTTTGAAGTCGAGTGCAGGAATGAACCGAACCTACAATAGTCAATGCCCTTCTGTATTACAAAAGCGTTCACCTTCTTAAACGTTTGTTCTTCCTGTATTCGCGTAATGACTAAGTAACAACCAGATGTCAGTGGTGCTACTTCTGTTACCAAAACTTGTTGGCGCTTGCTATAAATAATGGAGAGAGGGCTCAATTGCAAAAGAAACCCTCCACAGTTGCAACCTTTTCCGACCGCGGGCTCTAACTTCCGGGGTGTTACTTGGCTTAGGTGAGTGGCCTATCCATACCGGTCTCACCTCAGGATCACACCTCCCAGAACATATACAGAGGGACCCAATGACCGTGGGGAGTCAGCAGCTCATGCAATGGCCCCCGCGGGAATGCAGTTGAACAGCGGATACAAAAACACATAGTACATGATTATCCCGGGTGGTGGGGATGACGCCATTACCCACTCACCCAGCTGGGCACCCAGTGCGCGGGTAATCGCTAGGCTGTGTCCACGGAGGATTAAAATAAATAAAATCGGAAAATACAAACAAAAGATTCAAAGCTTGTAGTGACAGACATAAGTGTCACACATCAAGGTGTTCCTAAACCAGCCCTTTGTAATCCTTCAAAGTTTGTCGATTGAATACGGCGTTCCCGATATCCGCACACTTGAAGTTATATGTTGCAGGGACAGTAGAAATGTTAATCATTTACAAGTTGTGGCTCTGCAAATACATGCACACGTAAAGTATCTATTACAGATATGAAACTCTGCAGACGTAACGGTATTCGAACACGTTCAACTTGTGAGAAAATCGCCGTCCTAAGCATTCGCACACAAAGCATAGCTACGGATAAGCAGGTAAAGCGGTAAACTAACATGCAATCTTCAGATGCCCGTTTCATAACGGACAGGACGTCCTCCTCTTCTTATCAGCATTATTATTATTGTAATGCATATCATAAATAATAACATTATTACTATATGCAGTGTGTTAAGGAATATTACATTAGTGTTCATATATACACTTATACTATAGAAAATATAAGTTAGTAATATTTAAACACTGTGTTGATGTAACAAACCGCACCAAATACGTTTGCTTTGCAAAAGGTAATAGTGTGAGCAATACCAGAACGATATTGTATAAAATAAGTCAAACAGAAGAAGTAGTCGTATGTGAAGTAATAATATAGCAGTAGATGTAGTTTACAGTAGAGATATTTTACCATTCCTGATGTCATTTGGGTTGCCTATTGGAACAAAGTAACGCCAGTTCGGGAACACCGTATAATTGTAAATTGTGGATGAATACCACAGACACCACGAAATGTTAAGCAACTTTTCAATTTGAAATATGGACAGCGTTTAATCTTCGCTTAGGAACAGCAGCAAAATAACTGTGATACACATGAATGTTTTTCAAATAGTAAATGTTTTACTTTTGTTGCCAAAGTTTCAGCCGAAAAAGTCAACCTGTGCCTACTAATTAGCGGGTATACTTTAGGAGGTAAGTTGTGTCCGTTTGAAAATATTTGCCAAATTGTTTTCGAGTGGGTCACAATTAGTGTCAATTTGTAGTTCGTCTGTAGGCGTGATGAAACTTAGTAACTTCTGCAAGTACAATGCTTTTATATTGTATGTAAAGGTATGAAAATAATTTTGGATATATTTTAAAATCCATGGATATCTTAGCAAAATTAATGATAGTTCCTGTGGTAGCCGTAAAGAAATTTAAATTTTGAGTACAGATGGTAACGGTTGCGCTGATAAAGGCAGGTACGATCTCCTCCGTGATTATGGTTGCTGAAATAGCGGTTATTTAACGCTATATTGCGGGCATTTGTCGTTGCTTTCAGCAGTTTGGGTATGAAGTGTCATTACACGTATCCAGTCTTGAAAGGAAATTTTCACTACAGAGAATCTGTTCCCCGGCCATATTCTTAGATTTCTGGAATTCTACTGTAAATGTTATCTATGTTTCCACATATTTCAGCCACAATATGAGTGCACTTGAAAGATAAGGATATGAATATATTTATTGCTTTGTTCGTTCTTTCTTTCATTTCTCCCCTACCAATGTGTTTTCTGATGTAATGATGCACATAGATTAGTAAATCATTATTTACATTTAGTGTCTATGAAGTAATCCATTTGAATGATCGCGTTTGCATTGATCGTATAGATTGCCTATGCGCGCAATATTACTAACCTCTATCAACGATAAGCCGCTTGATACGTCCCGCAATTGTCGGTGTGAATGACATTAGAGCTCGCCAGCTATAAACAACGTTGAATGCAGTCGTTACACTGTAATACAGGTCAGGTGCCCTCCGTGTTTCCTGTTCAGTCGAACTGGTCACGATGGTTCCATATTTATTTTGTGAATTTGTTAGGTACTCCCCATTTTCGAAACGTTTGATTTACAATGTGACGGCTGCATTTGCTACTCCAAAGGTGATTATGACAACTTACCCGTGTAATATGAACGAGACACACTCACCGGCGCGGGCTTTTAACGCAATATAGCACCTTGTTTAGAAACTTTCCCATGGGCTAAGAGGCTGTTTTAACATTATGAACCTGATGCTTCTCATATACTAGAAGACCTAAAGGGGGTGATTTTTGGCTCTTATTAATAAAATACCGTGTTAAAGTATTATAGTACTTTTTCTAAGCGATATATCAAGAAAATTCATTACTTCAAGTGTTTCATCTCCTCGTAAGGAGCCGATTGTCATATTTTTTCGTCTTATAAGCTTTCGCTTCTTTTTAATACAACTTCCCACTTACAACTGAGTTGCACATGCAACTGAACGTGTAGTGATATTTTTTTAACTGTAATTTCAGAACACAAGAATTGTTAGGTTTTGTAGCTGCCGATACAAATTGACTTGCATTGATATAAAATAAAAGACACGTAACTTTTCAAGTATGAGAAAACAAAGTATTATATATGACCCTACAAACGTTTAGCATAAATGACATAGGTAACAAGTGAAAGTCAGAAAAAATTCAATTTTTGTGAGGGTAGCAACCACAAAAATGAATAAATGTCACAGGTGGAAACAGCATTGAATCAGTTGTTTCTAGCAAAAGTGGAGTTCAGATTCTATGAATTTGATCTCTATCTCTCTCTCTCTCTGAGTTCTAGTTTCAACCTATATTCCTTACTAGATAAAGTATTCTACACTAATAGGGAATTACTTCGTCGCCATCATCACAGACATTACCGAACTCTCTCAATTGCTATAAAAGAAACACACTCGATCATAAATACGTTTCCTCTAGAACAAAACAAAATTGAAAGAAAACATTCAGCTTTACACAGTCTTTACTTCTATATGTTTCGGTTTCATTAAATTAATGAACATTATAATAGCTAAAACTAATCAGAACACAAATATTACAATCTTCCTTGTGTATCTTTAGCTTAATTGCGAAACAGTCGTTTCAGCACGGTGCTATCAGTCACACCAACACTTGAAATAATTTCGGTTTCACTTGTCTCGCCCGCCTTTATCACAGACTTGTTAGTGCCTAAGCAAATACTATTCAACGTCCCGATATATTGGATGGATTGGTTCAACCCATTAAGCTACTAAGTTTAAAGCTAAAAATGCTCCATTACCGTCTCGAATACAGAGTTAAGGGCATGCTAGGCACCAATGGTAGGCAGGGAAGACGAGCAGAGAATAGCCTAATTCCTGTTTAAGCCGGGACAGCTGGTGTCCGAGAAGGCTGGTATTAGGCGAGAGGTGTAAAATGGGTATAAACATATCTGTGGGTATTGGTGTTTTATTTTTATGCTATTTATGTTGTTATTTAAGTATTGCTATTTGCTTACTTAAATATATTTATTGAACTTTCCTTAACCAACGTACGAGATAATAGTGAATAACAATACACTGTAATAAGATATACCGTCATTGCGTGTTTTGTCCTTATTTAAGCTGTTTATTTCTACATTTATCTATTTATTACAGTCATGTTTCCTTATGGGGTGTTTTGATATATTTATTCTTTATTATCCTATGCATTACAAAAGTGTCAACGTTCCGCTGGGCCAGTGCGATTTTGAGGATAAATATTTGTATAATTAAATCCCACACTCATTAAAACTAATTGAAAATGCATACTGCTTAAGTCTACAAGTACGCTTTGTGTTTGAAAGTAGTGTGTTATTTTGAAACAATTCCTAAGCGAAAGTCATAAGGCCATAGTGGTTTTGAGGATACCTCTTCACATTAGGGTTACATCACTGCGTTCGTAACCACACATAGGATATGGTTGCAATTGTTATGTTTAATTACAAGTAACGAGATTTTTCTGTGTCCAACTGAAGAGCCGCTCACACACACCATTCTCTTAGAAAGGAACACTTTTTCTTCATTCGCGGATATCAGATGTGTTGTGCAAGAAATAGGAACACAAAGTTTTCTGATTGGTTTGCTGATTATAAATGCTTTAACTAGATAACACTACTTGGATAAAGTGTGAAGGCTGAAATGCATAACATATTTGTAGTGTGTGTGTGTGTGCGTGCGCGTGATTAGTACGTACTATTTAAATATCCATTTCAAATCACGTCTTTCCTGTAGTATTCCAGGTAATTTGTAAAACTGTTTATAAACCAACTAGGTTTGTATTTAAAAACAAAATTAGTGTATTTTAAATAAGATATATAATATTATATGAGCAGCGTTGTTTCAAAGTCAATATATACACAACTTATTTTTTTTTAGGAAACCTATTTTAAATATCATCGATGTACTAATTATAGGAGGAAAATGACAACATTTACATTACGCTTTTGAGCATCTATTCGTTTAGGTGTTTGGCAATCCTAAAACGTTTATTTCTGATATCAAAATAGAGGAAGAAATCTTCCAAGTTTTTCAAAAGCCGATAAATGCATAGCCTGAAGGTAATGGTTTGGTAACATATACGGCCAAATATACTTTCTTTTCCTTTACGCTTTTATAGGTATTATAAAAAAGTCTCTTTATATTTGGGTTGCATTACAATAAATTTGGAATCCAATTTTTCCATAACAGTTGGATAAACACACGTACCAAATAATTACTTAACATTATCAATGTTCAAAATAAAAGAGACTCCAATAATACACAGCATATTTCCAGAAAATTCGAGAGATATACCTTTTCATATAAATAACATAAGTATATGGTATTTTAATCAAAAGCGTTAGAGCGTTTTTCCGAATATCAAAAGTAGCTAAATAATTTTCATATATTGGATAGTATGAGATGGGCATATTTTCATGAAAATCTTGGTCTGACATCTTTTTAGAATATAGGGATCTTAATTACGAAGTTTAGTATTTATCGGAAATTTCACGTTTTAGTTATGCTGTTCACACGCACACACTAACAATTCACACTCGCAAATTCGTAAAAACACAAATTTACACAGAACTTTTTTTAAAAAGTGCCCTTTTTGATTCAGTGGGACTCAAAACATATACTGCTAGTAACTTCGAATTTTTGGGTGAAATGTAATACATCCTACACCTACTGAGAATGTGTTAGAAAATATAAAAATGACAAAAGCGTAGATAAATTCAAATCAATAACAACGGATATCTCAGAAATGGCTAATGCCACAAAGTTATTTTAATCAAATGTGGGTTTTGAAAATATCTATATTTTTTCTGTAGGATATTTTGTCTACATCCTATTATTTATCAGAATGTTGCATATTTTGTATTTTATATACCTTTTTTTCTGTTCTCTCCTGAGCTTTATGTCTGCCGTTTTGTTCTCTCTCTGTTTTTGATTTATGTTTGTAACCTCAGGTTCTTCGTTTAATATTTGTTCTCATCAGCCCCGCGGGTACCACATGCCGGCCCGTGATTTGCTGCCAGGGATTGTTAACTCTCACAACCGGAAGATGTTACTGGAGACCTCCAATGTTTTTATTTTATTTCAAGTTTCTAGACCATTTGCTTTACAAGACATCACGAAGTGCCAGGACCAATAGTTATTCATGCTCCTGCGAAGTCGCATCGACACAGGAAATGCTGTATACTTAGATGTATCAGGTTACAACCATGACTGATTGTGTCTCACACAATCCTTGCAGCATCGCTTCTTAAGGTTAAACTTTTCCTTTCACATTAAACATTATATCAGTTACTTACTCTATGATTTCCAAAGATTTGTTATAGCGTTTCCTGTTCCATATTCATATGCAAACCGTAGTGCAAGAGAGGCACTAGAAACGGCATGTTTTCATCAGTTTTCAGAGCTTGCTACATCCAGGCTTCGACCACCGCCCGCTAAATATGCAATAAGAAAATTGTTCTTTCTTTTTCAAGTATACAGATCATATTTCTTGTAGGTTATACATTTTTAAATTTATTTTCTTCCAGGTTGCGTGCATTCACACCTGTCACCTTTATAGGACTGAGATGTTTGTGTACTAACGTTCTATCTGATTTTATCTTTCTCATCTTTGCTACACAATTAGTTTTGGTCGAATTAAGGCGTAATCCACCACGCGTAACCCAATAATTTTTATGCGTTTTTGCATGAGAAAAGCATCACAGCGCTCGCACTGTTGGTTATAGAACAGTTACTTATGGTTACGTTCATTCCAGGGTGATAAAACTCCGATCTCTAGAGGTGGGCTTTATTATAGTATTGAGCTGTAATACTAGTGTTTAGTTCCCTGTTAATTCTGCAATGTTCAAGGATGTGATGCTACTTTTATTTTTCATGTTCACTGAAGTATAAAATCTCAGAGTCTTGTGATTTGCCTGAGAGGATTAATGCAGCTGCTATTATTTGTATGGGGTTTTAAGCATTTCTGTTTTTTTTTGTTGTTTTTTTGTGAGAGAGCATGTGTTTTTTGGTTTCTTTGATAGCTTTCCTTAGATATGAATTAGAAGGAGTTTGAAAGCACGATTCTTGTTAAACCACTTTTAAAATTAAAGTATTATACACACAATACGCTGTAATCAGTTCATGATAAAGTACATTTTTGTCGCAAGTAGCTAGTATAGAGGTCTACATTTTCGTGAACAAGTACAAAATGAATAATATTTTTACACCCAATGGTTCGCCATTAATTTATACTTAACTTTAATGATGTTTAAACGGAGGATTTTAGTTATAAATTATTCTTGTAATAGTAATAAATCCATTGCTGCCGTAGTTATTTTATAGACTGTTATGACATAAACATAATTATCACCTAATAATGTGCAATTCTCCATGAGCTATATAAATAAAAAAATAGTTATCTGACGAGGTGTTCTAATACAACTGCAAACTCCTCAAGAAAATGCTTTCAAAGCCCTCTACGCAACTCTACAAAACCACAGATGATGATATTTTTAATAAACAACGTCATGCCCTACCATTTGAATAATACAATTAGAAAACCAATGATTAAGTGCATTTTAATGTTATAGAACCAAGCATGTATCCCTTACATGAGAAGAGCGTGTTGTGCTTTTTACAACACCTCGCTACTTGGAATGGACTTTAAAAAAAGTCTAAAGAATAACGCAACT
Source organism: Deroplatys truncata (assembly GCA_030765065.1). Classification (NCBI taxonomy): domain Eukaryota; kingdom Metazoa; phylum Arthropoda; class Insecta; order Mantodea; family Mantidae; genus Deroplatys; species Deroplatys truncata. The sequence goes on from CM060977.1 coordinate 180,669,675, forward strand.
GAGAACTTTAAGCAAGGAATCAGAACTAACATTCCCTTCTCTAAGAAGCATTAACAATGGAATGCATAGTACCATTGACGCGATAGCTCAAAATTAAGACATTGTTGAAAGCAGTGACAAAGCAAAAATATTGCTCCTGTACCTTTTAAAGCGGGCTTGCTGGAAGATTAAACGTCTGAGTTGTGAATTCAACTGAGAGGTACTCAGTTCTTACAGGGACAGGATTTGTTCTAGCGTTTATAAAGTTGACTATTTCATGAAAATGTTGCTTATATGCCCCGTAGTACCACTGGATATAGCAGTAGGGTTAGGTCTGTTGTCTTTAGTGTGCATAAAATTTTAAAATGTATGCCAACGAAGAAACCTGCAAAAATCTTAACTTCACCAAATGTCAAGGACTTAGGCTGAGGCGTATTTATTAAGTACACATCAAGTGCTTCACGTGTGTGTAGGGAACCCAAAAAGGATATGCCGTTAGCTGTGCCACTTGAATAACAAATGACGCACCCAAAGGTACGGTTTTTATTTCTCTATTTCTGTATTACATTTCCATTATTGTGTCTCTTCTTGTTTTCTTCTAGTTTTTAAGTGAACATTGCAATGACATTTATAACAAACGCATAACGTTCTGACGAAGCGAAGGGAAATTTGGCAATCGTGCGGTCACTCCGTATTGGTTGTCATGAAACATCAAGAGACTTGGACCGCACAGTAGTGTAATTATTTTCGGTCCTTGGCATCATAAATAACGCTCTCCACACTTTCTTTTTTTATTCTTTGTATACGTAAACCCTAGCCAATTCCAAATCGGATAAACCGAAAACTCGCTTAATCCGTAGTAACTGCTCGGTCCCTGCCGAATTACATGCAAAAATCTAACGCTTAAACCGATTTTCGGATAATTCGTACTACGAACTAAAATTTGGCCCCTCATTACATATTCCATATGTTATTCTTCGTTTAAAACGAATATGTATGTTCTGCGTGCACTGCGCTATCTTCCGTTACGCATTTAACATAATTTTCTCAATTTTCTTTTTCACTGTCCGGCCCCATGCTTCAAAGAAGGTTCGGAAAATCCCCAAAACGAAGGAATTTCTGGGTTTGTGTCTTCTGAGGAATGGCTCTGGCGTTTTCAGAAGAGGCATAACATCAGTCTGTCAGCACCTCATGGAGTAAACGAGGAAGATGCCAATGAGTGGGCGTGGGAGTTTGAATCTAAACTCTCTCATCATCACCCAAGAAATGGTTTAATATGGGTGAAGCAAGCGTTTTCTATAACTTTATGCCTGAAAAAACACTACGTGCCAAGGGTGGAAAATGCCGTGGAGGAAAATGCAGCAAGGAGAGAGTGACGGTGGTCCTTTGTTTTAATTCAGATGGTTCTAAGAAGGCCAAACCATTAGTGATTGGAAAATACAAAAATCCAGTTGTTTTAAAAAGGTCAACCTATTCAATCTGCCAAGTGAGTACGAGAATAATAATTAAGCTTGAATGACCAAATCTCTTGAAGTAAAAGGAACATTTGTAAACTTTGGACCACTGCTCGGCACATCAGTTCCAATGATCTGGAACTTCCGAACATAGAAGTTGTCTTCTTACTAGCTAACACTACCAGCTATCTGCAAACCATTGGATAAAGGAATAATCGCCTCGATGCAGCGTAGTGACAGACGCCGACTAGTTAAGGCTGCCACCAGTGCAATAGAACTACAAGAAACAGTTCCACATTGGAATGTACTACAAGCTATCCGCAACATATCTGCTGCTTGGGATGAAGTTACCACAGACACTATAAAGAACTGGTTTAAGAAGGCCTGGATAGCAACTGATAACGCCGCTGAAATTGAACAGGAAGCCGATGATCCACATCTGAACCTATAATTTTGATACAATTGGAATTCTGATAATGCTCTTCTACACTCTTACACCCGGTTTGTGCCCGCTTGTACCGTTATTATGGAGGAATGGACGTAGGTAGACAACATCTGTGCTGCTGAAGATCCAGTCGTTTGCTGATGATGCAGAAGAGAATGATAATTCTTTGCTGTCATCTTCTGAGGACGAACATGAGGATACGACACCGCGACCCGGTGCTAAAGTTACACCTGCAATTTCTGTTATCGAGAGATTTGCTGCCACTTTTGATGCCTCCATGGCATTTCAGGCTGCCCTGAATGAGTTATCTTCAGAGAGTGCCATAATATTACGACCAACTGTCCACCAAAAGCAATTAATGATTTTTTTCAAATTATAGAACTAAAATGTGAAATTGATAGGAGTTTTAACTCAAACATGTGTTCCGATTAAAACTTAGTGTTAAAAGAACGGTATTTAAAAGTGTTTCTTAAGGTTATTGTTTTGTTGTATTATACGACTCATTAATGCAATGAGTACAACATTGTTCCAAATTGTAATGTTTTAAAACAATTACGACAAGAATTTTACAATATACTTTCTCAATTAAACAAATGCCACATATACCGTGCCATTATTTTTACTTTTTCTTAGAAGTGGAACACCCTCATTCGTTGGTACGCATAACAAGAGAGAAAGTAAACTCAACAGTCGTATTTTACCGTTTCAGATAACACGGAATTATTTTTACAAAACATCGTTAATTCAAACTTCGTTGAACGAATTTGCTATTTTTCGGTACCTTGAAATTCGGTTAAACGAGGTTCTACTGTATATAGATTGTACAGTGGTACACTATAACTTTGTACGACCGGCGAAAACACCCAGATCCTGTATCTTGATGCATAACTGATGACCAAGCAACCATGTCTTTACTCCATTTATTTTAGCTAAACCAGACATCATGGTAGAACCTTGCCTTAATATGTCTTCTCCAATATTCTGTTACCGACCCACAGGTCTCTCATTGTTGCACTTCTAACTTTAATTTTATATACTGGTATTTTATTCTGGTCTATCTGTCAGCAGTTAACAGTGGTTTTAGGCCGTGTAAGCACAGTTGTTTCGATATATCCTTAATACCCCTACGTCTTACCAGTCTGGTCGTTTACTGCTTCCCCGAGCTCCCAGTCGGTAGTGAAGTTTGCCGGCCTCTTTCCTGTGACACACGAGCACTCGTCATCGTCTTGCTACCCCTCTCCGAATGCTTCATGGAGGCTCCTGCTTGATAATAGATCCACAGGACACCACTAAGACTATGCATCCTTTGTCGAGGAAGCTGGTTTTCCTCATGGACATTGTTATGCGCGATGGTGCAATGGATATTCGTACTTTGAGGTTGTACCTGTATCAGATACTCTAGGATTTAAGGTCTTACTTCCGCTACGCTTGCATACCTACTTGGACAATCAAGTGACATCGCCTCTTTCTTTTTATCTCACCATTTAAGTGTATATGGCGAAAAAAGTACGTCAGATGTCTTCTAAAGTATTTATCTTGTTTTTATAAAGTGTCCCAAAGACAAACAAAACTTAATGGTTTTGTGGACAACTAGAAAAAACAAAAATAGCTGATCCACTCTTGTCATACGGGTGTCGCTAGTGAATGCGGTGTACACCTTAGGACTTTCATTTGTTTGGTGCAACGACAAGTTTCTATAATGCTCTTCAAGTTGCTCTTCTCAATACAACTGTGCGGCGAGTACTAATATGGTCCCGGGTGTCTTTCCTTTTTCCTCTTCGTCCCTCCGGCATCAGTTCTTCTCCAATACTCAGCTCCCCTTTCTGCCCAGTCCATCAAACGCAAATTCAGTATATTTATTGGTGTTGTTTTCTTTTTCTCTCAGTTTAATACGATTAATTTTGTTCTTTTTTATCACAACTGCGGACAGATGAGTTACGAGGTTGTTACAGTTATAGAATTTTATTAGGCTTCGGATATTTCGGACAAAATTGTTTAAGAGGAACACTGGGATTGGCTTTACAGATTCTGGCAAATCATTTCCCGGACACTTATGTAAGCAGGGAATTATCCCGTGATTTAAAGAGCATTTGTCAAATGTTTGCTAAGGCATTGAAATGTATTTAAAATGTACAAATCATGCTTACGTACTGAACAAAGCACAAACTCAGCATAATCAATGTGTATTTAAAGTGTGGTGGTTTTGACGTCTGTCGCTGCCACGCACGTGCTGACAGAAATCTATGACACTCGGTCCTTTAATCTTTCATTTAATCTTCAGCTATGAATCAGGCACACCGTACCTCCATGACTGTCTCATCATGTGCTGACATGTTGTTATTGTGTAGAGTAGTACTTTAGATAGTTAAATTACATTTGGAACCAGAGTTACAAGTATTTGTTGTTCTCAACCTTTAGCAACTCTATTCCCTACCGCCCCCTGCCAAGCTTAACTCTCTCACGTGAAACCTGAACTACCCCTAGCTGTATCGTGGCGGCGCCGGCTTTCAGAGTGACATTACGCCGCATGTGGCGAAGGCGTCAGCTTTTTGACAATATCTTTAAAATGTGGAATTTTAATCAAAATCATTAGAAACATTTTTGAGAGAATAAAATATGTATGTAACGAAACATCACCGATGTGAACAGTACTTTCATGTGTGGCATTTTGTTGAAAGTGTCGCATCTTTGAAAGACACAACTTAAATATAAAGTTTAGTATTTCTGCAACATTTCGTTTTGGAGGTAAGCTGTTTACGCCAAACACACGCATACACAAGCGTATACACAGACACGCTATTTTTTCTAACCGTGATTGTTTTGGAATTCATCGTGCCTCAAAACATGTATTTCTAATGAAATCTCGATATCGAATTTTTGATTAAACACTTTCTCTAATCACTAATAACGTGATAGAGAAAGAAGAAAGAATGAAAATCCGATGACAGGATACAGCTTTTACTAGAGCAGAAAGCTCTCCAAGGCGATATACAATATGGAACAAATACAATTCGTTGCTGACTAGCTCATCATTCACTATCTATCACTTTATGAAATTCTAATGTTTACTCATTTGGAATGTAATAGACTGGTAACTGCCACATTCTGCGGCGGCATTTGACAAACCGAGGCTAACAGCACACAACGTGTTAATCGAGCGGGATGGCTCAGACTGCAATGTCGGGAGCTGCCGGTTTCGGTCTGACTACGGGTGTTTTTGTGGTTTTCCCCTGCTTGCCAAGGCTGGCATATTCTTTCATGATCTCTCCTTTCCCCTCACTTAAACTCTATTTCACGTTTCAAGTATGATTTCGGATCCTGCGGTGCTGGCGATGCCAGGCAGATGGCGTGGATGCATGCGCTTTGGAAAGATTTCTCCCTTAACACCAGAGTGAGCTGTTCCGCCAGTTAGGATCGTTGAGTGGCTCTTGTGGCTTCATCACTCATTTCAACGCGGGTGTTCAAACTGAATACATTAGGTACTTCTGCGCGTCTTTGTGGAACTGTTTGCCTGCGGACCTCCTCCGGCTCCTTCGCCACATTCTCGCCTTATGGGCGGTGTAGCCATAATAGATCAAATTGGTCGCAGTGCAGAAGGTGTCCTCCTCCGATAAACAATCCTATATCCTAAATCCTACTCAACGGAATCATCACCATTTATGATATCAAAAATTAAGGTAGTATTGCTGATTACATTATACCGAGATCATTATTAGGCGGAAAATGGGATTACCTGCAACACATATTTACAAAATATGGAAGTGTTTTGTCAACCTTCTAATCTTTGTTGACGCATATCGGATCAAAGACTGTTTTTTATAACTGATTTTCAATTTGGCAGCCAAGCAACTTTAGCCAAACACACAAAATGTAGATATTTTGCTCCAATTAAGCGTATAATAAAAATGCAATATTGCATTGCAAGTAGCACTTTTACGAGTTTTGAGTACTTGCCATGTATATTATAGTAGCAGTGCACAGCTTAGGATGTGACTACGCCTGGCATTTTCCAGAATTGCCGTATTGTGAATGTTCTTTTACATGCCAGTGGCGTGAGACTTTGCATCAGTCCTATACTGTAGCTGGCGAATACAGACTACATTTTCTCCCATTTTGTGTTCTCTTTGCTCTTTTCATTCATTTTGATCACTCTTATAGTTCTGCTTTAAGCTCATTGCTTCCCCTCTGCTCTTAAGTGATATTAATAGTGTTGCAAGGTGCATCTCTAAGCGCTTTTACTGAAAAACTTGTCTATTTAGAGCCCTACTAACACATGAAGTGAAACAATTAGAGACTGGAGTCTAGAGCAATAAGTGTATTACGGGAGTATTGCCTGTCTAAGAACGATTACCTCCCATAATAACCTAGCTAAAGGCACCCTGCTCGTTAAGTTCTTTCTTTCTCTCTTCTTTTTCTTATCTTTATTTTCATTTTCAGTTTAACGCCCTTTTTAACAGGGTAGGTCACATCGGACGGGAATGAACGAAATGGGAGAAATGTTGCTCAAAGTGACCCGGGATCTTGAGCTTTATCTTCTCAGGATAATGGAAAACCCCGGAAAAAGCCTTATTCCCTTGACTCATCCTAATCAAGATTCGAACTCTGGATCACTTGAATGTCAGGCAGATATGCTACTCCCACACATGAAGTGGGTTCCTTCTTTCTTAGCCTTTCAAGCTATCATATTGTTGTTACTCACTAGTTCTCTTTACCAGAGCAAACATTACCGCACCAGCTCGTGTAACTAAACACCGTAAACTAATAAGATGGTGATGATGATGATAATAATACTACTACTACTACTACTACTACTACTACTACTACTACTACTACTACTACTACTAATAATAATAATAATAATAATAATAATAATAATAATAATAGCCATTCTTCGAAGTGCACAGTTTACTTAAGGTTTATATGCCTAGAGAAGTTTACTATACGACCACCTCTGTTTATTAAATGGACAAGGACTTGCAGTTACAATAATAGCCATTCTTCGAAGTGCACAGTTTACTTAAGGTTTATATGCCTAGAGAAGTTTACTATACGACCACCTCTGTTTATTAAATGGACAAGGACTTGCAGTTACAATAATAGCCATTCTTCGAAGTGCACAGTTTACTTAAGGTTTATATGCCTAGAGAAGTTTACTATACGACCACCTCTGTTTATTAAATGGACAAGGACTTGCAGTTACAATAATAGCCATTCTTCGAAGTGCACAGTTTACTTAAGGTTTATATGCCTAGAGAAGTTTACTATACGACCACCTCTGTTTATTAAATGGACAAGGACTTGCAGTTACAAAGTTGCTCCTGGCTCTCGGGAAGCTCTGGATGCCCAGCAACTTGGGTTTCCTGCCTCAGTGTGCTGGATAAGCACGCGTGACGTAAATACCTGCCAGTCTTGATGTGCATCTGCGTTAACGAGATTGAGCAACTTGTCAGGTAGACCCGCAACTAGCAACAGCTGCCAAGCAGTCAGCAATAACGCGTTTACTAATGCTAAATTCAAATTAAGGCCGCTAAACGCTGGCTTCTCCTCATGTAGGAAACGAAAAGAAGGTTGCTTGATACATGCGTCGCATTAAGCTTATAATTACGTTCATTAGTGCAATTGGATTATTTACACAGGCACAACGAGCCAAGTATGCAGACTATTGGTGGACAGCAGTCTGTGTGTGTGTGTGTTTGTGTATTATTTTGCATCATAATGAGATAATATTTTATCATATAACTTTCAAAAAACTTTTGGTTCAGGACGTTCCTCAAGCAATGCGTAGAGTCTGTCTCAGTTATTCATGATTAAATATAGCACTGTATGCTTAACAAACCTTACCTCCGACCTAGAGAGATGTTTACTTCACTCATTGCTCACTTCGATATCTACACGTCAGAGCAACCGGTAGAACTTCAGTAGTGAAATTTAATTTATTATTGCATTCTAAATCACATATTTCGGCGCAAGTTTGCATATGTACCAAGGTAATTCCGGACATTTGGCTTCTTTTGACGACTTGTGTCTGTGGTAGAAACGTGGACGCTACACCACTTTTATCCCCGTATAGTGAAGCATTATATTAAAATTGTGGCTACACTCATCACAGGGTTCTTGCTACTTTACGCATATAACTTCCGCAAATAATTCAGTCATTTTCACGGAGACTAAATTTTGAAGGTTCGAAGAAATGCTCTGTTAGCCGATAGCAGAGATTTTTCTTCTATAACCAGAGCTCTATTAAAATCTTTAACGGAAGACTATGTTTACAAAAAATCTTTTTAGCGCCTGCTCTTTCCACAACTTCCAATACGTTTATATTAAACGATTCTGCATTGTTCTTAATTTCTTTTAGATGAGGCAAAATTCTTATCTTTTCTTGCAACTTTGCTAAATAGTTAATGGCACTCTTATTTTTCCCATTCCTTACTACTTACCTAATAGAAGTTAGAAGTAGTAAGACAGATGAGCCTTCAGATACCGCAGCAAGCATCACATGTAGGCCACAGGGCGCCCTTTGCGCTTCTAGCGGGTGAAAGGAAGGCAAAGTACGAACAGATCCGTACGACGATTCCGTTATCAAGGAATGGGTCGCTGAAGATTCCAACATCACACCAACCCCGGCTAGGCCAACCTTACCACCTGCAACCTGGGGTCCCAGGAATAGATGACACAGTTCAGGAAGGGAGCCCTAGCATTACTGCCAAAACACGAGGGAGAAATCTTTCCAGGGCGAAAATTCGTGGTATGTCCTTGGAAACGTTCTCGTGTATAACTTTGTTCAATTTTAGCTGCTTGAAATTTGCATAAATATGTCAGAGCCATTCAGTATCAAATTCGGGTTGATAAAATTCCAAACCATAGTCTTGAGCCGAATACTTCTGTATACAATCAGTTCTTTCCAAATTCAGATTCCTGAATTCTTCAGAGATTAATAGAACACATAGTGATATAGGCACCTATCATAGTATACCATAAAGAAGCTAAATATCCGCACGGCGGTGAATAATTGTGAGAATTACACTATGCCCCTACTAGAAACTTCATTTGTTTTGAAGATATGACATTTACTTGAAAACCTGCATTAGCTTGGACTTGTGAGTACAACTTCGGAAGACATTTTCTGTTAAGTTTGACGGTGGCAATAATCTTAACGCTAACAATTTTGGACTTATCACACCCTGCCTCTGAATTATAGATATGTTTAAGATATTTGAATGATAAGATGTATATTTTAATATTCTGCGAATAGCCCCTGTGAGGTTCTCTTCGTACTGAATGAATTGCATAATTGATAAACCGTAATAGATAGAAACTTACTGCTCAAGAAATGTACCTATCAATAAGGCACAATTTATGTGAAACAACATTTTTTTTGGTACTTTTTTTCCAAGATACTCTTTGTTATTAGTTTCTTTTTCAAATGGGTACGTATAAGTTTTACTTTTATACTACTTAACTATAGCAAGTAGGTGATTTACTGCTTTTCAGCCAAAAATACGATACCTATATTTCGCTGGGGTACAACTTTTGAGACTCCCTAAGTCCAAAGAAATAAAATATTCTTAGAAGTAGGTCAGCGCACGCACGCGCGCGATATGCGTGTGTGTAGCAATAGTATAACTCAATAACTAATGGCTACCAAACTTGTTATTTAATTTAAACCTCTCCAAAGGATGAGTTAACGAAGATTTTGAAGAAAATCCTCCACTCCAAACTACCCTTTACATGGAAAAGTTTTGGTTCTTTTTTGTTCGTTCAAAAATGGTTCTAATCATTTTTATTAAACTACCACAAACTTGGGTAATTTGCGTAACAAATGAAAGGTATATCTTGAATGTTCTGGGATTAGTCTGAAGTCCTCTTCATTCTGAATGACTTTTGTATAATTGGTAAACCGGAGCTGATCCAAAAACTTTGTATATAAAAATTTTAGATCTCGTTAAAACACTCAACTTATGTCAGATGCTTTTTGTGGAGTGAACCATTTCTGCGATAGTTTTGTTAGTGGTTTGAATTTTCAAATACTTGTACTTTTCTCAACTGAGAAGTGCTATTAGTTTCTTTTCCCCTCGTAAGAAGCAAAGATCATGAAAATTCAAAGCCATATCATTGCGACATGCACTTAAAACTGTAACTATTACTTTACCTACTTTTTCCTACGACGAAATGCTTAAATGTGAATAGAAAGTTTATCTAGATTAACAGGAAATAGATCGAGCGGGATGGCTCAGGCCGCAACGTCTGTGGTCCGTATTCGTCGATTGCCGGTAACTGCCCACTCTGACCATGGGCTCTTCGTGGTTTTCCCCTGGTCGTCTAGGCGCATCCCAGGGTGGTTTGTTCTACCACGATTCTGCTTTCCCACATTTCCTCTCATTTCATTTCTCCTTTTCAGGTTTCAGGTACATTTTCGGGTCCTGCTATACTGGCAGTGTCGGGCAGATGGCGCAGATGCTAACGCATTGGAAACATTTCTTCCCGTGATCGCCAGTGTGCTTTGCTTCGTCTCCCTCTCTCGGAAGTCATCGCCTCGTTTGGTATACGGGTGTTCATACTGGAAATATTAAGGATCTCTGTGGCACTGTCTGAATGCGGATGAGACTTCCTGTGACTCCTTCAACTTATCCCTGCCTCCCGGCGGGTGTAACTGCAATGGATCAAGCAGGTGCCCTCCCTAATGCACACATCTTACATCCTAACAAGAATTAATACACTAATGAACTTTTGTGAGAATAGAGGATTAAGTATAGAAGTTCGTGAGAAAGGAGCTTATCAGACTTTTTATTATTCCTCTGCGTACTTACTGTAAGCAGAAAAGGTTTGTATTCCATTCAAAAAATCGATTTCGAGATTTCTAGGCCACCTGAATCCGAAGAAAAATCTTTTTTTACAAAAAGATACGTGTTTGTGTGTGGGTCTGTGAACAGGATAACTGAAAACAAAATGTCTGTAAATACCAAGTAGCAGTAGCGGCGACGGCAGCGGTATATTTGTGGATCTGACAGAGCTCAATGGCTCTCACACTTCGACCTAAACATGTTTTATGGTATCCTTTTTCCTTTCATTGGAATTCGAGTTCCTCGGAGATTATTAGCTTATTTCCTGAGATAGGATCCTTAAATATATCCAATTTTGAGGCCCCAAAGATTCCATATCGCCTTCGCCCTAGGATATCGTAATCTAATAGTAAAAGATTTGTGGTGTCTTCTTGCTGTCTACAATATAAGCAGATGGTAGCGCTTGGAAGATACGCACAGTTTGTATATGCTCTTTGAAGTTTTTGTGTCCAGTTAATAAACCGAATACCTTCTTGATTGTACTTCTATTTAAATGTAGAAGCGATCCAGTGAAGCCGTCATGGGCCCTTTGACTGTGCATTTGTATAGAGATAGGTCAAAGACATATTTCCACATTTTTGACGTTCCTCTCTGTCTATGTTATTACTGCAGTTCGATATGCTTATACCGCAGAAAGGTACAGGTCTATAGTAGGACTGATCAGCTCTTTCATTGCCTAAATACCTTGGTGGCCCGGCACCCATCCTAGCACCATAGAGTTTTGCTGTGATAATATTTGCAAGGCTTAAAGAAATTTCCACAGTTATTTCGATTTCAATTGTTGTGAATCAAGTGCCTTTAAAGCAGCTTGACTGTCAGGGAGGATAAGTAAGTGTTTACCTTTGTAGCCCTTTTCTAGGCCTCTTTGTGCACAGGCCAGGATTCCACATATCTCTGCGTGTAAATACCAAAACCTGCATTTAAATTTAATACGAGTATCGTTCAAAGGTGCAACACAGGGATTTTCAAGAAAATCCCCCACTTCATACTATCCTTTAGAATTGAAAAACATTCGATATTTTTAAGTGTTTCAAAATAGCTCTAGCAATTCTAACTAAAATAGCAGATGTTTTTTAATTCTCTGCCATTAGCCTGTAAAGTCTTCTTCAGTCCTAATGGGTTTTGTATATTTCGTAAGCAATAGGCAAAATGTTGTTATAGAAAGAAATGTGCATCTCATTAAGGTCACAATTTATATCAAATAATTTATTTAGCATTAAATACTTCCAAGATAGTCCTTGGTACTGATTTCACTTCTCAAATACTTATGTTTGCCCAGGACAAAAATTGCTATTCGTTTGTTTTTCTTGGCCATGCAAGAGAAGGGAATTTCAGCATACAGTAATCCGTTTTTAACAATATTATTATTACCTAAGGCTACCCTATCCTTGTTATAGCTACACAAAATGTGTAATGAAAGTTTTTCTTGATTAACAAGCAGTAGAAAGAAGTACAAGATATTTTAAGATAGCCTGTAGAATAGTATAGAAAGTCTTGTGGATGCATTATATCAGATTTGTAACTGGTAAGACACAATTCGGTTTTTCTCATGGCGATTAAACGATTGTGAATTTCAAATACATTATATAGCGATCGACTTTTAAAAACCTATCGCTTTAAGCTATTGTATTCTTGTTATATCGAAAACGAATGTGCAAAGGCATAAAGAAAGCTTAACACGATTAAAAGAAGCACACGTGAATAAACTATTCTAAGAATAGTTCTTAGACGAGTGAGTAGAGAAAATCGTGTGAATGCAACACATCATTGTTTTTTAATTCGTCTGTTTCTCATGGTTATGCAAAAGTGTAATTACAGAGCACATAGTCACCGCGTTCTTAAGCTATTACTGTTGTTTCAGCATCCAATATTCCTGATGAACCTACAACAAAATGTGTAATGGAGGCATTTCTGCAAAGGTTGATCTCAATTAACATGAAGTACATAAAAGATAGAGCAGATAGAGAACTTCATTTGAATATAAGAACTAGAATTCTTTATCCGTGGTATGTTACCTGTGTAAATCATCACAGAAATGTGTATTAATAATCATCCACTTGTCTATTTTAACACTCCACAATCCATTAAAATTGCTTTCTATAGCAATTGGATTAATGTATTTCATAAGCGCGATACTTAATAAAAGCTTCCAATTAAGAGAAACATATGTTTCACTAATACTTTAGAGTGCTTCGAGACAATGGAAAGGGTTTATGGCCTCACCAATGGCTATCCCAAAGTGGCGGGATACTTAGCAGACCTGGAGCCCTCACAAGAAGCAACCGTTTTATACCTTTTGCTTTCCACCGTTTAAAGGACTGACCAAAGTATAGAATGGTACGTCCGGAGATGAGAGAATAGACTCGAAGTTGAGTTGTTTACTCCTGGATACCATAGAAAAAAAATAATAAAGGAACAGCAGCTGTGATGCCACCTAACAGTTTCGTCATTTTCTGCTCAGTACAAAGGCAGAATCTATGCATCCCATTTAACTATTTTTTTTTCTCGTGAACAAGCAAAAGGTCAAAAAGAAACAATTATCTCTCTGCTTTGATTCGAAAAATACATTAGATAACTTTCTTCAAAGAAATTGCAGCAACACAGTTGGTATGAGTCTCCTATAAGTCGTAGCACTCCAAAGTGTAACTCTTATAACGAGGATTTTAAACATTAAAAGGTTTTGGTGCAGGTTGTCCTGGTGAGATTATAGAAGATTTGCAAAACAGGTAAGTCTAGAGTTGGTTTAATTAACTTCCAAGTCAGAAGTTAAGGGAGGAGTGAGTAGAGAGGAATTTATTACAGAATGAGTCGCTAGCATGATGTATCAATGACTGGCTGTCCTATAGAACATAGGTTTTTATAAAAAGTATTTAATACATTTTATGCCTTACAAGGTATTGAGAAATCTTAGGACTGTGTGCAAACTAAAGAAACACATGATGTTAGCGGAAGCAGCACTTGCACTTTGCTGTGGAGAGTTACATAAGCGTCCACCGAGAGGGATGGCTCAGGCGGTTATGTCTTTGGGCGTATTCGGGAGGTCTCGGGATCGATCCCCCTGGGACCCTGGAGCTTGGTGCCTTTGGGCAGGGACCATGAGGCGTCAGATGTGTTCTATCTGGAAACGTTGGGGACCCTGCTTGCTTGCGCCTGTCAACATCCGGATCTGGTCACCCTTCGGGTCTCTCCCCTAATCCCTTCCTCCCAGGAGTCACGTTGGAAGTGAAATGGACCGACTGGCCAGGGTGAGGTGCTCTGCCGCGGTTCCGAGGACCCGTTATCTTTTACATAAGCGTTCGCTTACTGTATGTTTACCCCTTGGTTTGTATATATGTCCATCGTTTCCAAAATGTGTATCCCATCTTTAGTCCAATAGCCTGGCTACTTAATAATGTACTAGCCTACTTTCCTATATGTATTATTAGCCTATAAGCCTAGCCCTCATTTTCAATGTTCTCAGTAGAATCTTCTAAAATCATTGAAGTTTATGTCCCTGTGTAGGTGAATGAAGAAATTATGGTGGGAAAATATAACTGCTGGGTTTCGTGAAAAATCTATGGAAAAATACTTATTGATGTAATGTATTTTATGGCTTTTAAATGTTAGAAAAATTTCCAAATTGTTATACTTATTTTTCGATATTATTATGTTGTATATTTAAAACTAGTTGGTGTAAGTATACGAACGTGGTTACTGGAAAGCACTAATTATGAATGCAAATATACGTTTTCTGCTTTCGTTTTATACTGAATATTGAATACAGAATCCACCATCAGTGCAGGATAAAATCATTTTAATTTAATACAAAAAAATTGCACAAAATGTGCTCTGATTAAGATTTGATATATAAGTCCAAAAATGTTCACCCTCTTTTGTTTTGTTTATCAAAATGGCATTGCCAGCATGCTGTAACTATGCTAAAGAAGAACCCAACAAATTGTGAATGAGTGAGAACACGTTGTACTGCTCGTAATGTATTGGACCGTGGTATGGTCGCTACACTCTTGCCATATCTAGCGAACACGGCTTTTGTCGCCGAATGCAATCCCTTATGTGTGTTGTTCCGTGGTACAGACGAAGCTTGTTTCACACGAAGATGTACTACAAACTATCACAATATGCATAAATGAACTGATAAGTGAATTCGTTTTCTTGTTTACACGTCGCTTATAGGGTATAACCTACCTATCAGGTGTAATTTACTTTCGAGGATTTATAATGCAGATTAGGAAATATAACTGAGGATTCATCAGATGTCGCAGCAACTCACATAAACTGTATAGTACATTTCGAAGAAGAGCGCCAGAGTAGCGCAGTGGTTTCGTTTCCGGCTATCGTACTCATCCGGGGTTCGATTCCCGTCCACGGAGTGGCGATTTTAATTCAACCCTATCCACGCCTTCATCTCCTGTAAAGTATCACCAAGGCCCAACGTGGTTCGGAGTCCATGGTGAAAACTGTAGGTTCTGTCAATCCACTGCCATCTTCATAATCACCCTACCACCGGAAGCAATGGATTTCGTCCGCAGGGGGCCTCCACCTCAGAAATGGATCCAGTCATCACTTTCCGGAATGAGGTATCCCTCGAAGGTCTTATACCATAAGGGGAGCGTTAGAATCGACATTTCGGAGAAGCAGCCCACACAGGATGACAAGCGTTCCCGTTAATTGTTAATAACTTTATTAAACGAGGAATAAACCAACCCTAGAAGAGATGGCAACCACGAATATTGGGAAACTGAAAGCAGTCCAGATCCAAACTTTAATCGCATATTTTATTAATAAATGATTGTAAAACAAATCTCAAATAAGAACGATTAATAAATGAACACAATTAATAACAAAAGGGAGAATAATCTAGCCCAAACTCTGTACTGCAATGAACAAGTTACACCAGGGAAGAATTCCACTCCTTTCGCTATCCGTAAAACTGACAAGTTTCTGACTTGAAAGCGTTAAGGTGAAACAGTAAGGTACTAATACCTTGCCTAAATAACGTGGTACAAAAGTATAACACAAGCACTAAGAAACCACAGTTCCGTAATGCCCTGCACCACTGTATAAGATAAATACATTGCACTTCATTTGAAACCAAACAATGTGTTAATGTGCCTGAACTAGTAATAATAGTTGCACGAACCAGCATAATTAACTAGTTATAATTTAGTTTACACTGGCACTGAAATAATTTGGAGCCGTTAAGTATCTTCCTCATAACTGAGTAAATGAATGATAACACTGGGGAACAGTGATTTTATTGCCTTACAATTCTGACCTATTTCTGACTATATTTGGGTCACTGATTCCAAAAATGTTCTCAGTTTTGCCCTATCAGCTCTAGTTTTTGAGATACAGCTTATTCACATTATACACCAATTTAACCTTACTGGTCCGCATGTACCACAATTAAATACAGAATACATTTGGACGGATCAAGCACATTCTTTGTCATGAAGCAACTTTCTACCATAACTACCATAATTTATTAATACACTAGTCACATTAGGTTCATTGGTTTTCTTCCATCAGGTCACTGAATCCTCATTTATGTGATTTCCTCCGATGCAATGTTATTGGACATTCGCGCTGGATGCAATAGTCTGTCAATATATGTATATCTCATCGTCCACCATACTGTTCTTCTATTATACATATTTCCTGGTGAAAACGCTCAACCTGCTCGTCTCTTACATCTCCAAGATTGTCTGGAAATCGGTCCAAATGACTGTGCAGGTAGTGTAATTTGATGATCATGTTACAACCAAGTACACAGGAAGCAGTTAGCATATTCTTAACCAGTTCTTTATAGCTAAGAGCCTTACAGTTTCCAAAGAAAATTTTACTACCATACAGAACGACGACCATGCAGCTGCCTCAGTATCGTTCTTTGACTCTTGAAATTTCTTATCAATTATAATTTGTCGGATTTGTGGTCCATCAAATATACCTGCTTTTATTTTCCCCATACTCAATGCAGGAAATTTTGTACATACATAACCAAAGCATACTCCATCTCTATTCAACGCCTTGAAGAATTCCTTCATTAACCCAAGTTTGATACGCAGTAGTGGCAATATGATCTTGTTTCTTTCAACCAAAGGTTCTGTGATGATGTTTTTTTTTTCTCCAACGATCATGATTTCTCTGAGAGGCCACTGTCTTGTCATCCAATGTTGTTCTTTAGCTCTAGAGTTCCATAGGCATATAAAGCATGCGTATTTGGTGTACCCACCTTGTCCCAGAAGAAAATTCATCAACTTTATGTCGACACAGGTAGCCCATTTGTGATTACGGCATGAGATCTTCTCTAGGACTGTAGGTCTTGTAGCTTGATTTTCATGCATATTAATTGAGTTACCCATTGGTATTGAACTGTATTTGTTCCCATTATGCAAAAGAACACATTTCAAGCTGCATTTGGAGCTATCAATAAATAACCGCCACTCCGTTGGTGTGTATGTTCTTAAAGCCAGTTTCATTAACAGTCCTTCAACATTGATGCAAAAAACAAATTGGTTTTTTGTTGTGAAGATTGGAATATTTCCTCGTATTCCGGTTTTTCCTATTGATACCATTTACATTTACTTAACAAAAGTGACAATTATCACTATGGTTTATTGGTTCTCGTCATATCATTGGTTCCACAAATTTCAAGCACTTCCACTTCCCATTTTTCCAGTGTCGCAGATGCTCTGTACATGTTTTATATACCATGCGAGGTGCCCAAGCCTTATCTTGGTCTCCAAGTTTTACTTTGAAATAGGCCAAATAAGCTCTTTTTAAAAAATCGTTTATGGGTTTTCTTTGCTGGAAGAATGTGTATTCCCCACAGTTGAAACAAAACCCTTTAGGATTATTCACACACTTTCTTCGTGATGAAGCCATATCAGTGCCCATTAAACCACGCAGTGCCTGTATAAAGGAGATATCAATATCAGAATGGTTAAAGCACTGCAAACAACAGGAATAAACCTTGGATAAAATAAATTAGTATAATTCAAATAATATAATCAAGTTACAAATGGTTCTGTAAAACAAAGTTGTCATAAGAGCAATTTATAAATATATCAACTAGAGCTGTTAGAATGAAATGGAAGACATTTTCGGAATCAGCAGCATCAAAACACCCAGAATCAGGTGGACAATTCAAGGCACCACGAAAAAGATTCTTTTTGTTCCCCAGTGTAATCAAGCCTATCAAGAACTGCTATGCAGAAATAAAGACCAAAAATATAATACTTAATGTTGAGTACAAATGACTAATAAAACAAGAAGGATAGCTGTACAAACACCACTCCTTAAACGGAATAAATCAATGTTAACAATTTAATGAAATGAATTCATCCTTAAGGCGTTCAACACATTCCTATATGAATGTAAAGCATAGCAGAACTTTAACGCCTTAACTCTGTCACAAAAACTTAAAAGCATAAGTGCATATTACACTTATGGCAAATGTTATAGAGTCCAAGATATGAGTCTTAAAGCAGGTTAATATATTTTAGAAAAGGTGATCAAAGTCTCTACGTATTATACAGTCACCTCCTTTATGTTTAAAGACTTATATCACTATACATATGGAATACTGTGTTAATGCAGAGAAATACATTTAAATAAGTAAAGAACGTGAAAGTTCCACACACCATGATATCGTCCCTTTTATGTAAACAACCCTAAATTACAAATAATGCATAATTAATACAAGTATCCCTCTAATATAGTGCAGAAATATAAAATAATGAATACCATGCACTTTATTTGTCACTGAATGGAATTCCAATAAAGTGGAATTAACTGAGCATTCACAAAAGGTTCAAAGAAAAAATTTAGAAGCGACATTATAAGAAGATCAAAATCACTCCCATGGAATAATGTACAGCTTGAATAAGATAACATGGGTCGTATCCATGAAATATCTATATATTAACTATATTCAAGAAAATATCCTGAATAGGCACGACTCTTTAGTAAACATGAATGCGTTACAAGATAATTTTAATTAGTTGGTGGGCACAAATTCTGAACTACTTAAAGAACTACTAAGTTTGTACCACGGTGTTGTAAAGGGTTCACTTAAATAAGCACAAAACCAAGCTAAACTCAGTGCTGCGTAACACCAAATATTAGATAATAGATTTACACATTAAATAGCCACAGCAGGTACAATTCATGCTGCCCAATACGACCTCATCTTCCCTTACAACAGACTTTCATTACATATCTTTAACAAACAAGATAAAGGTAAAATGAAACACCTATGAAACTTGGACTCGTCTAGTACACAAACACAAAATATAATGTGGCACAAACTATAACAAACCCGACTCACACATGTACATATATTCATTTGCCCGGAAAGTTAGAAGTATAGATTCTCGATATATATATATATATATATATATATATAGAGAGAGAGAGAGAGAGAGAGAGAGAGAGAGAGTAGATGCCGGCTACTTCACCTTTTGTAAAAAAATTTAGATAATGATAGAAATTAAATTACCAGAAAGAGATAAATATTACCGCCTTCACCAGCTAATTCGTACTTCTAAATGTACTTTAAATCCAAGCAGTAGCTGGTCTAAAAGAAGTTAAATAATAAATCGTATTAGAATTTACCTAACACAGGATTACTCAACTGCTTACGCTTCGGAATGAAAGGCTAGGTTTGCACTCAGTGAAACGATGAAGCTGATACTACAAGTTTACAAAATAACAAAATAGAGGGTGCATAAATGCCATTACCTTTTTACAAATTAGGCAAATAGCATAAAGATGCCAACTCTGAACATCTAGAAAATGGACAAACATTTATGTCTCCCGTAAATTACTGCTTCTGCACACCGCAAGAACATTTCAGAGAACTCCCCTGACGAAGTCTCGCAAGCCCTAGCTTTCAGCACAGACCGACCACCATATCACACACAACCGATGGCTAAGGCACACAAACAGTGAAGAGCTAATTACGCTCGGCCTAGAGGGAAAATCGAGAGACATGCAAAGAAGGCGCTGAACCAACAAACAAATGACGCGGGAATTAGCATCGCGAATTTTCCAGCGGGAATTATGGCATATGTATTAAATAGTATAGTATCGATATACATGCATATAACGGCACAAGGAACTAGTATTGAAGTTTGAATTTACATATACCATATCACCCAATTTTTCCCTTTTTATCTCTCTTGCATAATTCTAGACACTTGGTTGGCTAATTCCTTACCTTATCTTAAACGATAGACGTAGAGTAACACTCTGCCAAGAACAGTTTATGTTCATGCTCGTTGAGTACGGCTAAGTCAATAATAATAATAATAATAATAATCATGATGACATCATTAAGGGATGTTGTCTATGCTATGTGGTAATACATTTTGACTGCTAGGACTATATCATTGTCATTAGGTATCAATAACTAGAGGATACAGGAGAGTTGTATTCCGTGTTACAAAACGCTCTATTTCTAGCCCAGAGGGTATAGGTACAAAGGAAGACTCTAGTTCCATTAATATCTTAATCGTTGTTACCATTATTATTGTAGGTTAAAGAAAAATAATCTGAAGGTTAATAGACGAAGGTAATTATTGAAAAGTACAAATAGATTGTAAAAGGTAAAGGTGCGGACGAACAGAAAGGGACCGCGAAAACCAGGAGAGAACACCGCACGCAACCCAGTCAACCCCTTGTGCTTCTACCCTAACCGCAGAAGGGAGGCATGATGGGAGAGACCCGAAGGGCGACCAGATCCGAATGCCAACGACCTCAATCGCAGACCGGAACCCTTAGATTTCCAGATAAAACCCTCCAGCGCCGCTCGAGCCCACTCGATTGGGTCCCGAAACTTTGGGGCTCCTCAGAAGAAGCTCCCACCCGAAAGTAACTCAGAGGCGGGTTCCAGCCGAGCAGTTCATGGACGACGTTAGGATGAAACTTCTGCAGAGGCACAACCACCACCCAAAAACTCGTTTCTGTCAATTAATTTTCCAAATTTAGGCGGGGATAGTAACTGACTTCTTTCGTTTCGACTACAATCACCTCTCAAATGTTCATTTTATTTTCTCCATTTACTTTAACAATATGTATTGCAACTTCTTAACTCATGCACACTAAGTATCCGTGTTTCTGCTTGAGGTTTCTGCTGTAGTACTTTGTGCACTATGGGCAGGATGACCAACATGTTGGTATTACAGGTTCTCCTAGTCCGTAAAGGAACGTCTTCTAGCATCTGTGGCAGATGGTCTGTCAGGAGACTGCGGTACTTGTGCGAGTTCATTGTTCCTTCTACGGACAAAGGGTCTATTAGTTGATGGTTCACTATCCCACACTACACGTTTAAACTCCATGGACGCTGACGTTCCACCTGACGAAGCCAACGGGAATTGTCAACAGACCAGTAGTGCATGTTTCTGCGTTTACCTGGCCATGATTAGTAAATGTTGCCTCATCACTAAACACGATACATAATGAATCTGGAGTATCATGTCTTAATGCCCATGTACAAAGTTAACACAATCCTCAAAATAGTTTCCATGCAGCTCTTGATGGAGAGAAATGTGATAGGGATGGAACCTATGTTGTAGTACACTTGCCTGACTTATGCCATTTCTACGAGCGATTATGTGGGAACTTTTTTGTGGATCTACTGCAACGGCAGCCAAAACATTAATTTTTGCCTCTTCTCCAGTCACTTGTCTGTTTCTGTTACGTTTTCTAGGTGTTACAGTACCACTTTCACGTAATTGGCTGAAGAGGTTGTTAAATATTTGCCGAGATGGTTGACGTTTATTGGGATACGTTTCCGCATACACCGTACAGGAACTAATTGCATTCTTCCTACACTCACCATACACCATGAGTATAAAGGCTTTTTCTACATTAATAAACCCCATCTTCCACTCACGACTTACTGATTGAACTGTCACAAACTAACCGACTAGAAAGTCTCAATGCAATCAATGAACAGAAAATACAAGCAAACAAACATAACAAGATCTTCCCTAGCAACTAAGCAGGTTGAATGGGACAGACAATTGTCGGGGTGGAAACTTTTCAAAATACGATTTCTCGTAAACCACTTGCAATAGAATCCTGCAACAAAGAACATACCCATTCTAATTTATCCTACCTTTATTCTGATAAATTTATATTTAAAAATTGTATGTTTTCTCAAAAAAAATACGGTTTCTCAGTATTACTAAAATCTGTTTATAGGCTACATGTACGAGCTCCTCACTACCATTCAATGCTGTAAAAAGTGCACATCAATAGCACCTGCCATTTCCGAAATATTTGCGGTGCAAGTTTTAGGTGATTCACTCTGTATATACAGAGCCAGCAACAAAGCATTTATCGAACATCACATGTAGTAGGGTGACGTAAATCGTGGAGCGCACGTAGCCTGCTGGCTTCGTCATTCATTGGGAACACTCGTAAATTCTTTAACCGTTTTTTTTCTTTTACCGAATATAGAGGATACAATCTATTGCAATTTCCCATTTGCAGACCTCTAGACAGCACTTACAGAACCATGTTTACCTGCCCATCAGTGGCTCATGGCCTGAGTTGCCCACATGCTTTGCATTAATATAATGGTTTTAATGCACATAACTTGAAGCCAACTGCTTAATGATCCTATGTCTGTTTATCAGATATCACTACAATGAAACAGGTTTGATTCCATTTAAGCTACAGACTTACGATCTATTATAAAACGTTTATTGGCCTTAGTTAAAAAGCGCCTAAATTAAAAAGAAAATTAGATATAAATTGCTTTACTTAACGAAAAAATGTTTATGTATCAGTATGCTATGAACATTTTAGGAATTAAAATAAACTTAAATTTAAATAATTCGGGTTAAAGTTTTCGGAGCTTTAATAGACTGAATTTGGAAATTTTAGGAAGATGCGATAAAGTGGAAGAGTTTAATTACCAGCTATAAGGTTACCAAAGTATTTCGTTTAAAAACTGGAAGGTTAATTTTCTCTGAATTTCGAAAGATTTGCAACAGTAACCCATCTGCGTCTTAACTTCGTGTATGTAGGTTGTTCTCTGACGTGTTATTTTGATCTTAATTACTGGGCCTCGTACAACTCTAATGGCGATATTATTACGAGGCAATGAGCAGACCTTGACTTAGCTCATTGTAACATATACACAACAATATAAATGGAGTCAACAGATCTGCATCGTGTCTTATGCCTGCTCTTACAGATTATTGGTTATTTGTGAAGCCTAAGGTAAAAAGAAATAAAC
Organism: Deroplatys truncata; assembly: GCA_030765065.1. NCBI lineage: Eukaryota > Metazoa > Arthropoda > Insecta > Mantodea > Mantidae > Deroplatys > Deroplatys truncata. Next base: position 180,692,643 of record CM060977.1, read on the forward strand.
ATGTCCCGCAAAAACTCTGAAAGTTAGTTTCAGAGAATAATGATGAAGTCTGCATTGGAAAAAGCAATCATTATTTTAAAGTATAATTATGTAATGCTAACATTGCTTCTGCTAGAAATGAGGAATATCAAATTGAAACACTTTACAATAAACAATAAGGGTCCTTAGCAAGAGTATTTGTAAAACTTTCCTTGTTGAATACTACCTTTATGAAGGCATGTTTAAATTAGTTTTATCTGCACAAGTACCAAATGAACAGCCAGAAATCTTGAGAATTTTTAGAAAAATTCACTAGACATTTTTAAGTAAAAATTGGAGGAATTAAATTTTTTAAAGATGTGCACAATTCTCCTTCTTTGGCCCTATGTTGTGAACATTTCTACAGCGTGTTTTTCTTTTTTGGCAAACGTTATGAAATTATTATGATAAGCATAAATCATGGAAAAATACATCCCCATGTTAGTGATGCAGCTTCCAGCTTATCAAAGGTTTTAATTATGTTGAAAATAAAATACAGAAAAACATCTAAAAATGATAGCGTATGTCTGTTATTCTCTTTTCTACAAATTTTAATAAACCAAATAAAGTGATTGGTCGCGTAGTTCCGGACAAAACTGTAAGACGTAAGTTCATCCAATTGCCCGTTGCATGGCTTAGCTTTCGCTCTGGGAATAAGGGACTTTAGTCCCCAAGGTTTACCCTTTAGGACATCAATTATACACCTCCTGCTAAAGTACATTTCGCAGTTTAGAGGCATAGTTCATACAAATTCGTTCCAAACATTGCTCTAGAAGAACTCAAACTTTTTTAGGAAACTGCGTTGTAGACACGTACCCTTTGTAACGTTTAAGTGATATGACACCCGTTTGCATTCTTTAATAAAGGACAGTAATTCACGCCTTCTGCAAGATTAATATTAAGCGATATTCCCACCAAAACAAAGCTAGGTCACGACAATAAATGTCTGCTGAAATCTTCTACTTAAAGTTGAAAGACCAGCAACCTGCCTTTCGCAGAATGGCTGTCAAAAACAGCATTACCAATCAAGACAGGTAGGTTAAAGTGCTTTTAAATGTACTCAATGAATTCAGTATGATTCACATAAAACCTCGGGTGAAGCAGAAATCACAAATGAAATGGATAAATCTTATTTTGAGTCGACAAAAATACTTTATTTTAATAAACATAATACACTGTAAGTAGGGTAGATTTAGGGATTCTGGCGCACTTAATATGCATGGAATGCAATTAATATGCTAATTAGCCCCCCGCCCCCTCCCCCTCCCCCACCCCCCGCTGTGCCTTGGTAGTTTTACTTGCACCTGAGGGCCATAAATCTTGTTGAGCACAATGGAAGCTTGACAGTTAAGTAATTAAGGCTGTCAATCAACTGTCAAAACGAGCAAAGGGGTCATAAATTTAAGGTTCTGTAACAAAGGCGAGATGTTTTTCCTACCCATCCCACATCAGGCCACTTCTGCACCTGGTCAGTTACCCACCCCCACTTCCATTGTGTGTCGAACACGTGGCATACTCGTTCCACTAGCTTTTAACAAAAGAACAATGCTTAACCTTCAGCTGTCAAAATGAACAAAGCCCATGATGAATTAGGGTTGTAACAAAGCCTGACCCTTTCCATTGTGTAAGAGATTCTATTGTGTGTGCCTTTCTATTGTCATTGGCAAGGCTAGTTTAGAAAGACACCTGCTCCATAACAAAGCCTGACCCTTTCCATTGTGTAAGAGATTCTATTGTGTGTGCCTTTCTATTGTCCTTGGCAAGGCTAGTTTAGAAAGACACCTGCAGCGTTCCCATCCCAATAACAAAGCCTGACCCTTTCCATTGTGTAAGAGATTCTATTGTGTGTGCCTTTCTATTGTTCTGTGCAAGGCTAGTTTAGAAAGACACCTGCGACGTTTCCATTGTTTGGCCACCTGCTAGTTTAACAAAAGAATTCGAGGGTTGCTTTATACTCGTCCTGTCCTTGTTTGTGTGAAAGAGAGAGAAACTTGTTTACCAGCTCTGCGTGACGTCATAGTCGGCCATCATGATTTTGCCTGAGGGAGTTCTCTCCGATGTTTTACGACCTCATACGAATATATCCGAGCATAGTTAACAAGCATTCTGTTTCAGGCAGTGACTGAAAAAGCGCCTAATATGCATTTCATTACGTGCATTAAACCTCTGAGTGATATCCATAGATCGGTGTTCGATTCTTACTGTAATCAAAAGTTTATTGCTAATGAGAAATTAATGATTGATATTATTATATCATTACCCTAATTAATAAAAAGGCGTTCAGAGAATTCTAGCTAGAGTCTTACCAAGTGAAGCTCTAACGCGCAATAACTATTAAACTATGCAAGACCAGATTGAAAATGTATTTAACAAATATAATTTAATTTTTTTATACATCATCATCCTAATTAATGAAAGACCGTTCAGAGGACCCTAGTTCGAATCTTACCCTGCAAACTCTAATGTGTAACATCTAGTAAATTACGGAGGCGTGCTCTAAAAATATATTAAACACATGCGTATACTTAGGTATCCAAGTTGATATTTTCTTAGGGTAAAACATTATTATATCATTACCCTGATTAAAGACCGTTCAGAGGTTTCTAGTTCGAGTCTTACCCTGCAAGCTCTATGCCTACTAACTATTAAATTACGGAAGAGTGCACGATAAGATTAAAAATGTATTTAACAAATATAATTTAATTCTATACATTACGCTGTTTTAATGAAAGGTATTCTTAGGAACCCAGAAGCCCATAGTTCGAACCTTACCCAGCGAAACGCCATAATAAATACTAAATTATTGAAGAGTGAACGGTCAGATTAAAATGTGTTTAACAAATATAATTTAATATACACGACATTACAATGTTTAACGATCTGTACTCTTAGGAACCAGAGGTCCATAGTTCGAATCCTGCCCTGCGAAACTCTATAATAACTATTAAACTATGCACGGGCATATTAAAAATGTATTTATCAAATATAATTATTGGTATTAAACCCCTGCGTATACTTAGATATTCCGATGCCTAGACACGATTCTTTATTTTTTTTCTCCACAACTTGTACACATCCAGGCGCTTCCCATATACACGAGCACATGTGCATACATCAACAGGCATACACAGGTGCATGCATGCACACACATGCACATACATGTAACACAACAATTATCTCTTTTAAACAGAGATATCAAAAAAAACCTTTACGTGCATTGCCTCTCTATAATAAAAGTTTTCATTTCCCTCACTGAATCATTTATTCTCTTGCATAAAAAAACACGTTCATCCCCCCCTCCCTATAGATCGCTTCCCCCACCGATCCTCTCTGCAAGTCATTACATGTGATAGAAGAAGCGGTTTTCCTAGCCGCTATATATAAGCAGCCCCTTCTCACTGCTCTGAATATTATTCGAGGTGTAATCGAGTCGATAATACAATGGACGATTTTTGGAGTGAATGCGGAGAAGAATCATACCATTATACATATTATCATAAAGAGTCGTGTAATGGCATCATGCATTCTATAGTGTGTAACATGCCTTCCTATCATGACCAGATGACTTCTCGAGGCATATGCACAGACAACTGCCCTGTCTACAAAAGAAGCATCATGTAAGTATCGTTTTTATTATTGAATGCAAGCTCTAAAAAGCGTGCAATTGTTCTCCAAAGAAGAGCGAAAAATTAAAATGTTTCATTCTATTGTGCCTTCTTTCTTTCCAGAGAAACTGATACCGAAAGTGAGGGTGAGATGCTCAGCCTCATTTCAAATCACGGCTCTCTGTGGCATTCAGAGTACTGCAATGGGTATACTCACTCTGTACTGTGTGCAAAACCAGAGGTGCACGACAAGATGGCGTCATACTTTCCATGCAATGAGAGCTGCAGTGTATTCCTCTTCAGACAGAGAAATTTAAAGTGAGTACCTCTTTAAATATGTATCATTATTGTACATTGCTATTGTCATATACGTAACTTCAGAGAACATCAATGTAAACATTAATTGTATGCGATACTAACATACATTACATGCTACTATAGCACAAGAGCAGTTGTATACGACTAACACTGGAAATTATAATGACTTTTGCAGAATTCAAATGACGACACCAGCGCCTAAAACCGAGGTAGATTCCGATGATAAAGAACCAGAAGATATAGTGGAATATCCCATTGCACAGCAGTATGCTAAACACGTAGATGAGGAACAGGATTCCAATTCACAGCAGGCAGGGGATCTAACACAGACGACCTCCGAGTCTCCCCTTGGAAAGCCTGCAGAACTCGGGAAAACATTGACGTGAGTATTTTCACATATATAAAAATCATTGTTTCATTTTAAGTGTACACTAACAGAAATTTAATTCTTTTCAGGATACCTTAACTTCACCAAAGCACTTTTCTAAGACCTTCATTGTGTAATGTTCCAGGCGGTGCAATAAGGGGAAGAAGAAGAAGAGGAACAGCTTTGCAGACCTGCAAAGGAGGCTGACGCTATTGGAGGATAGAATAAGCAACATCGAGACGCCCAAGAAACATGCCGGTAAGAAGCGTGTGCCGAGACGTCTACATCTCGAAAAGGCGCAGCATTAACATAGCATTCTTCTATGATCTTCCAGTGCTTTTAGTGAAAAACACAGACAAATTTGTATACATGACAATTCAAGATTGGGTGATAATTCGTGAGAGTCTTCCTACATTCAGTGCATTCCTCCAAACGAGAAAGTATCCGCGTGTGGAATATTGTGAAAATATTCTTTTTTCTTATAATATTGTTGCTTATATGCAAGAGACAGAAATAAAATTTTTGAACACTAATTTAAATGATTGTGAAATATTTTTAAATAGAGATGAAATTTGCAGGCTAAAAAGACTTGTACCGTTTATAGACTACCATTTAGGTAACATAACTGAGGCAAATGTAATGCAATATTTTGGAACGAGGAGTTGGAGGAAGAAAGTGATGGAAATGCAGGATAAATAATAACAATAAAAAGAATGAAAGTATGTTTTTTACATAGTGTTTTTATTCATTAATAATCCTTACATTGCTAATGAAAAAACAAATCCTTACAATGATTAGTTTAAAATAAAAGCTGCATCACATGAGTCAGAGGCTTGTATGTAAATACTTTATCGTGAATTATCAAACAATACAAAGTGGTCTGTGCAGGAATATTTGCACTAGCTTGAATTTCTATTCTAATGTTAACAGCACCATTTACAACTTCCTCTGGTTGATGTGAGCAATCTATAACAAATATAGGAGCAAATTTAAGAAAATCTTTTCTCTTCAATAAAGGATAGTTCTCTTTTTCATAATAAGAGTTTTGAAACTTTGAGTACATATCATACAAAGATGCAAATCTAGAGTTTCCAAAATCCAAATTCATGTCGTGATAGGGATAACATTCGCTATTAAGATAAATTCTCAAATTAGTTATGTTACAATGATCAAAAAGAGAACCGTCTTTAGATGCATTACTCGATCTTAAAGTTTGAGCACCCAAAATGACAAATCTCGGCTTCTCCATTTTTGATGTGGTGGCGACATTCCAAGTGAATGATTTAGTTTGCGGCACAGCAGGCTGAGTATGCAGATCCATGGTCCTAAATGGGAGATACAGCGCCTTGTCCGACTTGACAATCTTGAGAATTTCAACCTTTTCAGCATCAGAAAGTCGTATCACTGGCATTCTCCACTCGATTCGTGCAAGTTTAACACTTGCATTCTCTTCACCCTCAGGCGCTATAATACAGTTTTTAGAGTCCTTGGATCGAATCAGCACCAACTCAAACTTGCTATTGAGTATGAGTTCCTTGTGGTCGTCAGCAAATCCCAGAAGCATCGAAAGCGGTACTATGGCGTTGAAGGCTCCATTTGCTGTATTCACAATGTCCATGTCTTCTCCAGGATAGCACCATCCAGCATTCAGCAAGCGATCAGACTCCATTGGATTGAGAGCAGCATAGTTGCGTAAAGTTGAGGCGATCCCGGGGTTCCTGGTTCGATCAATAGTTGAGCCGTTCATATCCAGTCGAATCTCCTCAAACATGAATGCAATAGCGTTATTGGTAAGCTTTGCAGTAGTAGCTGTTCCATTAGGTTTAGTAATACTCCCCTCGATGTATAGATAACTTCGATTAGGTAAAGTATATAAATCCTCAGCTTGACAAGGGATTCTAATTTCATCATTAGCGTCCAGAGCCGATGTATTATACGGTAAAAACACATGTTCCTCTTCTTTAGTGATCTTGTCATCGAATGTCGGTGCGCTGGTAACATTGAAGATGTCCATGATTATAGAAGTCTAAAGCCCAATACCTGGAGGAAGTGTCGATTGCGTGATGTTAACCCTCCGGGTGTCAAGGGTAGAGTATGATGTGTGCGTTGAATCACTCCCTTATTATATCCTCGACGTCGTTGACTTCTTCTAAAATCTATTGGCATTGCAACGGATGTGAAGCCTCATGCTTATATCCTCGTTTCTAAAGTCAATGATATTACCACTTTGGTCCACTACACGAAGACTAATTTGCTCTATAGCATTGGTGTTTATGATTGGAAGGTAAATTGGATTTGACGGCTCTTGAGAAATATGATATCCAGGCGGAACAGAAGGGAAGAACTCGTAGATCGAGTGGCCGCTTTTACCATCGATGAAAGAGCCTGTTGCAATACTGCACTCGATTCGAATGATGCTCACCTTAAATATATTCACCAGGTAATCAGATTCAGACAGCTGATTAGCCGGAATAACTTTACCTCTGAAGCCCAATAGCGAGCCTATAGAACGATCACCGGAAAAATCAATAGTGAAAGGGCACTTAATTTCAGCTTTCATTGTGTTATTATTAGGTCTAATAAAGAAGACATTCTCATCTACACCTAGCTTATCTCTGATGTATTCATTAATATCAGGAATCTCATAAGTTCCATCAGGTATATCAATGATCTTAATTTCATCATTGTGCATGTAATGAAATTGATTATTACTCCAATCAACATTAGGAATTGAATAGAAGGTTTCAAAATTCAGTAGAGCAATCTCATAATGATACTTTGGATCTAGCTGAAGAGGTGGATTCAGGTATGTAGTAAGCACAGACTCATTGCCATTGACTGCAATAGTGTAACTCATTGCGAAAGAAATTGCAAGCACAAGTGCCCACAGATGACTGAGCTGAAACTCTGAAACCTCTTAGTGTTATACAGTACCTTAACATTTCTGAGGTACCTTTCTATCTCTTTTGGAGGCTTCAAGTTTCCAAAGCTATCGAAATAAAATGACACGTTGCCATCCTTCTTTATAGCAACCCAATGAGTGCCTTCATTCTCTGAAGTATCGAGATTAACAATAATTCTCTCTCTGTAACGAGGTCTTGAGGGTAGCTGATCGATCATGTATACACCCCTAAAATGAGGAATGTTTAAACGTCGGGCATACAAGTCGAGGTCTATGTTACTTAATGCTTTTTCCGGGACAAGTATAGCCCTCTGCCGGAGTTTTTTGAATTTCCTTTCTTGCTCGGCCTCCTCTTCCTTTCGGTGTTCCTCGCCTTCTTCTTCTTCTTCTTCTTCTTCACTCGTAGGCCTTTCCCTCTTGCTTCAATTTCTTTGTCATGTCTCATCATTTCAGCAAGTTGTTTATCCGCAGTCTTTTTCTTATTTACAGCAGAGGCTATTTGTGCAGCGCCTCCAGCGGCGGCTCCTAGTGCTGCAATAATTGGTATGAGTGGTAGAAATCCTCCTCGTTTCTTCTTCCTGGATCCCGCACCAACAGCTACCTTACCCTTCATGATGGTTGTTACTAGTCGGGCTGCCAACCTTTCACCTAATGTAGCATCAGATGATTGCACTCTTTTCCAGGCCTTTTCAGCCAAGATTTTGTCTGCAACGTTCCTCGAAGCAGATTCCTTATGCTGTGCGTGGGCTATGTCGTGAAGCTTACACGCTTCGTCTAAAGGATTTATTCCGGGGTCTCCTCTCTTTAGTCTTTTTTCTAGCTTTGTCCCAGGTCCACAGTATCTGTAACCAGGCAAATGTGCTTCAAATGGCAGCAGGTTAATGAGAGAGTTAATTAAACCGGAACCTCTTGAGACCTTAACCCCCTTAGCGCTCATGGTACACTAATCGATTTTAATGGCACATAGTTCTTTTATACGCTGTCATTGCTTCCATTTATTAGCATATATACATTAAGGATGATTTACTTTATTTTAGTTGCTACGATGGAGCTGGTGAAGCAAGATTGCTCGCTGCCTATCCAGGTGCTAGACTTTGAAAGTGACTTTAGACGCGATCGTCACGGGAAGCTGTTTCCAGGCAATGTTAGAGCGCTAATTCTAGGTAGCTCCAGTGCTGGAAAAACAAATGTATTACTCAATATGATACTTCACGAGAATGGACTACGCTTTGAAAATGTGTACATTTATTCAAAGTTGCTATACCAGCCAAAGTATCAATATCTTGTTAAGCTGCTTGAAAACATTGAGGGTATAGGTGTGTATACTCACGAAGACGGTGAAAGCGTCTTGCACCCATCAGAAATTAAAGAAAATTCAATCTTTATATTTGATGACGTCATCACTGAAAAGCAAGACGAGATTGCATCCTTTTACAGCATGGGCAGACATCGAAATGTAGATTCAATATATCTAGCACAATCCTATGCCAAAGTCCCAAAGCATTTAATTAGAGATAATGCGAACATGATTATACTCTTCAGACAAGATAATTTAAACTTGAAACATGTATATGAAGATTACGTAAACACAGATATGACATATACTGAATTTAAAGATTTGTGCAAAGGTGTTTGGGAGATCTCTACAGAAGGAAGACCTTTTATGGTAATAGTTCCCGAATTTCCGATGAATGACGGTCGATATAGGTGCGGATTCGATGTATATATTAAAGTTGTTAATAAAGAAATTGCTCATTCATAGTTCATCATGAGTATTGACAGGTTTGGATCACAGAGGGTTGCTCCAGTGAAAAGATCGCTACATCAATTTATCATAAACAGAGATGGAAAAGGAAATTACCAATTCAGGAACAAGAGACTGTGCATTGTTCAGGATCCTGAGGAGGACGACGACGCAAGCACTAAACGCTACGTGGATACGCTTACGTCTTCTACTGAAAATCGAATGCAGGAGTTCACGGAAAAAACGACATATCAGCGCATGGGCGAACTTCAAACTGCGCTTAGGGATCACATCCAGAAGTCGCTAGACGTGCAACATGATGCTCTAATGGAATATCTGAATAAAAATACCCTTAAACGAGACGATGGAAACAACATTATCCTGGATTCTATAAGATTGAAGATAATGCTGCCACCTCAAGAGGACTATGACGTGCCAAATAAGAAGCATGTATTAGAATATATAAGTGCAAGAACACCACCGCTCGATTCAAGCGGTAACGTTTCATTCCAAAAAAGAAGGCTAATTGAAGTAGCAGATCCTGTCGATGACAGTGATGGAGCAACAAAAAAGTTTGTTAAAGTTCACGTGGGAAGGAAACAAAATGAAATGCGCCAAGATTTAAACAGTAGACTTGGTGCAATAAGTACCACAGTTACAGAAACAGTGGGAAAACACATGGAAACTATGGCGAACCGCCAGAAATCAATGGATGGGCATCTGACATCTGCAATGGATAATATCAATACCCTTAAAACACAAATGAAAGTCGTAAATTCATTAGTAGAGCAAATGAGAGGGGAACATGTAATTACACTGCAGACGTTGCCTTTCAGAGGGAAATCACAGAGGTACATGTTAACAACAGGTCTTGAATATTACAAATCAAGCGTAAACGGCGAGATTGTTTCTTGCTATATGACGTCACCAACAGCTCCTACTGTAAGACCTGATACAATAATTGAAATAAATAACAAGTCTCTGAGAGCTCTGCCTGCACCAATTGCAAATGGTGATAAACTAGCCTTCACTGCTCCTGCAAATCGTGTAAGGGACGGCCATTTTCTAAATATCGAGCTGAAAATCTCTTATAAACTGAAGTCTGCTAAATAAATAGGGTATATATTAAGGTGAAAGTCTAATTTCAGTGTCATTTCAAGATGGACAGCGAGTGCATACGAATTAAAGAATCTGTAGCCATGCACACGAAGGCTATAAGAGAAAAGTTACGTTCTCTTAAAGGTCAGCAGTTTGAAACCCAGAGAGTGATGAGTGAAGCTCTTCAACCAGTGACAGATCCGCTTCAAGATATACTTGAAATACAGAAAAAGAATACTACAAGCAAGGAGGAATCACCAAAAGACATGAAAGATGAGAAACTCTACAACTACCTTAATAAAGTTCGAAAGAAGGACAAAAATGAAATAGATTCATCATATGGAGTACGATATGAGGATGGCAGCTACATGCTAGGCAACAAGATTATTGATTTCATCAATAATAAAGTTCGAATAGGGGACGAAACGTATGAAACCACGCCTGGATTGAAGGAACTCATCTTCAAGAGAATACCTGAAATGCATGCATACACCGAGGATGACCTTGAAACATACAGTAAAATACTTAAAGCAACACATGTTCATCGAAGAAACTTCAGCAAGCACGGGCCGCTGAGATCGGGTAATTCCTACAAGTATAAAAGCGTTATACGTCCTCTAGTAACGAAACACAAGGGATTAGGACTACAGTGGAAAGAACATCGCCCTAATACGAGGCAAGACTACATCTACTGGACCGACCCTAATGATCTGGTGGATCGCCTTAGGCTACTTGTGGCATCCAGAGACGCAGGCAATAACAATCATACTCAAGAAATTGAAGAGATTATTCAAGAACTAAAAGCGGCAAAGGTTATAGCATGACATCAGTGAAGCAACATATAGCAAGCGAGCTCCATGCTCCAGCCCGGAGAAACTTCATGCGTCGAAAGATTATCAGCAAGGGGCTCCACGACTTGGTGCAGATCGACTTGGTGGAGATGATACCGCATGCAAAAATCAATAAGAATTTCAAGTACATCATCATTGCAATCAACTTCTATTCTAAAATGGCATATGCGAGACCTCTAATGGACAAGACAGGACTTCAAGTTGCAAAGGCTATGGAAGATATACTGCAAGAAATGATAACCCCACCCAAGAACATACAGAGTGATAATGGAAAAGAATTTTATAATAAACATTTTAAAAATTTAATGGCAAAATATAACATCAATCACTACAGTACCTATACCCATGTGAAGGCAGCTGCTGTTGAACGATTAATAAGAACTTTAAAAAATATGATGTATCGCGAATTTCTAGCCAATGGATCATACAAGTGGCTAGACCTTTTACCTCAGATCATTGCAAGATATAACAACACTTACCACTCCACTATTCGAATGAAGCCTATAGAGGTGAAGAACAATGATCTTCTTCTGACTGTTTACAACTACACTCAAGATCGAAAAGAGAAGAGAGGGGCAAGAAAGTTTAGTGTTGGTGATTATGTGAGGATATCAAAGGACAAGGGACATTTTGAAAAGGGCTTTGAAGCTAATTGGAGTGTTGAAATATTTCAAGTTGTTCATGTGAATCACACCAATCCCGTTACATACATGCTAAAAGGTAATGATGGTGACGAGATAAAGGGGTCCTTTTATGGTCATGAACTGCGACCTACACTGTACCCTAATACATTTCTGGTAGAGAAAGTATTACGCAGGCAGGGAAATAGGATTCTTGTAAAGTGGTATGGATTCCCTAATACTCAATGGATTGACAGAAAGGATTTATTGTAGAAAAATAATAATGAAAATAAAGAGGCTTTCATTCCACAATAATGCGTGTTTTTTTATTTCACTGTATATATATATTGTATTAAATAAGAAAATCACTATTTAAAAACATTTGGTGTTTACATGGTTTACATGATTAAAAATCAATAAGTTGTTTTAAGTAAAAAAAATCATAAACAAAAAATTACATATATATATATATATACAACATTATCATTTGCATTTTTAGGTCAATCTTCATATATACACACACACTCACACACACACACAATATATATACATGATAAAACACTCGCTCACTAGACTGCATTTTACATACATTTTATAAAACTAAAAATCAATAAATTAATAAATAGAAGAGCTAAACATTTACATTATCCATGTGCATATATAAATACACACATACACAACCACCCACGCATACACCTATACACACGCATACACACACACAGAAAAGCAATTTGTTTAAAAACTTCGCAACTAAAAATTTACACAACTAAAAATTTACATATATACATCTAAGGGTCAGTCATACTCAGACAATAGTGACCCCAGGCAATTGTCTGGTCTGAACCTTCAATCAGTTTTCTCTTATCGTCTCTACCACAGAGAGCGACCTTATTCATTTCTATGGTCGAGACTTTATGTTTGAAACTTCGAAATGTTGTTGTTTTTGTTAAAACTTTTTTTCTAATATCATTTAGACAGCCGAAATAGTGCTCAAAATTTATGTTGCGCATGCCGGTCTTGTTGATGCCCTTTGCTTTCATCATAGTTTGGTCCTTGTATCTGTAAGCATATAACTTGGACCTTAGCCCAACATATTCTATCATAGGGACTCCTGCAAGCTCATCCTTGAACAGGCCGATGACTTTCTTGTTTTGCGGTGTAATTCCATAGCTGTTTTGTGTTTCGTAATTTGATGTGTCAAAATGCTCTTGATTTTCCTTAATAAATTTGTATATGTCGCTTGAGGTTTCCAGAATAAATGAATCCGTATCCATGTAATTTAAAATTAAATCTTCTAGGCCTGGCTTCAATATATTGTAATAAAAACTGTACATAATATGCTTGGATATATCAAGGATGGCTTGCCCTATGTAGATGGGTTTGTTCATGTAAATTTCCTCTCTGGCAAGTTCTATCCCTACAAGATTTTCCGCAAATAAAATGCTCCGAACGTAAGTTGGTCGCGCTGTCAATTTCTTGCATTGCTTCCAACTTGTAAAGATGCGGAAGTCATTGTATTTGCGCACATTCTCAATAAATTTGCCATATACAGAGTTGTTCATTTTCTTCCATAAATTCTGACCGAATTTGGAAGTTTCCCTTGCACGTCTCTCTGTATTTATATTGATGTAGGTTTTCAGCCATTCTGACTGATCATATGCAACCACTCTATGGATCTTCTTTAACTTCATACCCAAGTCAATGCACTGCTGGAGGTTTCTATAGTGCAAGGTATATTTCTCTTTGTTCTCTAGTGTTGCCAGCAGTTTCTTGTATTGGCCTCCAGGTGGTATCTCACTTTTCGGGCAGAGAGGAAGGTTATTATGCTCATCGTGTAGGTGCTCAGGGTACTCGAGGTCGACTTCCAAAACGTATCCAGTTGGGGAATCAGGAGCAACAGCAAAGAAGTTTATGTTTAAAATTTCTTCTGGCAGAAGCCATCTGAGGTTCTTGTGTGGCATATGGCTCGCCATTGAAGCCCCATATAAATTGTTTATGTCGAGATATGCAAAATATAAGTCTTTTTGTGTCTGTTTATGTCCAGGAAGGTACTTGTTGTTTGCTTTAGCATGTCTCTTTGACACTGTGCACATTCCGCCCCTGATTCCTCCCTCAAAGAATTTGATCATTTCCTCATCATGGATGAGGTCAAGCTTGACCTGAGTCACCTTGAGCATTGCATCAAATGCAAGTCCTGGTAGGGTATAGTACCAGCAGGGGTCCAAGTTATATACTTCCAGAGAAAGGTCCCTAAACTTCTCGAATGCATCGGCCAACAAGAGCGTATCCGTTTTCAAATAGAGGTCGCTGTATTCGCCTAGATTGCTGATGTTGAAGGTGTTCCAGACTTTGACAGCATGGTTGTATTCCTCTTGTGTTATATTGTCAAAATTTTCAATTGAAGGGAGTGCTGTTTCCTCTAGTTTTGAAGGAGAGTCGACGTAACTGTAAGGGAATATTCCCTTAGATCTCACTAACTGCTGATGTTCAGGATCGGGATACTCAGAGTTTGTGATCTTGAACTCATCACTACTCAGCATGCAGGCTAAACTAGATAGCTTATCGTCCAAGAACTTAAAGCTATCTAGAAACCTGAAAAAGATAGTCCTGTACTTTTTGCTGAATGATATATATCGCTCAGAGGAGCTTGAGATACACGAAATGGGGTGATCATCATATGCCAGGTGGTGCATCAGGAAATGGCTGTCATAATTGCTAAGGCAATGAAAAAAGATGGGTATAAAGTCAGGTACCCGTCTATTTAAATTGCATGCATTATGAGCAGCCCCCAGGAATACACCGGTCACATGGCAGTGGTCACGTACCTTCAAGTCATCTACCTCAAACTCCTTCTTGCATATGTGGCAATGACGAGCATTATCGAAGTCAGCCACATCCTGAGCAGTCATGGTCATTTCTTCATTGCGGCTATATTGCTCAATAACCATGTCGGCTATTGACCTGAGTTCAATGAAGAACTCCTTGATTGCATCAGGACCTCTGAATAGCTTAAACCTCGACAATGAATCGTCATGGCGACATACGAGCTTAAGCGATATAGAAATAGCCTCATGATGCTGGATAGCCCGAGTCCAGCTCTGATTAGCCGACGGTTCACAGGACTGAACTCGGGCTAACACGCTCTCAATATCGGCATACACAACAAAATTTACAGGACTACCCTTCGAGTATGATGAGAACTCAATCACTTCACCCTGATTAGGCATTTTGAGCACCTGGCACTGCATGCACTTCAATTGATGCTTTTTAAAAGCACCTTCATTATTGAAGTGCTTCAGGCAGGGCTCGCATACCCATTTTTTCCCTTTATATTTATTGATTTGCATTGAAGTCAGCCTTGACATATCCTTAATCAGGCAGTAGTGAGATCTTCCATCTTGTTCAATTAGTAGTAGGTTGACAGTTAATTCTTTCCTGCTGCTGGTTTGGTATAGTGGTATAATTGCGCACTCCCTTTCTATTCCAAATACTGAAACTGATGTTTTGCTGTTCAAAGTCTGGAATCTGGTGTAGGCTAACAGGGAAGTCTATCCCTCTGTAGTTAAATGCAGTGAATAACTGTTCTGCAGGGTATTTGCTCGTTCTTTGACTATCGCGCTTTGCGGGATACTTTGCAGCGAGCAAACACCATGCAAAACAGTATTCATCTATGTTTTTTATGTTTATTACAGCTTTCTTGGTTTTGATAGCAGTGGGTAACTCTATGTATCGCGATGCATTCAAGGGATCATAGAAGCTAGTTCCAATAACAAGAGCCCTGACAGCGAACAGAGATTTTGAGCTTGCACCTCCTTCGAAATTCGAGATGTTTTCTAGCATTTCATCGACCATAGAAGTGTATAAGGCATCGAGATTACTTGATTGAAGACCCAGTTTTGTCTTGCTATTGAAAAAGATGGTTTCTGCATGCTCTTTTTCAGGAGATTGTATTAGGTAGGTGATCTCTATGGAGGCATTTACTTTAAACCCAGAAGAGCTTCTCCCGAGTACAGAAACCATCTCTCCCAATACAAGATGTCTGCATTCCTGCAGAAATTGACTGGGGTCAGCTATCTCTAAAGAGTTTTCTATGCGGCTATTGAAAAGGCGGCTCTTGAACGCCGATTCAATAACCTTACACTCTAGCTGAGTATGACTAACCTTTAGTTTTTTGGTGTTGTTCCCGTACTCGGTGTCGTCGCTATCGGAGTCAGCAGTGGTGGTTGGGTTGTCGCAATGCATGCGACCGATGCCTGATGGCCCTGCAATTGGTGATGGAGGAGCCATAGAAGATCCTGGGCGGGCGAGGGGGCTAATTGTTTGTCCGTGTTCCTCTTCAGCCTCGTGAGGTCTTTTGGTACCCCGGAGCATTGCATCCTCAGGCTCCGGGCTCGTGACCACTATTGAAGGTTCTATAACAATAATAAAGTGGAATTAATTGGAATGTCAGTTGAAATAGAAATGCAAGAATATAAGTTTATTAAATCATTGAAGAAAAAATCTTAAAGTCACATGTTAATGTCACGATAATTATTTATATAATTGCATATTTTAATAAATAATAAAACGAGAGAAAAAGTTGATAGAGAAAAGTTATGCGTTAACGTTACGATAATTATTATGTAATTGTATTTTAATCAATAAAAATGAGTAAAAAATTTTATTGAGGAAAGTTTTGCGTTAACGTTACGTTAATTATTTATGTATTGATGTTACTAGAATAAATGAAGTTAAAAAATCTCACCATTCAATTCACGAAACATCTGCAGGTATACGGTCCTGTATGCACAATTTTCACAAGTGCACACATCGATGGAAATAATCGCCCATGGATCCCCTACAAGCATCAGCGCAACATCCTCGAATCCAGGAGGCGGCGGGGTCAGGTAGTCCTGTGAAAAGATAGGCGAGGGCAAGCTACCACCATCGTCCATCTCCCCCGCCCCGTCTGAAGTTGTTTCAGGAACTAGAACAAAGAAGCAAAGCAGAATTAGCTTCACATTGAATATTTTGATTGAAAGGTGCTAGTAAATTGAATGCTTCATTCCATTATTGAAGCTCTGAATTGTTCTCTGGTTATACATGGATTAATGATAAAGATAACATTTCTAGAAAAAGTGTAATAATATATCTAAACTCACCGTTCGCTTCGTTAAGCATCTTTATTGCAGCAACTTGGTATTCGCAGTTATTGCACATGCAACATTGGTCCGAAGCGCTGCCCATGCCACCATTCACCCCTGTAACGGGAGTGACATCCTCAAAACCAGGTGGCGGCGGGATAATATAATCACCCCCCGATAGGATTGGTGACGGGGGGCTATTAAGCATGTAAGTGCCTTGCAGCGGCACATCTGGTATCAGGTTCCCCGCCAGGGGTGTCGGCATGTTGTACATTGTGCTGTTATTAGCGGGCTCTCTATTGACTTGCATAAATTGGTTAAGTCGAGAGCCCGCTCCTCTGACGAGTGCCGCTCTTGCGACTCCCATTGAGTTTGCAGTATTACCTGTGAAAAAGTTTAAATGTGTAAATTCAATTGTTTTTTTATAACTGATAAAAGATGAATGAGTAGAGAAAGACGTGTAATATGAAATAAATGAGTAGAGGAAATCGTATGAATGTTAATAGAATGCTTTGTGAAAAAGTCGTATGAAGCTTTACGGAAAGAGGAACGTGTAGCGAAAATCATATAAATGTTACAGAAGAATGTGTGTTGAGAATATCATGTGAATGTTTATGCATGAAGAACGTGTAACGAAAATCATATGAATGTTAATAGAAGAACGTGATGAGAAATCATATGAATGTTATTAGAGGAATGTTAATAGAAGAACGCGATGAGAAATCATATGAATGTTAATAGAGGAATGTGGCGGGAATATCATGAATGTTTGCAGAAGAAGAAGAATGAGCGGTGAAATCATGTGAATGTTAATAGAAGAAAGTGTAGCGAAATCGTATGAACGTTAATAGAGGAACACTGATTAGAGACTAAGTATGAATGTTTATGCCGGTATCTAAAGAATTATTTTTACACCATTGATGAAAGCACTACATTTTTTAACAATTCTGATGTTAATTATTAAAGAAATGAAAAATTTAGATAAACAATATGGTATTCTTGCAATGATTCGTGTTTCACTTAGTCATGTAAAAAACTCACTCACCTTGCATTATGTAGATGATGAATGCAGTCTGGAAGACAATATCACTAAATTCGATGAAGCGAATCAATATACTTTAACTTAAAAGTCGTAGTGGCTTTCTTATGCGCCAGCGCTGGTTTATATAGGGAGCCTAGAGCCCCTCAGGCAATTTCAAGCGTTGGTGTGGCGGGGGGGAGAGATGTTACACGTCACGTGATTATTGTATCCAATGACATCATCTCTTTCAGCGCATGCGCGCGTTGGCATGGCAGGGAGAGATGTTACACGTCACGTGACATCGTCTCTTGCAGCGCATGCGCAGAGAGAAGTAGCCCTCGGGCAATTCAGGTGACGCCTGGAAGTCGGGGGGGGGGTGGAATGGGGCTGGCGATGCTTGTCTCGTGGGAACTCAAGGCTCCCTCTTTTCCCACAGTCAGTGCACGTAAAGGTTTTTTTTGATATCTCTGTTTGAAAGAGATAATTGTTGTGTTACATGTATGTGCATGTGTGTGCATGCATGCACCTGTGTATGCCTGTTGATGTATGCACATGTGCTCGTGTATATGGGAAGCGCCTGGATGTGTACAAGTTGTGGAGAAATAAAATAAAGAATCGTGTCTAGGCATCGGAATATCTAAGTATACGCAGGGGTTTAATATCAATAATTATATTTGATAAATACATTTTTAATATGCCCGTGCATAGTTTAATAGTTATTATAGCGTTTCGCAGGGCAGGATTCGAACTATGGACCTCTGGTTCCTAAGAGTACAGATCGTTAAACATTGTAATGTCGTGTATATTAAATTATATTTGTTAAACACATTTTAATCTGACCGTTCACTCTTCAATAATTTAGTATTTATTATGGCGTTTCGCTGGGTAAGGTTCGAACTATGGGCTTCTGGGTTCCTAAGAATACCTTTCATTAAAACAGCGTAATGTATAGAATTAAATTATATTTGTTAAATACATTTTTAATCTTATCGTGCACTCTTCCGTAATTTAATAGTTAGTAGGCATAGAGCTTGCAGGGTAAGACTCGAACTAGAAACCTCTGAACGGTCTTTAATCAGGGTAATGATATAATAATGTTTTACCCTAAGAAAATATCAACTTGGATACCTAAGTATACGCATGTGTTTAATATATTTTTAGAGCACGCCTCCGTAATTTACTAGATGTTACACATTAGAGTTTGCAGGGTAAGATTCGAACTAGGGTCCTCTGAACGGTCTTTCATTAATTAGGATGATGATGTATAAAAAAATTAAATTATATTTGTTAAATACATTTTCAATCTGGTCTTGCATAGTTTAATAGTTATTGCGCGTTAGAGCTTCACTTGGTAAGACTCTAGCTAGAATTCTCTGAACGCCTTTTTATTAATTAGGGTAATGATATAATAATATCAATCATTAATTTCTCATTAGCAATAAACTTTTGATTACAGTAAGAATCGAACACAGATCTATGGATATCACTCAGAGGTTTAATGCACGTAATGAAATGCATATTAGGCGCTTTTTCAGTCACTGCCTGAAACAGAATGCTTGTTAACTATGCTCGGATATATTCGTATGAGGTCGTAAAACATCGGAGAGAACTCCCTCAGGCAAAATCATGATGGCCGACTATGACGTCACGCAGAGCTGGTAAACAAGTTTCTCTCTCTTTCACACAAACAAGGACAGGACGAGTATAAAGCAACCCTCGAATTCTTTTGTTAAACTAGCAGGTGGCCAAACAATGGAAACGTCGCAGGTGTCTTTCTAAACTAGCCTTGCACAGAACAATAGAAAGGCACACACAATAGAATCTCTTACACAATGGAAAGGGTCAGGCTTTGTTATTGGGATGGGAACGCTGCAGGTGTCTTTCTAAACTAGCCTTGCCAAGGACAATAGAAAGGCACACACAATAGAATCTCTTACACAATGGAAAGGGTCAGGCTTTGTTATGGAGCAGGTGTCTTTCTAAACTAGCCTTGCCAAGGACAATAGAAAGGCACACACAATAGAATCTCTTACACAATGGAAAGGGTCAGGCTTTGTTACAACCCTAATTCATCATGGGCTTTGTTCATTTTGACAGCTGAAGGTTAAGCATTGTTCTTTTGTTAAAAGCTAGTGGAACGAGTATGCCACGTGTTCGACACACAATGGAAGTGGGGGTGGGTAACTGACCAGGTGCAGAAGTGGCCTGATGTGGGATGGGTAGGAAAAACATCTCGCCTTTGTTACAGAACCTTAAATTTATGACCCCTTTGTTCGTTTTGACAGTTGATTGACAGCCTTAATTACTTAACTGTCAAGCTTCCATTGTGCTCAACAAGATTTATGGCCCTCAGGTGCAAGTAAAACTACCAAGGCACAGCGGGGGGTGGGGGAGGGGGAGGGGGCGGGGGGCTAATTAGCATATTAATTGCATTCCATGCATATTAAGTGCGCCAGAATCCCTAAATCTACCCTACTACTGTATAGCAAAAATAATGTTGATATTAAATATGTTTAAGATCCATTCTTATTTAAATAAAAGCGATTTTTTTTATGTATGGATGTAAATTAAGTGACAGTATTTAGCAACTCTGAATAATGAAGATTGCAATAATAATTCTTGCACCACCTTTAGGTGGGATCGATGTAGAGGAACATTTCCTCTTTTTTTCACTTCATACGTTCATACTTTCTTTTCTCTCGCTCTCTCTCTCTCTCTCTCTCCCATACACACAAACAGAGAAAGAGAGAGAGAAGAACAGAATTGTAGTGATTTTAGGTGATAATAAGAAACATCTAAACAAGTACACGGTCCAGCAATGTACCCAGATCTACCCGCCTAAAAGCTTTCCGTGATTCGCTCGGCGTAAAGATGACAAGATGTAGAAGTACCAAAACACTTGCATGCCCGCTTCTCCAAATTTTGTGATTTTGAATCAAGAAATGGATCTCTGTTGCCTAAATACAAATAATGTTGTATTCCTGTTTACCTATTTATTTGTAAAGCACTGTAGTTTATTAGTAAATTAGCAATTCATTTTCAGTTGGCTTAAGCTGGTGTAGTGGGTTACATTCCACGACTGTGACAACTTCATAGATTATATTCAAAGATCTATATTTTCTAAAGTGGTTCCTAAATAGATCCTCGGCTGTTCAAACTTTCTGAGTATGCTTTGGTGCATCTGCGAATAATTTGTAATAGGCGCAATACGATCACTTCAATCTGGGAAGCTTTTGCGCCACATGCGATTGGCCTACGTGATATCGTCACTATGCTTGCAATTGGTTTATTTATTATTTTATGTTTTATTTGCTTCATCACCATTATTGTTAGGAATAATATTATATAGTAATTACTTCTAATGATAAATTAATAATAATAAGTTTCCACACAAAATTTAGAAAATGGAAGTTAGATTGGTACTAATACTGGCAGTAGGGTCAATGCTGACGCAGAAATTTGTATCACAAATTAGTAAATGTCAGAGTGATTGTGGTGTGAATATGCATTGTTGTGTGACATTGATTTGAGATGTTTGTTGATTGTAATTATTGTCGAGAAGTAAGTTTATACGGCCTTAATGAAACTGACAATAATAGCGTGCAATAATGTAGCGACGGGGTGAGCTGTTTATCATTATTAGAGACGAGCAAATGACGTAATATTGGCGCGTTTTTCTTAGGAATTTGCGGGAACATTTTCCCTAGAGCATATGTTTTCGTAATTTTCATTGGATATAAAAATAGACGCTAATGTTGGCGCGTTTTATTAACCAATTGCAACTCGGTTATAATCTTTAGGCATATCGGGGTGTGGGAGTATAAAAAGGGTTAAGTCAGAGGTAGATCCCTCCAGTCCATCGGAAACATTTGTACATTACACGTCTCTAGTCCATTGGAAACATTTGTACATTACACGTCGTCGAGTTCAACAGAAACAGTCATGGTGAATAGATAGCATAGTTTATCGATTCGCAGGTTACGCGTAGCAAAGTTATGAAAAATCTCAAGTGTCGTAAAGTTAATTACACAAAAAGTTGAAGTGCGCGAATTAATAATGTGCAGTAAATAAATTATTATAACAGTTTCAGTTTGGCGAGTGTCAAGATTAATATGTGAAAGTGAATAATGTGTTAAGACAATAAAAGTATAAAACAAATTCTTTTATCAGTGTTATCTTTGCATAAAAACTCCTTTCCGTTTACACACCTGATTAAGAGATTTGCTTGATCGAGAAATCATAGCTAGCCGGAGGACAGTGAACCAAAAAAATTAAATACAATAATAGGCGCTCAGTAAAAGATAACACGAAGTGACCGCGACAAATTGTCTTTTATACGTGCGGCAAATAAACAGTAGCATTCTTTCAAACAAACACTAATACCATCGCAAATTGGCTACCACAACGTGGAGCTAACAAACTTAACAAAGAATACCGCCGCAATGCCAGATTGAAAGACGTTTACGATGCCGTTTATAAAAAGGCTGTCTATGTTGTGTACATACTAGCAGGATCACGCTGGAATAGCGTTGCAATATGAAGGGCAAAGTTATAATAGGAGCGCTTGTATATGAAAGCTGGCCAAAGGCTTCGAAAAGCAGTTGATATACATACAGCCGTATCCTAATGTGGTGTACAAATAAATATTTAGGCTGATAACGACCACTAAGGTTTTAATGAAAGAAAATGAAGACGTTAGGGACAACCATGGGACCAACGAGAGATCTTTAATACCCAAATATGTAGTTCACGTATCGTGTAAAGAAGGTGCTAGTGGATAATACGGAATGACAATAATTATTTCTAAAGCTTTTAATGAAAACGGAAGAAGAATTCCGTCAATATTTCACTTTTCAGCTTAACTTTTGCGTCAGTTTGTGTACATAAATATGAGACGCATACTTCCACCGATACAAACAAGTATGTTACAATTTCACGATCCATGACCTCAAGAAATGAATCGTTTGTGCTAATCAATGACAGTAAAAATATTCTTATATCTTGTGTATGTGAAAGCATATTAAGATACATTTGTGACATACATGGTGTACATTTAACTATTACATTATTTTTTGGACACATGTATCCTTCTAAGCACTAGATAATGGACGCTTGTATTCCCATCGTATTTTGCTTCTTGCTTGACAAAACGAGATAAGGAAACATACATACAACTGTTTCAAAGTTTATTTAGGAAGTTGAGCAACTATGTTTAAGTTTCCAGTCCAAAGTCATAGCAGTGGACTTTTAAAATTTATCCATCGCTATATCAAGTCAGTGTAAAGTGAAGTAGTGAAAATTCTCGGCTGTATGTTTTATCTAGGACAAGCTTGATGGCGCAAGATTCAACATTTCATACTAGTTAATTTTACGAAGATTCAACATCTACAAGGTAATCCAGAAAGTCCCAGACGTTTTGAAATAAACAATTAACAAAATGCAAATATCTACCTTTATTATCTACATTTGAAAGGTACACTTTGAACCTATTTTGCTAAATAATCGCCATTCAAATTGAGGCATTTATCATACCGTGGCAAAAGTTTTTCAATGCTCTCTCTGTAGAAATCTGCTGCCTGCGACTTCAACCACATGCAGTTCAGCGTCAGTATCAAAGCATCAATTTCATCCACCAAACTCCGTGAAATTTGTGGAAAATGTTCCGAAAGTTCTGTAATCGTGAAAGGACGATTTTCACGAACTTTGTCATTGATTTGCATTGACAGTTCATCAGTCATAAGGCTAGGCCTACCACTGCGATCCTCGTCGTGAAGATTGGTACGGCCATTTTTAAAATCAATGCACCATTCCCTAACTCGGCTTTCACTCATTATTCCCTGCCCGTAAACATCACAAAGTTGACGATAAATTTCAATTGTTTGTTCTTTTTAGCCAACCGCACTTCACAAGTGGCGGGATTTTCTATTGCAGCGCACATTTTAGCAACTCACAGAGAGCACAGTAAGGAAGGCACAGTCTTCACGCTACCACAGCTGGATGCGTACTAAATGTAGAAATGTTCTGACACCAAGATGGCGGCTCTAGCCCTACTCATCGCCACGATAGGCCAAAACGTCTGGGACTTTCTAGACTGTCCTCGTATACAAGGTTAAGTGGTTCTGTCATATTTTTGGTCTCTTAGTATTTGCACCGGGAAGAAGTTGGTGATTGCTTTTTGTTTTGATATGAGTGAAAGTGAGAAAAAACCTGTCGGTAAGTAAATCATGGGAACTGCAATTATCTTGTAGGCTTATATTTAAAAGAAGACAATGTTAACACCCCAGATGTGAATTGAACTCTCTACCAAGTTGACTCACACTACGAATACATGCGAATGAGTCTTTTTATAGCAAGTTCATCTAGCTCTTTTATTCGCTGCATTTAAAAAATGCTCGTATGTTTAACACACCTCAAACACAAATATACACGAAGATTAATAACGTGCTGCTGTCCCCCATGGAAAGAAAGATAAAGCAAAAGAATATTTATTATTAGATCATGGAAGTTTGAATTAAGAAATAAAAATCTAGTCAGTTATCTCGAATGAAACACGCGAAAAATGCATCTGAATAAATCTAAGTACACATAAAAGTTGCTGTATTTAGATTTGTTCAAATGTGGTATTAGGGACGAATTTTGAGGATCGATTTTATATCTATAGTTCTTATTAAGAGAACAATTTTAAACGTTTCATAGTAATATAAATAATTATTTTATCTTATGTTGAAATATTCACGAGAAAAAAGAATGCATTAATACAGTAAACAAGGACAGAGAGGATAGGAGGGACAAGAACTGAAATGTGAAATTTAAAAGGTAGAAATGGTTTTAAGCAGGGTGAGGCTCCATTATGTGGAAGAATTAAAGCACATAATGTTTGATTTTAAAGTGAACTAAACCCTGGTGAGAAGAACTTATTCGTTGTTTGAAAAGACAGGAAATCAGTTTTAAACAGAATGTTTAGAGAAGAAGGAAAACGTGTGCATGAATATTAGTGTAAATAAGTAGAAATTAACTGTGAAGAGAGAGAATGGCAGTGTAATATTTAACTATTAATTTTCATGAATTGTACCAGTTTTCCTATGGGTGTTCAGGGCCAAATTTCAGTAGAAAACAAATTGAAATTTTGCTTTACACTTACCAAATAAATAAACATACATAGTATGTCAGTCCGCAGTATGAGCCAGCATTCAGTACGGCATGTATAGCAATCGTACTATAGAGTGGATATAATCCAACTAGACAATTGCTGACCTAAACCGAAACACAAGTAATATGCACATGTAGTATTTTTACAAGAGTAAAGTCTCAATTCAGTGGGACCCGCGCGAAAGTTCAGCTAATTCGTAGGCGTTCTTGCATAGATGGTATGAGAATGAGATTTGTCCCTTGCTATGCAAAGGGCATGGCAGCCATCGCCTCATCTCGTAGTTTTGAAAAGTAATATTTCAGCAATCTTTGTAAACTAACGGGCAAATATTGCAAATTCAACTTCAGTACACCTTTAAAAATATAACGCTATTTGTGGTTTGATTAAGTAGTGGACCAGAAATAAATATGAAACCGTGTTGGGTGCTTTGCTTACAAACATAAGCTTAATCAGCAACACACTGTATCTGGCTTAGGTTAGCTGAACCCGCTGAAGCGCTCAACAGTGGTGGCGAGACGTGTTTCGAATCCTATGTAAAATGTGGTTTTCTGACTATATGAAGAAAGAAGAAAGTGTGTATACTGTATATTAATTATACTACAAACTAGGTAACACATACGTGCTAGTCACCTGAAAAGCTAACATGTTTTTTCGCTCCACTTTGCATTTTTCTCTAAATAAATGTGCGCTCATCACACAATACTTTGGAATGAAATTGTAGGTTTCCACGGTCATATTCCTAGCTTTATGTCTTTGGGCGTCACATTTGTATACTGAATGTTTAAAAAATAAATTACATATAAAAATAGAGAAGAAATCTAAAATGTCCATTGCACCAAGTTAATATTAACCTTGTTATCTACCCTTTGTGTGACTCGCCGCAACCACGTGTAACTTCGTATACATCCGAGCTGTGGAGTGGTGAAGTTATAGATTTAAATTTAACTTACTCTTCTCCATCGCATTTCCTGTACCTATCATCTACCTTTTCATCTGTTTCGGGAACAAGGCGACGGTGTTCGACGGGTTGCGGTTATACGGTGGCTTGCGCACTGTAGAGATTTCTTCCCTGGCGTCGATGTGGGGACTGACCAGTTAGGTGTCTTCTCTGAGTGGACTCCGCCCCGGAGATGCTGAAGTTTGGCTGCTTGTGGATGGGTGGTGGTGGTGGAGTAGAGTTTAAGGGCCTCTTGACAACTAGAACATTTGGGCCCCTTGTGGATGGGAGCAGACGGCGTCGGATGCGCTCAATCCGGAAGCATTAAGGACCATGTTTATACTTGCGCCCGTCGTTATCCGTATCTGGTCGCCCTTCGTTCTCTGCCGTCAAACCCACCCTCCCGGGGGTCACTGGTAGAAGCAGGGGCCGACTGGCTCTGCCCCGAGGGGGGCTTCCATTTGTTCGTACCTTACCTTTAATGCATAACATGTACTACTTTTCACAAAACTAAATAGTCGACTTTAGTCACACCTGCGCGAAGAGTCACCTAATTCCCAGGCGTTCCTGCAATGATGGAATCAGAATGAAATTTTCCATATGCTTCCCTTCCTGTGCTAGGTCGTGGCAGCCATCGGCTCACCTAGCGGCTTTAAAAAGCAATATTTCCTCAATCATCGAAAACTAACGGGCAAATATTGCAAATTCAACTTCGGAACAATTGTAGAAAATATATTGCTATTTTGTTTCCATTAAGTAGTGGGCCAGAAGTAAAAACGATTCCAGCGTTGTGTGCTTACAAAGGTATCTGAACTTATCTGAAGCGTTAAAGCGTGATTCGGCTGATTAACAGTGGTGGTAAGTCGTGTATCAAATCCCATGTACCATTTGGTTTTCTGTTTCTTACAGGGAACATAACCTGCGCCAAATATAACCTTATACAAATTAATGGACCCTCTTTCTGAGAAACTTCTTCCTTGATAGTGTTAAACTATATAGCTGATTTCACTTCGCATAGCTTTTTAACTTTCGCCCCGTATTATGAACGCTACAATACGATTGAAGCTTTACAATGGAATGCTTTACAAAATATTAATTGCAATTGCTGCAAACAAAACAGAAAATTCGCTTACTTAAACTGTCAATCATTACTCCCGAAACTCATGCATTACTTTGAATACCATATTCAAAGGCGTCTCTCTGTATATCTCATTCACGCACTGTTAATGTTTACATTATCCTATAATGGTTATAAGGAAGCATTATATGCATCATCTTTCTGTTAACAAGCAAGGAAATTAAAATGTTTCAGTCACAAGAAACGAAAGGAATTATTTGGGGAGTTTTGAGTGAACTCAGCAATATTAAATTCCTTTATAGCTATTTATGCAGTAATACGACACACATATGTCAGAAGAGGACTCAAAAGCATTGAAAGTAAATGAGTTTAATACATTACATATCATGAGAAAGCATGTAGTAGTAAAAGGACGGTGTTAATGGTCACAAAAATGTATTCTTGCAACAACGGAATTCCAGTGAATAAAGTAATTAATGGCATATTTAGTAAATTGCACTTTGCAGCGTTGGCATTTTCTTTATTTCCAAGCACTATATAATATTTCCATATCCACATTAACTCAAGGTGTGTTTAATTCTGATTCTCCATTCATGATAAAGAAAACTAAACGAATTAAAGACGGTTGATAATTTTCCATTTCGGAAACAAGCCTACGGGAGGCAAGGATAGAAGCAGCTGGCACTTCTGAATTCCCGGGATAACGATGCAAGGATCTCAGCTATTCCTCAGTGGGATAATTCGCGCTCTATTAATATGAAATTAACTTTTATTCGACGCTAACTTAGCAAAAAATTTCATTGCAAGGGGGAAAGTGTATTTTTTTCGCGCTAGATTTCGTTTCTTAAACTCCTCAAAGGGCATCAAAAGGACAACTCACCCCAACAAAGGGGTAGTATGTATTATCCAATAGTATTCAGGATATGTAGATAATCCTCTATCTTAAATTCTATACTAAGGTTTATGAAAACCTGTTTACAAAGAAAAAATTATTTATATTGGGTTATATAAATAATGGGGTATTTTCTATTATCCAAATGTATTCAAAATTTGTACACAATAACAGCATGCTACTTGTAACTCATATGCAAAGATTTATAAAAACCTGTTGAATTAAAAAGACCTGTCTAAATTTTGTCTAAATTCACCCTCTCTACAGGGGTAGTTTTTATTATCCAAATGTATTCAGAATTTGTACATATTAACAACATTCACTTGTAATTCTTATACAAAGCTTTGTGAAATCTCTGTTAAATAACAAAGCCATTAGTCATTTTGTTAAATTTATCCCTATAAAGCGGTGGTTTTCATTATCCAAAAGTATTCATAATCTGAATATAATTGCAGCAATATGTTAACTAAGAAAATGTGTTAACTAAGAAAATATGTTAACTAAGAAAATACGTTAACTAAGAAATAAGTTAATACATTTTTTTTATATTTACCCCTATATAGGGGTAGTTCCTATTACCCAAATGTAGTATATATTAACAGTATGCTACATGTAACTTCTATGCAAAGTTTCATTTAAAACTATACCGTATGAGAGAAGTAATAATTTTTTGCAGCTAGATTTGCGATTCGTCCCACTGTGGAGCAACCCTAAAAAGAAGCATTGGCTGAACATATATACAAAATTGGGTCACTGTTATTGACTTTGATAAGAATATTTGGAGTTTAGTTTTATGTGACGGATTCTAACACAAAATAATGCGAGAAAGAGTAGAAAATTTTAAACATAAAGGTTTATTGAATACAGATACTGGAAAACCGCGTAATAGAGCATGGAGAACATTGCTCACACAATATAACATAACTGAACACCCACTAGTCAATAGGAACATCAATAGGAGGGGCTGCATGTTTCAGTACAAACAACTGCCAGTGCCCAGAAGCCCTCAACTGCAGGATTGAAACATAAGTACTTTTATAAAAAGTGACGCCGGAAGACAGTGAGGCTGTTAAGTAGTTCACGGCCGTGGAACCTGCAATTTCATTCAAAAGTATTATGTGATTA
Organism: Deroplatys truncata; assembly: GCA_030765065.1. NCBI lineage: Eukaryota > Metazoa > Arthropoda > Insecta > Mantodea > Mantidae > Deroplatys > Deroplatys truncata. The sequence continues at coordinate 180,721,492 of CM060977.1, forward strand.
GCGTACAAGCACAGCAGAGCAACTACTAAATGTAGCGGAAAAACATGTTAACTTTTCAAGAAGCTAGAGCATATGCTTGTATCAACATTAATTATACACACTATCGGCGAACAGCTATCATTGAACCACTTCCACAGGAACGTAGTGGATCTGTGTTATCTATTTAGAGTCTAGGCATTCAAATATTGTTCGTAATGACCTTATAGAAACAATAGTGGGTTTGAATATTTCCTGGAATTCGTACAGTATATATATATATATATGTATATATATGACTAATTTTATATAAAGCAATCTGATGTGACACATTTACGGGCTTGTTCTGCTCACACTTCTAAAGTATTCTTAATATTGTAGCTCTTCTTGTTAATCCAGACAAACTTTCAGCTCATATTTACACATTTCGTTGTACGATACGGTAGGTAAAGCGATAGTCAGATTTTTAAAGGGTGTCTCGCTGTGTGATGGCTTTAAAATTACATGCTCTTTACATGACCCGAGAAAAAATTCATGACTTCCCATTTGAGAAAGTGTAAACATTGAAAACTGAAACAAATAACAGGGAGTATGCTGGAAACGGTTAACTCCACAAAAAAATAAATTGTCGAATGTATTTTACATAAATTGAGTGGTTTAAGGAGATCTACATTTTTTCCAGTAAGATTTTCTGTATCTCTTAGGGTTTATCAATTGTATAAAGATCATTCACAATGAATAGGACTTCACAGAAGTTTTCAGTAAACTCAAGGTATGCATTTCATTTTTCATACAAATACCTTAAAATGTAGTATTTTAAATAAAAGTCATAGTAGTAATAGGAATGTTCCTTCAGAACCACAGACAGATGCCGACAAATGATAAGATATAATCGATATCCTTTGTTCTGTGTTGCCGCCTCCCGCCGGCTCCCTTTAAGGTCTTAGATACCGGCTGGCCTCGTGTCGCTAGGCCCCGCCCCCTCTCTCTATGTGCGCTTACCTAATGCCGACCGTGTCTGTGCCGATAGGTCCTACCCCCTCCCCCATGCGGTCTGGTCGCGTGCCGTAGCGTCCAATCTTGAGGTGTGCGGTAGGGAATGGTTTTCTTGATGCCTGCCGCCCCTCGGCAAATCAATTAGGTAATGTTCGTCCATGCATAAAACATTATTGAAAAAAAGAATTGGCATTTTATGACTACTAATGCCCGCACATTGCATATCTAATGAAACGATGCTCCTCGAGCAATTAAGTTTTTTGATTAATTAATTGTATATGAATTGACTCGCGCGCAACTGGTCGTCATGGTATATGTGTGGTAGCGTAGGTATAACTAGCACGCTCACGGCAGCAGTCCGTCATGTAATGAAAAACCCGGCAGCATACTTCTGTCTGGTGATAACGGTAATGTCCATGTATACACTCATTAGCGGACAACGGTAGACGTTTTCACCACATTAAACACATTAAGAGACTTTAAGATTGCATACCGGATCTGTATACAGTCATTAGCGGACAATGTCAGTAATTGGTTTCCTAAGTGCTCTGAAAAACCCCAGACCCTCAATGTAAATTCCTTTTAGCTTGAAAGGCTTCCTAATTGCTTGGCGTAGAATTTCCATCACAAACTGTGGAAAAACCCAAGCCTAGACACGTTTAAGCTTACTACAACAATTTTTTTCCCTGATAATTAATGATTAAGTTTCATAGCTCTTATTTCTTTCAATAAAATATTGCGAATAAAGTATTCAGAATTCAGATGGTGGAATGAAATATTACATACGGTATTAAAAATAAATAAGCGTCTCATTTATCGGCGAATACTACATATGTTATTAAAAATAAAATAAATAGGGATTACATTAAAGTTAAATATTATAAATGTTATTAAAAAATAAATAATTCGGTTAACATTATAGGTGAATACTATATATGTTAATTAAAAATAAAATAAATTCGGTTAACATTATAGGTGAATATTACATACGCTATTAAAAATAAAAAATGGTCTCGCTGATCAATGAATACAATTAAATATTTTTTATTAATTAATTGTATATGAATTGACTTGCGCATTTTGGTTATTGCGCTGGATGTCCCTAACGTTTCCAGATCTCTGTTCATTCAGGCTAGTTGCGCATCTCTGTCATCTACCTTCTAAAGTAAAGATTAGATCTGTACAGCTTGCATTGCGCTGGATGTCCCTAACGTTTCCAGATCTCGGATTGTTCAGGCTAGTTGCGCGTCTCTGTCATCTACCTTCTAAAGTAAAGTTTAGATCTGTACAGCTTGCATTGCGCTGGATATCCCTAACGTTTCCAGCTCTCGGATCGTTCAGGCTAGTTGCGCGTCTCTGTCATCTACCTTCTAAAGTAAAGTTTAGATCTGTACAGCTTGCATTGCGGTGGATGTCCCTAACGTTTCCAGATCTCGGATCGTTCAGACTAGTTGCGCGAACTGCCATCTACCTTTCTAAAGTAAAGTTTAGATCTGTACAGCTTACATTGCGGTGGATGTCCCTAACGTTTGCAGATCTCGGATCGTTCAGGCTAGTTGCGCGTCTCTGTCATCTACCTTCTAAAGTAAAGCTTAGATCTGTACAGCTTGCATTGTGGTGGATGTCCCTAACGTTTCCAGATCTCGGATCGTTCAGGCTAGTTGCGCGTCTCTGCCGTCTACCTTCTAAAGTAAAGTTTAGATCTGTACAGCTTGCATTGCGGTGGATGTCCCTAACGTTTCCAAATCTCGGATGGTTCAGGCTAGTTGCGCGTCTCTGTCATCTACCTTCTAAATTAAAGTTTAGATCTGTACAGTTTGCATTGCGGTGGATGTCCCTAACGTTTCCGGATCTCGGATCGTTCAGACTAGTTGCGCGTCTCTGCCGTCTACCTTCTAAAGTAAAGTTTAGATCTGTACAGCTTACATTGCAGGGGATGTCCCTAACGTTTCCAGATCTCGGATCGTTCAGGCTAGTTGCGCGTCTCTGTCATCTACCTTCTAAAGTAAAGTTTAGATCTGTACAGCTTGCATTGCGGTGGATGTCCCTAACGTTTCCCGATCTCGGATCGTTCAGGCTAGTTGCGCGTCTCTGTCATCTTGGCAGCTATGTTTCACAGAATGATTGGAGCAATATTTCCTTTTATGAGTTTTATTCATTTGGAATGTACTTTCATTATATTGAAAAACAACACATTTTGCACAACTTATTACAATTTTTGCAGCTGTTACCTTTAACACCCTGAGTGGTCATATTGACCACTTTAAGATAACGCTACAATTTTGTTTGTTGGTATGCCTTACGTTTATTTCATGCACTCCCATAGTCCAACTATTTCACTTTATGATGCAATAATTAACTTTTGTTCATATTATTGTGGTATAATGGACAGTAGACTCAATACGATTTACCTTTGTTTGTCACTCCCTTGCAAAAATTATTTTATTTCATACACTCTCTTATTAAAGCCATTTTATTTTATGATGTAATAATTAACTTTTAATCATATTATTGTGGTGGGAACTAACAACAATGCTCACTTTACGACACACTTTTATTTATCATTCCCTTGCAAGAATCAGAGTTTCAAAGGTGATAGTAAGGTGAAGGTTGAAATGTATCGGAAATGTTATTTACGTGAAGATGTGCTACCTTTGAACTTTTATCTGATGACTCAGAAGAAGAGTAATATTGCAGCAGCTAGAGAAGATGAATCTTCTAATAGTAATAATACGGATTCTTCAAATATTGGAACTGGAAATATATAATCTCTTAAGATATTATTATTGTATTATAATTGTATTCTTATCTAAATATAATTTTACAGTATATAATTTAGCATTTATAATTGCTTTTCTACACTTTTACTGTTATTCGTTGGTTTAATTAAAATTATTGTGTTTTATAGATAAAGAAGATTCAAGAGATGTTCCTGTTCCTCGGAGTAGACAACTATATGATCAACATTTGGAAATGTACTATAACAGTGGTGCATAGAGTACTAGGAAATGACAGCTGGTCAGTGACCATGGAAGAAATAAAAACATTTATTTGAATAACAATTTATGTACGTGGTGTGAGTGGTTGCAGAAGTACAGACCTCCACAGCTTATGGCCACACTCCTGGGGGCCTACCTTTTTGTGTGGAAACCATGAGTAGAAATAGATTCTGTGAAACTATGAGATTCCTGAGGTTCGACAAGAAGTCTACATGCTCTTTACGTTTACAGACTGATGATTTTGAATTGGTTTCTGCTGTTCGGAACAAATTCATAAAAAACTGTACCATATGTTGCAAACCGGATCTAACATAATGATAGATGAGCAACTCTTCCTGAGTAAAGCTAAGTGCCTGTTTACACAATTCATGGCTTCAAAGCCAGACAAGTATGGACAAAAGTACTTGTTAGCTGTAGATGTTGATAGCAAGTATGTTCTCAATGGTTTCCCTTACCTTGGTATGGATAATGCACGATCCAAAGATGAAAGAATTCAGATTAATAGTGATGTGTCTTGTGGAACCATTTTATCCAAAGGCAGAAACGTTACTACAGATAATTACTTCACTTCCCTCAAACTTGCCAAGAAATTAAAATAAAAGTCAAATGCCATTGTAGGAGTAGTAAATAGAGCAAATAGGTACCACATGCTCTGAAATCTTTGAAGACCTCTTTGTATTCAACAAACACTTTTAAAATATATTTCCTTGACAGCCTATCAAGGAAAGAAAGTAAAAAATGTACTAGTGATGAGTTCCCTTCTTCCTAAAGTTACTATAAATAAAGATGAGAAAAAAGAGAAAAAACTCCAGAAATGTAAGCTACTACAAGACAAAAGGTTGGGGTTGACATAGTAGAAAATATTCAATCAAGGAGATGGCCAGTGAGGCAGTATTTTTAACACTTAATTGATATCAGTCTAATTATATAATATAAAATAAAATAACAGCCTGCCTTAAGGCAATATGTGTATAATTTAATATATAAAGAGTATGTAAATGTATTAAGTGATTTAAAATGTGGGAGCTGTGAGAGTAAAAGCCGAAAGTTGCTAACAATGAGGTAACCTTGAGGCAATAATGAATTGGAAAGTTTAATAATGCTACTAATAATCCTGGAACAATAATGTAATATTTAAAACTTTTTATAAATAGCCAATCAACAACTACAAAGGCTAAAAGTTAAATAAAAGTATTGTATTGGAGTAAAGTTAGCCAGAGACTTGAAATACAGAAATTTACAAATATAAGCGGTAAACGCCAGACACTACTAGACAGCATTCCTGAGCTTTTGATACGGTACAGGTTAAGTGTGAGACGTAAAACTTCATTACGGTGAGAATAAAATAAAGTTTGGGTGTTAAAAGTTGCAATAAATAAATAATCTCACAGATCTACAGTATGATATATCAGTGAAGTGTTATTTAATCGTGTGAAAGATTAATGAAAAGGAGTGAAGTAAAAATAATAATTTGTGTAAGCCTTCATTCTTTAGCCACACCACCCCTGCTAAGAGATACATGTTTCTACAAATTATTACTGACGCAGCCGAGGCATATATCTATATAAATAAACATAAAAACACAAAGTTGATTTTTAAACTTGGGGGGGCAAAGGCCCCAAAAAAAGTGAACTCGGGGCAAAGGCCACAGGAAAGTTTGTATCGTACATGGTTGCAACTACTTCAAGTTTGGCTCCCCAACAGTGGAACTACAACTCCTACTTCACCAGTACACTCATACAATATTATTAACCTGGCAGGAATAAATGCTTCTGTAGTATTCAGTGCTGTTACTGTAAAAAGATCGAAAGAAGAAATTTTATTCAGCAACTTGCAGAGGAACTACACTCTATGTGAAGAGTCGCTCACTTTGTAGGACTACAGACGATTATGAAAATGAAGACGATATAACAGAGAAATACCATAAATGTCAAGTTCTTAAATTCTGCTAGTGTAATAAAACTACTTCCAAGTGCACTGTTTGTAAGAAAATGGTTTGTGTAAAGTGCACAAAGAAACCTGTTTATAAATGTGTCAATTGTGTAGAGTATGAACTAGCTAAAATTGCTGTAAACATGAATAATTCAATTTTTCTATGCAATTAAAACTAAGTAAACTCCCTCATTTGCTTACTCTTGTGTGGGGTTTATGGGTTTCAATGAAATTTATTTGTTTTTTAATAATTGATATTATTTGTGTTTTGTTGCAGAATTCACAATTGTGCATTTCAACTGGCATATAAATCATGTAAAAACATTAAAATATACTAATTGAATACAAATATAAATTTAAAATAATGATGCAGAATGTTAATGTTATATGGTAGGGGTCAAAATGATCCTCTGGATGTTAGAGAGGGCAGGGAAAGGTCGGGTTGTCCTAGTGTTAATTGATAAATTAGAAAACTAGCAGTTCAAGGATTATCAAAGGCTTGGATCAATTCATATCTAAGAAACAGAACACAATGTATTGAAATAAATTACATAAATAAGAAAAATGAAACAATGGAAAGAATAAAATCACACTATGAACTATTAAACAGGGGGTTCCGCAAGGTTCTAAACCACGGCCATTCTTATTTTTGGTATATGTGAATGATATATTTGAGCTGATTTTAAGAAACTGTGGCTTAGCCATTCGATATGCAGATGACATGACATTAATAATTAAAGTCAAAACAATAATTGAGGTTGAGAAAAAGCAAATTCTATGCTAAAACTAGTACAACAACATTATGCTAGTTTGGATATGGTATTAAATGTTAAAAAGACAGCCTGATGAATTCTGAATTAAAAAAGAGCTCCACAATTAGTAACAAAATAAAAATAGATAAGAAATGGAGAAATTATCCAGAAACAAACTACAGTGACTTTATAGGCACGATAAATGACTAACAAGTGAATTGGAAATCCTACATATGGCACATTAATAAAAAAATAAATAAATAAAGGTATATATATATATATATATATATATATATATATATATAAAATGAAACATAAGCAAGAAGACAGTGGGTCATCGATACACAGAAAACCAGGAGTTGTATGTACTGAGACCATAGATTAGTATAGGCAAACAACAAAGAAGTGAATTTATAGTGTAAATAGCCTAATATTTTCAAATATTATTATAGTCTAAAAGTATATAACTTAATTATGTACTGAGTATTGAGAAATAAACGTTATTCATTATTCACTAATCTCAGATCACTGCAATTTGTTTATGTATCAGAGACAAATGAAAGTTGAATGGCATTAGCAAATGTGAATTGATTCAATACAATTGCAGTGATCTGAGATTAGTGAATAATGAATAACGTTTATTTCTCAATACTCAGTACATAATTAAGTTATATATTTTTAGACTATAATAATATTTGAAAATATTAGGCTATTTACACTATAAATTCACTTCTTTGTTGTTTGCCTATACTAATCTATGGTCTCAGTACATACAACTCCTGGTTTTCTGTGTATCGATGACCCACTGTCTACTTGCTTATGTTTCATTATATATATATGTATACCTTTATTTATTTATTTTTTTATTAATGTGCCATATGTGTGATTTCCAATTCACTTGTTAGTCATTTATCGTGCCTATAAAGTCACTGTAGTTTGTTTCTGGAATAATTTCTCCATTTCTTATCTATTTTTATTTTGTTACTAATTGTGGAGCTCTTTTTTAATTCAGAATTCATCAGGCTGTCTTTTTAACATTTAATACCATATCCAAACTAGCATAATGTTGTTGTACTAGTTTTAGCATAGAATTTGCTTTTTCTCAACCTCAATTATTGTTTTGACTTTAATTATTAATGTCATGTCATCTGCATATCGAATGGCTAAGCCACAGTTTCTTAAAATCAGCTCAAATATATCATTCACATATACCAAAAATAAGAATGGCCGTGGTTTAGAACCTTGCGGAACCCCCTGTTTAATAGTTCATAGTGTGATTTTATTCTTTCCATTGTTTCATTTTTCTTATTTATGTAATTTATTTCAATACATTGTGTTCTGTTTCTTAGATATGAATTGATCCAAGCCTTTGATAATCCTTGAACTGCTAGTTTTCTAATTTATCAATTAACACTAGGACAACCCGACCTTTCCCTGCCCTCTCTAACATCCAGAGGATCATTTTGACCCCTACCATATAACATTAACATTCTGCATCATTATTTTAAATTTATATTTGTATTCAATTAGTATATTTTAATGTTTTTACATGATTTATATGCCAGTTAAAATGCACAATTGTGAATTCTGCAACAAAACACAAATAATATCAATTATTAAAAAACAAATAAATTTCATTGAAACCCATAAACCCCACACAAGAGTAAGCAAATGAGGGAGTTTACTTAGTTTTAATTGCATAGAAAAATTGAATTATTCATGTTTACAGCAATTTTAGCTAGTTCATACTCTACACAATTGACACATTTATAATCAGGTTTCTTTGTGCATTTTACGCAACCATTTTCTTACAAACAGTGCACTTGGAAGTAGTCTTATTACACCAGCAGAATTTAAGAACTTGACATTTATGGTATTTCTCTGTTATATCGTCTTCATTTTCATAATCGTCTGTAGTCCTACAAAGTGAGCGACTCTTCACATAGAGTGTAGTTCCTCTGCAAGTTGCTGAATAAAATTTCTTCTTTCGATCTTTTTACAGTAACAGCACTGAATACTACAGAAGCATTTATTCCTGCCAGGTTAATAATATTGTATGAGTGTACTGGTGAAGTAGGAGTTGTAGTTCCACTGTTGGGGAGCCAAACTTGAAGTAGTTGCAACCATGTACGATACAAACTTTCCTGTGGCCTTTGTCCCGAGTTCACTTTTTTGGGGGCCTTTGCCCCCCCAAGTTTAAAAATCAACTTTGTATTTTTATGTTTATTTATATAGATATATGCCTCGGCTGCGTCAGTAATAATTTGTAGAAACATGTATCTCTTAGCAGGGGTGGTGTGGCTAAAGAATGAAGGCTTACACAAATTATTATTTTTACTTCACTCCTTTTCATTAATCTTTCACACGATTAAATAACACTTCACTGATATATCATACTGTAGATCTGTGAGATTATTTATTTATTGCAACTTTTAACACACAAACTTTATTTTATTCTCACCGTAATGAAGTTTTACGTCTCACACTTAACATGTACCGTGTCAAAGTGCTCAGGAATGCTGTCTAGTAGTGTCTGGCGTTTACCGCTTATATTTGTAAATTTCTGTATTTCAAGTCTCTGGCTAATTTTACTCCAATACAATACTTTTATTTAACTTTTAGCCTTTCTAGTTGTTGATTGGCTATTTATACTGAAGCGATTTCTTTGACCCAAGATTACCTGGATTATACAAGGAATAATGGCTTGAAGATATATTCATAAAAATAATTAACAACCGTATTCTTTACTTTAATAACTCAACATCAATATCACACAAATGATTACAATTATCATTCCCTATTTCATTTTAGAGTTTACAGTTTCAACATTATTATTCGATTACAATTTTTACAATTTGCTTCCTGCTCTCACATTTAAAGCTTTATAGTTAAACGCCAAGAATAAATATCTCTACCCGACGATAACTCTTTACCGCTGCCCAATTACCAAAAAGAATTTTAAATATATTTAGCCGAAAGAGAATTTTGTATACCGTGCCGAATGCCTCTATCTGACGTGATCCTGCTTGTTTCCCTCGATGAAGACAGACTGGTTCGTCCTCCCAGCCACTGGTTCGAGCAGATTGAGAGTGTTTTTGCGCCTGCGCAGTCGACGAGTCTCATGGCGTGACCCACTACGTGAGTCCAAACTTGTGCTGGTTCTTCTTCTTGTAGGGAACTGGTTAATGAACTACTACGTTGTTCGCTGCAGTTCTTTTTGCCACATTCGGCAGGGTTCCTTTGATACATGCCCGTTGCGTAATGTATATTTCTCCTGGGAGGGTGGATTTGGCACAACACTCCCCCCCAGAGGTGACGGGTAGAACGGGAACAGGAACGTGCGTTGTGGATATGATGAGTTGTAGTCTCGCCTGTCCATCCACTCGACCTGGCACATCTCCCCACCGTCCATATGGTATATGTAAAACAAGACCAAGCAATTAAGTAGAGAGAAGCATTCAACTCGATTTAGATATCATACGTGGATTATATAACAAAACCACGTCCAAATATACATAAAATGTGAGTGTAGAAGCATTCAAATTGTATCATTCTAGCTGTGGAATGAAGAAAACAAATTAAAATACATAAACTTAAAAAAAAGCCAGTATTTGGGATGCGGGCAAGAACAATGAGAATATATATCACCTGCTTTTATGCATAAGGCGTTTCATTTCCTTTTTCGCTTTTTTTTCAATGTAGTTACTGGACTTACATTATTTACTTCACCTTAGAACAGGTGAAGTTTACAAATAAATATACAATGAAATGAATAAGATGAAATTTGAACATGAATTTAACAATACATGTATAATTAAAATAACTAAAACCTTTTTTTTTTACCAAGATAAAAAGTCTATCTATATAGTAGGCAGCACGTCGTTAAATAATCATCGTCAGCTGTGAGGAAGCGAACCCGCTATGCCGACGATGACCATTATATAAAAAGGTGCTGCCTATCTGCGAGAAAGCGAGGATTTATATCCGGTAGCAGGTACGGGTTTTAATTGAGTGACATGAGCTGTTGTAATTTTCCCAGTAACACAATCCTGGAGTTGCACTGAAACTTGGTTAACGATCTTAATGATCCGAAAAGGTCCTACATACCGAGGGGCTAGCTTCTGGGTAAAGATTTTACTAGAATCACTCAACTGGTGTGCCTGTAGCATCACTAGATCCCCAATTTGAAATGTACTCTCCTTGCGGTTACGATTATATTGGACCTCACGTCGGACATGATCTGCATTTAAATTTTGTAAAGTATTTAACCAAGTTTCTCTATCTTTATTTACATCTCCCGACTCCGGGAATAAATCTGACAATTTTCACTGATTGACCAAAGGGCAAGCCCGTTGAAAACGAAACATTAGTGAAAAAGGAGTTGCCTGATGGGCTTCATGAACTGCCGTATTTAAAGCAAACTGAAATTCGGCACACCAGCTATCCCATTGGGAATGATGGTCTGAGTGAAATGCAATTAACATACTTTTCAAATTTCTGTTTACACGTTCCGCTAACGATGGTCGCGGATAATAAGGTGATGTTCGCACAAAATGTATTGCTCTTTCAAACAAAAATGTACGAAATTGTATGCCCTGAAATAAGAAGCATTATCAGTAACCAGTGTTTGAGGATTACCAAAAGAAGCAAATATACGCGATAAAACTAATGCTGTTGTAAATGCTGTTGGAGCCCGAACTGGATACAACCATGTAAATTTAGAGAATGCATCTACCAAAACTAATAGATATGTATTGGCGCTAGAAGAACGTGGTAAGGGACCCACATAATCAAGAAATACCCTCTCCATGGATACATCGATATTTTGGAATGTAAATGACCCACTCGAGTATTTTGTGCTGGTTTAGTATACAAACATATCTCGCACTTGCGAACATAGTTCTTAATGTCGGCATACATCTGGTGTCACACAAAATAAGTGCGTATTTTCTGTTTTGTTTTAAATACACCTAAATACGCCCCATGTGGCGATGTATGGAAATATTGTAAAACCACCGGTACTAACGAACGCGGTAATAATATCCTGACCAATTTAGACCTCGGTAGCGTAGCATACACAAGATTATCCTTAAAATAAGATCCTTTAGGAATATTACCTAAGCGACACTGTTCCCAAATAGGGCCTAACACCTCATCCTTACATTGATGATCCTCCAAGGAGGTAAACACCGAAGGAAAATCCTTTGAAAGATTTGGACATAACAACATTGGTGCACTAACTTGATTATCCTCTACCGGTGGTTCAACGAACATGCGTGAAAGTGCATCTGCTATAACATTTTCAGTACTAGGAATATGTTTAACTGTGAATTTGAAAGACCCAATTCGGGTAGCCCAACGCGCGAGCTTCCCCGTTTTCCTAGCATGTGATAATACCCAAGTCAAAGCTTAGTTATCACATTCCAACTGGAAGGTTCGATGTTCCAAAAACGGACGAAATTTTTCACAAGCACTAAGCACGGCTAAAGCTTCTAACTCGTACACCGAGTAATTTCTTTCTGTCCGCGAAAGACAACGCGAAATATAATAAATTGGCATTCGTGCTCCTTCTATCCCCTGAAGTAATACTGCCGAAATAGCATATCTTGAAGCATCGGTTTGAAGAACAAAAGGTTCTTCAAAATTTGGCATTGCCAACACTGGCGGATTCATTATAGCTTCCTTTAACTTGTCAAACGCTTTCTGATGAATTGAAGTCCATTCAAATTTTACGGCTTTTCGCCGAAGAGCATTCAATGGTTCGGCTATTTCATCAAACTTTGGAATAAATTTAGAAAAAAAATTCACCATACCCAAAAACGATGCCAATCGTTTAGTCGATGAAGGAACTGGAAAACACCGAATTGCCATAGTTCTTTCTGGGTCTACGGATATTCCCTGAGGAAAAACAATATGTCCCAAGAAGGAAATTTATATGACAGCAAATTTAATTTTGGACGGACCAACTGTTAATCCCGTTTGACGCAAACATTGAAAGACTACCCTTAAATGCTGCAAATGTGATCGTATATCTGGAGAATCAATAACTAAATCGTCCAAATAATTGAATACAAACTGAAACTTGTATTGCCCCAAAATATTATTTAATAAACGAGATAAAGTCTGTGCTCCCGTTGATAAACCAAACGGGACCCGTTTGAAATGATACAAGTTCTATGGAGTTGAAAAAGCCGTAACGGGACGTGACACTTCATCCAAAGGTATTTGATAATACGCTTGATTCAGATCTAATGTAGTAAAAACTTTTGCTTCTCGAAAATAATGAGCTGCCGTATGAAGCTCTGGCAAAGGCATGCCATCTACCTGAATATTTTGGTTTAATTTACGATAATCCACCACCAATCGAGATTCACCATTTGGTTTCGGAACTAGAAAACACGGGCTTGAATATGAACTCTTGGAAGGTTCAATAATATCTGCTTTTAAAAGTTGCTCAATTTTGGTCCTTAATATCTCTACTTTCGGAGGAGTGCATCTATATGGCGACGAACGAACTGATGTAGTATCTAATAATTGGATATGATATAGAAAATCTTTTACCCTGCCTATTTTATCTGTAATAACATCCTGAAACTCGTGCACCATATCTACAATAGGTTGGCGATATTGTGAGTTAAGATGTAATAATTGAGAATGTAAGTCAACTACCTGCATTGATAATGATGGTGCTAGATTAAACGAGTTTGATCCCAAAGCAAAGGGAATTTGTCGTTCCGGTGCAAACGGAAAGTGCAAAGTAAGTGAAAAAAATCCAGTACAGCCCGTGTATTTCTAAGAAATGGACAACCCAAAATAAGGTTCACCGGTAATTTGTGAACAACCGCTCACATTATATTCCACGAAAACTCTGCCATTTTAATATGCACATCTAACAACCCAAGAATATTGAACTCCGAACCTGAAACCGTAACACCTTTTATCGCAGACTCTTTTATTAATCGCTTCCATTTTGGAAATAGACTATCGAGAAAATATTGATCTATTATATTTACTGATGATCCAGAATCAATGACCGCCATTGTACCCTTACGAAAACAAGAAATTTCTATCATTGGTAATGGCAAATCTCGGCGGCCTTGAATCGACAATTGCCATGTAAATTTATGCTTTTTGCGTTCTAGCCATAAAGGACGTCTCGGTTTATTACGTTGGAAACAAAATTGAAAAGTGTCCGCTTCTACCACAATATGTGCATTTGTTACCATCTGCTCCCGAAACTGTAGTTAATACTCCCGGTTTCATACTTCTATCATCTGTATTCTGTTTAGCCTCTTTTGAAAATTTAAAGCCGTGGATAATTGCTGCTGAAAAAGTTCCTTGGGTGGAGCTAAAGTTTGCCAGAGTATAAACATTTCATCCAATTCAGAATACGAAGTTGGTAACTTATGCACCATACCTTGTAATCGTGTCATCCCATTTAACCCTGAAATAATGAATTTACAGACTTCTGCTTCAGAATCCGATAACTGAAAAATACGTACAAACAATTTAACCCTTTCCATAAAGCTAAACAATTCTTCTACTTCTCCTTGTGGTGCATAATAATGCTGCATTAATAATTGCATCCGAACTCGTGGAGGAAAGAAAAATTCCAGTATGAGCATATGAAATTGCGATAAAGAAGTCCTTTGCATTTGCGCCGTACGAGACAAAAAACTATTTTCCCTTCCACAATGTTTAGTAATAACACATACATCGTGTTCCGCAATCTGAAATTGTCGACATAAGTCATGCAATTGAAGAAAGAATTGTAAAAATGTCACTCCCTGATCTGCCGTATTTACCACAAAATGTTGGTTCTCTATTAAACCTTGTACCGGATGATCTAACTGTAATGATCGAAAGGATATCGTCGATATGTTTTTATCTAATACCTCTGAAGCAGCAACATTTCTGTCACCTAACGAAAAATTTTGTTCCACATCCGAACCCAATTTGACTGTTTTATCCAACAGCGACCCCATATACTCCGTATAATAATTAACAAGTTCTTGTAAATGAGCTTTAATATCCGATGTATGCTTCGACATAGTAAATAATTGAAGCCTGCAAATATGATATGTCATCCGTGCTTTAAAACGGCGTAATGTAGCTTGTGAAATACCTGTACTTTGTTCCGCAATTGAATTTTGTATTTCTTGTAATTGAAACTCCGAAGTTTTAATTAACTCTAAAGTTTCTTGTTTCGAAAAAGCATTTACATAAAGTGTACTATTTCCGGCTTCTTTTAACGTTTTCAACATATTAGCTACAGTATCTGATTTATCAAACGGTAAATCTCGAAGCATCAAATGAAAACCCAATTCATCTTTACGTACTAATCCAAATTTTGTAATTCCATGTAATCTAAAGAGCAGAAAGCAATATCAAGTAAACGTATTATATTAGAATAATTGCAAATAATTATCTATTATCCACCTACAATTTAGGATATAATCGTACATACGGTGACTATTTAACTGCCATACCGAAATTCCCCATACGCTCTGCTGCCATTTTGAAGCGATTACTTTGACCGAAGATGACCCGGATTATACAAGGAATAATGGCTTGAAGATATATTCATAAAAATAATTAACAATCGTATTCTTTACTTTAATAACTCAACATCAATATCACACAAATGATTACAATTATCATTCCCTATTTCATTTTAGAGTTTACAGTTTCAACATTATTATTCAAATACAATTTTTACAATTTGCTTCCTGCTCTCACATTTAAAGCTTTATAGCTAAACGCCAAGAATAAATATCTCTACCCGACGATAACTCTTTACCGCTGCCTAATTACCAAAAAGAATTTTAAATATATTTAGCCGAAAGAGAATTTTGTATACCGTGCCGAATGCCTCTATCTGACGTGATCCTGCTTGTTTCCCTCGATGAAGACAGACTGGTTCGTCCTCCCAGCCGGCACGTTCGAGCAGATTGAGAGTGTTTTTGCGCCTGCGCAGTCGACGAGTCTCATGGCGTGACCCACTACGTGAGTCCAAACTTGTTCTGGTTCTTCTTCTTGTAGGGAACTGGTTAAAGAACTACTACGTTGATCGTTGCACTTCTTTTTGCCACATTCGGCAGCGTTCCTTTGATACATGCCCGTCGCGTAATGTATATTTCTCCTGGGAGGGTGGATTTGGCACAATAAAAATGTTTTAAATATTACATTATTGTTCCAGTATTATTAGTAGCATTATTAAACTTTCCAATTCATTATTGCCTCAAGGTTACCTCATTGTTAGCAAATTTCGGCTTCTATTCTCACAGCTCCTACATTTTAAATTACTTAATATCTTTACATACACTATATATATTACATTATACACATATTGCTTTAAGGGAGGCTGTTATTTTATTTCATATTATATAATTAGACTGATATCAATTAAGTGTTAAAAATACTGCCTCACTGGCCATCTCCTTCATTGAATATTGTCTACTATGTCAACCCCAACCTTTTGTCTTGTAGTAGCTTACATTTCTGGAGTTTTTTCTCTTTTGTCTCATCTTTATTTATAGTAACTTTAGGAAGAAGGGAACTCATCACTAGTACATTTTTTACTTTCTTTCCTTGATAGGATGTCAAGGAAATATATTTTAAAAGTTTTTGTTGAATACAAAGAGGTCTTCAAAGACTTCAGAGCATGTGGTACCTATTTGCTCTATTTACTACTCCTACAATGGCATTTGACTTTTATTTTAATTTCTTGGCAAGTTTGAGGGAAGTGAAGTAATTATCTGTAGTAACGTTTCTGCCTTTGGATAAAATGGTTCCACAAGATACATCACTATTAATCTGAATTCTTTCATCTTTGGATCGTGCATTATCCATACCAAGGTAAGGGAAACCATTGAGAACATACTTGCTATCAACATCTACAGCTAACAAGTACTTTTGTCCATACTTGTCTGGCTTTGAAGCCATGAATTGTGTAAACAGGCACTTAGCTTTACTCAGGAAGAGTTGCTCATCTATCATTATGTTAGATCCGGTTTGCAACATATGGTACAGTTTTTTATGAATTTGTTCCGAACAGCAGAAACCAATTCAAAATCATCAGTCTGTAAACGTAAAGAGCATGTAGACTTCTTGTCGAACCTCAGGAATCTCATAGTTTCACAGAATCTATTTCTACTCATGGTTTCCACACAAAAAGGTAGGCCTCCAGGAGTGTGGCCATAAGCTGTGGAGGTCTGTACTTCTGCAACCACTCACACCACGTACATAAATTGTTATTCAAATAAATGTTTTTATTTCTTCCATGGTCACTGACCAGCTGTCATTTCCTAGTACTCTATGCACCACTGTTATAGTACATTTCCAAATGTTGATCATATAGTTGTCTACTCCGAGGAACAGGAACATCTCTTGAATCTTCTTTATCTATAAAACACAATAATTTTAATTAAACCAACGAATAACAGTAAAAGTGTAGAAAAGCAATTATAAATGCTAAATTATATACTGTAAAATTATATTTAGAAAAGAATATAATTATAATACAATAATAATATCTTAAGAGATTATATATTACCAGTTCCAATATTTGAAGAATCGGTATCATTACTATTGGAAGATTCATCTTCTCTTGCTGCTGCAGTATTACTCTACTTCTGAGTCATCAGAAAAAATTTCAAAAGTAGCTCATCTTCACGTAAATAACATTTCCGATACATTTCAGCCTTCACCTTACTATCACCTTTGAAACACTGATTCTTGCAAGGGAATGATAAATAAAAGTGTGTCGTAAAGTGAGCATTGTTGTTAGTTACCACCACAATAGTATGAATAAAAGTTAATTATTACATCATAAAATAAAATGGCTTTAATAAGAGAGTGCATGAAATAAAATGCTTTTTGCAAGGGAGTGACAAACAAAGGTAAATCGTATTGAGTCTACTGTCCATTATACTGCAGTAATATGAACAAAGGTTAATTATTGCATCATAAAGTGAAATAGTTGGACTATGGGAGTGCATGAAATAAACGTAAGGCATACCAATAAACGGAATTGTAGCGTTATCTTAAAGTGGTCAATATGACCACTCAGGGTGTTAAAAGTATCACCTGCAAAAAAATTGTAATAAGTTGTGCAAAATGTGTTGTTTTTCAATATAATGAAAGTACATTCCAAATGAATAAAACTCATAAAAGTAAATATTGCTCCAATCATTCTGTGAAACATAGCTGCCAAGATGACAGAGACGCGCAACTAGCCTGAACGATCCGAGATCTGTAAACGTTAGGGACATCCGCCGCAATGCAAGATGTACAGATCTAAACTTTACTTTAGAAGGTAGATGACAGAGACGCGCAACTAGCCTGAACGATCCGAGATCTGGAAACGTTAGGGACATCCACCGCAATGTAAGCTGTACAGATCTAAACTTTACTTTAGAAGGTAGATGGCAGAGACGCGCAACTAGTCTGAACGATCCGAGATCTGGAAACCTTAGGGCCATCCACCTCAATGCAAGCTGTGCATATCTAAACTTTACTTTAGAAGGTAGATGACAGAGACGCGCAACTAGCCTGATCGATCCGAGATCTGGAAACGTTAGGGACATTCACCGCAATGCAAGCTGTACAGATCTAAACTTTGTTTTAGAAGGTAGATGGCACAGACTCGCAACTAGCCTGAACGATCCGAGATCTGGAAACGTTAGGGACATCCACCGCAATGCAAGCTGTACAGATCTAAACTTTGCTTTAGAAGATAGATGACAGAGACGCGCAACTAGCCTGAACGATCCGAGATCTGTAAACGTTAGGGACATCCCCCGCAATGCAAGCTGTACAGATCTAAACTTTACTTTAGAAGGTAGATGACAGAGACGCACAACTAGCCTGAACGATCCGAGATCTGTAAACGTTAGGGACATCCACCGCAATGCAAGCTGTACAGATCTAAACTTTGCTTTAGAAGGTAGATGACAGAGTCGCGCAACTAGCCTGAACGATCCGAGATCTGTAAACGTTAGGGACATCCCCCGCAATGCAAGCTGTACAGATCTAAACTTTACTTTAGAAGGTAGATGACAGAGACGCGCAACTAGCCTGAACGATCCGAGATCTGGAAACGTTAGGGACATCCACCGCAATGCAAGCTGTGCAGATCTAAACCTTACTTTAGAAGGTAGATGACAGAGACGCGCAACTAGCCTGAACGATCCGAGATCTGGAAACGTACTTTACTTTAGAAGGTAGATGACAGAGACGCGCAACTAGCCTGAACGATCCGAGATCTGGAAACGTTAGGAATATCCAGCGCAATGCAAGCTGTACAGGTCTAAGCTTTACTTTAGAAGGTAGATGACAGAGATGCGCAACTAGCCTGAACGATCCGAGATCTGGAAACTTTAGGGACATCCAGCGCAATGCAGGCTGTACAGATCTAGACTTTACTTTAGAAGGTAGATGACAGAGATGCGCAACTAGCCTGAACGAACCGAGATCTGAAAATGTTAGGGACATCCAGCCCAATAACAAAAATGCGCAAGTCAATTCATATACAATTAATTAATAAAAAATATTTAATTGTATTCATTGATCAGCGAGACCATTTTTTATTTTTAATAACATATGTAATATTCACCTATAATGTTAACCGTATTTATTTTATTTTTAATAACATATATGGTATTCACCTATAATGATAACCGAATCATTTATTTTTTAATAATATTTATAATATTTAACTATAATGTTATCAGTATTTATTTTATTTTTAATAACATATGTAGTATTCACCGATCAATGAGACGCTCATTTATTTTTAATACCGTATGTAATATTTCATTCCACCATCTGAATTCTGAATACTTTATTCGGAATATTTTATTGAAAGAAATAAGAGCTATGAAACTTAATCATTAATTATCAGGGAAAAAAATTGTTGTAGTAAGCTTAAACGTGTCTAGGCTTGGTTTTTCCACAGTTTGTGATGGAAATTCTACGCCAAGCAATTAGGAAGCCTTTCAAGCTAAAGGGTATTTATATTGAGGGTCTGGGGTTTTTCAGAGCACTTAGGAAACCAATTACTGACATTGTCCGCTAATGACTGTATACAGATCCGGTATGCAATCTTAAAGTCTCTTAATGTGTTTAATGTGGTGAAAACGTCTACCGTTGTCCGCTAATGAGTGTATACATGGACATTACCGTTATCACCAGACAGAAGTAGGCTGCCGGGTTTTTCATTACATGAGGGACTGCTGCAGTGAGCGTGCTAGTTATACATACGCTACCACACATATACGATGACGACCAGTTGCGCGCGAGTCAATTCATATACAATTAATTAATCAAAAAACTTAATTGCTCGAGAAGCATCGTTTCATTAGATATGCAATGTGCGGGCATTAGTAGTCATAAAATGCCAATTCTTTTTTTCAATAATGTTTTATGCATGGACGAACATTAGCTAATTGATTTGCCGAGGGGCGGCAGGCATCGAGAAAACCATTCCCTACCGCACATCTCAAGACAGGACGCTACGGCACGCGACCAGACCGCATGGGGGAGGGGGTAGGACCTATCGGCACAGAAACGGCATTAAGTAAGGACACAAAGAGTGAGGGGGCGGGGCTTAGCGACACGAGACCAGGCGGGAAACAGTAGCACACAAAGAGGGGGCGGGGCTTGCCGGCACAGAACAAATAATCTTATCAGTTGTCGGCATCTGCCTTTGCTCTTGAATCGGTATAATATTCCTACTAGTCATTAAAGCTATTTTGAGAAAATAAGAAATAATGAAAATTCTTCCATTGTAAAAGATAAATTTGCGTTGTTTTGTTTCGAGAATTAGTTCTAAATATCCGAAAATTGTCCTTGTCAGGTGCTAAACCTAAATATCAACCTTGGTACAAAATGACACCATGCACGTCCGTTCTCGAGAAAAGTGAACTAATCGCAGACACTCTCCTAAATGCATTCACCCTAAACCATGTTAAAAATGAAGAATTTACCCAACAAATAGAATATTTTCCAAGACACTACATTACTGCAGATTTTCCCCTTATCTTCACTTCAACCAAGAAATTCATTCAGTAATCCAGCTGCTTTTAACAAGAAAATCACCTACAAACGAGTCATTCCAAACATTGTTTTGAAGCATCCCGCTCCCTCTCAGAACTCTTTCAGTATCAGCTTCAATATTCACTGCTCTATTGCGCTTTAGTACTTTCCTGAATATTGGAAGCATACAACAATTACGTTATCCACAAGCCTGGAAAATGTAATTTTGTTTTTTCATTCAAATCCAACGAGCCTGCTTTCAGCTCTATCCACCGTGTCTGACGAAACAATACATAAGCACCCAGATCTTTTTGTTGCGTCTCAATAACACCTCCTTAACAGCTTTGTTTTCGTCGAATTCACTCCACTACTCATCAACTTCTCCCGTTATTGAACAAGTGTAGCGCCTCCGAGAATAAAGAACACACTACTGTTATGTTTCTAGACTTCGCCCAGGCATTGACAGAGTATGACATAAGGGTTTTTTATATAAAATGTTTAAGAATGGTATTCCAAATTATCTGCATGATGCCATTTTCAGCTTCTTGTCTCATCGCGCACATTCTGTGCGGATATACATCAAATCATCTTCTATTAGGTCAATTGGCGCAGACATAGCGTAAGTTTCTATCCTAGAGGTCCATTATTGTTCAACCTATGTGTATACATCTATATATATAGATGTATACATATGTAGGTATATATACACCTACAACAACCTCGATAGATATTGGGTCGTATGAGTAAAACGAAGTAAAAGCTTTTCCTTCGAAATTTGAAGCCTACGCTCCGGTATTTATGAATAAAATATTGAGTAAAAGCTTAAGCTCATGATGACGAAACGTAGGAAGAACCTTTTCCTTCGCCTTGAAGCTCTGGCTTCGGCGTTAGATAAATTGTATGAATAAAATGTAGCTGTAGCTTAATTCCGGAAGCTATTACTTCTAAAATGTGAAGTCTGGTCAGTTGTAGACATACCTATGACTCAATTGGAAGCCATGAAAAGCGCTATAGACCACATCGATGACGCCTAAAGAGCATTTCAACGAAGAAAATTTTAAGTGGACTGTAAATCATTTTCTGCCAGACACAGAGGAAGGAAGCAGAGCAGTGTCATCAGAACACAGGAAGAAAGTCTTCCTTCGATATTTGGCTGATCCAGGAACATACAATACGAACATTGCAGTCCGTCATAGGGGAAGAAATGAGATTCATCTTCAAACTACAGTGAGTAAAACGGTGACCTATGATTTAAAAAAAGAAGAAAAAGAAAAGATAAAAAGGAGTAAAAGCTGACAAGAAGTGACTGTGGCAAAAAAGGGGGGGGCTAGAAAAATACAGACTGTACGCACCTACAAGTTCAAAGCCCTATGAACTATGGCGATAAATATGTTAATAGAAATGGTTATCAGTGTGCACATTACATGCAAAGTAACAGTGCGCAAGTACTGAACTTGCTGGGCTGGGTCGGTGTATATCAATCCAATAGATACGGAAACATTCAAATGTTAGGCGTGTGCTTAGCGGATTTGCTTGGAGAATGGTATGGCCTAGAAACCTGGCTAATTTGTTCCATCACAAGCCAACAGAGGTCAGCCAAAAGGCGTTTCACAAGCGTTTAAAGAAACAGAAGATAGTAATTGAGGGTTGTTTTAGTCAACTAAAGAGGCGGTTTCCAATTCCGTGATGTGCATTTTTAGTTGGCTTATCAGACATTCGTGAAATGCTGCTTTATATTTCACAATGTTGCAAAACGTCTGCATATGCAGATTTTGAGGACACTGCACAGGATTTTAATGAGACGAAGATAACAACAGGCACCTGCAACTGAGAGGGAAATTCTTAGGAAAGGACGTGAAAAAGGACATCAAATTGCAACTGTAATACAAAATGGAAGATTTTGAATTGCTTTATTTGTTTATGAATATAAAACAATTATCACGTACAAAACTACTATTCATAATAGTTAGATCCACAAAAGCTACAAGAACTCTATGTAATATATATAACTGCCCAAAGAGCGGTGTGCATGTCATTTTTCTTCCTATCCATTTTCCTTTTTAGATTTGTTTTCATACTACTAAATTTTTAGCAGTTATTTTGTTTCAATTGGTGTGCCAAATTAGCCTCAAATACTCTGAGTTATCTCCTTTTTGCTCCCAAAAGTTGGGATTTCTCTAGTATGTTAGTATACACGTCTAAAACCGCAGCTAAAAACACAATTGTTCTTTTTGCTGAAGCCGAATTTTCATCTGAATCAAAGATGTCAGTTTTAATAAACAGTTCACACATTTATAACAAATAAACCCATAGGAGCCGTCAAGACCAACAACAATGAAATCAGATGCCCCGCTTACTCGACACAGTTGCTGATAATGGCGACGAAGCAGGTAGTTAGAAGCTTTTCTTTTGTTATAGAAGGAAAAGGTAGGAGGAAACTGTAAAGATTATTCATATAACTTGAAGTCAAAGCTTTCGTTTCTACCTTTTGGTTGCAAGCAAACTCTATGGCTTCCCCTTTCTTTATCTTCCTAGCTTGTGCTTCACACGACCCATGCCATGCACGCCACTGACGACGCAGCCCTTTATGCAGCGCACTACGGCTTTGAAGCATCGTCAGGCAGTTTTAGCCAGCATAACATCTTGGCTTGGTAACTGGCGTATCTCGCTAAATTACTATAACTGCGAAGCAATGAACTTAACACTGTGTCGACCAACCAGCTCCTACACCAATAGTAATATCAGCTAATAAACTATCTTGGAAACCTCAAACCGAGGTTTTAAAGCTCCTTGGAGTCCACTTCGACGGACGATTAGCACGCAAACATAATAAAAAATGCAAACTTAACAATTTCACGGAATGGTGGCAAAACTCTGTGCATTACTCAACTGAAAACCTTCATGCAATGCTTCTTTGACCGCCGGTTCTTTATGCTTCACCCGTCTTGGGCGAGCCGCTTCAACTGAAAATAAACATATGAAATATTTCTAAAATAAAGTATTTCGCATTTCAACCAAACCTCCTAGTTTGTCCAAAGTAGTCAGTTGTATAGAGAAACAGGAATAAGCATCATTCAGCAGTTTATTTTTACACAAGCTGAAAAGTTCTACAAAGTAGGTAATGTTCTAGGCGCAGACCATTGTTCCCTTGTTAAGATGTCTAACTGCACAATCCACATCAAGAGTCGTCTACCTAGGATCATATATTGAAATAATTCACAAAATTAACTTTCTTTGAGGAGACCAATTGGGACCTGCCTCATTTCATTGTTATTGCTCTGGTTTGTGTATATACTTATAATACAACACAATGGTCTGTGTAGAGCAAACGCGCCTGATCAATCCATATAATCTGAGTAAAAGATTACCGCATATGGTTTATTTCCTAGAATACCCTGAATCAGTTCTTTTATACTGCATTTTGTACACAAATGGATCGATAGATGAATGAATTGTGGGAGGCGGCCGACGGGAGTGAAATGAGGGGGATTGGATTGAATGTAGAAGCATACTTTCATTTAACGAATAATGCAGCGAAGCTATGGATTCTGGTAATTTTCAACAAAAGAATTGCATATAAAAGCGTTAGACCATAAGGAGCACCTAATGCTAAACTGTTTATAATGATATTCAATATTTTTATGGAATCTCAGAATCAGCTTACCCTAGGGTTAAGGCGAGGTTCTAAGCTAGTTAGGATAAAAAGTATATAGCCTTTTTAAGATTTTGCAAGCTTAAGGTTCGTTTTATCATAGTTTAGTGGTTTATCCCACGAAGACATACAAAAAGTACTTTATAATAAATTTAAATTTGCAATTACTCTTACCGAACGCGTCCCTCTTTCATAATTTCTAATTCTAATGTTCTAAACCTGTCGTAATTTCTTTTATTACGGATAGTTCCTTTATTCTTTGAAGTTTAACCCATCCTCCTGTTTTGCTGAATTAACTCTCAATGTAGGAAATATGAGGCGTTCTACCCGGAAGAACACATTAGACATTTTCAAGGAACTCGACAATTTGAGGGCGAAACAAGACTAATTTTTATTAAAAAGATATGTAAAAGAATGTTGCTAGAAAACAGCACAAGGGTAATAAAAGGTTAGAGAGAAGAATTTGATTGTGAGGACCTACTATATGGAAGTGGCTTGTTCTAAGGTAACTGTAAAGTTTAATTTATGTTTTCTTGAAACTTATTTTTCTGCAAGAATTTTTATCATTTGCAGAAACTACTTCACCTAAAGTGATGAAATCATTACGACGCATTTCTAGTTGGCTGATGGTATTTTTATTACCCTAGCATTAAAACCATGAGTGTTACAATTCTTGTATAAAAAAGGACGTTAGCAGAAATAGTGCTGTGACTTGTCCAGTTTTCCAAATTGAAGCCGAAATTATAAAGGCAATAATTATCATAATATTCTGAGAAGGATAGCGATATAAAATAAGTAATAATATATTTAAAATCAGTGTATATATAAAAAGGAGAAGCATTGTGAAAATTGTTGACTGTAAAAGCGACGAAAGACCAGATAGGCACAGTTTTGTTAATTAGGGACCAGTCTCAGGTAGAAAGGGTAAATACCATTGAAGCAAGTTTTTCCTGGTAACAGCCGAGTACAGCTGCACTTAGCCGGGCGAAGGTTACCGTGGCTAAATGACGCGAAGGATTTGAGGGGAGAGTAGGGGAAGTTTAGGCGTTGGTTTTCCTTGTGCAGCGTGGATAGATCAGTCTGCCTGAGAGCCTGGTGAGTGCAGGACGACTTTCTCGTCGTGTGGAGAAGAATAATGGCGAACATGCTAGAGGGTAGAACGCTTAGCTGTAGTTAATATTCTTCGGTCTTGGTAAAGACAAAGTAACTTCGTATGCATTTAATAGTGATCGGCAAACCGCAGTATTATTTTAAATAGTGAATAAAAGTGTTCCAAGACAACGTTTGCGTGTTTCTCTGTACACACCCACGCATACCCCGAGGTTAAGGATTCATGCTGGAACAGCCGTGCAAAAGAAGAACCAACTGGGAGGAGACAAGCAGCAACCGTGAGGCAAAGGTATTGCTTCTGTGGTTGGAGGACGTAGCGTGGCTGCGTCATATTGCGCCTAAACTTGGGGCAGAAAGAATTACCTGCATCAAACTGCCACTCTTATACGTCCTCAATGTCATTGTTAGTTGTTTTATATAGTTTAACTTTCACTGGGACTGCACTTCGTTCACACTGTCACTTCACTTTGGTGAGCTAGTTCAATTTCCCGTCACTTCACTTCTTCTTGGTGTAGCCTCCTCTTTCGGAGGTTCACACGCTGAGGAGTAAATACAAGACCTCCACAATCCCCGCTCCACAGCAGCACTCACTCGTAGAACTGCACTTGAAGTCGCAACAGAAACGCACTCGCCAAACAGGTCACTATCTGACCAATTCAACTCAACCCCACCCCTCTCACGAGAACGATCGCTTATACAGCCAGTGGAATCTTCCACAGAATATTCTAGAACTATTTCGACACACGTTCTGGAGGAGGAGTGAACAAACTTGCAGATGGTTCTGGTTATCTGTCGATAGCGCGCAAGCAGTACTTATCGTTGCTTACTCCGACCTCTCAATAACTTTAGGCCATAACCGCTGCGTCACATTATATTCATTGGAATATTACAAACATTAGGAAACCTCAATCTTGATAGTACATTACAGAATCCTTGATTTATGTTCCAAATCTCACAACTCCGGAGCAAATAGTTTCCCTGAAAAGTGCAATTAAGCTTCCTAAATTTTACATTGCAAGCATAGGGTTTAGAACCTCTCCTTAATATTCTGGATATATTATTAAATGTTTTGAATCCGAATGCTTTGCAATTTCTTGTCTGCTGTACAGCTGCGTATTTTTCCAGCGCGTTTCGTGTTTCGGCTAATATCTGCATTTGTGAGGAGTAGCCAGAAATTGCGCAGGGAAAGAAGAAGACATGAAGATCTTCAAGAAAACCCTCACAATCCAAACTACTCTTTACTTGGAATAATTTTCGTTACCTTTGATTTTTTTTTAAATGGTGGCTTTAATGATTTTGATTACATCATATCCATCATACATTTGAATGATAAAACTCATACTTTGAGTTTTCTGGAAATGGCCTGAAAAATGCTTTTCTTTCATTTTGAATTTTGTTTAATATGTAAATCATAAGAGATATAGAAGAATATCTCAGCACAAAGAACTAGATCTTCTTAAAGTAAACAATTTATGTCAAATAACACATTTTTGGCGCTAACCATTTCCGAGATATTCTTTGTTATTCCTTTAAACCTTCAAATCAGACTTTTTTCCAGTGATAAGTCGTTAGTTATTTTTCTTATGATCATGCAAATAGCACTGAGTTTTAAAGTCATTATACAGGGTAACCCCTTTTTGAAAATCTCAGTTCTCCTTTAGCTGCTGTGTCCTCTTTACACTTACAACAAATATGTAAATGTGTAATGAAAGTAGACAGAAGAATAAGCTTTTGTAAGAATATTTTGTAGAAGAATGAGTAGAGAAATCTATTTGAATCCAAAACATAGGATAATTTTCCACTTTTATTTCGTTTATATTTTTTTCATTCTCAGTACGTGTATGTTTTGTGGAAATAAACCGGACTGACAAGGATCCAGGTCGTTTTTCAGTTGCTTGTACCAGGGTATAACCTAAATCAAGTAGATATGTGAATACCAGTTGAAGAAAAATGGGATGCTGGATCCTCCATGTAAGTGTATACCACAAGTGGAAATAATTTTGCAGTGTAAATTGTATACAAGCTCCTTGAAACAAATCAGTTGGATGTAAGGAGGAACAGGGATATTTTTTGCTGTTGAAGGAAATTCCACGAAGCATGTGCCGATGATTGCACTATGAGATTAATAC
Source organism: Deroplatys truncata (assembly GCA_030765065.1). Taxonomy (NCBI): domain Eukaryota; kingdom Metazoa; phylum Arthropoda; class Insecta; order Mantodea; family Mantidae; genus Deroplatys; species Deroplatys truncata. Next base: position 180,749,075 of record CM060977.1, read on the forward strand.
ATATATTACATATAAGGATTATTCATATGAAGAGCACTACCATCATCACTGTTCTTCTCCAAATCTAATTAATATTTTAGAATTTTTGCAATTGGAAGCATATCTCAATCAGCTGAAGCATTTAATGCCTTATCGCTAAGGGACCATGGCAGCTCAGTGGTTAGAACTACCGAACTGAGGCTGGGAGATTCGTGGTTAAAATCTGGACTATGACATTAAATTTTTCAGTCATCTAGTCCAGCATTACTACCTTAATCTTTTAATCTGTAAACTAAGATTTTACGACCAAAACAGTTTTAGTTTTCATATTTCACAGATAAACACACAAAAACAAATAAGTAGAAACATTACTTCATGGATTTTGTTCCCTTTTCTCTCTAAATACTGTCTGTAGTTATTAAAATCAAGGTTATACGAAACAATTGTATATCTATAAAATCTGGCCGTTAACTCTCATATTTAATCTAAGGCAGTTTAATTACGCCTTCATTGATTGAGTAAATATTATATCTCGTCACCAAACAAGTTGTTCAGGGTTTTTAAGGTTCAAAACAGAATAAATAAATAAATAAACAATTGAATTAGAACCAAAACCAAACCATGTATTGAAAAAATGTTCAGGCATAAAAAAGTGCTTAAGTAATGAGAATATATGTAACGCATACTCCTTACCTTTCAGTAAAGACTGCTGAGCACAAACATTTCAAGAAGCGTTCATACCTGAAATAAAAGAAAATTGCTTTTAAAACGAGTATCTTTCATGGACACTATCCTTTCTGAAACTGACAATTTTAGAATTGAATATCTGCTTCAGACTTGAAGGGTAAGGCTTAGAAATCTGTTGTTGTTATAATGGATTTTATTGTAGGGTTTATTTAAATAACTAACCTCTATTATTAACTAACCTTGTGTGAAGCTATTGTATTCCGGAGTCAGCTTTATCCACCCTGAGCAGTCTATTTTAATGCTTATTTTAATTTTGTATTCTAAATGCATGACAGATTTAGTTGTTAATGCACAAAAGGTGGAAATCATATGAAATGTGTGTTTAAGTCGCTGTTCAGTAACAGTGCTAAATTGTATACGTATTGTTGGAGTAACAACTAGATATAACTGCATTTACAACATAATAATTCAGAACATGACATAACATATGTACAGAAATATAAACTGAGATTTATGAGTGAGTAGATTTACATAAAATATAAAATAAAAATAGCCGGTCGTTGTATCGTTCTCTTTTCAGTCATCTGATGGGCGGCGCTGGTAAAAGATGTAGAGAATATCACATAGTAAGGGTTTGCATGATCGACGAAAGTTTGATGCAGTCTTAGGTAACTCATCCTGACTTCCAAAACTTCTGGAATCCCCAACTCTCCTTGTGGAGGGTCGTGCTTCTGACATATCAAGGAACACATGCGATCAGTCTTAAATATGTTCCGAGTGGCTTGAAGTGTGTAATTTGTTAGAATGTAGCGGAACTCCACAAGGAATATTCGAATTACAAATTGGCCTTATTCGTGAGATATAAAGAAGGCGTTTGTACGCTAGAGCAAGAGAAGATTTCCTTGAATGATGTGCGTACTGTGTTGTATGCGATTCCTGATTCTTGAGATGATTTGTGTGATGAGCAATTCCCAGGTTAGTTTGTTATTCAGAGTCCTAGAAAACGAACTGAATGATATATGGGTACAGAGACTCCTACAGGAGTTGGGGCAATGGTTATCTTCTTTTATATTGAAATATACCACCTGTGACTTCTTTGATATCTCTACAACTCTCCATTGAGAGCACCACCTGTTGATTTGGATAGTGAAGACGTTTAGATTTTCAGCTGCTGATTCGTAACTGCCTTTGCTAGGAATTGCAATGTCAGTTGCAAAATGTCAATAGTTAGTTGAGTATGCTGAGGAAAATCAGATACATAGTCTGTATAAAGAAGCGGGCCTAATATACTGCTTAGAAGAACACCAGAGAAGATTGTGTCTAACTTAGATAATGCGTTTTTATAATTTACAGAAGTAGAAAGGTTATCAAAGTACATTTTTATTATTCTGATATATCCAAGACGTGGTTTGATGTTTAGGTAGTGTCTCGTTATGCCACAACTTGTCGAGCACCTGTTCTGATATAGCTTTTCCTCGAATAAATAATATAAGTTGCCTCCTATTGCCTCCTACTTTATTTCTTATTGTTTCCAAAAAGAGACCTGCATATACAGAGCGGCGCGTTTGAAAAGGCAAAAAATTAAAATGTTATATGTATCACAGATTAATGCAAACATCTCTGAGAAGCTTGCTGTAATAGAAACTGAAAGGACGGAAGTTAACAATGAGTGACGTTTCAGACTTCATCCGTGTGCTATGGCAGCGCTACCATGTATAGGAGACAAAATGGTGTTCATACCATAAAAGGGCGCTCAGTGTGTCATATGGATGAAAACTTTTCCACAGTAACACGGACCCAGCGGGCTTTCAGACTTCAGCACAACCGTCAGTATACACCATCACAATGAGACATTGGAAATGTTACAGTTTCTTGGAGAATGGTCTAAACCCTTGTACAGAATATGTTGGAGAAACAGGGGGAAGATACTCATAGCCCACGAAAGTTACTCCTCTGCTTATCAGCAGAGCAGAAACATAGTAGAGTATTGGCAGTCAGTACCTGAAGGTGTTTCCATACCATATTCAGCACATAATGGAGCGTAATAACGAAGATCGTCTCTAGTTTGCCGTCATGATGTGTGAGTAGCAGAAGGTGGATGATCAATGGATAAATTGGTGGATGTTCACAGAAGAAGCCACATTTCACATTAGCGGCTAAGTCAACAAGCACAGCTGCATTATTTGGGAACTGAGAACCTACATGTCTCATACGACAGATTTTACATTCCATACAAAATATTGAGTTCACTGTTGTGATGCGAGCATTATTTTGTCTCCTATGCAAGACAGTGCTGCCATGCCATGTAGCCAGAAACGTCACTTATTGTTAGCTTCCAACCTTTCCACTTACATTACGTCAAATTTCTCAGAGAAAGTGCCTCTTGCACTGCTTAATAATCTTAGAATACAAGTATTTTAAATACGAAGGGGTAATAATGTACCCTTATCACAATAGTTGTATTTTTGACACCATTTGATGCAGCAAGAACAAGAGCACACAACTAAGCAAACACAATGATACACTCATACTGCTGAACTTTCATTCGCTTCCACATGCTTCAGCGCGAGCTATTGTGCTCGTCTGATATTGTTACCATAGATCGTGAACAACCCTCCGTAATGCGTCTGGGTGCATAATTGCAGTATTTTTGCTAATGAGGAAATCTAAAACATCAGGGATGTTTCCATTATAAGAATGGTTTGGTTCAACCAGATGTAAAATTTTAGCTGTAAATTGATAAATTACTTCATGGAGTAGCTTTCTTCTTGGGTTAATAGTGTGTGACTGGTCCTTCTTAGCCACTTCTAAGAGTTATTCATTTCAATGTCCTTGAAGTTGCTCTTTCCATGTACTAAGAAGATTTCATTATATAAACGATTCCCTGTACGTTTCACACTGAATGGAATAAAAAGAACCGATATATAGTTTAATATCACTCATATCTAAAAGAATTTGGTATATTTGATGCTTAACTCTGCTATCCTAGGTAACTCGATTTGAAGAACTCCAATTTAATTAATACGGCTTAACCACCTTTTCTGGCATTACTTGGATGATTAGCAGAGTAAATACTGTAACCTGGGATTCTGAAATGTATATGTGATTCTTGCTTGATTACTGTAGTAGCAAGAAGGGTGTCCATTACATAAGTAAATAGAAAGTATAATTATGTTTTATATTTGTTATTAATGCCCTGAAAATGCCATGTGCAAATGTGTAGTTTAGAAGCTTGTTCTATTATTCTCTAGAGACACCGCTAAGGTCTGCATAAGAATGATAGCAGGGGATTTGTTTCACTCATTTGATTTACATTGTTAGTTGATTTACTTTCTTATGAATATGATTTTTGGCTAAGTAGCTGAGTTGGTGTTTGGAGGAAAACAAAATTGTTTCTCAGATGTCAGATTATTCTTAGGAAGCGGCTAAGTGATAGCGTAATTACAAGTATAGTTGTATTAGCATTATTGTTCTTTCTTTGGAAAGATATCATGGAATTTTGAAATTTCGCGTGTACGGGATATCCCTTGTAATTGTGTGTGTACCGCGTGTAACCCTTTACCTGCTATGTACGTGGCAAAGAAAGTAATAAATGGTCATGCTGTAACATTTAAATCACATAGTCATTTGGAAAAACTCTTCAGGCAGTAACCCTCTATGTCCTGTTTAACATTCCCTAAAGACACCTACTTCCATTTTTTCGCCGGTGTCACAAATCCATCTTTGCTTGCCTTGGTGATCAACAACCGTACATTTGTGCCATATTTAGGTTTGCTAACTTGAACAATTTATAATATAAATTATACTAATTTACTATTCATATATCCTTCTACTCGTTGACCTACCCGACGTTGCACTGGAGGTTTTTTAAACTCGAATGGCGATTTAAGTAATTTCACTCACCTCCTCGCGTACTTTATGAAATTATTCTCTAATGAACAAAAAGGTGTTTATGGTGAATCCTCTGCCTTACCCATTTTTGTGACAATTTCGTACAGCCCCGGCTATTTCTAACAACGAATGAATATTCCGTGACAGTCTTCCAAGTTCTGGAACTGTTACGTAGTCTATAAGTACCGTTTTGTGGTGGCTTAATTGTCGATAAGAATGGTTAAATAATTTTTTTAGATATTCACAGTAGATGGAAGTTTAAAGCTCGGTACATCCTCTTTGGTCCCATATTCATTTAGTAATATAAAGACTGCATAGTTTTTACATAATATAGAACCCTTAACATATACAACAAAATAGAGATGAAGCTGGTGAATATGAACATTCCCAGGATACCAAGTTAACCGCTTTGGAAAAGAGTCATAGTCCCAGACCACCGAGAAAAGATAATCTCAGTTGTTTATTATCAAATACTGGTCGTTTGATTTCTAATGTTAGCTGGACCCAATTTTCTCTGTATATACAATTATTTAATACACCTTGCTAACGATGGTAATCATAATATGCAAAGGAAGTAGAGCAAAACTTTCTATATTGAGAAGTATTAGAATATGTTGGCATTAGCAGATTAGATTATCTTTGTATTTGAGTATTTTAGTTTGTTAAATCGTGAGCATCTACATATATTATACTGCTTAAAATGGAATATACACGGCATTGGTCTCATTTTACATCCACATTTTCTGTGAATAACACATATTTTCTATTATATGGCATGGCATTCTCAACTAAGTCGAGGCATTCTTTACAAGCATGCTCCATAACTCCAATGTATTTGTATTCAAGTACAAGAGCTTTGTTAATCCTGTATGATTTATGAAACTAAATTAAAAGGTGTTTTATAATTCCATTTCCGTCAGGACGAATTAGGCTTTTTAATCGCTAAAGAACGATGAAAATGGTTTGAGTGGTTTCTGATATTTCCCTATATATGCTGATGCAGTAATTTGTATCACAAACTACTCAAATGTAAATAATGATTGTAATATGAATATGCATTTTTATGTGACATTGATTTGAGATGTTTCTTGACTGTAATTATTGTTGATGAGTAAGTTTATACTGCCTTACTGAAACTGTCAATAATAGCGCAATAATGCAGCGAGGGGGTGAGCTGTTTATCATTATTGGAAACGAGGAAGTTACGTAATGTTGACGCGTTTTTCGGTAGAAACTTCTGGAATATTTTCTCCCTAAAGCATATTCATAATTTTCATTGGATATTAAAATAGACGCTAATATTGGCGCGTTTTATGAGCCAATAGTAGTTCAGTTATAATTTTTAGGCGTATCTGGATGCAGGAGTATAAATAGGGTAGGTTAGAGGTAGCTTGAGGCCAGTTCATCGAAAATCTCAATACATTACACGTCGCCTTCAGTTGTCAGTTCATCAAAAATCTGTGTACACTACACGTCGTCTTCAGTCAGTCAGTTCGTCATACATCAGATATAGATTCACAAGTTAGGCGCAGCAGAATTATGAATAATCTAAAGTGTTGTAAGGTTAATTATACAAAAAGTTGAAGTACGTGGATTAAAAGTGATCAGTAAGAAGTTATTATAACAGTTTCAGTTTGGCGAGTGTTAAGATGAATGTATAAATGTGATAGTTAACGTGTTTGACAATAAATGTGTAAAACAAATTTCTTCATCAGTGTTATATTTGGATAAAAGATTCCTTTCCGTTTACACACTCTCATCAATAGACATGTTCGACCGAGAGATAATAGCTAGCCGGAGGATAGTAAACAAAATTTAAATCAAATAACAGTCGCATTCTTTCGAACACTAACACTGATGCAAATTGCTAACACAAGATGGAGCTACAAACCGAACAAATGAATGACGTCACAAGATGGCTTCAACACAACATAAACATATTATAAGTAATACCGTTACAAATTGGCTACCACAACGTGGGACCACAATAATGTTAAATAAACAACATTAATAATGTTACAACAATGCGTAAAAACAAAGAAATTTAAATATTAATGTACATTATTATCTCTTATTAATCTTATTACTTATGCTCTTTCATGTGTTCATCCTTCTTTCTCGTGATTATTATATTTTTTTCTGCTTTTGTGAACTCTGTTTCTTATTTGGCGTTTACTTTATTAATTATAAAATTGTTGGTATAGATGCGGGTGTCAAGGCAAATTGTTGATTTTTGTGCCCTCCAACTTTGGACAGGAAATGAAAGAAAGCTAGAAGGTTGATTAGTCCCAAAGTCTGGAAAATTCAAGATGTTAAAACGTCTTCTGAGCACATAGGTGGCAGACATTGTTTGTCCAATGAACTTTCGTGAGGGAGACAGGGATTTAAACGACATGAATACTAATTTAGCAACTTTTATTTAATAAACATATTTCTAATTGAAAAATATAATATTATAGAACATGCTGAAGAGAAACAATTATGAATTGCATAAAATATCTATTCATAGGTATGTATGGAATTAGTAGGAGGGAGCAACGTTTTGAACTTCAAGAAAGAATAGGACTGAACAGGAGGCTTATTATGCCTGGTAGGACAATATACAATTTTAATATTTATGTGAATAATTGTTTTTCAGTAAGAGCAGGCAAAGTGATTGCTGGTTCCCTGAGTCAAAAAATGATATATTTGGTGAGATTAAAATTACAGAGTGCATAACTGCTTTAGTAATAATAGCTTGTGGATGTACTAATACACGATAGAGGGCAGAGAAAGCCATGTGAATGTATAATGTCAGAATTTTCTTTTTTTATTGGACGCTAGATGTGTATGACAATAAAACAGTCCTGGCAGAAGTAATAGTGCGACTTTCTTGGGGCATAAATAGTGACATTTTGCTGTGTTAAACTCATTTTCACTTGAACATTTGAATTAGTCGTAGCAACTTCGTTAATAGTGTTGGGTGACGCGCATAGGCTCCGTAAGATACGGAAATGTGTGAATTTAAAGAGGAAATGCAGCTAAGATTTACTAGGACGGAGAAACAATCCAGGTATTATTTCAATGAGATAAAATTCTGGAAAGTAAATTAGGTCAGAGAAGCAGGCCGGGCTCCAAAGTTATGATTTTATATTAACCAAATTAAGTAAAGTTATGCAAAACTTTATTTAAAGTTGAGTTGTTATGAATTCTCTGTCATTCCCAAGTTCTACAGATAAGAACAATTAGCCAGGCGAAATACTGTAAGAATTTTCAGGAACTATACACATTGCTATACAGAGGAAAGATAAAATGGGAGATGTTATTAGAATGTCACAACCAGACCGACGACAACCCATAGAGGACTCAGTGGTGGAAGCGATGAGCAGCGGGTCTGGGTGTGAATCTCTGGCAGTTAACCGCGACGACGGTGCAATGGCATGTGCGTGGTACAGTTGATTAACATTTAACTGCTGTGACATGAAAACTGTTACACTTAGCAGATATTTTCCTTAAGATGTTTGTTTCCAAATGTTTCATAACGTACGATACTGGAGAGCTAATGCACGAATTGGTGTACATCCTATGAATTTAATTTTCTTTTCCGTTTTTTTTTCAGTTTCTGCCTGTCATTACATTAATTAAAAGTAACCCATTAGGTTAGTTATAAGCAACGCCTAAAATGGTTGTTCACGAAATCTTCTCCTTTGAGAAATATTTAAAAGCAACCAATTTAAATTACATCTGTGTTAATGACAACCTCTTTAAGTTGAACGAAACGAATTAATGAACCCCATTTACTGTACTTTCTGGGATACGCGTCAACTTCACAAACATCTTACTTACCTCAGACTACATGTAATCAGCAATGTACATAAGCTCTATGAATTCCCAGCCCTACTTCTGTTCCTTTCCTTTTTAATTACAGCATTCCGTGGACCTAATCGAATAAGTCCCAAATTCGCTGTTAAAGTGCAGCAAATAATGACAACATAATTAATTAAAGCGAGAGCCGAGTAAGCGTTTCAACGTAGTTGGACACATTAACGAAAAGTACACAAGGTCTATTTAACACACAAATAGATTAAGCAGACACATGATTTTAAAAGCAATTTTAAGTATCACTCAAACCTGTTCACAGACACCAAGAGATGTGGTGATGAAAATGACAGGAAAATCCATTTCTCTTATATTGTTTGACATTTATAATGAAAAACGTTTCACTCTCATTTATGTATACCTATACAAATGCGCTTGGAATGAATTTACATTTAAAAGGCAGTGGATCTCACGTTCATTTTTATAGCTAATACATTTTATTCCCTGTTCGCATACATTGCAATATAACTTAATATTTTTTGGAAAGGTAGTCAGACGTCTGAAAAATTCAATGCCATAGCCGGGATTTGAACCACGCATCTCCCGGTCTCCGTCCGGTTGCTCTAACCATTGAGCTACCATTACAACATGCCGGTACAACATAACAATTCTCCAACTGATTCGCATGTTTCTCGTTAAACCACAAGGAGATCTCAAATTGCATTGAGATGAGATACCCCAATGGTGACCTACAATGTTGTAAGTACTTTAAGTCGGGACGGAGACCGGGAGATCCGTGGGTCAAATCCCGGCTATGGCATTGGATTTTTCAGCCGTCTGATTCTAACTTTTAATCCTACATACTAGTATAATAATTGCTCAAAATTTCAGCAAATAATACAATAATTAATAGCATGTAATCTATAGCTAGCTATGTGTGTGTGTGTGTGTGTGTGTGTGTGTGTGTGTGTGTCTACGTTCAAAACGTGCACATAAATTTTTATAATGGATACCTGCTTTCCGTATTTTTTTTTTTTGGAAATTTTGGTAGGTTACCTTCATATTTAAGTTTTTAACACACTTTTATATTTTTCGGAAGCAAAAGGTTTGAGATTGTAATCATCTTCATAAAGGTCCAAATAAAGTTGGAATTCTAGGTATTTTACAACTTTTAGTGATTCTGTATCATTCATTTATCCCTTACCCCACCCCGCTTTTTTATTCCTTGTTATAGGAGGGAAATTTGACCATGTTCACGTACCTAACCTATATGTGGCCGTCGTCTGTCGCTGCTCTTTTCCTTAAAATAATTCTAATTAGATACCTCTGAGTGTCTTTCGCATTATGAGACTGCCACTTCCTCTACCAGGAGGCCACTTTTTAGAAAATAAATTTAAATTGTTATCGCCCTTGCCGTTCTCCTTTACAGCTGTAAGAAATAACTTCCATATTAAATAACTCAGACACAGGATTAATGTCTCAGCTCATTGCACATATTTATGGTTTTAAATTAACAGCTGTAAAGGTAATGCACTTTTATATTTTGACAAATGACGATGTAACAGCTTATCAAACGCAACAAACTTCTTCATACTGGTGTCGTGAATGCTGCAGAAAGAAACCGTCAATGCCAGAAATATTGTTGACAGCGGATTATTTTGTGAGTATGTAAGAGAGAGAGAGAGAGAGAGAGAGAGAGAGAGAGAGAGAGAAGAAGCACAGTTGAAATACAAGTCGGATGGATATAAAATAACTTACTATCTATGTACAGAATGTTCAATACAAGGAAAAATGCGTTCATTTTTATTCTCCCAAGAAAACGACAATAGGTACAATAATTTTTATTAAAATATCATATTTTGACCAACTGACACAGCTGATAGGTATAATCTTTATCTTGAATTTTCTGAGTAGCCAGTAGCCTCTTCTTTCTGATAATTTTTGTAACGGATTAGTACGAAACCGTAAGAAACGGACGACTTACTTAAGGAAAAAAAGAAATAAAATAAAAAATACGGTGCCTATAACTTATTAAAATATAAAACTTTTCTTAAAATATTTATTTTAGTTTTAGCTGTTTGTTGTTAAAATGTTTCAAGTATTTTTACCCATAGAGGGTTGACATTTTATGACCAGGCCCAGAATTTTGATGGTCTAATAGCGTTTGAAAAACTTATAAAAGCACTGTATTTATAAAATGATATAATTACAAAAAACTAAGACTCATAATAACTAATTTATTGAAATTAGCTTAGGTTATAAATTAATTTATAAATGGTTATAAACACTATACGAATAGAAAAAGTAAGTACAATTTGAGATAATTCTGAAGATTTATTAAATATATGTTTCTTCCAGGTTCTTATATATAGAATATGAAAAAAAGAATTAGAAAACTGTTTTTGAAGGTGGCCTTATAGATCTGTGGCATTACGTCTCTTGAGTTTTCAGATTATACAAAAATAACTGCAAATGAAGCGGGCTTCACGTCTATGACATGATACAAGGACAAGGACAATAGCAGCCTAACCGTACGCAATTATTAACGCAAAAGGCAAACAAAATCTGGCCTATCTGATTCCTAGTTTCGACATATGAATTCATAACTCTAATCATACCTACTCCTCTGACAACAGTCACTTTTCCCCGCACAAACAATCCTTTCCAAACTAAGCATTAAATAGGAATATAATGGTTTTCAAGAACACAAGTAAAGGATATACAAAGTGACTCTTACTTCTAAGTTGAATAGTGACAATTCCAATGTTTGTAAAGTTAACCACGTGTAAAATGTCAATAATATAAAAGCCTTTAACTTAATGAAAATGCAAGCAAATTGCCAAATAAAGGTAAGAAAGGGTAAAATTAAAAAAGAAAAGGAAAAAACAAATAAATACGCATTTTCGTTATCTGAAATCCATGATAGATAAGAGTTCAGGTACATGCTAGCAATGCCTTCGTTGTAATAATTAAAAGATGACATCTCATCAGAAATTAGGACCGTATTATGACCGTTCTCTGTTTATTCATTAGGCCGTATCAAGTCCAGCTTACATAAGTGTAATGAGCTTCTTCTTATTTTTTAACATTTCACTGCCATACTGTTATCATGTAGCAAGCAGCCTGTATATTTCTATGCAGTTGCAACAACATTTGTATAGAAACCATTTGGTATTTGCATATAGGATGCGAAACATGTGTATTGTGGCTCACGATAATTAGAAAAATAAGCTTTGAAGAATAATTTGCAAAATAGATAAAGATGGTGGGTAAGGAGAGCCGTTTGATAATGACACATAACATTTTTTCATTACTCAGTTTCATTAGTTTTGCCCATTATGAAGGCAAAACTGTTCATAGTGTGACAGCTGAAGAAGCTCTATTGAGAGGACGTGATAGTGCAAATAACTCTATTATTTGATATGTTTTTCAATTAGGTCACCCACTTTGGTGTTTCCTTTATAATTTTATTATTTAGACTTTTACCCTACTAATGTGGTATGTGCTGCTGGCAAGTAACTTTGGCGCAATAGCCCAAATAACGTCTTTAAATGTTGAAGGTGCTACACGAAAATGGATTCCAAAAAGCTTATGGCATATTTACATAATACAAGTGCTAATTACGCAGAGTGCAAACGATGAGCCAAAATGTTTAGGTAGGAACGTTTGGTTTACCTCATCTCTTTAATAAACAGGAGAACTTACTCACATAGACAATAGAAGAAATAAGATAAGAGTCCTATAGTAATAAGTATATGATTGTGCATTTAAAAACCAATTATATGCAGAAATAGAGGGGACTTATGTGTGAATAGCACATACCATCTGTGATGACAGACAATGTGTGCCAAAATTATATCCAGTGTTCCATAATGCATGTAAATAGAAACCAATTAGCTTTAAATATCGAATACATTACATATAAGATACCAACTAACGAACATTCATTTAATGAGATTCAAATTGATTTACAGATTAAAATGTACCTTCATGTAGCATAGGTGATGCATTATTTCACTCCCTATTCATTCAAGCATTCAGCTGCAACGAATGGTTTTGTGTTAGTATTTATGTAACGCAACACCGAAAAGGCTTTGCTAGGTATCTCATATAAATCAAAACCTCAAATCCCAATTTTAATTCTGTTAATAATAATAATAATAATAATAATAATAATAATAGGAAAAAATGATCATATAGGGGTTAAGGGCGCTAAACATCTACGGTCATCAGCGCCCTGAAAACGTATAAAATTTAAATTCCAAAAACTAAAATGCGGGACACAAACCCGCTTAGTCTAAAACACTCAAATTCTAGAAACCACCATACTAAAAAACATGGTAAATAAAAGAAAAAAGGAATAAGCGACGTGTTACTAACTGTAGCAGTCAAGGGACAAGAGCGCCATACGTCCGCAGGGGAGAAGAGCCCCCCCATTAAAACAGACAATATAAAATTCAAAACTGAAAGACGCTCTGCGCATCAAATGCGCCGACTAAAACCACTGTCACTGATAAAACGTAAAAGACAGTCTACAGCATGCGCGTCGTCTGCCAATACGTTGGCTATGCCAACAGGCAGAGACCCGCGAACGCGCAATGGAGCTAAAACCTGACACTCTGCTAAGATGTGAGACACCGTTAAGGGCGCATCACACTGCTCACATAGTGGTGCGTGGTCACCACTGAGCAGGTGTCTATGACTAAAAAGGCAATGTCCGATACGTAAATGAGCTAAACTTACCTCTTACCGACGAGAAGAACGAGAACAGGTACCCCAGACTAACGTGAGAGCGCAGAATTACCGATCTTACACCCAATAGAGAGTGGGACGCTGAGGACCACAGCAGTTTAAGAGCGTCCATAAATAAAACTACTTTATCGCCTCTCAGACACCCAGTTGTCCGGATCTCAGTTGGCGTTTAATCTGGGGGAACATGAGGCAGGTACTCTTTGGCCTCGTGTTCAGATTTCAACCGGATTGCCCCTTTGCAAATGCCTTGATGCATTTACTTCCTCAACAAGCGCATCCCATCAAGCTAAATGAGTTGTGTCATAATAGCTTCCTCCACTTGTACGCTGATAGGCAGTGGTGTGACAATATTTCTCGTTAAACTGTGCCATTTAAAAGTATGAGATTTGGCATTAATTAGTTCGACGCAACGGAACTTTACTCACAAGTTGACTACCCGTTATGTTGGACTTTATCGCATTGTTTATGTTGTCAACTGAGTTTCTTTTCGATTGAAACGTTGTATGTTTGGAAAATATACGCCACATGCAAGTCAAGTGCGGGTGCTTCATCCTCATTTCAGTAGCAGGTTCGACTAGTTTGCTTCTGTATTGTTTTCTTCGCAGTTCCGTGCAGTAGGAGTTTTGTTTGGTTTCAGCGATCTTTACGTCATTTGTTTTTGTCCACCATGAGAGAAACCTTCCCTTATATTTCCGCTTCTCTACATCCTTCCCCTTTTCTTGCTTCTTTGTGGTTGTTTTTTGTTGTGTCGACACTAACTTTATGTGTAAGCGCCTGTAGTAGAGCTCCTTCTGTGAAGTCTACGCTTAGATGGTTGGTTGTTTTGAATGTACAGTTTATTATTATACCGTTTCCAATTATACTTATACTTTTATTGTTATTTTAGGCACATTTTACGCAGCTATGCAGCGCTTTGTAGGTTTATTCTGGGCATTTAGTGATTTTGTGATGTATAGAGTTTATTTTGTACATTAGCATCCTGATCTCAGACTTCAGATGCAATAAAGGTTTTATTGCCCAGTTTCAATTTGTGCTTTAAGGGCTTTCCTATTATATGATGTTCCCGCTGTGCTTCTGTATTTCTATTATATTAAGTCTTCTCTTTAACATTTGCTTTACAAGTGACCTTCCTCTTGTTCCATGTCCTCGCCGCCAGGAGAGCTGCTCGCCTTGCAAGTCATCGTGTGGCCAACCATTTTTGGAATAGTAACCATGAAATAAGACAAGAGATAAAACTACTAAAATCCATACAGATCCCTTCACACTTGGAAATTTGGGAAAAGATTTTTATTCATCTCAACATTAAGAATGCTTTGAATTTTGAAATTCCGCCTACAGACTATTTAATGCAGTTGATCCACTCAGGCTACAAGAGAGAAGATAGAAGAGATATGAGTTCCCAGCCTTCACCACAGATGGCAACAAAATTTAATACTAAGAGTTTCCAATTCTTCACAACAGAATGCAGACCAATCAGACTACAAGACAAAGGAAAGAAGACAGATGGGTTCCCAGCCTTCACCACAGATGGCAACAAAATTAATACCAAGAGTTTCCAATTCTTCACAACAGAATGCAGACCAATCAGACTACAAGACAAAGGAAAGAAGACAGATGGGTTCCCAACCTTCACCACAGATGGCAACAACAGTACCAGTTTCCAATTTTTCACAACAGAGGGTAGAAGAATCGTCTAGTAAAATATTTCTTGGGGTTAGGGAAGAGGACGAGCCATTTAGTCGGACTTAGCTGAAGATGGGAGAAACATAACTCCCGAAAGGGCTCCTTAGGAAACATCTAGTGCCTATGTGATGGGAATTAACATAAAACGACTCAAGTTTGAATTATCATTAAATGAACATTGAATTCATTGCACCTGTCTAGGAGGGAACATTATTAACATGTAACAGCTCGCGTTGTTATCAGCTGGTTTTTTTGGAGAAAAGTACTCATCAGATGGCTGTGTAAAGTAATATGAGCGTGGCGCTGTGTGACTTCATGACGACACCATGTGAGGCTGGAACTACCCGGTCTGAGCTCGCCGATCGTATGGAAAAGAAGCTTTAGCGACAGGTCTAACGAAGCAATTTCGTGAACACGCTAACCTTTTCGGTTTTGTCAAAATTTTAAGTAGACTGCAGAACTAACATTTAAGGCGTGTGCCGAACTAACTAGGTAATGAGGAATAGAATGAGAATAATTGTTTTGTATATCCTTGTGAATCTTTGCATAAAACGGAATTATGGCAAGAGAAACTAATAGTTTGAGCGCGGAATTGTAAATGTATTTCATTTTCACTGTAATGTCGAAGTTTATAATAATATTTGTTTCGGTAAATAATGTACTATATTGTGTTACTGTAGGAATTGAACGCTTTGTTAAGTTGTTGTAGAAGCCTTAAATTTTCTTCCTTTACTACTTTACCCTATTGGCTAAATATTTGTATTCCCTGAGGGAAATTCATGTTTAAAGTGTTTGAAATTTACCTAGCACTTTATCATTCCTCATTATATCAGTATAGGATAACCTTCTCTTGTATATACTACATAAATTATGTTTAAAACAAAGTTATAGGGAAACTTTACAGTATTGTAGCAGAATGCGTATAGAACATAAAGCCTATTTTAATAACGGTGATGCGATGACATTACCCTGCTATAACCCTGCCAGAAGATATGTACAAAACCGCCAAGCTTTATAAATAGCCGGATCAATCAGAACAGCAAACCTAACGTTAATATCAAGTAAATTTATTTAAAATCAAGTAACATTACAGTAATAACATACAGTATAATCATTGGCGCCTTAGCTATAAAGCCCAATAAATTAATACATATAAGGCCATGAAATCGATGCAAATTCTCCAACCAAAAGTACTATTAGATGGAAATCCCTTTCTCATTATTTGTATTTCAGCAAAAATTGATCTAGATACTTCTATTTAACGTAGCTTATGTTTATGGCGAATTAAACCTTATGAGATAGAAGAAATATTCCTACATAAGAATATAAACAACTAAATTTGTAATTTCTTCTTATTTGTTTATTTAACCATTTCCGACACATATGGCAGTAGTTTGTAGATATTTTAATTATAATTTTAACCTTCTTTAGAATAAGGATTCGTGCGATGGAAGCGACACCTAGCACCTCGACCCACAACAGATCCTTTGTGTAGACACCTCCGGGAGGAACGGATGAACTGAAGGACCCGTAGCAGAGGAATGGGCTTCAGAACAGTCGGCGTAGATTTGCCTAACAATTATTGGCTTGGCCACTGGCCGAAGAGCGCTCGGGGGTAACCCCCCCCCCCAAGCCACTGGAGGGCGACTCAGAGACTCCAGAGGAGGCCGGGGAAAGCTCGACCCAGCAGTGGCACCTCGAACAGCTGCCATTTGACGGGGCCGAGAAGGAGTTCCAGAGCTCAAGACCCTGCGCCATCTGTACGCCGTCGTACGACTCAAAACCCCTGAGGCAACCTGTAAGTAAAAGAGGTAGATAAAATGAGAGGAAATGGGCGAGCCGTGGTAGAAGAAGACACCACTCCAGCGTTGACTTTGTCAATCGGAAAAACGTATGGTCTTAGGGGCGGTCCTCCGGAATCTAACCCGGGACCTCTCGATTGCGGGCCACAGACGTTGGCGCATTAGCCATTGAGCTCGATTTTTTCTTCTGTACTGCTTATTTGCAGCAGATAGAGCATTCGTGATCCGCAGGTGTCTTTACAGGCCTTCTGGACGCTCCTGTCACTGCGTGTCAAGCGAAATACATCCCCTTCGCTTTTACTGTTTGCAACCACATTAGGGGGGAATGGGCTCTTTCATCTGTTATTGCACACAAAGGTGTACTGTGTGTAAGTGTTGTGAAACTGTAATTATTGTTTTTTTCATTTTCCTGTAAGGTTATAACCGATATTATATTTATATCTTCAATTTAATAAGAAATATGAGTTATTTTGAGTTTCAAATCTTATTACATGAATAATAATGGATAAAGCATTTGACATTTAACGCATACCTTACCTTTTAAAGAAATAGGCATTTCTAGTATCTTCTCGATTGAGGTGTAGCTCTGTTATGTCGCAGTATCCCTCCATGGCCCTCCCTCCTGGATGTCGCACGCGGATATTCTATCCTGAAGCATCCTGAGGAAGTATTGGAATCCAACCAAAATTTCCATAACTAGATTTCACTGGAAATACTCGTTTTAAGGCTACCGAATTTTCGACATTTTTTATTTCCCCAAAAATGATTATGATTAATATAGTATATGTTTAAGATTTTCCTTAACAAATATAAAATATATATTACATTTTCTGTGAGTAAAGTTGCTATTCTTCGTTTTTACCTTGTTTCCCACAAACATAGTGGACAGAGAAAGCATTTAAACCAAAACCCCAAATGTGATATCCAGATTTCATCTGAAATATAATTGTAGGGACCCCTGAGTAAAAAAATTCATTTTTAGAGAAAGGCACTGTACAGGGGCAGAAAAACTGAAAAACTAACTGCAGAAAATCACGAAACATGACATTTAAGATTAGTATCTTCAAAATATGCGACAGGAAGATTTCAATGAAATCCCTAAACCGGAATCTACTTGTATGTAAAAGTTTTCGTTCTATTTCATTTTATCAAAAAATACGTGTAACGATTTTGATCACAACACCATATATTTAAGATGACAAGTAAAACATGCATGTTGAACTTTCTGCTATGAACCTGTGAAGTCCACTTCATTCAGAAGAAATTTTATATAAATTTGCATTAAGTGTTTAAACATAAGAGAAATACAAAGAATTAGTTCAAAGACATAGTTACTTTATTTCAAGTAGCTCCACTGATATTGGTTTGAATACTTTTCTAAGTTTTACTTTCTCTACTATTGATAATTATCCATAGTGAATATAGCAGGTATTGCACTCCACCCAAAAATAAGATGCCTGGATATCACCTCAAACACGTACTTTGTAGCTATGCCGCTTCCTCATTTAAAAATAAAACATGTTTAGAGTAATCTCCCTGTTTGCTTGTGTGTGTGCGAACAGCAAAATTCTAAAACGGAAATGTTTGATAAATATTAAACTAGAAGTTCATATCTTCCAAAGTGGCTACTGGAAGAACTATCACCGCGAACTCTCCGTTACTTGCAAAATGTTTCGTAAATTTTTACTTTCGCAAAAAACAGTTACAACAGTTTTGTTTAAATCTTATATAATGAACATATTTAGAGCACAAAGAAAGTGTGTATTTTGAATTTTCTGGTAATGGGCTGTGAATTCCACTACATTCGGGAAAAATTTTGTATAATTTTGTATAACCGGTTAACTATAAGAGGCGGACAAATATACCCGCACAAACATCCATATCTCTTTAAAAGTCACAATTTCTTTTAAATATTTTCCTAGTATCAGTCATTTCCGAGATATTCGTTGATTTGGTTTGAATATTTCAATATTTTGCCAGAATTTTGAAGTGCTGTTTGTATTCCCTTTGGAGAGAATATGGAATGTTAAGGCAGCTCATTGCGTTCCGCTGCCAATTTAATTTTCTCTACATATTTGTGCTCAAACGAGAGATTAAATACAGTTATTTATCCGAAGGTTTATCTTGATTAACATGAAGTAGAGAAGATACGCATTCGTAAAAATAGTGTGCACAAGTTACATAAAAATAAAGCTATGTTGGTAACGAAAAGCACGTTAAAGCCTAACATTCATTTTCTTGCCCTCTCTACCATATACGAAGTAGATAGGGGAAGTAGTACATTGTTACTGACGCTTATACTTCTACTGATTCATGTTATTCTACAGAAATTTGTTTACTACATATTTCGTTGTAGGGCGCTAGGGTAGCGCAGTGGCTTCCTTTCCGACTCCCGTACTGAGAGTCCGAGGTTCGATTCTGGGCTCTGTGTTGGCGATTTTAAATCGGCGTTATGCACGCCGAAGCCCCTGATTTGCTCACGTGAAGTATCTCCAAGGCACAAAGTAGTTCATAGTGCAAGATAAAAGCTGTAGGTCCTCTCATTCTCCCATCATTCTCATAGTCAGCCTACCATCGAGTTCACTGGGAGCCTCCACCTCACAAATGGGTCCAGTCATTGTTTGATGGAATGAGATATAGGGCATATGGGGAGTGTTAGAAACGACGACGACATATTTCGTTTTAGGAAGAAGGTAAACACGGTAGGCTTAAGCCAAAGTCAAAACTTTTAAAGTCGGTCGCTATATAATGGCTTTGAGATTCTATTCTCTTTGTATGCACATGAGAAAAAGCAAATATCGACTTACCATATGAAAAAAGTGAAGTACTTCGCAATTCACTCCAATGATAAGTATATCTGATGGTTAACGACACAAAGCATTTATTTTGAAAAAATTCTGCATTTTAACGAGATTTTTGTGTAGTATGACTTAGCCTATCTCTCACAGTTTGCCGAATTATACAAAAGTCATTCAGAATAAAGCCGAATTCACAGGCTATTACCAGAAAATTCAAGATATGCAGTTTATTTGCAATAAAAATGGTTTAATCATATGATATTTAATAAAAAAAGTTACAGCCATTTTTTAAAGAATAAATACTTTAGAAAAAAATGTTCCATGTAAGCGTAGTTTGGGTTGGAGGTATTCTTTAAATTCTTCGTGTCGTATCCTTGGAAGCGTATTAACTGAAATACTGTCTTTTCGTTTCAGAGTTAAGCTGTGCACAGATACACGGGCGGACCTTTATCCAAAACTGCTTTCTTAGATTTAGGGGGCCACCAAACATGTATTTCCGATGAAATCTCAATGGAATAAAATACTTTCCCTAAGTTGTGCTACTACAAATATCTGAAACATTCTTAGGTATATCGGCAGGCCGTTACGAATTGCAGGATTTCATAAAAATGCAAAAGCACTTTGACACACCAAAAACAGGTAATTATGGGAATATGCTTAAGACTATAGTATGGTTTATATGAAGTACATCTCACAAAAGTTACTTGAAAAAGTAATTTTGCTCCATATTCTTGGAGAAAGAATGGTACAAAGTTTCCGGTAGCCTTCGCCCCAACGTTCACTTTCCGCTGGCCTTCGCCCTAAGTTTAGAAATCAAATTTGTATTTTTGTGTTTCTTTAAATATTATATATATTTAGGTTTGCTTGGGCTGCGTCAGTATTAATTTGTAGAAGCATGTATCTCTTTGCAGGCGGTGATGCGGCTAAAGAATGTAGGCTTCACTTCATTTATTAATCCTTCACACGATTAAATAACACTTCACTTATATAGAGAGCTGTGAGATTATTTATTAATTACTTGCACTTTTTAACAGGTAAACTTTGTAATATTCTCGCCGAAATGAATTTTCGTCTTACACTGAATACGTATTAAACTTCTCGAGGACGCGTCTCGCGCCGGTTAGGAACGCTATTAGCACTGATTTCTACCGCCTGAATTTTCAAATTTCACCTATTTCAAGTCTCTGATTGGCTAATTTTATTCAAATGGAATACTTTTATTTAATTCCAGGTTTTATGTTTGTTGATTGACTATTTATAAACTGTCTAAAGAATTACAATATTGTTGCTCCAAGAATTACTAGTAGCATTATTAAACTTTCCAATTCATTATTGCCTCAAGGTTACCTCATTGATAGCAACTTTCGCTCTCTATTATCACAGCTCCTATATTGTTAAATTACCTAATACATTCATATAACATTATTAAACATGTACACAATAATATAAATATTAATACAATCACTGTTACATACATTTTATATATTATATTATACACATATTGCTTTAAGGCAGGCTGTTATTATATTTTATATTATATAATTAGACTGAAATCAATTAAGTTAAAATACTGCATCAAAATATCTCATAGTGTTACAGTGATTTAAATCCATCGCGGTCTGCGGAGATGAGTTTTGAATCACCGAAACATGTTACAAATCGGAAGAATTAGGTGTATGTGTTTAATTGTATATCCGCCTTCGCAATGTTTCACAGCACAGCAAATTATTTTTTATGCGGTTATGATGACTGGAATTTAATGTACTCCGGTAGGTAAGCTGAAATTCGCTCTAGTTTCTGTGAGTGTGTGTGTGTGTGTATTTGGATGAATGCGCTTGAATCGCAATATGAAGCAGCTTTTGTGCCACTTCACCTGTTTACGAAGGAAGGGTGCATGCTCACATGTCCAAAACCTATGCACAGTGGAATCATGCGCGGTCATAGAAAATGAAATATGTCATTCGTTCACCGCTTGCCTCACCGAGAAATGTCTTTCTCCACGGGTTTTGTTTCGCTGGGCAATAAATCAAATGCAGAGCGCGAACTGAAGCTCAGTGCTGGCCCCCACTTTTCCAATTACAGCTGCCACTGAGGGAGGTACTAATACTGGCTGGAATACTTGCATAAAATGGAATGCCGTTCAACTGAAAGCAATTGAGATTTCATCGACGCCCCAGAGACGAAATGAAATGAAATTCTCGATGACCGTTCCGCTCAACGAATACCTACTTTATTCTTATTTCTAACGGAATAATGAATGGACATTGTTGGAACAGAAACCCATTCTTTATTTGCTGCTGCATATGGTTTAGTAATAAAGCGAAAGCAATCCAACTGACGAAGCTTACAAGCCTGTTTATAAACCGTTGCTTAGTTAAAATATTTATATTTATTAATAATTCATCAATACGGAATTAGCTTCAAAACATGTTCCCTCTACCAGAGTAATTTATAATATATTCAAAGAAACTGTTGAATGAATGAAAAGCCGTCATAGCGATATTTGTTCAACAAATTGCGTTTACCAATGAAATAAGAAGACTCTTGATACCTATTAAGATAAAGGTGTATCTTGTGTTAAAGGTTACAAGCAAAGATTAACTACCACTAGCAGCAAATAAGTGTCACTTGTAACTAGCAAGAGTCCGAATACTTTGTCATCGTAAGATAAATGTGCATAGGTACTCTATCGCAAAAAATTAAAATAATGGAATATCAGATGAAAACTGTAACCGAATGTCCTGTAATTATTTGCTAACGCTATATTGCACATATATTGCGACTATGTAATTACTATCTTCAGATTTAAAATAACTACAAATGTCATTGCTGTGGTTATTAACACATTTTAGATTTCATAACCAGACCAATGATTGAAGTACGGAGGATGAGCTACCAAGTATCTACATTACATGCTACGGGCAATCACAGTTGAACATGGTTGCCTGGGTGGTCTGGTGGTTAGCAAGTTAGCCTTCAAATACGGAGGTCTTGGGCTCGATTCCCTTCTTATTCTCTATCTTCCCTAGAGCATGAAATTACGAATGAGAGTACAGTTGTGTGTGATTTATGATTAACAAAAATAATACAAGCAAAACCAACACAATAAAGAAAGTTGACATCTATGTCTTTAAATTGTATACCACCAGACAGTAAGTATCTGCAGATGACACCTTTGGCATGCTATCTTCAGGATCAGTGCAATGATGTATAATGGTTCAAGTTTTAGATGTAACCTACTATAAGGTCTATGCAAAAGCGCTGATTGTAATTATCCCCAACGCTTTTGTATTCGTTACTGATCAATTAGTTACGTACTTCCAATAACCGTTGTATTATTTCCTGTGGTAATTCTCCCTGCATTTCAAACACAGATTACAGCGTGAAATATGTTTCTCTGAATCCTCCTAAACGTTCACCACCTCTTCATCCTAGTAGTTTATGTAATGAAAATAACGTATAATAAGTATATGGATAACAGTAGTGAGAAAAGCACACACGAAGTCATTAACAGGGAACTATCACCTGTATTTCATATCTCGCCTGCTCGAAAATTTGATTTTCGTCCTTTTGGAGATTGACCCGATAAAAAGTGGCGGTTTCTCTAAAATTTAATACATTATAACTCCATTAGTTATGTTTTCGACATTAACTACGACCAAAACCTGATTTATTTTCTGGGATCAAAGCATCTGCTAATTATGGAATGGTTTGTCATATAGCCGATATTTAACACTAGAATTAAGTCTAACGCATTTGGTTTTTCATACACTCCTCATTTATTATGAAGACAAATAACGCTTGTAATTGGAGCGTCTCGTTACCTTGATGTTATGCGGTGACACCTGATGCATCAATTGTGCTTTCCTCCTGGGTTCAAGGCAAGAGTGTGCTTGCCGTTACGCCATTCTTGGATCTGTTTCTGGTTTCTGCAACGGCTACTGCGTGGTGGGATTCCGTCGGAGGCAGTGTTTTCTTCCTTTTCTTTTTTATTTTCTCTACTGTATATATTAAGTGGAGGGTATTGCATTCCACCCAAAAATTACTTACCGAGATTTCACCGGAAATGCATGTTATGAGGCGCCCTGAATCCAAATTAAGCATTTTTGGAAACATGTCCGTGTGTGTGTCCGTCTGGATGTCTGTCTGTGTATCTTTGAACAGCATAACTCAAAAACGAAAAGTCGAATAAATACCAAACTAGATATTTATGTTGAATATCTTCCGAGGAAGCGACAGAAAGATTTTCAACAAAATTTCCCCACTTAAACTCGAAATTTTTGATTTCCTAAAAATTACTTCTAACGATTTTTATTAAAATACCTATATTAGGATATTTACATGAGAAATAAAATGTATATCTTGAATTTTCGGAAAATAGCTTATGAGTTTCTCTTCATTCGCAGGAAACTTTGTATAATCTTGTATAACTGGTAAACGTTAAGCGATAGACGAAAATTTACTGCACAGGAAAATAAGTAGAATCTTCAAAACGCACAATTTATTTTTTTGTGTGTGGAATAAGCCGTTTCTGAGGTATCCGTTGTTAACGCTTCAAATTGTTCATTTCTTCTAAGTCCTTTCAACATTTAGTTGCTTCTCGCGATTGCATGGAAACGTATGGTATTTTAAGGCCAGCATAAACCGCCCAGTTGTTAAAACATTGGACTGTGCTGTTCCCTTTGCGACTATAACGAAATGATATTTCTGCACAAGTTAATTTGGACTTAAGTGTAGTAGATAGAAAAATTAGCTTCAGTAAGAATAACTCGTGCACCCAGTAATAAATTATGAAGGGTAGAGAAAGTCATGTGAATGTATTACATCAGATTTTTAGGAAAAGGTCCGTGTGTGTCTGCTGTGTGTCTGTGTGTGTGCCTATGAACAGCATAACTCAAAAACGAAAATCTGGATAAATACCAAACTTGGTATTTAGGTTCAGTGTCTTCCAGAGATGCAACACGAAGATTTTCAAGAAAATACCCCACCTTGGACTATCCTTTACATGGAAATTTTTTCAAAATTTTTATTTTCCTAAAAATGGCTTGAATATATTAACGATATTTACATTACAATTAAAGTTTGATTTTAATTTTCTGGGAATAGCCAGCAAAGTTCCCTTCATTTGGCAGAAATTTTGTATAACCTTATACAACTGGTAAACGTTAAGCAATAGACGAAGATGTAGTACACAAAAAATGTAGATCTCTTTAAAACACACAATTGATTTCAAATACGTTTTTCGTGGCATTAGCCATTTCTGAGATATCGGTTATTAAAGGTTCCAATTTTTCATTTCTTGATCATTCTCTTTAAGTCCTGTCAAAATTCAATTGTTTCTCGCGATTGCACGGAGAAGGCCAGCGCATAGTGTCCAGATCTTAAACATTTCACTATCGCTATTCCCGTTGGATCTATAACGAAATGTGTAATGTAGGTTTTTCTGAAAACGTTTATTTGGATCAAAATGAAGTAGATATAAAAGTAAGCTTTAGTAAGAATAGTTTGTATACCCACTAATAAACGACAGAGGG
The DNA here is from genome assembly GCA_030765065.1 of Deroplatys truncata. Taxonomy (NCBI): domain Eukaryota; kingdom Metazoa; phylum Arthropoda; class Insecta; order Mantodea; family Mantidae; genus Deroplatys; species Deroplatys truncata. The sequence continues at coordinate 180,773,999 of CM060977.1, forward strand.
TAGAAAAGGTCATGCGGATGTATCACATTAGCTTTTTTCTATTATGTGTTCGTTCCGTGGTGCCTGGAAAATTCAGACAAACAAGTGTTGCTCTTGTATTATTTAAATTTATCTGCTTTCTGTGGGTTAGTAGGGCAGTCTTGTCTCATTACTAATTTCTGTGTGTGTGACCAGATATTGTTTAAAGTGTTCATGTTCTCGCTGTCTTAGGAACATTCAGGAGGAAAGAATGTGGTGTTACTTCGAACTTTAACCTTAAGTTTTAAGCTAAATGTTTTCAGTTATAATCTTTGTAAATTATTGAAATCAAATTAAGTTTTTATATTGGTATATTTGTGCTCAGGTTATCTTGAGAATTTACATTTAAATTCGTAGATAAAATTCGATTAACAGAATCATTTTATTCATTTGCCAAGCGAGGGAACTTGTTCACGATACTGTTATTAATATTATATTCTAAACTTCTTGCCTTTAAATTCTCATAAGTCTACATTACTAAGGTACATTTATGTTTCAGTCTTTCCTTTGTTTGGGCCTTGCGGAAGTTCATGATAGAGATAGCCTTGCATTAGCTAGGTAACTCACTGAATAAGATAAAGTAAGGATATTTGAGCAGATTATCCTGCGCCGTGGCCCTGTGGGCTAGAGCGTTGATCTCTGGTTCCCGCCTATAAAATGCTCCCGTGTTCGATACCAATCATGGGGATGCGGATTTTAAGTCCCGGGTTCCCACTCAGCTTCGTAGGGATAGTGAGGAGTTACCATAGACAGCGATCCTGGTCTGATGAGGCACTTTCTGGCTGGGAAATGCGTGATGCGTATTGGTTGGATGATCGAACACCTCTGCTGTGCGTAAGTGGGCGTGAGGCGTGCAGTCGGGTTGTCAGAACTAGGCCTTTCGCGGGCTGTAGCGCCAGGTTAGTTCCAAATTTTGTGCTGCTCTCTGTTAATTGCAGCATCAGCACTTGCAATTATAGGGCATTTATTACCTCCCGGCAGTAGGCGTGCGAGAGCTCTGTTTTGTTTGTTACCGTGTGGCTAGTACAAACGGGAGGTGGCAGGGACGAGCTCCTAGCGTTGCCACACGTCAGTGTCCATCAGTAGCTATGGCCACACTTCATTTCCTCGGAGACGTGAGAGAGCTCTGTTTTATTTGTTACCGTGTGGCTAGTACAAACGGGAGGTGGCAGGGACGAGGTCCTAGCGTTGCCACACGTCAGTGTCCATCTGTAGCTATGGCCACACTTCATTTCCTTGGAGACGTGAGAGAGCTCTGTTTTATCTGTTACCGTGTGGCTAGTACAAACGCGAGGTGGCAGGGACGAGGTCCTAGCGTTGCCACACGTCAGTGTCCATCTGTAGCTATGGCCACACTTCATTTCCTTGGAGACGTGAGAGAGCTCTGTTTTATTTGTTACCGTGTGGCTAGTACAAACGGGAGGTGGCAGGGACGAGCTCCTAGCGTTGCCACACGCCAGTGTCCATTTGTAGCTATGGCCACACTTCATTTCCTTGGAGACGTGAGAGAGCCTGGCTATACGAGTAGTAGAGATGGTTATTGTGATCTGCTGTTAATTTGTGAACCATATCAGCAATTATTTTATTAATTTCAATAAATTTTCTTCCTGGCATAATCAGTCGGTGTTTACTTTCTCTGCTACTTACCTATAGTAAGCAGCGGAATTGTATACCATCCAAATATTCGATACTACGATTTCACCTGAAATACACCTTTTGTGACTCCTTGAATACAAAAAGAAAGGGTCCGCGCGTGTTTCTGATTCTGTGAACACACAAATAAAAAATAAAAGCTCCGTGAAATACCAAACTTGGTATTGAAGTTCAGCATCTTCCTCGTTTGCGACATGACGATTTTTAGGAAAAATCCCCAAACCAAACTATCCTTTACATGTAAAAATTGTTCTTATATTTTACTTCCACAAAAATTGCTATAAAGATTTTGGTTAAAATGCCATATGTTTAATATATGTATATGGTAAAATGAGTATCTTAGTTTTCTGAAAAATCTTGTAAAGCCCTCTTCATCGCGCATGACTTTTGTATAATTGGCAAACCGCAAAAGAGAGAGAGAAACAAAATCTTGATACCCAGAACTGTGGATTTGATTGAAGGACACAATTTATTGAAGTAAAATTTTGTTGTATTTATCTATATTCAATATATTCCATGTTATTAGTTTGAATTTCTGAACAGTTAAACTTTTCAATTGACAGATCCGTATCAGTTTTTTCTCGTGTCATGTTAAAGCCGTCACATAGCCTTTTGCTTTTCAAAAGTTGGACTGTCGCTTAAGCCTATCTTCTCCTTATACCGACAATGAGATGTGTGAATTTGTAATGAAAGTTTATCCCGGTAAACAAAGTAGATAGAAGAATGAGATTTTGTAAGAATAGTTTGTATAAAGTAAACAGAGAAAGCCGTGTGAATGTAACACATAGGGAAGTTTCCTGTACTGTCCCTGTTTATTGCCCTCCTGGATTCCTAACCCCATTTTAAAGCACTGTTAGTTTTTAACCGCAAATTTGCTGAAAATGAGTAGTATATTAATTATCCCTAACTAGGCTTAGCATGACATGTACAGTTTTTCATATGACACATTAATTCGTATATTATTATGACATTTTAATTCAATTTATAGCTGCACCACTAATTTTCAACGTTATTTGTGATTCAGTTACATTTGTTTCACATTGAAAATAATTTCTAGTATTTTATCAGTATATCTTAATGAGATACATAATTACATTAAAATCTTTTTTGGCGAACTTGGGATAAAACTATACTAATATATACTTAGTATGTATAACATATACAGGGAGAAAATATTGTATGTATGGGAGATATTCTCGAAAACCACTCAACTTTTTTAATAATTATTCCTCAATTAAGAAGCTGTATTCTTTCTGACAAACATGGGGTATAAAACAGTTTCTATTTTGAATTCATACATTACTATAACATTAGAAAGGATTTACAATTTTTTGTTGATAATGCCATGGATTAGAAGATGTGTCTAATAAAATAGAGAGAATGTGTCCAAAATCAAAGCCCAGTTACATTTTGTTCCAAGAAATATACATAGATGGCCTTGATATATAACTAAGTAAATAGAATACAGAGGTCAAAATGCGACAATGAAATTTATTTATGACGTTTCGTATCTTATTTATATTTGTTTCTTTAATTGCGATTTATCAAATGCTACAGATGTGTATGTAATGAAACAGCGTCAAAACCTCTGAAGAACCGTTGTTCCAATTCTATAGATGCTGTAATCGAGTTTTTTAGCAATACATACTAAATAAGTCTATAAAGAGACAAAATTGCCAACATTAGGATTCAGTGAACAGTTATTTTATAACTAATAAATGAGATTATTTTTACTTTCTCTACTACGTATAGTAAGAAGGGGAAGTATTGCATTATACTCAAAAATTCAATACCGAGATTTCACCGGAAATACATGTTTTGAGGCCTCCCGAATAAAAAAAAAGTATTTTTGGAAACACGTCTGTGTGTGTGTGCGTGTGTGTGTCTGTAAACAGTATAACTCAGAAACAAACATAAACACCAAACTTGGTATTTATGTTCAGTATCTTCCAGAGATGCGACAGGAAGGTTTTCAAAAAAATCCTCCTACCCTAGATTACCCTTTATATGAAACATTTTTCGAATTTTTTTTCTCAAAAATTTCTTTAACGATATTGATTAAAGTATCATATCTTTAAGACATTTTTATGGCAAATAAAATGTATATCTCGAATTTTCTGGCAATGTCTCCAAAAGTATTCTTCATTGTGAACGACTTTTGCATAACTGGTAAACCATTAGAGATAGACAAAATTTTACTACACAAAAATGTAGATCGCGGTAAAATACAAAATTTATGTCATAATTTTTTTGAGTAAACCATTTTCGAGATATTACTTGTTATTCCCTTAAATTTTCCAATCCTTATATTCTCAAATAGGAATTCGTTATTATTATTTTTCGTCTTGGATATGCAAGGAGTATTAGTCTGTGGCAAAGAGAATGGTACTGCACATAGCAACCAGCTATTAAGAGATATGTCGATGCTTAAAGGCTACTGTATTTCTATATTGTCCTTGCAAATACAGAACAAGAGGAACATAGTAGGCCTTAAGCGATAGTCAAATATTTTTATAACTGGTCGCTATGTGTAAAATGTAATTCTCTTTGCATGTCAAGAACATAAACAAAGAACAACGAATTCCCAGTTGAAAAAAGTCTAAGTATTGGAAAATTCAAAGAAATAACAAGGAATATCTGGAAAATGGTTCACTTTACAAAACAAAAATGTTTATGACATATATTGTGTGTTTTAACAGGATGTACGTTTTTATGCAGTAAACTTTTGTCTATCTCTTGTGATTTACCAGTTATGCAAAAGTCGTTCAGAATGAAGTGTACTTTTGGGGACATCCCCATAAAATTCAAGATATTCATTTTATTTGCCATAAAAATGACTTAAACATAATTATGGTACTTTAATCAAAATCGTTAGAGCCATTTTTGAGAAAATAAAAATTTTCGAAAAATATTTTATGTAAGGTGTGGGGATTTTCTTGAAAACCTTCATGTCGCATCCCTGGAACATATTGAACCTAAATGCCAAGTTTGGCGTTAATCCGACTTTTCGTTTTTGAGTTATGCTGTTCACATCAGACAGACATACACTCGGACATGTTTCGAAAACGCTTTATTTTTGTATGTCCTGGACATGCAAAGAGAATGCAATGCTCCTCATAGAAACCAGCTGTTAATACATTTGATTATCGCTTAAAGTCTACCGTATTCCCCTTGCACCTATAAGAACATTAGCAATAAGATATAGTCTGCAAATGTTTATCTCAAGTAACATGAAGCATATGGAGAATAAGCGTTTGTAAAAATAGTTTATACAAGAGTAGAGAAAGTCATGTAAGTGTAACGCAGCAGATTTTTACTTTCTCTACTACGTATAGTAAGTAGGGGAAGTATTGTATGCCACCCAAAAATTCGATACCGAGATTTCACCGGAAATATATGTTTTGAGACCCCCTGAATCCAAAAAAAGCATATTTGGAAACATGTCCGTGTGTGTGTGTGTGTGTGTGTGTGTGTGTGTGTCTGTGAACAGCATAACTCAGAAACGAACATTCGCATAAACACCAAACTTGGTATTTTGGTTCAGTATCTTCCAGAGATGCGACACGAAGGTTTTCAAGAAAATCCCCCCAGCCCAGACTACCCTTTACATGGAACATTTTTAGAAAATTTTAATTTTCTCAAAAATGGCTCTAACGATTTTGATTAAAATACCATATGTTTAAGATACTTTCATGACAAATAAAATGTATATCTTAAATTTTCTGGGAATGTCTCCAAAAATATTCTTCATTGTAAACGACTTTTACATAACTAACCATAAGAGGCAGACAAAATTTTACTATACAAAAAATATAGATCGCGTTAAAATGCACAATTTATGTCATATACGTTTATTTGTTGAGCGAAACATTTTAAAGATATTGCTTGTTATTCCCTTAAATTTTTTAATACTTATTTTCCCAAATGGGAATTCGTTATTCGTTTTTTTGTTTTGGATACGCAAAGAGTATTAATCTGTGGCAAAAGGAATGGTGCTGCACCTAGCATCCAGCTATTAAGATATATGTCGATGCTTAAAGGCTACTGTATTTCTATATTGTCCTTGCAATTACAAAACAAGGGGAACGTAGTACGCCTTAAGTGATAGTCAAATATTTTTAGAACTGGTCGCTATGTGTAAAATGTAATTCTCTTTGCATGTCAAAAATCGTTTCTGCAAAGGTTTATCTCGATTAATATGAAATAGATGGAGAATAAGAGTTTGTAAAAATAGTTTGTACAAGAGTAGAGAAAGTCATGTGAGTGTAACACATCAAATTTTTTTCTAGACGGTCTCAGTTTATGTGTCTTTTTCAAAGAGGTTACTTTGGTGGCCCGAGGGTTCCGAATCTCATATTCACCTTTGTTTTGTATGTGTCAGGTTTTCTGCATTATATGAAAATTATATAGTGTTTATGTCATTAAATAATCAAGTGAGCAAAGAGAGGTTTAATTATCAAAAAGATTACTCGACCATTCTGGTTTTCCACCGCTAAAGGCTGCTTAATGGGATATGCAGCATTCCACGGCTTGGAAGACTGTCCTACTGGGAGGTTTAGGAAGTTAGACGTTCCGCCGATGTTTCGCGTCCTTTTGCGTGAATATCAGGGAATGTTTCATCCATTATTAGAAATAGTCGGGGCTGTACAAATTGCAATTATAGGGGAATATTCACCACAAAACTCCTCGAGATCACTGTTTAGTAATTTCATAAAAATCGGGGGAGGATAAATAAAACGAATTCGCCATTCAGGTTAAAAACGCCAACCGTGGAAGATAGTACAAAAATAATTCAAAACAGCTTTGTAATTGTGTGTCATTACAAAACGGGGATAATGATACTATGGTGGTGATCTAACAAGCGTATTTGAGATAAATCGATAATCATAATAAAAAGCAAACTTTTCTGTAAATGGAGAGGGGTTCCGCAAATTGTAAACATTCCATTGGAATTTTATTACTGTATGTCCACTTAAATACCATTGAAAACAAAATACAGTTTTTATTACGCTTAATTCCATATCAGTCCACTTTTCTTGAGAAGTTGACGAGGAGGTACGCAGCCGAAAGCTTGATTAAATAGTTCCGTTATATTGCCAAAAGCTCTTAGCAATAGACGCAATACAACACTGGAATAATGATGTACAATAAATAATTTTTCGTTTATTTGCTTCTACTGCAAAATTTGGTAACAGACTTACCAGGTTTTAGAAATAACCTGAGGATCGTTTGATTTTTAGCGTATACTGCGAACAGTGTTGTTGTTTATCCCACAAAACTTGAAACACTGGTGGTGGCCTTTGTTTCATCCAATTTTTCCGCCCAAATAGGGCATGTGTACATTCAGCAGCGCGAGGATTGGATGCTTTTGTGTAGGTCCAGTAAACCAGCATTCCGAATGAGAGAAGCGTGATGTTAGCCAACACCCCGAATTGGTTTTAAGACGCCCATCTCCTCCGTGTACATGCGCACGTGAGTTCGGCAGCCGGGTTGATCGGGTATCCATCGTTCCATAGATTATTATTATTATTATTATTGTTGTTGTTGTTGTTGTCCTTTAATATATCACTATGTATAACGGTGTTGTTTTACATATCTGAAATATTTCTTTTCATTTTTTCACGGTGGAAGCGCTCTCCAATACTTTTACACTTTCTAACATCTTTTAGTTTTTCTGTTGTTCTAGGATAAACTAGTTACATATATGATTTAAGAAACAGTAAGAGGTCTAGTAGAGTTTAATATAGTAACATTTAATCTAGGTATAACAGCGCTAGAAAAAGTATTGAAAGTAACAAAATCTTTAATTGTAAACCTATTTACACATAGTTTTTTAATATTTCACAAAGTGGACCTTTTTCGTTGCTTTAGGCCGTGCCTCACTGTTGTGCTTCATTAAATGTCTTGTAAAAGGTCTTGATTTTAAAATCCACTCTGTTCTGCATCCAAAGCAAATTACGCTCAGTGGACAATAATGCCACCCCTGAAGACTATACCAATGATATTAAAACATTCATTTTCATGCATTCTTGTATCTACTGTTATAATTGCTAACTTAGTGCTTTGAGGGAATGTAAGACCTCTCAAGAAAGTGTATGGATTATCTGAAGGAAATTCACAAGTAGTGTTTTCAGAAAATAATGCTTTATAGCATACTTCCCGTTTTAGTAATGTATGTTTTCTATACCAAAGCAACCATATCGTATGTTGTATGACGTAATAGGTCAGGACATATTTACTTTTGCAAAAAATTTAATTATTTTGAATTATTTATTTTTCCTATTTTAATACTATCTTCCCTGTTGAAGTAAACGATTTTAATTAAATTATTACAGCATGTATTCACAAGAAAATCGAATGGTTGTATTTATAAATATTATAACTCATGTTTTCATTCCTCCATCTTTCCTTCTATTTCTAAGTCCTAAGTTTTAGTAGTCAATGAAGTGAGTGAAAATTAGTTACCATTTTTTACCAAATGAATTCATGAAACCCTTGCATTAGGTACTCTCAAAGTTATTTAAAAATAAAAATAAAAGTAATTAAATAAAATACAGAAAATTCTGGTTTACATAATCGCTTAAGTTGCAAAATGGTATTTAAAAGTGATTCGTTAGGTTTCGGAATTAAAAAATGTTTATTCATTTATTTATATGATATAGATGCTTTCTAAATTTAATTGCAATAGACACGGTAGAAAAGTTGCTCAACTTTTTAGTGGAATATTCCTGAATGCTGGTCAAGTAACTATGCATACCGCCAATATTTCTCTAGTAGGTCGTATTCCAGACTCGTTTTACGACCTGCCTGAGGTATCTTTCCCCAATTGGTAACTCGAGGAAAATGTTCAACGTAAAGGTTTACTTAGACGACCCCTATATGCTCGCCGAATTAGAAAACAATGTTATACATTTGTTTTTCGATATTAGGCCAACAGAAATTCCTAGATGGTCAAACTGAAATGGTGGGAGCTAATCTCAACTGTTAACAGAATGCTTCCTTTCGAAAAGATTTCCTGTTCCAAATTCCTCAGATTATGTTGAATTAAGGACAATACCATTTCAAGTAAATTACAATTCGCTTCAGATCTATAGTAGGTTACACCCAAACAGCAAATATGTACAGGAGTTTTCCATTACGTAAGCAAGCCGAAAGCACCGCGAATATAATGAAAGTAAGCAACGAAAATGTAAGGAGAAATGCAAGTAAGCACTCGGACACATTTAAGGGTCAAAACAGAAACCACTACATGATTTCCTAGTACCCCCAATTCGCAATTTAAAATAAATGATCATAAATACATTCTTTCCTCCTTAATGGCGGACTTTAGTATCATAGAATATTTTTTTTTAATGTAAAGTCAGCTGAAAAATTCAACGCCGTAGCCAAGATTTGAACACCGTTTTTCCGCTCTGCATGCAGTTGCTTTAACCATTGAGCTATTGTGATAGCATACCAGTATGAATTCCCCCAAGTGACTCAATTGTTTCCCAGATAGATCACAAATGCTTCTCGCTTGAATCCTGAGTTAAAATATATATCCTACTGTTCTTGACATAATTATCGTTTATATGCACAAATTATGTAGAATGTATATCGCATTAATGTTAAAGGTTTCGTAAAACTTATATCTATACACTGCAAATTTTCATTTATTATCGAAGTATAGAAGCTGAGTGTCTGAAGAATGGTGTCAAAACCATGAAAAGATGGAAGGGCAAATTAAGTAATTTACATCAAGCATATAACTTTTAAAATATGCTATTGTGAAGAAATATTTAAAGCATTTCCACGCATCTTAAGAGGGAAAAAAATAGTCTGATGGTTTTTGGAATTGCAATGCTGCTAATGATAACAGCAATCTGCGCTGTATGAATTCGAGAAGGCAGTCTTTTGTGCTTGGGGATTTGGGAGGGATTCTGAGTCAAGGAGAGGGAAAGAGGGCTTAACGTCCTTTAACTCTTGAACTGGGTAAATTAATGAATGAAATGGTTGAAATGCACAAATGATTTAAGGCCCACAGAACTTAGATCTCCCCGACATTCGCCTTCTACGGAAAAGGGAAAAAATCATGTGTGAAAGTTTTAACACAAACTCTGTAAAAAAAGAGGTAGAGAGAGATAGTTTCTTGAAATAAAAACTCTGTTTTAATGAGTAAGTTATACATACATAATCCATACATGCATTCGTAATGTCAATTTTTTTATGTCTGAGTAGGAGAAGTGTACTTACGCTTAAATGCCAAACTACGACCCGGGGACAGAACCCGGTGCGCGAGCTGCTACGCTACACACCTCAGAAAATATGAATAAAGAAACTATGCATCCGTATTAGACTAATAGTATTCACCAATTTCAAACCACTGAATAAAATGAAAAGCTCAGATTTGTAATTGATATACAATGTAATGTGATGATGAAAGACAAACACAAGTACAATAATTTGTTCTGCCGAGTGACACAGTTCCTCACTTGAAAGACTTTACATGAGAACTGATATCAGCGTTCGCATCAACATGCACCGTGAAAATAAATGTTCAAAACTGAACCATGAAAATGAAAATATACGTCTGCTGTAACTGATGAACATTTAGAATCCGTTTTGATGACAGGCAGCACCAAACTAGAATCACAATATCGGCAATTATAGCACAGTTTCATTCCTCTCATTGCATATGAACTGCTAATAACGTAAAGGCGCTTAAGGTAAGATGCTTTGCCTGTGAGTTGCGTTCTTAGCACATTATGACATTTGTTAAGCATTTCATTACATCAGTTTTTAATCTGCAAGTATAGATTTTAGTTAAACAAAACACTGTGTTTGAAAACTAATCTAATTTGTGCGCCTCGTGTGTGTGAATTTGTTAAAGTTATGAGGCTTCATCCGCGACTCATTCTCTAAGAATTAATGTAGCCCCCCTATGAAAAGTTTGCCAATACCTATTTTAGTATAAAGCATAAATGAGCGAAGTAATTCATGTAAATTATCAATAAATTTACATAATTAAAGTTTTCATAGCAATGTTTCTTTATCTCTTTTGAAGCCGTTCGTGAATGCGACAATTTTGAAACGCACCCTTTGCTTCAAATGTTGATTCTGCTATCTCGAAGTTGCAACCATTTAAAGAACGTGTAATGTTGAATTCTAGTATTCATACATTCTAATATTGAATGCTGTTGAATTCTGTGATGTCTTCATCCCCCAGCTCGTTCTGCGTTCTCTGATCTGTCAGCTGCTTCAGTGGTATAGCTGTGAGTTCTATGTCTCAGGATATGCGTGAGAGTAATGTGAAAGCTTAACACCAGTTTAAAAATTTTAATATTGACCAAAATAATTTGTTGAAGAGAGTTGCCGAATGTTGAATCAAAGAATTAAATTATTTCTAGAATAATAATTATGCGAAGCGTCATTGGTATAAGTGGCAGAAATGTTACTCGGAAAGATCTCTCAAAATTGTCACTAAACCCCCCTCATAACCCACGAGTAAGTCGCATGAATTACAATGCACGCTGCTTTCTTAAGTTCCGCTACCTATCGCTACACCTACCAACATTCTTACTCACACGATAACGTCCTAAAACTCTACGCATGTGTATCTGACACTGTTGCTATGCGGCGCCTTGCTCAAATCTCAGAATTTCATTCCTTTTCTAATTTACAGAATTCCTGTCTACGTGACTCTGCAAACGTACTGAAGTCAACCTCTAACTGCATACCAGGAACCTTGATGTTAATTCTTGACTACTCGGCTGTTACTAATGACTTTCTTTAATATAACAAGCTAATAACCTTTCTCTCCTAGCAAATCTTTTAACGCTTGCTTAATACTATGCATTAATTTAATATTCAGAGATTATTTATTGTAATTATTTCTCTATCTTAATAGTATTTTCTTATTTAGTTATTTATATCTTCCTGTCCATTATTACGCTATGACTTTATAGTAAGATTTCTAAAAGCTTCTCTCAATTGTACAAAGCTTGTCTAGAAGCAATGCATTGCTTCCAAATCCTTTTAAAACTAATTGTAAGCTTAATTTATGTTCTTGCTTCTAATTCTGTAAATTAAAGAATGGAGAAATAACAGTGTAATTTTCTATTATTGCAGTTTAAATGTAAGATCTTGCTGGTATTTGACAATCCATCTATGTCTTACCCTATTATCCTAGCGGTTACCAAGGGACATGGAATACATGGAAAAGCCACTAAGACGAATGTAGATCTAACACCACATTTTGTTTGATAATTATAGTCTATACTAATATTATAAAGAGAGAAAACGTGTGAATTTATGCGTATTTAAGGTAATCTCAAAAACAATTCAACCGATATTGATAATTGTTCCAATATTGAAAACCTCTATTCTTGCTGCGAATAGGGGCAATAAAACACATAATTTCAGTTAAAAAGGATTTTCAAAGCCTCTGTACTAGAATACGAACAAATTGGAATTACAAAGGAATATACTTACGAAGAAGGCTTTGAATTTTTGTTGAGACTGTCATAGAGCAGAAAATAATTGATGTTACTCCACAGAAAATGCATATAAAACAGGACAAATACCGCTGATTTACCCACCCACCCAACTGCCCACCCACCTCCTACAGTGACGATTTGGCACTAAGAAATCAGAGACGTGCCATAACACAAGAGAAACGGAATCGCTTATGAAGCTGTGGATGGCATGCAATACAAATGCCCATATATTTTAATAACCCTCATGTAAGAAAGTCTTGCTTTATTTCCTTTATGCTTATGTTACAATTAAATTCGTTAGTAGGGCATAATAAATAACTGTATAAAGAAACAAAATTACTAACATTAGTAATCAATGGACCTATGTTTTGAGAAGACTACTTTTCTCGAATGTCCCAGGTTGCGTGTATTTTTCATCGTGGCCTGGGAGTGCGGAATCTTCATACTAACCAACTTCACTCTGTTTCATTGTCTGTATTAAGGGTTTCTGTATAATGCGAAAACGAAGAAGCCTTCATGTTATTAAATGACTACGGGACCAAAGAAAAAGCACAAATGTTTAAAATTTCATCTTCTGTCAGCATCTAACAGATTACTCAAACGTACCGACCGACGATTGTTCCACCGCCGAAGGATATGTATAGGCTATGCAACACTTCCAGACTATTGGGGGAGGTTGAGGAACTGATACATCCCGAGGATTTTCATCTGTTATTAGGAACAGACGGAGCCAAACGGAATTACAATTATACGGGGTAAAGCGGAGAATTAAGTATAAAAATCCACTGTTGGTATATTGTACCATAATATATAAAGAACTGGAGGAGATATGTGAAATTAATTATTTGGTTATTGAAGTTTAAAAAGCGAAGAGTGTAATGCAGTTATTGAAGTCAAATTATGTAATAACTAAGTTACAAAATCACATTTGTGTGCAAAATTCCAAGGAAATAACGATTTATAACCCCGCCCAATTATACAGTTAGCAGGTGTCCCACTGCATGCAAACAAGTCTCCGGACCGTCCATATTGCCTTAATTGTATGTATATGAAATATCTTCCTAGCTCTGTAAACCCCTGTCTTTATTTCAGCCGTAAGATGCCCCACTTAACTCAGCGTTAAGATACAAGAATCTCTATACTAAAGATAACGGATACACACATTTATGCCGGTAATGAATTTAATATACTATCAATCTTTAAGCAATATCTGAATTAAAGCATCACGTGGTTGTCCAATCCAAACTACGTTTTCCCTCCAAAACAAAGTGAAACCAGTGAATAGACAATAATAGAGCAGGAAATCTCAATCTGGAAGTAAGCATCAGAATGGGTAGAGAGAAAGGTCGCGATAGCAATTATGACTTCATGACTTGGTCGTCAGTTACATCAACGTAAATCTGTTAGGCGTTCATTGTGCTTTAAATAACTAACTGACAAAATAATTTGTATTTCTACAATTCGAAAACATACATTCAATATACTAAAAATGGATTTTACATGAGTATACGTTATTTAGCTTTACATGATCATTTTGCATTTCACCTCTGAAATAACTAAGATTTTCAAAAGCCTTTTGGGCTTTTTATAGCTGCTCAAACATTTCACTCTTAGATGTTCGCAAATGCTTCACTTTGACTGTATAAAAAGTGAAACTGTTTCACAGTCTTGTCTTACATTCAGAATCTAATTTTACAAACTATTTCTCCCAGAAAACTATCCTTATTGGGGCTAAAGTTCATGCCCATCTTTAGGGCTTTAATTGCAGTGCACCAGATCATATCCCAAAAGTAGCAATCTAGATACACATAACTATTTAGCGCGTATGAGCAGAGCTGGAAATAAACTATTTATCTGTTTAAATAAACAAATGTGCTCTTAATGTTTTTCTAATTAATTTTCAGTATTACGTGATTCTCCTTTATTTCCATTTATATGCTAATGCTGTTTATTTTAGTTAGTAGTCTTTTGTTTCATATCTTCTTTTTATCTATAAAACTACCAATATAAGATGTCAGTTATACTGAAAGCGCATGAAGCTATTATGAACTTGTACTCCAGTTCAAAGTATTCTTTTTTGTTTACGACCTGTACTTTTCAAGTGTCTCTTCATTTTCATCCAGCTACATGTACTGTTTAGCAACGAATGGAGAATAATGCCATAATGAATTATTAATCTTTCAAAAGATTCTGCTCGGTTTGAATTTTCCAACTGTTTGCTGTTAATCGCTGTGTACAAGGTACAAGTATTTTGAATCACAAAACACTTAAATAAAGAGATGTGTATCATCACGAGTATATTACAAACAATGATCACTTAACATTTCAATACTTAAAATACGGACAACTAAAATCTGAGAATATTTCGGAAATGGCTAATACTGTAGGCGGCGCCGTTGCCGAGTGGTTAGACCGCTCGCCTCCCACCGAGGCGGACCGGGTTCAATCCCAGGGACCTGCATGTGGGATTTGTGGTGGACGAAACGGCGTCTGGGCGGGTTTTCTCCGGGTTCTCCGGTTTCCCCCGCCATTCATTCCACCAACTGCTCCATCATCACCTTTCCTTTCATCTATTTCACCTACATTTCGCTTCATCTACTTCCTTCATCCCATACCAAGCATCGGGCAGATCACCCATCCTGGTTGTTCTGTCTGATCCATGAGTGTCTGCTCCTCGACGGGCCTCTGACCCCAGGCACCCGCCTGTAAGTCCTGGGGGGTGTAAGTCCTACATAAGAGGAGGATACACAGATGATTAGTGAGTGCGTGCGTGAGCTAATGCTGTAAAATTAAATTAAATTGAGTTTTTTATTTAAGAACGCTTTTTATCTAATGTGGTTAATAGCGTCCCAGTTTATTGCTCACAGGTTTCTTTATCAAGCTTGAGGTTGTTTTACGTGCCATAAATCTACGACACGAGACCACTGGCTTTGCTTCGCTTCCGAGGAAGCCATGCTAAGGATATTTACGCCCAAAAGAAATCCATCGCTCTCCCCTGGGCTTAAACCCCAGACCTCGGGAACCATTGGACGACTAATGCTGCAAGTTGAATAATAGCGTTAGTGCAAGACATTATTTTTTCCTGTTGTAAATCTTTGTTTATTTCGAATGAGTTTACATATCTGTTATGTACAGAAATATATACTTTACTCCTCATACCAATGCCTCAACGTGACCACCTCTATGTGTAGGGGTAGGGCCTGGGTTTAAATAACTGTAAGGTTGAATTACTTACACGAGGATTTCTCCTGAGTTCCCCCTTATCCTGATAAGACAAATGTCAGGTAACTAATTTTTATAAATCCCGGCGTCATTTGAAAATAATTTCACCCACCTCGTTTATTCAACATCCTAGTAGTCTGGCGTACATTGGGGTGAAATTCCGATATCCAAATTTTGAGGTGGGGCAGGAGTACAGTACAATCTCTACTTGGGTAAGCAATGCGTATTTTATACAAACATAACCTTGGTTCACAACCCGGTGTATATTCGGCACTCCATTCCTGAAACTGTTTTATAACGTAGATACGTCGTTGTATTTTACAGGGAAATAAAATTGTTATGGCCGCGGTTTCGTTCTTACTTTAGCTAACGGTTTCTGTCTGAGATGAGCCTTACACTTCTACAGAGTGCAAGTATCAATTATCCATTTTTACTTTTTCTACTACATATAGTAAGTAGGGGAAGTATTGTATTTCACCCAAAATTTCGATACCGAGATTTCACCGTAAATACATGTTTTCAGACCCCCTGAATCAAAAAAAAAACATTTTTGGAAACATGTCCGTGTGTGTGTTTGTGTGTGTGTGTGTGTGTGTGTGTGTGTCTGTGAACAGCATAACTCAGAAACGAACAGTCGGATAAACACCAAACCTGGTATTTGGGTTCAGTACCTTCCAAGGATACGACACGAAGGTTTTCAAGAAAATCCCCCCAACCCAGAGTACCCTTTACATGGAAGATTTTTCGAAAATTTTAATTTTCTCAAAAATAGCTCTAACGATTTTGATTAAAATATCATATGTTTAAGATATTGTCATCACAAATAAAATGTATATCTCGAATTTTCTGGGAATGTCTCCAAAAGTATTCTTCATTATGAACGACATTTTCATAATTGGTAAACCATAAGAGATAGACAAAATTTTACTACACGAAAAATGTAGATCGCGTTAAAATACACAATTTATGTCATATACATTTCTTTTGTTGAGTGAACCGTTAGCGAGATATTGCTTGTTATTCCCTTCAATTTTCCAATACTTATACTTTTTCTCAAATTCGTTATTAATTTTTTTATGTCCTGGACATGCAAAGAGAATGGAATGCGCCACATAGCAACCAGCGTTAAAATATTTGACTATCGCTTAAAACCTACCATATTCCCGTTGCATCTACAAGAAAATTATCAATAAGATTGACATCTCGATATCTCCATTAACATGAAGCATATGGAGAATAAGCGTTTGTAAAAATAGTTTGTACAAGAGTAGAGAAAGTCATGTGAATGTAACACATCAGATTTTTTTGTCTTGGATATGCAAAGAGTTATAATCTGTGGCAAAGGGAATGGTGCTGCACCTAGCAACCAGCTATTAAGAGATATGTATGTGCTTAAAGGCTACTGTTTTTCTATATTGCCCTTGTAAATATATTTTCCCCTACATTACAAGAAAATTAGCAAAAGATAGGGTCTGCAAATGTTTATCTCGATTAACATTAACTAGAGAATAAGCGTTTGTAAAAATACTTTGTACAAGAGTAGAGAAAGTCATGTGAGTGTAACACATCAGATTTTTGGTATATGGATACAAGGTGTTACATACATAAATACTCAAATTTAAGCGTTTTAACAAACACTGATGCGATTGAATGTTATTAAGTTATTTATCTCTACTCTTAATTTAGGATTCATTGCATTGGTTGTTTGTGCCACAAATACTTCTGTTGTGACTTATCTGCTAAGCCTGATTTTTGCAAGAATGGAATAGTCAGATGTTGTTTTATATGCACATGTAATTGAATTTAATAACCTTATAATAAGCTTCGAGGTAATACCTTTTAAAATTTGTTTATTTACATTGAGCACTTAAATACCAAAACATTTCACGTTTTTTTTTTTGCGTATTTTGATCTGCATTAATCCTTGAATTCGTGAATTCTAAATATGTGCTGATATGCCACAAGTTTTCTTTTGCTTCTTATGTAGCATTTTACTATAAGTTCATAATCAAAATGTATAAACTTACTATTTTATTTACTTTCATGCAACTACCATTCTTCCTGGACAGCTAACCCTCTTCATGCTGGAAGGAATGCACAATTCAACTCCGTAGACAGACATATTTGCAGGATTATGTAGCTGTCGTCATCTCGGCTCTTATAACTTTATGAAGTAGTTCGAATATTATCCCTCAAACGGGGTGTAAGGATAACGTGTAACTCATTTCAACAGCTGCCGAGTTCAAACCTCAGCAGGGGCGGGTAACGATTTTACCAGATTTTATGTTCCCTCAGAAAAGAAGCGTCGAGTAAGTCTTAAGCTTTATGACCCTAAGATCATTTCAGCATTTTACACATTTCATTCATTCAATGTCCGATTTGACCTTCCTGGTTAAGGGATATTAAACTAAAACGAACAAAAACAAAAAATTGGAATGTTCCCACTTACTTGCTATTTAGCGTCATTCATTTGCCTTATGCAATTATTCTAAATTTTTGGAATCACGAGAAATACTGCTTTAGGAAAGAACTTACCAATGTGATGTTAGACTACTCCATGGAGATTTAATGCAATAATATTAACTATGGAACAGAAAACAGCAAATTAAAATTCAAGCCTCATCGTTTGCTAAAACTGTGACTGTTTTACCTCCAGTTTTAGACGATTATTATAATTAAATCGCTTAACCTAGATTCCTTTTGCTCGAAAGGATTTTAAATCAAAATAAGTTTCATTCAATTTAAATGAGGAGATAAAAACACGACTTCATGAATGGTGTTTTTCGACGATAAGTTTTTGTTTTTGTTTTTTTTAACCCTAGCTCCCGCTCTTTCTATGATGCGTGGGAAGTTAAAACTTCCGCAAACTGAGCGTGTTGAATTTATACCGTGCAATAGTTATTTTAATTGTTTTGCCCACCTGCACTGTAATCATATTTGCTAGTTAAACTTTACCGTTTATTTCGTGTAGCTTATAACTCTTTCGGCGCAAGCAGCCATTTTACTTTCCGTTGTTGACTGGCTTGGCCAACACTACCAGGCGTGACTAATCCATAACCGGTTTGCAGAAGCTACTGCTCTGAGCAACTGATTGTATTCAATTTTATATTCGTTTAAGCATTTCTATTACTATCGTAAAAAAGTATTCAATACAGATGCATTAAATCATTTGTAGAAACTCGGAAGTGAAAATACACGACTGTATCTAGTAATTTTCAAAAGTCTTGCTCGTACTGCACAGACGTACTTACCGCAGCTGTAACGAAATTTATTATTATTATTATTATTATTATTATTATTATTATTTTATGTTATAGCCATGAACAGATTTTTTGAAAATGCAATTGTTCTCAAACTCCAGAAATTCAATTAATTACTGTAATAATTTAATACACTGGCTTTAAAATAATTCATGGGAAAACGTACGACTTACTTTATTATTATAGTTTTATAATCCGTTTACAGATGAGTGGTAAAAGAAAACAGTTTGCAGCTGTGTATAATTATTGCACTCGAAGTGGCTACAAGGATTTCTGTCCCGTTATTTTAAACATTTATTGAGACGACAAACTGTAATAATGACTTACTCAATGTTAATTTTCATTTTAGGTTTAGCAGAGTTGCTCACTGGTTTTGATGAGATTAAGTGGCATTGTACTCAAATATATATATATATATATATATATATATATACTGTTGAAGTACCTTCATCGGTCTACAATGAGCATCAGATTCGGATACGGTTAACACATGAATAGTTTACTTTTGTCAACGTGAAAACAGTTAATGTTACTCCCAACACTTTACCTATATTTACATTAGCCTACAGGACCACTGCAAAGATCTTAGAGGCACGTGTAGTTATTCTTTGATAAATGTCTAAGGAGATAAATGGGTTAACAGATAAGTATGAACTTGAATGAATGTTGATTCTATGTCCACTGAACATTGATAAGAAGCTTTGCTCTGGTAGAATTTCATTGGTTAAAACATAGGATGATTATGAATAATTTTCACAAATCAACGGCGTTCAAAGCATGAGGATTTTAAAAACTTCCACTTTCTAAAAAAAGATTTAGAGGGGTCAACTATAAACTTATTATTTTTCCGCTAGCTCGTCATATCCCGTCGGTCCGTCATAGCTCGTTTGCGCAAATATAACTATGGATAAATAAAGTTTCTTTTGATTTAGTGATAATGGAGATTAAAGAAAATAACAAAACATATACTATCGACCATGCCATTCTCCCTGTAATTAGGACTAAGCTTAAATGCTTAATAGTATTCCATTAACTTTTCTGGAACATACGCTTTAAATCACAGTGAGCTTTTAGCTGTAATTCCAAGGTCCATTAAAACAAAAGTTAAACATGCTAAGTATAGCAGTAAATTTTGTTTCCTCTCTTGTTATATTTTTCTCTTTTAAATAATAGCATTTCTTCGAGGCTAGATATTGTTTCCCTTCTACAGCCTACAGCAATCCGCTATTCCCTCGAGCTCCTGTGTTTTAAATGTAACAACTAAGCGAATGTAATTATGAAAGTGCTAGCTTCTGTAAACACAAACAATATAAAAGCGCCGTATTTACGTTAGAAATCAAACCCGTTCCAAATAAAAGTGAGCAAGAATCTCTTTCCAGAAGCAGCAAAAGGCTTAATACCACTTCTACTTCGGTACCGTATCCCTAGAAAAACGGTAAGATTTGGAAGATCGTAAAGCATACAGAATAATGCACAAAAACAAAGCTTTGGTTGTTGCACGGGCTGAGTATTTGAAGCACACAGCAGTTTTCTGGCCGGAAAATTAACAAGAATAAAAGTATTATTTTAACAATAACACAACGATATTATATATCTCTTATTATTTCAAACGTCTTGTACATATCCTTTGAACGGCTCATTCTTCGATCCATTTTAGGTTAACTCTTAAGAGTTCCACTTACTCGCATTCGTGCTAACACGTGTATGTTCAAGTGCTTAGTATTTGTTAGATATTGTGTTTTAGAGTATTGTTTTAAATGTACAGGTTCATGTATTGACAAATGAAAAATAAAACCTTTAAGATACTTTAGAAAGAACGATTAGATTTTGAGCTTGTTAGAAATTATATAATTAGATCTACTTTATATATTTTAGTTCATTGAACATTTTAAGCGTGTTAGCAAGTGTTAATAATATACTATTTTATTTTCCCGACAATTCATGCAGGTTTTACGACAGGTTTTATTGGCAGCATTGCGATTGTCCTTGCATACTGTTCCTAAAAATTCCCCGTCACTTTTGTAGCACATCTTGCAGCTTACTGTTTTGGTTCCAAGCTATTATTTGTTAATTTGACAATTTACCCAGTACATTCGCTGGCTTCAAAACACCTAGATTTTGTTATTGAAGATTTTATTGGGTGAACGGCATCGTTTTTCTCTGATACGCTGGTATGACCATAATCTATCACAAGTTAATTTATTTATTTAATCTCATAACAGTACCGTGCTAGCAGTACTTGGTTCAACTACTTAAACTACTAAAAACGAAATAATAGGATAAAATCACACTACTGCTATTTTGAATGTAAAACCACCCTTACATAAGCTCCACCAATAACAGTGATAGCGTTCTGAACTGCCACCGTGTCTAGGTTGAGGTGGTGGAACTTATCTGGAAGACAAAAGCTCTATGTGGGCTTGCAAACTTAGCATTATGAATTACAATTCCTTCAGATAAACTTTCACCCAGGATAGGTATTTAAGAATAAATTACGATAAATATCTAGGCCATAATGGATTTCAAGATAGCCAATGGTGTATTCTTTTGGATGAAGAATGAAGCATATAATCATGAATAGAAGATATATAACCAACGGCAAAAACATTTTTGATCTACTACTGGGCTATACTAAATATAGGAACACTTAGCTATAATAAGTATAAGAGATACTGCATTCTAACCAAAATTCGATACCAGGATTTCAGCAGAAATACACGTTTAGAAACTCTCTGAATAAAAAATAAACTTATGCGTTATATTCACACGACTTTCTCTGGTGTGAGTGTACAATTTCCAGAAACTTCAAGGCAAATATTTTGTTTGTCATGTAAATATGTTTAACATATAGTATTTTAATCAAAATGGCTAGAGCCCTTTCTGTGAAAATTAAATATTTCGAACAATGTGCAATAAAAAAGATAATTTTGAGTGGGGAAATTTTCTTTGGAAGATACAAAATCTCAATACAAATTTTGATATTTATCAGACTTTTCGTTTTTGAGTTCCACTATTCAAAGATACACTCACAGACACCCTTGCTTCTAAAATGAAACAGAATTTTCACGTGCTAACATGTGTTTTTCTTTTCACCTGTGGCAAGTAGTACTTAGAATTAAATAAACAGAAAAATAAACTTCCGTAAGAACAGTTTGTATGTATATGCAGTAATACACGATAGAGGGTAGAGAAAGTCATGCGAATGTAACACATAAAGTTTTTTATTATACTGTAGGAAGTCATGTGAATGTAACATACGAGGTTTTGTATCACTGTGCTTAAATCTGAAATGAGTTTCAAGGTAAAGGTTTTCCTTCATGCTAGAGAGAGAAAAAAAGGATTTATTAAACACATAATAAGATGCCATAGCATAAAAGGTCGCCATTATAGGTATCTCAGGTGATACCAACATATTTGTTGCATAATGAATGCATAGATATCGTTACCAAGTAATAATAAGCAACAATCATTACTGTGAAGCTTTCGTTCTTTAGCATTCATGTGTACAGTGTACTTCGGAGACACAAGGCTCATTGAGTGTGTTGCCTAAGGTTATAGATGGATGACATTATGTACGAGGACTGTGCAGAAAGTAACCTCCGTTCATGCATAGCACAAGTAGTGGGGGTAGCGCCGCGTTGTGACATCAGCGTGCTCAGTGGCTCAGTGCGATTCTAGATGTGCAACGTGGAGCATCGTGCTGTCGGTGTTTGCTAGTTATAACCTAACACGCTGCCTGCGTGTGAAAAGACTAAGAAGGGCAATCCATAAAAAAAGCGTCGTGGTCGTCTTCTGGCATCTGGGATTGGTTTCTGTATGACAATGTTCGCCCTCACACAGCAATAAACACTAATTTACGTTTGGACAAGTTAAAATGGGACGTTTTTGACCATCCTCCGTATAGCGCGAACTTGGACCCCTAACGACATTCATTTGTTCCCGTATATCAAAAAGTGGCTTGCAATTCAGCGCTTTGGCAATGACGAAGAGCTTCAAAACAACCTGTCAGATTGGCTTAGTTCACAGACGGAAGAATTTTATGCAGAGGGTATTTCAAAGACCGTGAGAAGGTATGACAAGTGCTTGAATCAGTTTGGAGACAATGTAGAAAAATAGAGAGAAGCTGTAGTTTTCACATGTATATAATAAAACCTTTGTATGTGTGCCAGGTTCATGTTTATTTCAAAATGTAGGTTAATTTCTGGACACCCCTCATATACGCATTTTCGTGTTTCAGATAATTCTATTTTCAGTATATCCCTACATCTGTAACCAACCTCCCGTTTCGGTTGCTAATGTTCCAGTACTTCCACCTAGCTGCAGTATAGCTTCAAAGCTTTATTATTTCCTGGCAGTTTAAGTCAAAATATGGGTCTGAAAACTCAGCATTATTATTGTTATAATTCGAGTTATATAAAAACATTATGCTGCCATTTTCGACAGTTTAGTCTTTTATTTTGCATTTGGTATCCTTCCAACCAATAATTTATCTTGTAATTCACAGTGGTCTATAACAATGTTTGCTGAGTGAGGATTATTAATTTATTTTGAGTCCCCACCATATAGAAGCTTTCAAACCAGTCTTAGTTTTGTTTCGTGGAACTACAGTTTTTCAGAAATCAGCATTACATAAAATAACAGTTGTAATTATTCTTCATTGAATAGATATATAAAATAAAGGTAAAATGTGTAAAATGAAATTTCTGAGGAATTTAAACATGATAATAAGCCAGTGAGTGGGTTTATGGTGAACGTAAGTCTACAAACAGTGTGGCGTGAACCTAAAGACCACACTACACGAAAGAGCACTGTAAGGAAAAAGAATAAAATGCTTTAGAATATCCTATTATTTGGACTCTGCAATTCTTCTTGTTCCACATAGTAACGAAGTCCCTCTTCCTTCCTGGCCTTAAAATTTTGGTGGCTAAAGCAGTTGGAATTCCGGCATTGGCGAACATGAATCACAGCCATGAGAAATGATGTATAATTCAAAGATCTGGTAAGGTATTTGTACCTTCTGAAGAGCGGCCAGGAATGAGCTATTTCGAGATTAAAAGAAAGCAGCAAAGAAAGAAAGAAACCATGTTAGCTACTGGATCTTCTGTTATATTTTAGAAACAAATAGATAAAGGTTCTTTACTTTTCTTCTCATTCGCTGACAAAATATTGGTCTGCAACAACATATCTGGTGTCTCATATGAATGTTTCATGAGTGAGACTTTTGATTGATAGTTCAAAGAGAAGTTTAGAGGCGCTTCCGTTGCACTGTGGCAATTTACTACGTTCTGTTCCTGCAGATCATTAACCGTACGTATACGGTGGAGCATTTGTGGTTATCTGTTATTCTAGGCCAACAATCGGGATTTACTAAGCATTCTTATTTCCTTTGTGAATGGGATAGTAGGGCTAAATCAGAGCATTGGGGCAGAAACCAGTAGCCATAAAGGAGCAATTTAGTTTATGTGGGGGAAAATGTGAAGTGTGAAACATTGGTTTCTCCTTTTACTGTCTTTCTTCCACTACTCCATATTAAATTAGGCCTATTAAAGCAATTTTGCTGCTGCTGTGAATAAGGGCAGTGATTGCTTTAACGTTGTCGTTACAAAGTTCCCAAAGAAAACTCAAGCTAAGATAACAGCGGTATTTTCGACGGACGACAGGATGAGATCAGTCGATGTTAGGGAAGTCAGCATGGTTGGAATACAAAAGTGACTGAAGACTTTCTTGGCAACAAGAATTCTGAACCATGGAAGTTGTAGAGGAATTTTTATACCATTTTGGAAATCTTGAGTTTAGAATGAGTCTTAAAATGCATATATACAGGATGAATCACCTAAAACTTGCACACCAAATATTTCGGAAATGGATAGTGCTATTGATTTGCAGTTTTCACAGCATTGATTGGTAATCAGGGGCTCGTACATTTAGCCTATAAACAGATTTTATTAATACTGAGAAAGTGCATTTTTGGAGCATACATACAATTTTTAAATGGAACAATGTCTAGTTGCATCAAAGGAATAAAGGTAGGGTAAATTAAAATATCAGTGGCATTTGCTGCAAGATTCTATTGCAAATGGGTTACGAGAAATCTTATTTTGAAACTTTAACGCACCAGACTTGTACAACCTGTGGTAGCACAAACTAAAGAAAAACAAAGGGAAATTGCAATATTTCTGTGGATTCTTAAGGTAAACAGAACATAGCCCTTCAAAGGTTGTGTTCATAATGACGTGATGATGATGATGATATGGGGGCTAAGGGCGCTAAACAGCTAAGGTCATCAGCGCCCTTACAATGTATAGAATTTAAAATCCAGAAATTAAAATACGGGACACAAACCCGCTTAGTCAAAGCAATAAAATACATATCAAAGTCTAAAAAGCAACCTAACTAAAAACTTTGCAAATCAAACTATATGTCAGGATCCGTAGAAGCCAGGGGACCAGAGCGCCATATGACCCCAGAGGAGAACAGCCCCCCATTAAAATGGACAATATAAAATCACAAAACTAAAAGACGCTCAGCGCATTAAATGCATCGACTAAAGCACTGTCACGCATAAAACGTAAAGGACATTCTACAGTATGCGCGTCGTCTGCCAAAATATCGCCTAAACCAACAGGCAGAGACACAGGAACGCGCAAATGTGCTAAAACTTGACACTCTGTTAAAATGTAACGCACCGTTAAGGGTGTCGACAACTGATCACAGAGTGGAGTGGGATCACCACTAAGCAAGTGTCTATAAGTAAAAATCTGATGTGTTACACTCACATGACTTTCTCTACTCTTGTACAAACTATTTTTACAAACGCTTGTTCTCCATATGCTTCATGTTAATCGAGATATCGAGATGTCAATCTTATTGGTAATTTTTTTGTAGATGTAGGCAGAATATGGTAGGTTTTAAGCGATAGTCAAATATTTTAACGCTGGTTGCTATGTGGCGCATTCCATTCTCTTTGCATGTCCAGGACAAGGACATAAAAAAAATTAATAACGAATTTGAGAAAAAGTATAAGTATTGGAAAATTGAAGGGAATAACAAGCAATATCTCGCAAACGGTTCACTCAACAAAAGAAATGTATATGACATAAATTGTGTATTTTAACGCGATCTACATTTTTCGTGTAGTAAAATATTGTCTATCTCTTATGGTTTACCAGTTAATATGAAAAAGTCGTTCATAACGAAGAATACTTTTGGAGACATTCCCAGAAAATTCGAGATATACATTTTATTTTTCATGACAATATCTTAAACATATGATATTTAAATCAAAATCGTTAGAGCCGTTTTTGAGAAAATTAAAATTTTCGAAAAATGTTCCATGCAAAGGGTAGTCTGGGGTGGGAGGATTTTCTTGAAAACCTTCGTGTCGCATCTCTGAAAGATACTGAATCTAAATACCAAGTTTGGTGTTTATCCGACTCTTCGTTTTTGAGTTATGCTGTTCACAGACACACAGACAGACACACAGACACACAGACAGACACACACACGGACATGTTTCCAAAAATGCTTTTTTTGGATTCAGTGAGTCTCAAAACATGTATTTCCGGTGAAATCTCGGTATCGAAATTTTGGGTGGAATACAATACTTCCCCTACTTACTATACGTAGTAGAGAAAGTAAAAAGACGAAAAAAGCGCCTCTTCCCGACGAGAAGCACAAGAAGAATTGGCCCAGGCAACCGTAAGAGCTTTAACCTCCCGCAACTTGTTCCCCCTAAGGGCCGCCCACTCATCGCGCCAAGGCGAGAGGATGCGGTGTCGTAAAATAACATAAGAATCTGAGGAGGGAACAACACAGGTAAAACATTTGGGTGATAAAAGCGCCGATTTGCAGCGGCGTCGGCAGACTCATTACCTAAGATGCCCATATGACTAGGAATCCACACGAAGGAGTCGCTGGTGCCAGAAACACCGAGCGAGTGGAAGAGATCATGTATGCGCTGTACGAGTGGGTGGTAATTGTACAGCGCGTTAATACTCTGAAGGGCACTCAGGGAGTCTGCGCAAAGAGCACAGTGCCGTAAATCATGCCGCTGGATGTATAAAAGTGACTGATAAGTACTAAAACGTTCGGTGGTAAAAATCGAACATTGCCCCGGTAAACGAAAAGTAAAACTATGGTGACCTAAAACAAAGGCACACCCTACTCAACATCAGTCTTAGACCCATCAGTATATATAAAATGACAATTCCCGATTTGCGCTGAAGTTCTAAAAACGCTGATCTACGGACTGTAGAAGGGGTCTCATTCTGCAGCATCGACGTCAACCCAAAGTGACAGTGGGCCTAAGCGCGCAATCAAGGAGGAAAACGCGTTTCCCCCCTGAGAAGGGCCGGTGCTGGCGTAAAGTGCAAATGCCGAAGAAGTTGCCGAAATCAAACCCCTGGAGGAAAGAATGCAGAGGAGCTAACTAAATATTGCCGATCAAGCGAGTCCTCGAAAAATAACTCGAAGGACGGGTGGTCACGCAAGCTTGAGAGTCGACAGTCATAGCTACACAAAATCATCACAAGCCAGAAGGACAGCGGAGGCTCTGCAGCTTCAGCATACAGACCGGCTACAGGGCTGGTTGGAAAGGCCGCTGAAGCGACACTTATGCCACGACGGTGAATGGCACTCAGGCGACGTAACAACGACGGACATGCGATGAATAGACAGTGCACAAGAAATCAAGCTGGGATTGGAACAAAGAACGATATAGACGCAGAAGGATGGTATGATCAGTTCCCCAGGATGTGCCACTTAAAACACGTAAAAGATTAAGAGAACGGTCACACTTTGCTTTTGAAAACGAAATGTGCGAAGCTCAACTCAGCTTTCGATCGAAGATCAACCCCAAAAATTTCACATCGTCTGCAAATGGAAGGACCTCCGGCCCAAGCTGGAGAGAGGGCAGAGGGAAAGCCTTCCGGAGCCAGAAATTGATACAGACGGATTTCTCGGACGAGAAATTAAAGCCGTTGGCGTTACTCCAGGTATAGAGACGGTCGATACAGCTCTGGAGACGGCGTTAGAGCAGACAGGTCTACTGTGAACTGCAATAAATGGTAAAATCGTCAATGAAAAGGAACGATGAAATGCCAAGTAGAATACAATCAACAATGGGGTTGATAGCAATCGCAAAAAGTGTGACACTGAGTACAGAGCCTGCGGTACACCGTTCTCTTGAATAAAACGAATAGATAAAACCGAGCCCACACGTACACGAAGACGCAGTGCGTAATAAATTCCTTAAGAAATATGGGAAGATGACTACGTAAATTCCATGCGTGAAGTATACGTAACATTCCGCCCCTCCAATAATTGTCATAACCATTATCTAGGTCAAAAAACACAGCCACTGTTTGACACTTTTTTCAGAAAGCCATTCATAATATGCGTCGACAGAGAGACCAAATGGTGGACGGTAGAGCGGTGGCGTCGAAATCCGCACTGAGCTCGTACACCACATCGGCTTTTTCTGCATTAGTAAACCCCATCTTCCATTAACGACTTTCTGCTTGAACTGTAACAAACTAACTGACCAGAAGGTCGCAATACAATCAATGAACAGAAAACACAATTCAGACAAATATAACATCGTACCTAGCAACTAAGCGGGTTGATGGGACAAACAATTGTCGGGATGGAAACTTTTCAAAATACAATTTCTCGTAAACCGCTTGCACTGCAATACAAGTATTATTAAGTATTATTAAAATTCGTTTATAGGCTAAATGTAAGAGTCACCAACTAGCAATCAATGCTTTGAAAACCGCACATCAATAGCACTTTCCATTTCTCAAATATTTACGGTGCAAGTTTTAGGTGATTCAGCCTGTATGTATGTATGTATATAGGTATGTATGTATGTATGTATGTATGTATGTATGTATGTATGTATGTATGTCTGTATGTATGTATGTATGTATGTCTGTATGTCTGTATGTATGTATGTATGTAAGTATGTATGTATGTATGTAAGTATGTATGTATGTATGTAAGTATGTATGTATGTATGCATGTATGTATGTATAGCAGTTGCGTCAGCTGTCCCTATTTATTCGTATCTATGCAATTCGCAGTTTATAGTCTAATGTGAAAACATTCACCCTTTTAGCAAACCAAGAGGTATTATAGGTCTGCCCTTTTATTCGGTATATAAGTGATCACCGTTAATGCTTAAAGGCTTGAATGAGCCAAGGAGCTGCGAAAGGCTTAAAAACAACGGCTGATCATGCATAAAATGCGTGTAAGGAGGTAAAGGAATGTTCTCCCGGAGAGCATGACAGAAAGTATGTGTTCTGGCCGAGTCGGTCCTGACGGCATATAGTGAAGCAAAGGTTAACTTCGGAGGTTCGAATTTAATATTTAGTATACTAATTTATTTATCATTGTTATTGGCTCTCCTGTGAGCCGAAGACACAGGAATTACAATCATACAATACTTGTAGATAATGTTTACCTTAATAATCTGTACCGTATCTGGTGTTGTAAATGTGTTGCTTAGCTTTCATTGATATGGGTGCCTGTCGGCCCTATTAAATATATTTTTTTTTTCATATTTAAACCTTATGTTTTACTTCTTCTGCTGAAAAAGGAGTTTTAAATGTGCTAAGTTCGTGGGTAAATAGCATAACAAATTGTTAAAGAGCGTGGATTTCATCAACGAAGTAAACGTTCAAAATGACGACCCCCTTCATCAATGCACATTTGGGTACGCTGCCGGAGAGACCTTTCTGCATGCTGTAACATGCGCGGTGTAATCTGCTTGCATTCTTCACGTATAAGTGCTTGTAGATGATTTTGGCTTTGCGATTCTTGACCGTAGACCCATTGGTTTAAATGATTCCACAGAAAGAAATCCAGTGGGATGAGATCAGGTGATCTAGGGCGCCATACAATTTGGCACCCTCGGTCAATCCATTTTGCGGATATGTTCTATGTAAGTGATTCCTTACAACCAGTGACCAGTGTGGTGGAGCTTCATATCACTCGCGCTTGAAAGTCGTGTCGTGGAGAGCCTGGTGTATTTGTAGATGGTATGGATGATATTTATTACGGTGCAATATGAGCATTGCTGAGGGAAGACTTAGAATTATTTGCAGATCTTGTGCTATGGTCCTTGAACTGGTATGTGGATTGTTTTCTATTGCGTTTCGCAAAGCTTCTTGTTTGCCTCCAGAGGTTACTGGAGCATCGCGAGCAGGTGGTGCTCTTCCAAATGATCCTGTCTCACGAATCAGTCTTTCAACCCTTCGAAAAATGTCTGCTGTAGGTGCCCTCCTTCTTGGAAACCGTTCTTCATACAAGCGCTTTTCTGACAGTGCATTACACCATGTTTCTCCATAGATTAACAGCATTTCAACATACTCGTCGTTTGTATACGTTATGACAGCAGCGCTGTCCCGTAGAAAAGTTTCAAATACTCAGTACAAAATGGAGAGTTTATTCACGACAAACATTGACGCCGGCGCAAGTAGCTAAAGCCACTTTGTATGTGTGAAGTGTTTTAAACTGGAATAAATGACCAAGCATAATACCGAGCACAATACCTACAATGAAGTATAAATTATCCACTTGCCAGTTAAAACATGGCGATTACTCTATTTTGTACACACTTATAATGTTATAAAAATGTTGTTTTTATAATAATATAAAATTTTAGACCCAAAGAGGTAAAGCAAAATGTAATAAAAAGTTTGAGCTTAACACGAAGGATTTAAACCCGAACTGAAGTGTCACAGTGGTAAATGAACCATGATAATAGCATTTGACTAATGCTAATTTAGAGATGTGGATTCCTATACGGTTAAATAATTGCAGAACTCTGACCCCCACCTCGAATATTCACACGCTTTTTGCAGCTTCATACAGTGTTTTGAGCTCCTTTTGGTAGTTTTAACTCAAACAAATAAACTGCATCAGCCATTTCAATTACTGTATGATCTGAAACATGCCATAGTTTTGTGACAGAAGGGAAATTATCTACCTAATACTTAGCATTTTTGACAAGGCTGTACAACGAAGCTTTGTTGGCTGACGGCTTAAATCCAATTGATCGCAATGAGTAGATCTGTCATTTTATTTTCAAATAGTTTTTCAACCGATGCGTGTGATAATTTGTTCCTTCAAGGGCGTTTTAAAAGTTGTGTATGATGAATAAAAGTTTGTAAAGTCAACTAAAAGTGCTACTGCTTCTCCCAGTGTCAGGGTGGGACGTTTTTGGAATAGACATACATGGCGATTGCATTCTGTCCCGTAAAACACTTATACACTGAGTTATCTATCCCATACGTAAAAAGTGTTATGGAAATCAGCCATTAGAAGGCATTCAAGAAAGGCGTAAGTCACATATTATGTCGCTTAGAACGTTGCAGAAATTCAAAAACAAATAGGGGCAGCTGACTCACCTGGTATATATACCAGGACAAACTTCTCACAACAGAGGACAGCCATTACACCTTCTGCTGGACACATAGGGAGCAGCGTCTTTAGTCGACACGCCACGCACAAGTGCTTCCGAAAACATACTGTGACCAACATCAGAGAATTGAAAAAGTCGACTAGTAAATTACTACACTGTCTGTAATGATGTTTCATTTAATTATTTATTACAACTCAAAATTAAGTGCATTCAAATAATATGGGCACACTTTAACTTCAGGTAACTCATAAAGCGAAACGGTTGGATAAAATTGGCTTTTAAAGAATTTCTTCTTATTGTGTATGGCATTTGAAACGAACAAGGCATATGGACAACAAACCGAAAATCATTGTCCCCAATGAGCAAGGTTATAGCCCAGCGAGGACTGGTGAACTATGGAGCACTCCAAGAACGTCAAACTAGTGGAAGAAATACCACGAATTTGGTTAGTTGACAGTAAGCTAGGTGGAGTATTTAATTATAAATGCATAATGCAGTCCGCATGGCACGGGAAACTTCAAAAATATATCATAGCGGAGCAAAATTAAAGGGCATGCGGATAAAACAGTTTAATAAATAAAGTTTGCAAGAGAGATAAATAGAATGTTACTTTGAATAACAGTCATATAATATGTTATGTCATTATAGATTTATTATTTTTATTATTATTATTATCATCATCATCATCATCATTACCTTTTACTAGCAATAATTGTTTGCAAATCAACAAGAGCAACAGACCTATTGATTTTTAATTATCAAATATAAGAAACAAGCATGGTGAGGAAGTGAGCTATACGAAATGAAATACATAAAACGAAAAAGCATTACAAAGAGATCGCAAAACATAGCATTTTCGCAATAAAGGAAATTGTTGGAAACCTTATTTATGTTCCCTTTCTTGCAAATCTATAATCATAAAATTCATTTAAGATAATACTAACTCCAAATTAACTATGGAAAGATAAAATAGGAATAAAAAGTCAAATGCCATAATCGGGATTCGAACTACCGACCTTCAGCCTCCAGTACGGCTGCTCCGCCTCTGAGCTATGAATTTGACATAACAATAAGTCATGAAATTCTCTATGCGAGTCCAATTTTCGCGGTAAAGCAAGGTTCCTTAACTTCTCTTGAGATAAGATACACCATTGTTGTCTTATATACCTTTTCATTCTGATTCTACCTTTCCGGATTACGGAAGACAATTTAATAAAACTGATTTAATTATGTTTTCTCAACGAATCTAAAACTGTCTTGGATCCTAGCCTATGATACATGTCCGCTATCGGAGAGAATGGCTGTGCAAAAGTCACCAATCAGCTTGGATTTCTGGAACCAAGTAAGCAGTGGAACGGAGCCATGAGTGTGGAGGAATCCTTCACCAACTGCAATGCGCAGTGCATTTAATCGGCACGTTTTTTTTCCTCCCAAGCTTTGATATCTAGTGAAGCACTCAAGCTCGAAGCTTAACGACGATCATCACATCAACATAAAATTAGCTCAAATAGCTCCGAGATGGCGAGGAAGAAGGGTCGCTCTGTCGCCGCTCCTGCTAAGGCAGGAACCTCTTCATCACCTCCTGCACCCGCCGAGGAGATTTCGCCGCAGCCGCCGCAGCCTAGGGCAACCTATGCCGCAACCGCCGCTTCGCCGTCAGCCAACGCAGCTTCCCCGCGACTGCCTCGGCGTCACTCACCGGTATCCACGCTGCCGATTCTGGGTACTTCCCAGCCTCCGCAGAGCCAGCCTGTGCCTCAAGGGAGGTGCAGTGCAGTCATCAGAGGGGTCCCGAGGGACCTGCCACCCAGGTTCCTCATCGCCGCAGCCCACCAGCAGTGGCCTTCAGCTCTGAAGGCCACTAGGATCATCGGAGCAAGGGGACCCACATCACTAGTTAGGATGGAGTTTGCAAACCCTGGCGACTACGAAGCTGCCTTGAGGGCGGGCCTGCCCTTGTTAGGGCGGTGCTTACGCATCGAGGCCAGCCGAGTGGAACGCCAGGCTCCCTGCAGACGCTGCTGTGCCTACGGGCACTGCGAGACGCCCTGCACAGCACAGCCAAGGTGCCACTATTGTGGCGCCTCCAGCACCACTGCTTCGTGCCAGCAGCACGACCTGCGCCACCGACGCCGCTACTGCGCAACTTGTGGAGGAACGACCCACTTCACCGGCCAGGCGCTCTGCCCCCTGCATCCCCGCAGGAAGGCACCGCCGAAGCCACCAGCACCAACATCGCAGTCATCAGCACCTCCGCAGACACCAGAATCATCACCAGCGCCGACAACAGCATCCTCAACGCAGATCCACTAGGAAATCCAGGGTTTGCGCGACGCCGTTCAGGATCTCCACGCGGAGGTCCTGGACATTGGTGTGCGCATCGCGGCTCTGGACGACTTCATCACCACCACCACCACCACCACCACCACCACCGAAAAGCTCCAGGAATTGCAGTCCGCCATCACTGCTGGTACTACTCAGCAACAAACCGCCGCCGCTGACCTGTTGGCCAAACTGCACCTCATCTCTGCACGGCTGCAAAACCTGGAGACCAGCTTCGAGGAAGGAAGACCTTCACCACCATCACAACCACCAGAGAGGACACCGCTGGTCATCTCCGAGAGCCAGCAGCGAATTCTTGCACAATGCCGTGCGCTTGTGCAAGACAAGTCCAAACGACGACGGCCTCCAGCGCCAGAGTAAGTCCACCTTCATCACCATCCCTTCGTATTATCTCCTTTTGAACCCCCTTTTCTATTACCACTTCCTAACCCCTAGGCTGCAGTCAGGGCAATTTGTCATGGCTGTAGGCTAGGACCGCACTTCACGCCGCTCCCGCCCATTGGGTGGCAGCATAGAATCTTTCGCTTGACTAACACGGGTGCTATGCGGGACCGTGCTACCTTTCCCTTGAACTTCCTTTCAAACCCACGACCTAACCGGTGGAGGAGTTTTTAGTGGGTATGCCGACGCTCGGTGAGTCCCACACTCTCAGTCCCGATTCCCATCGGGCTGGGGTTAGTGATTAAATCATTTTCTCCTCCACTCGAAAAAAAATACTAGGTGTTAGCCAAACATATTGTATACGCGGTTTGGTTTTAGTTCGGAGAGGAATATCATTGCAGGCAGTATGTAATAGTACAACAGGATATAATATAACAGCTATTCCGAACATTCTTGTTGAACACCCAAGTGGAACTCTTAATAGAAGCATTTTCATATTCTCGTTTTGTAAAGTAAACGTAGCTTTCCTCTAATAACACTTTGCATGTAAACATGCCTGAATATTTTTTACATTTTAATTGTCCATTTATCTTATTTGTTTACTTATTGTTATTTTAATACTACATACTTGTCTATTTTCTTTTATTCCTATTCCTGCCTTTTAAAATACACTTCCTTTTCCACTTCCTTTCAATTTCATGGGTTTTTAAATCTAAATTTTATCGCTTTTTATAATCCCCTTTCTGACTTTGAATCTCTTTTTCCTCCACTTCTTTTTTCACCTAACGTCATTTTTCTTCTGTTCGTAGTGTTTACTCGTTTTTATCGGTCTCTTTTATCTTCTCCTCCTCTTCCTTACTTCCTTACTTTACCATTCTTCCATTTTCCGCTATGCTTCCCTTTTTACTTCTTTTGGTCCTCTTCTGTTTCAAATCTGCCTCCTTTGCTTCATCTAAACCAGTTTTGGGGCAGAATTGTCAAGCAAGACGCAACCATACAATCCAGAGGATCAGGTGCATGGAACCCCGGGTGCCTACTATTCGCCGAAATAAATTTCGGAGTGCGGCATAAAAAATCATAACGTTTCAAAAACTCGGATATTGCCACCTGCTACACCCCCTCTACTGTTACCCTTCTTTGTTTTTCAAATGTCTCGCGAGTTTAAGCGTTGTTTACCCAACACACTGACGTGGTTTTGCTCATGGAACAAGGAGCAAGGAGAACTCGTTCGAATTAAAACCCACTTTAGTTCACTTGGTGAAAAGCAAGTTCAGTCCACGCCTACTCAGTTTTTGGTAGTTCATCTTTTAAACACCGCATGAGATGCTTAATGGATGAATGAATGGCATTTGTTCTGAAAACTATAGAAATCGTTGTTTTGGGAAAAACATATGAATTAAAGCATTAGGCAGTTATAATACACATAGAAAATAAAAAGTTTTACCTCCGCTATATTGATTTCTAAATTAGCTCAAACTCTGAACACAACATTCAGATTCAGTTATCGGCTAGAATAGAAGTGGTAAAATGTTGACTTCAAAACAATGCAGAGATTTCAAGGGATGATAAGAATGAGGTACAGTATTTTCCGATCTTTTCGCTGTAAGTTCCCAGCTTTAAGGCCCATTCACTATGAAATGTAAGCGCAGACGCAGAATAAGCGCAAGAAATTGCATCTATGTTATTTAATGGAAGCATTCACATAGTCACGCAACGCAAGAGATTTCAAACTCCAAACTTTATCCCTGCTTTGCGTTCGTGAGGAAGAATTCTGAATTTCCTTCTCTTGCATTGTTCTGTTATTCAACAGCAGACTATCCACGATGCGAGACATTAAAGCGTTTAATGTACATGTATGTTCTCTTCCATTTGGCCGTGCCACACAAATTGTTGTGGATCACCATCTCTCATTTCCCTCAAGAGGTTAAGGTAGTCTCTTTACTGGATCCCCCTTTTATTTAATGAAAGAGCCCAGCAGCATCTGCGCCTAGATTTTTGGCTCACAAATCGTAAGGCGGAAAGAGATAATGCATGTTGCATTAATATAACTTGTGCAGCTGTATCATCACAGGTATAACTTGCTGCAGGTTTCATAATTGCACAACTATTTTAAATACGTTGGCCACACATTCATGATGTCACTAATGCTACAGACGGCAGTTGGGCATATGTACTTGTGACCTACTTATTTATAAACTATTAATTGAACTTCCTTATCTGGTATTCCTGGTTATATTATTCAATTTGAAAATTGGGATGCGCTCGGAAGATTTCCGCAACTCGTTTATGGATCTAGAAGCCGTGACAGCTAATTGCGTCACGCCTACGGCTGCGTTGTGAGCGGTCTTCCCTCACGCCTGCTCTTATGCTGCGTTATGTTAGCGCTTACATTTCATTGTGAATGGGCCCTCGGCTTCCGGCGTGATTATGAGGTAATTAAGTGGAAATCGATAACTACGCTTACGGATTTACTGGATTAATTATAAGTTTACTTTCTAGCCAAACCCACCTGTAAAAATAACTTGGAAATAAAATGAGGATTTATTACGCATTATAAGAACATCTCTTGCCTGAGCGAAATGTCTACTTAAACAAGCTTTAAGCAAGTCTATTCCACAATGTTTGAGGAATGCAGCTCTTTCAATGGTCAATAATGTTTACATGTAGTATTCAAAGTACGCGGCACGCATGAGCAACGTTACGTAAACTGCAGAGGTGAACGGCACGCATAGGACCATGAAAATATGGCGAAACGTTGATGTGATGATAAGCGAGCCATGTGAAACAGGGAAGATTAATTATTTTTAATAGTTTTCCGGGCCAATAGCCGCATTCCCCTGGTAATACGAGGCACCTGTCACGTCAAGGTCGGTGAAAATTAAAGCTGACAGTTTATGCGGTTCATAACTCAAATACGCTCATAAAATCATTTCAAACAGAAGTGCAGCAATTTCGAAGGGTACATTTAGTTCCTCTTCGTGATTATAAATTATCACATTATTTTCAGAGGAGTACTGGTACATTAAAAACAAAATGGTTCGGAATACATGACTTGCAAAGTTTCAGATTCCTCAAACAAAGAGTGAAGCATCCTCTCAACATTCAATAAAATGCTTTCCCTGCCTTGCATTAATGCATGAGTAGACGAGTTTCTGTATTTCTACAATATACATCTTATCTCTGCATTCCTAGATATTCATACGTTAGAGCCACTGCTTTGTATGCTATTATAAGTTCTTTATTGTAAAATTAATAATGAGGAAGTTAAAGGAATGCGTTCAGAAAGTATAAGTATTGTAGATAACACTATGTGTTGAAACCAAATAAACATATTTGAGAATTCAATAAATAGCCTTTTAATCGCTTATCAGTGTTGATTACACTTAACCAATGTAAGCATAGCGTTTCTTAAGATTTCATGTTATATTTTGATATTTTATGTATATAATGAAATAATTAATTGCTGAGGGAGCTATCATTTACATTGCTCTTAGTTGTGCTGTTTTCGCTTTACTTGAAATAAAATAACACAGTTTCTCAAACCATCACAAAATTTCAACTATGCATATGCATCGATTGGATAGTACCGATATAAACATGCGTTAATTATTTTGCACTGATAGAAACCAAAATTAAAGGAAGTAAAGAAAAAGGAAGAAAGAGAAGCAATAGTTCTCGAGTTGCTTTATGCAAGCGCATGCTTTCCAAGAAAATACCTCAGCTTGACTCCTTATAATAACTCAAAATACTGAGCGATGACGTGTGAGGCTTGCATTCGGTAGAATCGGGTTCGGATCGATTCCCGGTTACCACCACTCCAGGCCGATAGGCGAATGCTGGGGTGGTTCCTCGTTTACTGAGTTTCCTATCCGTAATTTCCCTCATCATCATCATCTTTTTCAGTATTGAAGCAGCGTCGGTCTGACTGCTGTTGGACCCGGCATCTGTGAGCAACATCCCTTCAGAAACCCCGGGGAGCTCGGGGCTTGTGGGCAAGCTTGAACGGCGTCGGATGCGTTCAATCTGGAACCGTTAGGTACCCCGTCCTCGTCTCCATTATCTGGTCAACCTTCGTGTCCCTACCACATCCCTCCCTCTCAGGGGTCGCGTTCGAAGCAAATAGGACACACTGGCCTATGCGCGATGCTCTGTCCGGGTTTCGGGGGGTCCCTCCATAATATACGTTTAATTAATACCTCGACATTATAGCTAGGTGGTACAGTCCGTCGTAAATATTTTGTCCGATACGATAATACGAGAAACGTGTTTTTCTGCCGTTTAGATGACCTCCTGAGTCACTATGAACTGAGTAACAAAACTACGCTGATATGTGGGTGTCAAATATCCATACCGAATTTTTGCATCAAATGCAATATCTGTTCTTTCCTAGGTAAGCGTAAATAAGGTAAATTAACAAACAATTAAAATTCTGTTTCACAACAGTGTCGGCATGATGATTGGCTTAGAAACCTGGGTCTTTTAATAGGGTAATAGCAGGTAAAATATAACCTTAAGGTTATTTAAAAGTTGTACATTGTGACAAATTTATAAAAACGTAGTTGGTCAACTGGAACTTTCGCAGTAAGAGTTAAATGGAACCATACCATTTGAATAATTACATCCGCTTCATTAAAAGTAGCATGGAAGGCCTATATGTTGAAATCTGAACAGACAAAGGACATAAGCTTTGAATGAAGAAGTTGACTACCACCGATGATGACGACGACGATATTGGTAAGACAACATAGATTGTAATTCCTATCTATGTTGGTAACTGAAATATATTAGAAGAAGGTTTTCCAATACTCCTTAGTATCTCCCCACTGAAATGTTTGATATATCGCGTTCAAAATGCTGAAATTATACTTGGTATTTTAAATAGGAGCTGTCTACATGCATATTTACAACGCTCTATAAAATGTGATTACAGCTGTTTAGCAGCTTCGAAAAGTTGTGGCTTCTATATGAGCTAGAATGTCAGAAATACATACATTGTTCATATCTCACGTAGTTATTTTTAATTATAATTTTATTTTCACAAAACGGTTAGAAGTGTTTATAGGCTTCAAAATGGTTTGTCTTCTTAGATGGTTCAAAATGTTAGAAATACATATATAAACATGATCATAGACTACTTAAATAATTCAAATAGATTAGAGTTATTTTAAATGTTATTATGCGTTTACAATATTTATATAAGGGCAATGCCATCTATATAAACCGCACAACCATGGTTCCAAAGCATTACTGGTTACAAATTACAATGCTGTACAATAATGTATATATGGTATTATTGTACAGTGGCTATAAAAATGTCTATAAATTTATTCGCTAACAGCTGTCAATAACCTCGAGGGAAACATAAAAACAGTATTATGAATCACATAGGTTTTACAAATATTGCGGTGAGTAAAAGTTAATTTACTTGGAATTGAAAACGAAAGCAAAAATTTCGAAAATATGTTTCAATATAAGCCGCCCAAATTAGCAGAAGTAAATATTATGAGTAGTAATGCAATCAAACCAGAAAATAAATAAAGAAATGAGGGATTTTCTAAAGTTAGTACAGAAATGTATTTCGTAAAAAATATAGTGGAAGTAGTATGGCCTGGAAAAGATGTCACAGTGGACTCCAAACATTTACCCTTACGGTTTCTCATATGACCTATATTAACAGCTGCTGGATGTGTTTATTATGAATATAATGAAGCCAAATACGTTCCTACAGATTCTCAATGAATAAGACGTTAAAATGTGGCTATATGGTCAATAAAACACAGGCAAGTTCGTATAAACTCTGGAATGCACAATTTTATGTTTCTGATAAAATATTCTCATAAATTCTGCTATCCTTACATTTCATGAAATACCTGAGTATTTCATAGTTTTATATTTCCTAACAGCTATACATATTGTTACACATTTTTTTAAAAAAAAGCACATAATTATTGTGATAACATTACCAGGTAGGATGACATTGACAGACCAAAATGTTTCAATTTTCAGGTTTTTAATAAAGGTGCTGATATGACAAAGTTTAGTCAGGCGTGGCAGTTATACTGTTGGAAGCCCGTATTCAATTGCAGCAATTTCGAATCTAGAGCTTAGATTGTACCCCTTATCTGCAATTGCCCGCATTGTCAATAAAGCCACTGTCGTAGCGGTAATATTGGCAGCCTGGAGCCTAGTAATGTCAAGGATTAAACAGTTGCCTGTCGCGACGCATATTAACAATGATCGGCTTCGTCCAACCAAAAGCCTTTCTATGTTACTTATTCAGATCGCCATTACCATTCGATGACGTGAAATCTACGGGTCGCTCAATTAATTTTGCAAAATATCCCAAAAACAGGGCAAATATGTCTGATCCTGAAACTGCCAGCTCTGGATATTCTGCACGTTATTTCACGATGAGTTAAATGTCAAACACTGACGATCAGTGTTAAAGCATTAGAGTTAATGTTAAACAAAATTCAATAGTATTTCAGCAAAGGGTAGTTCCCCATAGTTATAATTAGGGAATTAAAAAGGAATTTTATAGGTAGCTTGCTTGCTATCGTATGTAAAGAAATTTACGTTAATTTTCAGGACTATTTTAGAAGTAACCCAATATTCGTGTGTCTAATCAAAATAATCATTCAAAGGACTCCATTATAGAAATCTAAATGAATTTTAACTTGTTGTTTTGCTAACATCTGTGAAGCTTATTGTTCAGCGGGCGCTTAAAGACGTTTCAGCGAACCTCTCTTTCCAGTAATTTATTCCATATATTATTAGAAAAAGGGAAAGTTATTGTACCTCTAACTCAAAAAAAAAAATAAAGAAAAGAAAAAGAAGCCCGCCTCTCTGATGTGGGGGTGGCGTATGTGCCTCACATTCAAGAAATCCCGAGATCGAATATCTGTTGCGATGAGTTACTCGGATAAAGTTTTCCGAGTTTTCCCTTATCCAAAAAGATGAATGTCTGGTAACTTTAAGCTTTATGGATCGTGGGCTCATTTCAGCATCATTTCACCTACTTCATTCATTCATTCATTCATTCATTCATTCATTTATTCCTTCATTGCCCGATACACCTAACCAGCTAAAGAAGGTAAACAAAAGGAAGGAAAAAGAAAGAAAGAAAATGTACTTTTGTAAAAGCAATCCTAAAATAGTGAGCTGAAAATGATGTAAGAGATTTAATGAATATACCTGTAGTGAGAGTTCTGAAAGGATATACTAGCTAAAATAATAAGACATTCCCAACTGGAAACCATGATCTAAGGGTAAAATTATTTACAACCGATGTTTCGGTCAACCCATTGGTTGCCATCTTCAGGAGGCACTTATTTAACCGTTATTTAATATTTGTTGTCCCAAAATAACATCATCAACCTATCTACATATTAAAAAACGCATGTTAATGAAACGTAACGCATCTCGATGATCGCAAATTTCGTTTGTCGCGATTGTTTTTCTACCATGAGTATGGATATAGCGGAAGTAGCGGGAGCAAGCTCAGCTATACAGAATGTAACAAAAATGTACGCACAAATTGCAGGAAACATTCCTCACACACAGACGAAGAAATTATGTTATATGAACTGAGGCAGTATTTTTAACACTTAAATAATTTCATTCCAATGATATAATATATAAATCCAATAACATCCCGCCTTAAAGTAGTATGTGTATGTAACAACATATAAAATTATGTAACAGTCATTGTAGTAATGTTTATATTATTATGTACATTTTTAATATATTTTTGTGAATGTATCACGTTATTTAGTGAGGTAGGAGCTGTGAGAATATAGGTCAAAAGTTGCTAACAATGAGGTAATAATGAGGTAACCTTGAGGCAACAATGAATTGAAAAGTTTAGTAATGCTACTAGTAATTCTTGGAGCAAAAATAATGCAATGTTTCAGACAGTTTATAAATATCCAATCAACAACCACAAAAAGCTTAAATTAAATAAAATTATTCTATTGGAGTAGAATTAGCCAATCAGAAACTGAAATAGAGCAAATTGTACAAATTCAGGCGGTAGTTGCTTGTAGACAGCGTTCCTAACCGGACGCAAGACGCGTACGTATCCACTGTGAGACAAAAGTTCAATGCGGCGAGAATATTATAAAGATTACGTGTATTAAAGAGCAATTAATAAATAATCCAACAGCTCCCTATATCAGTGAAGTGTTATTTAATCGTGTAAAGGATCAATAAATGGAGTGAAGTAAAAATTATAATCTGTGTAAACCTACATTCCTTAACCGTAACACCCTGTTAAGAGAAACATGTTTCTAAAAATTAATACTGATGCAGCCGAGGCAAATATATATATATATATATATATATATATATATATATATATATATATATATATATATATATATACTATTTAAAGAAACATTCAAATTACAAAGTTAATTGTTTAAACTTGGGGCAAAGACCATCGGAAAGTGAATATTGGGGCGAAGGCCACCAGAACTTTGTACCATACGTGGTCTAGCAATAAAACTCCTACTTCAAATTGGCGCCCAACGTGGGGCCAGAATAGGCAAGAATAGCTGAAACGAAGACACCTATGTACCTCATAGAACTACCAGAATCTACGAAACTACAAGACTTCACTTTAGAGAACTTCAGAAAACTTCAGAGAAGTTAAAAAAATCATCAACATCATCCAAGGACAGCAACAATTTCTTCAGGAGTACGGGGCACGCGGTCAACAATTCAACAAGAATCTACGAGGAACACCAGAACAAAATCGTTTACTAAAAACAGCCAGAACAAAAGGTAAGAAAACTCCAATATTTTATACGTATATAATTGTCAAAATAGTTAAGAAAGTGTATTTTTATTAAGATAATGTCATGCTGTTCAGAAGTGTAAATTAAAATTAAGCAATTCTAAACCAAATATAACAAAATAAAGTATACAAAATTAAATGGAAACAGAAAAAAATGAAAATGTGGAAGTAGTAGAGGATAGGTCAGCCATTAAAGATTACAATGTAAATTTACAATCAGAGCTAGAGAAACAAATAGGTTAGAT
Source organism: Deroplatys truncata (assembly GCA_030765065.1). Classification (NCBI taxonomy): domain Eukaryota; kingdom Metazoa; phylum Arthropoda; class Insecta; order Mantodea; family Mantidae; genus Deroplatys; species Deroplatys truncata. Next base: position 180,816,817 of record CM060977.1, read on the forward strand.
GTAGAAGAACAGTTATCTGTAGATTCACAGGTAGGCATAGAAAGAGATAGCAGTAGTATGCAAGGTCAAACACCTTTACATATGTTAATGCAGGGAACAACAATAGAAAGGAAATACTATCCCTCAGACATCTAGCCAACAAGAGCAAGAAAACGTATCACAACAAAATGTTATGTAGTCTTTAAAAGCAATAACTGAAAGGATAACTGAAAGTAATGCAGACTTAAATAATAAGTTAACTGAAATGAGAGCAGAGTTAAAAGAAACTAATGATAAGATGACTGAAATTATTACCAAGCTGAGAGTAGAGTTAAGTAATAAGTTAACTGAAACTAATACACAGCTATCTAGTATAAAAAAGATCTAGCTAAGCAAATAGAAAATTGTGTGAAAGAAAGCAAAGCTGAAGCAAGGGGTTAGAAATCAAAATAGTACAATTTTCTAAAGCACTTCCAAAAAGATATAGATTTAAAAGTAAATAAAGGCTGTAAACAGCTAGAACAGAAATTGTCAAATCATATTGATAAAAATATAACTGAAACGGAGTTGAAACTTACTAATACTAAACAGGGTGTTTGTAATAAATTAGATAAACAGGATTAAGTATTACAAACATTCATTCATTATCTGTTTACCCTCCTCTTATGTAGGACTTACACCCCTCCAGGACTTAAAAGCGGTTGCCTGGGGTCAGAGGCCCGTCGAGGAGCAGACACTCATGAATCAGACAGAACATCCAGGATGGGTAATCAGCCCGATGCCTGGTATGGGATGAAGGAAGTAGATGAAACGAAATGTTGGTGGAATGGATGAAAGGAAAGGTGATGATGGAGCAGTTGGTGGAATGAATGGCGGGGGAAACCGGATAACCCGGAGAAAACCCGCCCAGACGCCGCTTCGTCCACCACAAATCCCACATGCAGGTCCCTGGGATTGAACCCGGGCCGCCTCGGTGGGAGGCGAGCGGTCTAACCACTCAAGTATTACAAACAATGGTAGAAAATTCAAATGCAGATCTAGTAGAAGTATAAATAGATGTAACAGGGGAAATAAATAAAATGCATGAAATGACAAAAACAAATGCACAAGCAATAAAAGAAGCAAATACAGGACAAGGACAAGTAATGCCAATGATAGATGAAATTAAAGATAAAGTAAAAGAAAGTAGCAAAGAAACAGATAAACTTAGAAATAGTTTTGAAAATTTAAGTACCAGCATACCAAAGGTAATTGCAAACGTAACTAGTTCTGTAAATGCTAATCAAATGCATGACAATAATACAAGTGCAGAAATAAGTGTATCACATTTGTTAACTAATAATATAGGGGACGCTACTGCTTTTTTCATAGCATCAGCCTCTCAAACACAAAACAATTATGATGATACACATATGCATGTACCAAATCAGATGTCAACTATTATTCTGTGCTAAATGAGTTACCTTTACCTTATTTTAATGCTTCATCAAGTCCACTACATTTTATACATGAACTAGTAGAAAATTTAAGTTGAAGAATGTGCCTGAAGTATTAAAAATGGTACTTGTTAGGAAATGCTTGTATAACAAAACCTTAGAATGGTTACATATGCTAGCAGACAGAGAAATGAATTTTAAAACATTTACAGTTTTAATTATGAATAAGTTTTGGAATACCACTGTCCTGCATAAGATTAGGACAAGTCTGAAAAGTCTGTGGCATAAGAAGAAAAAGAAAAAGAAAATAAAGCATGAAGGTGGCACAAGAAGAAAATAAAAATAAAATAAAGTAACTGGAACATAAAAGGGGAAAGCAATGTAAAGTAGTATAATGATATGGTTACTGAATGTAACAAATTGTCAATATAAGAAAAGAGAGATTAGATAAAAAGATATAACACAATAAAATCCATTGTTAGTGAGCAGAACACCATTAATTTGAATAGCAACTGCATTTATAAAGTATAAGATATAAATTATTAGAAATTGTAGGAAATATAAAAATGTTTATGGAATAAGTTGTAAAGAAAGGGTAACAAGTGTTAACATGCCTAATTAAGTGTTAAACGTCTAGGAAATAAAATATTTAATAGTGGCTGTGTTAGTCAATAAACAAACTTCACTCAGGTCAATGATCATTGAACACCAGATCATTGACCGTAAGGTGTCGAACATGTAGCAGAACAAATGTGAAGTATTCTGCTATACACGAGTGTAGTGAAAAACCAGTGAATGTTAAATAAAAGTGACAGTGAGAAATAGCAAGTGCTATAATACAAAAAGGTTATGTTTCTTGCTTTCAGGAAACTTTCAGAAAATATTTAAAAATTTAAAACATTAAAACATAAAGAACATAGTTTTTAAATATTTCTAAAATGGCGCAATTTCAGGCAGTATTTTTAACACTTAAATGATTTCAGTCGAATTATATAATATATAAATTCAATACCAGCCCACTTTAAAGTAATATGTGTATGTAGCAATATATAATATGTATGTAACAATCATTGTATTAATGTTTATATTATTGTGTACATGTTTAATAAAGTTATGTGAATGTATTACGTAATTTAATAATGCAGGAGCTGAGAGAATATAGGTCAAAAGTTGCTAACAATGAGGTAACAATGAGGTAACCTTGAGGCAATAATGAATTGGAAAGTTTCATAATGCTACTAGCAATTCTTGGAGCAACAATAATATAATTTTTTAGGTAAGTAAAATTATAGTTAAGTAATGAGTTAAGTAAAAATTATAATCTGTGTAAGCCTACATTCTTTAGCCATATCACACCCTGTTAAGAGAAACACGTTTCTACAAAATTAATATTGTTACCATGTCTAACTCATTTTCCCCAACTCATTAATCATGGAAAAGACACAAGAATAGAACGTACCAGCATACCACATGCAACTCTTTCTCACAGAAGATGTTCAATATGCCATCCGTGACCATTGATACATGCATAAACCCGCCGTCGTATTGAATCCCGTATGCGCTGATGTATCCCTGGAGTATTGCATATGGTTTCGCAACCTTCCATAATATGGACACGTAGACTCTGAACATCTGGTAATGGGGTTCGACACACAAGAGCTTTCAAATGCCCCCACAAATAAAAGTTCCAGTGGGTTTAGTCCAGGGAGAGTGGAGGCCAGAAAATTGGCCCTCCTCTACCTATCCATCTGTCACCGAATCTGTTACTTAGAAGCCGACGGACAGTAACACTAAAATGAGGAGGTGCCTCGTGGAGTATGAAGTAGCTTGTTTTGTCGCACAGTTAAAGGCAAATCTGCTAACCGAACAGATAGACCATTCTCTCCGAAATTATGGTAACTTTGTCGTTGAGCCTGGCGAGAAGATCGTGAGGCCGTACCAAACAGTCACCAACAATGCCGGCCCAAGCATTGACAGAATATCTTTGTTGATGACTTGCTTCTACAGTTTCGTGAGGATTGGCGTCAGCCCATACATGCCGATTGTGAACATTTTTAATCTGATCTCGTTGAAACGACGCCTCATGTATGAACTGCATCGTTGCAATAAAACTAGGGTTGACACTTTTTGCATAAACTATTCGCAGAAGCGTACCCGTGCAGGAAAATCAGCTGCTGATAGTGCCTGCACACGCTGTAAATGATATGTATACAGCCGGACCTCGTGTAACACTTTTCAGACAGTCATGTGGTAGACATTCATTGTTGCAACCACTTGTTTTGTACTGATACTAGGGTCGTCGTTAACTGCCTGAATAATTGCCGCCTCCCGTTGCGGGTCCTTGTTCTTCTAGGCCTGGGGTCGCGAGTATCAGGCTGAAATGCCCCATGTTCCCTAAGACGACGTTAAATAGCTTCAAACGTTTTCCTTTCGGGGCACCTTCGTTCTGAAAATCTCTCCCGGTACAAACGTTAAACGCAAGCGCCATTGCCGTCCGCTAATCCATACATCAAATGGGCTTCTGGAATCTCTGCATTTGTGTACACTGTCATTACACGAACCAAGTCTATGATCAATTCTACCGTACGTAGTAACCCGTGTGCTTGCCAAGGTGATACTGCTCACTGGAACAGTTGATGTTACCTGTAAACAAGCAATGACGTAAGTCGCATGGCAATACGGACATGTACTACAAAACACTGGCAGTGCACATACAATAATGACAACGTAACCAAGAGTGCATATATCCCATGATTCCAACGTTGTGTTCGTGTGCGTTCCCCATGATTAATAAGTTGTAACATGGAAACAATGGGGTTTCCAGGCCCGTTTTCATATAACATAATTTATTCGTCTACATGTGAGGAATATGTCCTGGAAGCTGTGCCATACGTTTTTGTTATATTCTGCATAAGTTCCGCGCTCTATCGGGTGAAACACCATAATGAAATACCTACTATCTATGTATGTGCGCAAAATATCTTCCTTGCTTAGATACATTCACTTAATTCCACTGTGCAGATGCACAGTACGGCAATGCAACTTACAACATATCAAGGCGAATACCATCTATATACAAAAAATGGATTTACATTGATCTTAAAATTGCTCTTCGTGATTAAAGAAAACAGCCTTTATGACGTCAGTTTATCATGCATAAAACAATTTCCGGGACATTCTTAGACGTTCTATAAATGCCTTTAATACGTAAGTTTAAATGTTCTTTACAATAAATGAGCATTATTTGAAAGCAGACTTGTACGTCAATATAATTCTGTTATAAAATAGGACACCAGTGCAAAAGATTGATATGCAATAAAAACATCCCATCTCAGAATACACACAAGCTACTCCAGCTGCACAGGGAGCAATGTGATAGCATTCTTTCTCATTACTGAACGAGTTTTTTTTATTTATTTATGGATGCTCTTTAACTGCTCTGATCGTTAGCGTCCCATTCTATGTTGGGCGAGAAAGACCGGTAATTTTGCTCAGAGGCCTCTTTATCAGCCTTGAGGTTCTTTCATAGCGTAAATCTACGACACGTAACCACGGCTTTACTTCCCTTCCAATGGAAGCCACGCTAAGGATATTTACGCCCGAAAAAATTCACCGCCCTCCGGCGGGTTTGAACCCGCAACCTCTGGAACTAGAGGTTAGCATGGTTTCTCATTACTGGCTATTCTGATAAACTGCCTGGAGATTTATAATATTTCTGATATTGTGCAGAAAAAGAAACGGTGGAATTGAACAAGAATTAAAACATGTCGTCACGTACCTATATAATCATACAGTAAAGAGATTTCAGATGATAGAAATTTACACTCGCTGCGAGAGGAAAGCTGACTCTCATAAAACACAGATGCGAGGAGATAGAAGCTTATCTACATCTTAACAAGAGTTGCATGCTTTTATTAATAGCGTTTTACATAAATATGAGACGAGTGGACTGTCATCCGCAAAATACTGCGTTAATTGCACACGCAAACCAAAGGAGGATTTCTTCCCTTTCTTTCTGCAAACAACAAGTGTTTTGCAAATATAGAAACTGCCGGCTAATTACGACGGACCACGAAAATATCCGAAGCTTATTCATTCGAGGTCCGTGCAGATCAGCTGACGGTGCTAACACACGAGCGGATGACAACATGACGAGAACGAGAAACTAAAGCACTATAACCTTACACAGTTTTAGCTATAATCAAATAAAATTTTGGAATTACGACACTTCATTGTAAATCAAAATGCTTGAGATGATTTGAAAGATCGCGATCTGGATGAGTAGGACAATCGTGAAACAAATGAGTAAACAACTTATACCTTAGATCACAAGAGGTAATTAGATTCTGAATGCATTAAGTCCAAACTTTAAATTAAACTGTGTCTTCAAATTTCTACCTGTTCCTATCACTAAGACTGAATGTTCTTGGTACTCTGGTATACTTCCTAGCTAGGGATGTGATTTCAGTAAAATAAATATTCGCAGTTCAAGAAATGTACCTCGACTACTAAACAACACAACAACAACAACAACAACACTTAGCACATGTTGAGGCATCATATTATATGCTTGGAATATCTAGCAGAAACAGCAATATACAGGAGTTATAACACATTAAATAGTGCTGTTAAATGTATATGAAGGGAAAGATGTTTATCCTTAATGGCAGTCGAGTGGTGACAGAAGCGTTTAATGTCAGACAACTTGCAAGATATCCGGTAACGCGGTTGGCGTACTATGAAGAAACTTGAGCAAGCGCGATCTTTCGCCAAGAAACACCATATGCACGCCTTTTTGTTTACAGATGTTAGTGCGGAAGGCCGTTTATTTTCTGAGCTGCACAAGAATCATTCTGTAAAGAAACGATAGCTTTCACAATAAGTATTGTACATTATAAAATTTTCAATAGTTAAACATCAATATTATTCCAATAAACACTAGTGTACTATGTATAAATATTTGTTCGATATCGTAGCTCCAAATTAGAAATGTACTGGTAGCACACAACGTTTCCCTGCCTTGTAAATACAGGATTATTAAATGTTCTGCATCTCCAGTTTATTATTCAAAGTGTGTACCTCATGGGATAGAAGTTTTACATGACATTAACAAAATAATAAGGCAGGTTTGGCATTTAAGAATTCCCAGGTGTTTCGTTGTATGTCTCCTACAAGGGTAAATATCTCAACATAAATGTCTCAGTACTTCATACAACACCTTCTAAAGAATAGTCGCAGGAACAAACTTTCACAGTAGAAAGTTGAATCGGATTTGAAAATCTTATTCGGCTTTCAGTGCTGATCTGTACTCACAGAGATCACCAAACGGGCATTGAATTTCCTAATTTTGATGCATGAATTGCAATAAACCTTTTAGGTGGTCTGAAAATACTCCGAAATTCCATGTCTTAAGCACGAATTGCAATGTGTAAGGCCAAAGGAAATTCATCTAATGAGGGCAATGGCAATAGAATAAGGACAATCGTTGTAGAAAACTGAACATTTGTTACGTGGAACATCAGAGGCAATAATCATAAACTAGAAGAAGTGTTTAATGAGATAAAAAGAAGAATACACATAATTGTAGTGTAGAAAACCAAAACAAGAAGGCGAAAGATTATAACAAATACATAATTATATATTTATATACTCAGTGTTGGGAGAATATAAGAGAGCGGCTTTTGGAGTATGAATTATTACACATGAAAAGTTTAGATCAAGAATAATTGGGTATTCATGAATCAATGATAGAATTATAGCTCTCTTAAAGTGAGAACAGGTAAATCACACTGCAATATTGTAGGAGTATACGCACCGATAGAAGGAAAAAAGGAAGAGACAGAAGAATTTTGTAGAGAACTCAAAGAAAGGATAGAAGAAATAGGAAAAAACGACCATTCAATAATCTGCGGAGACCTGAATGGCGGACCGGTAATAAAATATTATGTGGTACCTCATAGGGAGGAGAGTATCAATATTGATGGACGATGCCTACGAGAATTTTGTGAATTTAATAATCTTAGAATAATGAATACCTGCTACCCACAAAAGGATATTCATAACATTCTCGGGCTGAAGGAGGAAGCAGGTCAATTATAGACGTCTGTATAGCAAATAAGAAGGTGTAGTCAATTTTTCCTAGACACTAGAGTATACAGAGCATCCGAGGCAGATACAACCCATTGCCTATTCATCTCTAAGATAAAGCTATCTAAGGAATACATAGAGAAGAAAGATATAGGAAAGAGTACAGATAGAAAGAGTGCAAATAAACCTTTTGTAATTCAATTACCTGAACAATGTGGAATTATACATGTATATCAAACTAGGAATGGATGAGATAATAAAAGGGAGAACAGACCGGAATAGGATTGGTATACATTAAAGGAGATCCTGTTTAAAACAGGGAATGAAGTATTCGGTAACACAGCCCAAGTAAACCAAAAATACTTAAGGCATCGAGTTAAGAAACAATAAACAAAGTTCGAAAAAGGAGAGAGTTATATATTAAGAGGATGAATGGGAAAGGAATGGAAGATCACATATTATATAAAAACAAATAACAGCTATACCTAAATTGAAAAGTCAGTCACAGAGAAAGATTAGAATGGGACAAAAGTATTTGGACTGAAATTGTTAATAACAATACAAGAGGAATACCACGAGAAAGCCAGAATTAATGTAATTACCAGAGTTAGGATTTTTAGGTGCGCACCTTTAGTGTAAGTTAAAGCTGTGCGGACAGATACCACAGTATAAACTTTTGTTTCTAGTTGCGAAAAGAAGCATTTTTTCTCGCACCTTTTTCCCTTTTTTGGGACCTTTACCCCTTTTTGACACCTTTATCCCATTTTCCCCCAACCATGCCCTTAATCTCCGTTTTCCCCCTTTTGCTTTATAGCTTCATTTCAATTTATCCTTTAACTTTCAATTAACGTCTCCTCAGCTTGCTGTGTACGTGAGAATAGTAAGCCTACCTCTTTCAGCAAACGCCGCACGGGAATTGAAAGCATATCAGTAGGAATATTAAGCCCGTTCTGGCGCAAAGGAAGATGCCGACAGCTGATAAGGGTAATTACATGTGTTTTAACATATGTAAACATATGTAAACACGTGTAACCCTCTAATGACCGCCGCTAATGTCAAGTCTAATGGATATGTGTGGTAATACATATGTAAACATATGTAACCCGCTAATGACCGCCGGAGATGCCGACAGGTCCTACCCCCTTCCCCAAGCGGTCTAGTCGCGTGCCGTGGCGTCCTGACTTGAGGGAATTGTTTTCTCGAGGCCTCCCGCCCCTCGGCAAATTAATTAGGTAATGTTCGTCAAACATTTTTTTATGACTACTAATGCCCTTGATTAATTAATTGTATATGAATTGAATCGAGCGCTAGTGATAGCTTGGGTATAAGTAGCGCGCTCACGGGAACAGTCTGTAATGTAATGAAAACACTGCAGCCTTCTTCTATCTGGGGAAAGCGCTTGTCCATTAGCTGACCATGTTAGACGCTTTCACCACATTAATAGACTTTTAAGTTTGCATTCCGGATCTGTTTACGTACATTAGCGAACAACGACCTACTTCTGCCTGGTGGTAACGGTGACCTCCATTAGCTGACCACGTTAGACGCTTTCACCACATTAGCGAACAAGAGCCCGGCATGTAATGAAAAAACCCGTAACCTACTTCTGCCTGATGGTAACGGTGACCTCCATTAGCTGACAACATTAGACGCTTTCACCACATTAGCGAACAAAGTCAGTAATTGTTTTCCTAAGTGCTCTGCACAACTTTCACCACTTCCGCTTTAGCGGGGGAAATGATATAAAAAGCAGCAGCTTCTCCAATGATTTTCACAGTATCGTAAGAACACTGCGATATAAGCACTCTGCAACCTTTATTCTTTCAACGTGGAAATTACATCGAACATCATGTCTGGTAAGTTGTATCACCAATTCATCTTCATTAAAAAGTTAACTTATTACTTAGTACATTTTAACTTATATTTGCGTTCTTGTTTTTAATGACAGACCTTTATTTGTAAATAGCTGAGTATTCTAAAAGTTAATAGCTAGACAGTTGAATTTTTCTGAAATGCGAACAGTTTAGTTAAGTATTCATTTTAGGGAAGCTTATTCTACATTTAATAGCTAACTGCGGGAATTCTCAAAAAATGTGAACAATTTAGTTAAGTATTCATCTTGTTGAGTAATTATTATTCCAGATATTTAAATACAGGATTTCACAGAGTGAATTATATTCCTTTCTAGACAAAATACAATTACTTGAATACCCTACGATTCGAATAAAAAATGTTCTGTATAAATATTCTTCCGAGGGTAACCGGCGGTATTCGATCCTGGGACTTCATGTTTGCATGTATTGATCGAACATTCATCAGTTAATGTTTCATTCCTCTTGTGCATTTTATTTAGTAAAAACCTCCAGCCTGTTTCCATCACTTTAAAAAGAGATATTTTTCCATGAGTGTGTCGAATAATACAAGTGCTTTATTTTGTCAGAAATTTCTCAGGTGTTTAAAATACATCGACATTTCCCTGTATAAGCAATACGCAATAAAGTAAATTAACTTAATAATATAACTTTTCTTAAAAAAAGTAAATAAATAAATAAATAAATAAGAATCTAACGCGTAAATTAATTACGTTTTCAGCGTTCAGTTCTGCTAACGTAGCTGAGGCATACATCCAGCTCCAGCAGGATACCCTCCACCGGCTGCAGGATCGTTCCTCAAATACAAGCATGATTCAGGCACCCGAACAACCGTATGGTAAGCATTCTTCAGAGTTTAAAAACTTTCGAGGGTAAGTGGCGGTATTCGATTCTGGGACTTCATGTTTGCATGCATTGATCGAACATTCATCAGTTAATGTTTCATTCCTTTTGTGCATTTTATTTAGTAAAAAAACTTCCAGCCTGTTTCCATCACGTTAAAAAAGAGATATTTTCCATGAGTGTGTCGAATAATACAAATGCTTTATTTTGTCATAGAAATTTCTCAGGTGTTTAAAATACATCGACATTTCCCTGTATAAGCAATACGCAATAAAGTAAATTAACTTAATAATATAACTTTACTTAAAAAATAAGTAAATAAATAAATAAAAATCTAACGCGTAAAATAATTACGTTTTCAGCATTCAGTTCTGCTAACGTAGCTGAGGCATACATCCAGCTCCAGCAGGATACCCTCCACCGGCTGCAGGATCATTCCTCAAATACAAGCATGATTCAGGCACCCGAACACCCGAATGGTAAGCATTCTCCAGAGTTTAAAAAAATTAATGTAACAATTCATAATACAAGGGCGATTCTAGCATACAAAGACCTACCTACGATAGCATAGAGTGCTGGATTGTATAAAGAGAAAAGGATATATTTAAGGGGAGTTTCTCACCACATATGCAGTCACATAACTCTTTCGGTATCCCAGAATATCATGTATTTTCACGTATGTGTTTTTTCACGTATAGCGTATAGATTCTTTAGAACTCTGTACTTAAACATGCTATACTATTATTAATATTATTTATTTTTTCCAGGAAGTGGACAATATTTCGGGGGCGGCATCGCTCAACATGCAACCGCTGCACCGGTACCTCCAGGCCTCGCAACCGTTGCACCTGCACCACAACGCTTCGCGACCGCTGCACCGCCACCCCCCGGCTTCCAGACCTTCCTGGTACCAAATCAGCAGGGTTGGGGCTCTGCCCCTTACATGCAGCAAGCACCGAACGGAAAGAGTTTTTCAATATTTTATGAACTTCTTGCTTTACACATTCTATATTATTATTAATATTATCATTATTATTATTTTCAGGAAATGGACTTTATTTTGGGATGAGTCAGTCATCGTCCACTGCACCGGCACCGCCTGGCTTCCAAGCCTTCATGAGGCCAAATCAGCAGGGTTGGGGCTCTGCCCCTTACATGCAGCAAGCACCGAACGGTAAGAGGTTTTCAATATTTTATGAACTTCTTGCTTTACACATTCTATATTATTATTATTAATATTATCATTATTATTATTTTCAGGAAGTGGACTTTATTTTGGGATGAGTCAGTCATCGTCCACTGCACCGGCACCGCCTGGCTTCCAAGCCTTCATGAGGCCAAATCAGCAGGGTTGGGGCTCTGCCCCTTACATGCAGCAAGCACCGAACGGTAAGAGTTTTTCAATATTTTATGAACTTCTTGCTTTACACATTCTGTATTATTATTAATATTATCATTATTATTATTTTCAGGAAGTGGACTTTATTTTGGGATGAGTCAGCCATTGTCCGCTGCACAGGCACCACAATGCTTCCAAGCCTTCATGGAGTCAAATCAGCAGGGTTGGGTCCCTGCCGCATACATGCAGCAACCACCGACAGGTAAGAATATTTTTCAACATTTTATGAAGTTCTTTTACACATTCTATATTATTATTATTATTATTGTTATTATTATTTCCAGGAAGTGGTCTTTATTTCGGAGACGGGTTTGTTCATCACGCACCCTCTGCACCACAAGCTTTCCCTGCATCAAATCAGCAGGGGTGGGGCCCTGCCCCATACATGCAGCAACCACTGAATGGTAAGAACCCTTCAACATTTTATGAACTTCTTTTACACATTCTATACTATTATCATCATTACTATTAATATTATTATTTCCAGGAAGTGGACTTTATTTCGGGCGCGGTATCACTGAACATGCGAGCGCTGTACCATCAGCCTTCCCTATACCAAATCAGCAGGAATGGGGGTCTGACATATGTGTGCAGCAACAGTCGAACGGTAAGAATCCTTCAACATTTTATGAAGTTCTTTTACATATCGTATATTATTATTAATATTATTATTACTATTATTAATATGATTATTCCAGGAAATGATCTGGGTGACGCTGGAAGCCAGCCTATGGACCTGGCAACACAGGGGTCAGCATCGCCGGAGATTGGTGAAGACTCGACCATTGCACAGTCCGCCTTCTCATCGCTCAACAGTCTGGAGGCAGTTATACAAGGTGAACCATCGACCTCCTCAATAGCAGGCGATGAAACCGCTGCACCATCGAGCTCTACAGGCGCAAACGATGAAGCCGCTGCACCGTCAACCTCCTCCTCATCATCATCCAATGATGTAGAACCAGTTAATGGAAAGAGAGGACCGACATCGGATGGGAGGGAACAGCTTACAATAAAAAAACCAAGGTTAGTGCTAGCAATTGCCAGGGCCTAGAGTGCAATACCATCCAATCGGCATACAAGGGACGTATTTTTAATAGTAGAATAGAAAATACATTAGAAATACTCGAGCCCCGAGTCTTCTTAGATGAGTGCAAGGAGTTTATTATTAAAGAAGCGGAAAACGTTTTGCAGAAAAGCAGGAGTGGATTAAAGATGCATTGTTCCATGGAACTTGAATATTTAATCCAGAAACCTGATGAAAAGAAGTGTCTTCCCACTGGCTTTAATTCTAAACCTGTACTGATTCTTCCATCAAGCGATCTCAATCAGATCTCTGCAATTGCGGGGAATATTTTGGAAAACATTTCTACATTTGAGGGGGGAGCATCGTCAAAGTCCTTGTCAAAGATACTCAGCCTGGTGATGGGTTTTGCACACTACGATCCTTTACACGCAGGTTCATACATTAAATTGCCGCAGAAAATTGCGAAAAAACATGCAGTCATAAACATCCAGAACAAAGACAATTACTGCTTCGCATGGTGCATGCTTGCCTCTAAATACCCTGTTAAATGCGACAGCCAAAAAACCACAAAATACCCTGAGGAACTGCTTTTCAAAGCATTCAATTATGAAGGTATCGAATTTCCGACACCCTTCCATCAAATTGAATGCTTTGAAAAGCAGAATAATGGAGTATCCATTTCACTGTTTGGTATAGAGGAGAATGAGAACATTATTCCTCTATACCAAACACCTGAAAAGAAGCAGCACCATGTAAACATGTTATACATTGAGCAGGGGGAAAAGTCCCACTACTGTATAATTAAAGACTTGTCCAGACTAGTAAGCAGTCAAGCCACCAAACATGAGCATAGAGTGTGGACATGTGAGGCGTGCCTCAAGAGATGCACCAATGAAAAGGCTCTGGAAACGCACCGATTAAGATGTGGAAAATGCCAGCTGCTTAAAATGCCTCAACAGGATGAATACCTTGAATTTAAATCATTCTCCAAGAGCGTTCCTGTACCATTTGTTATATACGCAGACATTGAATCTGTTCTGGCGAAGGTTCACTCTTGCGAGCCCTCAGGCAGCTCGAGCTGGACCCGAACCATTCAAGAGCATGAAGCAATGTCTATTGCCTTGAAGGTGGTATGTAGGCATGACGAGGCCTTGTCAAAATTCTTCCTCTTCAGAGGTCCGAATGCAGTCGATGACTTTATCAAGCAATTAAAATCAATTGCTGATGACGTCATCGATGTGTATTCCAATCCTAAACCCATGGATTTAACCCTTGAAGACCAACAGAATTTTGACAATGCCTCAGAGTGTCATATATGCCTTGCTGCTTTCACTGTGAGCGATTTGCGCGTAAGGGATCACGATCACGTGACAGGGAAATATCTGGGTGCTGCTCATAATAGATGCAATTTGAATAGAAAGGTCCCTGATTTCATACCGATCTTTTTTCATTGTCTATCTAATTATGACAGCCACTTCTTGATAAGACGCCTGGCGTATGATAATAAGCCCATATCGTGCATAGCTCAAAGTGGTGAAAGGTATATAGCGTTTAGCAAACGTTACAGGAACATCAGCTTCAGGTTTCTGGACAGCTTTAAGTTTCTTGACGACAAGTTGTCCAGCCTGGCTGACATGCTGGAGGAGAGTGACTTTAAAATAACAAGGGCAGAATATCCTGTTGAGCAGCATTTTAAGCTGGCGAAGAGCAAGGGAATATTCCCGTATGATTACGTTTCAAGCCTAGACATACTCAAAGAAACTTCTCTACCACCGAAGGAGGCATTCTACAGCACTCTCACTGACAGCCACATCACCGATGAGGAATACAGACATGCTGAAAAAGTCTGGGATACCTTTAATATCCAGAATCTCGGAGAATACAGCGATCTATACCTGAAAACAGATATACTGCTCTTGGCGGATATTTTCGAAAAGTTTCGAGATCTCATCCTGGGAATGTATAAACTTGACCCAGCATGGTTTTATACATTACCAGGACTCGCCTTTGACGCTATGTTGAAGATAACAAAGGCGAAACTTTCCTTAATATCCGACAAGAGCATGCTGGAATTTTTCGAATCGGGAATTAGAGGAGGACTGTGCACAGTGGTGAAGGGCTATACCAAAGCTAACCACAGATACATGTCCAACTTTGACCAGCATGCTCCTGTTAAACACCTGTCCTATTGGGACATAAACAACTTATAAAGAGCTTCTATGGGGTCTGCCCTCCCGTACAAGAATCTGAAATGGCTCACCAGAGAAGAAATTGATAGCATAAACTTCGCTGAAATCAAAGAAGATTCAGAGACTGGCTATGTGCTAGAGGTTGATATCGAATACCCCGACCATATCCACGACGCCCGCAACGAGCTTCCTTTCTGCCCACAGAATGCGATACCACCGAATGGCCAATACAAGAAACTGCTTGCGACATTAGAACAGAAAAGCAAATATGTCTTGCACTACAGGGTGATGCAGCAGTGTATTGAACAAGGTCTAACTGTGAGAGATATTCACAGAGTGGTATCCTACGACCAGTCTAACTGGTTGAAGACATATATCGACGTGAACACTGAGAAAATAGTCAAATTCAAAAGTCAAAATTTGGGCAAAACCTGTGGAAAAAGATGAATAACGCCGTATATGGAAAATTTATAGAAAATGTGAGGAAATACACTGATTTCAAAATAGTTGAAAGCTGGAAACAGGCAAAGAAGTTGATAGCACGCAGCACTTACCTACGCACCATAATTTTTGAAGAAAATCTTGTAGGAAACGAGCTGGGTAGAGAGGAAGTGCATATGAACAAGCCAATCTACATAGGACATGCAATTTTGGACATTTCAAAATTTATCATGTATGACTTCTTTTACAATATCATGAAACCAAATTTAAAAGAGTTGCTGCTGAATTACATGGATACAGACTCATTCATTTTTGAAATGAGTTCTGATATCTATGATTTCATCAGGGAGAACCCCCAATATTTCGACACTTCAAACTTCGAAAAGGATAATGCATATGGCATTAAGCAAGCCAATAGGAAAAAGATTGGGTTGTTCAAGGATGAATTGGGCGGCTTGGTTATGGAGGAGTATGTCGGTATAAGAGCAAAGTTATACGCATACAGATACGGAGGGCAGACAATTAAGAAAGCTAAGGGCATCACCAGGACAGGTATGGATAAAATCGATTTCGGCAATTATTTTGAATGTTTAAAAGACCATAGCCTAAAAATTTATTCGGTACAAAAAACATTTCGGAGTAAACACCACAAAATTTCAACAATTGAAACAAACAAATTGGCTTTGAAGGGGGGTGACGATAAGAGGAAGTTGATGGAAGGAAGCTATAAGACTGTAGCGTGGGGCCATTATTCCCTTAGACCCGGTGATTGCTAGTGCCTAAACTTTTAAATAATGTATATATTGTGTAAAATAGATATCAAATGTGTGAGGGTTTTTTATGTAACACTTTTCCCTCAAAAAAGAAAGAAAAATATGAATGCTTTTTCAAAATAAAAATACTCATGATTTTACAATCATAAAACTTTAGTCTTTATTAATTCTTCACATATTACACCAAGTCCTTTATATCAATCCATTGAGTATCTGGAAAACCATACCACTTTACAAGAACTTTGTTTCCACGTTTACGTATAACCTTTTCTACTAAATATGTATTAGGATAGTTAGTCTTTTTTAGTTCATGTCCATAAAAGCCACCTTTTATGATTTCACCATTCCTATCCTTTAGTATGTATGTTGTAGGCTTGGTACGGTTCACACGAAATACTTTGAAGATTTCAACGCTCCAGTTAGATTCATAACCCTTTTCAAAATGTCCTTTATGTTTAGATATCCTGACATAATCACCAACACTAAACTTCCTTGAAGCCTTCTGCTCTCTTCGTTCTTGATTATAATTATACACAGTCAGAAGAAGATCGTTGTTTTTCACTTCATTAGGTTTCATGCGGATAGTTGAATGAAAAGTATCATTGTACTTTACAAGGATTCTAGGTAAAAGATCTAGCCACTTGTATGAGCCTTGGACTAAAAACTCTCGGTACATCATATTCTTCAAGGTTCGAATTAAACGTTCAACAGCCGCAGCCTTCACATTGGTATAGGTGCTGTAGTGGTTAATATTATACTTAAACATTAACCGTTTAAAGAACTTGTTATAAAATTCTTTCCCGTTGTCACTTTGAATATTCCGGGGAGGGACATCCATTTCTTGTAATATATCCTCCATTGCCTTTGCAACATTAACTCCGCTCTTATCCTTTAAGGGTTTTGCATATGCCATTTTAGAGTAAAAGTTGATTGCGATCAGAATGTATTTGAAATTTTTGTTCACTCTTGCATATGGTATCATTTCAATCAAATCAATTTGTAATAAATCATTCATACCTTTGCTGATAATTTTGCGTCGTAAATAGTTCCTCCTCGCCGACTCGTGAAGCTCTCTGGCGATATTCTGTTTGGCTGTCATGCTATAACTTTAGAAGCTTTCAACTCCCGGATAATTTCCTCAATCTCTTGAGTGTGACTATTATTACCAGCGTCCCTCGAAGCAATAAGTAACCTCAGCCTATTCACTAATCTGTTAGGGTTTCTCCAGAAAACGTAGTCAACCTCCTTATCAGACTTATGCTCCTTCCATGTCAGTCCTAGACCTGAATGTGTATTGAGCAAGGGTCGTATTATATTCTTGTATTTATACGATTTACCAGATTTCAAACGACCGTGTCTGGTGTAACCAGATCTATGAAGAAAAGTACTTTTCATAATCTTAGCGTACGTCTCCAAGTCTTCACTGGTGTATGCAGAAATGTGAGGCGTTCGCTTAAAGATGAGCTCCGTCAAACCGTCTGTAGACTCATACGTTTCATCACCTATCAATATTTGATTATTTATAAAATGAATATCTTTATTTCCAAGCATATAACTTCCATCCTGATATCCCACACCGTACAATGTATCAATGCGGTCCTTGTCTTTTGAGCGAACGTGTTGAAGGAAAGTAGAAATACCTGTAGAATCATCATCTTCATTCTTGACTGTCTCCACAGCCAACCCTCGTTGACTGTCCAAAATATCCTTGAGGGGAGCGGTTACAGGCTTCAAAGCTTCGGACATGACATGCTGAGTCTCAAACCTGAGACCTTTTAGAGCTCTCAGTTTTTCTTTTACAGCCCTGGTATGCTCGGCTACAGACTCTTTAAGTCTTATGCTTTCACTATCCATCTTACAAATGACGTGAAAATAGACGATTACCTTCAATTTATAGTCTGTGTCCACCTTGAGTTCTCATCGTATCGATAGCCTTAGCTAACATCTCTATCGAAGTTCTCAGTTGCTCGGTTTCTTTCTTATGTTCCTGCGTATGTGTCTTGAACGCTTCAGCAAAGATTGCCGTATTAGTTTACTGGCTTCTGGTTGATTCTTCTAGACTCGTCATTTGCTGCACATTAGTTTTGTGAGCGCCCATCATCATATTTACATTTTCCTCCACTTTCTTAAGTTTATGATTGCAGGAATCAGTTTTGAGAGTATTCAAAACCTCTGTCTTTAACTGTCCGACTGTAGCCTCTAAATCTGAAACTCGCTTCATCGCTAACTTTTCTAAATTACTAATTTTCTGATTGCAAAGATTCTGAAGATTTGTTTTTTCTCTATCAAGCTCTGCGGTAACTTGTTTAATAGAGTCCATTACAGAATCCACTCTGTCTTTTGTAGAGGTTGTTAGAGTATCCACTTTACTCGTAGTTTTATTCAGATTTGCTGTGATGTCTAGCAGCTTCTTACCTATTTGCATCTCGATTTCCTTTGGTAAGTACCTGTTTAACTGCTGTCGCGTCTCGTTGGATTTCCTAATGATCATAGCTCTAGCATATCTTTTATTTACAGCATCTGTATCCCCGAGAGGATCTGCTATATCAGTGATTCTCTTATTGTCGAATATAATGTTACCATTACCATCTCTCGACTGCATGCGTGAATTGACATATCCAGTGATGAACTTTTTATTCACAACATCGTTATCGTGAACAGGATCTAGCAATACCTTCAATCTAACTTTATCAATCACAAGGTTATTTTCCTTATCTCTCTTGAGGATATATCTTGAAATGAATTCATCGATCAGGGTCTTAGCCATAACCTCAACATTGTTAGCAGCTTGCTGAGAGAAATCTTGCATCCTAATTTCGAGAGCATCCACATAATTCTTATTGGAAGCATCATGATTATCTTCAGGATCATGAACGTTGCACAATCTCTTATTCTTGAATTGATAATTTTCTTTGACATCTCTATTTATGATAAAACGATCAAACACTCTTCTAACTGGACCAGTTCTCTGAGAACCGAACCTATCGATGCTCATGGTTAACTACGAATGATCATTTTCTTTTTTGTCGAGCTTAATATATACATCAAAAGCATTCCTATATCGTCCCTCATTCATGTGAAATTCAGGAACTATCACAACAAAGGGTCTTCCTTCTGTAGAGCTCTCCCAAACGTTCTTACATAGATCTTTAAATTCATTGTAGGTCATGTCGGTATTTACATAATCTTCGTAAATGTGTTTTAAGTTTAAATTGTCTTGTCTGAAGAGTATTATCATGTTTGTATTATCGCGAATTAAATGTTTTGGAACTTTAGCATAGGACTGCGCTAGATATACAGAATCGACATTTCGATGTCTACCCATACTGTAAAAGGATGCTATCTTTTCCTGCTTTTCAGTGATGACGTCATCAAATATAAACATTGAATTTTCTTCGACTTCAGAAGGATGCAAAACATCATCCCCGTTGTCGAAGGTGTTCACTTCTATACCTTCGATGTTTCCGAGCACTTTAATTAGATATTGGTACTTTGGTTGATAGAGAGACTTTGAATAAATATACAAATTTTCAAAACGTAGTCCATTCTCATGGAGTAGCATATTGAGTAATACGTTTGTTTTCCCTGCACTGGAGCTCCCTAAAATAAGAGCTCTGACATTAGATGGAAATAACTTGCGATGACGATCACTTCTAAGGTCACTTTCAAAGTCTAATACCCGAATAGGTAGAGAGCAGTGCTGCTTAACAAGCTCCATGTTAACAACTAACTTATAAAATGTATGTGCGATGTTTATATATTACCGTTTGTAAAAGTAGTTAATAATTGACTGCAATGATATAAAAAGGCTAATGCATGCAATTACTCGTTTAGTCTATCATGAAAGCTAAGAGAGGGAGGTCGTTGCAGTATAAGCGCGGCTCTGGAATTATTAATTCCATAATTAATTCGCTCCCCTTTGAAGCTCACTTACCTGGGTATAGATATTGCGGTCCTGGTACTAAATTGGAAAAACGTCTAAAAAGAGGAGACCCCGGATTTAACCAATTAGACACAGCTTGCAAACAGCACGACATCGCGTACGCTAAAAATAAGGACACCGCTTCAAGACAAATAGCGGATAAGATTCTTGCAGAGAAGGCTTGGAAACGTGTGCAGTCATCAGATTCAACTTTTGGTGAAAGGTTAGCTGCAAGGCTAGTAACTGCAATCATGAAGGGAAAGGTTGCAGTGGGAGCCGGAAAGAGGAAGAAGAAGAGAGGTGGGTTTTTACCGTTGATACCCATCATTGCTGCTTTAGGCGCTGCAGCAGGTGGCGCTGCTCAGATAGCCTCTGCAGTCAATAAAAAAAAGGCTGCTGATAGACACTTAGCAGAAGTTGCGAGGCATAACAAGGCGATGGAGACCCAAGGAAAGGGTCTCCGGAAGAGAAGGTGTAAGAAGAGGAATAAAGGAGGATTCTTACCTGCAATACCGCTGATGTCGTCTTTAGCCGCTGCATCTAAAATAGCAAGGTCTTTGAAAAAAAGAGGATCTAAAGGCGAGGGTTTAAAGAAGAAGTGAAAAAACGGAGGAAGAGGATTGTACATATACCGGAGGAAGCCCTAAGTAACGTAGCCCTCGAATATTATGCTAAACGTTTAAAAATTCCTTATTTTAGAGGGGTTTATATGATTGACTAACTTCCTTTAAAACCGCACTGCAAAGAGAGACTTATTATCAATCTCGATACATCAGATAATGAAGGAACACACTGGGTTGCTATAAGGAAAGAAGGTGATGTCGCATACTACTTTGATAGTTTCGGTAATTTGAAGCCGCCTCCTGAGATTGAGAAATATCTACAAGATGTTAAAATCTACTATAATACACAGAGATACCAGAATTTCGATTCACTCATCTGCGGGCACTTGTGCTTGCAATTTCTTTTATCCTAGAAGCTGCTTCATCGTCAAGATGAGTTATACAGTTACAGTGAGTGGGTCAGACACTGTTATTTCAACGTATCTAAACCCTCCTCTACAGCTAGATCCTCCAGGTCATTATGAGATTGCTCTCTTGAATTTTGAAACATTCTATTCAATACCAAATGTCGATGAAAGTAATAATAGATTTCATTATATTCATAATGGTAAACCTGAAACCATTGTCATCCCTCATGGAAGCTACGAGATTGCCGATATCAATACATTTCTAAAGGATAAACTAGGATTGAATGATGAAGTCTTCTTCATAAGACCTAACAATAATACAATGAAGGCTGAAATTAAATGTCCTTATGCAATAGACTTTTCTAAGGATAGATCTATCGGTTCGCTTCTAGGATTCACAGACACTAAAATAATTCCATCTGGAGAAGCGCTCGAATCTGACGATCTTGTGAATATATTTAAAGTGAGTGTCCTACGTGTGGAGTGCAGTATTGCAACAGGTTCTTTCATTGACGGTAAAAGCGGACATTCTCTCTACGAGTTTTTCCCTTCTGTTCCACCAGGCTATCATATATCTCAAGAACCTTCGAACCCAATATATTTACCGGTCATAGATACAAACTATATAGACCAGATCACTATTCGAGTGGTAGATCAACACGGGAAGGCTATCAACTTCAGGAACGAAGTTATCACTACAAGACTCCACATAAGACGTAATGGCAATACATTTTAAAAGACACCTCAAATACTATAATAAACGACGTACACAGCGTTCGAAGCATACTACCTCTCCAACTTCCGAGGAGTTAACACGTGCTAACCGCAAGTTCCTCGAAGAGTAAGGTTACAGGACGCTATAATGGACATCTTAAACGTGACAGAAGTTCCAGCCTTTGACGACAAGATCACCAAGGAGGAGGAGCATATTTTTCTTCCATACAACACCTCCGCTCTGGATGTAAACGATTAAATTAGAATACCATGCCAAGCTGAAGATTTGTATACGCTACCTAACAAGAGTTATCTCTACATCGAAGGTGCTCTCACCAAGGTAGATGGATCCCCTACTACTACATCGAGGCTCACTAATAATGCTATAACCTTCATGTTTGATGAGATACGTCTAGATATGAATGCTACAACTATAGACAGAACAAGGAATCCTGGAATTACTACAACTATACGAAATTATGTGACTCTCAACCCTATGGAATCGAATCGGCTGCTGAATGCTGGATGGGCCTATCCTGGTGAAGAAGTTGATATAGTACACGCCACGAATGGAGCTTTCAATGCTGTAGTCCCTCTCTCGATGCTCCTAGGATTTGCTGATGACCATAAGGAGCTTATACTCAACAGCAAGTTTGAATTGATTCTCATAAGATCCAAAGATTCTAGAAACTGTGTCCTGAGCTCGAATGGAGAGGAAGCTAATGTAAAGTTAACTAGAATCGAATGGAGGATGCCTGTAATTCGCCTTTCCGATGCTTAAAGAGTTCACATTCTAAAAATTGTCAAGTCTGATAAACCTCTACACCTTGCCTTTCGATCTATGGATCTTCATACCCAGCCTGCTGTACCCCAGACAAGATCTTTCACGTGGAATGTAGCAACAACATCTAAGCTCGAGAAACCTCGCTTCATCATAGTGTTTGCTCAGACTGCCAGATTGGGTGATTATAGCAAGAACAGTTCCGAGTTTGATCATTGCAACATTACTAATTTGAGACTATTCCTCAACAGTGAATGCTATCCCTACCATGATTTGATCTTGGACTTTAAAAATTCAAAG
Source organism: Deroplatys truncata (assembly GCA_030765065.1). Lineage (NCBI taxonomy): Eukaryota > Metazoa > Arthropoda > Insecta > Mantodea > Mantidae > Deroplatys > Deroplatys truncata. Next base: position 180,839,546 of record CM060977.1, read on the forward strand.
TTTGCTTCACTATATGAAATGTACTGTAAATTTCAAAGTTCCTATTATGAAAGAGAGAATTATTCTCTCTTGAAGAGAAAGGATTTTCTTCACCGTGCACCATTATTCGTAATAGACTGTTCTCACCAACCCGAGGAGGTTATAAATGGAGCTGTGAACATCAGAATCGAGATTCAAGCATCTGTAAATATACCAGCCCAGACGTCACTGTACTGCCTGGTTCTACACGACAAAGCATTTACCTACAAACCTCTTTCTCACGTGATGCAAGCACTTATATATTTATGTATATGTTTGGGTGAATGGTTTTTGTAAAGGAATGTACAAGGATACGTTTTATAATTAATAAATTGAATTCATATACTAAAACACTCTTTTATTGACTTTAGCATACATTTCAAGCATTTTCCTTCTTCCCCTCCTACCCCCTGAAAAACTAATTGCTCCTAACCTGCAGAAATCATTTAAAATATTCAAATGTCTTTCAATATAAGGCAATATCCGTTTTAGGTTCCTTACACCCTCAATGTCTAAAGATATTACATTATTATTTAAACATGTATTTATGAAATGAATTGAACTGTCAAAAAATACAATAATATTGTATGCATAAATTACATTCTCACAATATTCATCACACGCAAACTTTTTTTCTTGGCGTAGGTAATTTTCAATCATTGAAATGTTTTTGGATATTATATCCCAGTCTGATTTTGTAATATAAACAATTGATTTATCACTTTCACAATTTATGTAGAGGGAGGGTATGTCATAGTATAGTCCAATGTTCACGGAATGGGAGGGGGAGATGCTGACGTCATCAAACGTCTGTGATCGATTCTCCATGCTCCTCTGGCGAATGCAGGGTATCTTCAATGAATAAGAAGACTGTAGGACCCTCGTTGAGTATCCTCCTCTTACAACTCCTCTTCTGATTTCTCTTCCCAGTCTCGTTCTGCCTCTTCCTCCGCTCCCTCCTAACACCCCTGCAACATATATTCAAAACAATGTTAGAAATAGGTTTAGTTAATGATTTCATACCCTCTGAAAGAGAAAATACATATATTAGAAAAATCCCCTCCCCTTGCCACAGAAAAAGTACTATCAAAGTGTGTCATACTCACTTCACAGGCTTGCACGATTCTGCGTGTATCTCGGGCGAGCAATCTGGTATCGTCTGATTTATCCCCTCCTGTACCCTCGTTGCTTTATCATCAGAGGTAGTAGTAATGTCGGGTAGTGGAGCAGCATCCTCATCCATAGGCTGCGTATTGCCCTCTGCGATTGGATATTCCTCTATATTGACAATGCGTCTCTCAGGATCCAGCTCCTCTATTGGCACGGGTGCCTTAGGCTCATCATTCGCAGTCTGTAATAATTTAATTTTAGGTTAGACATAGAGTAGCATTAGAAGCAGTAAATGAAAATGTAATTTAACATTTCTTCTACTTACTCGAGTTTTCTCCTCCTGCGCTGGTAGACCTCGCAGTTGTCGTTACATAGGAAGAAGGATGTCATGCGTTCATGCTGGGCCGGGTTAGTACAAAGTACAGAATGCATGTACCCCGTGCACGACTCTGTATCACATTCAGTTAGATGTTTCGAGACGAAGACATCGTCAACTTCCTCGACATCGCTAAGATCCTCCACATCATCACCCATGTGATTTTCACTGAAAGAATAAAATAATTTCAAGTTAGTTTTCATTTAACATACGTACAATATATTACCGAATATATATTACTTACATGTTCGCTCCTCGATTAACAGGACAGCTCTCTGTACACACTTCCAGTGTAGTCATCTGATCATGATGCGATGGTTGAGTACACAACACTGAATGCATTAAAGCATTGCATGTTTCGGTACGGAAGTATACGTAGTGAAAATAATCTTCTCCGCACTCGCTCCAGCAATCATTCATCTCAGATGCACGATTATCACTAGCCATTTCGATTATCACTGAACGAGCAATAAATTGATCGCTCTGGCCGCCGACGTTCCTTACATACTGATGACGGTGACGTCACGCGGCTGTGGAGGGGGATGAGTGCATGTTGAGACCTGTTATTCGCCTCCAGGCAGAACCCGGCTGTCTATTTTTTGAATACAAAGACCTTTTTTTAATAACATTTATAATATTTAACTATAATGTTATCCGTATTTATTTTATTTTTAATAACATATGTAGTATTCACCAATCAATGAGACGCTTCTGAATTATGAATACTATATTCGCAATATTTTATTGAAAGAAATAAGAACTATGAAACTTAATCATTAATTATCAGGGAAAACATTGTCTAGACTTGTGTTTTTCCACGGTTTGTAATGGAAATTCTACGAGCTAAAAGGTATTTACATTGAGTGTCTGGGGGTTTTTCAGAGCACTTAGGAAAACAATTACTGACATTGTTCGCTAATGTATGTAAACAGACCCGCGATGAAATCTTAAAGTCTATTAATGTGGTGAAAGCGTCTAACGTTGTCGGCTAATGTAGGTCACCGTTACCATCAGGCAGAAGTAGATTATGGGTTTTTTCATTACATGCCGGGCTCTTGTTCGCTAATGTGGTGAAAGCGTCTAACGTGGTCAGCTAATGGAGGTCACCGTTACCACCAGGCAGAAGTAGGTCGTTGTTCGCTAATGTACGTAAACAGATCCGGAATGCAAACTTAAAAGTCTATTAATGTGGTGAAAGCGTCTAACATGGTCAGCTAATGGACAAGCGCTTTCCCCAGATAGAAGAAGGCTGCAGTGTTTTCATTACATTACAGACTGTTCCCGTGAGCGCGCTACTTATACCCAAGCTATCACTAGCGCTCTATTCAATTCATATACAATTAATTAATCAAGGGCATTAGTAGTCATAAAAAAATGTTTGACGAACATTACCTAATTAATTTGCCGAGGGGCGGGAGGCCTCGAGAAAACAATTCCCTCAAGTTAGGACGCCACGGCACGCGACTAGACCGCTTGGGGGAGGGGGGTAGGACCTGTCGGCATCTCCGGCGGTCATTAGCGGGTTACATATGTTTACATATGTATTACCACACATATCCATTAGACTTGACATTAGCGGCGGTCATTAGAGGGTTACACGTGTTTACATATGTTTACATATGTTAAAACACATGTAATTACCCTTATCAGCTGTCGGCATCTTCCTTTGCGCCAGAACCGGCTTAATATTCCTACTCATACCCGCAACAATGGTAAACAATTGTGTGTTCGACGAGAACCTCTTTCTCTCGCTTTACCGCTATAAAGTAGCCCGCAATAATGCAATTCACAATGAGTGATTCTATCCCATCAGAATCAGTAGCCTGCTGTTCGCGAATGCGAGTTTGTTACTGTGAGAGACGTTATCTGTTTGCGTACATGCGAAGGCTGGGCACGCAGAGACGGCAGTAACCTCACCCCTTATTAAGCCTGGGTTCTGCTCGAAAATATTAGAAATCGCTCAGACTGAAGTTCCAGCATGAGTGAGAACATTCTGGTAATTGTCGCGGTGTTATTAGAGAATGTGGACAACGAATGGGCGCAGGAGTGAGTTGTGTGACAGTCGCATTGTGTTAGCAAGTGAACTAGTGTTAGCTCTCGAAACGAGTGTACTAGTACTAGATTTTATCATGCCAAAGGTGTCCAGCGCTCGATTTATTGTTCTGGCTGAGGAATTCAAACAAGATTTCATAGACACTGACGAAACTGTTATGCGATGTACCATTCGTGATTCAGGAATTTTGTTAGATGAAAAACACCAGCGAGATCGCATAAAAAAACATTTCCAGCTCTAAGCATCAAATGAACAAGACTTTTCGAGCAAACAAATCATTATGAAATGTGTTTCAACAGAGTTGTTCTTAAAGCCAAGATTTGAAGGAATTAAACATTGATTTGTGTGCAGGTCTTACAAAAGCAGGAATTCCACTCCATCAGGTGAACCATCCAGTCTTCAAGGGATTTCTTGAAAAATACACAAAGATGTCAATGCCCAATGAGAGTACTTTAAGAAAGAACTACATGGAGCCTGTTTACCAAGAAACCATAGAAAAAATCAACGGAAAGTGTGTAATTGCGATGTGGGAATCATTGTGGATGAAACCATAGACCCAATACAACGATATGTTTTGAACATTTTAGTTTTTCCATTAGCAGGGGGGAAAGTTAAACCTATGTTGCTAAAAATGTACGAGCTGCAGAAAGCCAATGCTAGTACAGTAATGCAATCCATTATGGACTTCTGCCAAAAACTCTGGCCTACTGGTATCGAGTTTGAAAAACTTCTTCTTGTGGTTACGGACCAGGCTCCATACATGCTTTCAGCTGTTAACCAATTGAAACCTTTATTTCCTAATTTGAAGCATGTGACATACTTGGCTCAAGCCCTTCACTGGGTTTGTGAATCCATAAGGAACGAATACGACATCGCAAATCAATTCATCTCTGCCCTGAAGAAGATTCTACTGAAAGCTCCGAGCCGTGTTGTTTACTACAGGGAAATCACTGGCCTGCCCCTTCCAAATTTCCCGGTCATTACTCGCTGGGGATCTTGGATTGAGTGTGCTGCTATGTTGTGTTAGAATTTTGACAAAATTAAACAGTTTGTGCTTTCTTTGTATCCATCCGACGCAGGTGCAATTTCCAAGACACAGCAACTTCTTTTAGGGAGAAAATACATAACTTTCAGACAGAATTATATTGTGTCCATAGTTACAAGTATCTGCCTGCAGCTATTAAACGATTGGAAGAACAAGGTCTGGAAAAGAAAAAAACAACGGGATACTTTTACTTCCGTGAGGGAGCAATTAGATGGCTTTGCCAGACATAAGCTTGAATCCAGTCTTCAGAAGAATCCAGCCATTAAGGAATTCGCCACATCTGTAGTGTTGCCATTCCGAGTGAATACAAGGTTTGCCCCACTGATTTCTGTGGATGTTGAAGGAAGCTTTAGCATCTACTAGGACATTCCATCTAATAATAGAAACAGACTTATATTGAAGTAAAATAGCTTCATGTTTTTTCCTTCTTTTGATGAGTGATAATTTGATGTACTTGTTTGTAGTTGAATAAATTAGAATAGAGGAAAGAGAAATCGTTGAATTAGTTAAGGGAATGCACAACTGAAATTAACTCAAAATCTCAAAAAATCTCAAAATAAAGAAATAAAAGAAATAAATAAAATGTCTTCCCAAAAAATTCTCCACATTGCTTGTAGTTTTAGAATCCACTTTTATTTTTGACCTAGCGAACGCTTCAGGATTGTTACGCGACTTTTTAAATACCCTTGTGCATTTGGTGGCTAGCATTTATATTTTTAAAACTTGATTTTAAGGCGTTTCTTATCTTCGGCATTTCTGTATATTCAAAATGTTCCACACGAAGTAGTTTTCATCCATTCACATTGATATTTGTTATGCTTATTTCAAAAACCAAAATAAATAACACTGTGATATAATTTTTCTGTGTAATGAATAGTTTTTGCGCTACTAATTTTTGAAGATAACAACATATACAAAAAGGAACGAAAAAAATGCAAATACAAAACTGCGAAACCTTTTTTCTCTTAGCCTAAGAATGGTAGAAAAAAATTATATGACAGATTTGTAGTTCCTTGGCTTAGAAGCAACATAAGATTTTTTTTTTGAAAAATGCATTATGTGTTGCATTTTTCATATACCCATAATTTTATACTTTGAAAATTAATAACTTGAAAACCAATTAAGGTTCTTGATTTAAATCCACAAAACGATTATATCTAAAGAAGACTGACAAGTGATTAACATTTCAGCCCAATTGAATGGATAGTTTAGAAAATAAGAATTTCATTTTTGCATCCCCTTAAATAAACCAGCACCTTATGTCCCTTTTTTCACCTTATTTGAGCACATTTTCCCTTTCTTTTTTCGTCTGAAATTTGCACCTAAAAATCCTAAACCTGGTAATAACAAAAAGAGAGTGTATACAGTATTATAAACAATTACTGGTAAATAAGAAAGAAGCACACAAAGCAGACACAGAGGTAATAACTGAATAAAATGCAATATGAATGATAGTCATCGAAGAAGATTTAAAGAAATTAACTCATAAAATACGCAGGTATAAAAAAGAGAAAGATTCCTTCAAGTTATAAATGATATATGGAATAATAGGAAAACTTCACAAGAGTACAAAATATCAAAAGTTATCAATATGCATAAGAAGGGAGGCATACATGTGTTAAATATGGCTGATAAGGTGTATACATAAATATTTAAAATGAAAAGACAACTTATAACAGAGAAAATATTAGAAGAATAGCAGTATGGTTTCCGGAAAGGGCGAGCACGTATTTGTAACTAATAAGATAGATAATGGAAAAGAGAACTGAATGCAATTTACCGCTATTTATACTATTTTTGGATTATGAGAAGGCAGACGATAGGGTGTTAAGACAAAAGCTATGGCAAATATTACAAGGATACAATATCCCCAGAATTTTAGAAATGCCATTAAATCTATATACGTTGGCACCCAGATACCCAAATAATATTGGAAGAGGATATGACACTTAAGACAAATAAAGGGCTTAGACAGGGATACGATCTGTCGCCCATACTATTTGATATATATTTGGCGGAAATGGAGGATATTTTATAGATTGAAACTAAACCGAGTGCTTGAATTATACAATATGAAAATATCTACAATATAAACTAAAGTTATAACAACTGAAAGAAAGTACATTACAAGAGCAAGAATAGTTATAACTGTATGTATAATAGGACAAGTGGATTTATTTAAATATTTGGTGAAATTTTCTCAGAGGCCTCTTTATCAGGCTTGAGGTTCTTTTACGTGCCATAAATCTACGACACGGGATCACCGGGTTTACTTCTTTTCCGAAGGATTTTTACGTCCGAAAAAAATAAATTATCCTCCGCCGGGTTAGAATCCGCAGCCTCGCGAACTAAAGGCTAGCATGGTACCCCTAAACTGTCGAGGACGACTATAAGTGTCCATTTCACCTATGATATGAGGCTAGGGTGCTGATATTATGCGCAGGAATAAAGAGTATTTAACGATGCATTTTACACACATGAAGATTTTAGTTGTGCCTAAAGTATTCATTGCATTGTTAACAGAATGTTTATTATAACTCCAAAGATGGCAGTAAAGTACTCAAGATGCCCAAAGAGAATGTTTGAATCGATGGCTACAGTATCGTTCATATACATTGAGCTCCCTAATTGCAGTAAAATAGGGCACATAGAATGTCATGTGCCTTTAAATACAACTGCGATTGAAAATGCTCTTACATTACAGCAAGCAGGTTCAAATGATAATACCCTTTTCTTCTAGGTATAATAGTGATTCCGATGTGCTCTATAGACATGGCTTATCTGTATTATACATTACATTTTCTGGCCTAGTGAGAAGTTTACGCACGCACTTTTTTTTCCAAGTATATCAAGTATTTTTGTCACTTTACTCCTGTTAATACATTTATGGAAATTATCTCGTTGGACAATGCAATAACAATTATTTCAGTTAGTCCCATTTAGCTTTTTTCGTTTCTCTGTTAAATCTCATAGATTTATGTTCTATTTTGGTGAGGCCAAATTCCAGGAAGTTTAGATGGTGCTATTGTGATGATTACCTCGTATATCTGTGGCATGCGGCCAAAATTTCTGAACCGCGTCCCCTTAGCATTACGTTCTTTGGCAACTGAGTAATGTGAGATATAACCCTATGATATTATTTTAGTGATTGGGGAAATTGGGTGTGGTAAACGATTAATTCATATGATGCAATTTAAATGTATGCCTTTTTCATATAGCGAGTTGTTAAAAGTAAAAATTAAAAATCACATTGATACCATAATTACTGACAGGAGATATAATAATTAAATAAAGAAGTGATAGTAAGATAGAGAAATAATTGCAACAGATAATTTTCATATATTAAATCAGGGTGTAATGTAATAAGTTTGAGTGGAAAAGATTTTTCCGGAAAGAAGGTAATTAGCAAGTTATGTTAGGATAAGTCATTAGCAACAACCAGGAACAAACGCGTTAGGTATAAAGATTCCTGGAATGCAGTTACATTATAAGTTCAGTACATTTGCAAACTGACGTAGGCTAATTCTGAAAATTGGAAAAGCGAAAGGCTGCTAGGTTCAGGCGAGCCATTGCATAGCAACACGGTGAGGTACGGCATAGTAACATGAAGAGAACTTAATATTGGCCAAGGTGAGAAAGGAAAGTTGTTAGGGATACTGAGTTGTAGGCGGAGCTGAAATTAATAAACTAAATGAAGGAGGCACTTGCTGTCCGAAGAATCGTCACTCAGGATACTCGTGTAGTGTCGCGGTGGAGATTCAGCGGCTATTACGAGGGGTTTTGCCCGTAAGCATTTTAGCAACACACGTAGTTTATTTAAAAGCGGAAATAGTTTTTTATCAACCCTTAAAATTCATGCTGCAGAATTTAGCAGCTATAATCATTCAATTGTCATAGTTTTGATTGCTACGTCTGATTCTTTAACTTCAAACGGTCGGCAACTCGCTTCAATAGCTCAAGCGTTAATCACATCAGTCGATTTAAATTGACGTTGTTATCGTTACACACCCACTCATACAGACCCTGAAACAGTGCTCATAGCTCTACCACTGGAGCAGTTGGCGTGCAAGATAACATAACGAGCTATGAGATAACGATAACGGTACGTTATCAAAGTGTTACTGAAATGTAAAGGTGTATCTACAGTTTTACAACGAATATTTATATAAGCATTACTATGAAAGATCTAATGTGTCACATAACATCACTTTTTCTGCCCACTATCGTTAATTCTTATATACCGTCTATTATTGCAAAACGTATTCTATCTAGTTCAATTTAGAAATATACGTTTGTACAATAGCTACGTTGCACATTGTGTTATACGTACTAAGGGAATAGTGATAGTGAAATGTTTAAACACTGGCCACCTTGAAATTACATACTCATGGCATCGCAAGAAGCAATTGAATAGCGGCAACACTCTAAATAAAAGCGACAAATTATTGAAAAATTAAAAAATTAAAACCAATAATAACGGATAACTCAAAAATGGCTGATGCCACAAAAACGTATTTGAAATAAATTGTGTGTTTTAAACAGATTTGCATTTCTATAGTCATTTTTGTGTCTCTATTTTGGTTTACCTGTAATTAACAAATTACTTCTGATTATGAACACTACTTCACAGGCTATTCCCAGAACAGTTTCTGTATACATTTTGGCATGGAAATACCATAAAATATGGTAGTTTAATCAAAATATTTACAGTAATTTTTTAAAATATAAAAATAAAACAAAAGTACTCCATGTAAAGCGTAGTTTAAATGGGGATTTCCCTGAAAACCTCAGTGTCGCATCCTAGCAAGATACTGAACTGAAGCACAAAGTTTGCTATTTAAATACGTATTCATCTTTGAGTTCCCATACTGTCCACATGCACCTCTGTAAAATGATTTTGAGACAGTAACTATGGTTATATATATATATATATATATATATATATGTCATATATACAATAATGTGAATTGTAATGTGAAATGGTATTAATAAGATAAATACTTGTATAAATAGAAGTTAAGGCATAAGTTTTATGTATGTGCAAGTGTAGCTGGAGCTGTGGAATTCTTGTTAAAAGCTGACAAACATATCTTTGTGTTAGAATTAAGGCCCAGGCAAAAAGGACTTGTACGGGAAGGTCATAAAAGCCAGACCTTGAGTCTTTGTGAAATAGAAAAGGCGACAAGCGAACACAACATATGTTTGTAGAGAGGCCACATGTTTGCAAACGTAGAAAAATAGCCGGGTAAGTCTTCTGGAAGGTTCCAAGCTAAACGAGGACAGACAATGAACTTTTAAGGAAGAAATATGTTTAGAATCTTTAAGGGGAGAAATGTTAGTTCTAGCGTCCCCATCAACCAGGGCGGTTGAGTATAAAGTGCTGCGATGTGAATAACCTACATGTAAGCTCTCAGAAGCAGGCGTTATTAGTTACTTCTCAGAATGTAGTAGGAACGGTGAAATGTTAACAATTTAAAAGTGCATAGGAACGTGTGATAAATACTACAATTATTTCTAGAGCGCGTATACAATACTTGATTGCTCAGCTACCGCAAGTTTGGCGCATGAATGTTGTAGGGCTCGACCGTTCTACAGCTCCAACTAACTTAAGAACTGTGTAGATTATTACTAAGACAGTAAATGAGTGTGCCATTAAAGCATAGTATTTTTCAATAACATAATCTATTGTTAGAGTTGTTACTTATTACCTTCCTTCCCGTATCACACCCTGCAAAGTTATACAAGCTCTACCAAAACCTAAATAACAGCAGCCGTGGCAAGAAATAAAAATAACACTTTAAGAGTAACAACTAAAACACAAGATAATTATCAGTATCACCGTATTTCATATATTAATTCATATATTAATATATTGGACATACTGCGAGTTATGCTCACCCTCCACGAGTATACAGTAAGTTTGGCGCCGGAACGTGGGGCCCGACGTAGCAAGTTTGGAGCCCGAATGTTGGGGCTAATGTAGCAAGTTTGACATGGTAAGACTAATGTAGCAAGCTTGGAGGCCAACATTCTGTGACTTGTAAAAAATAAAAGCTACGCCAACGCAGGGAAGAAACGACGACGATCCACCGGAGAATCCAGCAGAGAAACATATCGAAGAGCCCAGCAGAGAAATCCAGCGAAGAGCCCAGCAGAGAAACACATCGCAGAGTCCAGCAGAGAAACTCAGCGAAGAGCCCAGCAGAGAAATCATCAAGGTGCAAAGTAAAAAAAAAAAAAAAAACAAATAAAAAAACTACGGGTACCAGAAAATCTTCAGACTGCCAACAGGACATCAAACAACGCAGAACATCAAGAAACGACGAACACATCTACAGCATCTTAGGTCTACAAGAACGTTATTCATGAGAGAGGGGCACGAACTGCGAACAGCAAGAATACATCTCAGCTCTACGTTTGGTCATCGTAAGATCACAGTAAAAAGGTCAGACAAAGTCTTTATACACTAATGCTGATAAAATTTCTTTGTAAATGTGTATTGTGCACGTTATAATTTAATGCAATTGCAAATGATACTTATAAGTGGTAAGATTAGTAGGAGAAACTCAAGTAGTAATATCCAATTAAATAGACACTCTACAGAAATGGAAGGGGAAAATTCAAATGAAAGCATTTTAATTTCGTTGGATAGATATATATCTGATGTAACTAATTTTAATGATAACATTCGAAATAGAGTAACAGAAACAGATAATATGGAAGTTCAACAGTGTGTAAGGGCAGAAATACCGTTAGGTACAGAACAGGGTCAGGCAACAGAAATGAGAATGAACAAGAAACATACAGAGTTACATGATAATGCAGTCCTTCAGAAAGACAAAACAACTCAAAGGGAAATACCCAAGTTAGGTAACAACGATCAGCTTAATCTGATGACAATTCTTAGGGCTATATCAGACCTTAAAACTGACATGGACAATAAATTAGAACAATATAACAAAGAATTGGATAAAAAGCTAGGTAGTAATAACAAGGAAATTGAGAGAAAATTTGAGATACTGGGGCAAAGTAATATAGCACTAGATAAAAAGCTAGATCAGCAAAGCCAAGAAATAGGTAGACAGATTGCAAATAACTTAAAGGAAAACAGGTCTGAAATTAAGAGAATAGAAAGGAAATTAAACGATACTAGTAGAGCAATGCATGCTGAAATGGAAGAACAGATTAATAACCAGTGTAAAAAGCTTGAAGGTAAAATTGCTAGTCAGATTAGCATAAATAGTCAAGAAAGGAGTTCTAAGTTGAATAGACAGACAACTGAATTAAGGGAAATTATAGACCATACGAATGCAGACTTAGTGCAAGTTCAAATAGACATAAAGGGGGAATTACAGAAATTCAAAAGGAAGGTAAAATAATGCAGGAAAATTTGAATCTGTAGTGCAGGATAGCAATAAGAAATATGAGAAACTAGAATATAGATTGAATTCAATCATGAATGGTAGAACTAGTGTAGACAATAGTACAAATACTGATGCTGTGAACCATGTAAATATGCATGAAAATAATGTAACCGAAAGGGGTACAATATCCTCTGGTTTCAGTAGTTCACGAGGTGCTTCAGCTTCTCGTATAGCAGCTGCACTATCTCGTAGCCAACATGCAAATGTAGAATCCAATACTAATGTAGCTAATAGTTTAGCAGGATATCACATGGTACTTAACGAATTACCTTTACCTAAATTCAGTGCTACCACCAGTCCGGTCCAATTCATTAATGAGCTAACTGAATACTTTCAATTGAAAAGCGTTCCGGAATCACTTAAGATGATCGTGGTCAGAAAATGCCTTGACAACAAAACCTTGCAATGGCTACATATGTTGGCCGACGGTGAGTTAAATTTCGAAACTTTCAGAGTACTACGCGAGAAAGCTAGTAAAAGCTAAATAAAACATGATAATAAGAAAAGAAGGCTTATAATAAGAATATTGGGAAATAAAGTCAAAAAAGGTACGGATAGTAAGAGTGGCTAGCCTTGTAAATAATTGTAAATGTAAGGAGTAAAAGTATGAAATAAGTATGTTTGAGAACTGTAAAAATAGGTAAACTATATATGTGTATGTATATAAAATCATATAGTTGATTAGCCTCAATGTACTTGATATATATAAGTGTAATAGTCAACAGAAAACACAAATGATAAGATCCCATAAGGCTGTAGTTACCGTAGACTGTATGTAAATATGCTAATGTAGATAGATAGAAGTGAGAATTAACTCATATAATAATTATGTCATAGTTCAAACACTAAAACAACATAAAATACATAGCGAACAAATGTCAATTGTTTTTCAGTTTTATGTATGTATAACCATTTTCTATGTGTTTTTACTTTCTCTACTACGTATAGTAAGTAGGGGAAGTATTGCATTCCACCCAAAAATTCGAAACCGAGATTTCACCGGAAATACATGTTTTGAGACCTCCTGAATCCAAAAAAAGCATTTTTGGAAACATGTCCGTGTGTGTGTCTGTCTGTGTGTCTGTGACTGTGAACAGCATAACTCAAAAACGAACAGTCGGATAAGCACCAAACTTGGTATTTAGGTTCAGCATCTTCCAGAGATGCGACACGAAGGTTTACAAGAAAATCCCCCCACCCCAGACTACCCTTTACATGGAAGATTTTTCGAAAATTTTAATTTTCTCAAAAATGGCTCTAACGATTTTGATGAAAATATCATAAGTTTAAGATAATGACATGAGAAATGAAATGTATATCTCGAATTTTCTGGGAATGTCTCCAAAAGTATTCTTCATTGTGAACGACTTTTGCATAACTGGTAAACCGTAGAGATAGACAAAATTTTACTACACAAAAAATGTGGATCGCGTTAAAATACACAACTTATGTCATATACATTTCTTTTGTTGAGTGAACCGTTTTCGAGATATTGCTTGTTATTTCCTTAAATTTTCGAATACTTATACTTTTTCTCAAATTCGTTATTCATTTTTTTTGTCTTGGACATGCAAAGAGTTATAATCTGTGGCAAAGGGAATTGTGCTGCACCTAGCAACCAGCTATTAACATATATGTATGTGCTTAAAGGCTACTGTTTTTCTATATTGCCCTTGTAAATATATTTTCCCCTACATCTACAAGAAAATTAGCAATAAGATAGAGTCTGCAAATGTTTATCTCGATTAACATGAAGTATATGGAGAATAAGCGTTTGTAAAAATACTTTGTACAAGAGTAGAGAAAGTCATGTGAGTGTAACACATCAGATTTTTACTTTCTCTACTACGTATAGTAAGTAGGGGAAGTATTGCATTCCACCCAAAAATTCGATACCGAGATTTCACCGGAAATACATGCTTTGAGACCTCCTGAATCCAAAAAAAGCATTTTTGGAAACATGTCCGTGTGTGTGTCTGTGTGTGTGTGTGTGTGTCTGTGTGTCTGTGTGTGTGTGTGTGTCTGTGAACAGCATAACTAAAAAACTAACAGTCGGATAAACACCAAACTTGGTATTTACGTTCAGTATCTTCCAGAGATGCGACACAAAGGTTTTAAAGAAAATCCCCCCACCCCAGACTACCCTTTACATGGAACATTTTTCGAAAATTTTAATTTTCTCAAAAATGGCTATAACGATTTTGATGTAAATATCATATGTTTAACATAATGTCATGAGAAATGAAATGTATATCTCGAAATTTCTGGGAATGTCTCCAAAAGTATTCTTCATTATGAACGACTTTTGCATAACTGGTAAACCATAAGAGATAGACAAAATTTTACTACACAAAAAATGTAGATCGCGTTAAAATAAACAACTTATATCATATGCATTTTTGTTGTTGAGTGAACCGTTTTCGAGATATTGTTTGTTATTTCCTTAAATTTTCCAATACTTATACTTTTTCTCAAATTCGTTATTCATTTTTACTTTCTCTACTACGTATAGTAAGTAGGGGAGGTATTGCATTCCACCCAAAAATTCGATACCGAGATTTCACCGGAAATACATGTTTTGAGACTCCCTGAATCCAAAAAAAAATTTTTGGAAACATGTCCGTGTGTGTGTCTGTGTGTGTGTGTGTGTGTGTCTGTGTGTCTGTGTGTCTGTGAACAGCATAACTCAGAAACGACCAGTCGGATAAACACCAAACTCGGTATTTAGGCTCAGCATCTTCCAGAGATGCGACACGAAGGTTTTCAAGAAAATCCCCCCACCCCAGACTACCCTTTACATGGAACATTTTTCGAAAATTTTAATTTTCTCAAAAATGGCTCTAACGATGTTGATTAAAATACCATATCTTTAAGATATTGTCAAGCGAAATGAAATGTATATCTCGAATTTTCTGGGAATGTCTCCAAAAGTATTCTTCATTGTGAACGACTTTTGCATAACTGGTAAACCATAAGAGATAGACAAAATTTTACTCCACAAAAAATGTAGATCGCGTTAAAATACACAATTTATGTCATATACATTTCTTTTGTTGAGTGAACCGTTTTCGAGATATTGCTTGCTATTCCCTTAAATTTTCCAATACTTATACTTTTTCTCAAATTCGTTATTAATTTTTTTATGTCCTGGACATGCAAAGAGAATGGAATGCGCCACATAGCCACCAGCGTTAAAATATTTGACTATCGCTTAAAACCTACCATATTCCCCTTGCATCTACATGAAAATTACCAATATGATTGACATCTCGATATCTCGATTAACATGAGGCATATGGAGAATAAGCGTGTGTAAAAATAGTTTGTACAAGAGTAGAGAAAGTCATGTGAGTGTAACACATCAGATTTTTTTATATATATCAGATTACAACCTGATATACATAAATGATTGTGTCTGTATTGTATATTATTAAACAGGTTTTGTTCAATTAAGTTAATACGTGTCATTGTCCATTGTAATTGTTTATACTACAAGGATAGTGAAAGAACGTGTTTTGCACGCAGCAGCGGAGTTTGTAAACTTAACCCGGGTCAAACAACTATAATGACTTAGCTGAAAACACAATACAAAGTGCAGTGAAGGGTGTGTTGTTATTGTATAGTATGAAGTCAGGTAGGAGACCGATACTAAAGGACTGTAACAGAGTGAGCAAATTCTCACAGATGTATGGGGTGTGGCAAGAACACTAGACACCTATGGCATGACCAGTATATTCATGAGACATTAAACAATATTAAAAATTTACACGTACACATATAAATTTTGAATATGTTTAAAGAGGGCATATTTGAGACAGTAGCTATGGTTATATATATGCCATATATACAATAATGTGAATTGTAATGTGAAATGGTATTAATAAGAAAAATACTTGTATAAATAGAAGTTAAGGCATAAGTTTCATGTATGTGCAAGTGTAGCTGGAGCTGTGGAATTCTTGTTAAAAGCCGACAAACATATCTTTATGTTAGAATTAAGGCCCAGGCAAAAATGACTTGTACGGGAAGGTCATAAAAGCCAGACCTTGAGTCTTTGTGAAATAGAAAAGGCGACAAGCGAATACAGCATATGTTTGTAGAGAGGCCACATGTTTGCAAACGTAGAACAATAGCCGGGTAAGTCTTCTGGAAGGTTCCAAGCTAAATGAGGATAGACAATGAACTTTTAAGGAAGAAATATGTTTAAAATCTTTAAGGGGAGAAATGTTAGTTCTAGCGTCCCCATCAACCAGGGCGGTTGAGTATAAAGTGCTGCGATGTGAATAACCTACATGTAAGCTCTCAGAAGCAGGCGTTATTAGTTACTTCTCAGAATGTAGTAGGAACGGTGAAATGTTAACAACTTAAAAGTGCATAGGAACGTGTGATAAATACTAAAATTATTTCTAGAGCGCGTATACAATACTTGAATGCTCAGCTACCGCAAGTTTGGCACATGAATGTGGTAGGGCTCGACCGTTCTACAGCTCCAACTAACTTAAGAACTGTGTAGATTATTAAGACAGTAAATGCGTGTGCCATTAAAGTATAGTATTTTTCAATAACTTAATCTATTGTTAGAGTTGTTACTTATTACCTTCCTTCCCGTATCACACCCTGCAAAGTTATACAAGCTCTACCAAAACCTAAATAACAGCAGCCGTGGCAAGAAATAAAAATAACACTTTGAGAGTAACAACTAAAACACAAGATAATTATCAGTATCACCGTAGTTCATATATTAATTCATATATTAATATATTGGACATACTGCGAGTTATGCTCACCCTCCACGAGTATACCGCAAGTTTCTTTTTTATTTAAAAGGGTTATTTCCAGTGATATCTCCATATAAAATTTTAGGATGGAATGTAATACTTCAACTTACTGTAAATAAATAATATAGAAACTAATAATTCCTTAGTTTTTAAATATCTTTATTCGTGGGATTCAAGACAATATTTTACGGTGAAATCTGGACATGGAATTGTTGGGTGAATCGAACAGTCCTCGAACTATGATGTACGAGGTGGAGAAAGTGATTAATAATAACAGGGAATTTTATATTGAAAATAAAGGTATTAGGTTTATTTTCAAAATAACATGTTTCTGTTTTATTATCATATTATGATAACGTGCAAATATGTTGAAGAAAGTTAACAATATGAAGAATGAATCTTTTACAAATCTTAAAGAAATAATACGTGTTTTCTCTAAGGTTTCCGTTTTAAGGTCTATAACTTGTTACAACCAACAACACGCTACATAATAAAATACTTATACTGTGTTTACTTACAATTATTTGTAGACAATACATCCCAGAATACCAAAATACTTCCTGTTAATCCTGTACATTTTATTGTGCATATCAATGAAACTTTCCTTAGAAAATAATGTCATACATTTTGCTATGAAATTTACATGCATGCGTTATTACTACCGTAGATTAAACCAATGGAATCAGCTGGAAAATAAGAGGCCATAGAGAGAGAAATTCCTATAATATTTTATAAATAGTATATCATTCAAGAAAACAATATTGGACCCTGTAATATAATTCCTATAAAAGTTACTGATTCTTATAAGTTTTTTGGTTTTGATACTAAATACAGCTACAGGCAAAGACATTACGTACATCCCTCTCCACCTCTCTAATCCTTATATACACATTCAGTCTGTGATTAAATTTTTAAAAATAAGAGGGATTAAAGTTTAATTCTAGTTAAGGAAAACTAATCCCTCCAATGGGAATCAAACTCAGGGTCTTGGAGTTAACGGCACGGGCAGTCCAAGAGCTCTTGTTTACATCAAAAGTTTTCTCATGTCGAATGCCACAGGGGATACCAATGCATCATTCTTGGGTTAGTCAAAACGAGGCATTACGGTTAAGTATGTTTCTTCATTAAGAGTAGAAGTGGAAAGAGCCCAAAATCATAGTCAAGTGAATCTAACCACGGGTAATGCTTCACATAAAGGTAGACCATCTGAGTAATACAGCTTCAGCGCAGAAACACACACAGATATTATTTTGAGAGCTTGAAATATTGCTGTTTAAAACTACGCGTTATATACAGAGGAATAGGAAAATAGGTGCATGCTAATGGAAAACATGGGGTCATATGAATAAAAAGTAAGTACTTTCTCAAAGTCACACTAATGAGTATGAACACTTTCCGAGATTATGCACTCAACTCATGAGAACATATTCGTTTTCGTAGAAATAAAAATCTGCTATCTCACGTGAGTAACTATTCATCTCAACAGCCATCTTGTTCATTTAAATGTAAATATATACTCGTATTATCTCACTCTTTGACCAGGTAGTTTCGTTGGTTGTGTAGTGTTTGACTGTTTGGCAAGAGATTTGTTTGCATTTGGTTCCACCCCATCAAAACTGCTCAGGAATTATCCTGTGTTGCGTAACAAGTTCCAGCAGTAATGTTAGGCACATACGAAGTCCTTCAAGAAATGGAAAATTAATTAAAGCAACACGAACAAAGTAATTACTGTAAGTTAAATTAACAAAGCACTAAATAAAATGAAGATGGCAGGCAAAAATATATTATCAATAAATCAGACAAAAAGAAAGGAATTATTGTGGATTGGAAAGCCATGACTCATGAGGTTCTGGATGAAGAGTCAAATTCGACCGTTTTTATAATCGCAGGATATTTACACTAATTATACATGCTATAAAGAGTTTTCTTACTTATTTCGACCGTAAAATTATGAAATATAAGGTGTTGGATGCGGATTCAGATCTGGCTGTTTCTGCAATCCTGTGATATTTTAGACTATTTACTCCAAAAGAGTTTCTTATAGGCAAATTCTTAAGCAACTGAATGTTGAGGTTAATATTTTACATGGTAAGGTTAATAACTAAATCTGACTTTTAATGATACTTCTAAGTTATTTTTCGAGAAACATTAGATAATTATGAAACTCCTTGAATATTTATGAAAATGTTAGGGAATAAATAAATAAAAAGGGATAGGCCAAAAATATTACATGAATAAATGAGACAAAAAGGAAGGAATGATTGTGAATTGGAAAGTTATAACCCACGAGTTCTGGATGAAGAGTAATATTCGACTGTTTTTAGTATCGTAGGATATTTGCACTAACCATGAATACTATGAAAGAGTATTATTATAAAGTTATGCATCTGGATTTTGAAGTTAGCATTTTACATAATAAGATTAATGAATATAACGGACAATCAATGTTACTTATAGGTTATGTTTTTGTGAAGTAATATTCTTCAATGCCCATGGCTATGTTTATATATTTTCTATGGGTAGTAAGAGGTGCATAAATTCTACCACTATTTTCAGATTTACTTTTAAGCAAAAAGAAATCAACATATACTGAGAAGTGAGTATGTATCTAATCGTGCTCAACATGAGAAGAGAATCAACTGTAAAGCTGAGAATATACTGGCTTTTATTCATACCAAACATGAGTACATACTGTTTTAAGATGAACGACTTAGTATGTTCTACTCTGCTTCTATTACTTGAGTATATTCTCAAAATGAAGTAGTACTCAAAATGTTTTATTCTTACCAAACATAGTATTTAACTGAGAAAGTGAAGTGCATAGACATATTAGTATTTATGTGCCACGTGGTCTCAAGTAGAAAATGCTTATTTTCCTGCTCTTTTTGCTGCAGTATAACTTCCTTATTCTGTCCACATGTCAAAGACAATTTCAGAGAATGGCGCGCTCTCAATGAACCGTGACTGGTGCCGAAAAGTAAAGTAAGATTAAATATGCAGATGCCTAATACTAGGACAATAATTAAAGAAAATAATACTCTTTGCCCTAAAATGCGCTTTCCTTTATGCGTATAGTTATTGTGAGAGAATAGTTGATTAGTTAAAGGAGCTATTGAGAAAGTTATAAAACACCAGCTGTAGCTATTGACATTATCTTTAACAAAACTTGGCCTCTTACGTTGTTGCTATTGGTAAGAAGAAAAAAAAAAAGCCGGAAAGTATTGTGCGCATTTCTTCCTTGACTCCCTTCTTATAACCAGTAAATACGCAGTCTTAAATATAATAGCCCTGTAACTAACGCGAATCCTTGTGGTAGAACTAAAATATCAAACATTTAGGTAAACATTAGGTTCAAATAATTTGAAGAAGTAAATAATGTTGAACAACGCACATTAAAGTTTTCAAATTATCTATTCAAATACCTTCCATCCATTCTTTATCGTAAGGCAACATTGCTTACTTTGATTAGTATTATCAGCAAAATCATCATAATCTAATACTAGGGGCCTACTCGGGAAACCTGTAGTGAGCTTGTAGCAGTTACTATTTCAACAGATAGGCAGCGGCAGAAAATCAGAGTATACTTTTGAACCAACGGAACACAGTGATTCACAGTGATAGTACATGTACATAATATGGGACAAGGAAAACCCTGGCCTCAACTCCTTATATCTCCTTTTTGTTTACTTCTAGTACTGTTTGTTTTAATTGCAATTGTTTGTTTTAACTAGTGTACTGTATTCATATTAACTTATGAATAACTACTGTTTAATAACACAATGCAAAGTTTTACGAAAATGTAGGTTTTAGTTACGTATTTCAACCTCCTGAATTTTAAAATGACATTCAAAACACCATATCACCCACAGCGTTTGCACAAATTGCATATTTTGCAATAATGATACCACACAATTCATGCACAAGTAGAATATAAGATTAAAACAACAACACATTGAAATATACAACAGCGAACAGATGCATACAGAGAATGTGGTACAGAACATGCACTAACATAATTGATTCCGTGCTTTCTAGTTGTCATAGCGTGGCCCCTGTTTTTCCTCTTATGGGGAATATCCGTGTGTTCAGGGTGAAGCATCCAGCAATTCTCGGCCTTCATCCGAACATCCCAAGTTCCCTGTTGTCTTCGTACTATGTCTTTGATATCCTGGTGGAATATTCCACCCTGTTCCTCTCTTACAGCACTCACGTTTGGAGGAAAAAGGTCAAGGTGCGAATTTAAAAAAATCTGATGTGTTACACTCACATGACTTTCTCTACTCTTGTACAATCTATTTTTACAAACGCCTATTCTCCATATGCTTCATATTAATCGAGATATCGAGATGTCGATCTTATTTGTAATTTTCTTGTAGATGCAAGAGGAATACGGTAGCTTTTAAGCGATAGTCAAATATTTTATCGCTGGTTGCTATGTGGCGCATTCCATTCTCTTTGCATGTCCAGGACATAAAAAAATGAATAACGAATTTGAGAAAAAGTATAAGTATTGGAAAATTTAAGGAAATAACAAGCAATATCTCGAAAACGGTTCACTCAACAAAAAAACTGTATATGATATAAGTTGTGTATTTTAACGCGATCTACATTTTTTGTGTAGTAAAATTTTGTCTATCTCTTATGGTTTACCAGTTATGCAAAAGTCGTTCATAATGAAGAATAATTTTGGAGACATTCCCAGAAATTTCGAGATATACATTTCATTTCTCATGACATTATCTTAAACATATGATATTTTCATCAAAATCTTTAGAGCCATTTTTGAGAAAATTAAAATTTTCGAAAAATGTTCCATGTAAAGGGTAGTCTGGGGTGGGGGGATTTTCCTGAAAATCTTCGTGTCGCATCTCTGGAAGATACTGAACGTAAATACCAAGTTTGGTGTTTATCCGACTGTTAGTGTTTGAGTTATGCTGTTCACAGACACACACACACACAGACACACACAACCGACACACACACGGACATGTTTCCAAAAATGCTTTTTTTGGATTCAGGAGGTCTCAAAACATGTATTTCCGGTGAAATCTCGGTATCGAATTTTTGGGTGGAATGCAATACTTCCCCTACTTACTATACGTAGTAGAGAAAGTAAAAATATAACTTCAAACTCATTGAGCATCGCAACATTTTGAATTTCGTCAGCCTGTTCTCAACATGTCTATGTACTCTGGACTATGATTGTTTCACAAGAAGTTTTGAACCACGTCTTAAAGGCAGTCAGGCTTCTCATTCTATAGCATTCATTGAATAAAGGAAATTTTCATCCAACATTAGTTTCCGAATATCGGCAGCAGTGAACACGTCCTCTTTCAACTGAGCATCTGACAGGTTGGGGAACTTGTACCATAGATATTTGAAACAGTTGCCATACTTAGGTAATGCCTTGACAAACTGCTTCATTATACCCAGTTTGTTGTGCAGATGTGGCAAGAGCATTCTGCCTCTTTCCACTAGAGGGTCATACTTTATATTTTTGTCAATTCCAATCTTCGGGACCACTGTTTTTACTCCTAGTGTTTATCATGAGCCTGACTGCCCCATTCACAGATGAATCAGGGAAACTTGGTATATTCTTATTGTTGTCCTAGAACCATACCCAACACATCATCCAATTGTGATATTCATAATGAATGGTAGTAAGACGCAGCTTAATGTTGTCATATGTTTCTTTCAGGTGCACAGAAAGGCCGACAGGTATTGAGGTACACATGTTACCATTGTGCAGCAGAACTGCCTTCAGCCTTCTTTTGGATGAGTCAATACACAGTCTCCAGTCACCTGGAGCATACGGCATGTTGAACTGACCTATCAAACCTTGTGTATCACTGCAGTACATTAACATGTCGTTTTGAGCAAAGTATTGTGTGAATATCAAGTTCACTTTTCTGTAAAATTTAACGGACGTACCAGTTGTTAACGTATGTCTTTCATGTAGTGTTGTCCCTAGGAGTTCTGCTTTATCCTTTGTCAGTCCCAGATCACGGACTAAATCATGTAGATATGCCTGAGTGAACAGAAGGGTGCCCTTGGTGTCATCCATCTCCCGTACAGTATCTGTGTCATCACTTCCGTCCGCATATGAGGTCTCTAGAGGCTGTGGAATAGGTGTATCCAGGCCACGTGGAACAGGACGAACCGCTAAGCGATGTTGTTCCCATTCTCAATACTCTTCTTGTTTTTCTTGTTGAAACCTGTAATCTACAAGAGCAGAAGTAGCAGTCATCGGTATATGCTTCTGTTGCTCCCGCCAGACCATAGGGATACCAAATCCTAATTACTTCTGCTTTCCGCCGCCCACCATCGTACACTCACAATACACACGAATTGTGGAGCACAGGCTTTGTTGATGTCACCTAGTTTTACTGCGAAATAGGAATGGTAGACCTTTCTTACGAAGGCAGTAATGTTTCTTTGGTCTTTTCTTCACAACTTCACCACAAACATAAAAAAAACAGTTAGGAGGTTTTACACAGCATCGGGTAGACATTGTACACTAACACGTACTACCTTGCACAAACACAACACAGTGACGTACAGGCAGCGTCATTCGCAATGTGACAGTTCGCTGTGTGCCGCTAGGGACGCAAGTGTTGAACAGTTGAAAGCGATGCGCCGTTTCTGAGCTTTACATGGTATTTTTGTGTACACAATTATTGCAAAATATGCAATTTGTGCACAAACTGTGGATGATACGATATTTTGAGTAACATATTTGAATTCAGGAGTTCCAAATACACAAAAAACGCCTACATTTTCCAAGAAAGTTTTTGTGACCTTGCAATTTGTTGCATTGTGTTATATTAGCTAGAATGTTCTTCTTTTGACTGAATTTTGACTGATTTTTACGAAAATATAAAAGACTCTTACGTTAATACTTTTCTATTTAACTAAATCAATGTCAACGCAGTATGTATGTTTCTGAAGTGATTTTGTTTTCTAAAAAGGTGATTTCCCTTAATATATTTTAATCTATTCTTTAAATTTCTAAAATTTACTTCCTACCACGTTTTTAGTTAACTCATTCTGAAAATATTTTCATATTTGAATTCCTAAATGCTACAATATTGCTTTTTGAGTTTATTATAAATCATAGAACTAAATTTTCTTGAACTAAAGTATTATATATTATGGACTAAAAATCCATTAAATGATAACATTTTGGTGAAGTTGGTGAAATCTTAGAAGTACAGCCTGGAATGAAAAAAGATGGAAATATTCGTGAAGTACACGTAAAGGACATGCTCAGAAATGATTTTTAAGTTGTAAGTCAGATATCCGTATGTACAATACAGGTTTGAATTAAAATGACTCTCTTCATGAGACTACCTTATTACAATGTCATATTCTAATGTTGTACTCAAATTTTTTATCTTGTAGCTAACATAACACAACTACTTCGGTGCTTAAGTAAAAGCTGGAGAACACATACAAAAAAGAAAGAAACAAAGAAAGAAGGAAAGAAAGAAAGAAAGAAAGAAAGAAGGAAAGAAAAAGAAACAAAGACCGAACAACCAAAATGTCAATCTCAGTTATGTACAAACATCGTACAATCCTTTAATAAATTCTTGGAGAGCTGATATAACACTTGTCCTTGATCGCACAGTCGGGATTGGTTGGTTCTTACCGATTCAGAATATTTCAGGTAAACCCAGAGCTGACTACGAGAGGGAGAAGGCTCAAAATTTTAAATTAAGGGCGGAGTAATGGAAATAGTCAAAAGAAGGACCAAAATTGGCATTTTGTTTGTTCATCCCCCCAAAAAAGAGTTTAATCAATCAAATCACATTCTTTTTAAACACTGAATCATAATACGACGCCAATAAACTGATAGGTGGACTTCCTTTATTAAACATACAATAGTAACGTCGCAGTAAAATTAAACTTCTTTTGCTTTTCTCGAAAAAAGGAATATTTTAAATTGCTTAATCTTGAATGTAAAATTAAAGACACTTTTGAATATATCTACAAGTCATTTGAGGGGCATCTGTACAATAGTCGGATTTGCATCGGTTTGAAAAGTACGACGTATACGTGGATTTCTTTCATAAAACGTAAAATTTAAGCATACCCTAAGAATTAAGAAAATATCTTTAAATTTTAGGTTTTAGAAAACAGCAACTCAAAATTTCACTTGTTCTAAATAGTGCGAGCTTCTTAATACTGGTGCTATGAGGTTTGAACATTATTGTGCATTAAAATATGTTCTAAATGAAAACATAAGAAGTAAATTTTCATTAGTCCCAACCCCTTAAGCAGATGACTGGACAATGAGACGATGAATGCGATGGAGAAATTACCAATCATATACAAATTAAATGTTTACAGAATAATGCAAGGTGTAATCAGATGATGCAGAATGAGTAAGCAACAAGTGCAAAAGCACCTTAAGATTAAACTAAGTCCGGCAGAGTATTGTATCAAAAAACCTAAGGCAGGTTATTCACCAACACGTCTGCAATACACATGTTGCAACAAATGGTCGCTTTATCAAGAATTTAGTGAAGCTTAAATTAGCTGTCCAGGATAATAAGGGTAGCGTATCGGTAACAGGGACAAGAAAAGCTAACGTATGCATTGTTCAAGCGTTGGAGTGTAAGCCGGAAAAACCCTGCTGCGTACAAGAAAGTGCTAAGCAGGTATGTTATTGTTAAGGTAGTCAGAGAATAAGAGAAAAGCACACTTGCATAAAACACTAGCGGGAGTAGTGTCAGCCCACTACGCGAAATACAAGTGAACACAAAACTCTCTTAAGATTACTCGGCAACGGACCGATAATGTAAATCGTACCACCTAAATATATTGTTGTAGTAAAAGAATAACCTATACAATGGAACACAAAGGCAGGCATAAATTATGAGTATAAAATTATAATAAAAATTATAAGAGTAAGCTGTACATTGGAACTCAAACTCAGATAAAAGTCGAACACTTTTCTGCAACGGGCCAGACAGAAGTATAACGTGTACTACGTAATTGTATTTTGGTAGTAAATGAACAAGTTGTACATTCTGGTACAGACATAACAATTTCAACATTTCTGTGCAATGAGCTGGAGTATAGTAAATTAATAAGTTGAACATTGATTGACATCACCCTCCTTACAAATATAACATATAACGAGGCTGGCTATTTTTACAGCACCTGAAGGGATAATTATAATAGTGTGTCGAACCATAGACAAAGTATTTTTTACCATCACAAGTAGCCCAAAATTAGGAAGTACCTACGCCCTGTGCAAATCTATGTAGAATCTCTCACGGTGTTCCAACATCAGTGAATATCCCACATAACCCTCCAACCCTTCTACTGTACACCATCGATGCAGTATAAACACATATTTTATAATAATTCTGTCTAAACTCATTTTGTCGTAAGGAACACTAATTTACCACCGTATCTAATCTCGCATAATATTAAACTTGTGCGGTTTGTAACATTTATCTCAGGTTGGCTTTACAATCTCCAGTAAATTAAATTCACTAAACGAATAACAAATTGCTTTGCAGATATAGAAATACGAATTCAGCCGTTATGGCGCTCGGCAAGTTCGTTTGTTTGTACCTATTTTTACTTTTTCTACCACGTACTTAGTAAGTAGAGAAGGTATTGCATTCCACCCAAAAATTTGATACCGAGATTTCACAGGAAATACATGTTTTGAGACTCCTTAAATCCAAAAAAAAGCATTTTTAGAAAAACGTCCGTGTCTGTGAACAGCATAACTCAAATACAAAAAGTACAACTTTGTATTTAAGTTCAGTATATCCTAGGGAATGGATACGAGGATTTTAAACAAAGTCCGTCTACCCCAAACTACCTTTACATAAAGATTTTTCGAAATTTTTATTTTCTAAAAAATAGCTCTAACGATTTTGATTAAAGATGACAAATAAAGTGTATGTGTTGAACTACCTGGAAATTACCTATAAAGTCCTCTTCATTCGGAAGGAATTTTTTGTAATCTTCTATAACTAGTAAACGTTAAGCGACAGACGAAAACGTACTACACAGAAATGCATCTGCTTAAAACCTACAATATATTTCAAAATAGTTTTTGTGGCATAAGCCATTTCTGAGATATCCGCCATTAATGGTAATCGTTCGTTACTTGGTCATTCTCTTGAAGTTCTGTCAACATTCAGTTGTATCTCGCGATTGCATGGTAATAGTATGACATTTTAAGGCCAGCATATAGAGTCCAGTTCTTAAAACTTTGACTATCGCTGTTCCTTTTGTATCTATAACGAAATGTGTAACGCATCCATTTCTGCAAAGGTATATTCGATTTAAAATGCAGTATATATAACAATAAGCCTTAGTAGTAATAGCTTGAATGATAAAAAATAGAGGGTAGAGAAAGTCATGTGTATGTATGACATCAATGCTTTCACATACCGTTACCTGCAGCTTTCTATAATAATAACATTAATAACAACGTTTTATATATAACTTATAGAGTATGATATAAATACACATCCGCTCATTACACGAGCGGTCTCACTTCAATATTTTTTCATTACTTGCTGATAATTCATGACTTATTCAGGATTTTGTGAAGAAACAGCTTTCCCTTATGCAACATCTAAGCCTCTTCTTTTCTTGTGGTGGTATTGTCAATGTAAGTACAAAATCAAGCACGAAGTTTTCAATTCTTTTAACAGAAGGCCATTGTGTGTATTCTTTTCTGGGTTGAATTCATTTTATTAGAATCGAATAGCATTTACGCCTAATTAACGTGTTGGAACACATATATCCGCTAATTGTTATTTTATTCAGGTGCATTAAAAGACGGCTTATCTGCCCTGAAAGCACTTAATAAGCATAATATGCTGAGGATATGGGTGAAGCGGAGTGGAATTGCATCCATGTGTTTATAAGGGCAGTGCAGTACAGAACAAAGTAGATTTATAACCTGTCTAATGGCATTTTACCAAGTCACATTTGAAAGCCTATAGAAAGAACAACAGCAACAAAACAGCTGCTGTTTTAGAAACTCTGAAGTGGTAGACGACGGCTCTTCAATTGAAATCCGAATCGAAAACAATATGTTTGTTTCCTTCAGAGCTGGCGTACGTTAAAATTCTGCTCCGAATAAAATATTAACTTCCATAAACCTCACTTGCGTGTACCAGAAAATATCGGCTTTCAGCTTTACTGGCGAGGAAAAATGCTGGGGAGAACGCGAATATTTTTATATCGGGAATTTTACCCAACCCCAGGAAAAGGAACGCACCACTTTTGAGTCTTAGGGTCGGATATTTCCTATTTTATGGTGCCAATATTAGCATGTCTTAAATCGACAGCTTATAGGAAAGGTATGGAAAAGGAAGATCGCCAATAATGGTGATAAATAAGCATCCTGCAAGAAGGGCCCTGCCGCCTTAGTTCGGAAAATGACCTGCAGATATCTCTCTCTTTCTCTCTCGTGCGTCTTTTGGGCTAACATCAAAGTGATATATCGTGCCTTGAGCTGACCTGCATCTGAAAATTCCCTTCTGAAGGATAAATAATTCATAGAGAGCCATGCACAGGCAAAAGGTATCTCTCTGATATGCGCATGCGCTGTGGACAACTATAATAATTGGATTACATCACATGGAGCTGTTCTTATGTTCAGAAACTCCACCGTTATCTACACTTGCTTTCTCTGGGGTTCTTGTATAATATTCGCGCTGTTGTGTAAAGTGTTTCTTCTCCACCATCCCCTTCAGGAAGGTCAACTAATTCCTTATCTTCTGATTTAAGGGAAGATTTTAAACTGATGAAAGTAAAAAGCATAAACAATAAATCTAACTAAATTGAAATTAAAAACAATTGCATAGAAACTTTGGTTTATAAACTCCTACACTCTACAGTTTTCTAAAGAGATGATAATCAGTTATAATATTGACAAACACATAACATTAGTGTTCACTCCGTACTTGTATTGTTTTTTTTTCATAAGCCGTTATTTGCTTTGTATTTTCTTTATTAGTTTGAAGAACTGTTTAATATTGCATAAAATACTGCAGTATTTATTTTCTCAGTATTCTCAGTCCTTGTTAACACTTCCTCTTTCAGAGTTAACATGTATCTATATTGGATAGATTCAAGAAGGAATATAAATATAGTTATTTTTGTTAAAATATTCAGAATTAAAATTAATTACATACATTTTCTGATATAAATGCAACTTTTTTGTCTACATTAGTACGACATACAATGTACATCAGCGTATAAACCATATTCACACTAGGCCAAACGTGAATAAATTGCTTAGAAGTTGACGTTATTCCTCTTCTGTTATGTGATTTTTGTTCCGTCCGTCTTAAATTTCCCTTTAACGTAAAAGTGTACTACTACAGAGCATGGAATGGCTGCCATTAAGATCAGCATAAATATATAAGAATGTTAAAACCTGAACTGCAGAATTCAGCTAAACACGAATCGCTAGAAAAAGAACTTACAGCTTTAAATTACAAGTAACTATGAGGAGATCACCTGATGATATGTCTGATTCAGAATGAGTCATGGAGAACTAACTTAAGCATATTATGGGATAGATAAGACTTTTGCAAGCTTTTTGTCTGAAGTTCAGACGCAGAGTTTTGTTTGTATAAGACAAATATCAATCGCTTTATTGCCGATTAAATATGTGTTTTTAAAAGGAAATAAACTGTAAAGAAAGAATTTAGTTTAGTGTTATCACACGTATGTGTTGCAGATTCAAGCCCCCCTATTCACAGTTTTCTTCTTCTGTTTTTGCTTTGAACGTAAAACTGAATTCCTTCGATGCAGGTGATTTCAGTTCAAATTCTCAAGCATCAGATATTTTTTATTTTAATTTTTCAATGGCTTCTCTCTCTTTAAAGCGCTTGTCGCTGTTCAGTTGTTTCTTGTGATGTAATGGAAAACCTATGGAATGTCAGATGTCAAATAGTGGCACCTGATTATTTATTCTGTTTACTGTATCCGCCTTGTAACTACACTGAAATGTGTAATCAAGCCATTTCTGTAAAGATTTGTCTCGATTAATATGAAGTAACTAGAAAAAAATCTGATGCACTGACATAGCTTTCTCTACTACTCTTGTGCAAATTATTTTTACAAACTCTTATTCTCCATATACTTCATGTTAATCGAAATAAACATTTGCAGTAGGTCTCTTATTGCTAACTTTCTTGTAGGTGCAAGAGGAATATAATAGACTTTAAGCATAGTTAAATCTTTTAAAAGCTGGTTGCTGTGTGGATAAATCCATTCTCTTTGCATTCCCAGGATAAGGGGGGGGGAAACAACGAACTTTTATTTGAGAAAACATATAAATATTAGAATACTTCGGAAATGGTTCAATTGAAAGAAAGAAAATGTATGGGACATAAATTATGTGTTTTAACAAGATCTAAATTTTTTGTCTATTAAAATTTTGTCTATCTCTTACGGTTTACCAGTTATACAAAAGTCATTCAGAATGAAGAGAACTTTTGGCAACATACTCAGAAAATGCAAGATATATATTTCATTTCCCA
Organism: Deroplatys truncata; assembly: GCA_030765065.1. Lineage (NCBI taxonomy): Eukaryota > Metazoa > Arthropoda > Insecta > Mantodea > Mantidae > Deroplatys > Deroplatys truncata. The sequence goes on from CM060977.1 coordinate 180,869,882, forward strand.
TTAAATATATTAAACATATGATATTTTAATCAAAATCGTTACAGCCATTTTGAGAGAATCAAAGTTTTCAAAAAATGTTCCATGTAAAGGGTAGCCTGCGGTGGGGATTTTCTTTAAAATCTTCGTGTCTCACCTTAGGAAGATACTAAACTCAAAAACCAATGGTATTTGTCTGACTTTTCGTTTTGAGTTTTGCTGTTCACAAACAGACACGCAGACACACACACGGACATGTTTCCAAAAATGCTTTTCTTGGGCACCTCAAAACGCGTATTTCCGGTGAAATCTCGGTACTGAATTTTTTTTAGTGGAATGTAATACTTCCTATACTTTACATAGTAGAGAAAGTAATAAGCTTTCGTAGGAATAATTGTAGTAGCTATCTAAACGATAGTTGGTAGAGATAGTCTTATAAATGTAATATTACAATACTTTCTTAAGTCGCTATTATTTTTTTTCTCGTGGTAATCCAAAGGGAATGAAAATATTAAAGATATTACTTAGGATCCGTTTTTAAAAGTCTGTCTACCTCTTTTAGCCAACTGTACGATATCTTAATTATGCCTGCAACGAAATGTGTAATGAAAGTTTATCTCGATAACAAGATAAGGTTTTATAAGAGTAGTGTGTTAAAGAGTGATTAGAGAAAGCCGTGTGAATGCAAGCACCAGATAAGTTGGTATCCTTTCTTGTCGTGGTCGTGCAGGAGTTTCGAAGTACCACATAGAGACCCAGCTTTAGAATCCCACTATCGCTTTACCTACTGTATCTCTTTACACATATGAAATATTTCAATGTGTATTGACAATTTTTCTCCATTAACACCAGTACAGATAGAAGAAGAAGCTTTGCAGAAATGGACTGTGGAAGAACAGAGGTCTACCTTCTCTTCTACCCACCTATAGTAAGTAAATGGAAATACGCGTTTTGGGGTCCCTGAATCCAGAAAGGCATTTTTTCCAGAAAATGGTCCCCATGTGAGTATTTATGTGTGCTGTGTTTGTGTTTAACATTATTATTAAGTTCAGCATTTTTCAAGGTGAGGAACGAAGGTTTTCAAGAAAAACCCCAAACTACCGTTTACATGGAAAGACTTTATTTACTTCTTATTTTTTCAAAAATGGCTCTAGCAATTTTGATTAAAATACAATGTATTTAACACATTGGTAGAATAAATAAATGTTATACCATGAATTTCCTGGGAATACCATGTGAAGGCGTCGTCATTTAGAACACTTTATAGTAATTATTATTGATAAACCTAAGAAATGCAGGAAACCTTACTACACAATAAATATAGATCTGTTTAAACCTCGGGAATAGCAAATAAGCTATTGTGGCGTTAACCATTTCCGAAATATTCCTTTTGTTTTGAGTTTTCAAATACGTGTACTTTTTACTTTCTGACACTTACTTATGGAAGGTAAGAAGAAGTATTCTATTCCACCCAAGATTCGTTGAGATTTCACCGGAAATACACGTTTTGAAGCCCCAGAATAAAAAAAAACAGAACTTTTAGAAAGAAAGATTCGTGTGTGTGTGTCTGTCTGTTAAGACGATAACTTAAAAATAAAATGCCGGATAAACTTCGTATTTAAGTTCAGCATCGCAAAAAGGTGCATCAGGAGGTATTATAGAAAATCTCCTACCGCAAACTCCCATTTGTAGAATATTGAGCCAGAGATCCTCAAGCATTTTCCTTGTTTCCTATATTAGTTAAATGTATATTATGTATGTATAAAATGTTCATTCTAAAATATGTTCTTAGCAAAGAGTTAGGAAACAGTCAAACACCAGCATAGACCTAAACTGTGTTGATGTTTTCAAAATGTTGACTTTCTGAAAGATAGATAACGATTTCGGCTAAAGCATTTTATATTTAAGATGTTTACATGGTGCAGAATATCCATATAATTTTCTGGAAATAGCCCGTGAAGAGTCAGTGAACACTGCTACGTGTAAGGGAACCTGTATAACTGGTATATATCTAACTACCACTTTGTCTTCTTCTTCTTCCTCTTCCTTGTACATATAATGAAATGTGTGATGAAACTATTTCTACATAGTTTTACCTCTATGAACATGCTTTAGGTAAAAAAGTAAGCTTTCATAAGAATAGTGAAGGTGTGGTGTCAAATCCATCACAGAGTGACCCAATTTCTAACAATCTGACCATCGCATTCGCCTCTTGTTCTCCTTTACTTTTTACATAATTTGTGTAGCCCTTATAACTTCTGTGTATCTATTGCGGTCTTTGATGCGAGAAACAGTTCCTTGACTGAAGGTTCTCTAACATCGGTTTTTAATAAATTTGTAACATTGAGCACACTCAAATCACTCCCAGATCTGCTGAGTGTAGGAAATATCATAATTAAACCATAATTTATTTGCCCCAGCCGAATATTGAACCCGTGAACTCTGGATTGAAAAGTCAGAACCCTGACCACTCGATCACTGAGGCAGTTGGTATGCGTCTTATCTACAACGAAATGTGTAAATGCATAATGAAGGTTTATCGCAATTAACAAGAATTAGAAGAATAAGCTTTTGTAAGAATATTTTTGGAAGTGTGAGTAGGTAAAGTTAGTGATTGCAACATATAAGACGCTTTTACTTGAATAAATCCAGCTTCTCTCCTGCATAATGTAACATGGGAAGAAAGAAAAGCCAATTGGAGGGAATGTAAACTGCATTTGCCGACACGAGATACTTCTGGCAATGTAGTGCAGATGTCACGCCCTCCCAGCGAAGTTAATAGAGGGGATGCCCCATCGTTTGAGAACAGCCTTTTTAGCATATCAGCGAAACGAATAAGTTATTATCTTGCTATTCCTAGCCACAATTCATTGGTTAGTTGCAGCTACTTGTAGGGATACTTTTATGCCTATTTTCTCCTTGAGTACGTTAGCTGAGAATGTCTCTATCCAATCGTACGTCTCCAGACGCTAGACAACACGCCCGTTACTCACGGTGCGGGAGGCGGACAACAGAGTCATTGCAGTAATAAGCCGTTCACCTAAGCAACTCATAAATGGGGAACCCGTTTTTAGGTCTTGCTTTATCTTAGTATGGATTCAATCTGTCTCATTTCTCTCCCATGGAGGTGTATTCGCTGCAACTTCAGGATTTTCCGATTGGAAAGATGCAAATTCGGTTATATCGGAGTATAAAAATTTTATTACTCATAGGCAAAGACAGGCAAAATGTGAAATGTTGTATTCTGAACCATGGTGAATGATGAGTCATTAGTGACAAATTACTTGTACGTTTTATACTGTGTAGAATCCAATGTACGTGATAAAAGTGTCATTTGATAAAATATTAAGGTTTTATAAAAATATCACTGCCTCCGTGTAGGATATACAATCTATATATTCTATTCGGGCAGGCTTCTGTGAAAAACAAAAACCCAAGCCACTCTTTCCAGGAAACCATCTGATAAAACCGGCCCCATGCTATGCAGTAAGTCATGCATAGTCCGCCAGTGTTGAGTGGGGTTAGGGTGTCTGCTTCGCAATCAAGAGGTCTCGAGTTGGAATCTCTGTCAGGGTAAGTTACCTGGGTAAGCATTTTTCTGTGGTTTTCTTTTGTCCTTAGGAGATGAATGTCGGATAAGTCTTAAATTCTACGGATCCTGGGCTCACTTGAGCATCATTTCAACCATTCCGTTCATTCACCACTCGATATGACCTACCAGGTTAAAGTACGTTTAACTTAATAAGGTCATGTATTGATGAGAAAATGTAGTATTCCTTCTGTGACGTCACGTGAGAAGCTAAATGTTCTGTATTCTTGAAGGGCTTATCTTTTCGCGAAGCCTTTAGCCCATAATGTAACTAGTATTAAGCATGGACAAAGCATTCAGTAACTTATTTTTCATTTTTCTAATTTTAAGAGTTTCAAAATGATCAAAATCTATAAACTGCATGCAATTTGTTGTATTTACTTTTATATATCCTTAAGTATAAAATATTGTATCTTTAAAATACATATATTTCATAATATTTTGAGAATTTTCCTTTATACTTTTACATTTTAGCACAAACAGTTCATATTTTGGTAAATTTTTCATCATATTGTCGCGGTGCATTTCGAATTAGCAGAATAATTCTGGAACATAAAGCTACCATATGGTAGTGAAGTGGCGAGACACAGAAGTCATATATCCTTAACCTCGAGGCATTGCCCGACAAATAGCTGAGTAGCACGCAGGACATTCAACTGGATAATGACGTATTGGATGTTTATGAAGCCCCAATATTTTGTATCCTCATGGCTGATTGAGCTACAGTTGCTAAACGAATCCACGTCGGTCATCCTCTTGACGACCACGTGGTCCAATAGTATGCTTGATAATGTGATACCAATCGAGCACAGCGCCATCAACCTTCACTGCAGGTAAGGTAACGCATTTACTCTGTTTGTAAAATCCTTTTCGGCCCCGTGCCACACTTTATATTAAATTATATACCAGCTGCCCCTATTTATTTTTGCATTTATGCAACGTCCTAAGCAATATATGCGAATTACGCCTTTCTGAATGCTTTCTAATAGCTTATTTGCATAACGCTTCATAGTGGAGGGATAAATAACCCAGTGCATAAGTGTTTTACGGGACAGAATGCATTTGCCATCTATTTCGGTGCCAAAAACATCCCACCCTGGCACTGGGAGCCGCAGTAGCACTTTTATCTGATTTTACAAACCTTTATTCTTTAGCATACATTCATACACACCTTTGAAAACGCCCCAGAAGGAACAACTTATCACATTCATCGGATGAAAAAACTATTTGAAAACAAAATGGCAGGTCTACGCAGTGTGACCAATTGGATTTAAGTCGTCAGCCAACAAAGGTTCGTTGTAGAGCCTTGTCAAAGAATGCTAAGTATTAGATAGATAATTTCGCTTCTGTCACAAACTGTGTCATATTTAAGTTCATACAGTAATTGAATTGACTGATGTAATTCGTCTATTTCAGTTAAAACTACCAAAACGAGCTCCTAACACTGTATGAAGCCGCAAAAACCGTGTAAAGATTCGAGGTGGGGATCTGCCTTGGCCGAATGGTATTACTATGGTTGCTCTACCTCTGTCTTACTTCAGTTCGGGTTGAAATCCTTCGTGCTCAGTTTAAACATTTTATTATTTTTGTTTTATCTCTTTGTCCTTCTAATTTGATATGATACAAAGAATATTTTTATAACATTATAAGTGTGTGCAAAATAGAATAATCGCCATGGTTTTCACTGACAGGTGGATAATTTACACTCCGTAGTAGGTATTTTATTGTACTCGGTTTTATGCTTGATCCATTCAACCAAGTTTGAAACACTTCACACATGCAAAGTAGCTTTAGCTATTTGCGCCTGCTTAACTTGAATAAACTCTCCATTATTTACTGAGTCCTCTAAAGTTTTCCACGAGACACGGCTGCTGTCATAATGTATACAAACGACGAGTATGTTGACATGCTGTTAATCTATGGAGAAACAAGGTTAACACACTGTAGGAAAAGCGCCTGTATAAAGAACGGTTTCCAGGAAGAAGGGCACATATTGCAGACTCTTTTCGAAGGGTTGAAAGAAACCTTCGTGAAACATGACGATTTGGAAGAGCACCACCTACTCGCGATGCTCTTGTAACCTCTGGAGGCAATGAAGAAGCTGTGCGGAAACGCTATAGAAAACAATTCACATACCAGTTCAAGGGCCATAGCACAAGATCTGTACGTAAGTGTAAGTCCGTCCTCAGTGATGCGCATATTGCACAGTAATAAATATCATCTATACCATCTCCAATCACATCAGGCTCTCCAAGGATGCAACTTTCAAGCGCGAGTGATAAATGCAGCGAGCCCAAGGGGATGGAGAGTTTTGGGAAATGTTCTCTTCACATTCCACAATTACGGAACTGTTAACCGCCATAATAGACATTACTGGAGTACAGGCAATCCTCACTGGATGTGAGAAGCTGCATTCTAGAGTGGAGCATCCATGTTTGGTGCAGAATATTAGGCGACCAGCTAATTGGATCGCACGTTTTTGAAAGCAACCTCACAGGACCATGGCACCCTGCATTTCTACAAGGAGAAATGAAAAGCATAGGAATGTGGATCCAGCAGGATGGAGCTCTACCACAATAGTCACTTATTGTGACGAACCACTTACATAGAATATATCCGCAAAAATGGAGTGGCCGAGGAGACCCAATCGCATAGGCACATAGATCACCTGATCTCAACCTACTGGATTTCTTCTGTGGGCTCATTTAAAGGAATGGGTCTACGCTCAAGAACAGCAAGCTCAAATCATCTACGGGCACTCATACGTGAAGAATGCAGGCATATTAAACCGCGCATGTTACAGCATGTAAGAAGGTCTCTCCAGCAATGTACTCAAATGTGCATTGGTGAAAGGGGTAGTCATTTTGAACACTTACTTCGCTGATGAAATCTACGCTCTTTAACAATGTATTATTCTGTTTACCCGTGAATATATACAACTCCTTTGTCAGTAGAAGTAAAAATAAGGTGTAAACATTAAACAAAAACATTTAGATTTAATAGCGTCGAAATGTGTCGAAAAGAATGAAAGCTAATTACGTAACGCGATTTATAACACCAGATATGGTACACGTTATTACGATAAATATTATACACAATTATTATCTGATTCCAATTCTTGTGTCTTTGGCGCACAGGAGAGCCACTAACAACAAATCAGTTTGTATACTAAAATCCATAAAATAGACAAAACGAGAAAGAAACAGGGCATAAAGAACCAGAACAATTTGATGTAAGTATTAGATTCGAATCTCCGAAGCTGATCTTTGCTTCACCACATTTCGTCAGCTAACCCACTCAGCCAGAACCCACGTATTGTGTCCCGCTCTTGCAAGCATTATATCCATGCAGAGCCGTCTATTTTAAGCATTTCGCAGCTCCTTGGCTCATTCAGGCCTTTAATCATTAATGGTGGTTGTGTATAGTACCGAATAGAAGGGTAGAGCTACAGTAACAGTTAGTTTACTAAAAGGGTCAGTGTTATCACAGTAGACTATAAACTTCGGGTTCATAGATATGAATACTTAATGGCAGCAGACTCACCTGCTATTATTCTAGAAGTGTGGGTCTGTAATGTACTCGTTTGGGGTTGCTCTGAACATATTGGAAACCATTCCCTTTTCATTTACCACGGAGCATAGTACTCCTAATGACCTTCCGCATCCCGGGATTCCTTCCTTGTTCAGTGCTCTGGTTCGAGTTCGAACCTTAAGTTAGTAGTAAAATGTGTCAGAGACGCAAGGGTCTCCTGTCATATGTTGGGGTTTAACTACATTCCTTGAAATCCTTTGTTCTACCCGTACCTGCGACATTTAGTGACACTCAGTCCCATGCTTACACCCCATTCTCAACCTCATCGCACATCCTACTTTACCGTGACATCTGGTGACGGCTTCTGGTGTCACCGCGTCCTACTTCTTTACCTCTCCCCACAACTAACCCTTATTTGGTCCGTGACAATATTTTGTCTGCCTGTGGTCATACGTTATGCACTGTGTTACTAAAACAGAAGAGGAGGTTGTTGCGAAGAATTTTTCAATTAGCTGCTGCATTAGGGAATGAAATCAGTTACTGGAGTGATATATTGACAAAGTGTTAAATATTGTAAGAGCCCGGCTTCACGTGGCCTGTATTGAGATGTATCTTTGATATGTATCCCTTATCTAGAAGCCCTAAATCCGCATGACGGCATAATGACCAATGTATGATGCCCCTTGAAGGCGTTGCTGAATTGGGCCCTTTTGCAGCACACATATCTAAAAATCCGATGCATTACATTCACATGAATTTCTACATCTCCTATTGCTTGGTAGTTGGTATACAAGCTATTATTAAGAAGTTAATTTTTCTATCTACTTCATTTTCGTCGATATAAACCTTTGTATTGCACATTTCATTATATATAGGAAATGACAGCAGTCAAATGTTTAAGAACTGGGTGCTCTATGATGGTCGTAAAATTCCAATATTTTACACCTAACACGAGAAAAAATAAACATCTAAGGATTTTAAAAGAATGACCGAGTATTAAATAGTTCGAAATATTAATTACATATTTTGCAGGCAATTCCAAGAACTTTAAGGTATCTGTGTAAACTTTTGTAATATCTATATGGAATTTTAATCAAAATCGTTAGAACCATTTTTGAGAAAACATGAAATTTAGAAAAATTATTCGAATAAAATGTTGGAACCTTGCATCGTATCATTGGAGTATACTAAACTTAAATACGAAGTTTGGTACTTATCTGTTTTTTAATTTTTGAGTTGTGCTGTTCACAGGCATGTGTACGCACACACATAGACGGACCTTTTAAAAAATACCTCTTTTTATACTGGGAGCCTCAAAACGTTTATCTATGTATCTATTGATGGTGGGATCCTCGTCTACTATAAGCAACAAATTGGGAAATTAAAGGAATAGATACATAGATGAAACCAATATATAATAACGTTTCAATCCATTTTATTTCTTCTATACTTAACATATCATTTTCATTGCCATTATCCTGCTCGCTGCTTTTCACCTATTGACTTCATTTACACTTATACCCAATTCTACAGAATATTGAATATAAGGAGAAGAGGAATTAAAAGCAACTCCATTATATTGTATACACTGTATAAGTTGTATGTAAAGTTTAAGGCAATAATAAATTATTCATCATTCATTCAGTCACCTAATTCTCTCATTTCTTCCTCCCATTACATATCTTTCTTTCTGTATGCTTTTTGTGTTTTATGAACACGATGACATGCATTTCCCATTCCGTTTGGCGAATAGGCTGAAATCTTGGTGGCGCAATCCATTATTTGAGGTGTGCCCATAATACTATATGACTGTGCTCAGATTGTGTTTGTTAAGGAAATGAGGTTTCTGAGTAGGTTTCATTGGCTAGAATTAAATCATTCGTTCTTCGAAGCGGTTATGGCGATTTTGTTATCAGCATGCATGCTCCTAAAGAGTTTTAAGAGTTGGGTTTTATACATCTGCGTACTGTGATCAGCATTGCTATTACTAGAGTAAAGGAATATGTTTGGAACAGAAAGCCGATTGCATGGTTTTCAGCGTTAACGTTTTATGAAAATTTCAATATTTCAACTGTCACTTTATAAATAAGGATAATATTTTGTAAGAATCTCAACCACTTGCATAGAAAATTATAAATCTCTCCGTTTTTTATACACGTTCCATAAAGTCTAATCTGCTACCATCGAACCAAGCACTAGGAACTGTAAGGCTGCTATAGATGTGTCTTGGTAAGCTATTGGGCTCTATATTTTCTAAGGCCATAATATATATCTCTCTTAGAAACGGCATGTCTTTATATTCAAGGACGGTGATTGAAATGATATTCAAATGGGCCCGGAGCCCTACAGCCTTAGAGTTACCAGACATTTGTCTTCTCAGGATAAGGTAAAACCCTGGAAGTTATCTTATCCAGCTAATTCAACCTGTACGAGAATCGAACCCTTGACTGGCAGATACGCAGTCCCTGCACCGTGGGATTGGGTTCTGTTTCTTGTTTTCCTCCATTGAAAGCCTAATGTCTTTATTGTGGTACGAAGGTTTGTAGATGCACACAGTTTATACAGTAATTTTCTTGTTGTTGGTGTTGGCTTTTCTTGGGCGTACACTCATAAATAGTACGTCAATATTGTTCTGTTCTGTGGTTCCTTTCGGGACATTGTGCTTATAGGATACAAGATTCGCAGAAGATGTTCCTTCCGTTTCAAAATTCTGCGAACAGAGTTGTGCAACCTCTAGTAACTGTAGTCAATTCTGTGACCTTCTGAAACTCTTTTAAGTAGTAATAATTAATAGTAAACAACAGTAACTAATATCAACCTGTATGTTTGGTATCCTCTTTCACGCAATCACAAACCTTACAATTGCCTCACAAATTTCACTAACTAGTGCTCTTCTCTTGAAGTTTGAACCACAACGATAACAACACACACGCGTGACAAGTACTTCAGGTACTCAAGTTGTTCAAAACGTCCCGTTCAAGTTACACTGGTGATTGCTTCACAGAATATACAGATAAAGGGCTAAACACTGGCTCCCTAATTGCTCTCCACATCAAGGTCACTGTCAGAATCCTTGCGAGGTCTATGAGCGTATGGATCTTAATCGACAGGATCGATTATGATGTCATCAAATTGTGTGTGTGTGTGTGTGTGTGTGTGTGTAAATATATAAAACTAGCAGTGTAAAGTTATTCTAGGAAGCCCCTTCGCGTACCGAGGGGTAAGAGGGAATATGCTGCTAAATTATTTTGTTACACGGATTAAAGGCAGGTTGATGTTTGGATCTTGAATAGGCACGAGGATATGATTTTTACTGCAAGACCAATGGGATTCTCGTAGTAATAACCTCCATTGAATTTTCATGTTTGAAACGGTATATCGTGATCGTATTCAATAATGTATATCAATAAATCAGAATAAACAATATAAATGTTAAATCAATACTAGGAGGTGTAAGATGCATCAAATATTGATTTTAATATCAATGAAAGCTTTGTAAAGGAATATGTAAGAACATCCGACTTTTAGCAAAGAGTCTAAGTTTTAGGTGGAAGTTGGACGTCGGCAGGATAGGATTCCAAGAATAATTTTATAGGCGTTTTAGGGTTTCAAAATATTAACTCGCTCATCACTAGTAGCAATAGGATATAAAGCGCTGTGTTATACAAATAGGATCCCATCGTTATGAAAGGACAAAATTACGTGTAACTGTAGATATTATAACAAGTGCTTGGCCTGTTTGTGCAGCCGTGTCTTCACAGAACGCCAAATATGAACTCAACTATCGGCAGTGTTAGAAAGCGCAAAGAAGAAAAACAGCATGTAAATAATTACATTTTTGCGTCCGTTTGTGAATGCAAATAAACAACTATTTTTTTTATGCGAAGAAAAACAACGAAAAGCATCTTCTCTTATCAGGAAACCTGATTGCATTTCGTCAGATGTTGCATGTTGTAGTCACTAAGCAATTTTGTTTTGTGCCACTCTGTAAAAACATGGTTGAGCAGCCCCTGTCAATTCTTCACCACAAAATACTTCTTCTGGAAATTCGAAATAAATGTGGCGGCTTTTGGAGAGCTATGTTAGCTCATGGTTGTGAGCTAACACATCTGTTATGCAATTGATTATATCCACAATTGCTTGCACAGTTTTCAGGGATTTAATTTCCGCTTTAAGTTGGCAGTATAATGAGGCAATTTGCATTGTCTAGACTGTAGCCTGTGTTCGTTTGTGACAGAATGGGTGGACTTGGTGTGTCCGGTGATGTTACTCAAGGATCTTGACAATAATTATTGGCGTCATCCAATGCCTTTCAGGCTTGGCTTTCGAAATCCGAACCTTATGACTGCTCTGTTATTTTAAGTGAGGTTTTATACTTTAGCCACGTTCCCAAGAAGTGCCTCTTGAAATTGCGCCTTACGTCTGATCCGCTACTCCAGGCGACTTTTTGGTTTTTCAGTATTCTTGATCATTTTAATTCTGTGTCGGCAACAGGGAATTCCAGTGCCGGGCTTGCTTATTTGGTTATATAACAATCCGCTTTCCTTCTGATTATGTTTAAATGGCAACTCATTAACAAGTAACGCGTATTATATCCCTTTAGGGGGCGATTGAGCTGTTACTCACTGGTGATTGAAGATAACTAATGCTTATTTTTATATTCATATATAAATTGCTGTGTAATCCTATTTTCCTGTTTGTGATTTTAATACCTTCATTACTCAATTGCGGGCATTCAAACCTCGAACGCAGTTGTTCACCTACGTCAGAATCGCTAATGAGCCACCTATCTTCTCCCTAATGACATGCCGACGCGTGCGTCATTCACAGATTCTGCAGTTCGCCTTTCGCATGCTTATACTCACTGACGTACATAAAATGTTGTCCATTTCCGTAGCGTTTTTCCCTACGTTAGATTTGCACCCTCAGGTAACCAACCCTTGACTCCATCCAGTCGGTATCAGTTCTCTATATGACTGATCTGGGCACAAAACCGAACCAGTGAGTGATGTCATCGATGCGAATTTAACGCTTCTATGAAAGTTTGGCTACGATGGATACACGAGGAAAGGCTAAAACAATACGGATTTCTAGAGGAAAGGGCGTTGTGTTGGCCTGCGTGGTTAAGCTGAACGACAGCTAGACATTTATATGAGAGCTTTTTCAGCGAGTGATGACGAAGGTTAAAGTTATTGCGGATAGCGAACGGCAGACACTAAGAAAACGGCGGTGTAACATGAAAATACAAGGTTTAAGTTATAATGATACCCTTCAGCAGTTTGACATATTTTGGGGGAGGTAAGGAGCCCTGCCATTAAGATCGAAAAATAAAGGACGCCACGCTAGCAGAGGCTGAGGACACAATTTTCAGTACTAACACAAAGAACTCGTTATAAGACCACATTTGATACCCATCGGTATATAATAAAGACACTATAATCTGCACGTGGACTGTAGAAGGAGACAATGTTACCTCTTTTCTCGAAGTTCTACACACTCTCTATATTGTTAAAATGCACTTTGAATGTTTTATTGTTAACTTATCGTCATAATGCAACATTAAACCAGAACTATGAAATTAACACTGTGCTTTACGTTGCTGTAAATGTTTAATGGTCAACCAGCTTGTGATTGAGAATATATTTGTTATAGATTCATTCCCTTAGTCATGATTTGAAACAAATTTAATGACACTAAGTTAATGTGAAAACAAACAATAATTTTATATAATGAAATTAACAATACGTAAAGTTTAGAATAAACAAAGTGGGTTTCCTAAACCTGTTTTTGTTATTTTTTTGTCATATCGTTCGGCTAGCTCGCTGCACTTGTTGAATGAAATATAATGGCCTCTCGTTCGGCAATAACAGAAAACATAACAGACGCTACCGAGCGCGTCGTTAAACAGCGCTGCGTAACTTTAGGCAAATTTTGTGGGTTAATTTCAGTTGCAAATTAGTGCAACTAAACAAGCCAAAGCTCCCGGGAACGTATTAAATCCGCGTAATGGCGCTACTTGACCGACGGACGCGTCGGGAATGTTGACGTCATAAAATTAACTAAAGCTACACAGTTCTTTATCACTTTTGTTTCATGGCAGTGTAAAGAGTAGCCGTAAATAACAGATAGGAAATAACGACTTCAGGGTACGGCGAAAATGTCGTTAAGAATTTCAGCAAGCGCTTTTTAGTATGTGCTGCTTCGAAACGATCGTTCTTATCGAAATTGAAGAGTAGGCACCTTAAGTTAATATAATATTCTGAATATATAACATTCCTGTTTATTGGTTATTTTATTATAGAGAACTTCAGTTTAGAATATAACAAATTATATGTACTTAATAGCAACAATACGGTAAGCGTTTTCCGAAATACACTTCGTTTTACATTTACATATTACCAGACTTTTGAACCGTCTATTATCTGTTTTTACTATCTCTAATACCTAGCTATAGCAAGTAAAAGCATTCGACGATTCCAAAATCAGACGTAGAGATGCACCGGAAATGCATCCGGTGTGAGTTGAGGACCCGGAATAAACACATTAAAAAAATTCATGCGCCTGCGCACGTGTCTGTCAATAGCATAACGTAAAAACGAAATGCCACAGAAAAGTTCATTATCTTCCAAATAGGCGACACAAAGATTTTCAAAACATCCCACTACTGTAAGACTATATGAAATTCTTTTTGAAATGTTTGACCAAAAAGAACGGATATAACGATTTTTATCAAAATACCACACTATTAACATGTTTTCATGAAAATTAAATGTATATCTCGAATTTTCTGGGAATAGCCTCGTCCGACGGAACATATAACGGTAAACCATAGACAAATGAAAACACACATCTCTGTGGCATCAGCCATATACGAGATATCTGTTATTATTGGTTTAAGTTTTTCAACACTTTCTCGCAATGGAGTTCTAGGCCAGCATATAGCGACATATATTGATTCTATTTTCTGATCTCCCTTGTGTAGTCTAAGTATCTCAGCAAAACGTTTATTTCAATAATATGAAGTATATACAAAAATAGGAATAGTTTGTTGTAGCTATGTTAAAACTTAACGATAGTGGTAGATAAAATCATGTAAAAGACACATCAAAGTTTTCATTTTCCAATGAGTCTAGAAATGTATCAAGCTGTCTAAATAAAACAAACATTTCTTATTTTTTCCCTTATTTACAAATAACCACAATAAACGGTAAAGGGTTTGGTTTATTGATTTTTCCGTTCACTACTGTAATAATACTAAAAAAATGTTTATTAATTCGTTACCAAGAAAATAAGCACCCAAGTCCGTGTGTCTCTACCGTTCTGCCAACCCAGCATCTGGTAGGCCAATCCATTTAACATGTTGATGATGATCATCATCTTGGGGTTAAAAGCGCTAAACATCTAAGGTCATCGTGCCCTTACAACGTATACAATTTAAAATCCAAAAACTAAAATACGGGACACAAACCCGCTTAGTCTAAAACACTACAAAACAAGACAGCAAATTCTAAAAACCATCTAATGATAAATAAAACAATAAAAGAGTTAAACCACGTGTCAAGAACTGTACAACGCAAGAGACAAGAGCGCCAGATGTCCGCCGGATAGAAGAGCCCCCACGAAAACAGATAATATAAAATCAAAAAATAAAAGACGATCAGCGCATCAAATCCGCCGACTAAAACCACTGTCACTGATAAAACGTAAAATACATTCTACAGCATGCGCGTCGTCTGAAAAACGTTGGTTATGCCAACAGGCAGAGACACACGAACGCGCAATGGAGCTAAAACCTGACACTCTGCCAAAATGTGACGCAAAGTTAAGGGCGCATCACACTGCTCATAGAGTGGTGCGGGGTCACCCTGAGCAGGTGCTTATGGCTAAAAGGGCAATGACCGATACGTAAACGAGCTAAAATTACCACTTCCCGACGAGAAGAGGTACCACAGACTAACTGGAGAGGTTTAACCTCCCGCAACTTGTTCCCCCGGAGGGTCGTCTACTCATTGCGCCAAAGCGAGAGAATGCGGTGTCGTAAAATAACATACACATTTGTAGAGGGAACAACAGAGGTAAAACCTCTGGGTAATAAAATTGCCGAATTGGCAGCGGCGTCAGCAGACTCGTTTCCTGAGATACCCACTTGACCTGGAATCCACACAAAGGAGACGCTAATACCAGAAGCACCGAGCGAGTGGAGCAGGTCACGAATGCGCTGTACGAGAGGACGTTAGGTGTAAAGCGCGCGAATACCTTGAAGGGCACTCAGAGAGTATGTACAAACAACGTAGTGTCGTAAGTCGTGCCGCTGGATGCATAAAAGAGATTGATAAATAATAAAAAGTTCGGCAGTAAAAATCGAACATTGCTCCGGTAAACAAAAGGTAAAACTATGTTGACAAAAAGTGAAGGAAAACCCTACTCCAACATAAGTCTTAGATCCATCAGTATATATATAAAATGGAATTCCCCAAATTCTGCCTGAATTTCTAAAAAGGCTGATCTAAGGACTGAAGAAGGGGTCGGTCTCATTCCCCGGCATTGACGTTAACCCAAGGTGACAGTGAGCCTCAGCGCGCAACCAAGGAGGAAACCGTTCCCCCCCCCCTGGGAAGTGTCGGCACTGCCGTAACGTCCAAATGCCGAAGACAGTCGATATCGAACTCCTGGAGGGAGTAATACAGAGGAGCTAATTAAATACTGCCCATCAAGCGAATCCTCAAAAAATAACTCGAAGGACGGGGTGGTCAGACAAGCTTGAGAGTTGACATGCATAGCTGCCTAAAAGCATGACACGCTTGAAGCACAGCGGAGGCTCCGCAGCTTCGGCATACAGACTGGGTACAGGCTGGTAGGAAAGACCCCTGTAGTAACACTTATGCCACGATGGTGAATGGCATTCAGGCGACGTAACACAGATGGAAGCGCGGATGAATAGACAATGCACCCGTAATCAAGCTTGGATCGGACAAAAGTGCGATAAAGACGCAGAAGGACGGTCCGATCATCTTCCCAATTTGTGCCACTTAAAACACGTAAAAGTTTAAGGAACGGTCACACTTTGCTTTTAAAAATTAAATGTGCGAAGTCCAGCTCAACTTTCAATTTAAGATCAACATCAACATTTTTGCCTCATCTGCAAATGGAAGACTATACAACCCAAGATGGAGGGAGGGCAAAGGGAAAGCCTTCCGGCCCCAGAAATTTATACAGACGGATTTCTCGGCGGAGAAACTAAAGTCGTTAGCGTTACTACAGGCATAGAGAGGGTCAATACAGCTCTGGAGACGCGTTCGAGCAGACAGGTCCACCGTGAACTGCAATAAATAGCAAAATCGTCAACGAAAAGGGACGATGAAATACCAGGTGGAACTCACGCAACACTGGAGTTGATAGCAATCGCAAAATGTGTGACACTGAGTACAGAGCCCTGCGGTACACCATTCTCTTGAATAAAGCGAATAGATTAAACCGAGCACACACGTATACGAAAGACGCGATCCGTCATAATTTCCCGAAGAAATATGTGAAGACGACCGCCCCTCCAAAAGTATCAGGTCAAAATGCACACTTTCTCAGAAATCCGTTCATAATATGCGTCGGCAGAGATACCAGATAGTCGACGGTAGAGCGATGGCGACGAAACCCGCACTGGGCTTTCACCATAAGGTTCTCAGACTCCAGTCTGCATGTCAACCGCTCATTGTTCATGCGCTCCATTACCTTGCAAGTGCAACTGGTGAGATGGTTAAGGATGTAACTGGAAAGTAGTTGGCAATTCTTCCCAAGCTTAAATATTGGGACGATGGTGGATTCGCGCCAAACAAATAAAACGCCTCTTGCCAAATACGGTTATAGATCTGCAAGAGAAGGAGTTTACTGTCGGCTGGAAGGTTCCTCAAAATCAGGACATGGAGTGGAGTGCTTAGAGAAATGGAGAGCGTACTCCAGCTCCCTCATTGTGAAAAGTTTATTATAACACTCCTCATAAGGAGACCGAAAACTATAGGTCTCGGAATCTAACCGGTCTTTAAGAGTGCGAAAGCCGGCGGAATAATCATCAGAACCGCAAACCGCCTCAAAGGCAACACGCAGAGGGTTAGCAATGTCAGCCGGATGCAATATGGTGGCAGTGGGAACCTGATGGTCAGTCACAGTACATTGCGACACTTTACCGAGAAGCGACGAAGTTTATCCTAAACTTGAGGAAGGCGTAAAACGATTAAAATACCCAACAAAACGAGTCCAGTATGCTTTGTTGTTATCCTGAATAATGCGACGAGCACTGGAGCGCGATTGTTTAATAGTAACCAATTTATCCAGTACAGGATGTCGCCGAAACACGCAGTTCTACGGCACGAACGGTGTCCTGACAGTCCTCGGTCCACCACGGAATAGGTATACGCCGAGGGTGGGAGGAAGAACGGGGAATTATGCATTCGGCGGCAGACATAATCGTAGAGGTAAGGTGCAGCACCATTTGGATAACGTCAGTGAAGGGCTGGTCCTCAAAGCACACGAGGCTGGAATATCGCCTCAGTCGGTTATTTGGAATTGCCAGGTAGGTGATCTGGAATTCTGGACATGGTGATAAAGAAGAGAAACGATAAAGCGTAATGGTCGCTGGAGTGGGTGTCAGCGACGACGTTCCACTGCAGACGACAAGCAAGCTGGATGGAGCAAACGGCAAGGTCCAAGTACCAGAGGAATGAGAAAGAAATGTAGGCTCACCTGTATTGCCAATGGAGAGATTGAACTGAGCAATAATATCGGAAAGAAGCGTTTCCCTTGCACAAGCCCTTGGCGAACCCCACAGGGAGTAATGGGTATTAAAATCTCCCTACACAGGAAATGGTGTTCGGAGAGCGGAGAGGAGATGTCGATTGTCCGCATTAGCGAGGGGAGACGATAGAGATGCATAGACGGACCAAATAGCAAAGACAAAGCCTGGTAATTTCAGCCTATCGGCAAACAGCTTGCAAGTCGGACTTGTGAGGGTCTGAAAATGAACGTTGGTACGCACTAATAGCATGACACCTCCATGAGTAGGAGTATCCTTATCCGGTGCAAGATCGTAGAGATCCGGAGTATACCCTCGAGATCAAAAGGATCGTGAGGGCGAAGCTTGGTCTCCTGCAAACACACGACCATAGGTGAATGGGAAAGCAACAAAAGTTGCAGTTCCGCCCTGTGCGATCGTACACCACGTAAATTCCAAAGTCAGAATAGCCATGAATAAAAGGGGTAAACTGTCTACTTAGAAGGGTGGCTCAAAGTAACCTTCTCCCTAACCTTGGGGCTCAGTCTTATGGTATGACTCCATAGGCTCCTCGAAGGGAGGGTCAAAGCTCACAGTGCCAGAAACCAATTCAAGCGCCGAGAATCGGTTCTCGTGGCAATAGGTGGCGAGTGCCGCTGATTGCGGATTTTCCCAAGAGCGTCTTTGAACTGCACCTCCGAGGAGCAGAAGGTGAACTTTTCTTACCGCGCGCACGCGGAGAGTCTTTAAGAAAATCTTCCTTACGAAGTTTCTGCTTGGAATTCTTCTCAGTGCCTTGAGATTTCAGTACCTTAGGATCAGCTTTAGATGGCTTGATAACTGGGCCAGAGATGGACTGCCGGATGGTAGTTGCGGTTAAGGCAGTCATGTTCCAGGTCTGAGTTTCAGCATCCTTCCGGGATACTGGCGAGGCAACAGCAGAGCTAAATGTACCCGATCGAAGGAGTGCAGCTTGATGCGTATGGTAATGCCTCCGGACTTCAGCGAAGAAGAGTTTCTCCTTTAACCGGAACTCCTGGATCGCCTTCTCGTTCAAATACCGCGGGAAATTAGCGAATAACGAAGAATGAGACCCTATGCAATTTACGCAGACAAGAGCGGATACACAGGCACCATCGTATGAGGGCTGACCACATGAGGCACAGATGGAAACGGCACTCTTACAATAGACTTGAGTATGCCCAAAACGTTGGTATTTGAAACAACGCAGTGGTGTGGGAATATAGGGCCGCAACACAATATGTTCGTACCCTGCTGAGATACTCGTGGGCAGATCCACAGCATCAAAAGTTACAAAGAGGGTACGAGCGGGTACCAACACTCCGTCGCGTTTAGCCTGCACTGGATGAATCGCTGTTACGTTCGGATCGGAAAGATATTCGACCAGTTCATCGTCCAACATATCATTGAGGCTATGAGTGGTAACGACGCCTCGGCAGGAATTCAAGGTGCGGTGCTTCTCAACACCGATCGAATAATCGTGGAAAAGCGGTGGCGCCCAACAAGGTCTTACTTTGTTGATCGGACTTGCTTTGAACCAGCAATGAACCATTTCGAAGTCGAGTGCAGGAATGAACCGAACCAGCAATTGAGCTAATGCAGCTCTGGATAATAAAAGGTTTCACCTTCTCAAAGTTTTGTCCTTATGCTCTTCGCGTATTGACTAAGTAGCAACCAGATGTCGTTGTGGCTACTTCCGTTACAATTACTTTTCGGCGCTTCTGGTTAGAAATGGACAAAAAGGGCTCCATAGCGAAAGAAATCATCCATCCATTGCAACCGTCACCGACCTCAGGCTCTGACGTCCCGGGCGTTACTCTGGCTTGGGTGAGTGGCCAATCTATACTAGTCTCACCCCAGAGTCACACCTCCCAGTACATAGACAGACGGACCCAATGGCCTTGGGGAGTCAGCAGCTCATGCATCCCCGCGGTACTGCAGTTGAGCAGCGGATACCAACACACACCCTACATGACGACCCCCACTCACCCAGCTGCGCACCCAGTACGCGGGTATCCTTCAGGCTGTGTCCACGATGGCGAGGGGCGGCATGGAACGAAATGTAAAGAACGCACGAGAGCCTACGTTGTGTCCCCGGTTACAAGGACGAACCCACCTCGACCAGACGAGGGTGGAGAGATGACGATGGCGATGAGAGGCTCCAGATCCCGGGCGCGCCAAACCTGTACATAAAATGAGCCCCTGGGGGGTTAAAATGTTTAGGAGCAGTACATAATGTAATAAATGCTCAACGATATCATTTAAGTATTACAAAATATTCAGAATGCCGCTAAAATTTAAATTGCTGGAAGAGCTTCGATAACTCTATAATTCTAAATACTATATCCCTTAAACTACTTCATGGCATTTTATATGCATGCATTTTACTCCACGATTTAGTCTGGAGAAAACTCCATAAGCCGAACGGAGAGTTACATTGTACTAAGCTAGCCAGAGAACTTGCTGTCCCAAAAATAGTGTATCAAGCTTTGCGCAGTAACTAAAATTAATTATAATCTTAAATGCGTAGCATGTATGCTTAGTCCTTAGTCATCAATATGTAAATGATCCGGAACAACTCAAGCGTGAAGTGAGGAACATGAGCAGGATGGGGTGAGGTAGCGTATTGGGGTGTTGTTTGACTGTGAGGTCGTATACAATCCGCTTTGCCACTGGAGGTACAATACACTTGTGTCTCTCGATGCCTGTGCAATAATTGCTTTATCACCATCACTACACTGTACTGCCCACAGCAGCAAATATGACAGTGCAGTGCCGTTTTATTTACATCGACAGTATTGTGTTTATCGAATTCTATAATAAAATTTAACATACACTGGTTGCTAAAATGCCCCGGACGCTTAGCCTGGACGCTTAGCATGGTAAAAATCAAATAAAAATTATCATATTAAAATGGAACGTATCTCAGAACACAAATTATGCAATAGGCATACAAATACATTAGGGAGTAAGCTTAGAGTTCTAAATGAACTTGAAACCTAAAACAATCTTGTTTTTAGGTGAAATTGACACTATTCATTGTGATTTATAAATTTACGTCACTTTGAATTTCGAAGGCCGGGAGAAACAAGAGGCGTTGACTGCAGCTACTCCTTCTTGACCCCGTTACCTCACTTCACGTCGAACAGTAAAACAGACGGAAGTTGAGCAGTATACATCTCTTTGCGTACTCATACTGAGCAGTTGTACGGTAACAGTCTAATTCAGAACCTCATGCTCAGTAGTTGCACTGGTATAGTCGTCATGCACAAATCAGTTAGCACGCGAAAACTATTATGAAGCATCTTTTCCGAGTTCAAGAAAGCATCATGTCTGCATTCATGCAACGATTTGCAGCTTCAATTAGTATTACCTTTAGCAAGGTTCATATGTATCATGTACACTAGAAAGGTTATGAAACAGCGTATGCTAATATTATGGCACGTCATACACCTACTTCAAGTAAGCAGTCGCGAAGTCAAATGGGACTTGTGGGCCAGATATATTACTCCATGGAAATTCTCCCGAACACAACGTTTGGTACGCTATGAGACCAGCTCCCAAAGTAGAAACGTGGTTGGATTCCGAGTGAGACTATATTCAGGCGGATACACTTAAAAGACGAGAGTAAAGCCATAGGCAAAATGATCATTGGTTTAGAATATATTCGCCTCCTCACCCATATTCACTTCAGTATTAAATATTCATGTTAAAGTCATGCCAGATATTCAAATGATACTGAAATTTAAGGAAGAGTAATGGGCAGTTTTGGGTATGGGCATTGCCCATTTCATTTAATGTAAATGGTGATAATTCATCTGCCACATGCATATTTCCAATTTGTACAAAGTTTCATGTTGTGAAGGAATTCCGAAATTGTGATAACAGGAATAGTACAAATGGATGTACGTGATATAAAGACTGTTAGTGTTTTAGAAATATTTCACCACGTTACGTTTAGCTATCATACTTATTACGCAAATTAAATATGTTTTACATGTATTCGTTACAACGGCTAGAAAAGCATACATGCCAAATCTTAAATTATGTAATTTGAAAATGTCATTGTTGTATGCTTAATTCACAAATTGTGCATCAAGGCAAACACAGTTAAAGTCGTTCAATATTAGTAAAATTGTGTATTTGTACTGGTTGTCACCCTGGGGATAACCTCATACATTATCTCAGGCTTAGCACGTTGGAGTTTTCTTGAATTGTCATTGTAAAGATTAAATATGAAAATAGGACACTACAGTAAGGTGGTGATGAATTAGGCTGAACTACTGAGCAAGAGTATAAGCAGCCGCGGAGTTGTGTTGGGAGCACATCTGTAGTGTGACCAGAAATCGCGGTTTGCTTCCAGTAGTGCAATATCGTCAATTGTGGTATCGCTTACTGAGATCAATTTAGTTAATGGTAGTTAATGGCCATTGAATGTAAATCTTGGCACATGCGTAAGTTGCTTTATTCGTATTACGAATTAGGAAGGTATTGCTGGATATGTTTAAAAATTATTATGGATTATTGTACAAATGTATGTTGTGTAAATTGAACTTGTGTATATAGCAAATTTAAAATGTATCCTGTATTTCAGTTGGAAGCATTGACTAAGCAAGAATTGTGGCATGAGTTACTGACACGAGGGGTTAATGTTGAATAAACGGAAACATGGCCATCGTTGCTTCGCAAGCTAAAGGTGGTATTGCAAGAGGAAAATTCGAATCCAATGGTAGCCGCAGAGCTAAGTGCTGAACTACGTCACGATGAGCTAAATTTATGTTCGTTTGAGCAGCAAGCAGATTTATTTGCACAAATCCCTCTGCCAAAAAGGGGGTTTAATAGCAGGATTGAATTATATGAAGATTATTACACGTATCTGCGAAAGAAAATCTGCCACATATATAGAAATTTCAAAGTTTAATGGATTCAATTGTGGAAATTATTGACAGAGTTAATAGCTCTGCATTTGCAAAATTTGAGATTCAAAATGAAGCAGAACCAAATTCGAACGAATTGGATAATGCAGTATGAACAAAAATAGTTGCAGTAGATTAACATTTAAATTCATTACTTTATTTGGAATTTGCCAAAATCAAATTTCCAAATCCATCAGAAATTTTTAACTCAAATGCCAGAATGTAAATTGGATTCACCTGTACAATATTGTCACGTAAGTTGTTGAGGGTTATAAATGGTTATGTCTAGGCTCATTTATTTATATTATGGACACCTATTTATTTTGGTAAATTTATACTTTTTATACATTCTTATATAAATTATATATTTTTGAACTTCTAGACTTCTGGATTACAAACAACAGCTAACACTCTTAGGATCAGCAAGAGTAACCACTTCCTATGATAATCCTAAAAGATTTTACCATGACATGAGCTTCCTCTGGCGTACGTGCAGCTTTGCAAAGCTTGAGCTGCACTCTGAGCTGTCATGCGTCCCTAGGAATGTTCTAGAACAAATTGAATGCTTTGCTGCTATTGGCTGTTACAACTCAAGCCTATGGCGTTAGTGCACCATATTTGGTAAAGCTTACAGCATGTTTGCTGCGACCCCCCTAGGCAAGGACGACAGAATTGCGTTGCGGGGTTCTCTTTATTCTGGTCGGCGCTTGACACGACGCTCAACAACTGCGTTACGTCTCGTCCAGGGTAGGGGAAAACTTATATTATGTATTTCACTTTGTAAACACCTATGTTCTAAAAGTATCTTCAAGACAGATGAAACTAGTAGCAAGCCGAACATTGCGGGTTCTGTAGCCCACGACAGCAGTACATTACAGATTCAATAAATGGGCCAACCAACTGATACCACAGTTGTCTCAACCCTCTCTGTGCTTTCCTTATAAGCAGTTACCACCTCCGTCAGGTCGCAACAATATTTTAATATGCTATTATGGGTGATAGAATTATAGCAGACTGCTACTTATTTAGTATTAATTAGACTCCTTTGTTAGGCTTATTAAAAACTAAATTTATTTTTTCACAATTTGCAGAGTTAAATGAAATTCAGAATTTGAAGAATTTATCATGGCATTTATAAGTCGTTATTTTCCTAAAACACAACTTCATGTCTTGACTGGAGAACATTATTTTCGTTCGCTACTTGAAGGCGAATATTCATCCGAGTTTCTTAGGAAATTTAAGATTATCACATGAGTTTCGTTACTTCTGTATTCGGAGGAAGAAACAGTACTGCATGTATTGTCAAATTCAATCGATCCTAAAGTTAGATATATATATATATATATATATATATATATATACTATATACTGCACAAAGTCCTGATTTTAAGCCAATAGAACAGCATTGAGATCTTTTGGAACGCCGACTTCGTGCCAGGCCTTACCGGCCTACATCGATACCTCTCTTTAGTTCCGCACTCCGTGAAAAATGGGCTGCCATTCACCAAGAAACCTTCCAGCACCTGATTGAAAGTATGCCTGCGAGAGTGAGCGCCGTCACCAAAGCTAAGGGCGGGCCAATACCATATTGAATTCCAGCATTACCGATGGAGGGCGCCACAACATGTACGTCATTTTCAGCCAGGTGTCCGGATACTTTTGATCACGCAGTGTGGGTCGCACCACAGATTTTGGTGTGTGAAAATTTTAATGGAAAGCTACGATGCGAGTCATTTATCTTATAGATGTATCACACATCACACATGCAGCTCGAAGAATGGTGCACGTTGAGACGGGAGTTGCATACACTGATAGGAACTGAACAGAAGGAATCACGTACTGCTTGCAAGGGAGGTATTTAAACATCAGGGGTTGGCTGACTGGGCTGGCCCTGAAGGACATACGCCAATATCCCTGGCGAGACCTATAGCTGTATCAGGTGTTGAGGGAAGACATTTGCCGATTTGAATCGAATTGTTGTGCGTCATAGACAATTGCATCCAGTAGACAAAGTGTTTTAAAAATTTCAGAATCTCATATGGATAATTCTGCCAAAGCAGTATCTAAATCTGAAAAGTCTTCACTACATACTTAAATTTATTCGAAAGTAACACTTTTCAATTCGAGCTTGCGGTAGAAGCCCACATACTTTCCCAGCTTTTTGATAGAACATTCACTGATATTAAATATAAAAATATTTTGCATTATTTGAACGATTTGTGTGTCTATTCGAACATCTTTGAAGCACATACAAAACATTCGGCTGAAGTTCTGAAGCGTTTAGGACAGACCGGGTTAACTGTAAATCCTACTAAGGTTATATTTTTGTCTTCTTGGTTGAAATTATTGGGACATGTTATTAGTAAATATGGAATTCGCGTTGATCTGCAGAATCGGGAAAATTCGTGAATTGCGGTGCCTAAAAATGCAAAAGGAATTGCTCGTTTTGTAGACATGCTTCAATATTTTGTAATATGTCCCTGATTACGCAGAGAATGTACCTCCCTTGAATTTATTGAGAGTAAGGGCGTGAAATTTAAGTGGGGAACGCAAAATCAACAGGAGCTTGATAGGTTAAAACGAGCTCTAATTTCACTACCAGTTCTAGCAATTCCTGACTTCGATAAAATCTTTATTTTACAAATAGATGCTTTCAGTAGGGCAATGCCATTATTATTATTGCAACAATATTCTGAAGCTCGTCGCGTAATAACATAAACTTCACGCAAGCTTACTGCTGCAGAATCAGCTTTCTACTTGGGCGTTAGAGATTTGGGCTGTTTTATATGGTTTGGAAAACTTGAGCTTATATTTGGAACACTTAAATTTCATTTTGGAAACCGACAGTCAGGCTCTCAGTTTAGTATTGGCCATACCAAAATGGGGAGGAAATATTGCATTCCGGGCATTAAAAATATCTACTTTTAACTTCACGTGTGACATATCCGCTGAAACCTTAACTGAGGAGTTATCAAAATGTTTGTTACATTGAATGAACCGAGTGTTATTTCACCTGAAGCTGCAGAGCCTATCTCAACTGACAGTGGCATATGTTGTACAGTATTAGCAGCTTGTCCATTAGCAGTTAGCGACTTGGCAAAATTTCAATATCAGGAAGAGCAGCTAGCTGGCATTACTGATAAACTGCAGGCAAGAGACCTGCGTGGTCCGTAAAACTTAAGAGAAATATTTTATGTTACATCGATTGCAAAGTTCGTTGTTAAATTGTGCCTCGTGATTTGCTAAAAGATATGATTTTTCAGTATTTTCATAGGGCTCCTTATGGTGCGCATATTGAAGTATTTAAGACAATTAATAAACTTTGTGAGTAATTTATTGAGAAGATATGAATACCGACATAAAATAAGAAACCAGAACTTGCGAAGTTTGTAAAAATGCCATAACCAGCAAGTTGGGTGGTTAGCTCCTAATGTTGCCCACAACCTTTGCTGAAAAAATACACTATGTGATCAAACGTATCCGGACACCCCACAAACATACATTTTTCATCTTAGGTGCACTGTGCTGCCACCTACTACCTGGTACTCATTATACGCGACCTCAGTAGTCATTAGACATAATTAAACAGCAGAAAATGGGACGCTCCGTGGAAGTCACGGACTTCGAAAGTGGTCAGGTTATTGGGTGTCACTTGTGTCAGAAGTCTTTACGCGAGATTTCCACACTCCTAAACATCCCTAGGTCCACTGTTTCTGATGTGATAATGAAGTGGAAACGTGAAGGGACATGTATAGCACAAAAGAGTAAGGCCGACCTCGTCTGTTGACTGACAGAGACCGCCGACATTTAAAGAGGGTCATAAAGAGTAATAGGCAGACATCTATCCAGAACATCACACAGGAATTCCAAACTGCATCATGATCCACTCCAAGTACTATGACAGTTAGGCGTGAGATGAGAAATCTTGGATTCCATGGTCGAGCGGCCGCTCATAAGCCACACATCACGCAGGAAAATACCAAACGATGCCTCGCTTGGTGTAAGGAGCGTCAACATTACACGATTGAACAGCGGCAAAACGTTGTGTGGAGTGACGAATCACGGTACACAATGTGGCGATCCGATGGCAGGGTGTGGGTATAGCGAATGCCAGATGAACGTTATCTGCCAGCGTGTGCAGTGCCAACAGTGAAATTCGGAGGTGGTGGTGTTATGGTATGGTCGTGTTTTTCCTGGAGGGGGCTTGCACCCCTTGTTGTTTTGCGTGGTACGATCACAGCGCAGACCTACATTGATATTTTAAGCACCTTCTTGTTTCCCACTGCAATTTGGGGATGGCGAGTGCATCTTTCAACACGATCGAGCACCTGTTCATACTGTACGGGCTGTGGCGGAGTGGTTACACGACAATAAAATCCATGTATTGGACTGGCCTGCAAAGAGTCCTAACTTAAATCCTATAGAACATCTTTGGAATGTTTTAGAACGCCGACTTCGTGCCAGGCCTCACCGACTTACACCGATACCTCTCCTCAGTTCCGCACTGCGTGCAGAATGGGCTGCCATTCCCCAAGAAACCTTCCAGCATGTGATTGAACGTATGCCAGCGAGAGTGAACGCTGTCATCAAGGCAGCCAAGGATGGGCCAACAACATATGGACTTCCAGCATTTTCAGGGGTATCATTATCATCGTTGGTTGTTAAAGATCTTTTTAGGGGAGGAAGCTGTGACGTTTAAAGTTGCGTCACTTTGAATTTCGAAGGTCGGGTAAAACAAGAGGCCGTCGATTGCAGCGACTGCTTCACACCGTTACCTTCACTGCGCGTCGTTAAAGAACACGGAAATTGAGCAGTATACTTCTCTCTACGCACTCTTGCTGAGCAGTTGTACTGAGGCAGCCTGATTGAGAACTTCATGCTCAGTAGTTGCACTGGTATAGTGGTCATGAACTATCGGCATTCCTGTAACGATTTTCGGCTTTGTTAATACTGTCACTAGCAAGGTTCGTGTGTAGCATGTATGATAGAAAGGTTAAAACAGCATATACTAATATTGTGGCACGTCAGACATCTATTTCAAGTGAGCAGTCGCCCGAAGTCAAATGAGACTTGTAGGCCAGATGTATTACTCCATGGGAAATCTCCCGAATACAACGTTTTGTGCGCTACGAGATCAGCACCCAACGTAGTAACATAGTTGGATTCCGAGTGCGGCTATATCCAGGCGAATATACATTATAATACCAGCGAAAAGCCACTGAAAGGATAATCTTTGGTTTTGACTGTATTCGCCTTCTCAGCCATACCAAACGGATAATATTAACTTCATTATTAAATCTTCATGTTAAGTTACGTCAGGTACTCATTGAAATTTAAGGAAGAATCTGATGGGTAGTTTGAAATGTTTTCATTGTTCATTTAATTTAATGCTACATGTTAACAACATCGGCTGCTATGTGTATATTTCCAATTTGTACAAAGTTTTAGGTTGTGAAGGAATTCCGAAATTGTGATAACAGGAATGTTACAAGTGGACATACGTGGTATATACTGTTTTAAAAACATTTCACCACATTACGTTAAGTGAGTTAAATTCAGAAAGTTGTTTTTAAAGTCGCGTGAACCCACAGAACTTTGGGAAAGAGAAGGAATGTAGTTTATCATATTTATTACTGAAACGAAATATGTTTTATATGTATCTATTATGGCAGTTAGTAAAGCAATAGCATTAAATCTTTAGTTACGTAATTTTAAGATGTCATGTTGTATCCCCAATTCACAATTTGTACATGGAAGCATACAAACCTAAGGTCATTCAATGTTACTTAAATTGCGTATCTGCACTGGTTCCCACCCTATGGATAAACGCATCTATTATCCCAGGCTTAGCAAGCAGGAGTTATTCTTGAATTGTAATTGTAAAGATAACTTGAAAATAGGTGACTACTGTAAAGTGGTCATGAATTGAACTGAACCACTGAGAGCAAGAGGTGGGTGGTCTTGACAGTTGTGGTGGGGTGCAGCAGAAGCAATAAGGGGATTTAAGTCTTTATCTACCATAGAAATATCTTGGTCCAATTATTGCATTATCCAATCCCTTCGAATTTGCTTCCATTTCATTTTGAATCTCACATTTTGCAAATGTAGAGGTACTAACACTGTCAATAATTTCCACACCTGAATGCATTAAACTTTGAAATTTGACTTTATTTGGGCCTTTCTTTTCTCAATGACGCGTAATAATCTAATTTTTCAGTAACTCAATCTGTCCTTTAAACTTCTTTTTTGGGCATAAGCGATTTGTGTGTGTGCAAATAAATCTACTTGCTGCTCAAACGAACATAAATTTAGCTCACCCTGAGGTAGTACAGAACTGAGGTCCTCGGCCAAGCTTGCTTCCGTTGCATTCGAACTTCCTCTTGTTATGGTACTACCACCTTCAGCTTACGAAGCAACGATGACCATGTTTCCGTTTCTTCGAAATGAACTACTGTATCAATAGCTCATGCCGTAATCTTGCTTAGTCAAAGCTTAAAAAAAAAAATCACAGGATCCGTCTTAAATTTGAATGTTTACATTATACATTTATACCATAACCCAGAATAATTTTTCAAGATATCCAGCTTTCTAATTCGTAATAGGAATAAAGATATTTTCGACTGCGCAAAAATTTAAAGTCAATGGCCATTAATTACGATTAACAAAATTAATCTCAATAAGCGGTATGACAATTTGCGATATTGCACTACTGTAAGCAAACCGCACTTTCTGCTAATACTACTATTGCCGCGGCTAATTACACTTTGCTCAGTGGTTCAGTTCAATTCATGACCATCTTACAGTAGTCACCTATTTTTGAGTTATCTTTACAATCAGAATTCAAGAAAACTCCCGCGTGCTAAGCCCAGGATAATGGAACAACGTATCCCCAGGCTGACAACCAATACAAATATGCAATTTAACTACGATTGAGCTATTGTAACCGTGTCTGCTTACATGTGTATATTGTGAATTGGGGATACGGCAATGACATATTGAAATCGCGTAACACAGTTTTTAATATTATTGCTTTACTATCTGTAAGAATGAATACACATAAAACGCATTTAATTTGAGTAATAAATATGATAAGCTACATTATTTCTCTCTTCCATAGTTATGTGGAGTAAGGTACCTTCGAATACAACTATTTGAATTCAATTCACTTAACATAACGTGGTGAAACATTTCTAAAACACTATCAGTCTTTATATCACGTAGGTCCACTTATACTATTCTTGTTAGCACAATTTTGGATTTCTTTCACAACATAAAACTTCGTTCAAATTGAAAACATACAGGTAGCACTGAATTATTAACATTTTACATTAAGTGAAATGGACAATACCCACATGTAAGACTATCCATCGCTCTTTCTTAAATTTCGTGTAATTTGACTATCTGGCATGACTTTAACCTGAAGAAGTGAATATTACCAATTTAGTATATCTGAGGAAACGAAAGAACGCCTTTTCCAGGCATTTTACTGGTCTTTTTTGATGAATATCATTCTGGATATAGCCGCACTCGGAATTCAACCACGCTCTGCTACCATTAAAGATGCAAATCGTTTTAGGAATGACGACTATAACAGTTTAACTGCTCAGCATTAAGTTCCCAATCGAACTGCCGCCGTACAACCCCTCAGCATGAGTACGCAAAGAAAAATATGCTGCCCAACTTTCGTGTTATTTAGTAAAATATGGTATCAGAATTTCATCGAAGACGCAAATGTAACTTCAGCCGGACTTACAGTTAACCCGGCTTGTGCTAAACGCTTCAGAACTTCAGGCAAATGTTCCATATGTCCTTCAAAGGCGTTCGAATAGACGCACCAATCGTCCAAATAATGAAACATAGATTTAAACTTAGTATCACTGAAAAGTTGGGAAAGCACCTCGGGTCCTATCGTAATTCCTAATGAAAGAGTGTTAAATTTGAATACATTAAAGTCTGCAGCGAAGGCTGTAAGTCGCTTTGATCTCTGGGTTATACGAATCTGGTAACAAGCACTGTTTAAATCCAAAGTACTAAAAACACGTGCTTTCGCCACCAATGATAGTTTTTTATAAAAATCGCAGAGATGTCGATTCTATTTTAATGCGCGTATTTAATATACGATAATGCACTACGACATCTCTATCTCCCCAGGTTTCAAAATTATAAAGGAAGTACTTGAATAGTTCAAAGATGTTTCTCTAATAACACCATTCCTTAATATTTCCTGTATTTTACTTTTCATTATAGCCAATCTCGCGGTGATAAGCGATATGGATTATTTTACCGGCCTTTCATGTATGAACTCAATGTCATGTTCTATCATATTGGTTTTACCTAATTTCGGCGTTAACACATGTGAACGATTTTTCAATAATTTATATAGTTGGTTTCTCTGCACAAGGGACAAATGATGTAATTTCATCAATGTTTTATTCTTGCTCTGAATATTAATTTCATGATCCAATATACAAGCAATGAGAATTTCAAGAAATGGACCATTATCACAATTAATTTCTATTTCAACCTGTAGCTGTGGTTTCTATTTCAATAATATTGAAACAGGCAGTTTCTTAACCACAAAAAATGTAAAAATCCCACCTGAATGGGCACATAGGAATTACCAGTTTAACGCCACCATAAGTATACAGTGGCTCACCCACTACTGTAACGCAATTTATATCATTTGCAAAGGTAGTTAACTTCACAGATTTGACAAAATCCAAGTCAACTGATGAGATGATACTGTCGATGAAATGTTTGCGTAATGTTATAATTATATTTATTTTAAAGAAACTTATTTGCATATAATTATGCAGTGTACGAATATTTTACCCAAAATTTAATATTGTGCCTGTTTAGAAATTTCAGCAGAATTTTTCATTCCGCGGTTCGCATTTTTTATATGTAGTGGATTTCATTTTTAGATTTGTTCCTCCTACTTACACATTTTTATATATTAGACTAGGTGTTTGTCTGTATAGACTAGCAAAAATACTAAAAAATGCATCTAAACCTTTAAGCAGCAGTTTGTTGTGCTTTACTCATTGGTCCGCAATGTTTAATGATGGATAAAAATTAAAGCTGAACCAAGAGCATAGATAACTTATTTTTCTATAGTTAAAGTAAATACTTAAATATATTTTTACTGCATTGGGGTATTAGAATATATAATTGTTAAATAACACAACGCAGGGGAAATCTACAAGTTTATAAAATTTACATTAATTAATAGTATAATTGTGAAACTATTTAGGGTTTATTAAAGTGAGAAAGTATAGAGCTATGCAATTTTCTACAACACTGGCAAGTGTCCCGAAAAGCTTAAAATAGGTGTCTTTTGAATTGCATTATTCCTTAAGGGCATAAAATAAAACGAAGAATTTCATTCTTGTACCTATATGGAAGTCACTCTCTTTGGCATCTGTTAAGACTTCATTTAGTCACCATTTTTAACTAATATGTACTTTAGTTTTCCTGTCATTCATCCTATTTTTGCATAGATACATGTGCCTGCATTCAAAATACACATATGAATTTCTTTTTAAAGGACATATTGCCAAAAGTAATTTTTATTTACACCATAACAAAAAAACCTGAATAACTAAACAGTTTCAGGTATGAGAATTACTGATTTTTCAAATGCATCGTGTTAAACAGGAAGTTTCTGTTTAGTGCACACAGTGTATGCCATTCAATTGCTTATGCTAAATAAGGGCCCTGAAGTCAAATATCCCAATATTTAATTTTGCTTTCAAAACTGTGTAACGAAATTTTGTTATGCTTGTAAATAAAATTGCCATAAATGATTATTAGTAGAAAAAGTACAATAGTATGTAAAGATATTTTAACTTATCAAAGAAACTACCTCCAAAATTATATCTTTCTTCTCAACTTGTGGTACATGGGGTTTTGTTTAACTCCCATGTTTCATCTAACTAAGCGAGATGGCGCCGCGGTAACGTGTGCGACTCGCATTCGGGAGATCAGAGATTCAAACCCCCGGGACAGACCAATCCCAGCGAAGGGTTTTTCGCGCTTTTCCTCCGTCGCTAGCCGAGTGCTGGATGGATAAGTTGATCTTTTCATTGCTGTACTCGATGTCCTTCTTCTTCGCCGCCATATCAGCCACTGGACTGATCACCCATCCTGGTTATGCTATGATCCAGAGTTTGCTTGCAAGTAAAGTTTGTAAGTCCTAAAATCTGGAAGGTAATCCGTTATAGAAAAAGGCGTTTTTGTATCGAGCATATCTCATGATCGAAGTTCTTCAACTGATAAAATCTCCCGCTTTAGCTAAAATTTGTGTAAATAACTTGCATTAAAGTATCTATATTTGTATCAAGTAAGCCTTTGCTTATGTGCTAGATTGTGTAGTTTCAGCAAAAGTAGTTTCAATTTGTATGTTAGATATTCTAAGTTAAATTTTAAAATGTGCATAAATTAAACGAATGAATGTGCTCATTATTTGATTACACCGACACTATATATTAACAAAATGGTAAAAAATTAATAATAAAAGAAACCAAACAGGAAACAAAAGCATTAGTTACAACTAAAAACTGCGGTTTTTAGATAAAATGGTAACTACTTTTATGTTTATAGGTTACATATGTATACGGGTTTCGTTTATTGGCAACGACAAAGGTTTTGTCTAGTTTTGTGAAAATACGAGTAATAATCGCGAGGGAATTGCAATCCTAGTCGGAACGACGCTGCGATTTTTTGCTTAAAACGTTGCTAAAGGTTGCCATGATGAATTTATTGGCGCAGACCCAAAATACTGTTTTCGGGGATTTTGACAGCTTTGGACAGTATCTATTATTATTTTTGTTTTGTTCAATCATATATTCGATTCTTGCTTTGTTTGACGGATAAGGAATACATTTTATAATGCATTATGTTTTTTAAAGTGAGGGAAACTCAAAATTATATGAATGAAATTGTTTTAGAATGTGTATCCTCTGCACGAAAAATGAAAGCTGTAATTTCATTAGCTCAGAATTTCAATATCAATACGTGCCAGCTATTACCACAGTCTTGTCTTTCAATGACATTGTTTCATATTGCCCCATTTAACACAAAGAATTCTTCTTATCTGTTTTTGCAGGCTGAAGAAACATGCTCAGTTGGAGCCTTGTTGCAAGGAGCAGGGTTATGTACCCCAAGAGCACCGGAGAGCCATGCTGTTGGCTCCGAGTGCTTGTTTTGCCGCAAACGTTGATGACCAACACAAGGGCGCTTGTGCATACAATTACTGGCTGGAGTATCGTGAATCCACGGAGATTTGTTGTTTCCAGCGATATCATATTAGCGTTGCTATTGGATTCTATTGACCCTGTCATGTTTTGCCTATCTAATGCTGCATACAAAATGCCCTGCCTCTCTGTCCATACAGATTATAAAACGGAAATTGAAACTGCATTACAAGGAATCAAGCAAAGGACGTGATCTCCGCGCTCTGTGTTTCCATTGTTTTGCTTTCCCTTTATCTTCTCTCTGGCTACGTGATTTGGACTCCATTCGGAGATTATATTGCCCTATCTCTGAGTGGAGCATCTGTGACGTCCAACAATGTCTATAAAGTTTATCTTTTACGATCTGGATGAAGTTATTATCTTTAGTTTATTTCTTGTAATATCCTATGTGATATATTATAAATCTGGTTTAAATTCTGGGTTTAGGGTAATAGGTATTTTAGGCTCAGTACGTGCTAAAGACGCTGAAGTCCACGGTTCATCCACAATTTAACTTCACCAGCGTTCGTCCTCTTTGAAATAGCAGAAAAATGGTATTATTTATGTCACTAAAAAGTCTCTGAGGCGAATAATTTTCTATAAAGCCTTCATACAGATTTTTTCGAAGAAGACAGTCTTAACCTCTGTATACATAAAGTAAAACAAAACAAAATGTTTCCGGTAATTTTTTATTTGATTAAATAGCTGATGTTAATGTGTTTAAAGGGTTACTCTGGAGTAAAAATCATATTGCAATGAAATTCGGTATACGGGGTTAACATTA
This sequence comes from Deroplatys truncata, assembly GCA_030765065.1. Taxonomy (NCBI): domain Eukaryota; kingdom Metazoa; phylum Arthropoda; class Insecta; order Mantodea; family Mantidae; genus Deroplatys; species Deroplatys truncata. Next base: position 180,904,695 of record CM060977.1, read on the forward strand.
AACGGAGTTTTCGAAGACTATAATACATTACATTAAAGCGGACCTAAATAGGATTTGACTCAACAATCTTGAATGTTTTCCAGATGTGAAATGGCTCAGATATTGTTTTCGTGAGTATTACTTCCCTATGCACAGCTTAAGCTCAGACGGTCGACTCCCGTATGTCCTCGCAGAACATGCTATGCTTATACCTCATTCGTCGCTCCAAGCACCACGCACACAAGCTTATCGGCATTACCATTCAACTCCGGATAATAGGTGGGTCGCGCAGCACGCTTTGGAAACCGTGGCCTATGTGTAGCTTCGCAATTAAAACAGATAGGTATTGCAGCATTATCGGAATTATGATACTGTGCTAGCTCTTGTTCTTCTTTTGCTTCAAAGTAGGTCAGTATTCAGCTGCTCCGTCACCTTCTGCCTTATTTCTTGGTCTGGCAACATCATCTCTTGGCTAGTAATCATTAATATCGGTAATCTCCCGTTAATTTTGAATATTTCGTTGCTGTGTAAATATAACGCAAATTTAACGCTACAAACTGCTGCTGTTAAATTTCCTTTCATAGAATCATTTTTTGAGCTGCAGAATAACATCATACTCCTTGACCAACTCTATCACAACGTTGCACTACATTGTAGTGGAAATTGCCACATGTCAGTCATTTGTACTCAAGATGCATAAATTTGCGTTAAGATTAAAGATCGTAATCTCTGCTCGGTAGCCCTACCCATGGCGTTGCATGGAGGTTTCATTTAGTCTAAGCCTTCTTATACTCCCTTTTCTGTTTAAGCTAGCTATCAGTCAAATTAACCGTAGGCCAAAATGTTTTATACAGCAATGGAAAAAAAAAACAGTGGACAAAGGATTAATGACGGATAGCCCTCTAATGGAGCTACAAGAAATTGAATATAACATTGAACACAATTTATTTTAAAGTATTACATTCTACTAAAGGTTTCATATTAACAGCCAATTTCCTTCCATCTGAATGGACTGATATTTTCATCTCAGAGGATTTCGGTTCTCGAAATTGGTATGAAAAGATGGCGCTGATTTGTTACTACACGCATCTAATATACGAGGTTTCGAGACGGTTGGTAACCTGCTTCAGTTGTTACCGCATTGAAACTGCAATATCACCTACTATTCATACTCCTACTCTACAATAAGTAGTTTACAACTATTTGTATTTAGCATGCTTTGCAATTATTCTATTTAATTCATTTCTCTTTTATAGGACTTTCTTTTCAAGTAAGTAGCCTTTACACGCTCTACAAGTCTACACATGACCATCAGTGGCATACCATTACAGTTTAAGATTACATCCATTAGTTCAGGTTACATACACAAGTTATTTCACTTTTTAATATATATATTCATTGCAATTAGTTTCCCTATTGTTGATTAGCATATCTGTGTTTATATTCTCTATAATCACTTTTGCATATTGATTATGGTGTAGTTGTTACCCTACAATTTGAGGAAGGTGTGGCATGTGTGTTTCATTTATTTTTGAACCATCTTGCCTCTGTAAAGTAAACTGTCATTTGCTTCTTCCTCTGAAGTCACTCTTGTGCAGTTTCTATCCTTATCAGTCGTCAATAATTAGAGGAAATGTTGCATACAGTGCCTCCAGAAACTTATAGTTGATCACTCGAATGTCAGTAAACAGTAATTAAAAGTGCTTATATTAAATTATGAAATATTATCAAACACCATTTTTGATAAACAAGGCACTTTCGTAATAAGTAACATATAATTGCTAGTATACAAGGAGAGGTAAACTATAATGTGCAGATACATGTGAAAGGTATGAAAAATCACACAGAGTATTTCTTGTTAGCAGTTGGCTGACTGTTAACCCATCTCGCTTACATGCGTGAACAAAAGAACGCTCTACTGGCACTAGAGAGACCTTGCCCAACGCGAACTTTGTCACCACTCAGTCGGGACATTTAGCCTTTCAGAAACTGCAGCACTCTTGGGAACACAACAGTACTGGGATTACAATAATAAAATCAGACCAGACGTGCTTTATATTAAAATCTTGGAAAGCGCTGGGAAAGTTCTCCCGAGGAACAACATTTCTATAACCAAAGTGGAGGATGTTCAAGTATTGGTACTTATTTACTTAGTCGGCTTACCCTCCTCATATGAAGGGCTTACATCCCCTAGGACTTACAGCCGTGTCTAGGGTCAGAGGCCGTAGAGGAGCAGATGATCATTGAATCACAGAATGAAGAACCCGGAACGGAGTTCACATGGGTTTGTAGCCCGATATGAGCGTGAGGGAAGAAGATTATATGAAATGAAAGCGAAATAAATGAAAAGAAAGTTGATGATGGAATAATTGGCGGAATGAATGCCGGAGGAACCCGGAGATCCCAGAGAAACAATCCACCCAGACGCAGCCGCGTTCAAACAGTAAACAACTAATAACATTTTTCTTAAATATGAAATAACATATTGGAAATAAGATAGGAATCATCTCACCAGAAAATGCCACATGATCGGTATACAGTGTGATGAAACTCCATCATGGACGAACCTCCGAACATCACTGGCTAACAACCAACATCGGCAAGTGGCGGAGTTCTATCGCGTCTCAGCTTAAAAGGCAGCACACTGTTGCCACATGTACCATACGTACGCTCGCATATCTAGCGCCCAGCTGCGATCACTCTACCAATTTAGTATCCTCGTGTGAATGACAAATCACTAAATAGTGAAATGACTGCTCTGCTATTTTTGGCTAATATAACTCTACCTTATATCCCCTCTTTGTATTCTTACTTATTCCAAATACAATTTTACAGGCATAAAAATATAGAGATATAAATATTAAATCTGTAATTTAGTAGGATATCATCACTGTTTACTCTTGCCAAAATCACATCCAACGTGGATGGGAAGTTTTCAAACAACAAAGAATGAACGATGCACCACACTCAGTTTTTCACGATTCCATTGTACTGCATTAACTTAGTGGGATTTGTTTCTCCCATTCTTTTTGCTTTATTTTTTATGGGTCCTTAGGGGTCCTTTAATCCGTTCCTTTTTTATCCTATACACTACTTTTAATACCTGGTCTTAGCTTTTAGCCTTACTGACACTCGTTTTACTTGAAAACTAATCTACAGCGTACATTATTAATTTGCTTTTACCACATTTACCAAGCGGGATGTCTCAGGCGGTTAAGACTGTGTCCCGGGTTCAATCCCCGGCGATCGCCCACTCTGACCCATGCGTGTTTTGGGTGTTTTTCCGGGTCATCAGTGAATGCTGGAGTGGTTTCTTTCACCCCTTTCGAATTTCCTGTCCCTTCATTTCACTCCATTATTCATTTCGTACTTCCTTCACCCTGTTTGAACCATTTCAGGATTGGAAGTGTCGGCGATGGAGCTTGGATGCAGCGTGGCAGAGGAAAAGCATGCTCTCTGTAAACTTTTACAGTCCCTTGGCCTTCGGCTGGTGCCTGGGTATAAGGACCGCTCACGAATGGACCGTTGGACGCTATGTGAGGCGGGGTCCCCGGTATACCTGTCCGCCTGTCGAGGCGTCTATATCCGAAAGCATTAGGGACCCTGTCATTGCTGTGCCGTCACTCTTGGTTTCGACCGCCCGGTGTCTCCCTTCCAAACGGCGGGGCCCCTAGTGGGGCGTCGGTACAATATACTCCTTCCTGGATCGGTGCCGAATAATTCAGAATCCAATTATCAGCATTTCATCTCTTCCAAGCTTCTCCCTAAATAACCATAGAAATAAATAAGCTACACAACATTTCAGTGTGTTCCATACGCTGTAAAGTACACACTTCCTTCATGTTAACCTTCTGCCTTTTTCCTGGTGCCTGTTTTTTGAATGAATGACTTTTGTTTATCATACACGATGAAGACAAGAGGTTACACGGTTCCAGCTGCTCTTAAAAGCAGTTTTCAACCGTTCTCAACATTTTGTCTTGATTGGTCCCTGTTGTAAGCCCAGTAAAAAAAATGAAAAATAGAAACCTCTCTGGCTAACTTTCCTACACCATAGTTACAGCATTTTCTGAAATTATTTAATTTAAAAAGTTATAACGCTCTTCTTGTTAAATGTAGAGATTTCAAACAAGACAGGTATCGGCAATCTAGTTTACTTGAGCCGCAAAAGAAATATTGTTGTGCTCTACCCATTAGTTTTTGGTTACTGCATAATAAACATGGAAGGAGATCAAATATTGAACTTTCACTGAAAAATTCGTTTTATTTAAAAAAAAAAGGCCCTATAAGCAAACCAAAAATGATACAGACCTATAGGTAAAACTATTCTGCATAGGTTAACGTGTTCAAAGGTGACATCTGCAGAAAACTGAATATTTACACCATATTAGCAACTTGGCGACAGCGCGTGAGTAAAAAAGAACGAAGCTAGTGGCAACATCTGTACATTAGATAGAGACTGAGATATCCCATTTACTTCCATACTATCGTTTGAGGTGAGACAAGTTATACATAATTTCACTGTTGGGTAATGTGGTTGTTAAGCAACTAGGCGTTGATTTCGCGAAACATGTTGCTTCAAACTAAGTATCAACTAGAAAAAGATAGTCCCAAAGTCATGTGGATGCCTGATTAAATACATATGTGCTATATCTCACAAAAGTAAATGGTCAATTTCAGTAAGATCTGCCGAAGGATCACCTAATTCTCATGCATAACAAGGAGAATCCCCCAGATCATCATAGTGTTTTTCTCTCCATGAGATTTCCACATTCAGGTAACCAACTTTGACTCTGCCCGACAGTATCAGCTCTGTGTGTGACTGTCTTGAAAAACAATTCAGGGGAATTCAAACTAATCAATGAACAATGTTTATAACCTATGTGGAATGAAGTTGTGGTAGGACACCATCTCAATGAAGGGCCCTCGCTACGACAGGCATTCAAGGAAACCTGTACCAATTACAATATAATTCAGCCTTCGAGAGCAAGATGTAAAGAATTATTTCCATGCGAGGCTAAACCTGACGACAGCTACGACATTTACTATATATGAGAACAATTTATATATGACAAATACAATTTGTATATGATAAATATAGGATTCACATATACATTAGCGACATGGAAGCGATGTTTAAGTTTCTGCTGCTACTAAACATCAATAAGAAAAGCAGCATTAAGAAAACGGTAGTTGATCATGAAAGTATAAGATTTAAGCTGTAATGTTACCCTTCGGCAGTTCGGCCATACTTTGGGAGAGGCAAAGTGCGTTGCCAATCCAGTGGCTAAAATTATTCTCGAAAAACAGAGATGGCCTCGTGGGTAGTCCGTGAGTCTGTGTTTTGTCAATACCGACATTAACTGCTCCGTTTCATTATGGGCCAGATGTTATGAACATCAGTATACCGAAAATATAACATAAACTTCAGGGAAATTCACATTATTAGGAAACACTCTGGTTCCCTCTAATATCGCTCCAGCGTCATACACAATACACCGCAACCATATAAAGAACGGGTAAAGGCTTTCTTATTTTAAGGATGCTTATCAAATTAAAGAGTCGAGTCAGGTAACATACAAAAGCATACAAAAACATCTAATCTTATAAAGAACACAAAACATTATGAAACAGTTGTAGATAATTACAGTTAATTTGTATTGGTAAATATTTTTACAAAATGGCCTTGCATAGGCTAAGGTAAGCGTTTAATCAGATTTGAAAATTAATTGCAATGCCCACTAGAACAACGGATTCGTGACTTTCCAAGCTGATGCTCTGCCGCTGAGTTAGCGTGACGATTCATAAAATGCATATTACATTTTTCTCATCTGATACGTAAATCCCGCTGAACCTCAAATTTGTAATCTCAGTTAGTCTAACATATATTTTAAAATGGCGTTGCTAGATTGCATTTTCCAATTTATACTTAACCAAACTATCACGCTTAATTTGTGACTGATAATGAAAGAAAGTTGACTCAAATTTTAAAGCTTAAATATCTTCGTGAAGTTCCTATGGGTGAAACTCATAGGTATCAGATAAGTTGAAGTTCGGATGTATCGTCGCCGCAAATGCAATAAAGTGTCTGCAGATGAAGATCCATTTTTCAGTGAAACGATATGTTTCAAAATCACAGCTTCCAAGCTGTATCTTGAAACGACGCATTACATGACCACCTGTGACTGGTAAGTCTGTTAACAGAAATAGGAAATGTAGTTACGTTACGGAACTCCCCATAAGACAAAAGAAAACACACAGACCGGAGTGCTGCAGTAAAGATTATATTTGCCTCTCTCTCCCTCAACTATTGACAACTAATCTGATGTGCATTTCATGATGCTGCACCTTTGGTAGCCCCTTGATGGAAGCACTGTAGCTGACAATGGTCTACAAATCTTTATTCCATGCGGTAATGCCCTGAGGCGTGATATTTTCAGTGTTACACTAGAGGATATGTGGAAAAAGAGTTATGTGTTTGGAAAACCAAAGCAGTCGCCTCAGGAAGGCTTTGAACAAAAACATGCTGCTAGCGTGCTGGTAAGGGATGTTTACCGTACAAACAAACGTTCAGGGGCGGGAAAGTGGTGTAAATATTTGCTTTCGTTTCGGATTTTGGAGTTCTCATAAATCAAAAAAGCCTTACCGGATTTGAAAGATAACACTCCGTTTCGCAGATAAACAAGGTGAAGTTGAACTCTTTTTATAAAACCAATCACATGGAAAGTTTTAACACCATGTGTGTTATGTTACCCGCAGTCGAGGTCCTGAGTATAAAATCGTTTTATATTACCCTAACAATGTCTAATTTAGGCTTTATATGCCGAAGCATTATTGTGTTTTCTGGAGGAAGGTCCTATCTGTTGTGTGGATATGTTTTACGTATTTTTGTGTGAAAATCATCGGTATATGTCGGTTAGGGAAGTTTGCATGTGTGTACATCTACTTTTCTTTAACGATTTCGTGCCGATTTTAAACTTTTAAACTAGTATGAATAACGTGTACTGCTGTCCTAAGGTGACGTTTCTTACCCTAAACGTCCCACTCACATTCCTCATGAGTAAGGTTAATGTTGAGTTAATTGTGATATTATAATTTGTGTCACAACATTTACCACTGTAAAATACCGTCTTTATCATTCTAAATATCTGTTTGTTGTCACAACAGCGTGTTTGCTCATTTCGTGATGCACTTTGTTCGACTGGTACCTGCGGTTAATTTAGTTCATTATCTTTCATGAAGAGAACTTTGTAATCCTACTGAGAGATTGTAAATATCTGTATGACAGATCACACACATGTTATGATGACGGAAGTTTGAGATACAGTCATTTTTGCCACTGATTCATGCAATCGAAATGTGAACTGCGAGCCAGCGTGTTTTCCAGGGAAGACGAATCTATGTGAGGGTGGATGTTGACGCACTTCCTTTCACTTACGTTCCTTCTGGATGGCTTGTGAACAAATAGATAAATAAATAAAAGCAATCTTGGCTTTCTCTTCTTCAATCAGTTAATTCATTACGCCATAATTGAAACCTCACAGAGGAAACTTGTGATCTGGAACCATGTTATAAAGGAAGATGAGCGCTTAACAATATAGTCCTGTAGGAAGAAATATTAAAGGTTTTAGTGCATTAAAACTCATTAGTCACAAACGCAAAAGAAGGTATTTAAAACATTTAACAATAAAACGTTTGATTAAAACTTCTTATTAATTACAAAACCAAAAATGCAATAGATTTCAGATACGAACAAAAATTATGAAAGGTATCAGCGGCCGTCAACAACAGTGTGACAGCTACGATACTGTAGCATCAGTGGCAGAATTCTGTTTACCAAATGTATTGCAGGAAGCAGATACTACCGTTTCGTTCAAATTAAACAAACAGGCAGTTTACCTTCGGAATGGGAAATCTGGAACCATCCTGCATAAGGAATAAACCGCAATAACACACTACGGTATAGTATGCGGCTTTTATTTTACACCAGGCATATGTGGGTATTTTTCGAGTTTCGTTATCTACCGGTTTAGTAGTGACTTACGACGAGATCACGTTTGAATTTAAACTGCAAACCTCACAAGCCGAGTTATAGAAGGGCAAGCCTTTGTTAAAATGTCTTATAATATCTTTTGCTTACAAATTATGAATTCTCTGAAATATATTCAGATGGGATATTTCTTTTCGTAAGAATACTATTATAAAGGTCAAGTAAACGCAAGTTAAATGGGTTTGTAAGAAAGAAAATTCTGAAGGGGATGAAAGTGAATTATATTTAATGCTTTGTTCTCTTACAGCAAAACTTTTTGAATTCTTTGTTGCAATGACAACAGTAAAATTGCAAGGTTGCTTTGGAGATTACGAAATTAGAATTTATTGTGAAATGAAAACTTTTAGTTTTAAATTTATTTGCGACAGCGGAAGTGCTTTTCAAGTATTTTGTTGTATGGAAAGAAGCAGACATTGCTTATGGAAGGTTAGTATAAGCAAATAATGGGCAACAATCCCATTTGCTGTAGTTAGTCGTTGATTTACTTTCTAAACACTGAAAAGTATTGCTACAATTAAATTCATTCCAAGGAATAACAGAGCAAAAGCAAAACGTAACTAGTAAAATTGTATAGGTGAATCATTTAACCTAGGGTTTAATTTCGGGGGAAAAATCTCATTTAACGCTTTAACTGAGTTCTTATTTAAATTTTAAGCCTTGAAATGTTGTGGTAACCTGTTTAAGAGTTTATGTAATTTATTTAATTCTTTATTACAAAATGTTTACCTTGATAGTTAGCAAATTTTATATTCTTTTATTGAATAAATAGATATTATTGCTAACTTACGACTGACTTCGTAAACCTTTCCATTATAGATTGTTACTGCTGGGTATGGGGCCACTACTGGATAATAAACCAAGAAATAAAAGAAATCGAATAGAAAAATGTAACAAATGTTATCCTTCGAAAGTTCGGCTGTATTTTGTGGGAGGTAAAGTACCCTGCCAATCCAGTGGTTGAAACTATACTCAAGAAGCAGAAGTGGTTACGCTGGCAGAAGATGGGGCGATATTTGCCAGTACCACTATAAACAACTGCGTTCCATTAGGGTTACATTTTGTGCACCTTCAGTATAGATAAAAATAAAAATGCTGCGAATTTATTTACGCTATGTGTTATGCACATATCAATTTGGTTCTCTATGGCTATCATAGATGGCGGCCGATTGAATATTCAAAGTTGTGCCAAAAAGCCCTTGCGAGGACAGAAAAGTGCATAAAGCTTATTTACAATGTGTGGAGTTAATGCGAAGATATTTTGGGCATTCTGTTCACTGCTCCTCGGTCTGACGACGATGAACTCCATATATGCAGCTAACGCATCCTCACACATGAAGCAATAAAACAGTATTTTCGCCCTTGCTGATGGAGGCACCTACAATTGGTGAAAAATAAAAGGGACTGAATCATCCTATTGCGTATTATTATTTAGGTTAGCTTACTGATTAATGGATTTCAATTGGTTTCTCCTTTTTATTTACATTTCACAAGTACAAAGAGTATGTTATATTCTTATTATCTATATGTATAGTTAATGCAATTATCTGTACATAATAATCTAATTAATTTCACAAACGAGTGTGCTTCATAAATTACTATGACAAAGCCATGTTGATAAAAACGCGTTGTTTTTTGTAAAATAGAATAATATATAGCAAGGGTTTTCTCATAGGAAGATTTCCTTGTGCATAACCAAAACATTTCATCCATTAGCAGTTTTATGTACTCGTATGATTTAGCATAAGAAACATATATTTAAAATATCAAATATGTTACGTTCACATAACGTTCTCTACCCTCTGTTGCTCATTACTAGGTGTACAAATTAAACACCGTTTTAACAAAAATCAGTAAACGCCTTTTTCTTCAAAAGTCGTTTTTAACGGATTCTGGTGGCTTAATTTGAGCATCATACAATACTTAACAGAAAATGACTTAGCTTTCTTTCATTTATTAACCCATGCTTTATTTAAAGCATTATTATTTATATGTGCAGGAATAGTAATTAATAATGTAAAAACCATTACAAGACATTCGTTTTATAGGAAATTTTCCGTTGTAAGAGGTGACTGCATATAGCAAATTTTCGTAAAACTCATCTCCACTTTTCAGGATTTTACAAAACTCAAAGTTAATCCTTGTTTTAACTGCCTGGTTGAAACTGAAGACATACATTGTTTAAAGGTTAAGTTTAATATGCCATATACTCGCACATGTTCTTTGTCGGGCAATCGCACAACCGTTTTCTAAGTGATCGTTGGACAATACATATGTTCAGCCACTGTTTCACCATAAGATTAGCAGTTGTGGAAAGCTCCTGTGTGGAACATCGATATTACGATATTAAGAGATTCAGAATATTCTCAAACAATTCAGGAGGTAAAAAGTGGAAGTCAAAGCAGGAGCCGCAAACGCCAAAGGAGTAAGAAGTGCACGATTGCACCCTCAAATGAAGAACTGAATATAGACTGTAACCATATTGAAACAACATGCAAAGCAGGATGTTTGTGTTTCAATGATTTTATTCATTTTGTAGATAGCTTGCATATGAATAAGACAAACGTTGAACCAGACAGTTTCTTACTACGATACATGATCTTGCCTAGAAGACACACAAGGAAGGAAGACGATAAAAGCAAACGAAGATTTGTGTCAATCTTACACTGCATAAGAGAAGAAGTTCCTGTATGTGCCTCAACATTCAGAAAAGTGACAGGTAGGTCTTATTTTATTCATAGCCTAAACAAAGGTTTGTAGAATTAAGATAATTGTCCAAACAGGTTATACGCATTCCATATGTATTTTTTCAGGAGTGTCCGGAAAATATTAAGCTGAGGGTGTACTACAGAATGAGAATCGAGGTGGACGGGCTCACAAGCTGCAGAAAGGGGCGCAGTTCATTAAAAAGGATAAACGTAACAATCAATGCACATCTTCTCATTACTCTGGAAATAAAGCTAAGCGGCCATATCTTCCACCAGCGGTAAATCTTAAAACAATGCATGGTAGGTACAGTGTTACTCGGGTTAAACAAAGCACAAAAAGGTATTCTGCAAGTATTTTAACATGGGTTTTGGAAATCCTGATACTGATAGTTGCTCAGCTCGTCCACGTTTTCTTCTTGAGTTTAAAGTCAGCTCCAGATTTAGAATTAAAGAATAATATAAGAACAGATTATAGGTTGCAAAAAATAAGGACAAAACATTTTCAATATTTAAAATTAAAATGAAAACAACATGGCGGCAGTTTGCTTTGACTGCCAACAGAATGAACCCTTACCCTAACTGTCTATTGAAGAAGTGGTTTACTCCTGACAAGCCTGGTTGTATCACTATACGTCTTAAAATATTCACAAAAGAAAGCAGATAAGGTAGTCAACTACACATGGTTTGAAATAGATTCAGGAGGGGAGCAAATGAAATTGCATCTGCTTTGAGAGACTATTTGAGTTCTTTAGAGCAAGGTCTAATGAATGAAGATGCAGAAATCCTTAGTCTCAAACGATTTTCTGATTCTTGTGGCTCCCAAAACTAAAACTCCACAATAATGGCAATGAGTTATGAGTTACATTGAACGCTCAAAGTATTTAAAGAGATTCAAAATTATTTTGCAATACGTGGGCATAACTCTTTGCCTCCTGACAGGGTATTTGGACTTAATGAAAAAGAACAAAGAAAACACGAAACAATCATTGTGCCCTTAGAATACTATGTATGACATTTTGTGGAAGTTAAAATTTGGGGTAAAGCCTGGTATAGTTACGATATGAAGTCAGTCTGCAAACGTGTAATAAAAACCAAATTTTCAAGATATCGGAGGCAAGAGTACTGCATTATGTAAGAAAACCTAAGACCAAGCCACATTGCCTTTTCCAAAATACTTACTTTGCTTCTCCGATAGAAGTTGGGGCGTTAAAACCTGGAAAGAGAAGTGCTTCCATAATGTTTGAAGACCTCAGCTTCCATCAGTGAATTATGCAGGCAAAAATAAAGCTAATGAATGTGAGGAAGTTGACGTTTTGTTTTGAAAATCATTTAGAGGAAAGTAAATAACTTTAAATTATAAGTTGTACAAGCGAATGCTAATTTCTGCTAATGCAAAATTCTGCATTATCGAGAACTTTTACATTAGAGAGGAATGTGTTTCAGTATTCTTTTGGATTTCACAGAGCATTAAATATAAAAATGTTTGTATTAAAATGTGCACTATTGCTTTAGTCCTAATTAAAACGTGCGCTGTGAGTTTTACAATAGATTGAAGATGTAAGAAACACATTTTGTTACTATGGAAACTTTGTTCATGTGGTAACTTACAAAAAAAAAATATACATTTCTAATACATTGTTAACTTGTTATTCTAATATATCTACAAAATGTTATATATTTCAGCTCCCACTGAATTTCAATGCGTATTCTGTATATTTGTAACACTTGGCTTAAAAACGTAAACAAGTAAAGGTATGTAATATTGGATACTTTGAGATTTGTAAACATCTTAATATGTAATTTTTGTTTTTTTCAATAAAGACAGTTAGCGATAAACTTCAATTATTCCTTCATCAGTTCCTGTGTACAAGAATGGCCATTACTTATTTTTCAATTCATTTAAGCAAGGATATTGAGTAAAACTAAACATACCTCTCCTGTAAAACTTTTATATGCGTTTGTTGAGTTTTGTTAAAACGGTTTTCAACTATTCTTACGAAAGTTTATTTTTGTATTTACTTAATTTTAATCCAGGTAAAGCTTTACATTATATATTTCGTTAGTATACAAAGAGAATAGTGACAGTCAATTATTTTTAGAACTGGGCGCCATATGCTGGCCATAAGACGCCATACTGCTTCCATGCAATCGCCAGAAACAACTGAAAACCAATGAGACTAAAAATAATGACAAAGTATTCAACAAATCGAACCATTAATAACAGATATTTCGGAAATGGCTAATGCCACATAAAAACCTAATTGAAATAAACTGTGGTTTTAAATAGATTAACTTGTTTCTGTAGTACGCTTTCGTCTATTCCTTAAAGTTTAGCAGTTATACAAGATTATCCAAAATTCCTTCGAAACGAGTAAACTTCACAGGCTATTCCCAGAAAATTTAAGATTTTATTGTAAAATAAATACCCTTATTATATGGTATGTTAATTAAAATCGTTAGAGCCATTTTGAGAGAATTTTCTTGAAAATCTTGGAGGCACATCTTTTCAAGATACTTAATCTAAATACCATGTTAAGTGTTTATCCTAATTTTCGTTTTTGAGTTGTGCTGTTCACAGACACACACAGAAGAAACACACACGGGCGTTTTTCCAAAATTTAATTTTTATGGATTTAGGGGCCTCAAAACGTGTACTTCCCCTGAAATCTCGATGTCAAATTTTTGGGTGAAATAACAATACCTTCTCTACCTACTATATACGTAGTAGAGAAAGGAGAAAGGCACGCAAGTCCCCCATAAAACTTTATCACGTAGCTAGTAAAGTTTCTATATAAAACCGATGTTTATCATTACACTGCTTCTCGTCATTTGCCTCATTCGCTCTGATCGGAAATAATAATAAACGACCATTGTGATGAAACGATCTACGTATCTTATGATCCTCTAAAATGATGGATGAGGTCTCATAAATAAGGTCGGTTTTTAACCAAAGCTTTATTTCAAATATGTTGTTACAGGTAATTGTAATTTTCAACTAAAGACCATTAGATTCTATAGTCCTGTGCCACCTTTCAGCGAGGTTTGCTATCCCGCAACGATACGAGGTTTTGGTTTTTGATACGAGGAATTCATTTTTGATTGATGCGCATTTCAACTGCTTCAATGTTATAAAAAATGTTTCCAAGTAGCAAATGGGCCATTTATCTAAGCAAATGGTAATGTAATGGCGCATGATCGAAGATATATGTTGGAAGTGATAACAGTCAGTTCCTTCCAATTTCTGAATTTGTCCATTGATCTTTGAGCTGTATAGGGTCTCGCATTATCCTGCTGCAAGAGAACTCTGTTTCTATTAACTAATGCCGGTATCTCTGCTTCAAATCTTGATGAACTTGTTTCAATTCTTGAGAATTAAGATCGCATCGATTACACGTAGATTTGGAACAAATTTCCAGTGACTCTCACATTTATAATTCCATCAAACGCATCATTATTTTAGGACCTAACTGATTTTTAACGACAAACTTGCACCGCTGGTTTGTTTTCTCAGATGGGAAAGTTACATCGAAAGGGACCATTGCGTAGGAGCTTGGGAATTTGCAAACATTTACCAACACATAAATTAACAACTTATTTTTAGGTGATGTATCCGTTAACAGTGCTTTAATGAGCTGGCTTTACTATTTTGTTTTACAAAATAATATGCTCAATTACAATGTGATATTCCCTTTTGCTTTTCTACATTTAGAGTTGCCATCTGAATTCAAAGCTTTTATAAAAGAGCAACGAATACAATAAAGTTACATGAAATGCAAAAATATAAATGCTTCTCCCGTACAAGAATTTATAAAACCACCAAGAATTATAGGTTGAATTTCAAAAGCTTACCGAACAAGGTATAAAGATAATTTGGAAAGCCGAAGGAATGCCTCTTGGTGAATTATGCCGAAAGCTCGCAGTCACGATGTCTAGTTTTTCCGGCTCGGTCCCTTACCGAAGAGTGACTGCTGGTGCCTGCCTGCCCAGGGGTTGCTGGAAATGGCATGATGGCGCTGGCCCCAGTGGCATGTTGCAAACCAGCCAATGATGACTTCTACATGATGCTTTACATAATGAGGTGATGTATTACGTCACTCATGGGCATATGTTGTTCGACTTTACTGTTACTTTCTCTGTCGATGAATGACGTCATCATTTCTGCAGCATTGGGACTTGCTGGTGGCATAAGCCATGACCATGGGGGAGGCAGAAAAGACACAATAACCCCCCACGAAAAGGCGCAGGGGAAGTCTTCTACGCTCGGACGCTTTTTATACTCTGGAACTCTCCCGGGCAGGAAAATCATGTAAAGAAGCCAAACAACACGTGAGAAAGCGAGGTAGGCATAAAAGAGTAAAAAACAATACAGAGGGGAAACATTAATGTACAAACCACAAAAAAGCATTCATTGCAAAAGAAAGGCAACCTGAATACAAAAAGACAAGTTAGCTGCTAAAAGCAAATTAAAAAGCCACACAGAATATAATACAGGGAAAGTGTTTAAATGAATATATGGGTAATAAACATATACATATATAAAAACCCATGAGCATAATGGCAAAAAGGTTAAACAAATATGGATAAGCATAGCATAAATAAATTAACACATTGAAAGAGCAAGCTGAAAATATTTAAAATATGTATCTAAAAATAAGAATAAAAATATACACGCGAACAATAAAAATGTATAAAACCAGAATAAAACCGACAACCATCCTAGTGCATAATTCTAGTGGGTCATTGTAGTGGATAATTCCAGGAAATAATTGTAGTGGGCCCACTTAAACTATAAGGAAATAACAAACTAAACAAATAATAATAATCCACTACTCAAAACCACAAGCAAGAAACATGCACTACAAACTACACCTCGAGGTAAAAATACATGTAGCGCTACATCAAAATCCCCCATGCTCACATGCGAGGGACCGAACTACAAAGATGATGTGAGGATGTGACGCAGATTTTAGCTATGGTGCCCAAATATGTTTTTGTACTATGTGATTTTCTGTGCCTGTAATTTTGATGTACAGACTTTATATGTAGATAGCCTGTCTCATGTGAAATTGTGAAATACTTAGCTTATGTATAAGGTTCCTGGTCCACTAGCTGTAGTTGATTTAAATCCAACAGTTTTGTCAGAAGGGAGGCTGGCTTCGAGCGTTGGAATGCGGAAGACATCTGGACACGAGAGGGAAAAGTCACATGACAAATGCAGCCAATGAGATGCTAAGGAAATACGAAATGTTGAACGGACGCTTAGCATCCCGTGAAAAGTGGTCCAATAGTATAACAGAAACTTTAAGCATCGAGTGGGGGATAGGATGCATAAATATCCCAGGTTCACCCCAAAACAGGGCCATTCGAAATGTAATCCCGGACACGGACTTCACGTCACTCACGAACAGAATTTGGCGTGCAAATAGGGCCCGGGAAATCGTGGTAGCTTCTCTAAAGTGTCTAAGTACTCCATCGCGTGAAATTGTAGTGCTGCATCGCGAAATAACTAACGCCCACGCGCAGCGAACTAACAAAGGGCCGTTAGACGCGCGAGGAACTTATCAGCTCCCAGTGACCAGGGACATTAGTTATTGTTTTATGATAGTAATAAATTTCAGTTCTGTGAAACTCCGTGGTGCTTCATATTTCCCCTGGACTTCCTTCATCCCACAACCTGGATCGCCGACGCTTATTCTTCGGATTGACAGAGTCTACGTGCGCGTCTCCACTGAGAACCAACCTAGCCGAGGAAAACCACAGACCAAGTCATTACGAGCGCATCATCCGCCGACGGAGGAGCAGCAGAAGAATAAGCCCCGATGAGAGGACCTCAAAGCAGGTACGGTAACGTCGAGACTGCGGCGACCCGTACCCGCGCGAGGTACTAACCACGGACTGCGGTGCGCAGAGCTAACCGTGCCTCTTTCAGGCATATGCTTCTGAACGAGGCGCCAAGGAACCAGCCTCATACGTGTCTTCCCAAGGTGTGAGGCCCGAGTGGAAGCTTCAGGAGACGAGAAGAGGTAAGCCGGAGTTCGAGGTTGTAAACAGCAATAACGAACTGTAGATCTCAGAGGAAGGGGCACAACACGGACGCGAGAGAACTTCTGGAACATCAAGACTACCATCGTGGGAAAACCGCAACATCACAATTTCACAACAAACACTCGGCGTAGCACAAGACGACACTTCAAAAAGTAAGAGTGACTGAACTTTCCTCATATTTTTGTTTATAGCAACAATGGAAATACATGTAAACTCAGTTTTGTAAGTACTAGTTAATGTTGCTAAGAAGTAGAAGATTAGTAGGCATCAGTCAGACTAGGAAAATGTAAGGGGAACACATAAATTTGAAGGAACAGAATGTTAGCGTAGAGGCAACAAACAGGGGTGGGGGAGATAGACAAAGAGCAGCCAGCTGATATACAAGGAACGGGGGTTGAAAACACATGGTCAGAAGAAGGTCAGGACACTGAACTCAGAAATGCGGTAGAAAACCAGAACTCTTCTGCCTTCACAAATTCACCTGCTTCACAATGCGCTCCCCTTGGGACAGAGCAAATCTTACAATTGTTTAAGCAGTTAAGTGAGCAGATTAGCATGTTGGAAAATAATAAATGTATCCAAGAACAGATGGGTCATCTAACTATTAGCAATTCGAATATGCAGCAGCAGATTAGTAGCTTAAGCAAAGAAATTAGCTCCCAAGTGAAGAACTATCCGGACACTAAGCATGAAGAGCTTTAATGTAAGATAAACGCAAATTTAGCTAAACAGGGGCAGAGAATTGATGCAATTCAGGCAGGGCAATCAAATTTGTAAACCAGAGTTGAGAAGGTTAGCTCAAATGTGGAAGCAGAATTGTTTGTAATACAAAATGAGGTAATAAGGAACGATGTGAAACTACTGGCCAACAGATCGAGAAGCGGTTAAGTGGTGAAATGAAAGAAAGAGGTGATATATTCCTTAAAAAGCAAAATAAACTGGAATTAATGGTACAAAAAATAATTAAAGGGTATAAATGACGCCTTAGAGAGCGAAAGATCTATCAGAAATAGTAAGCTGGAGAAATTACTTGAAGTAATTAATCAGGGTATCTCTATTCACCACAAGATCGAGTCTCGAATTGTTGTAGCTGAGAACCGTATCACAGAAATCTCAGGTTCTGTAAAGAGACTAGAAAATGGCCAAAGAAGTTATTTTCATGCAGGTAGTGAAACCAATGTGAATTGCAATGTTAGTGTAATCATGTCAAATGATGAGAATAATGTGAGTTGTCGTGGAAGGGAAACAACTGGGCAGGCACACCCAATTGCTTAGCCTTAACCTAGTTGTATTTCACATAATTATGCGCAAAGTATACAAATGTGGGGGGTTTAAACTATTTACTTAATGAAACAGACATTCCTAAATTTAATGAGGAAAATGGCGACCACCCGAAGAAATATGTAGCAGATCTAGAACAGTATTTTGTATTATAGCAGGTGCCGGAACAATTTAAGATGATCATTGTTTGTAAAGGTTTACGTACAAAGGTGCAACAATGGTAAGGTTATCCCTTGGGGAAAACAACAGCTTCGACTATTTCAAGCAAATGTTTCTTAACAAATTTTGGAATATAAACACCCAAAATTATGTGAGATCCGCATTGAGCAATGGCCGCTACGACGAACGCTCTTCGCAATCTATATTGGATTACCTTTTAGAAGAAGCTCAAAACAACAGACTGTTACAGCCGCCTGTGGAAGAGAGGGATTTTTATCAACTTGATAATACAACACTTCCCCGAACAAACAACACATTATCTCTTTATTGCGAATCCTCGTTCGATTCCTGAACTTATTCAATTGATATCCGCATTTGAACATCGTCATGGGCACAGGAATATAGGTCAAAGTCCAAATCAGTACCAGAGGGGAAATGCACGTGGTCAACATCACAACTCGCACCGAGGGTACAATTACTCTGGGCGCAATAGGGAAACAGACATACGCGAGAGGTATGACAGGAAGTGCCACGGTCGAGGGAAGGAGCAGGTATACGAACCGGGGACATGGCCGAGAACACCAAGTAAATTTTGTTGTGGTCAGGAATGAGAATCAGCACCGAGGATTTAGACGAGGACGTCAAAACAGACGCCGTGGCTTTCGTAGCGATAGATTCGATAGATATGCCAGTGACTATGACGATAGGTCTCAGGATGAAGGACAAATGTTCAACCGAGGCAGGAATTATGTCAGTCCTCCACGAAATAATGGCAGAAGACCAGAGAGAAACGAAGGCGGCAGGAACCCAGCTGATAGGGGGGGTGGACAGCTACGGGTAACAATGAAATAAGTCAAGATGGCCAACAGAGAAACTAATGGTGGACCAATAAAGGGGTTCCGATTTGGTCCCAACCGACATACAGGACTGCTACGATGATATGCATAAGGAACCCAAATTACGGATACTTGATACCGGAGAGGTGGTTGCAACGTTTCGTCACAAATCGGAACAAGAAATTACCGACTCGCCAAAAATTAGTATTGAAATTGCAGACCAAAATTATGCGGCTTACGTTGACTCGGGAGCTAGTATCAGTGTCTTAGTGCACAAATGTACCGCCATCTGCTGAATATAAAATTAAAATTAATGACTTTGCCGACAAAGAATATAGTATGCCGGGTCGCTGTGAATAAAGAAGTGCAAAGAATCAAACTGCAAGCGATGCTTAATTTCAGAATCGGGTCTGGGAAATTCGAATTTGTTTTCCTAATAATAAACAACTTAATTTGTGATTTCTTGATATGATGTGACATTTTATATGAGATAAGAGCAAGCATAAACTTTGAAAGCAAGATGCTTTATTATAGGTGTGACAATGCAGAATCCAGCGTTCCTTTTTTAATGGAATATGCTAAAAAAACAAATATTAGAACGGCTGGAGAGATGGAACTCGTGGATGAAACATTTTTTGTACAAATTATTACGACAGAGCAGGGCGAAAGAATACGTGAATTGCAAGCCAAGAAATGAAAATAAAATGTTTATACCCGCTGCAAACGACGAAGTAATTAGCCGTCTGGTGGTGACTGCGAGGAGCATGTGTCAGGTATAGAAACCTTTTCTCAAGCACGGACCTGTTTTGTTATGTCACTGGTAAACACACCAAATCCTTTGAGGGACAAGCTGTCTCGCACGTATAACCTGTCAAGAAAACAAAAGGAGACCCTATTCGAAATCTTGTATGAAATCCAAGGAGTTTTCTCAGATAAACCCGGAAAGTGCAAACTATATAGGCATAGGTTCGAAGTCAGAAACTTGCAACCCTTTACACATAAATATAGAGATTTACCTATCGCGATCAGACCGCAAGCCAAGGAAGTGATTTCAAAAATGCAGGCAGATGCAATTATTCGAAACTCTTTTTCAAAATTTGTGAATCCCGACTGTTGGACGTTAAAAAAGAATAATACGCTGCGTATGACGACGAACGCAAGGATCTTAAACAGACATACCGCACCCGATCAGTTTCGCAGTGAAGGAATCGAGGTTCTTCTATCCACAATAAACCGAGGAAAATTTTTATCTACAATTGATTTGGTGTCCTCATATTGACAAGCTAAGCTAGAAGAAGACGTAAAGCACTATACTAGCTTCTTAATGAATGGGAGACAATAGGGATTCAACTGAAAACTTTTCGATTGAAAACGGCGGGAAATGGTTTTCTACGCGCTATAGATGCCATATTTAGTGGTACAGTGGACGAAGTTTTGATCCAAAACGTAGATGACTTTTTGATCGTTGACAGGAACTTCGAAGAGCACGCAGAACATGTAAATTATGTACTGTCAAAATTAATGGAGAACGGCATGACTGCTAACCTAGAAAAATCACAATTTTGTGTTCGGGAAGTAGAGTTTCTGGGTTATATTATCAGTGAAGAAGGGATCACACCTACCCCTGGTAGGATAGAAGCAATTAAGAAGATTGCGCCGCCTAGAAACGTTAAGCAAGTTAGATCACTCCTTGGAATCTTAAACTTCCAACGCAAATTCATTCCTAGGTATGCCATTGAGGTAGTCCCAATTTGCGACATATTAAAGAAGGGGATAAAATGGAAATGGGAACCAAAACACCAAGCCGCCTTTGAAAATATTAAGGAACTGTTTGCTAGAGCTATTCTACTGGAAAGGCCCAGGGACGGCTTAATTTATGAAATTTACGTGGACGCATCATGTTTAGGCTATGGATGTTTATTGGGACAAAGAGAATTAAATGGGGAGTTCCGTGTAATAAGTACCGCGTCGCGATGCCTTAGCCCGGCAGAAAAGAACGTGTGCGTTACATAATTAGAGGTATCGGCAGTGTACTACGCTCTCCAGAAGTTCAAGCATTATGTATATCGGCAGAGGGTTATAATCTTCACCGACCATGTAAGTTTGTCATTCATGCAGAAGTGCAAGCTCACCAGCACGAAGATATCGCGGTACATTCACGAAATTCTTTCATTCGACGTGGAAGTAAGATACATCCCAAGTCGAGAAAACATTTTTAGCGACTTGCTATCTAGACTGTACCACGAAGCAGAAATACCCCTGGGTAATGAGCGTCCGAGAAGGGAAATTACCCTTAGGAAATTAGAAATTATGATGGACAAGGAACTTTCGACCGACCTAAAAAATGTAAAAGTGAAACAAAGGGATGATTTCAAAATTGCAAAATTGATGAAGAAAGCCCCAGAAATACATCGCGACACAAAGGGAAACTTAGGCATGCGAAATGGCATTTTGTATAAGTTCTGCGGCAGGGAAATCCAAATTTGGAAGATGTACATACCACAATGCCTGGAAAGGAAAATCATACTCGCCTACCATACATCGTTAGCTCATTCAGGCACCGACAGGCCATCGCTAATGATAGAGGAAAACTTGTACATTCCCAGGTTGAGACACAAGGTGCGCCAGATTATCGCCGCCTGTGATACTTGCCATAGGGCAAAACAACTAAAAGTCACCTACAATTACGAGACAAACGCGATCTTGAGGGATAAGCCGAGAATACTGGTAACTATGGATTGCCACGGGGAGATGCCGAAAGGAACATTTGGATACAAATACATTGTTGTTTTACTGTACGTCATTTCTAAATTTGTAAAGATATACCCAGTAAGGAAAATAACCAGTGCCTCATGTTTGAGCAAAATTCAAGATCATTATATACCAGAACACGGTAAAATGGAGGCTATTTTGACTGACAATGCGACAATTTTCAACAGCAGGCAATTTGTTAAGACGCTAGAGGACAATAAGATAAAATTATATCACTGCTCAAGGTACAGACCTCAAAACAATCCCTGCGAGCGCATTCTCCGAGATATTTCGATTTACTGACATATTTTGTCAAGCCAGAAACACGCCGGTTGGGTCAATTATACTGAAATGATCGAAAATATCCTTTATTATTCGGCCAATCCCAGCATGAATTTTAAACCAATAGAGTTAATGCAAGGAAAAATATGCCACAGCACAGATGGGAAAATGCCTGAAGCTATCCCAAAGGAAGGCCAGCCAGAGATAACCGAAGCTGAAATGTTCAGAAAAACGAAAGAACGGCTGGAACGTAAGGCCGAAAAGTGGAAGGCAAACCACAGAAGGAAATGACGCAAGATATGGGAGCAAATCGTAGGGGATTATTTATTAGTACAGAACCAAGTGAAGTCCAACGAATTAAAGAAGGAATACTTCAGGATGCATAATATGTATAGGGGACCTTTTATTATTGGTTTAAAACTCAGTACAGACACCTACAAAACTTACGGACCCTGAGCATCACCGCATTATCGGAAGGTTCCAGAAACAGTTGTTAGGTCAATACAAAAATCAATGACAAATATTCTATTGCCTCGGATAAAACCATTACCTTGGCAATATTGTATCTAATTTGTGTGTTATTGGAATGTCTACATGCACATAATCTTAGAAATTACAGGTGATAAAAAACTTGTATTAAATGTTATGTACATGTTGTGAATAAAGGTTTATTTTTTGTGATGCTGTACAATTGTGAAGAAAAAAAATCCTCACATGTGAACATCCTGTTATAGTGACACCTGTGATTCGCGACGCCGGAAAATCCCGTAAAACGCGAGTAATGGTGTCAGTGACCACAAAAGTGTCGTGTGTATACAATGAACAGTGTCCGGTCATTTAAACGCGTTGAGGGGGTGAGAAATAAACACTCTAGTTTTTCTTCTCCCAATCACGAACCGTACACGTGCTGGACTGTCAAGTTTGGCGAGGGTCGACGGCAGTAGGTTAAACCCTGGTAGAAAGAAAGGGAAAGTCACATGATATCTAGTATTAAGAAATCATTGGTCAATTTGAAGGAATTTAGGATGTATAATGTCATTGAGGTTTTATTTGTGTTAGACATAGAGGTAAGAACATGCAGAGGAAGAAATTGTTAGGATGTAAAAAAAACAGTTCAATTATTCTTTATCATCCACGATAGGGGCATATGACGCAGATTTTAGCTATGGTACCCAAATATGTTTTTGTACTATGTGATTTTCTGTGCCTGTAATTTTGATGTACAGACTTAATATGTAGATAGCCTGTCTCATGTGAAATTGTGAAATACTTAGCCTATGTATAAGGTTCCTGGTCCACTAGCTGTAGTTGATTTAAATCCAACAGTTTTGTCACAAGGGAGGCTGGCTTCGAGCGTTGGAATGCGGAAGACATCTGAACACGAGGGGGAAAAAGTCACATGACAAATGCAGCCAATGAGATGCTAAGGAAATACGAAATGTTGAACGGACGCTTAGCATCCCGTGAAAAGTGGTCCAATAGTATAACAGAAACTTTAAGCATCGAGTGGGGGATAGGATGCATAAATATCCCAGGTTCACCCCAAAACAGGGCCAGTCGAAATGTAATCCCGGACACGGACTTCACGTCACTCACGAACAGAATTTGGCGTGCAAATAGGGCCCGGGAAATCGTGGTAGCTTCTCTAAAGTGTCTAAGTACTCCATCGCGTGAAATTGCAGTGCTGCATCGCGGAATAACTAACGCCCACGCGCAGCGAACTAACAAAGGGCCGTTAGACGCGCGAGGAACTTATCAGCTCCCAGTGACCAGGGACATCAGCTATTGTTTTATGATAGTAATAAATTTCCGTTCTATGAAACTCCGTGGTGCTTCATATTACCCCTGGACTTCCTTTATCCCACAACCTGGATCGCCGACGCTTATCTTCCGATAGACCGAGTCTACGTGCGCGTCTCCACTGAGAACCAACCTAGCCGAGGAATACCACGCACCAAGTCATTACGAGCGCATCATCTGCCGACGGAGGAGCAGCAGAAGAAGAAGCCCCGATGAGAGGACCTCAAAACAGGTTCGATAACGTCCAGACTGCGGTGACCCGTACCCGCGCGGGGTAATAGCCACGGACTGCTGTGCGCAGAGCTAACCGTGCCTCTCTCAGGCATAGGCTTCTGAACGAGGTGCCAAGGAACCAGCCTCAGATGGTAACATAAAAAAGCTACATGAATACCAGGGACCGAGTAAAATTTGGGTCGTGATAGCTTACAGCTGTGAAGCATGAGCACGCGTGATACGTCCCGTAACACAATCCTGAATTCTCAAAGAAACCGGATTAGCCGTACTAAGAATTTTAAATGGACCAACATATCAGGGTGCCAATTTACTATTAAAGCCTTTAGATACTTGGCTCAAGGATGGGCACGCAGCAAAACTAGATCGCCAACTTGAAAAGGCGAAGGAATTCTACCTTGATTATAACGAAAAGCGCGACGCTGCTTATTTTTATGTAAACATGAAATCTCTAAATTCCACTGGTTTCTAATTTGATCATCCGTAGCTGTGTTGGGAAATAAATTATTCAATTTCCATTGGTTTGTCAAAGGACATACATGCAAAAAACGGAACATTCAATGAAAAGGATATTGACCATAAGCTTCATGAACAGCAGTGTTTAAGGCAAATTGAAATTCGTTCACCAAAGAATCCCACTGCGAATGAGAGTGAGAATGAAAAGCAATAAGTAAATTGCGCACATTCTTATTAACACGCTCAGCTAAACATGGACGTGGATCGTAAGATGAAGTGTATTAATTTAATGTCACGTTCAAAAAGAAATGTACGAAAAGCATAAGCACTGAGCCGATTTTGGCTCTTTCTTTCTTCGAGGGACACTTTCGCAGAGATGGCCGCAGCTCTTTTTGTATCCGCAGTCATAAGATACAATGCAGGCCCCTGCTTCTTATGCTGACAGCCTGCCTTGCATTAGGAGTCCGCTGTACAAAGTTCTACAGCTTTCGCCAGGTTGCCCCCTCTCCGCCAGTACAGGTGGCGCTAATGTTGGTTCTATGTCATCATCTGACACACCCAGTGCGTAACCCGAGCGTTGCCTGAAGAGGAAGACAGACAGTGTATCACTTCTTTCTCGACTAACATCGACGTAGCACCTGGAGTGAGCTTCGTGTCTGGGAACGGCTGTCTCCACACCTTTTGGCTTATTCTAAATTTGTATAACATGTATCTTCGGGCGTAAGCAAGTTTCAAAATTCCTATACAGTATGGAGCGGCGCATAATATTTCATGGAAGCGAGTTTCCATTTTATATATATATATATATTTGGCGTGTTCAATTTTGTTTCGTAATGGCAAACATGTGTGATAAGCACAGGGTTAAGTGTAACATGCTTTAATTGCGTTGTATTTCTGAGTTAATATATTCAGTACCTTTGGGGTTGTACAAATTCTTGTTATTATTTAAAGCTTCTTTATATATATTTTGATTGTTTTCATTTGTAGTAATAAATAATTATTAGTCTAGGGGGATGCATTTCTTCTAACACATTCCATAATGGGGCCGGCAAATAATTTTTTCTTAGTATAATTGTGTTTTGTAATTGTGATTTTCTTGCATCGAATATCCGTGCATCGGGTTTGTAAGTACGTTACTAGAATGGTAGCAGAGACGTGAAAATTCTTATTGTACTATATTTTCTAGGATTTTGTATTGCTTCTATTTTTTTCCCGAATTCTTCCTTGTTTTGCAATCGTGCACTTCTTGGAGTGGTTCCATCGCACACTTGCCTGTATGCATATAGCATACGTTTACTCGTCATGCCCGTTCTAATACATAGTTAAGTGGCGACCACAAACGTCGAGTTGCTACGTAAAGAGGAAGGAGCAGCTTTTTCCTTTGAAATTACGTGGTTTATCTCCTGAAGCTGTACAAACTGTACCTCAGCAATGCAATTATTGAAAGACAATTAAGACGTTTCACCGAATATTTCTTATTTTTCTTAAATTGAGCTTTTGGATTTTCCTCAAGACGCTGGTTTCCAATTCCAAGAGTTTTCGAATTTCTGGCCTGAACAGAGTGCTTCATTTTCTCCGTCAGTTATTCGAAGATTACGTGCGTGTATTATGCATTACGTGGAACGTTTACAATTTTTGGACACTTCTTAAATTCTTGCATCTAAAGGGATACTTTGGCAGTCCATAAACGTGAATATGCAAATTTGTTACTAAACTTTACCACTTTAACTTCCAATAAAGAACCGTTTGAATTGCAATCGCAATTTCAAACACTAATTCTTTCTACATCAATTTTGTCTACGCAAGTTTTGCCTGTGCCGTTAGCCCCATTTAACTTTCAACCATTGAAAATAGATCACCCAGCGCAGGAATTTATTCCAACTAAACCAATTTTGGTTAATACTCCAAATTAAGCGTTAGAATTTTTGGATCTTTTTCTTCGACTTTACGATACTTCAGCATACTTTAATAAATTACTATTAAACATTTTGGATGGCAAAATTGTGCACTTAGTACAAACGGCATTACAGTCGGAGTTTAGTATTGAGGTTTTTCATGGCTTCAATTTACATTTTTTTCTTTCCATCTCGAACACTTTCTTCGTTTTTGACTTCATATTACTATGGTATACAAGCACCATAGGAAATATTGCTTGCATTTACTGATCGAGTTCGTAAATATGCCCGTATATTTCGTGTTCCTGATTCATAACTTCAAATCTGCGAACTTATTCCTTCGGGGTTAAATGATACTACACGACTTCAATGTACTTTCGTTTCGCGACCAACATCTCCTTCGCTGAACTTCATCGAATGATTAATTGGGTACAAGTTCAAAGTACAACTTATATTCCTAACAGCTTAGTTAAATCTACACAGACGAACACTACTGATTTTCAGACTTTGCCTCCGGCTTCTCCAAATTCTGTTAATAAATCTAGTAATTTTCCGCCATCCACAATTTCCCGTTGCGCATTTTGTAACAAACTGGGACATACTATTGTATTCGGCGTAAACGTCCGAATTAAAATGGGGAATTTATTCCCTTTCAGCCATTACCTCAACAATCCATTTCTACGAGATTATCTTCAAATACCGGTGTGCCTTTTGTTTCTCTGCCAATAATTTCAGTACTTTGAGGTTCACAATCTATATCAGTTTTGTTATACTCTGGCAGTGATTTAAATTTGGTAAATTTAGAATTTTTTGACACATAACCACCTTCGTTAAGACGCTCCTTTCGGCCTCAGCATGCTTCGGCTACTCCTGTATCGGGAACATAGTACAAATTATCGGTACAGTTAAGCTACATATTAAGATTCACAATTTCTTTTGGAACGTACATTTTTCTGTGATCCCTAATTGGACTTATTCTTTGGTTTCGGGTAATCCTTTTATGCGGCATGCGCAAGTATTACTCTCGACAATTCTAAATGTACCATTAACTTTGCTTTTTGCCCACAAAAGCTTTCAAAATTTTCATTGGGATCCCGCACCCTTGCGCCTCTACGTTCTTCCGATGGAATATTGACTTCCTTACGAATTAATTTGCTGCATATATCCAAAGCTCAGCGGCTAGATCTACAACGTGTGTTAATAGATAATACCGATGTTTTGACAGATAGAGTGCGGCTTGTACGTGGCTTTAATTATCAAATTCGAGTATTAGATAATACTCCGGTCCGGTCCACCATATAAGCTTTCGCCTCCTAAAATGAATCTTCTTCGAGACTTAATTGATCGCATGTTGCAGGCTGGAATTATAGTGTTTTCCTTGTGTCTAAACCTAACAATGAAATGCGTTTAGTAGTGGACTGTCGTCGCATAGATAAGCACATAGTTTTGAATTCTATGCCTCTCCCTCAATTACGTGATGCGGCTCATCACGTTAGAGATGTTAAAGTTTTTACGACCTTAGATTTAAATCAGGCATACTAACAAACTCCGTTACATCCTTTTTCGCGAACTCTTACGGCCTTCGTTACCCCGTGGAATTTATATCACTTTTGTAGGATACCTTTTGGCATTGCAACTGATCCGCAGGTTTTTTCCGGTTTGTTAGACCGTACGTTTGTTAAATTTAAATTTCGTTTTGTTTTCAATTATCTTGACGATTTAGTAATCTATTGTACGGATTATACTACACACTTATAGAATCTCCGTTTGGTTTTGATGCTCCTCGTCAAGCTGCCTTACGGTTAGTCCTTCCAAGGTCACATTTTTCGGTATCACAGGTATCTTTTCTTGGACATTTAACTTCACCTGCTGGAATATCTGTAGATGCATCTCGGACATTAGCTATCCGTAACTATCCAGGACCTCGCATCCAGAAACAACTCGCTTCAATTCTTGGGATGGTTTCTTTTTCTTATAAATTTATTCCCAATTCAGCTACTATTGCTAAATCACTTTACGCGCTGTAAACATGTTCTTTTTGTGCGGGCATCTGAACAACAATCTACGTTTGACCTTTTGAAACAGTCCTTAAGGAACCCATACATTTTGACTATGCCAGATTTTTCTTTCCCGTTTATTTGCAAACGGATGCCTCTCAAGTAGGTCTTTCCGCAGTGTTACTTGAAGATACTTGTCAAGGGCGCCGCCCCATCGCTTATTTTTCTAGGACATTATCTGATCAAGAACGGCGATTGTCGATCTATGAATTGCAGGCTTTGGCGGTGTTGTCCGCTTGCGAGAAGTTTCGACAATGTTTGGAAAATCGACATTTTGACTTAGAATGTGATAATCAGGCTATCACCTGGGTCCTTTCACATAGACGTAAAAACTGAGAGATTGGCCCGTTGGGCAATACGCCTTAGTGCCTTTAGTTTTACCGTTAAACATATTTGCGGTAGTGAAAATTGTGTCGCTGATGCACTTTCACGTTTATTTCAGGAGGAACGGCCATTTTGACAGTTGCCTTCTTTTGCAATGCTCGGAACTCTTTCGAAAGATATTCCTGCAATTTTGAGTTCCTTATCTGACCAGCAACGTTCTGATCCTGATTTGGGCCCGCTTTGGACAGCGGGTAAACAGGGACAGCTTTCTCAAAATTATCTTTTTCGCGATGACCTATTACCCATGCGCTTGCCAAAAACCAACGCGTTACGTATTGTATTACCACAAATTCTTATTCCAATAGTTTTTAAATACTTTCATACCTCGCAATTTGAACCTCATTTAGGAGTTTATAAAAATAAGTCTAAGATTCATCGTTATTTTGTATGGAAGCATATGTATCGAGATATTTTACATTTTGTTCGTAATTGTTCCGTCTGTTGGCACTCTAAGCCTCCCCGTTCCACTCGGTTTGGACTTTTGAATTCGCGTCTAGCTTATTATCGTATGCAGCGTCTTCTTCTTGACTTTATTGAACCGTTATCACGTTTCTTTCGGGACAATGCTTACTTGTACGTAGCTATTGATGCTTTTACGATCTTAATATGGCTAGTTCCAGTTCATCCATCTACATCATCTAATACTATTCATGTTTTGTCTGGCATCTTTGCATCATTAGGTTTGCCACAGACAATTGTATCTGACAACTCATCATATTTTCGAGCTAGAATACTTCGTACCTTCCTTTTTGAACATGGTGTGGAATTCGTTCATACATCTCCTTATTATCACTGGCCATCATTAGCTGGACGTGTTAACCGCAATCTTAAAAGCACGTTGATCGCCTTCCATTCAGATGATCATCGTCTTTGGGATACACGTTTGTCTACTTTTAGTTAGCGTTTAATCTGACAACACATGAATCTCATCAACAGGTTCCATTTCACACATGTTTCGAATTTTGCCGGCTTGTCCGTTGAGTAATACTTGGCGTTTACGTGACTTACTTCCAGAATCCCAGGATTCAGCGCCTTCACTTAACATCTGGCATGACACCTTTCGTCAGTTTCACAGGGATTGTCTTCGGCGAGAGGCTCGTTACAACCAGTCACGCCTTCCAGCTCCTTTTAAAGCAGGTGATTTGGTACTTTTGTGTAATTACCCTGTTAGTGATGCAGCACATCATCTTACTCTTAAACTTGCTCCCCGTTATGTTGGTCCATTTCGAATTTTCCAGTTTGTTAACAATGTCTCCTTTCGATTTCGCCATTGACTTTCTGGCAAATTTACTACAGCTCACGCTTCGCAATTACATTTTGCCACTTCGGAATCGCTTCTGTTCTAATTCGAGTCCTTCCACTCGATACACTCGTCTTTGGCATGGCGAATTTTCCTTTTTCTTTGCAGTTCCTGCGAGTTTTGTTTTTTGGCCCCTGATTCCTGCAAGGATTTTCCTTTTCCTGAGCCATGCCAAAGCATACTTTCCTTTTATGTTGTCGAGAAGTCTTTCCTTAGTTTGTGTTTTTCGTGTTTTCTTTTTCTTTATATGTACTCTGTGCACAGTTTCTGTGGGCCCATTATTTAGTTTTTGCGTGGTTGGGATTTACAACCGGTTGTCTGTGGTTTTGTATTAGTTATATATTTATATTACAAATGTGAGCTAGCTAGCTTTAGAGATGTCTGTAGCGCGCATTTATTCTATTGCTATTGTTCTAATTGTTTATTGTTATATATACATATATTTATATTTATACATTTGTTGTTTGTTATTATAAATTTTATTTTTGTTATGCAGCCTCATGCATTTACTATGTATTGCTTATGTTCATGGGACCTGTATTACCTTTGTTGCTACTAATATTTGTGCATATTTACCTTTTTTCTTGAATGTGTTTATTACTGCCATTCCCGGTTTGTATGGCATTTGCTTTCCTTTTTGTGCTCGTCGCTTCCTGTGACAAGAGTTCATTTTCTGTATTTGTGTTTCATGCCCGTCGCTTGGGGCCACTGGACCAGCATCGACTACAGTTCTTCCTGGTTGCTCACCTCCCTGCTGGCGGGGGGAGTTTTGAGCCCATTCTGGCTCTTTATTTCTTTCTTTCTTCGAGGGACACTTTCGCAGAGATGGCCGCAGCTCTTTTTGTATCCACAGTCATAAGATACAATGCCGGCCCCTACTCCTTATGCTGACAGCCTGCCTTGTATTAGGAGTCGGCTGTACAAAGTTCTACAGCTTTCGCCAGGTTGCGCCCTCTCCGCCAGTACAGGTGGCGCTAATGTTGGTTCTATGTCATCATCTGACACTCCCAGTGCGTAACCCGAGCGATGCCTGAAGAGGAAAAAAGACAGTGTATCACTTCGTTCTCGACTAACATCGACGAAGCACCTGGAGTGAGCTTCGTGTCTGGGAACGGCTGTCTCCACGCCTTTTGGCTTATTCTAAATTTGTATAACATGTATCTTCGGGCGTAAGTAAATTTCAAAATTCTTATAAAGTATGGATTGGCGCATAATATTTAATGGAAGTGAGTTTCCATTATATATATATATATATATATATATATATATATATATTAGGCGTGTTCAATTTTGTTTCATAATGGCAAATATGTGTGAGAAGCACAGGGTTAAGTGTAACGTGCTTTAATTGTATAGTATTTCTGAGTTAATATATTCAGTACCTTTGGGGTTATACAGATTCTTGTTCTTATTTAAAGTTTCTTTTAATGCTTTGATTCCTTTAATTTGTAGTACTAAATAATTATTACTCTGGGGGAATGCCTTACTTCTAACGCATTCTATAATGGTCTCGGTAAATTTTTTTTCTTAGTTTAATTATTTTTGGCAATTGTTGCTTTCTTGCATCGACTATCCGTGCATCGGCTTTGCAATTACGTTACAGCACAATAACAAGAAGCATTATCCAAAACCAAAATTTGCGGTACTCCAAATGATGAAAAGATATTTGCCAAAACAGACATGACAGTAACCGCTGTAGCAACACGAAGCGCAGATAACCAAATGAATTTAGTGAAAGCATAGACAGCGACAAACAAATAAGAAGTATCCTTAATGGAACGTGGCACCGGTCCAATAAAGTCTATAAATAAACGTTGCATAGGGACCGTGGATAGTTTAGATTGTAGCAACCCTAACCGGGTGGTTTGGGGTGGTTTTGAGCGTTTACAGATATCACAAGAACCTACAACAACTGCAGTATCTTTATACATGCCTCGCTACACAAAATATAGTCGAACGTTCATCTTCTTTTTATGAACACCTAAATGTGCGCCATATGGTGAAGTATGAAAATATTACAAAACTACCGGAACCAAAATTTGCAGTGGAACAATTTTGAAAAGTCGTGAACGTGGTAAATAAGCATATAAAAGATCATTCTTGAAAGTATAACCGGGAACCACAAAACAGGATTTACATAGATTCCAAATCGTCCTAATATCGAATCTCGTTTTGATGGTCAGAAATAGCAGTAAAAACGTAGGAAAATCACTCTAGAAAGGTGATACTACTGAAGCCACCTGCAAGGTTTCTGAAGATGTAACATAAGGTTCTGAAAACATATACGATAAAGTGTTGTGACGACCTTATCAGAATTACGAATGTGCCGAATTGAAATTGGAAAGCACTAAGCTTAAGCGCCCATCGCGCAAGCTCGCCAGATTTCCGTGCGTGGAATAACATCCAAGTGATAGGATGATTATCACATTATAAAAGAAAAGGAAGATGCTTTAAGTACTGACAAAACTTGTCACAAGCGGTAAGAACAGCTAAGCCTTCTAATAGAAGACGGCGTTCGGCTGTAGTAAGACTGCGAAATAAAATAAATAGGTCGCCGCGAACGTTCCGAACCCTGCATAAGTACTCCTGCTACTGAAAAACGTGAGGCGTCAGTTTGAAGAATAAAATAATGGTCCAAATCGTGCATAGCCAAAACCGGCGGGTTCATAATTGCATATTTAAGTTGAGAATGTGCGCGTTGATGATTCTCAGTCCCACAAAGTTTTACACTTTTCCGCGTAAAGCATGTAAAGGGTCGGCAATTTGAGAAAAATTAGGTGTGAATTTAGAAAAAATTGTGACCATACCAAGAAATGATGCCAATCGCTTCAACTTAGTGGGCACAGGATAATTACGAACTGCCAATGTACGTGCCGGATCAATTGAAATACCATCAGGACAGATGATATGACCCAAAAAGGAAATCTGTGAAACTACAAATTTGAGTTTAGAAGGTGACGCTGTTAAACCCGCTTTCTCAGACTCGCAAAAGCAGGTGTTCCAAATACACACGGAAATCGGATGAATAAATAACTACATCATACAAATAATGAAAAACAAAATAAAATTTTTATTCATTCAAAACTGACTCCAAAAGACGTGCTAACGTTTGCGCGCCAGTTGAAATTCCAAAAGTAAGACGTATAAATTGAAATAAATTCCACGGTGTGGAAAACGCTGTTACATGACGAGAAGATGACACCTGCGGAATCTGATAATACGTTTTATTAACGTCTAAAGGGGTATAGACTTTAGCGTAACGAAAATAATGCTCTGAAGAGTGAATATCAGGTAAAGGCATAGAGTCAAGAGCTACGTGTTTATTAAGCTTCCGAAAATCAACCATTACTCTAGAATCGCTATTCGGCTTAGGAGTCAAAAACAAGGACTAGAGTAAGAACTCGTAGAAGGTTCAATAACGCCTTGTCGCAATATCATATCAACCTTAGTACGCAATATTTCCAATTTTGGAGGCGTCAATGGGTATGGTGGTGAAGGATCTGGCGTAGAATCTAATAATTGAATAGAATACTGTAAATTTTGAACAGTACCTAAAGTATCCGTAAAAGCATCAGGGAATGTTTGTAGTAAGCCCAAAATGCGTTTTTGATCCGAAGATGTTAATTGTAATAAATCCAAAGTAGGCAATTCCGAAGTCTGAAATCTACGAGAATATACAAGGTCGTTGTGCGTACAAAGAGAAAGAAAATATTTTGTTAGGGCGAAAAGGAAACGAAAGCGTAAGCTGCTCAAAGTCCAAACGCAAGTGGGTGGTCAACAAAAATGGTGAACCTAATATAACATCGTAAGGCAAATTATCCACCAAGTGTACGGAACTGGCCACAAAAATTGTCCATATTTAACGTATACAGGGGTCACTCCTAATATAGTTAAATCCCTACCTGCCACTGTACATTCGCAAATATGTGCTGGAAATAATTTGTATTTAGAAAGCTTTGCAAATTTATCCCAAAAAGTCCCACTATGCAAATTTAACGATGCGCCCGAATCAAGTAAAACGTAATTTGAAGTATTTAAACAGTTAATCTGCAAGACTGGCAAAGACAAAAACGGCAATCCATACACACGTGAAAAACGTGAATGAAAAAAATCCGTTGCTTGGCATAATGGTGCAATTTGTTATCACGTAAATGCTTACGTCTGAGAAAACAAACAAAAAACCAAAGGAATGCCCCAATTTTTTACAATATCAACAAATCAATGTTCGCCGTGAAGCCGATGGTGCCGACGCAACATGTTGCAGAGGCAAAGAATGTTGTGTGGCATGTACACGAGTTCTATTTAACTGAATAGGCGACTGCGATGTCAATGAATTTTGTGCACGATTTGTCGGAATCGTGTTTAAAGAAACAAGATTTTGTGGTTCCGATGAAGAAGTATAAGATTCAAACTGATTCTGATGCACCATGACTATTACCTTATCCAAAGCGGAATATGAAATCGGTGGTGAAGCAAAAACACAAGATAATCGTGGTTTAGAATTTAAACCAGAAACTATCAGGTCGCAGACTTGATGTTCCATATGAAAAATTCGAAAGTATAATTTAACTCTCTCTGAAAATGCAAGCAAATCCTCATGCAAATGCTGAGGTGCATAATAAAATTTGGAAAGGTATTGAGCGCGTAACCGGAGTGGAAAGAAAAAATCCAAACCAACAACATGAAGTGTTGTTAAATCAAAATGACATTTTAATGCCTTACGAACCAAAAATTCAATTTTACTTTCCACAATTGAAAGAACTAATGTAGGTATAAAAGTCTGTAATTGAAAACAAAGAAACTTCACACAAATCTTCTAGCGTAGAAAAAAATTAAGAAACACAATCGTATGTTCAGCAGTATTAACTACGTAATGATCAGAATCCAATAATAACTTTGCTGGATCCGATATAGTTAACGTTTTAAAAAACACATGTTGTTCCCCTTGTAATGTAACAGAATTTGGAGAAGCAGAATTTCGTGACAAAGATTCGTTACCCAATTAAACTTGTTTGTTGTCGGAACCAGATGCCAATGGTTCCACCAAAGAATGCAATAATTCTAAATATTGACAAAGCCAATTCTGAATTATAATTTTGTTCTCCGTGAGAAATGGGGACGAAAGCAAATATTGTAAGCGTTCGATATAACGAGTAATACGTGCCTTAATGCGACGTGAAATATTAGGTGAGAATATTCTGGTTTGTTCGGAAATAGCATCACGAAATTCGTCGTATTGAGAATGACGAGTTTATAAAAGAGCAATAACTTTTTATTTAGTAAAGTTCTTTATATTTGGTCGCGTCTGCATATGATCGTTTAAAAGCTGTAGAAATACAGGAACTGTATCTGAAGTATTAAATGTTACTCCACGTAACTTAAGAAGAAAGGTTAATTCCTCCTTACGTAAAAGTTCCAGATTTGGCAACGCCATTAGTGAACGTATAAGAAAAAGTGTGAAAAAAAGGTGAATGCCCTTTGCTATAATAACTGTGAAAGAGAAAAAGACAAAACCTTTGCTAGAAAAGCAAACTGAAAACGGTCCGTTACAATTGTAACGTTGAGCAAAGCTAAGAAATAAATGTAGAATAGCTCACTTCGAATTATATCACACAAATCAGCTCCTTACAATAACAAAGAGTCATAATGCACGCAATATTCTCCACGTTTTAGCAAACCAAGTCTAACTGTACGCTTTGCTGCCACTTGTACCACTGGTTTGTTTTATCAGAGGGGAAGGCTACCGTGGAAAGGGACTATTGCGTAGGAGTTAGAAAATTTGCAAACATTCACCAACACATAAATTAGCAACCTATTTTTAAGTGATATATGTGTTAACAATGCTTTATTGAGCCTGCTTTACCATTTTGTTTTACAAAATAGTATGCTCAAATACAATGTGATATTCTCTTTCGGATTTCTACATTTATAGTTGCCATCTGAATTTAAAGATTTTTTTAAAAGAGCAATGAATACAATAAAGTTACATGAAATGCAAAAATATAAATGCTTCTCCCATATGTAGAAAAGTACCAAAAGTTAAAGGTTGAATTTCAAAAGCTTATCAAAGTTTAAAGATAATTTGGAAAAGCCGAAAGAATGACTCTTGGTGAATCGTGCAGAAAGCTCTGTCACGATGTCTAGTTGTTCCCGGCTCTGTCCCTGGCCGAAGAGCGAGTGCTGGTGCCTGTCTGCCCAGGAGTTGCTGGAAACGACGACGAGCATGATGGCGCTGGCCATCGCAAACCAGCGTGTCGCAAACCAGACAATGATGACTTGTACATGATGCTTTACATAGTGAGGTCATATATTACGTCACTCATGGCCATATGTTGTTTGACTTTAGATGTTACTTTCTCTGTCGACGAATGACGTCATCATCTCTGCTGCATTGTGACGTGTTGGTTACATTAACCATGACCATGGAGGAGGCTGACGGGTATCGAACCACCGTTTCAATGTGCTGGGGTTGTGGTAGTACACCCACGTTTTATAACATGTGACAATTCTCCTAATTAATGTTTCATCCCAGGGATTAGCGATAAGCCGGCAACAGATATTCACTCTACGTTGAATTTGATCAGGTGTCAATTCATGTGGTAGAAATTTGCAGCTTCTGAACGATTCTTTAAGTGTCTTAGTATTGCAATGTATGGTACCTTTTGAATCACAAAGTTCCTCTTACAACCTCCGAGTGCTTAACTGTGGATTTTCTTCAAAAGCTCTGCGTTTATTCTCAATATTCCATAACTTGGGTCTTCCAGGGCATTGTAAATATTTAATGTTTTCGTCTCCATTATTGAAACACTAGAACCATCGTAGTGCTACTCGCTCCCTAACGGCACTTTCACTTTCGAGCCGCGGCAGGAGCTTTATAATCTTGCTTCCAATAGTGCTTCAGAAGGACCCTAATACGAAACTTTGTTGCATTTTAAAATTCTTTATTACTAACTGCTGGCTGCCATCATGTTAACAATACGGAACAATAGTCACAGTACCCTATAAATAGTATTGACAACAGTACGTACGTACGGTACGTACGTACGACATAAACCTAACTAAACAGCCCGACATTACATATAACTGTTCGGTACATAGAGATTTTACATTCTCATTTTTTGCGCATTAAGATAAAAATTGCTGTTGCATTCAAGAAATGAATGAATTATTTCGTAAGAACTACTCAGACTGCGTTTGGTGAGTCCTTCGATGTATTCGTCTATGACAGGCTATGGATTATTATAATCAACCAGATTTGAAACAAAAAACCTGTAACTACTCTCACAATTCAAATGTTTCGTGTATGATATTGTCAGAGCCACTGGGAAGTCCATATAAAGAATAATTGAAGGACGAAAAGTTTTATCGTTTGTGTCCATGCGGAACTTCTTTTGCACTTAAAAGTGAAGATGCACAACAAACGGCATTTAATCTCTATGTATGTATTTCTTTTTACATGACATAAAATACTTTTGCTCCAAATCCCTGTAAAGCCTTTACAAACACTATAATTGACTTTGAAGAAAATACCGCTGTATAAAAACCCATAGAGTCCTTTTGTTTCTTTTTTCAAGAAGCATCTTAGAGAAAGTAGCTTTAAGGTTGATTAATACCCTAATCTCTTATAAACACGGAGAGGAGCTCCTGTAGCCAAACGAAAAATTGCAGTTTATTGCTGATCTATTTATGAGCATAGACTAAAAATATAATTATGTCTTCCCCTATAACTTAGGAATGTTTTGCTCTTCATAGGACAAGAGGAGGGATAAATACGTTTAAATGTAATTACTGTATTTATATAACTAAAATACAGAAAATAACCTTTAAACTAAGTTAACAAACGGTCATCTATTATTAGCTGATACAGAAAACAAACTACGGATAATTTCTACGTCCACTAGTAATACCGAAGTCAAATTGTATTTTTAAATGAACATTTCGGCAGGAAAACGTTTGAATATACAAAAAATATTCATCAAGAATTAATATGTTTCTGATTAGCTTTTATCAAATTGGTTCGCGTTTATCAAATTGGCTTATAACGGCTGACTGCTATATGAATATATTCTGTATATTATGTAATTAAAGTGGAAATGAAATCATTGCCTGCAAATATTAAACGTGATTAACACGAAGTAGATAGAACAGATATGACATAAGTGATGCGCAACCGCGATACTGATTTATCTATTAATTTTCGGACAGGTGACTTTATCTATAAGTTGAAGAATAATGTACTTATATATTGCACTATTCCTATAAAAACTTATTCTTCTATCCACGTGACGTTGTTGGCGATAAATGTTTTACTAGAAGTAACATAAAATGAAGCAGTATGACTTGTTATATCTAGCATCCGTAATCAACATCTACTGCTTATTCCACAAGCTGAAATAACAACCTTATCTGAAAATTTACAAAAACATTTAATATATTACATAATTGCAAATGTATTTTTGAAATTCAACAAGGAATACTGCATAAATAGCTAACACTAGAAAGATTCAACTACATAAATAAATAAAAAATAAATTAAACTATAATTATATTCACACAAATAGCCCGCTTTATTCAGCCCTAGATATTTTCTGCATTAAGTTTTACCTTCTTTTCTGGTTTCAAATGATATAAAACTTAACGAGAATGAAAAGAACTTCTCAGACTATTCACAGCAATTCAGGATATTTGCTGTGAAATGATTTCAAATATACAGGATACACCATTTAAGTTGAGACTATACAATATCTCCAAAACTGAGTGTTGTAGAAAGAAATGCCTTCAATATAATTTGCTTAATATTATGGGGGAACGTAAATGCCATTAGTTGTGTTTTGTTTGTTATTATAATCATTTTAGGGTCAATTTAATTTTTTAAATGGGAAGCTATATGTTATGTTGTTGTCCTCTAATTTTATAAAAAGGTGTTTATTTTGCGTAATAAGGAGAAAAAAAAAAGAATGTAGGTTCCCGATTATGAAACGTAACTTGACCCTCAAATGATCATCCATAGATGGTCCAACCGTTTATTGCACAGTCATTCAGAATTTTTGTTGTTATTTACCTTAATGTATACGAACAATTGAAAAATGAGTTGTACAAATGTTGTTTAGCTTTTTATAAAGAGCGAGAAAACAACATGAAAAATGTAGTTTTCCATTAAAAAATTTAATTAACCCTAAAATGACCATCTCAAAGTCCTCCAAATATCACACGACTAATGGCATAGGGCTTCCCCCATAATATCAAGCAACTTTTATTCAAGACATTTCTTTCTGCAACGCTTAGTTTTGGAGATATTGTACAGTCTCAACTTAACTGGTCCATCCTGTATATGATATTTTAACCACAATCGCTAGAACACGTGGAATAATAAGAATGTGTTTCTTTTATTTCAGCGAATATTTAGGTGAGAGGAATTTTTTAAATTTACGCGCAGTATCCTAGAAAATTAAGCCTGATTCTTATCCACGTAAACGAAAAAACGCGTGTTAGTAAAACGTTGGGTATATCATAGGTTGAGGTAATCTAGATATACAATTTTCAGAATGCTTATAACCATTATACTTCTAGAATATTTCGGAATTATAAAAATTGTGCTGCTACAAAGCTTTTGATAACTATATTAGGTGCAATTTGGATCTATATGGAAGTCATGACTCTGAATGAGATACATAATTTATCTTCCGATAATATTCCACATTTCTATATGTATGTAATGCAAAGACAGACATGAAGGCAGAAAGGAACAACAGCATGATTTCACTATTCCAGATGTTTAAAACTATGTAAGTTTTCTTCACATATGCCATAACAATATCCAATACACTTCATCCCCATCTGAATATACGTTTAATTTCAAACCGTATTTCAAGATTTGTATCATTCTTTGAAGTTAAATAAATCCTTCCATAGTTTGTTATTCTGTCTATAGAATTGGGCGTACTACAGGTATGTTTTTTCTCTTTTGAACCTCTTCATTGTAGATGCAAGTAGAATTACTTAGTTTTACATTTTATTTATATTTTGCTCTACTCGTTTTCATATTTGCTCGTTTATGTCATTAAATGTGGTCCCTTTTCTTATTTTAATGCAAGTCCCCGCTGTTTAGTGGTTTACAGGAAAACGTTGGTCTTCAGCATTTCCATTCAAAATGTATGCTTACGTGTGTACTGCTTCTCTTGGTTGCTTCACAGAAAGTCTGCTGGAACACTTTGATGGAGTTTACTTCCCCAGCAGTAATATTCGATACCACAAAGGGCGTGTAAACCGTTGTGTTATTACGCGGAAAATGTGTTTACCAGGACAACCGCTAGCGTTGTTTCTAACAAATTATACACATGGTATATGACTGCAGGGTGACCGTCTGAAAGCTGGCCGGAGCATGAGGTTACTGAAATACTCCAGGGCTTCGCTCTTGGAAATGTGTGCTGGGATTCATAGCCACTAAAAGCGTAATAAGAGCGCTGGGGGAAAACTGCTCCATTCATAGAACAAGAGTTGTATCTGTGGGTACAATGTAGTTTATAATTATACCGCATTTAATATAACAGGTACATTCGACTAGACTCGACCAACTCATCCTTCAAGCTTCCATGTAAGCAAAATGGCTGACATTGGAAGAGGGCAACACCACTTATTTGAGAATCTGGAAATGGATTATTGAAATAGTTTAAATCAGAATACTGAACCTTCCCTTATTAAGTGGAAGAAGCACGTTTAGTCTCAATTTTAACACGTCTCGTGTACATTTTTTAGGCGTTACTTTCAAAATATGATTCAGCGGAACTTGGATGTTTGTAGCTGTGTCACCAACAGACTGTCACATGTAAAAGCATCGCCCATGTTGCAAAAACAAATTCCTATATAGGCATCATTTTTATACGCTATTATTATCCGTTCATATGCCGAACAGAAATTCATTACCAACTGTTCCACAAGTACAATGAAGCTATACAAAACGATACACAATAAGTTGTCGTAGTTCCGAAAGCAGGATGATAAAATGTTTCATTATATAGCATTTCGGAAAACATGCGTTGTGGTCACCGTTCCTAAACTACTGCGGTTTGCTTAAACATTGATGGTTCAAACCTCACTCCTAAATATGTTTTTAACTTGTTCCACTTTCACTTAATGGAAGAATTTCACCCAAATACTGGCTGTGGTTGCATTACTATTACTATGTACTGTATCTTGTGCTATAGAGAAATGCTTTTAGTTGTAATATTACTTATTTCGTGCGTCCAGCCTTAAATCTCAGTTTAAATTTTTCTATCGAAACTTATAAAACAGACATACAAGTTAAGGCTTTAGCTCTCATATATATTTTGTCCTGAAGTATCTACGCGTAACTTCAAATTAACAAATAAAATGCGGGATAATTGACCTACTTACTGTGTAAGATTCAAACACATGCTGTTACTTCGTAACAGCGAACGTATGGTCATTATAGCACTCAGCTATTTGGTGCCTGGAGTCCCAGTGCCTTTAAAATTACACTAAATTATTGTTGCATTATTACAGAACTCTGACCTTCACTTCTAAACCTTACTGGTAAGCTATAACTTTGAAGAAGACTTTAAGAACTACATTAGGAATTCTAAGTTCATTAACTAATCAAATGGCATTTGCTATGCTGTATGATATATCAAGTGTAAGAGGCATGTTCTAATTTCTGCTGTGTGGAACTTTGTGTAGCACAAATTTTGGAAACTGGCGTGTATTTTAATTCTTTTTATCTGGAGGATAGCAAAGCACACTACATAGTAAGTTTAAAAAATTGGTGAGAAAAGGAAGGAATTCCTCGTAGAAGGAATTATATTTTGGAGATGAACCTCATCCAAGAATGACGTGTCCCTTTGCAGTGGTTCTTGAATCTACGGCTACTGAACGTCTCACAGTGATGCAGTGGAACTATCCCAGTGACCAGGTACACGTCCAATATGGCTGCTCACCGTTTCACTGTTACAAAGTACTCTCCAAATATGGCGGTGCGTGATCTCCCAGCATAGCTGTTGCATCAAGTTGTCACTTGGCTGTTGGCCAACTCCACTCTCCCCTCGCGTGGATGTCTATAACCGCCTAGCCAAAGCTTCGGATGATCTATGATACGGGGCATAGATTCCCGTCACACACCCACTCCGGTCTCCCAAACATTGTGGACGTGGTGCGGGGGAGAACCCGTACCATGTAGACGAAACTTATTTACCATTCCAACCAGCTGGTGCACTCTCTGGGTCGCTATGACCACAGGGCACCAAGACGACGAAAGAGCTACCGGTTAGCAAAGGACTCCTTGTGCCCCCGAAGTAAAGGCTACCGATCCTACACATCACAAGTTACCCCAAGTTAAGCATTATCGGGTTTGGTCAATAGCTGGACGTGTGACCGTCCAGCGGTGACTCGCCTGCCTGCTACCTTGGATATTCCTAATACTATAAACCAAATTCCATCCTGCTTTGCTGCCATGCCGCCTGCTTGGCTTGGCAACCACGCAAGCGGTCGCCAAAGTTTAGCAGTATTGGGCTTGGCCACCACTTGGACGCTTGTCCGCCCAGGTGGGATCGCCGAGACCCAGCCAATTGCAGTGCAGAAAGCTATACTCCACCCATTGACAGAAAGCGTAAAAGCTTGCGTAAATCTGTTTTTCCCTGCTATATCGCACGGCTAGTTACTGTGGCGATTTACATTCCGCCCAGGTGAACCTGGGCGACCTGCTCCCGATTGCTGAAAAGAATGGGTATCGACGGGACACGCAGGAGGATAAATGTAGAACAACTAATCGCATATAAGGAAGTCTACTCCGAGTCAGCAAGCTCCCAAATGGGGCGAATTATTGTTACATTAAGCAAATTTGGACATCGCCGTACACAAAAATAAGCACCACAAGAGTCAAGGTGCAGTATGAGACTGTTATATTATGTTTGGCAGGTGCACATATTCTAAAAAGTAATTGCTGTCAGTAGTTTCGGAGAAAATATTAATTGTTAGCAGGAAAATAAATTAACATGTCTTTGAAGAGTTTGCATTTGAA
The DNA here is from genome assembly GCA_030765065.1 of Deroplatys truncata. NCBI lineage: Eukaryota > Metazoa > Arthropoda > Insecta > Mantodea > Mantidae > Deroplatys > Deroplatys truncata. Next base: position 180,947,936 of record CM060977.1, read on the forward strand.
CTTAAGAGAGTTATTTTACAGGAAACGGCTACTTTGTTTAATATCGTTAAATAATGTTTGTTTAAGGAGCATAAGTAACAGTTGAGCAAATTGCGAAAGGAAAAGTATTTAACCTGGTATTCAGTACATTGGAAAAAAATTCTTTTTTAACGAGTTTAGAAAATGTGTATACAAAGCTTGAGTTGATAGCTTTTATAAGACTTATTTATAATTCATTTTTATTGTACTGTTTCTTTGGATTGGTGATTTATGATTTATACACGTCTTTGTTTCCTCCTTCGGCCTTTCCTGTTTACTTATTCATTGTTTCAAGGGTGTTAGTAGGAAGAGGTCACTATTGAGGAAAAGAAAAATATAACCACCACCAGGTAACATCTTGAACAGCTTTTTCACTGAAATTGAGGTCTTCATCTCTCTAAATACATAAACGGACTGAAAAGCCTGCGACCTAAATCACATCACCGATTTAGACACTGTATAAATTCAAAATTATCACTGTAATACTCTATTAATGTGTTTTTATTTCCATACAAACTTTAACTCAGAGCAGTAATAAATCGTGAAAACGCCTACATAAATTACTTTCTGTACTATGTGTATAAGTAGGGGAAGTATTGCATTCCACTAAAAAATTCGATACCGAGATTTCGCCGGATTTTTGGAAACATGTTCTGTGTGTGTCTGTGAACAGCATAACTCAGAAACGAACTGTCGTATAAACACCAAACTTGGTTCAATTTATTCCAGAGATGCGACACGAAGGTTTTCAAGAAAATCCCGCCACCCCAGATTACGCTTTACATGGAACATTTTTCGAAAATTTTAATTTTCTCAAAAATGGCTCTAACGATTTTGAATAAAATACCATAAGCTTAAGACATTTTTATGGCAAATGAATTGTATATCTCGAATTTTCTGGAAATGTCTCCAACAGTATTCCTCACTACGAACAACTTTTGCATAACTGGTAATTCATAAGAAATAGACAAAATTTTACTACACAAAAAATGTAGATCGCGTTAAAATACACCATTTATGTTATATACATTCTTTTTCTTTTTGCTGAGTGAACCATTTTCGAGATATTTCGTGTTACTCCCTTAAAGTTTCCAATACCTATATTTTTTCTCAATTGGGAATTCGTCATTCATTTTTTTTGTTGTCTTGGATATGCAAACAGTATTAATCTGTGGCAAAGAGAATGGTGCTGCACATAGCAACCAGCTATTAAGAGTTATGTCTATGCTTAAAGGCTACTGTATTTCTATATTGCCCTTGCAAATACAAAACAAGGGGAACATAGTACGGCTTAAGCAATAGTCAAATATTTTTAGAACTGGTCGCTATGTGAAAAATGTAATTCTCCTTTGCATGTCAAGAACATAAAAATATATTCTGTAGGCGTAAGAGAAATGAGAACGTAATAACAGTCAATACAAGCAAGGATACCGAAAACCAAAACATAGAGCAAAATATGATTATACGATATACGAACGGAAGTACTGATGCGTGTGGATAAAGCAAGGTGTGATTATAAATGAGCGGAAGTGCACTCGGATAAGCCTAAAATTGAGGTACAAGTGAGGCAGCACGTTTTTCCAGCAAAGCAGTAAACTTGAAGAAAAAATATCTGATGTGATACATTCACATTACTTTCCCTACCTCTGTCGTCTATTAGTGGGTATACAAAGTATTTTTACATAAGGTTATTACTTTCTCTAATACGTATAGTAAGTAGAAATATTGCATTTCACCTAAAAATTCGATATTGAGATTTCACCTGTAATACATGCTTTGAAGCCCCATAATGCAAAAAAAGCATTTTTAAAAAAACGCCCGTGTGTGCGTCTGTGAACAACGTAACTCAAAAACGAACAGTCGAATAAATACAAAATTTGGTATTTAGGTTCAGTATCTTTAAAAGATGTGACACTAAGATTTTCAAGAAAATCCCCTCATTCCAGACTACACTTTACATGGAACATTTTTCGAAGTTATTTTTCTTTTCTCTCAGAAATGGCACTAATGATTTTGATCAAAATATCATATTTTAGGACACTTTCATGGCAAATGAAAGGCACATCTAGAATTATCTGGGAATGTCCCCAAAGTTCGTCTTCATTCTGAATGAATTTTGCATAATTGGTGAACCGTAAGAGATAGTCAAAGTTTTAGCACCAAACACACAATTTATGTCATACATTTTTTGTGTGCAGTGAACCATTTCCGACACATTCCTTGTTATTTGTTTGAATTTTCCAATATTTAATACCATTCTCAAATAGGAATTCGTTATTGGTTTTGTTTTTCTTTTATTTTTACTTTCTCTACTACGTATAGTAAGTAGGGGAAGTATTGTATTCCACCCAAAATTTCGATACCGAGATTTCACCGGAAATACATGTTTTGAGACTCACTGAATCCAAAAAAAGCATTTTTGGAAACATGTCCGAGTGTGTGTCAGTCTGTGTGTCTGTGTGTCTGTGTGTCTGTGAACAGCATAACTCAAAAACGAAGAGTCGGATAAACACCAAACTTGGTATTTAGGTTCAGTATCTTTCAGAGATGAGACACGAAGGTTTTCAAGAAAATCCCCCCACTCCAGGCTACCCTTTACATGGAACATTTTTCGAAAATTTTAATTTTCTCAAAAACGGCTCTAACGATTTTGATTAAAATATCATATGTTTAAGATATTGTCATGACAAATAAAACGTATATCTCGAATTTTCTGGGAATGTCTCCAAAAGTATTCTTCATTATGAACGACTTTTTCATAACTGGTAAACCATAAGAGATAGACAAAATTTTACTACACGAAAAATGTTTATCGTGTTAAAATACAAAATTTATGTCATATACATTTCTTTTGTTGAGTGACCCGTTTGCGAGATATTGCTTGTTATTCCCTTAAATTTTCCAATACTTATACTTTTTCTCAAAGTCGTTATTCATTTTTACTTTTTACTTTCTCTACTACGTATAGTACGTAGGGGAAGTATTGCATTCCACCCAAAAATTCGATACCGAGATTTCATCGGAAATACATGTTTTGAGACCTCCTGAATCCAAAAAAAGCTCTTTTGGAAACATGTCTGTGTGTGTGTGTGTGTCTGTGTGTGTGTGTGTGTGTGTGTGTGTGTGTGTGTGTGTCTGTGTGTCAGTGAACAGCATAACTCAAAAACTAACAGTCGGATAAACACCAAACTTGGTATTTAGGTTTAGTATCATCCAGAGATGCGACACGAATATTTTCAAGAAAATCTCCCCACCCCAGACTACCCTTTACATGGAACATTTTTCGAAAATTTTAATTTTCACAAAAATGGCTCTAACGATTTTGATGAAAATATCATATGTTTAAGATAATGTCATGAGAAATGAAATGTATATCTCGAAATTTCTGGGAATGTCTCCAAAAGTATTCTTCATTGTGAACGACTTTTGCATAACTGGGAAACCATAAGAGATAGACAAAATTTTACTACACAAAAAATGTAGATCGCGATAAAATACACAACTTATGTCATATACATTTCTTTTGTTGAGTGAACCGTTTTCGAGATATTGCTTGTTATTTCCTTAAATTTTCCAATACTTATACTTTTTCTCAAATTCGTTATTCATTTTTACTTTCTCTACTACGTATAGTAAGTAGGGGAAGTATTGCATTCCACCCAAAAATTCGATACCGAGATTTCACCGGAAATACATGTTTTGAGACCTCCTGAATCCAAAAAAAGCATTTTTGGAAACATGTCCGTGTGTGTCTGTGTGTGTGTGTGTGTGTCTGTGTGTCTGTGTGTCTGTGAACAGCATAACTCAAAAATGAACAGTCGGATAAACACCAAACTTGGTATTTAGGTTCACTATTTTCCAGAGATGCGACACGAAGGTTTTAAAGAAAATCCCCCCACCCCAGACTACCCTTTACATGGAACATTTTTCGAAAATTTTAATTTTCTCAAAAATGGCTCTAACGATTTTGATGAAAATATCATATGTTTAAGATAATGTCATGAGAAATGAATTGTATATCTCGAGTTTTTTGGGAATGTCTCCAAAAGTATTCTTCATTGTGAACGACTTTTGCATAACTGGTAAACCATAAGAGATAGACAAAATTTTACTACACAAAAAATGTAGATCGCGTTAAATTACACAACTTATTACATATACATTTCTTTTGTTGAGTGAACCGTTTTCGAGATATTGCTTGTTATTTCCTTAAATTTTCCAATACTTATACTTTTCTCAAATCCTTATTCATTTCTTTATGTCCTGGACATGCAAAGAGAATGGAATGCGCCGCATAGCAACCAGCGTTAAAATATTTGACTATCGCTTAAAAGATACCATATTCCCCTTGCATCTACAAGAAAATTACCAATACGATTGACATCTCGATATATCCATTAACATGAAGCATATGGAGAATAGGCGTTTGTAAAAATAGAATGTACAAGAGTAGAGAGAGTCATGTGAGTGTAACACATCAGATTTTTCTACTACGTATGGTAAGTAGGGGAAGTATTGCATTCCACCCAAAAATTCGATAGCGAGATTTCACCGGAAATACATGTTTTGAGACCTCCTGAATCCAAAAAAAGCATTTTTGGAATCATGTCCGTGTGTGTGTCTGTGTGTGTGTGTGTGTGTGTGTGTGTGTGCCTGTGTGTCTGTGTGTGTGTGTGTGTGTGAACAGCATAACTCAAAAACTAACAGTCGGATAAACACCAAACTTGGTATTTAGGTTCAGTATCTTTCAGAGATGCGACACGAAGGTTTTAAAGAAATTCCCCCCACCCCAGACTACCCTTTACATGGAACATTTTTCGATGATTTTAATTTTCTAAAAAATGGCTCTAACGATTTTGATGAAAATATCATATGTTTAAGATAATGTCATGAGAAATGAAATGTATATCTCGAAATTTCTGGGAATGTCTCCAAAAGTATTCTTCATTATAAACGACTTTTCATAACTGGTAAACCATAAGAGATAGACAAAATTTTACTACACAAAAAATGTAGATCGCGTTAAAATACATAACTTATATCATATACAGTTTTTTTGTTGAGTGAACTGTTTTCGAGATATTGCTTGTTATTTCCTTAAATTTTCCAATACTTATACTTTTTCTCAAATTCGTTATTCATATTTTTATGTCCTGGACATGCAAAGAGAATTGAATGCGCCACATAGCAACCAGCGATAAAATATTTGACTATCGCTTAAAAGCTACCATATTCCCCTTGCATCTACAAGAGAATTACCAATAAGATGAACATCTCGATATCTCGATTAACATGAAGCATATGGAGTATAAACGTTTGTAAAAATATTTCGTAAAAGAGTAGAGAAAGTCATGTGAGTGTAGCACATCAGATTTTTTACTTTCTCTACTACGTATAGCAAGTAGGGGAAGTATTGCATTCCACCCAAAAATTCGATACCGAGATTTCACCGGAAATACATGTTTTGAGACCTCCTGAATCCAAAAAAAGCATTTTTGGAAACATGTCCGTGTGTGTGTCTGTGTGTATGTGTGTGTGTGTGTGTTTGTGTGTGTCTGTGTGTGTGTCTGTGAACAGCATAACTCAAAAACGAACAGTCGAATAAGCACCAAATATTTAGGTTCAGTATCTTTCAGAGATGCGACACGAAGGTTTTAAAGAAAATCCCCCCACCCCAGACTACCCTTTACATGGAACATTTTTCGAAGATTTTAATTTTCTAAGAAATGGCTCTAACGATTTTGATGAAAATATCATATGTTTAAGATAATGTCATGAGAAATGAAATGTTAATCTCGAAATTTCTGGGAATGTCTCCAAAAGTATTCTTCATTATGAACGACTTTTCATAACTGGTAAACCACAAGAGATAGACAAAATTTTACTACACAAAAAATGTAGATCGCGTTAAAATACATAACTTATATCATATACATTTCTTTTGTTGTGTGAACCGTTTTCGAGATATTGCTTGTTATTTCATTAAATTTTCCAATACTTATACTTTTTCTCAAATTCGTTATTCATATTTTTATGTCCTGGACATGCAAAGAGAATTGAATGCGCCACATAGCAACCAGCGATAAAATATTTGACTATCGCTTAAAAGCTACCATATTCCCCTTGCATCTACAAGAAAATTACCAATAAGATTGACATCTCGATATATCGATTAATATGAAGCATATGGAGAATAGGCGTTTGTAAAAATAGATTGTACAAGAGAAGAGAAAGTCATGTGAGTGTAACACATCAGATTTTTTAAGTCCTGGACATGCAAAGGGAATGGAATGCGCCACATAGCAACCAGCGTTAAAATATTTGACTATCGCTTAAAAGCTACCATATTCCCCTTGCATCTACAAGAAAATTACCAATAAGATTGACATCTCGATATCTCGATTAACATGAAGCATATGGAGAATAAACGTTTGTAAAAATATTTCGTAAAAGAGTGGAGAAAGTCATGTGAGTGTAGCACATCAGATTTTTTACTTTCTCTACTACGTATAGCAAGTAGGGGAAGTATTGCATTCCACCCAAAAATTCGATACCGAGATTTCACCGGAAATACATGTTTTGAGACCTCATGAATCCAAAAAAAGCATTTTTGGAAACATGTCCGTGTGTGTGTCTGTGTGTATGTGTGTGTGAGTGTGTGCGTGTGCGTTTGTGTGTGTCTGTGTGTGTGTCTGTGAACAGCATAACTCAAAAACGAACAGTCGGATAAGCACCAAACTTGGTATTTAGGTTCAGTATCTTTCAGAGATGCGACACGAAGGTTTTCAAGAAAATCCCCCCACCCTAGACTACCCTTTACATGGAAGATTTTTCGAAAATTTTAATTTTCTCAAAAATGGATCTAACGATTTTGATGAAAATATCATATGTTTAAGATGTCATGAGAAATTAAATGTGTATCTCGAATTTTCTGGGAATGTCTCCAAAAGTATTCTTCATTGTGAACGACTTTTGCATAACTGGTAAACCATAAGAGATAGACAAAATTTTACTACACAAAAAATGTAGATCGCGTTAAAATACACAACTTATGTCATATACATTTCTTTTGTTGAGTGAACCGTTTTCGAGATATTGCTTGTTATTTCCTTAAATTTTCCAATACTTATACTTTTTCTCAAATTCGTTATTCATTTTTACTTTCTCTACTACGTATAGTAAGTAGGGGAAGTATTGCATTCCACCCAAAAATTCGATACCGAGATTTCACCGGAAATACATGTTTTGAGACCTCCTGAATCCAAAAAAAGCATTTTTGGAAACATGTCCCTGTGTGTCTGTGTGTGTGTGTGTCTGTGTGTCTGTGTGTCTGTGAACAGCATAACTCAAAAATGAACAGTCGGATAAACACCAAACTTGGTATTTAGGTTCAGTATTTTCCAGAGATGCGACACGAAGGTTTTCAAGAAAATCCCCCCCACGCCAGACTACCCTTTACATGGAACATTTTTCGAAAATTATAATTTTCTCAAAAATGGCTCTAACGATTTTGATGAAAATATCATATGTTTAAGATAATGTCATGAGAAATGAATTGTATATCTCGAGTTTTTTGGGAATGTCTCCAAAAGTATTCTTCATTGTGAACGACTTTTGCATTACTGGTAAACCATAAGAGATAGACAAAATTTTACTACACAAAAAATGTAGATCGCGTTAAATTACACAACTTATGTCATATACATTTCTTTTGTTGAGTGAACCGTTTTCGAGATATTGCTTGTTATTTCCTTAAATTTTCCAATACTTATACTTTTCTCAAATTCGTTATTCATTTTTACTTTCTCTACTACGTATAGTAAGTAGGGGAAGTATTGCATTCCACCCAAAAATTCGATACCGAGATTTCACCGGAAATACATGTTTTGAGACTCACTGAATCCAAAAAAAGCATTTTTGGAAACATGTCCGTGTGTGTGTCTGTCTGTGTGTCTGTGTGTCTGTGTGTCTGTCTGTGTGTGTGTCTGTCTGTGTGTCTGTGTGTCTGTGAACAGCATAACTCAGAAACGAACAGTCGTATAAACACCAAACTTGGTATTTAGGTTCAGTATCTTCCAGAGATGCGACACGAAGGTTTTCAAGAAAATCCCCCCACCCCAGACTACCCTTTACATGGAACATTTTTCGAAAATTTTAATTTTCTCAAAAATGGCTCTAACGATTTTGATTAAAATATCATATGTTTAAGATATTGTCATGAGAAATGAAATGTATATCTCGAATTTTCTGGGAATGTCACCAAAAGTATTCTTCATTGTGAACGACTTTTGCATAACTGGTAAACCATAAGAGATAGACAAAATTTTACTACACAAAAAATGTAGATCGCGTTAAAATACACAACTTATGACATATACATTTCTTTTGTTGAGTGAACCGTTTTCGAGATATTGCTTGTTATTCCCTTAAATTTTCCAATACTTATACTTTTTCTCAAATTCGTTATTCGTTTTTTTATGTCCTGGACATGTAAAGAGAATGGAATGCGCCACATAGCAACCAGCGTTAAAATATTTGACTATCGCTTTAAACCTAGCATATTCCCCTTCCATCTACATGAAAATTACCAATAAGATTGACATCTCGATATCTCGATTAACATGAAGCATATGGAGAATAAGCGTTTGTAAAAATAGTTTGTACAAGAGTAGAGAAAGTCATGTGAGTGTAACACATCAGATTTTTTTATGTCCTGGACATGCAAAGAGAATGGAATGCGCCACATAGCAACCAGCGTTAAAATATTTGACTATCGCATAAAAGATACCATATTCCCCTTGCATCTACAAAAAAATTACCAATAAGATTGACATCTCGATATCTCGATTAACATGAAGCATATGGAGAATAGGCGTTTGTAAAAATAGAATGTACAAGAGTAGAGAAAGTCATGTGAGTGTAACACATCAGATTTTTCTACTACGTATGGTAAGTAGGGGAAGTATTGCATTCCACCCAAAAATTCGATAGCGAGATTTCACCGGAAATACATGTTTTGAGACCTCCTGAATCCAAAAAAAGCATTTTTGGAAACATGTCCGTGTGTGTGTCTGTGTGTGTGTGTGTGTCTGTGAACAGCATAACTCAAAAACGAACAGTCGGATAAACACCAAACTTGGTATTTAGGTTCAGTATCTTTCAGAGATGCGACACGAAGGTTTTAAAGAAAATCCCCCCACCCCAGACTACCCTTTACATGGAACATTTTTCGAAAATTTTAATTTTCTCAAAAATGGCTCTAACGATTTTGATTAAAATATCATATGTTTAAGATATTTTCATGACAAATGAAATGTATATCTCGAATTTTCTGGGAATGTCTCCAAAAGTATTCTTCATTATGAACGACTTTTGCATAACTGGTAAACCGTAAGAGATAGACAGAATTTTACTACACAAAAAATGTAGATCACGTTAAAACACACAACTTATTTCATATACATTTCTTTTGTTGAGTGTACCGTTTTCGAGATTTTGCTTGTTATTTCCTTAAGTTTTCCAATACTTATACTTTTTCTCAAATTCGTTATTCATTTTTTACTTTCTCTACTACGTAGAGTAAGTAGGGGAAGTATTGCATTCCACCCAAAAGTTCGATACCGAGATTTCACCGGAAATACATGTTTTGAGACCTCCTGAATCCAAAAAAAGCATTTTTGGAATCATGTCCGTGTGTGTGTCTGTGTGTGTGTGTGTGTGTGTGTGTCTGTGTGTCTGTGTGTGTGTGTGTGTGTGTGTGTGAAAAGCATAACTCAAAAACTAACAGTCGGATAAACACCAAACTTGGTATTTAGGTTCAGTATCTTTCAGAGATGCGACACGAAGGTTTTAAAGAAAATCCCCCACCCCAGACCACCCTTTACATGGAACATTTTTCGATGATTTTAATTTTCTAAAAAATGGCTCTAACGATTTTGATGAAAATATCATATGTTTAAGATAATGACATGAGAAATGAAATGTATATCTCGAAATTTCTGGGAATGTCTCCAAAAGTATTCTTCATTATAAACGACCTTTCATAATTGGTAAACCATAAGAGATAGACAAAATTTTACTACACAAAAAATGTAGATCGCGCTAAAATACATAACTTATATCATATACATTTTTTTTGTTGAGTGAACCGTTTTCGAGATATTGCTTGTTATTTCCTTAAATTTTCCAATACTTATACTTTTTCTCAAATTCGTTATTCATATTTTTATGTCCTGGACATGCAAAGAGAATTGAATGCGCCACATAGCAACCAGCGATAAAATATTTGATTATCGCTTAAAAGCTACCATATTCCCCTTGCATCTACAAGAAAATTACCAATAAGATTGACATCTCGATATCTCGATTAATATGAAGCATATGGAGAATAGGCGTTTGTAAAAATAGATTGTACAAGAGAAGAGAAAGTCATGTGAGTGTAACACATCAGATTTTTTAAGTCCTGGACATGCAAAGGGAATGGAATGCGCCACATAGCAACCAGCGTTAAAATATTTGACTATCGCTTAAAAGCTACCATATTCCCCTTGCATCTACAAGAAAATTACCAATAAGATTGACATCTCGATATCTCGATTAACATGAAGCATATGGAGAATAAACGTTTGTAAAAATATTTCGTAAAAGAGTGGAGAAAGTCATGTGAGTGTAGCACATCAGATTTTTTACTTTCTCTACTACGTATAGCAAGTAGGGGAAGTATTGCATTCCACCCAAAAATTCGATACCGAGATTTCACCGGAAATACATGTTTTGAGACCTCATGAATCCAAAAAAAGCATTTTTGGAAACATGTCCGTGTGTGTGTCTGTGTGTATGTGTGTGTGAGTGTGTGCGTGTGCGTTTGTGTGTGTCTGTGTGTGTGTCTGTGAACAGCATAACTCAAAAACGAACAGTCGGATAAGCACCAAACTTGGTATTTAGGTTCAGTATCTTTCAGAGATGCGACACGAAGGTTTTCAAGAAAATCCCCCCACCCTAGACTACCCTTTACATGGAAGATTTTTCGAAAATTTTAATTTTCTCAAAAATGGATCTAACGATTTTGATGAAAATATCATATGTTTAAGATGTCATGAGAAATTAAATGTGTATCTCGAATTTTCTGGGAATGTCTCCAAAAGTATTCTTCATTGTGAACGACTTTTGCATAACTGGTAAACCATAAGAGATAGACAAAATTTTACTACACAAAAAATGTAGATCGCGTTAAAATACACAACTTATGTCATATACATTTCTTTTGTTGAGTGAACCGTTTTCGAGATATTGCTTGTTATTTCCTTAAATTTTCCAATACTTATACTTTTTCTCAAATTCGTTATTCATTTTTACTTTCTCTACTACGTATAGTAAGTAGGGGAAGTATTGAATTCCACCCAAAAATTCGATACCGAGATTTCACCGGAAATACATGTTTTGAGACCTCCTGAATCCAAAAAAAGCATTTTTGGAAACATGTCCCTGTGTGTCTGTGTGTGTGTGTGTCTGTGTGTCTGTGTGTCTGTGAACAGCATAACTCAAAAATGAACAGTCGGATAAACACCAAACTTGGTATTTAGGTTCAGTATTTTCCAGAGATGCGACACGAAGGTTTTCAAGAAAATCCCCCCCACGCCAGACTACCCTTTACATGGAACATTTTTCGAAAATTATAATTTTCTCAAAAATGGCTCTAACGATTTTGATGAAAATATCATATGTTTAAGATAATGTCATGAGAAATGAATTGTATATCTCGAGTTTTTTGGGAATGTCTCCAAAAGTATTCTTCATTGTGAACGACTTTTGCATTACTGGTAAACCATAAGAGATAGACAAAATTTTACTACACAAAAAATGTAGATCGCGTTAAATTACACAACTTATGTCATATACATTTCTTTTGTTGAGTGAACCGTTTTCGAGATATTGCTTGTTATTTCCTTAAATTTTCCAATACTTATACTTTTCTCAAATTCGTTATTCATTTTTACTTTCTCTACTACGTATAGTAAGTAGGGGAAGTATTGCATTCCACCCAAAAATTCGATACCGAGATTTCACCGGAAATACATGTTTTGAGACTCACTGAATCCAAAAAAAGCATTTTTGGAAACATGTCCGTGTGTGTGTCTGTCTGTGTGTCTGTGTGTCTGTGTGTCTGTCTGTGTGTGTGTCTGTCTGTGTGTCTGTGTGTCTGTGAACAGCATAACTCAGAAACGAACAGTCGTATAAACACCAAACTTGGTATTTAGGTTCAGTATCTTCCAGAGATGCGACACGAAGGTTTTCAAGAAAATCCCCCCACCCCAGACTACCCTTTACATGGAACATTTTTCGAAAATTTTAATTTTCTCAAAAATGGCTCTAACGATTTTGATTAAAATATCATATGTTTAAGATATTGTCATGAGAAATGAAATGTATATCTCGAATTTTCTGGGAATGTCACCAAAAGTATTCTTCATTGTGAACGACTTTTGCATAACTGGTAAACCATAAGAGATAGACAAAATTTTACTACACAAAAAATGTAGATCGCGTTAAAATACACAACTTATGTCATATACATTTCTTTTGTTGAGTGAACCGTTTTCGAGATATTGCTTGTTATTCCCTTAAATTTTCCAATACTTATACTTTTTCTCAAATTCGTTATTCGTTTTTTTATGTCCTGGACATGTAAAGAGAATGGAATGCGCCACATAGCAACCAGCGTTAAAATATTTGACTATCGCTTTAAACCTAGCATATTCCCCTTCCATCTACATGAAAATTACCAATAAGATTGACATCTCGATATCTCGATTAACATGAAGCATATGGAGAATAAGCGTTTGTAAAAATAGTTTGTACAAGAGTAGAGAAAGTCATGTGAGTGTAACACATCAGATTTTTTTATGTCCTGGACATGCAAAGAGAATGGAATGCGCCACATAGCAACCAGCGTTAAAATATTTGACTACCGCATAAAAGATACCATATTCCCCTTGCATCTACAAAAAAATTACCAATAAGATTGACATCTCGATATCTCGATTAACATGAAGCATATGGAGAATAGGCGTTTGTAAAAATAGAATGTACAAGAGTAGAGAAAGTCATGTGAGTGTAACACATCAGATTTTTCTACTACGTATGGTAAGTAGGGGAAGTATTGCATTCCACCCAAAAATTCGATAGCGAGATTTCACCGGAAATACATGTTTTGAGACCTCCTGAATCCAAAAAAAGCATTTTTGGAAACATGTCCGTGTGTGTGTCTGTGTGTGTGTGTGTCTGTGAACAGCATAACTCAAAAACGAACAGTCGGATAAACACCAAACTTGGTATTTAGGTTCAGTATCTTTCAGAGATGCGACACGAAGGTTTTAAAGAAAATCCCCCCACCCCAGACTACCCTTTACATGGAACATTTTTCGAAAATTTTAATTTTCTCAAAAATGGCTCTAACGATTTTGATTAAAATATCATATGTTTAAGATATTTTCATGACAAATGAAATGTATATCTCGAATTTTCTGGGAATGTCTCCAAAAGTATTCTTCATTATGAACGACTTTTGCATAACTGGTAAACCGTAAGAGATAGACAGAATTTTACTACACAAAAAATGTAGATCACGTTAAAACACACAACTTATTTCATATACATTTCTTTTGTTGAGTGTACCGTTTTCGAGATTTTGCTTGTTATTTCCATAAGTTTTCCAATACTTATACTTTTTCTCAAATTCGTTATTCATTTTTTACTTTCTCTACTACGTAGAGTAAGTAGGGGAAGTATTGCATTCCACCCAAAAGTTCGATACCGAGATTTCACCGGAAATACATGTTTTGAGACCTCCTGAATCCAAAAAAAGCATTTTTGGAATCATGTCCGTGTGTGTGTCTGTGTGTGTGTGTGTGTGTGTGTGTGTCTGTGTGTCTGTGTGTGTGTGTGTGTGTGTGAAAAGCATAACTCAAAAACTAACAGTCGGATAAACACCAAACTTGGTATTTAGGTTCAGTATCTTTCAGAGATGCGACACGAAGGTTTTAAAGAAAATCCCCCACCCCAGACCACCCTTTACATGGAACATTTTTCGATGATTTTAATTTTCTAAAAAATGGCTCTAACGATTTTGATGAAAATATCATATGTTTAAGATAATGACATGAGAAATGAAATGTATATCTCGAAATTTCTGGGAATGTCTCCAAAAGTATTCTTCATTATAAACGACCTTTCATAATTGGTAAACCATAAGAGATAGACAAAATTTTACTACACAAAAAATGTAGATCGCGCTAAAATACATAACTTATATCATATACATTTTTTTTGTTGAGTGAACCGTTTTCGAGATATTGCTTGTTATTTCCTTAAATTTTCCAATACTTATACTTTTTCTCAAATTCGTTATTCATATTTTTATGTCCTGGACATGCAAAGAGAATTGAATGCGCCACATAGCAACCAGCGATAAAATATTTGATTATCGCTTAAAAGCTACCATATTCCCCTTGCATCTACAAGAAAATTACCAATAAGATTGACATCTCGATATCTCGATTAATATGAAGCATATGGAGAATAGGCGTTTGTAAAAATAGATTGTACAAGAGTAGAGAAAGTCATGTGAGTGTAACACATCAGATTTTTTATGTCCTGGACATGCAAAGGGAATGGAATGCGCCACATAGCAACCAGCGTTAAAATATTTGACTATCGCTTAAAAGCTAACATATTCCCCTTGCATCTACAAGAAAATTACCAATAAGATAAACATCTCGATATCTCGATTAACATGAAGCATATGGAGTATAAACGTTTGTAAAAATATTTCGTAAAAGAGTAGAGAAAGTCATGTGAGTGTAGCACATCAGATTTTTTACGTTCTCTACTACGTATAGCAAGTAGGGGAAGTATTGCATTCCACCCAAAAATTCGATACCGAGATTTCACCGGAAATACATGTTTTGAGACCTCATGAATCCAAAAAAAGCATTTTTGGAAACATGTCCGTGTGTGTGTCTGTGTGTATGTGTGTGTGTGTGTGTGTGTGTGTTTGTGTGTGTCTGTGTGTGTGTCTGTGAACAGCATAACTCAAAAACGAACAGTCGAATAAGCACCAAACTTGGTATTTAGGTTCAGTATCTTTCAGAGATGCGACACGAAGGTTTTAAAGAAAATCCCCCCACCCCAGACTACCCTTTACATGGAACATTTTTCGAAGATTTTAATTTTCTAAGAAATGGCTCTAACGATTTTGATGAAAATATCATATGTTTAAGATAATGTCATGAGAAATGAAATGTATATCTCGAAATTTCTGGGAATGTCTCCAAAAGTATTCTTCATTATGAACGACTTTTCATAACTGGTAAACCACAAGAGATAGACAAAATTTTACTACACAAAAAATGTAGATCGCGTTAAAATACATAACTTATATCATATACATTTTTTTGTTGAGTGAACCGTTTTCGAGATATTGCTTGTTATTTCCTTAAATTTTCCAATACTTATACTTTTTCTCAAATTCGTTATTCATATTTTTATGTCCTGGACATGCAAAGAGAATTGAATGCGCCACATAGCAACCAGCGATAAAATATTTGACTATCGCTTAAAAGCTACCATATTCCCCCTGCATCTACAAGAAAATTACCAATAAGATTGACATCCCGATATCTCGATTAATATGAAGCATATGGAGAATAGGCGTTTGTAAAAATAGATTGTACAAGAGAAGAGAAAGTCATGTGAGTGTAACACATCAGATTTTTTAAGTCCTGGACATGCAAAGGGAATGGAATGCGCCACATAGCAACCAGCGTTAAAATATTTGACTATCGCTTAAAAGCTACCATATTCCCCTTGCATCTACAAGAAAATTACCAATAAGATTGACATCTCGATATCTCGATTAACATGAAGCATATGGAGAATAAACGTTTGTAAAAATATTTCGTAAAAGAGTGGAGAAAGTCATGTGAGTGTAGCACATCAGATTTTTTACTTTCTCTACTACGTATAGCAAGTAGGGGAAGTATTGCATTCCACCCAAAAATTCGATACCGAGATTTCACCGGAAATACATGTTTTGAGACCTCATGAATCCAAAAAAAGCATTTTTGGAAACATGTCCGTGTGTGTGTCTGTGTGTATGTGTGTGTGAGTGTGTGCGTGTGCGTTTGTGTGTGTCTGTGTGTGTGTCTGTGAACAGCATAACTCAAAAAGGAACAGTCGGATAAGCACCAAACTTGGTATTTAGGTTCAGTATCTTTCAGAGATGCGACACGAAGGTTTTCAAGAAAATCCCCCCACCCTAGACTACCCTTTACATGGAAGATTTTTCGAAAATTTTAATTTTCTCAAAAATGGCTCTAACGATTTTGATGAAAATATCATATGTTTAAGATGTCATGAGAAATTAAATGTGTATCTCGAATTTTCAGGGAATGTCTCCAAAAGTATTCTTCATTGTGAACGACTTTTGCATAACTGGTAAACCATAAGAGATAGACAAAATTTTACTACACAAAAAATGTAGATCGCGTTAAAATACACAACTTATGTCATATACATTTCTTTTGTTGAGTGAACCGTTTTCGAGATATTGCTTGTTATTTCCTTAAATTTTCCAATACTTATACTTTTTCTCAAATTCGTTATTCATTTTTACTTTCTCTACTACGTATAGTAAGTAGGGGAAGTATTGCATTCCACCCAAAAATTCGATACCGAGATTTCACCGGAAATACATGTTTTGAGACCTCCTGAATCCAAAAAAAGCATTTTTGGAAACATGTCCCTGTGTGTCTGTGTGTGTGTGTGTGTCTGTGTGTCTGTGTGTCTGTGAACAGCATAACTCAAAAATGAACAGTCGGATAAACACCAAACTTGGTATTTAGGTTCAGTATTTTCCAGAGATGCGACACGAAGGTTTTCAAGAAAATCCCCCCCACGCCAGACTACCCTTTACATGGAACATTTTTCGAAAATTATAATTTTCTCAAAAATGGCTCTAACGATTTTGATGAAAATATCATATGTTTAAGATAATGTCATGAGAAATGAATTGTATATCTCGAGTTTTTTGGGAATGTCTCCAAAAGTATTCTTCATTGTGAACGACTTTTGCATTACTGGTAAACCATAAGAGATAGACAAAATTTTACTACACAAAAAATGTAGATCGCGTTAAATTACACAACTTATGTCATATACATTTCTTTTGTTGACTGAACCGTTTTCGAGATATTGCTTGTTATTTCCTTAAATTTTCCAATACTTATACTTTTCTCAAATTCGTTATTCATTTTTACTTTCTCTACTACGTATAGTAAGTAGGGGAAGTATTGCATTCCACCCAAAAATTCGATACGGAGATTTCACCGGAAATACATGTTTTGAGACTCACTGAATCCAAAAAAAGCATTTTTGGAAACATGTCCGTGTGTGTGTCTGTCTGTGTGTCTGTGTGTCTGTGTGTCTGTCTGTGTGTGTGTCTGTCTGTGTGTCTGTGTGTCTGTGAACAGCATAACTCAGAAACGAACAGTCGTATAAACACCAAACTTGGTATTTAGGTTCAGTATCTTCCAGAGATGCGACACGAAGGTTTTCAAGAAAATCCCCCCACCCCAGACTACCCTTTACATGGAACATTTTTCGAAAATTTTAATTTTCTCAAAAATGGCTCTAACGATTTTGATTAAAATATCATATGTTTAAGATATTGTCATGAGAAATGAAATGTATATCTCGAATTTTCTGGGAATGTCACCAAAAGTATTCTTCATTGTGAACGACTTTTGCATAACTGGTAAACCATAAGAGATAGACAAAATTTTACTACACAAAAAATGTAGATCGCGTTAAAATACACAACTTATGTCATATACATTTCTTTTGTTGAGTGAACCGTTTTCGAGATATTGCTTGTTATTCCCTTAAATTTTCCAATACTTATACTTTTTCTCAAATTCGTTATTCGTTTTTTTATGTCCTGGACATGTAAAGAGAATGGAATGCGCCACATAGCAACCAGCGTTAAAATATTTGACTATGGCTTTAAACCTAGCATATTCCCCTTCCATCTACATGAAAATTACCAATAAGATTGACATCTCGATATCTCGATTAACATGAAGCATATGGAGAATAAGCGTTTGTAAAAATAGTTTGTACAAGAGTAGAGAAAGTCATGTGAGTGTAACACATCAGATTTTTTTATGTCCTGGACATGCAAAGAGAATGGAATGCGCCACATAGCAACCAGCGTTAAAATATTTGACTATCGCATAAAAGATACCATATTCCCCTTGCATCTACAAAAAAATTACCAATAAGATTGACATCTCGATATCTCGATTAACATGAAGCATATGGAGAATAGGCGTTTGTAAAAATAGAATGTACAAGAGTAGAGAAAGTCATGTGAGTGTAACACATCAGATTTTTCTACTACGTATGGTAAGTAGGGGAAGTATTGCATTCCACCCAAAAATTCGATAGCGAGATTTCACCAGAAATACATGTTTTGAGACCTCCTGAATCCAAAAAAAGCATTTTTGGAAACATGTCCGTGTGTGTGTCTGTGTGTGTGTGTCTGTGAACAGCATAACTCAAAAACGAACAGTCAGATAAACACCAAACTTGGTATTTAGGTTCAGTATCTTTCAGAGATGCGACACGAAGGTTTTAAAGAAAATCCCCCCACCCCAGACTACCCTTTACATGGAACATTTTTCGAAAATTTTAATTTTCTCAAAAATGGCTCTAACGATTTTGATTAAAATATCATATGTTTAAGATATTTTCATGACAAATGAAATGTATATCTCGAATTTTCTGGGAATGTCTCCAAAAGTATTCTTCATTATGAACGACTTTTGCATAACTGGTAAACCGTAAGAGATAGACAGAATTTTACTACACAAAAAATGTAGATCACGTTAAAACACACAACTTATTTCATATACATTTCTTTTGTTGAGTGTACCGTTTTCGAGATTTTGCTTGTTATTTCCTTAAATTTTCCAATACTTATACTTTTTCTCAAATTCGTTATTCATTTTTTACTTTCTCTACTACGTATAGTAAGTAGGGGAAGTATTGCATTCCACCCAAAAGTTCGATACCGAGATTTCACCGGAAATACATGTTTTGAGACCTCCTGAATCCAAAAAAAGCATTTTTGGAATCATGTCCGTGTGTGTGTCTGTGTGTGTGTGTGTGTGTGTGTGTGTGAAAAGCATAACTCAAAAACTAACAGTCGGATAAACACCAAACTTGGTATTTAGGTTCAGTATCTTTCAGAGATGCGACACGAAGGTTTTAAAGAAAATCCCCCCACCCCAGACCACCCTTTACATGGAACATTTTTCGATGATTTTAATTTTCTAAAAAATGGCTCTAACGATTTTGATGAAAATATCATATGTTTAAGATAATGACATGAGAAATGAAATGTATATCTCGAAATTTCTGGGAATGTCTCCAAAAGTATTCTTCATTATAAACGACCTTTCATAATTGGTAAACCATAAGAGATAGACAAAATTTTACTACACAAAAAATGTAGATCGCGCTAAAATACATAACTTATATCATATACATTTTTTTTGTTGAGTGAACCGTTTTCGAGATATTGCTTGTTATTTCCTTAAATTTTCCAATACTTATACTTTTTCTCAAATTCGTTATTCATATTTTTATGTCCTGGACATGCAAAGAGAATTGAATGCGCCACATAGCAACCAGCGATAAAATATTTGATTATCGCTTAAAAGCTACCATATTCCCCTTGCATCTACAAGAAAATTACCAATAAGATTGACATCTCGATATCTCGATTAATATGAAGCATATGGAGAATAGGCGTTTGTAAAAATAGATTGTACAAGAGTAGAGAAAGTCATGTGAGTGTAACACATCAGATTTTTTATGTCCTGGACATGCAAAGGGAATGGAATGCGCCACATAGCAACCAGCGTTAAAATATTTGACTATCGCTTAAAAGCTAACATATTCCCCTTGCATCTACAAGAAAATTACCAATAAGATAAACATCTCGATATCTCGATTAACATGAAGCATATGGAGTATAAACGTTTGTAAAAATATTTCGTAAAAGAGTAGAGAAAGTCATGTGAGTGTAGCACATCAGATTTTTTACGTTCTCTACTACGTATAGCAAGTAGGGGAAGTATTGCATTCCACCCAAAAATTCGATACCGAGATTTCACCGGAAATACATGTTTTGAGACCTCATGAATCCAAAAAAAGCATTTTTGGAAACATGTCCGTGTGTGTGTCTGTGTGTATGTGTGTGTGTGTGTGTGTGTTTGTGTGTGTCTGTGTGTGTGTCTGTGAACAGCATAACTCAAAAACGAACAGTCGAATAAGCACCAAACTTGGTATTTAGGTTCAGTATCTTTCAGAGATGCGTCACGAAGGTTTTAAAGAAAATCCCCCACCCCAGACTACCCTTTACATGGAACATTTTTCGAAAATTATAATTTTCTCAAAAATGGCTCTAACGATTTTGATGAATATATCATATGTTTATGATAATGTCATGAGAAATGAAATGTATATCTCGAAATTTCTGGGAATGTCTCCAAAAGTATTCTTCATTATGAACGACTTTTCATAACTGGTAAACCACAAGAGATAGACAAAATTTTACTACACAAAAAATGTAGATCGCGTTAAAATACATAACTTATCTCATATACATTTTTTTGTTGAGTGAACCGTTTTCGAGATATTGCTTGTTATTTCCTTAAATTTTCCAATACTTATACTTTTTCTCAAATTCGTTATTCATATTTTTATGTCCTGGACATGCAAAGAGAATTGAATGCGCCACATAGCAACCAGAGATAAAATATTTGACTATCGCTTAAAAGCTACCATATCCCCCTGCATCTACAAGAAAATTACCAATAAGATTGACATCCCGATATCTCGATTAATATGAAGCATATGGAGAATAGGCGTTTGTAAAAATAGATTGTACAAGAGTAGAGAAAATCATGTGAGTGTAACACATCAGATTTTTTATGTCCTGGACATGCAAAGGGAATGGAATGCGCCACATAGCAACCAGCGTTAAAATATTTGACTATAACTTAAAAGCTACCATATTCCCCTTGCATCTACAAGAAAATTACCAATAAGATTGACATCTCGATATCTCGATTAACATGAAGCATATGGAGAATAAACTTTTGTAAAAATATTTCGTAAAAGAGTAGAGAAAGTCATGTGAGTGTAGCACATCAGATTTTTTACTTTCTCTACTACGTATAGCAAGTAGGGTAAGTATTGCATTCCACCCAAAAATTCGATACCGAGATTTCACCGGAAATACATGTTTTGAGACCTCCTGAATCCAAAAGAAGCATTTTTGGAAACATGTCCGTGTGTGTGTCTGTGTGTATGTGTGTGTGTGTGTGCGTGTGCGTTTGTGTGTGTCTGTGTGTGTGTCTGTGAACAGCATAACTCAAAAATGAACAGTCGGATAGCCACCAAACTTAGTATTTAGGTTCAGTATCTTTCAGAGATGCGACACGAAGGTTTTCAAGAAAATCCCCCCACCCTAGACTACCCTTTACATGGAAGATTTTTCGAAAATTTTAATTTTCTCAAAAATGGCTATAACGATTTTGATGAAAATATCATATGTTTAAGATGTCATGAGAAATTAAATGTGTATCTCGAATTTTCTGGGAATGTCTCCAAAAGTATTCTTCATTGTGAACGACTTTTGCATAACTGGTAAACCATAAGAGATAGACAAAATTTTACTACACAAAAAATGTAGATCGCGTTAAAATACACAACTTATGTCATATACATTTCTTTTGTTGAGTAAACCGTTTTCGAGATATTGCTTGTTACTTCCTTAAATTTTCCAATACTTATACTTTTTCTCAAATTCATTATTCATTTTTACTTTCTCTACTACGTATAGTAATTAGGGGAAGTATTGCATTCCACCCAAAAATTCGATACCGAGATTTCACCGGAAATACATGTTTTGATACCCCCTGAATCCAAAAAAAGCATTTTTGGAAACATGTCCGTGTGTGTCTGTGTGTGTGTGTGTGTCTGTGTGTCTGTGTGTCTGTGAACAGCATAACTCAAAAATGAACAGTCGGATAAACACCAAACTTGGTATTTAGGTTCTGTATTTTCCAGAGATGCGACACGAAGGTTTTCAAGAAAATCCCCCCCACCCCAGACTACCCTTTACATGGAACATTTTTCGAAAATTATAAATTTCTCAAAAATGGCTCTAACGATTTTGATGAAAATATCATATGTTTAAGATAATGTCATGAGAAATGAATTGTATATCTCTCTAGTTTTTTGGGAATGTCTCCAAAAGTATTCTTCATTGTGAACGACTTTTGCATTACTGGTAAACTATAAGAGATAGACAAAATTTTACTACACAAAAAATGTAGATCGCGTTAAATTACACAACTTATGTCATATACATTTCTTTTGTTGAGTGAACCGTTTTCGAGATATTGCTTGTTATTTCCTTAAATTTTCCAATCCTTATACTTTTCTCAAATTCGTTATTCATTTTTTTATGTCCTGGACATGCAAAGAGAATGGAATGCGCCACATAGCACCCAGCGTTAAAATATTTGTCTATCGCATAAAAGATACCATATTCCCCTTGCATCTACAAGAAAATTACCAATAAGATTGACATCTCGATATCTCGATTAATATGAAGTATATGGAGAATAGGCGTTTGTAAAAATAGATTGTACAAGGGTAGAGAAAGTCATGTGAGTGTAACACATCAGATTTTTTATGTCCTGGACATGCAAAGGGAATGGAATGCGCCACATAGCAACCAGCGTTAAAATATTTGACTATCGCTTAAAAGCTACCATATTCCCCTTGCATCTACAAGAAAATTATCAATGAGATTGACATCTCGATATCTCGATTAACATGAAGCATATGGAGAATAAACGTTTGTAAAAATATTACGTAAAAGAGTAGAGAAAGTCATGTGAGTGTAGCACATCAGATTTTTTACTTTCTCTACTACGTATAGCAAGTAGGGGAAGTATTGCATTCCACCCAAAAATTCGATACCGAGATTTCACCGGAAATACATGTTTTGAGACCTCCTGAATCCAAAAAAAGCATTTTTGGAAACATGTCCGTGTGTGTGTCTGTGTGTATGTGTGTGTGTGTGTGTTTGTGTGTGTCTGTGTGTGTGTCTGTGAACAGCATAACTCAAAAACGAACAGTCGGATAAGCACCAAACTTGGTATTTAGGTTCAGTATCTTTCAGAGATGCGTCACGAAGGTTTTAAAGAAAATCCCCCACCCCAGATTACCCTTTACATGGAACATTTTTCGAAAATTATAATTTTCTCAAAAATGGCTCTAACGATTTTGATGAATATATCATATGTTTATGATAATGTCATGAGAAATGAAATGTATATCTCGAAATTTCTGGGAATGTCTCCAAAAGTATTCTTCATTGTGAACGACTTTTGCATAACTGGTAAACTATAAGAGATAGACAAAATTTTACTACACAAAAAATGTAGATCGCGTTAAAATACACAACTTATGTCATATCCATTTCTTTTGTTGAGTGAACCGTTTTCGAGATATTGCTTGTTATTTCCTTAAATTTTCCAATACTTATACTTTTTCTCAAATTCGTTATTCATTTCTACTTTCTCTACTACGTATAGTAAGTAAGGGAAGTATTGCATTCCACCCAAAAATTCGATACCGAGATTTCACCGGAAATACATGTTTTGAGACCTCCTGAATCCAAAAAAAGCATTTTTGGAAACATGTCCGTGTGTGTCTGTGTGTGTGTGTCTGTGTGTCTGTGTGTCTGTGAACAGCATAACTCAAAAATGAACAGTCGGATAAACACCAAACTTGGTATTTAGGTTCAGTATCTTTCAGAGATGCGACACGAATGTTTTAAAGAAAATCCCCCCACCCCAGACTACCCTTTACATGGAACATTTTTCGAAAATTTTAATTTTCTCAAAAATGGCTCTAACGATTTTGATTATAATATCATATGTTTAAGATATTTTCACGACAAATGAAATGTATATCTCGAATTTTCTGGGAATGTCTCCAAAAGTATTCTTCATTATGAACGACTTTTGCATAACTGGTAAACCGTAAGAGATAGACAGAATTTTTTACACAAAAAATGTAGATCACGTTAAAACACACAACTCATGTCATATACATTTCTTTTGTTGAGTGTACCGTTTTCGAGATTTTGCTTGTTATTTCCTTAAATTTTCCAATACTTATACTTTTTCTCATATTCGTTATTCATTTTTTACTTTCTCTACTACGTATAGTAAGTAGGGGAAGTATTGCATTCCACCCAAAAATTCGATACCGAGATTTCACCGGAAATACATGTTTTGAGACCTCCTGAATCCAAAAAAAGCATTTTTGGAAACATGTCCGTGTGTGTGTCTGTGTGTATGTGTGTGTGTGTGTGTTTGTGTGTGTCTGTGTGTGTGTCTGTGAACAGCATAACTCAAAAACGAACAGTCGGATAAGCACCAAACTTGGTATTTAGGTTCAGTATCTTTCAGAGATGCGTCACGAAGGTTTTAAAGAAAATCCCCCACCCCAGATTACCCTTTACATGGAACATTTTTCGAAAATTATAATTTTCTCAAAAATGGCTCTAACGATTTTGATGAATATATCATATGTTTATGATAATGTCATGAGAAATGAAATGTATATCTCGAAATTTCTGGGAATGTCTCCAAAAGTATTCTTCATTGTGAACGACTTTTGCATAACTGGTAAACTATAAGAGATAGACAAAATTTTACTACACAAAAAATGTAGATCGCGTTAAAATACACAACTTATGTCATATCCATTTCTTTTGTTGAGTGAACCGTTTTCGAGATATTGCTTGTTATTTCCTTAAATTTTCCAATACTTATACTTTTTCTCAAATTCGTTATTCATTTCTACTTTCTCTACTACGTATAGTAAGTAAGGGAAGTATTGCATTCCACCCAAAAATTCGATACCGAGATTTCACCGGAAATACATGTTTTGAGACCTCCTGAATCCAAAAAAAGCATTTTTGGAAACATGTCCGTGTGTGTCTGTGTGTGTGTGTCTGTGTGTCTGTGTGTCTGTGAACAGCATAACTCAAAAATGAACAGTCGGATAAACACCAAACTTGGTATTTAGGTTCAGTATCTTTCAGAGATGCGACACGAATGTTTTAAAGAAAATCCCCCCACCCCAGACTACCCTTTACATGGAACATTTTTCGAAAATTTTAATTTTCTCAAAAATGGCTCTAACGATTTTGATTATAATATCATATGTTTAAGATATTTTCACGACAAATGAAATGTATATCTCGAATTTTCTGGGAATGTCTCCAAAAGTATTCTTCATTATGAACGACTTTTGCATAACTGGTAAACCGTAAGAGATAGACAGAATTTTTTACACAAAAAATGTAGATCACGTTAAAACACACAACTCATGTCATATACATTTCTTTTGTTGAGTGTACCGTTTTCGAGATTTTGCTTGTTATTTCCTTAAATTTTCCAATACTTATACTTTTTCTCATATTCGTTATTCATTTTTTACTTTCTCTACTACGTATAGTAAGTAGGGGAAGTATTGCATTCCACCCAAAAATTCGATACCGAGATTTCACCGGAAATACATGTTTTGAGACCTCCTGAATCCAAAAAAAGCATTTTTGGAAACATGTCCGTGTGTGTGTCTGTGTGTGTGTGTGTGTGTGTGTGTGTGTGTGTCTGTGTGTCTGTGTGTGTGTGTCTGTGAACAGCATAACTCAAAAACTGACAGTCGGATAAACACCAAACTTGGTATTTAGGTTTAGTATCTTTCAGAGATGCGACACGAAGGTTTTAAAGAAAATCCCCCTACCCCAGACTAACCTTTACATGGAACATTTTTCGAAGATTTTAATTTTCTAAAAAATGGCTCTAACGATTTTGATGAAAATATCATATGTTTAAGATAATGTCATGAGAAATGAAATGTATATCTCGAAATTTCTGGGAATGTCTCCAAAAGTATTCTTCATTATGAACGACTTTTCATAACTGGTAAACTATAAGAGATACACAAAATTTTACTACACAAAAAATGTAGATCGCGTTAAAATACATAACTTATATCATATACATTTCTTTTGTTGAGTGAACCGTTTTCGAGATATTGCTTGTTATTTCCTTAAATTTTCCAATCCTTATACTTTTCTCAAATTCGTTATTCATATTTTTATGTCCTGGACATGCAAAGAGAATTGAATGCGCCACATAGCAACCAGCGATAAAATAATTGACTATCGCTTAAAAGCTACCATATTCCCCTTGCATCTACAAGAAAATTACCAATAAGATTGACATGTCGATATCTCGATTAATATGAAGCATATGGAGAATAGGCGTTTGTAAAAATAGATTGTACAAGAGTAGAGAAAGTCATGTGAGTGTAACACATCAGATTTTTTATGTCCTGGACATGCAAAGGGAATGGAATGCGCCACATAGCAACCAGCGTTAAAATATTTGACTATCGCTTAAAAGCTACCATATTCCCCTTGCATCTACAAGAAAATTATCAATTAGATTGACATCTCGATATCTCGATTAACATGAAGCATATGGAGAATAAACGTTTGTAAAAATATTTCGTAAAAGAGTAGAGAAAGTCATGTGAGTGTAGCACATCAGATTTTTTACTTTCTCTACTACGTATAGCAAGTAGGGGAAGTATTGCATTCCACCCAAAAATTCGATACCGAGATTTCACCGGAAATACATGTTTTGAGACCTCCTGAATCCAAAAAAAGCATTTTTGGAAACATGTCCGTGTGTGTGTCTATGTGTATGTGTGTGTGTGTGTGTGTTTGTGTGTGTCTGTGAACAGCATAACTCAAAAACGAACAGTCGGATAAGCACCAAACTTGGTATTTAGGTTCAGTATCTTTCAGAGATGCGACACGAAGGTTTTAAAAGAAAATCCCCCACCCCAGATTACCCTTTACATGGAACATTTTTCGAAAATTATAATTTTCTCAAAAATGGCTCTAACGATTTTGATGAATATATCATATGTTTATGATAATGTCATGAGAAATGAAATGTATATCTCGAAATTTCTGGGAATGTCTCCAAAAGTATTCTTCATTATGAACGACTTTTCATAACTGGTAAACCACAAGAGATAGACAAAATTTTACTACACAAAAAATGTAGATCGCGTTAAAATACATAACTTATATCATATACATTTCTTTTGTTGAGTGAACCGTTTTCGAGATATTGCTTGTTATTTCCTTAAATTTTCCAATACTTATACTTTTTCTCAAATTCGTTATTCATATTTTTATGCCCTGGACATGCAAAGAGAATTGAATGCGCCACATAGCAACCAGCGATAAAATATTTGACTATCGCTTAAAAGCTACCATATTCCCCTTGCATCTACAAGAAAATTACCAATAAGATTGACATCTCGATATCTCGATTAATATGAAGCATATGGAGAATAGGCGTTTGTAAAAATAGATTGTACAAGAGAAGAGAAAGTCATGTGAGTGTAACACATCAGATTTTTTAAGTCCTGGACATGCAAAGGGAATGAAATGCGCCACATAGCAACCAGCGTTAAAATATTTGACTATCGCTTAAAAGCTACCATATTCCCCTTGCATCTACAAGAAAATTACCAATAAGATTGACATCTCGATATCTCGATTAACATGAAGCATATGGAGAATAAACGTTTGTAAAAATATTTCGTAAAAGAGTGGAGAAAGTCATGTGAGTGTAGCACATCAGATTTTTTACTTTCTCTACTACGTATAGCAAGTAGGGGAAGTATTGCATTACACCCAAAAATTCGATACCGAGATTTCACCGGAAATACATGTTTTGAGACCTCCTGAATCCAAAAAAAGCATTTTTGGAAACATGTCCGTGTGTGTGTCTGTGTGTATGTGTGTGTGTGTGTGTGTGTGTTTGTGTGTGTCTGTGTGTGTGTCTGTGAACAGCATAACTCAAAAACGAACAGTCGGATAAGCACCAAACTTGGTATTTAGGTTCAGTATCTTTCAGAGATGCGTCACGAAGGTTTTAAAGAAAATCCCCCACCCCAGATTACCCTTTACATGGAACATTTTTCGAAAATTATAATTTTCTCAAAAATGGCTCTAACGATTTTGATGAATATATCATATGTTTATGATAATGTCATGAGAAATGAAATGTATATCTCGAAATTTCTGGGAATGTCTCCAAAAGTATTCTTCATTGTGAACGACTTTTGCATAACTGGTAAACTATAAGAGATAGACAAAATTTTACTACACAAAAAATGTAGATCGCGTTAAAATACACAACTTATGTCATATCCATTTCTTTTGTTGAGTGAACCGTTTTCGAGATATTGCTTGTTATTTCCTTAAATTTTCCAATACTTATACTTTTTCTCAAATTCGTTATTCATTTCTACTTTCTCTACTACGTATAGTAAGTAAGGGAAGTATTGCATTCCACCCAAAAATTCGATACCGAGATTTCACCGGAAATACATGTTTTGAGACCTCCTGAATCCAAAAAAAGCATTTTTGGAAACATGTCCGTGTGTGTCTGTGTGTGTGTGTCTGTGTGTCTGTGTGTCTGTGAACAGCATAACTCAAAAATGAACAGTCGGATAAACACCAAACTTGGTATTTAGGTTCAGTATCTTTCAGAGATGCGACACGAATGTTTTAAAGAAAACCCCCCACCCCAGACTACCCTTTACATGGAACATTTTTCGAAAATTTTAATTTTCTCAAAAATGGCTCTAACGATTTTGATTATAATATCATATGTTTAAGATATTTTCACGACAAATGAAATGTATATCTCGAATTTTCTGGGAATGTCTCCAAAAGTATTCTTCATTATGAACGACTTTTGCATAACTGGTAAACCGTAAGAGATAGACAGAATTTTTTACACAAAAAATGTAGATCACGTTAAAACACACAACTCATGTCATATACATTTCTTTTGTTGAGTGTACCGTTTTCGAGATTTTGCTTGTTATTTCCTTAAATTTTCCAATACTTATACTTTTTCTCATATTCGTTATTCATTTTTTACTTTCTCTACTACGTATAGTAAGTAGGGGAAGTATTGCATTCCACCCAAAAATTCGATACCGAGATTTCACCGGAAATACATGTTTTGAGACCTCCTGAATCCAAAAAAAGCATTTTTGGAAACATGTCCGTGTGTGTGTCTGTGTGTGTGTGTGTGTGTGTGTGTGTCTGTGTGTCTGTGTGTGTGTGTCTGTGAACAGCATAACTCAAAAACTGACAGTCGGATAAACACCAAACTTGGTATTTAGGTTTAGTATCTTTCAGAGATGCGACACGAAGGTTTTAAAGAAAATCCCCCTACCCCAGACTAACCTTTACATGGAACATTTTTCGAAGATTTTAATTTTCTAAAAAATGGCTCCAACGATTTTGATGAAAATATCATATGTTTAAGATAATGTCATGAGAAATGAAATGTATATCTCGAAATTTCTGGGAATGTCTCCAAAAGTATTCTTCATTATGAACGACTTTTCATAACTGGTAAACTATAAGAGATACACAAAATTTTACTACACAAAAAATGTAGATCGCGTTAAAATACATAACTTATATCATATACATTTCTTTTGTTGAGTGAACCGTTTTCGAGATATTGCTTGTTATTTCCTTAAATTTTCCAATCCTTATACTTTTCTCAAATTCGTTATTCATATTTTTATGTCCTGGACATGCAAAGAGAATTGAATGCACCACATAGCAACCAGCGATAAAATAATTGACTATCGCTTAAAAGCTACCATATTCCCCTTGCATCTACAAGAAAATTACCAATAAGATTGACATGTCGATATCTCGATTAATATGAAGCATATGGAGAATAGGCGTTTGTAAAAATAGATTGTACAAGAGTAGAGAAAGTCATGTGAGTGTAACACATCAGATTTTTTATGTCCTGGACATGCAAAGGGAATGGAATGCGCCACATAGCAACCAGCGTTAAAATATTTGACTATCGCTTAAAAGCTACCATATTCCCCTTGCATCTACAAGAAAATTATCAATTAGATTGACATCTCGATATCTCGATTAACATGAAGCATATGGAGAATAAACGTTTGTAAAAATATTTCGTAAAAGAGTAGAGAAAGTCATGTGAGTGTAGCACATCAGATTTTTTACTTTCTCTACTACGTATAGCAAGTAGGGGAAGTATTGCATTCCACCCAAAAATTCGATACCGAGATTTCACCGGAAATACATGTTTTGAGACCTCCTGAATCCAAAAAAAGCATTTTTGGAAACATGTCCGTGTGTGTGTCTATGTGTATGTGTGTGTGTGTGTGTGTGTTTGTGTGTGTCTGTGTGTGTGTCTGTGAACAGCATAACTCAAAAACGAACAGTCGGATAAGCACCAAACTTGGTATTTAGGTTCAGTATCTTTCAGAGATGCGACACGAAGGTTTTAAAAGAAAATCCCCCACCCCAGATTACCCTTTACATGGAACATTTTTCGAAAATTATAATTTTCTCAAAAATGGCTCTAACGATTTTGATGAATATATCATATGTTTATGATAATGTCATGAGAAATGAAATGTATATCTCGAAATTTCTGGGAATGTCTCCAAAAGTATTCTTCATTATGAACGACTTTTCATAACTGGTAAACCACAAGAGATAGACAAAATTTTACTACACAAAAAATGTAGATCGCGTTAAAATACATAACTTATATCATATACATTTCTTTTGTTGAGTGAACCGTTTTCGAGATATTGCTTGTTATTTCCTTAAATTTTCCAATACTTATACTTTTTCTCAAATTCGTTATTCATATTTTTATGTCCTGGACATGCAAAGAGAATTGAATGCGCCACATAGCAACCAGCGATAAAATATTTGACTATCGCTTAAAAGCTACCATATTCCCCTTGCATCTACAAGAAAATTACCAATAAGATTGACATCTCGATATCTCGATTAATATGAAGCATATGGAGAATAGGCGTTTGTAAAAATAGATTGTACAAGAGAAGAGAAAGTCATGTGAGTGTAACACATCAGATTTTTTAAGTCCTGGACATGCAAAGGGAATGGAATGCGCCACATAGCAACCAGCGTTAAAATATTTGACTATCGCTTAAAAGCTACCATATTCCCCTTGCATCTACAAGAAAATTACCAATAAGATTGACATCTCGATATCTCGATTAACATGAAGCATATGGAGAATAAACGTTTGTAAAAATATTTCGTAAAAGAGTGGAGAAAGTCATGTGAGTGTAGCACATCAGATTTTTTACTTTCTCTACTACGTATAGCAAGTAGGGGAAGTATTGCATTACACCCAAAAATTCGATACCGAGATTTCACCGGAAATACATGTTTTGAGACCTCATGAATCCAAAAAAAGCATTTTTGGAAACATGTCCGTGTGTGTGTCTGTGTGTATGTGTGTGTGAGTGAGTGTGTGTGTGTGTGTGTGTGTGTGCGTTTGTGTGTGTCTGTGTGTGTGTGTCTGTGAACAGCATAACTCAAAAACGAACAGTCGGATAAGCACCAAACTTGGTGTTTAGGTTCAGTATCTTTCAGAGATGCGACACGAAAGTTTTCAAGAAAATCCCCCCACCCTAGACTACCCTTTACATGGAAGATTTTTCGAAAATTATAATTTTCTCAAAAATGGCTATAACGATTTTGATGAAAATATCATATGTTTAAGATGTCATGAGAAATTAAATGTGTATCTCGAATTTTCTGGGAATGTCTCCAAAAGTATTCTTCATTGTGAACGACTTTTGCATAACTGGTAAACCATAAGAGATGGACAAAATTTTACTACACAAAAAATGTAGATCGCGTTAAAATATACAACTTATGTCATATACATTTCTTTTGTTGAGTGAACCGTTTTCGAGATATTGCTTGTTATTTCCTTAAATTTTTCAATACTTATACTTTTTCTCAAATTCGTTATTCATTTTTACTTTCTCTACTACGTATAGTAAGTAGGGGAAGTATTGCATTCCACCCAAAAATTCGATACCGAGATTTCACCGGAAATACATGTTTTGAGACCTCCTGAATCCAAAAAAAGCATTTTTGGAAACATGTCCGTGTGTGTCTGTGTGTGTGTGTCTGTGTGTCTGTGTGTCTGTGAACAGCATAACTCAAAAATGAACAGTCGGATAAACACCAAACTTGGTATTTAGGTTCAGTATCTTTCAGAGATGCGACACGAATGTTTTAAAGAAAATCCCCCCACCCCAGACTACCCTTTACATGGAACATTTTTCGAAAATTTTAATTTTCTCAAAAATGGCTCTAACGATTTTGATTATAATATCATATGTTTAAGATATTTTCACGACAAATGAAATGTATATCTCGAATTTTCTGGGAATGTCTCCAAAAGTATTCTTCATTATGAACGACTTTTGCATAACTGGTAAACCGTAAGAGATAGACAGAATTTTTTACACAAAAAATGTAGATCACGTTAAAACACACAACTCATGTCATATACATTTCTTTTGTTGAGTGTACCGTTTTCGAGATTTTGCTTGTTATTTCCTTAAATTTTCCAATACTTATACTTTTTCTCATATTCGTTATTCATTTTTTACTTTCTCTACTACGTATAGTAAGTAGGGGAAGTATTGCATTCCACCCAAAAATTCGATACCGAGATTTCACCGGAAATACATGTTTTGAGACCTCCTGAATCCAAAAAAAGCATTTTTGGAAACATGTCCGTGTGTGTGTCTGTGTGTGTGTGTGTGTGTGTGTGTGTGTGTGTCTGTGTGTCTGTGTGTGTGTGTCTGTGAACAGCATAACTCAAAAACTGACAGTCGGATAAACACCAAACTTGGTATTTAGGTTTAGTATCTTTCAGAGATGCGACACGAAGGTTTTAAAGAAAATCCCCCTACCCCAGACTAACCTTTACATGGAACATTTTTCGAAGATTTTAATTTTCTAAAAAATGGCTCCAACGATTTTGATGAAAATATCATATGTTTAAGATAATGTCATGAGAAATGAAATGTATATCTCGAAATTTCTGGGAATGTCTCCAAAAGTATTCTTCATTATGAACGACTTTTCATAACTGGTAAACTATAAGAGATACACAAAATTTTACTACACAAAAAATGTAGATCGCGTTAAAATACATAACTTATATCATATACATTTCTTTTGTTGAGTGAACCGTTTTCGAGATATTGCTTGTTATTTCCTTAAATTTTCCAATCCTTATACTTTTCTCAAATTCGTTATTCATATTTTTATGTCCTGGACATGCAAAGAGAATTGAATGCACCACATAGCAACCAGCGATAAAATAATTGACTATCGCTTAAAAGCTACCATATTCCCCTTGCATCTACAAGAAAATTACCAATAAGATTGACATGTCGATATCTCGATTAATATGAAGCATATGGAGAATAGGCGTTTGTAAAAATAGATTGTACAAGAGTAGAGAAAGTCATGTGAGTGTAACACATCAGATTTTTTATGTCCTGGACATGCAAAGGGAATGGAATGCGCCACATAGCAACCAGCGTTAAAATATTTGACTATCGCTTAAAAGCTACCATATTCCCCTTGCATCTACAAGAAAATTATCAATTAGATTGACATCTCGATATCTCGATTAACATGAAGCATATGGAGAATAAACGTTTGTAAAAATATTTCGTAAAAGAGTAGAGAAAGTCATGTGAGTGTAGCACATCAGATTTTTTACTTTCTCTACTACGTATAGCAAGTAGGGGAAGTATTGCATTCCACCCAAAAATTCGATACCGAGATTTCACCGGAAATACATGTTTTGAGACCTCCTGAATCCAAAAAAAGCATTTTTGGAAACATGTCCGTGTGTGTGTCTATGTGTATGTGTGTGTGTGTGTGTGTTTGTGTGTGTCTGTGTGTGTGTCTGTGAACAGCATAACTCAAAAACGAACAGTCGGATAAGCACCAAACTTGGTATTTAGGTTCAGTATCTTTCAGAGATGCGACACGAAGGTTTTAAAAGAAAATCCCCCACCCCAGATTACCCTTTACATGGAACATTTTTCGAAAATTATAATTTTCTCAAAAATGGCTCTAACGATTTTGATGAATATATCATATGTTTATGATAATGTCATGAGAAATGAAATGTATATCTCGAAATTTCTGGGAATGTCTCCAAAAGTATTCTTCATTATGAACGACTTTTCATAACTGGTAAACCACAAGAGATAGACAAAATTTTACTACACAAAAAATGTAGATCGCGTTAAAATACATAACTTATATCATATACATTTCTTTTGTTGAGTGAACCGTTTTCGAGATATTGCTTGTTATTTCCTTAAATTTTCCAATACTTATACTTTTTCTCAAATTCGTTATTCATATTTTTATGTCCTGGACATGCAAAGAGAATTGAATGCGCCACATAGCAACCAGCGATAAAATATTTGACTATCGCTTAAAAGCTACCATATTCCCCTTGCATCTACAAGAAAATTACCAATAAGATTGACATTTCGATATCTCGATTAATATGAAGCATATGGAGAATAGGCGTTTGTAAAAATAGATTGTACAAGAGAAGAGAAAGTCATGTGAGTGTAACACATCAGATTTTTTAAGTCCTGGACATGCAAAGGGAATGGAATGCGCCACATAGCAACCAGCGTTAAAATATTTGACTATCGCTTAAAAGCTACCATATTCCCCTTGCATCTACAAGAAAATTACCAATAAGATTCACATCTCGATATCTCGATTAACATGAAGCATATGGAGAATAAACGTTTGTAAAAATATTTCGTAAAAGAGTGGAGAAAGTCATGTGAGTGTAGCACATCAGATTTTTTACTTTCTCTACTACGTATAGCAAGTAGGGGAAGTATTGCATTACACCCAAAAATTCGATACCGAGATTTCACCGGAAATACATGTTTTGAGACCTCATGAATCCAAAAAAAGCATTTTTGGAAACATGTCCGTGTGTGTGTCTGTGTGTATGTGTGTGTGAGTGAGTGTGTGTGTGTGTGTGTGTGTGTGCGTTTGTGTGTGTCTGTGTGTGTGTGTCTGTGAACAGCATAACTCAAAAACGAACAGTCGGATAAGCACCAAACTTGGTGTTTAGGTTCAGTATCTTTCAGAGATGCGACACGAAAGTTTTCAAGAAAATCCCCCCACCCTAGACTACCCTTTACATGGAAGATTTTTCGAAAATTATAATTTTCTCAAAAATGGCTATAACGATTTTGATGAAAATATCATATGTTTAAGATGTCATGAGAAATTAAATGTGTATCTCGAATTTTCTGGGAATGTCTCCAAAAGTATTCTTCATTGTGAACGACTTTTGCATAACTGGTAAACCATAAGAGATGGACAAAATTTTACTACACAAAAAATGTAGATCGCGTTAAAATATACAACTTATGTCATATACATTTCTTTTGTTGAGTGAACCGTTTTCGAGATATTGCTTGTTATTTCCTTAAATTTTTCAATACTTATACTTTTTCTCAAATTCGTTATTCATTTTTACTTTCTCTACTACGTATAGTAAGTAGGGGAAGTATTGCATTCCACCCAAAAATTCGATACCGAGATTTCACCGGAAATACATGTTTTGAGACCTCCTGAATCCAAAAAAAGCATTTTTGGAAACATGTCCGTGTGTGTCTGTGTGTGTGTCTGTGTGTCTGTGTGTCTGTGAACAGCATAACTCAAAAATGAACAGTCGGATAAACACCAAACTTGGTATTTAGGTTCAGTATCTTTCAGAGATGCGACACGAATGTTTTAAAGAAAATCCCCCCACCCCAGACTACCCTTTACATGGAACATTTTTCGAAAATTTTAATTTTCTCAAAAATGGCTCTAACGATTTTGATTATAATATCATATGTTTAAGATATTTTCACGACAAATGAAATGTATATCTCGAATTTTCTGGGAATGTCTCCAAAAGTATTCTTCATTATGAACGACTTTTGCATAACTGGTAAACCGTAAGAGATAGACAGAATTTTTTACACAAAAAATGTAGATCACGTTAAAACACACAACTCATGTCATATACATTTCTTTTGTTGAGTGTACCGTTTTCGAGATTTTGCTTGTTATTTCCTTAAATTTTCCAATACTTATACTTTTTCTCATATTCGTTATTCATTTTTTACTTTCTCTACTACGTATAGTAAGTAGGGGAAGTATTGCATTCCACCCAAAAATTCGATACCGAGATTTCACCGGAAATACATGTTTTGAGACCTCCTGAATCCAAAAAAAGCATTTTTGGAAACATGTCCGTGTGTGTGTCTGTGTGTGTGTGTGTGTGTGTGTGTGTGTGTGTCTGTGTGTCTGTGTGTGTGTGTCTGTGAACAGCATAACTCAAAAACTGACAGTCGGATAAACACCAAACTTGGTATTTAGGTTTAGTATCTTTCAGAGATGCGACACGAAGGTTTTAAAGAAAATCCCCCTACCCCAGACTAACCTTTACATGGAACATTTTTCGAAGATTTTAATTTTCTAAAAAATGGCTCCAACGATTTTGATGAAAATATCATATGTTTAAGATAATGTCATGAGAAATGAAATGTATATCTCGAAATTTCTGGGAATGTCTCCAAAAGTATTCTTCATTATGAACGACTTTTCATAACTGGTAAACTATAAGAGATACACAAAATTTTACTACACAAAAAATGTAGATCGCGTTAAAATACATAACTTATATCATATACATTTCTTTTGTTGAGTGAACCGTTTTCGAGATATTGCTTGTTATTTCCTTAAATTTTCCAATCCTTATACTTTTCTCAAATTCGTTATTCATATTTTTATGTCCTGGACATGCAAAGAGAATTGAATGCACCACATAGCAACCAGCGATAAAATAATTGACTATCGCTTAAAAGCTACCATATTCCCCTTGCATCTACAAGAAAATTACCAATAAGATTGACATGTCGATATCTCGATTAATATGAAGCATATGGAGAATAGGCGTTTGTAAAAATAGATTGTACAAGAGTAGAGAAAGTCATGTGAGTGTAACACATCAGATTTTTTATGTCCTGGACATGCAAAGGGAATGGAATGCGCCACATAGCAACCAGCGTTAAAATATTTGACTATCGCTTAAAAGCTACCATATTCCCCTTGCATCTACAAGAAAATTATCAATTGGATTGACATCTCGATATCTCGATTAACATGAAGCATATGGAGAATAAACGTTTGTAAAAATATTTCGTAAAAGAGTAGAGAAAGTCATGTGAGTGTAGCACATCAGATTTTTTACTTTCTCTACTACGTATAGCAAGTAGGGGAAGTATTGCATTCCACCCAAAAATTCGATACCGAGATTTCACCGGAAATACATGTTTTGAGACCTCCTGAATCCAAAAAAAGCATTTTTGGAAACATGTCCGTGTGTGTGTCTATGTGTATGTGTGTGTGTGTGTGTGTTTGTGTGTGTCTGTGTGTGTGTCTGTGAACAGCATAACTCAAAAACGAACAGTCGGATAAGCACCAAACTTGGTATTTAGGTTCAGTATCTTTCAGAGATGCGACACGAAGGTTTTAAAAGAAAATCCCCCACCCCAGATTACCCTTTACATGGAACATTTTTCGAAAATTATAATTTTCTCAAAAATGGCTCTAACGATTTTGATGAATATATCATATGTTTATGATAATGTCATGAGAAATGAAATGTATATCTCGAAATTTCTGGGAATGTCTCCAAAAGTATTCTTCATTATGAACGACTTTTCATAACTGGTAAACCACAAGAGATAGACAAAATTTTACTACACAAAAAATGTAGATCGCGTTAAAATACATAACTTATATCATATACATTTCTTTTGTTGAGTGAACCGTTTTCGAGATATTGCTTGTTATTTCCTTAAATTTTCCAATACTTATACTTTTTCTCAAATTCGTTATTCATATTTTTATGTCCTGGACATGCAAAGAGAATTGAATGCGCCACATAGCAACCAGCGATAAAATATTTGACTATCGCTTAAAAGCTACCATATTCCCCTTGCATCTACAAGAAAATTACCAATAAGATTGACATCTCGATATCTCGATTAATATGAAGCATATGGAGAATAGGCGTTTGTAAAAATAGATTGTACAAGAGAAGAGAAAGTCATGTGAGTGTAACACATCAGATTTTTTAAGTCCTGGACATGCAAAGGGAATGGAATGCGCCACATAGCAACCAGCGTTAAAATATTTGACTATCGCTTAAAAGCTACCATATTCCCCTTGCATCTACAAGAAAATTACCAATAAGATTGACATCTCGATATCTCGATTAACATGAAGCATATGGAGAATAAACGTTTGTAAAAATATTTCGTAAAAGAGTGGAGAAAGTCATGTGAGTGTAGCACATCAGATTTTTTACTTTCTCTACTACGTATAGCAAGTAGGGGAAGTATTGCATTACACCCAAAAATTCGATACCGAGATTTCACCGGAAATACATGTTTTGAGACCTCATGAATCCAAAAAAAGCATTTTTGGAAACATGTCCGTGTGTGTGTCTGTGTGTATGTGTGTGTGAGTGAGTGTGTGTGTGTGTGTGTGTGTGTGTGCGTTTGTGTGTGTCTGTGTGTGTGTGTCTGTGAACAGCATAACTCAAAAACGAACAGTCGGATAAGCACCAAACTTGGTGTTTAGGTTCAGTATCTTTCAGAGATGCGACACGAAAGTTTTCAAGAAAATCCCCCCACCCTAGACTACCCTTTACATGGAAGATTTTTCGAAAATTATAATTTTCTCAAAAATGGCTATAACGATTTTGATGAAAATATCATATGTTTAAGATGTCATGAGAAATTAAATGTGTATCTCGAATTTTCTGGGAATGTCTCCAAAAGTATTCTTCATTGTGAACGACTTTTGCATAACTGGTAAACCATAAGAGATGGACAAAATTTTACTACACAAAAAATGTAGATCGCGTTAAAATATACAACTTATGTCATATACATTTCTTTTGTTGAGTGAACCGTTTTCGAGATATTGCTTGTTATTTCCTTAAATTTTTCAATACTTATACTTTTTCTCAAATTCGTTATTCATTTTTACTTTCTCTACTACGTATAGTAAGTAGGGGAAGTATTGCATTCCACCCAAAAATTCGATACCGAGATTTCACCGGAAATACATGTTTTGAGACCTCCTGAATCCAAAAAAAGCATTTTTGGAAACATGTCCGTGTGTGTCTGTGTGTGTGTGTCTGTGTGTCTGTGTGTCTGTGAACAGCATAACTCAAAAATGAACAGTCGGATAAACACCAAACTTGGTATTTAGGTTCAGTATCTTTCAGAGATGCGACACGAATGTTTTAAAGAAAATCCCCCCACCCCAGACTACCCTTTACATGGAACATTTTTCGAAAATTTTAATTTTCTCAAAAATGGCTCTAACGATTTTGATTATAATATCATATGTTTAAGATATTTTCATGACAAATGAAATGTATATCTCGAATTTTCTGGGAATGTCTCCAAAAGTATTCTTCATTATGAACGACTTTTGCATAACTGGTAAACCGTAAGAGATAGACAGAATTTTTTACACAAAAAATGTAGATCACGTTAAAACACACAACTCATGTCATATACATTTCTTTTGTTGAGTGTACCGTTTTCGAGATTTTGCTTGTTATTTCCTTAAATTTTCCAATACTTATACTTTTTCTCATATTCGTTATTCATTTTTTACTTTCTCTACTACGTATAGTAAGTAGGGGAAGTATTGCATTCCACCCAAAAATTCGATACCGAGATTTCACCGGAAATACATGTTTTGAGACCTTCTGAATCCAAAAAAAGCATTTTTGGAAACATGTCCGTGTGTGTGTCTGTGTGTGTGTGTGTGTGTGTCTGTGTGTCTGTGTGTGTGTGTCTGTGAACAGCATAACCCAAAAACTGACAGTCGGATAAACACCAAACTTGGTATTTAGGTTTAGTATCTTTCAGAGATGCGACACGAAGGTTTTAAAGAAAATCCCCCTACCCCAGACTACCCTTTACATGGAACATTTTTCGAAGATTTTAATTTTCTAAAAAATGGCTCTAACGATTTTGATTAAAATATCATATGTTTAAGATAATGTCATGAGAAATGAAATGTATATCTCGAAATTTCTGGGAATGTCTCCAAAAGTATTCTTCATTATGAACGACTTTTCATAACTGGTAAACTATAAGAGATACACAAAATTTTACTACACAAAAAATGTAGATCGCGTTAAAATACATAACTTATATCATATACATTTCTTTTGTTGAGTGAACCGTTTTCGAGATATTGCTTGTTATTTCCTTAAATTTTCCAATCCTTATACTTTTCTCAAATTCGTTATTCATATTTTTATGTCCTGGACATGCAAAGAGAATTGAATGCGCCACATAGCAACCAGCGATAAAATAATTGACTATCGCTTAAAAGCTACCATATTCCCCTTGCATCTACAAGAAAATTACCAATAAGATTGACATGTCGATATCTCGATTAATATGAAGCATATGGAGAATAGGCGTTTGTAAAAATAGATTGTACAAGAGTAGAGAAAGTCATGTGAGTGTAACACATCAGATTTTTTATGTCCTGGACATGCAAAGGGAATGGAATGCGCCACATAGCAACCAGCGTTAAAATATTTGACTATCGCTTAAAAGATACCATATTCCCCTTGCTTCTACAAGAAAATTACCAATAAGATTGACATCTCGATATATCCATTAACATGAAGCATATGGAGAATAGGCGTTTGTAAAAATATAATGTACAAGAGTAGAGAAAGTCATGTGATTGTAACACATCAGATTTTTCTACTACGTATAGTAAGTAGGGGAAGTATTGCATTCCAAGCAAAAATTCGATACCGAGATTTCACCGGAAATACATGTTTTGAGACCTCCTGAATCCAAAAAAAGCATTTTTGAAACATGTCCGTGTGTGTGTCTGTGTGTGTGTGTGTCTGTGTGCGCGTGTCTGTGTGTGTGTGTCTGTGAACAGCATAACTCAAAAACGAACCGTCGGATAAACACCAAACTTGGTATTTAGGTTCAGTATCTTTCAGAGATGCGACACGAAGGTTTTAAAGAAAATCCCTCCACCCCAGACTACCCTTTACACGGAACATTTTTCGAAAATTTTAATTTTCTCAAAAATGGCTCTAACGATTTTGATGAAAATATCATATGTTTAAGATAATGTCATGAGAAATGAAATGTATATCTCGATATTTCTGGGAATGTCTCCAAAAGTATTCTTCATTGTGAACGACTTTTGCATAACTGGTAAACCATAAGAGATAGACAAAATTTTACTACACAAAAAATGTAGATCGCGTTAAAATACACAACTTATGTCATATACATTTCTTTTGTTGTGTGAACCGTTTTCGAGATATTGCTTGTTATTTCCTTAAATTTTCCAATACTTATACTTTTTCTCAAATTCGTGATTCATTTTTGTATGTCCTGGACATGCAAAGAGAATGGAATGCGCCACATAGCAACCAGCGTTAAAATATTTGACTATCGCTTAAAAGCTACCATATTTCCCTTGCATCTACAAGAAAATTACCAATAAGATTGACATCTCGATATCTCGATTAACATGAAGCATATGGAGAATAGGCGTTTGTAAAATTAGATTGTACAAGAGTAGAGAAAGTCATGTGAGTGTAACACATCAGATTTTTTTACTTTCTCTACTACGTATAGTAAGTAGGGGAAGTATTGCATTCCCCCCAAAAATTCTATACCGATATTTCACCGGAAATACATGTTTTGAGACTCCCTGAATCCAAAAAAAAGCATTTTTGGAAACATGTCCGTGTGTGTGTCTGTCTGTGTGTCTGTCTGTGTGTCTGTGTGTCTGTGAACAGCATAACTCAAAAACGAAGAGTCGGATAAACGCCAAACTTGGTATTTAGGTTCAGTATCTTTCAGAGATGCGACACGAAGGTTTTCAAGAAAATCCCTCCACCCCAGACTACCCTTTAGATGGAACATTTTTCGAAAATTTTAATTTTCTCAAAAACGGCTTTAATGATTTTGATTAAAATATCATATGTTTAAGATATTGTCATGACAAATAAAATGTATACCTCGAATTTTCTGGGAATGTCTCCAAAAGTATTCTTCATTGTGAACGACGTTTACATAACTGGTAAGCTCAATTTCAATTTGTCAATGCCACTAGGTGGTAGCTCACAACAGCAGAAGTAAATAACGTGCACGAGCGCGGAAACTTCTCTCGCTTTCTCCATATATTCTATACTATCAACTAAAATAAAATTTAATTTGCACGTTACTTCGTGCAAAATTTTTCAACACGAAAAATGTAGATCGCGTTAAAATACACAATTTATGTCATATACATTTCTTTAATTGAGTGAACCGTTTGTGAGATATTGCTTGTTATTCCCTTACATTTTCCAATACTCATACTTTTTCTCAAATTCGTTATTCATTTTTTTTATGTCCTGGACTTGCAAAGAGAATGGAATGCGCCACATAGCAACCAGCGTTAAAATATTTGTCTATCGCTTAAAACCTACCATATTCCCCTTGCATCTACAAGAAAATTACCAATAGGTTTGACATCTCGATATCTCCATTAAGATGAAGCATATGGAGAATAAACGTTTGTAAAAATAGTTTGTACAAGAGTAGAGAAAGTCATGTGAGTGTAACACATCAGATTTTTTTATGTCCTGGACATGCAAAGAGAATGGAATGCGCCACACAGCAACCAGCGTTAAAATATTTGACTATCGCTTAAAACCTACCATATTCCCCTTGCATCTACAAGAAAATTATCAATAAGATTCACATCTTGATATCTCCATTAACATGAAGCATATGGAGAATAAGCGTTTGTAAAAATAGTTTGTACAAGAGTAGAGAAAGTCATGTGAGTGTAACACATCAGATTTTTTTGTATATCCTGAGCATGCAAAGAAAATGGAATGATCTACATAGCAACCAGCTATTAAAATATTTGACTATCGCTTAAAGCCTACCATATTCCCCTTGCACCTACAAG
This sequence comes from Deroplatys truncata, assembly GCA_030765065.1. NCBI lineage: Eukaryota > Metazoa > Arthropoda > Insecta > Mantodea > Mantidae > Deroplatys > Deroplatys truncata. The sequence goes on from CM060977.1 coordinate 180,991,197, forward strand.
AGAATTAGCAATAAGATCGTTTCTGCAAATGTTTGACTCGATTAATATGAAATAGATAGAGAAAATAGTTTGTAAAAATAGTTTGTACAAGAGTAGAGAAAGTCTTGTGAGTTTAACACATCAAACTGTTTTGTAATATTTACCAGTTATTCTTTAAGCACTGCAATCTTCATTTAAGTTACACTTGACGATGTAATGTCGCCCCGAATCATATACGTATGTGTATGTTTACATATCATGCTGTTTATTTTATTGGGTTAGTCATTTTATACATTTTGTTAGGTTGAAAAACAACCTGTAACTTAAATGTAGGGAAAAACCTTTTGTGTCAATCTGCAAAAACAAACATGATTAAATGCGGTGTGGAAGACCTGCTAGAACGTGTCTTTCGGGTAATTCCTGTCGCCATATTGCAATAGTGTCATTTCACGTATTTTAGCCAACCATATTATTATGCAAAGTGACATAGAATAATTACTCAATAAGAGGCATTTAATTTCCTCCAATGAGAGAACATGACGTACTTGGAGAGACATTTTATAAATAGTAAGTACACATAAGATAAGATTAGAGGGAATTCTTACATCCACATCGACAAGGGAACATAATATAACCCACATGAAAAAATACGTCGAGTGAAATTCTCACATTTACATTACCAAGTGAGCACGTAATCCGCCAGCCAAAATTCGCCCAAAATTCGCATAAATCTCCGCTATGTGAAGCACACATGATTACCTAATACTATGGTGTGGGTACTCTATAGGAATTATAATTAATGTTTACTGCAAGTATTTATAAAATTTGGCAATATTACCTTGGTTGTGAAAACATGCAACTATTTATTTTCAGTTAATTATTGTTATTAATGAGCCCATTTGGCAAAATTGAATAACACAGATATTCAAAAAGATTTCATAGACACAGCATTACGTCTCATCTGCATACATTTGAAAATATATTAACAATGAGTATTTCAGAAATGGCCAATGATTCGAGTATGAAAAACAACCAGGTGAATCAACTACCTCCAGGGTTCTGTATACATGCAAAGAATGCATGTATACAGAACATGCTGTTACCTTCTTCTGCTGTTACCATTCGTGTGAGCCATTTATTTGTTTCTGTGTATAATCGACATTACTAATTCTGCCAATTTAAGGTAGCTGTGGAAAATTTAAAGACTAATAGTTATTGACGGAGTAGGGTGGTACAGACCTGCTTCGCGTAGAGCTCTTCAATACACTTGACTAATGGTCGAGCGCGTTAGCTCTTAGTAGCTCCCATGATAAAGCTATTTTTTTTAAACTTCGTTGCATGCAATATTATTATTATTATTATAATTATTATTATTATCATAATTTCTCTTAGAGCCTTAACCACCGGATCCCAGCAGTTTAATACAAATAATGATTATGTAATTTTAATGTAGTATACTGTATTGGGTGCTGTAGGATAGGTTCCATTTATATTATGTAAATTCTTTCTCAGATGCACACAGGGAGAGCACCATAAACATTAGTTTTGGTTCTTTCTGACCAAACTTAATATGTAAAATTTTATGTTTCCTAATTTAGTACAATAATTTATATCGAAATAGCTAAGTATGTAACAATAGACATCGCTCTGCCAACTAATAACCTGAAGTAATGGTAACGGTACCACATGACCGGTACCCTATTTATACACGCCGTTTAAATATCTATAACGCAGCTTTGTGCTAGAATAATTCCTACTATACCCTCTTAATAGAAAGGTTATATCGTTTTATGGGAACTTTAAGCATGTATTAGACGTTTTAAATCTTTAATGACATGAGTTAATATTACTGCACTTCAAGTATACGAGGCGTAATTCGTAATGGAAATATTAATTTAACATCTTCTGTATGACATGAATGTACAGCGCCAATTTTTTGTGCGGTTACAAATTTAGTAATAAACGAATGAGTGAATGAAAGCCATTTTGTCCCTGTAGGGCTACGGCTGTTTCGAGGGAGAGATAGTTTAGAACTCAAGTGGGGAGCATAAGTGGAACGATTGTCACGTTTAGTCTTGGAAATTTGTCGCTTATATCAATCCATAAGTCACACCCACACTACGCCCTTCCGAACACTATATATTCAGACTCGTCGCTTGCTATCGGCTCCTTCGGATGTTTCGGCAGTCACTGTGGCTCCTTGCCTCTAGTAGCCTCCTGCTGCTGTCTTAAGTGTGTCGACCCATTTATGATATAATAATAATAATAATTACAATAATAAAATAATGTATGTTATAATATTATATTATCAAACATTATATATTAAATATAATAATGAATATCATTACAATATTATATATTAAACATTATAATAATTAAATTTTATTGTTATTATTATTATTACATAAGCCCGCGTAATTATTTAGAAATAAGGGCCTCATACATGCGCTTCTAGTGCTCTCATATGGCGAGCCAAGCCTTAAGAAATTTGCAGCATTTTTTGTCTTTATGGTCTTTAGCTCTATACTGCACTATATTGCATTTTGCTAATTGATCCGTGCTCTATTAACTTTTATCTGTTATTAATCACCTTTATCATTACACTGGAACCTGTACCTTTTCTGCCTCTACACCACCTTTCACTGTAGCCATTCGCCGAGCTCAAGACAGTGTAGTTGTTAGGCAACCCTCATGTCTTTCGTGATGCGGTGAAGGCATTCACTGCCTATTTCCTTCCATCTCTTCCTGTTCCTTGTTCTGCTTGTTCACGTGTTCCCACATATGGTCTTGCAGTTGTCCCTCCATCTATGTTTGAGTCGTCTGCTAACTTCTCCCCAGTCTAGGATCCGATGCTATTGCTGCCTATGCCCATGCATTTTCCTGCAATCTTAACATGTGACCTCGCTATCTCCATTTCATCCTCTATGCTGTAACTGTTACTCTGTATCCCGGCTTGAAGTTTCAAACAAGCCATTGTGATGGCGATTGTTTTTTTTTTATATTTTTTTATGGTAATATCTAAATATACGTAATGATCTGTGCTCGCGTTTATGGTCACATAAGCTTGAATTATTGTATTTTTTTGTATCTTATTAATATTCTCTTGTTTATTCCCAGTGTCTCTTTTATACAGTATTTGACATATTTGTTTATCAGGAATGATTCCATTTCATGTTAGCCTTTTGTTTTGATTATAAATATGATTATATTTGCTTTCTCCTATCCTGAATATCACTCAGTTTCATCGTATAATATTATATGCTCTGCAGGACATAATCTAACTCTTCCTTCTTATTTTCTGCTTTCAAAGTTCTAATGATAAGAGTTCCTGTTATTAGCTTTGCTGGGTCATCTTTATTTGGTGGAAATTCTCCCCTGATTTACTCCTGTTTTATCTTTTTCTCGCTTATTCCCCTAATCTGTCCAATTCAAGCCCATGTGTTATTCGCGTTTCTTCGGTATAAGCGTGACTTAGTTGGTTGTAACCTACTACGTCCCGGTTTGATTAGATCCAGCCTTTTATTTTGGATTGATTTTCATATTGGATCCACGTGCTTTGCTCCTTTAAGTTTTGCTGGTGAATAGTAAAGTACACTGTATATAAACGTTTACAAAATCGGCAAGAAAACTGATTTACACTAGTAGGGCCAGCTGTTTCAACTAGTATATTTAAAACAGGGAAAAATAAAGGCTAACCTGGTGAGAGCGGGAACAATGGGCTTAAGTAGGTAATGCTAAAGGGATATGTGAATTTTTTGAGAGGGAGAAAAGTGTAAAACATTATCTAATCTAACTGAGTGTTAGGATTTAAAAAATGGAAGGAGAACATCTGGGATAAAAACATGGGAATAATATGGGGTAATTTAGTCGCCCTCAAATGCTAACAACCAAGCAACAATAAATACAACAACCAAGCAAGAAGTAAGAAATGGAGAAAATAGGAGATTGTTTTTTAATCAAAATGAAAGATAAATGGATGAGGAAAGTCAAAGAGAGGAAGATAGTGGGACAGGGAAGGGAGGTAAGATAAAATTATACAAATTATAATGAAGCTTTAAGAAAGAGGTAAAGGCTACACGGTAGTGCTTGAAGGCCAGGGAGCTACATTGGCTGTGCAACACAGGTAGGGGACCAGACATGTACATAATAAAGTAAAGGCATGAAAATAAATATAAGAAAATGTGCAAATTGTAACTTGGAATGTGTACAATAAAATACCTACCCCATCCCACCCTACCCTACCCACTATTTCAATGAGCTCTGTATATTTTTTCTGTAGATTTGCTCAGTGTATCTCTTTACACTTTCTCAGTTACATGAAATTCAGTGATGAAAAAGGAGAATCCATGTAGTATTCATAGGAAATTAAAAATATATGATTAATTTGCTCGGAATATATCTCAAAAACATGACGTTTTAATAAGAATTATTAACGTATAAAGATTAACAATTTTTTCCGTTTGGATTGGGAAACTTTCTTGACAATCTTTGCCCATCTAACTTAAAAGGTTTCTGCATCCTTATTAAATTTCATATCTATACGAGCTTTTGTTTTAAATTCTCTTATCTCTCTCCCCCTCCCTCTCCCCTCTCATTCTCTGATACAGCACCTTATTAGATAAATATCAGTTAGTAATTAAAAGTCTAAAATTATCGCAACACTTGGGTTGTAGTTTTATTATTTTAAAAATCTATTTATTTTTGTCGATCTAAATTTAACAACGACAACGTGTCTCTGTAAAGTTCGTGTAGTATGCAAGATATGGTAGTACCTCTGTATCAACCGCATTTTTGTTCATAAGATTTATTCACTAAATAGGAAATTATTTATTTGCAATCCAATTTTATTACTTTTATAATGTAGCACAGACTTTGGGGTAATCAGAAATAGTCCATTCTCTCCATATACTTTTGTGGTTAGGAAAAGCTACATAGTCTGCAAAAAAGCAGCCATTTACAGAACTAATGTTAATGAAGACATATTTTAAATGTAGTCTAACAGACGGGAGAAAAATAAGGGATATTAGCGCATAGGAAAGAGCTTCCCACTAACTCGGAATAAACTTAGAGTTATCGTAATTTGTCCTGAATAACTACCTCACATTTTAAAGCATTTTTCTTAAAATATAGGTATTTAAACTGAGGTGAAATTAAATCATGTGTAGTAAAAGTGATGTTTACTCGAAGTGAAGTTCTCAGCAACCTTTGTTGGGAAAACACACCGCCCTGTTAACAGGGTTTGACTGATGATTGAGGGAATCTGGGAGACAAAACAAGATGACCTAATCTAAACTTGCCCGCACCGAAGCTAAAGGCTTATTGTGCGGTATCTCTGCCAGTTGTTATTGCTTCAGCCACCCCAAATAGCTTTAGGAGTCCGTGAACTAAATGTTTGTTAGATCCTTGGGATCTGAGCTCCCCAATCAGTTGTATCATTTATTTTCCAATGCGTCTCAGCGGAAAATAAGGGCGGTTTCATCTTCCCTGTTGCACAGCCTGCATTTAGGGGATTATTTTTCAATTCCCATGGTTTGCAGGTGTTGTTTTAAATTCCCGTGGCCAGACATTAGCCTGACCATGAGTCTCATCTGCTTCCTGTCCAAGTTCAGGGCTGCAATGTTTCTATTTAAACATGGTAGAAGCATCATAAGCTAGCCATGTGTCTGTTTAGGAATATTTACCGAGTAATCTGCGTGCTGTCTATGTATCCAGTTTAGCAGCTTGATTTCTTATTATCCTTTTGATGATTCCCAAAGCAGGTCCAGGTCCAACAAACGGAGCTGTAGCCCCTTTTTTGGCTAATATATCTATTTTTCGTTGTCAACTATACCTGAATGACTGGGAACCCATGCCAGGGTAACCTTGTTGCACTTCCCAACACATCCAGGGTCAACGAGGGAAGCCAGACATTATTCTTTTTATGCCCATAAATATTTTCTAATAATTGTGACTCTGAATCAATTATTGTAGCCAATTCAACTAAACCTTCTAGTACAAACTAATGCACTCCTACATTTTAGCTCCCATCTTGCAAAAATAGAATTATTAATGTGTTTCTAGTATACCCGACACCGAGGAAGTGGCATATCCTTGTGTACCGTGATTTAAACTATTGATAACTGTCTTGCATTTACTAACATGGAAGTAAGCATGTCTGAATCAAGTGCACCAATACTGGTTTATCATTTCGGGTCTTTGAAATACCTTCTAACAATCCCATAAATTTACAAAAAGAAGACGGGAAGATGTTGATAGGATTGTTTCAGCTTTATGCCCATGAGATTATCTGAATCATTGCTTAACTTCTCCGCTTTAGAGATGCCAGTGCATTTAGAATGTAACTTTGGAGACGACTTTTACATATATTTGGTACAAAAGGAGGAATTATCCTTACAGCTTGATGTCTGTGCGCTTGCGTGTCAGCACCGAGCGCTTCTTTTAAAAAGTACCTATTAATTCTTTCGGTTTACGCCAAGTTAAATTACTTCCGAACACATGATTGAAATTCAAGATCCGCAGAGATATGTTGACACATGTATTATCATAAAATCAAGAAAGAAAACCATCCTAATTCTCATATATATTTCTAATACATAACTTTACTTATTTATTTATTTTTGTTTTAAAAGTTTGAAGAATGCCCATTTAATAATTCTCACCAATTTTAGCATTTCTAGGCTACAACAAAAGTAAGAGCATTTAGCACAGCATTTGAAACATGAATGATATCTATAATATTTACAAACTACAAAACCTTGCAAAGGAAGAAACTATTCTTTTCATAAAATGAACTAAACTTATTTGTGGATAAAATATAATTCATGAAGCTTTTCCATTTAGCTACCAAAAGTGTAACTGGGCTACTATTTAAGCTAGCAGGAATCATGAATTAAAGTCTACTTCCAAAATTGCTTTTAAATCAGGTAGAGAAACAGAAATAATCCTTTCCATAACATGAAAGACTTTGAATTATTAAGAAAAAAAATTTGGAGAATTATCTGCAACTAATACAAACCAATGTATGACCAGAAACTAATATCAACGTAAAAGTCAACTGAAATAATCCTATCTACATAATGAAAATGTGGTAATATGTCAACGTTGCTATTGCGCAGTGTAAGATTTAATCACTTACTAAAATAAGATTTATTCTGTTTTCCAAGTACGATGTCAATTGAGAAGCTTTTCGATTGCTTAAAAATATCTGGTTGGAATAACTATGCATAAGCAACAGGGGGAGTGCAGTCAGCACGCTAACGGTGTTATCAACCCCTGAGTGGTCAGAGATGTGACGATCGTGTCATAGAATTTGACGCGCACTAAGATGACAGGTCATTAAAATTGCGGCTTTCTTACTTTGAGAGACTTCAGTACGAGGAATTTAGTTTAAGCGTTTGCAATTTTGTGGCAAATTTATGTTTATATGATATAAATTAAAAGGTTTACCCAAATATATTAGGTCTATTTCGGCTTTATTGTAAAAAGTGAGTTAATTAAACCATGCTTACGCTTATGTATTGAATAAAATCCATCCACCCACCCATCCATTCATCCATCCATCCGTCCATCCGTCCGTCCGTCCGTCCGTTCATCCATCCATTGCTTCGTCTGATTTTAGCGGAATGGTTTGAAACTTGGATGGTTATAAAGAAAGGTTAGTTTACATATAGGGGCAGCTATGCAATGTTATACATTCTCAAACAACAATTTCCTCATAGCGAGTATTACAGTGTTTTGAAAAGAAATTGTGTTTTCATAATTAGGATTTGCAAAAAAACGTTAGTTTACGTATGTGGTGCAGCCTATGCAGTTTTATTGCAGTACATAACCATTTACATTCTGGAATAACGAATTTGGTTATAACGAGTGATTAGTGTATTGACAAGTTTGCATAATTAGGATTTACAAAGGTTATTGTGATTTCATATAAAGTTATGTAAAAGATGACAGACGTGGTATGTGATTACCATACAACCAAACGCTTAAATGTGAAACCGAATATTTTATATTGTCAACATGTATCAGAAGTGATTAAAATAACGTCACTAAAAGTTTTGTTTTGTCAGGTACGAAGAAATGTGGTATTGCGTGTCAATATGTTTGTAGCATTTAATTGAACAAGGAATTGTTCAATTTTGCAGTTACTCTGTCATCCAAAATTTCAAAGCCTTTGTTAAAATACAGATATGGGTTTGTAAATATGGAAATAATTTTATAAAGAATTGTTTCTCACCTTTAATAAGAGAACATAAATACATAAGAAATGTCGACAATTTAAATGTACGTTCCGTTTCCGTGCCTGGATATGTTTTACAAGATTATGGTGTGCTTATTTAGATAGTGAAAACTCTTAATGCAGTATTACTTTATGCTGTTTTCTACACAAATTACATGTACTAGCTATTTCAGAGACTATAATCCAGGAGGTTATGATCTGGAAGATAAGAATAAATTCGAAAAACTGTCGAAATTTTCCTTTCTTTTCCTAATCAAACATTAAAAGGAATAAAGCATACGAAACACATTTAGTACAGGATAGTTTTAGACAATTTGAGTGTGTAAACAAATATATGTCGCTGCATTTGTGTAATGTGTATATATTCATTAGAGTAGCAATTAATTATACGCAGAGGGGTAGAGGGAAGCAGCTACCGAGGGAAGTATTGACCGTGTTCACTGTCGCATATTACTGAAATAAACCAACAAATACAAACGTAAATCTCTGCAACGTTAGCGATATTAAGGTACATCATCGGACTGCACTACTGGAGGTTTAAGTGTAAATCACAAACAGCATTGTCTGAAGTTCTCAAAAGACGATTTTCCAGCGTGCTGCTAACAAAGGAGCTCCAAGAGAGAGCAGATTCCAGCCAACATGTGGCGTTGGGGCCGGCATGCTGAATGGACTCTGGCGGTCGACAGACAATTCCAGCAGAACAATATCTTCACTCACACGCTCCGTTGAGTTCCTGACAACTAAAGGTCTGAGTTACAGTACAGACGTCGGCACCGTAATGGGACGAGCCGCAACTATATTGGCACATTCATTCTGCTCAGATTCATCTCATTGCTCAAGGTCCATTAGGCATGAATCGCCTTTATTAAGTTCCCTCAACAAGACTGTTTCCAAGTAAAACCTTGAATCCTTTATGTTTTGCTTAATTTATGTTGTAGTTTCTAGCAAACACCAAAGGTACTGACTGATGATAGGATTTCACTTTTTTATTTCATTTGTTTCTGCATTAGCTTTCTTGTCATCAAAACCTTAAAAAACTGTAATCTTATAGTGTATATGGTTGCCCAATGACTGTATTTGTGATTGTTTTAACATAAAATAGCCTTCATAGTATATTTCTCACAATATACTTCCATACAACTGTCGTACATGAGCTTCTTTTAAATATGTGTATCCCTATGGTTTTATCGTACCTTCTTGTCTATGTATTTCCAAAATACCCACTGTTTTTATTGCTTAAATGCAAGCTGTTTAAGTGTCTTAGCCTTGTTTGTAAGGGACTCTTATTTGACCTGAATTAGCTGAACTAAAGGCTATACAGCAACTTCAGAATTTTCTAAAATTGAACAAACTGTGCTGCTGTTAATGAATTCGGTACTATATATTAAAATATGAGAACTGTTGTATCTACGGAAAATCTAGTATCCACAATTACGCAAATTACGTATGCAAAACTAACGTAAATATAAGAGATAAAACTGACACAAACCTCATAGAAAACTCCATAAAGCATTACAAAAATACGTTGAACAATACTTAAAAAGCATTCGAAGTATCAATTCTGCATGTTTTTGTAAATATTCCCTTTACGTACTCACAATAATTTCATTTCAGGAAAACTAAAACAGATACAGAAATCTCACTTAAATTAGTACAGTGGTTTGTATCGTATTAAAACGCACCCAAAGTTTGTGCATAGGTTTTCTGCGTATTCGTGAAATTCAATGCCTTCATTTGGGAAGTTTTTATATTTTAATGGTTTCATAAGAGCGAATTTATTGCATTTAAATTTTTAACAGTATATTTTATGCATGTTAGTTCATCAATGTGCCTGCTTATTTTAATTATTTTTAATGAGTGTAAATCCGTGCCCTCGTAATGAATGTGCAGAGGTGCGCAGAGTGGAAGGATTAGTTAGACCTTGTGACCTGCTCCGGTTCAAGATGCTACAACTGCTTCTTATTTCGAAAAGGATCTTCCTATATCCGATATCCTCTTGGCCGGTACGAGAATAGAAGTTTGGTCACCTACGTCATTATGCAATAACAATACGTTCAATAATAATAATAATAATAATAATAATAATAATAATAATAATAATAACAACAATGTTCATCAAAAACATCGTTAAATTGACTATCATCGTTATCCTTATCAATAACTGTCATGACTTACTCAAAGGTACTCAGTTATCAGGAACAGAGACAACTCATTGGCAGAGTTGGGCCGTCTTTTGATATCAAATAAGCAACTTGATAATCAAGTGGCTAGATTTATGCAACAGGGGAGATAAATGACGCTTGGGCGGAGCAACGCATGTTAATACCAGCTTAAGGTCCATCGTTACTATATGGGCCACTTTTTCTGCTCCCGAGGTATACTGCTGTGCATAAAATGTTGCCCATAATGGAACGGAGCTGTTTGTTGCCATTGACGAAACCTAGCCTATCACCTATCAGCGTGACCACATATGTTTTTCGAGCATAATTCTAACCACGGATTGGCAGGGTACTTTACCTCCCCCAAAGTATGGTCGAACTTTTGAAACGTAACATTACAACTTCAACCCTATATTTGCATGCTAAACTACCGTTTTCTTATTGTCGTTTGGTAGCAGCAATAACTTTAGCCTTCATCTTCATATCGCTGATGAAAGCTCTCATATATTAAATGTCCCTCACTTAAATGACACATGCAAATAATTCTTCACCCCTTCCTCTATAAGGCCGAACCATTCTTTGTGTAACAATCGTAACAATCGTAAGGCCGAACCACCCTTTCATTCCCCATATATTACAAACATCATTTATTGTTTATTTTGAATTTAACTGAATTGCTTTTCAGGTCAGTCACTAGAGAATCGATACCTAGCTGGGCGCCTCTTTTTATACACGACAGCGTGCATGAAAGGCTCCATCCCACTAGCGAAAGACGAATAGAGATTCTAAACGCAAAGACTGGGCATCTTGCTATGTAAGGATTTTGATACTTCACATAAATGACAACTGCGGTGTATGACTAATTTCTATGTTGTTTTGTTGGAATGTAACATAGTTAACGAACGAAGAACATTATGGGGATTAATAATGAAGGCAACAGCTTCTACAGATTAACCTACATTATTTTTTTTTTCATTTTGTATTTCTCCCGTGCTGTATACAAAGCGTTCGTTAATTTGCTTTTTCTCCAGTAACAATGGAGGATTGTTGTTTAGTTTATTAATAAATATACCGGTGATTCATTTTTATAGCCTTGAAGCAAACCCTTGAACATCTTTTTACGATAAGACCGCACCAGTTAGACATATTCAATTTCGTTGACTATCGACGAAAAGTACATTATGTCCGCCATGTACGCTTATGTATATTTTAGGGTAATAGCATCGACTATAAAGCAACCAGGGAAAAATATTCAGCTAAGTTCCATTGAAGGAATGAGATTATCACACGTGAATCGGTGTTAAATACTCTTACCCTCCAGAATTTCCTCTCATCAGACAGAACTATCCGACTCCTCAGACGCTGGGAATCCACAAATGCTATTCCCAGCTCATTAACTTCCTTCTGCAGCTTCACCTTCACACCTGCTGATGCTCAAACTTTGCTTGGTAAAATAACGTAACATAATTCTTGGTAATTCACATAAGAATATAGACTAATGGATATACTGCGTCTAAGTAAGCATATTATGATAATAGGATACATAAATATAAGAAATTAATATTCTTTTAATAACCTATGAGGCAATCGCTGAATAGTAATTAAATAAAAGACTCCTTTAAGATGTTCCTGTGCTATTTTTCAAAAACGTAAATGGTTAACTTCAGTGAGACCTGCACGAAGAGTCACCTCATTCTCAAGACAGTATGAGAATGAAATTTGTCATGTGCATCCCTTGCTGAAATATAGCAAATTCAACTTCAATACACCTGCAGAAAACATGTTGTTATTGTGTTTGGAATACCGATTTCAGTGTTGGGTGCTTTGCTTACAAACACGAGCTTAATCAGCAACACGTCGTTTCTATGCTTAGGATAGCTGAGCTCGTTAAAGTATGTTACTGCTGATCTACAGTGGCGAAACATGGATCGAATCGCATGTATCGTAATGGTTTTCTGCTTTTTATAGGGAACAGCATTATGTATATAACCCGAAATATAAATTTATACAGACTAATGCAACCTCTTCCTGATAAAGCTCCTCCTTGAGAGCGGTAAAGTTACATGGCAAGATTTATTTCGCATAGCGTTGTAAATTTGTCCACCGTCTTACGAACGCGCTATAATTATGATTCACATTTTACAACCTCATGCTTTATAAAACATTAATTGTAATTTCTGCAAACAAAATAGGAAATTAATAACATTTTACTTAAAATACCACATTCAAAGGCATCTTTCTATAAAGAATACCATATTAAAGAATTTACTTCTTTCATGCACTATTAATGTTTACATTATGCATTAGCTTACAATAGATAAAAGGAAGTACTGTATTTTCTTGTGTTAGAAGGTCTCGACAAGCAAGGAAGTTAGAATGTTTCAGTCACAAGGAACTAAAGTATTTATTTTCGAAATTTTGAGTGAACTCAGCACGACTACATTCCTTTATAGCTAATTATGCAATAATACGGTTTATTCTCCCAATAAGACTCAAAGTATGGAAAGCACATTAATTTAATACATTACTTCTTTTAGGAAAGTTTCAATAGTCAAACGACGGCATTAATGCTCACAAAAATACATTGTTATAACAATAAAGTGATTAAACAGAACACAATGCAGTTGTACATTACTTGAACGTGAAACAGCCGTTTGCACCTAGCAGCACTGCCATTTTATTTCCAAGCACTATGCAATGTTGCCATGTCCCCATTTACTCATAGTCTAGAAGTGTGTCTTTATCCCGATGCTCCATTTCTGATCAAAGAATATAGATAACTTAAAGACGTTTGTTAGTTTTCCATTTCAGAAAATAAGCATGCGGGAGGCGAGGGTAAAAGCACCAACAGACTTTTGAATGACACGGATCGCGATGCGACGATTTCGGCTGTTTGTACTCTCTTCATATGATACTAAGCTTTATTCTGTCTCTTACTTAGCAACAAATTCCATTACAAGGCGAAAAGTTCGTAGCATATATTATTGCCCCTCCCCTGCCAAAGTACGTCAGCAAAATAAGTAGCTATGGTTGGAGAGATGATATCAAAAGGAGAATAAACACATACAAATGAGTTTCTGAATAACTACATTTTACTAAATGTGTAAGAAAATTAATATTTTATCTCAAATCACAGACGATTTTTTACCAATGCAAAAACATACTTACTACGAAAGGTGCAAACTATTTAAGGTATATGAAAGGTAGAATCAGATGACTGAAAAATTCAATGCCATAGCCGGGATTTGAACCACGGATCTCCCGGTCTCCGTCCGGTTGCTCTAACCACTGAGCTACCATGGCAACATGCCGACACGACATTAAATTCTCCAGCTGATTCGCATTTTTCCCGGTAAACCACAAGGAGATCTCAAATTGTATTGAGATGTCATACCCCAATGGCGACTTACAAACATTGTAAGTACTTAAGTCCCGGGCTTTATAGTTGCAACCACTATTAGGTCAATTAATGGAATTAATTGTTCTTTCACACAAGCCGTGTGTTGGACAGGGTTGGAAAGGTAGAATCAGATGACTGAAAAATTCAATGCCATAGCCGGGATTTGAACCACGGATCTCCCGGTCTCCGTCCGGTTGCTCTAACCACTGAGCTACCATGGCAACATGCCGACACGACATTAAATTCTCCAGCTGATTCTACCTGATACACAACTTACAGGTGTGTGAATACAGGTAAGCATATGGCAGTCACCTAATTGTGTACAACGAAAGCTTGATTGATGATAACTATAGAGGGATCGACAAAACATTCCAAAAAGTTTATAATACCCATGAAAAACAAGTTCAATTGATGTTCAGTTCCTTCTGGTGCGGTTGTTGCTATTGGGTACTCTAAACATTAGGTTCTGTTTGTGTTCTTTGGTTTGTTCTGTTTTGCTGGTTCTATTTCTTTGTTTTTAAGCTTTGAGTTGGATTTTTGAAAACCCCTCTGAGAAGCTTGTCTGATTGCGTTTAGCTGGTTATACATGATGCAGCTTTTAGCTCCATTTAGATGCATTTAGCTTTACTCTCTCTTTGCTTATAGCAGGAAAAACATTAATTTTTCTTAGGACTGGGACCTCGATACTGTCGATACCTCGATATATGGTGGTATCGAAGTATGGCTAATACTTTTCAGATAAACCTTCGCTACTTTTTCAACGCTTTTAATTTTTAAATTTTAAATTACTGAAACTTTTTGCTCTTAACTTTGTGCTAGATATGGAATGAAAGGAGCCGAGACTTCATGTTATTGTCTCGTACATGTCCCCAAGGGGTTGCTGGACTACAGTTCTTGATAAACCTTGAGTGCGTTTTCCATAGGTCAGTCAATGCTACATTCCACAGACATTTGTATCTAAATGAAGCATACAAAACAGTGTTGGAAGGAGTAGAGGTAGTCATGTCGTCTACTGAGTTGTGATGAAGCTGATTTAGCTGACGCATTTAACCACATTTACCTGCTCCGGTGACCAATATATATGAATTTAGCAGAAACAAATCAGAACTTAACAAATGAGGTAGTACAGCGTATGGAAATATTTGTTTTCTTTTCTTCCGCTGTTCGTTTTACAGAATTTACGCAAGTTGCGTAGCTTACAGGTGTACCGTACAATTAATTTCCTAATACGGACGGAAAATCCTTTAAAAGAAAGTTTTCAGCATCAATTATAGTTATATAAAAACGGAAGCAAACACTTTATTTATTATTATTATTATTATTATTATTATTATTATTAACAACCTTGAATAATAATAATAGGGGATTATTATTACCTGTGGCATTATCAAGCTAAACAAAATTCTGACAATTGGAGATTATCAAACAGAGACAATTAGGAATTAGTATAAAATACAAAAGTGGTTACATGTGTTTATACACAGAAAAGTACTAATAAGAACATAATTCAGTGAACAAGCTATCGCCTTTACAGTTTTTATAAAGTCATAATAAGGTATCGAATATCGGTATGGAGTATCGAGAAATAGTGGTATCGTTCCATCACTAATTGTTCTAGTACTTACGTGTGGTCACAAGCAGTTAATCCTGTAAATGTTAATTTTATTGCTAATGTTTTGCAACAAGCATACTTTTAGAATTTTATGTCTCGTTAACATTTACGGCCAATAATCTATTTGTTCATACTTGTTCAACAAAGAATATAATTTATTTTTTCATTTAATCCTTTAGCTTATGAGTAATTTTGAGGATGTTTGTGCGTGTTGTGTGTGATGTTCTTGTTTTGTTTGTATAGGGGTATTAACGCGTGCTTATCGTGAGTCCAGTGCTTGCGCTTGTTCTCCTGTACCATGCGTTTATCACTGATGTTTCCTTGTATTCCCTGTTCCTAGGTATTAAGCGTCACTTAACTGGAACTTGATGATTTCTTCCATTCGTAATTTCAGGTTTGGAGTTTTTCCATCCTGTCCATTTTCCCACGTGAGCCCAAATTGAGCATTTGAGTGTTTGTTTGGGGCAACTGGTTTATGGATCAGGCGGTCCCAGCGAATTCTGTTGTACAATATATTCTTTAAATTGTAAAATTCTTAAGAATTCCCTATTTTGTGAACTGAACCCACTTGGTGACGAGTCTCTCTGTTTCTGAATTAGCGTTACAGCTACGTGCGTACCTTCTGAAGCTGTGCGGGTATTGCGTGGTTGAAGTCCCGTAGTGCATGTTCATTCCTCTAGCCAACAGCATAAGTTGTTTTGTGCAACAACCAGCCTTTGCAGAAGTATGCTTGAAAAAGTTAAATTGTCAGTGAGGTGCATTAAGAATGTTTGTAGCGCTAATTGAAGGTTTTCTGTACTTTCTTAATTCTTGCAGAGTGAAAATCTGTACAAGTGTAAGAGCTATTTTTCAGAAATCATATGGCTCCACAAAAGCAATAGGGCATGTTATTTTGCCACACTATTTTGCATGACAAGAGTATTAATATTTTATAAGCATTACCCATTCTGTTGCAAGAATAACTGATAATTAACATTTACACTTTTTTAACTTTACTTACTGAAGAATATCTTTTGCAAGATGAAACACGTTATGCAAAAACCACACGGATACAAAGAGTTACAATAAGTTTAACGTTTAGAATGAATGATTTTAAAATAATAGCAATACTTATTTAAAACTATGTAGGTGAAATTCTTCATTTCGTCTACTGCAACAGCATTTCTCTGGATTTTTGGCTTTTTCACATGGAAAAAAGAAAGTGGAAAGCTAAGAGGAGGCAACTGTGTTAATCACAAATTTCCATGGCAAATGCACAAACGTTTCCGTTTGCTTTACTGAATGAACTAAACTATTCTATGAATAGAAGCTTTAGCTAATCCGAGAGCATGTAACTTATTAAGTCGAGCGAAAATTTAACCATATTTCAGTTGAACCAAAAGCAGTGATCATTTAGCCGAGATTTCACGAGACAGTTACAAGCTATTAATAATGTTGTATGCAGGATAATTAGTATATAAAGCATATGTTTGATTGCTTTGTTTGCTGTTCTGTCAGAAGCTTGAATCATCAAAAGTGTTTATTCAGCGACTCACTCAAGCGCGGCTGCAACATTACACTTCAGACCAAATGTGCTGTAAATTCGTAATCAAAGTACATGGAATTAACAGTAGGTTTAAAATGCCACACAATTTGTAACGCATTTCTACAGTGAAACACACAATCCAAAATAATGCTACAGTAAAGAGTCAACTTGGATAATGCAACCAGCTTTTCTGCTAAAATATAGTTGGGCTTAGCCGTGGTTAGGAAAAATGTCGGACTGTATTAAATACTGACACTAGGTTCCTGTTCATTTTCTTCTCATTTCTTTTCTATTCGAGGTCGTAGGACCTAGCACTGCATGGTGTGTGGTGCATGCGGTGGGTGTGGATTATCGAGAGCAGTTTTTGTTCCTGAGCAAGGAATCTTATTCCCGAAACTGTCTGCTTATATTCCAGGATAGAGATAGAGGGCACATCCAAGGAACGTCCGGGGATTGTCTGTCTGAAAAGGTTTACGGACCCTGCAGCAGTGCGGCCTGCCGCCGTGAGACTTGACTATTGTATACTCTCTCGCCTCATCTCTTCCTATTGCGCAATGCATGGAAAAGATTTCGTTGGAAGTACTGTCAGCCTAAAATCTGAGTGGGGTACGACTTCAAAATAGCGACTAAGTTCATTAGACAGGGCTTAGCGAGGGGTACAATTGGTATATGCCACATGATAAAAATTATTGATGAAAAATGTATGAGAGTCTGCCCTATTTGCAAGGAATTAAAATTCTAGGTGCATCATAATATCTTAGCAAGCTACAGGAATGGAGGGAAATGTATTCATCACCATCCTTTTTAACTCGAATGAAAGGTTAAGAGCATGTTGAATGCCACTGGCAAGAGGGAAGACATAATGGAAATAGGTAAACTTATACTTTTTTATTAACTGTTTGCCATTACATAGTACATTGAACATACATAAAAAAGTTAATTTCATTTAGCACATTATTCTTTCTACAATTTAAGGTAGCCCCATTTGTGAGAAGGTGGAATTGTGGCATACTTTGGCAAGCTATAGGCATACAGGAATGTAAGGAAATATATTTAGCGTCAACTGTTTTGCCTCAAATGAAGGGTTAAGGACATGTTGCACGTCAGTGACAGGCAGAGAAGCCATGGTGGGGATAGGTAAATCCGTGTTTTTTATTAACTGCTTGTCATTGTACGTTACTACATTATTCCTTAGTATAATTCACACTATTTATCCAATAATACCTTTCTATCAGTTTATAAGTGAGGATCACTTTGTTACGTACTTTATAAAGTGGTGAAACTATAGCAGGGTAATATAAACATCAACATCCATCAAGACATGGAGAGCTGGTGCTCGTTGTGAAAGGCGTGCTTGCTGCCTCAAGGAAATTCTGCATCTTAAGGCAAAACAGCTGAAGTTTAAGAAGGCTAATAGTATGGAAAGGGCTAAAAGTAACCTATTAAGTGTTGATGCTATATTTTTACGTTACTGTGTGTCATTTTTTCATGAATTTGGGTTCGTTGTATTTATCTATCTTGCTTATCTCTTTTTCAGGTGATATAATAGCGCATAAAAATGTATCGTAATAAAGTTTGCCTTTTTTTGTGTGTGTGTGTTTTTTTTTTTAAATTAAGCTGCTTTATTTGAGTTGTTTTATACACCGACGTTTGTGAAAATTGCTACACCAAGAAAGAATTTCCCGAATAACATCCAACTTGATGGAAGTGTAGAAGAGTGTGCAAGTAATAAGTGATTAGGTTTGCGGAGAGATGGCGCAGGCGTAGGCCGAGCAGAGCCCTCTAGTGTCGGTCCGACAAGGTCAGTGTTGCGCCCAGTGTTGTTAGTGCAGAGCTGTCAAACAAGATAGAAACAATAAAGTGAATGCCTATATGCCTCGTCGACGTCAAAGGGAGCCATATCGGCATGAGAGCGAGTTTGATCGGGGCAGAATGATTGGTCTCCGGGAATCGGATTACTCATACCGTGACATTTCGGCTCGTACAGGGCATGCTGTTACGACAGTGATGCGTGTGTGGAAGCAGTGGATAGATGAAGGTCGTACGCAGCGAAGAGCGGGTACTGGACCACGGAACATGACCACAGCACGGGATGACCGTCATCTTGTCCGCATGGCTATAACGGATCATACAGCTTCATCCACAGTGTTAGCTCAATGCTGGAGCACTGCAATAGGTGTGAACTTGTCTGCATCAGCGGTTAGTCCCTGTCTGCTGCAAGTTGCATGCGTGCCAATACGTCGGCTTCCATTGTTCAGAAACCACAAGCTCCACCGACTGCAATGGGCACGTGAACACCGCCAATGGGGTGATGAGTGGTAAAATGTAGTCTTTCC
This sequence comes from Deroplatys truncata, assembly GCA_030765065.1. NCBI lineage: Eukaryota > Metazoa > Arthropoda > Insecta > Mantodea > Mantidae > Deroplatys > Deroplatys truncata. The sequence continues at coordinate 181,010,444 of CM060977.1, forward strand.
GGACGAGTCCCGCTTAAATGGTCCTACAGTGATGGCCACATACATGTCCGGCGGTACCGTGGTGAGCGCAACCAGGAGGGCTGCATTGTTGAGCGACATAGTGACAAACACCAAGTGCGATGGTTTGGGGCACCATTAGTTGCAACAACCGATCTCGCCTCCTGCGAATCGAGGGCACTTTGAACAGCAACCGTTACCTAACGATGGTTGTAGAGCCTGAGGTACTCCCCCTGCTTCAGGCATCTCCACAGGCCACATTTCAACAGGACAATGCCCTGCCGCATGTTGCGAGGAATGTACACCTTCGAAGAGCAACGGGTTCTCCTGACATGTCGCCCATCGAACATGTCTGGGATATGGTTGGTCGACACCTGGTGCGTCACGGTCCTCCAGTAACCAGTGTGACGGATTTGTGGACTCGAATACAAAATGCGTGGAGGTAAATTCCTCAGGAACTTATTCCGAGCCTTTTTGATTCATTGTCACGGCGTATAGCAGCTCAAATTGCAGTGCATGGAGGCCACACCAAATACTGAATATTAGGGTTCAAAGGTCATGTACAAATTTGAAAAGTTTATCATTTTGTAGTTGTCATGTACCTAACCTGTGGTATTAAATCATTAAATTCTTGCGTTTCCTACTTGGTGTTGCAATTTTCACAAACGGCAGCGTATATCTCTTTTCTTTCCTGCATGGGTGGCTAGCTTTCATTCCATTCTTTATTGCTTTCTCTTCTACGTAGAGTATATTCGATACCGAGATTCTAAGGGAAACATGTTTTGAGCCCCCCTGAATCCCAGAAAGGCATTTTCAGAAAAAAAGGTGCTGTGTGTCTGTCTGCCAGTCTATCTGTGTGCGTTGCTGTGAACAACATAACTCAAAAACGAAAAGTCGGATAAATAGCAAACTTGGTATTTAGGTTCAGTAGTATTCAAGGGTGCGACACGAAGATTTTAAACAAATCCCCCATCCCAAACTACTCTTTACATCGAAATTTTTAGACATTTATGATTTTTTAAAAATGTCTATAACAGTTTTCATTAAAATACAATACATGAAAGGCGTTTACATGGCAAATAAAATGTACATTTTTAATTTTCTGGAAATAGCTTGTGATGTCTACTTCATTTGGAAAATGTTGTATAACCTTGTACAACTGCTAAACATTAAGCAATAGACGAAAACGTACTGAAAAAAGGAGGTAGATCTCTTTAAAACACACAATTTACTGGAAATAAGTTTTTGTTTTGTGGCATAAACTATTTGTGAGATATCCGTAATTAAAGATTCAAATTCTTGTTACTTCATTATTGTTTAAAATCCTTTCAACATTCAGTTGCTTTAGCGATTGCATGGAAACTGAATGGAGTTTAAGGTCAGCGTATAGCGTCCAGTTCTTAAAGCTTTGACTATCGCTGTTCCCTTTGAATCTGTGACGAAATGTGCAGTGTAGCTATTTTTGTAAAGGTTTGTTTGAATTAAAGTGTAGCAGATAAAAAAACATAAGATTTAGTAAAAGTACTTTGTGTCCCAACAATAAAGATAAAGTCATGTGAATATGTCGTATCAGATGTTTTTTACTATGATGATCTTGCTTTATTATTCTGTGTTGACTGCAGAAATCTTCCTCCGCTTCTTAACTGTAACCCGAAGTATTATTTAACACTGACAATAAATTTTAACGGTCTTCAAATATGCAGAAATGCTACAATTCCATAAGTTCTAAAGCGTAATTTAAATTCAAAGATGTTATATTTCTCACGAAAATGGGTTTTTGAGATTAGATATATCTTATGCTGAATACCTAATTTATTTCGGTTAGTTTCAGAAATTTTACTGTCCACTTTTAGCGCTCACTTTAGCTGTGTGCGAAATATGTTCTTTAATTTATGTTTAATAATACCGTGCTGCGCACCTTCACAGGGGGAAGCGAATATGCAGTGCATTCTATTTGGAATCACGTTTTAGGACGAATTATCTGCATAGGGTAATAATAGGACGAATGTTATGTTTTAATGCCGACTCTTTGGATCAAACATTTCACCCCCATTTCATTCGTGATAAGACATCCCAGATAAGACCCACCAAGTTAAACTAAACCACCTGTGTTGTAAAAACATGTTTGTTTGACGAGAATACATTTAGATTAATTTGGCCTGAAGTAACCTTTATAGTAAAATTACAACCCTAGTTTATAGAGAAAATTATTAGGCTCAATGAAATTAAATTACTCTTGATACATTGCAAAAAACTGCAGGAGAGTAAGCGAAATTTCATTAAAAATGCGTGTCGGTGTGAATGGTAGCCTACAGTTTGGGCGCAGTACAGTAATAAAGGATTACTTTTAATTAAAATATTTACTTTCGCAGTTCTTAAGTATGTTTTCGCATACTCTATGCCTATTACATGAATATAATATAAATACTTAAGAGTTAGATCAAATCTCTTCAAGGGTTGCGTACCTTACATGCAGATTTGCTTTTTATTTAGTAAACATACCGGCATTTGGCATGTAGTGTTGTGGGCATAAGGTCTAGAGCATTTAGGAATAATAATTATGTTCCTAATAAAGTGACATTGAATACGCGTGATTTGTATGTTGGCTTACTGCTATTACGTAAGAATATTAAAATCAGCTCAGACAAGCAAATCGTTCCCCTAGGAAGAGGAAGCGAAAAATGCGCAAAGTAATAACTGTATTTAATTAACTATGGCAGGTCATTGATTATAAGTGCGGTTTTACAAAACAATAGAAAACTTTCGTTAATAATGTTCTTTATTTTATAATACCCAAGATTCAGGTTATAGGTTAGTGCAGCTAGTAGCCAGGAAAATACGAATAACAATGAGGATGATGATGATAATAATAATAATAATAATATATGTTCATATATTTTTTCTGATTATCAGAGGGGACTCGGCACTGCTCCGGTAAGGATATTGTACAAAGTGCGCCAAAGAAAATCTCACTGCACCTCGCGACTACGTCACAATATTTATCGTTGTACATGTCCCTGCGAAGAGCCATGGCCTTTTCATTGGTTGCTTTAGGCCACGGTACAAGGATGCGCCAGTCCATCCGCTAAATAGTTGCACTAATAACCACAACAAAGGTTACAAAATGGCGTAGAAACGAAACATATGTTTATGCTCTTGATCGCATTGACTAAAAGAGAAAGAGGTAGAGTGAGTGCTTTCCGTTCGACATATAGACCTCTAATCGTGATAGGTAGCCCATACCTTATCGGCTAGTACAGAAACGACTTTGGAAGGGTTAAAAGCTAAGGGGAAAACTTGATGAGCGTCCAGGTTAGCGAAATGTGCAGTGTGAGAAGATTTTCAAATTAAAGCTTTTATGGTATTCATTAACTACATAGCAATACTGTATTCTCACAGTGATATCAATTCTTTTTTGCTGCATAAAAGCAAACATAACTAAGTAATAAATATACAAAGCAGTATGTTTTCCCTCTAACTCAAACTATACTTGGTTAATAAACCTCTACTAACATATTGTTGATCCCAGGAATGCAACAGGATTATAGACAAAAACATAATCCAATTTTATTACCATAATGTGTATGTCATGTTCGATAAACCATATGCATATACACATTTATCTCTAGTTTCTAAAAATAATAAGTCAATTATAACGAAAGAGTAATTGGCATTTAGTAGACGATATCATCATTTGCGGATGTTTTACGGGGAGTGCCCACATTCTGCCGAGTATTTAGACCGTCTTCCCCACTTTCCTGGAATATTTTTATCCAGTAATTCATATAAAATCCTCAAATATTTAATGTTATTAAGCCCCCAATAATTAAACCTATGTGAGCCACAGATGAATAGGCAATTAATGCTTTTATGTCTATTTGACGTAAACACATTAAACTAACTATAACCCCACCAATTAGACTATAAAAGCACTTTTATGCACAGTCGTTGCAATTCCTGTAATAATGCTACCAGGCTCCTACATGCCCATGATACGTCCACGAGTAATTGCGCTAGTATACGGCATGACTGATTCTGAGGCAGTAAACATGTTTTGCTTTCAATATCGCCAGAAAAAGCAACGGCATCAACCTCTCCTCTTTTCCCCCTTATTGCTGTGTTATCAAGCCACCACGGTTTGCGATAGGTAAGGTGAAGGATGATGATATGGGGGTTAAGGGCGGTAAACATCTTTGGTCATCAACGCCCTTACAGTGTATAAAATTTAAAATTCAAAAACTAAAATACCGGACACAAACCTGCTGAGTGTAAAACAATAAAAACCAACATATCAATGTCTAAAAACCACCAAACTAAAACATGGCAAATAAAACAATAAAAGAGTAAACGACGTGTCAGGAACTGTAGAAGTCAAGTGACATGTGCGTCTGACGTCCGCGGGGAGAAGAGCCCCATTAAAACAGACAAAAGAAAATCACAAAGCTAAAAGACGCACAGCGCATCAAATGCGCCAAATAAAACCACTGTCACGGATAAAACGTAAAAGACAGTCTACAGCATGCACGTCGTGTGCCAAAACGTTAGCCATGCCAACAGGCAGAGAAAAATGAACGCGCAAATGATCTAAAACCTGACACTTTGCTAAAATGTGACGCACCGTCAACGGCGCATCACATTGCTCACAGAGTGGTGCGGGGTAGCCACTCTGCAGGTGCTTATGACTAAAAAGGCAATGACTGATACATAGAAGAGCTAAAATTACTTCTTCCCGACGAGAAGAACTGGAAGAGGTACCCCAGAATAACGGGAGAGTTTTAACCTCCCGTAACTTGTTCCTCCGGTGGGCCGTCCACTAATTCGTGCCAAAGCAAGAGAATACGTAAAATTACATACAAATCTGTGGAGGGAACAACAGACTAAAACATCTGGTGATAAAATTGCCGATTTGGCAGTGGCGTCAATAGACTGGTTCCCTGAGATGCCTACATGACCTGGAATCCACACAAAGGAGCCGCTGATGCCAGAAGCACCAAGCGAGTGCAGGAGATCATGTATGTGCTATATGAGGGGGTGGTAATTGTACAGCGCGTTAATACTCTGAAAGGCACTCAAAGAGTCCGTACAAACAACACAGTGCCGTAAGTCGTTCCGCTAAATGTATTAAACAGATTGATAAATACTAAAAATTCAGTGGTAAAAATCGGGAATTGCCACGGTAAACGGAAGGTACCACTGTAGGGAGGGAGCAATTCAGAGGAACTACCTAAATACTGCCGATCAAGCGTGTCCTGAAAAATAACTAGAAGGACGGGTGGTCAGGCAAGCTTGAGAGTCGAGAGGCATAGCTGCAAAAAAAGCATCACAGGCCTGAAGGACAGCGGGCTCTGCAGCTTCAGGGTACAGACTGGGTACAAAACTAGTTGGAAAGGCCACTGTAGCGACTCTTATACCTAGATGGTGAACGGGATTCAAGCGACGTAACACTGATGTTACGTGCCGACGAATAGACAATGCACACGTAATCAAGATTGGATCGGACCAATGAGCAATAAAGACGCAGAAAGATGGCCCGATCAGCTCCCCAGGATGTGCCACTCAAAACACAAAAACGATTAAGAGAACGGTCACACTTTGCCTTTAAAAATGAAATGTGTGAATTCCAGCTCGACTTCCGATCAAAGATAAACTCCAAAAATTCACCTCGTCTGCAAACGGAAGGCAATCCGGCCCAAGATAGAGATGGGGCGAAGGCAAAGCATTCCGGCGCCAGGAATTACCACACACGGATTTCTCGGTGGAGAAAGTAAAGCCGTCGACGTTACTCCAGGTGTAGAGACGTCGATACAGCTCTGGAAACGGCGTTCGAGCAGACAGGTCCGCCGGGAACGGCAATAAATGGCAAAATCGTCAACGAAAGCAGACGATGAAATACCAGGTAGAATACAATCAACAATGGTGTTGATAGTAATCGCAAAAGGTGTGACACCGAGGACAGAGCCCTGGGATACATCGGTCTCTAGAATAAAGCTGCTTGATAAAACGGAGTCCACACGTACACGAAAGACGCAATCCACCATAATCTCCCGTAGAAAAATGGGAAGATAACCGCGTAAATTCCATGCGTAGAGTGTACGTAAAATGTGGCCCCTCCAACAAGTCTCATAAGCCTTCTCCAGGTCAAAAAACACAACCACTGTTTGACACTTTCTCAGAAATCCGTTCATAATATACGTTGACAGAAATACCAGATGGTCGACGGTAAAGCGATGGCGACGAAACACGCACTGAGCTTTCGCCAGAAGATTCTGACACTCTGGTCAACCGCCCGTTGATCATACGCTCCATCATCTTGCAAATGCAACTGGCGAGGGAGATACGGCGGTAGCTGGAAGATAGTTGTCGAGCGTTCCCACGCTTAAGTATAGGGACGATGATGGCTTTGCACCAAACGAAAGGAAAAACGCTGTCTTTCCAAATACGCTTATACATCTGTATGAGAAAGAGTTTACTATCGGCTGAAAGGTTCTTCAACATCAGGACATGAATTCCATCCGGCTCAGGAGCGGAGTGCATAGAGAAATGGAGCGCGAGCTCCAGCTCCCTCATTGAGAAAAGTTATTATGGTTAGGAGACCGATAACTATAGGTCACAGAATCCAGCCAGTCTTTCAGAATGCGAAAGCAAGCGGAATAATGGCCAGAACAGGAAACCGCCTCAAAGGCAGAACCCAGAATGTTAGCAATGGCAGCCGGATCCACTATGGTGGCATTGGAAACCTGAAGGCCAGCCACAGTACAATGCGACACTTTACCGGAAAAGCGACGAAGTTTATCCCAAATAACAGAGGAAGACGTAAAGGATTAAAAGACCAGACAACACGAGTCCAGGATGCCTACTTGCTATCCTGAATAATGCGACGAGCCATGGCGCGCAAATGTTTAAAAATAACCAAATTTGAAGTGTAGGTTGTCGCCGACAACCCTAAGCGCAGCTCTATGAGCACGGACGGCGTTCAGACAGTTCTCGTTCCACCACGGAACAGGAATACGACGAGGGTGAGAGGACGAACGGGAAATTGTGCGTTCGGCGGCAGATAGCATCGTAGAGGTAAGGTGCTGCACCATTTCGCTAACGTCATTGAAATGTTGGCTCTCAAAACACACGAGGCTGGAATACAATCTCCAGTCGGCTTTTCTATATATCCAGGTAGGTACTTTGGAAAGCTGGACGTGGTGAGACAGAAGATAAACGATGCAGAGGTAATGGTCGCTGGAGTAGGTGTCAGCGACGACGTTCCACTGCAGCCGACAAGCAAGCTGGATGGAGCAAACGACAAGGTCAAAGTGAGAGAATGTACCAGAAGAATCACAAAGAAAAGTAGGCTCACCTGTATTAAGGATGGAAAGATTGAACTGAGCAAAACTGTCGGAAAAGAGCGCTCCCCTTGCAACAGCCCTAGACGTACCCCACAGGGGGTGATGGGCATTAAAATCTCCCAACAAAAGAAATGGTGTTGGCAGAGAGGACAGAAGATCTCGAATGTCCGCGTTAGTGAGGGGAGACGACGGAGATGAATAGACGGTGGAAAGAGAAAGGAAAAAGCCGGGTAATTGAAGTCGGACGTAAGTGCAAATGTCTGAAAATGAACGTCGTTACGCTCTAATAGCATGACACCTCCATGAGTAGGAGTACGCTAATCCGGTGCAAGATCATAGCGAACCAGAGTATACCCTCGGAGATCAAAAGGATCGTTAGAGCGAAGCTTGGTCTCCTGCAAACACACGACCATAGGTGAATGGAAACGCAATAAAAGTTGCAGTTCCGCCCTATGCAATCGTACATCACGTAGATTCTAAGTCAGGATAGCCACGAATAAAAGGGATAAACTGTCTACTTAGAAGGGCGGCTTAAAATAACCTTCTGCTTAACCTTGGGGCTCGGGATTTTGGTATGGAGTTGATCAGACTCCATATGCTCCTTGAAGGGAGGTCACACGCGCTCTGTGCCAGAAACCGATTCAAGCGTCGAGAATCGGTTTTGGGTGGCAATGGGTGAAGGTTGCCTCTGAGCGCGGCTTGTCCCTGGAGCATCCTGGGACTACGATCTCGTTGGAGGTTATGTGAACTTTTCATAGCGCGCGAACGCGGAGGGTCTTTAAAAATCCTCCTTACGAAGTGTCTGCTTGGATTTCTTGTCAGTGCCTTGTGACTTCAGTGGCGTTGTACCAAGTATAGATGGCTTGATAACTGTGCCAGTGGTGGACATCCGGATGGTAGTTGTGGTCAAGGCAGTAATGGTCAAGGTCTGGGTTTCGGCATCCTTCCGTGGTACTGGCGAGGCAACAACAGAGCTGAATTTTTCGGATCACAGGAGCGCAGTTTGGCGTGTATGGTAACGCCTCTGGGCTTCAGCGAAGGAGAGTTTCTCCTTTACCCGGATCTCCTGGATCGCCTTCTCATCCAGGTACCGCGGACAATCGGCAAATGACGTAGAATTTGCAATTAACGCATACGGGGTGTGATGAACAGGTACCATTGTGTGAGGGCTGACTACATGAGGCACAAATGGAAACGGCACTGTTACAAGAGACTTGCGTATGCCCAAAACGTTGGCATTTAAAACAACGCAGAGGTCGAGGAATATAGGGGCTCACCGCAATACGTTCGTACCCTGCTGAGATATTTTGGGCAGATCGACACCATCGAAAGTTAGAAACAGGTACGAGTTGGTACCAATACTCCGTCGCGTTTAGCCTGCACTCGATGAACCGCTGTCACCTATTGATAAGAAAGATATTCGACCAGTACATCGTCCGACATGCCATCGAGGCTATGGGTGTTAACGACGACTAGACAGAAATTCAAAGTGCGGTGCTTCTCAACACGGATGGGATAACCTTGGAGAAGTGTGACGCGCAACAAGGACTTACTTTGATGTTCGGACATGGTTTGAACCAACAATGAACCATTCCGAAGACGAGTGCAGGACTGAACCGCACCAGCGTCAATGCCCTTCTGAATAATAAAAGGATTCACTTTCTCAAACGATTTTCCTTCCTCTGTACGAGTACTGATTAAGTAGCAACCAGATGGAGGTGCAACTTCTGTTACAATAAATTTTCTTCTGTTGTTGTTTGTAATGGAGAAAGGGGGCTCCATAGCGAAAGGAATCCTCCACCATTGCATTCGTCTCCGACCTCGGGCTCTGACTTCCCGGGCGTTAACCCGGCTTGCGTGAGTGGCCTATCCATATGTATCTCACCCCTGGGTCACGCCTCCCCGAACATAGACAGAGGGACCCATCGGTGATGAGCAGTCAGCAGCTCATGCAATGGCCACCCCCGCGGGACTGCAGTAGAATAGCGAATGCGAACACACACCCTACGTGACGACCCCGGGTGATGGGGATGACGCCATTACCCGCTCACCCAGATATTCACCCAGTGCGCGGATATCCATCAGGCTGTGTCCATGGAAGATTAAAATAAATAAAATTAGAAGAGAAGCAGTAAAGCGTGTGGACGTTTCGCACGCAAGGTAGGCCGGCGCGGAAGGAAATGGGATGTGTGAATGGTCGTGGTGCGAAATTTTCGTAAATAGACTAGACAAGAAAGAAACGATGGCCATGGGCGGCATGGTATGAAATACATAGAACGCACAGAGCCTACCTTGTATCCCCCGGTCACGAGGACGAACCCACCTCAACCGGATGAGGGTAGAGGGATGATAATGGCGATGAGTGGCTCGAGACCCCGGGTGCTCCAAACCCGTACTCACACGAAGTGAGCCCATGGGGGAAGGTGAAGGACATGCCTCAAAAGACCCCATAAAGCGTTACAATATCCGCCGAAGATTTTCTTTGCTGCTGTTTGTACATATGCTAAAGGGGCTCCTCCGGGAGGAAGGAAATGAGAGGAGACACTGGGCGGCCGGAACCCCGAGTAACGGCACAGCAATGGCAGTATTCCAACAGCTACCACATTGAAACAATCCGACAATCGACAGGCAAACCGAGGACCTCCGCCTCACACAAAGGGTCCAACACCCCGCTCTGAAAGTGCGGTGCGTTCACTTCTGGCAACTACCCGAAAGCCGAGGAGCGAGGAAAGCTCCACAGAGAGCATCATTTATTCCTGCCATGCCGCACCGAAACACCATCGATGACACTTCCAGGCCGGAATGGACCTAACAGGGTTAAGGATGAATGAAATGATAAACAGAACAAAACGGAAGTACAGGAGATTCTGAAGCTGAAAGAAACTATTCCAGAGTTCGCCTGACGACCCGGGAAAACCCCAAAAGAACCCATGGGTCAGAGTGGGCGGTCGCCGGGAATCGATCCCGAATGCGGGTAGCAGGTGTTACCGCTGCGTCACATCTCTGGGTATAATAATAGTAATAACTTATTATTATTATTTCCAGGATGGATATTCATTACTGTAGTCACATAGATAACCCTAAAGATTTTGAATTCTAAGTTGCGTATGAAAATAAGAACATAATTAAGTATTACAAAAGCAATATAATCCAAGAAGCATGTACACAATTTTAAAGAATAGAAAAATGAGCAAAATGATATACACATAGGTATATAGTGAACTTGTACGAAAACAAAAACAGAGAGTAAAACTTGAAAGTTTAATGTGTATAAATATGAAGATTCAGAGGTAGGAAAATCTCTAATGCTGCGGAAGATGTTTTTCGCGATTTTCAGAATATTTGATAATGAATAGAAATATTTTTTAACCTGTTCACTGAAATGTATCTCCAGAAGTAATCACTAGAGGTACAAGTTAATAGCACAAATATATGTTTAGTGTAGAAGTATCACCTCGAGTGCTCAGAACAAGATTCATAGAATATGCCTACAATAGGATAAAATGGAAGTCTGCTATTTCTCGCATTTTATTGGTGCTTCACATAGGTGCACAGCATGAGTGATGAGGACGTCGTCCCTTCAACACTTTCTCTAGGTGTAATGCTAGGATTACCCAATCACTTAAAAATATGATAGGTGTTTTGTAGCCGATACTTTTGGTAGCTTGATGTATATTGCGGAATTCCACTCAATACGGATTGTTTTAATTATCAGCATGGATATAGCTATTGTTATTAAAATAAATATTGCCAGAAGCCTTGCAAATTCTCTTATTATAGTTTACTTCTTTATACGAGAGAGGAAAATAAGATACTTACTGTTCCTTGTAAATGACGTATCCGCGGCCAAGTTTTAAGTACGCGAGGAGGTAATGCTGTCACTTTGGAAAAGTAGTAGCAACCGCACAGTCAGACTTGTGCTATCATTCCAAAATAAAATCCGCTGTGTTGTTGTGTGTTATGTGGTTCTTATTATATTCACTGAAAAATACCAATTACTGCTGTGGGGAGCGCAGGTGAAATTGTGAATGTATCGGTGTAACGTTTCAAGTTACGGTTGTAATTTATATGCAGCTCTTTATGCCAATATGGAAAACGCTATATGTGCTTCCTGTACCTTCTTCTGTACACCCAATAACCTTATAGCATCGCCTGCATCATTACAACGAAGTCCTTCTCCCGGTATATGCAACAGGTAATGCTTCCACAGTTCATACGCAATGACGTTTACAGATTTAAAGTTAATAATTGCTCAGCTATCTAATAATGAAAGTATGTATTCTTTCCTCGTCGACAAAACTGTTAAAACATTATATTCGGTAAAACTCTTAAAGACGTACATATTCGTTTTACAAATTCATACGACAGAAGACATTGTAGAGCCCTAGAATATGAGATGAAATTAAAGAATAGGCAGCTTGAATTAGAAAGCAAAGAATGAGGATGCACTTATAACCATCTATGCAGATTTAACTTCCTCGCACATATTTATATCACATTGAGCCATGAATGAAATAAAGTATTAAATTATTGCACCGTTGAGCTCCAGAGTATACCTCGCTAAACCTTGGATAGAAGGAAATAAACTTCAACGTTTCTACACACTGAAGGGAAGAAATTAAAGAAGACAACGAAGGCAAAATAGGTTAAGTATCCAATGATGAGAAATGCTGTAATTAGGAAATTGTTATCACGTCCATTGTGACCAGCATTCCGAATGACACGAATTCAAATCTCGGTTGGGCGAGTGTTTACTCCGATAAAGAAGTTTTGTTTGTCCTTCTGGCGATTCCCTTACACTTCTTTAAACTCTTTGGACCCAAAGCACATTTGAACGCTCGCAATTATCCTCACCATTTCCATCGGTTCTAAGAACAGGAGATGTTATAAAGTAGATTAACTCATTCATTATCCTATTTCAAAAGGAAGTTTTCATAAATACAATATATATTTCAATCCATATATAAACCAAAACTGCGTACGGTATCCGTCATTGATGGTCAGTCGGGCGACAGAAAATAGCTGCGGAGTGCATATTACCCATTAGGTTAAAAATGTTGGATTTCTTTCTGTTAACTGCTAATTTACTTTCTTCATTTTGTATATTGTTCAATATGTATAAGCCTGCAGCAAGAATTGTGCGTCAAAACACGGCAAAGGTTGCATTTAAGAAGGACGATCAACGGCTAACAGCTGTACAGACACACACACACACAGAGTGAGAGAGAGAGATATTCGCTTGATTGACGAAGCATTGCATGTAAAATATGTTGAATTAAAATCTATTCAATAGTAAGAAAACGGAATGCAATTACATAAAAATTGAGAACAAAGTTTCAACCTAAGACTCATAGGGATGCGTCTATACTGGAACTCTTAAGTGGGGCAACTACAATGGCAAACATTACACCCTCCGAAGTTGACCTTGATGCGTACGCGTTCTTAACATTACGTTTAAGAAAACAAATATTTGCTTACATAATGTGTCTGTCCAAAAAGGCAAAGTACGATCTATTGAAAGGGAAACCGGTCTAAATATTAATTTAATGTTAAAACTGGCATCAGAATCAGTTTACTTAATCTATTTCGTTCAATATCTACGTCCATAGGTACGAAGCATTCGTCACTTATCCTGGACAAATATACGTTCACTACTCGTGTGACACTAACCTCCGACAGAGGAGTTCAGCCAAAGACCCAGGTCAGCTTCAGTGATTAGTTCAAGCAACACAGATTCTCAATTGACCCGCCCAACGAGGGGTGCTCTCTAGCGCATTCTGAATCTTCAGCTGTTGTGGGTATTCCACTCGTTTCACCGTCCCCGAAGCCGTGAGTTGCAACGGAGACCGAACTTCAGGAGGAGGTCTCTTCATTGCCCATTTCTAACGTATCCTTTGGAACAGGATCTGCTTCCTGGAACTGAGCAATCAAGCGCACAGCCGAGGAACCCCATTGCAGCACAATGATAAACGTTTCGCTAGGATTCGAGATTTGATAATGCTAACGAATATCCCGAAGTGTTTTCTAAGTCACTTAGTCAAGCCGTTCCAGTGGCAAGCACTGACCGTGTGACTGCCGGTGTTTCTTATTTGTTGCTCCACGATGGAGCCGACACTACCCCTTCTAGCAATGAACGGGCCGATATCGCAAACAACTCCAGTCCGCTGTGAACTTAGTGATAACATTGGGACTCAACTTATGGAAGTAGCAACCTTTCTTAGTTGTAGGGCCATTAGCACCCCGCGGGAGGAGATGAGTCGAAACAACTCGAATATTGCTTCTGCAAATTAGTCTTAAAGTTATTGAAGATAGTAAACATGGGCTTCCCCTTCTTCGTAAGCTGAAGATACGGCAAAATGAAGACATAATTCCATTTGCAGACACTAATTGTTCATTTCATTCTCTGTATGATCCGTACCTAGCCTGCTGATACAGCAAACGCCAATGGCAGTGATTCCTAGGTCAAACTATATGCGTTACAATGGTGACACTGATATTCTTTATTCATTCATGCATTTATTTAAGGTCACATTAATAGCTAGGTCATATGCAACCACATTATGTACTTATTTGTGTTTAAATTTTCAATATATAAATGTCACTACGACCTAGTATTCTTGCTGACAATAACACAGATATCACATCTAATAATAGATTAGCATGTAGCTGAAAGAAGGAATGTAATAACATACAAAGGTGCATTTCATTTTTAAATAACATCAATAGTAATTCCTATAGCATTAAACATTTCATATTGTTACGTAAGTGGTAAATAAATACAAAAAAATCAAACATAATAGTTAATTTAGCAATATCGTTTATTAGTTGTATAATTCTTAATGACAAAAGTAAATAACATTTCGCTTAAAATCCAAGCTTAGAAAGCCACATAGCGGATTCTTACAATAGCTCTATAACGTAATGGCCCCTAATGTACATAAAAATATTAGAGCAGATATGTAATCATTCAGTGCTTCCATTTTAACGAAAGGAATTTTGTTCTTTAATCTATAAGGAATTAAAAGTTCATATTAAAAAAATATGGCTCACTATTAACGGTACCTTATAACCATCTTAGAGGGTGGAATGGTTTCTGGATAGTAAGTATTAGTGGCATAATCTTGAACTGAGTATGTTGCATAGCTGAGTATGCATTATCTGCCCTCTTTGTTCTTTATCTGGATTTGATTAGAAGGAAATACTGAGTTCCTTATTTGGGAGAGTTTAAAGCGGCAATTTTTAATTAATTTGTAATTCCAGAACTTCTTCTTTAGAAAACTGAGAACTGTGTGAGCAATTTGTTTGATATGGCTAGTAAGTTGTGTTGCATCTTAAGCTGCTTTGTCAGTTTGTTCATTACCATATATTCCTATACAGGTTGTGATCCACTTTTGCTATAGTGAATGTCATTGTAAACCTGCTTAATGTCTTCAAGGTTATGCATCCTTGTGTTTTTATGGTTATTGATGCTTACAATTATACTACGCAAAGCTATAAGATTAGAAGATTTCATTTTTAATTAAACAAAACGTTTTCTAGTTGCAAAATCCTCATAAAAGAAAACTGGGTGTATATATTTTATTTTGTATTTTAGGACGTCATCGTTGGACACAACTGCGCATCCTGAATTCTATTAGGAACAAGATCTATTTATCCATTGAGTCATTGAAGAGAGCGTGTTTCATCGTTAACGTAGTGTAAATGCCAGGACAAATCATTAGCTATTGTGGTCTTCCTGTGAACGTTTGGTGCATTTTTATAGAGCGAAGCAAATTGAGGCCTTTAAAATACGTATTTATACGATTAAAGAATTGTTTGGGAAGAGTAACTCCTGTTATAAATGGCGTATTATCCGTTTAATAAAACATTTTTAATTTCATGGTTACCTGGTGTGTGCATACGTGTGTGTGTGATAGATTTTTAAGTTTTCTCCTACTAATGTGTAAAGGTTGTTCGTTACTTTCCGCAAGAATGCAAAAAACTGAGCGGTTCCTTGGGCTACAATAGATGTTTGCAAACCTGCAATATAGATACGACCTAAAGGTTTAAGAAGACAAATCTTGGTTGAATCGTAAACAATGGCTCCAAAATATGGTTTAGATCAAACTTAGGCGTTAATTGGGAATATTATATAATATTTTACCTGCTCCCCGATTGTTACTGGTTAGAGCTTTAATTACATTCTGACTGCGTTGAGATTTTAAATAACTTATGTAGGTTTTCACCTAAGCAGATTATCAAATAATATTCCAATATTTTATTGTAGAAGTGTGCTTTAGATATTTAGATCTTAGCAACAATTTTATTGCACTTTTCAGTACCAATGTTTCGTTAAATACAACATATTTGAATTTTGTTGCTGAGAGTGCTGATCTGCAACTCCAAGATGGTATTTCTTCTAACCCATTTAAAGTATTTGTTGTATAGTACTTGTTGCTTTGCTATTACTGTGAAGTCATGCCGTGTGCCAAATTGACCATCCCCGGAGAAACCCACTCTAGGCGATGACGGGTTCCACTAAAGGAAGATTGACATCTACGGGAACAGAAGTGAAACGACTATGGTAGTGGTTTGTCAAGGAGACGACAACAACAAGAAGAAAGCGCGCAGTTAAGTTGAGTTGTGTAATACTCAGGAATGGAGATCGTCGACTGCGCAGGCGCCGGATTAGTTGCAGCTCTCCTCAACGTGCTGTCCACAAGGCTCATCAATCTTTCTTCGACGGCGAGAGAGGTCACGACAGCAGGACGGTGTTTAGACAGAAGGCATTCCGGACGTTATTTCTAAATTCTTTTTTGGCTTAACTTATTCAAAATTCTCTTTAGTATTTATTCACTGGGGAAAGGTTGATCGTCCGAACTATAGATTTATTGGGGTTTAAATTTCAAATATATAGGTAAATGTGAGAGCAGGAAGCAAGTACGTAATTATTGTAATTTAATTTAATGTATTGAAGCCGTTAAGAATTAAAAAATTGTGAAATAATAAGGGTTTCTAAAAAGGTAATTATTTATGTTATTGAATGCAAGTTTATTAAATGAAAGAAATTCGGCTTATTAAATTATGTAATATATTTTCAGGTAAAAATTTGCCATTATTTCTACATTCAATCCACTTCCTCTTGGATTAGAAAAACACGTTCCAGGCGAAAATGTAAATTTTTGTTAGCTTAAGAATTACTCGTATTTCAGCTTTATCATTACACCTTTTGCAATTCATGTGGTTCTCTTAGTTTGTTGTGTTATTTAAAAAGGTAATTTTCAATGACCTATAAAATCTGTTTGTTAACTTTATCATGTAGCAGTTTTATGACTCTGTCCTTTATACCATATCATTAGGTATTTTGTATGTCAAGACTTACTGCGAACGGATGTTATCGCTTATGAATGCACCACAAACTCGCGTTTCAATGTGAATAAAGTGATCTTTTGTTGTTTTGAGCCCACAAAATCCTCTTAGTAAAGGACATACTTATTCCGTTAAATCTAACTGCCATGGTATTCGTTTACTTATTGGTTTTTCAAATCGTCTACAGATTGCACATGTAAAGGGAGATAGGTAGATAATGCTTAGGATCTGTGTTACCTAGTTTCAAAATCGTAATGACATTAGCTAACTTCAATTGCACCGCTGGTTTAAAACAAAGAGGGGAACGCTACCTTGAAAAGGGTTATTGCATAGGAGCCAGGAAATTGGTAAACATTCACCAATACATAAATTAACAATTATTTATTTCAAAGTGATATATCTGTTAACAATGCTTTAGTCGGCTGGGTTTATCATTTTGTTTCATAAAATAATATGCCCAAATACAATGTGATATTCTCTTTCGCTCTTCTATACTTAAAGTCGTCATTTGAATTTAAAGATTTTATAGAAGAGTAACGATTACAATAAAGTTCATGAAATGTAAAAATAGAAATGCTTCTCCCGAACAAGAATTTAGGAAACCACCAAGAGTTAAAGGTTGAATTTCAAAAGCTACCAAAAAAAGTTTAAAGATAATTTGGAAAGCCGAAAGAATGACTCTTGGTGAATAATGCCGAAAAGCTCACTGTCACGACGTCTTGTTGTTCCCGGCTGGGTCCCTGGCCGATGAGCGACTACAGGTGCCGGCCTACCCAGGAATTGCCGGAAACGGCGACGAGCATGGTGGCGCTGGCCCCATGGCGTGTCGCCTACCAGCCATGGATGACTTGTCTATGATGCTTTACATAGTGAGTCTTACGTCACTCATGGTGATATGTTGTACGACTTTAGATGTTACTTTCTCTGTCGATGAATGATGTCATCACCTCTGCAGCATTGTGACGTGCTGGTTGCATGACCCATGACCACGGGGGAGGCGAAAATGGCATACAACATAATTTTTAAATTAGCTACCTACCGACATTAATTAGCTACCAGACACTAAGACACAATGAAAGATTTTCGTGACAATGATTGGAAAATTTTTATCAAAGAAATGTTTTATTTTCTGTCAGAAAAAGGACTAGAACTCTTGGTGTTTGAAAACCCATTTTAAGCTGGTTTTATCTATTGAGGAACATCAATATGGGTTATATTCTAATTTTGATTTTAAAAAGTTCTCAATATGTTTGCGATAATTTTATGTTTCTTAAGATCAACTGTAATAATTTGCTACCTGAATTTTCAGAAAAGGTGAAAGCTAGGACGTTTAGCAATGTCGCTTGAATTAGTAGTTTGATTGTCGAAATTCAGCAAGACTGGAAATATGTTGCGATTTCTTTTCCATTGATTCTTCTGATTTTGTTCCAGATTCAGACGTTGATGTTGTAGGATTAAGGTTGCCACATGGCCCATAAAGTTTCAGCTCAGTTATAAGTTCTGCGCATTTGTGCTGTACGTTGTTTATGTTCGTCATTGTTCTGGTTAGTTGGTTGTTTTTTCTAATTTTCTAATGCGATTAAACTTGTTTATTTGCTAAGCGACACTTTCATTCCACAAAGGAACTGTCTTGCCTTATTCTTGGTTTACCATTTTTTTAAATAAAGAAGTATGCTGCAATTATAGTAATGGTAGTAAACTAAAGATCCTTTGATCAGTGTATTGCGGTAGAGGATTTTCCTAGTTAAGAGAAGTCAGTTCATTCTTATGTTCTGACAGTTAGCAAGATAGAACTTCCAGTTTGTGTAATTGATGATAAGGGATATTTGTCAGATTAAACTATGCTGTATAGGTAGGGAAAATGACCATTTCCATTTTTTCTAAAGACAATTCTGATTTGTGGGAAGCAGTTGAATTACAAAAAGTTATTTAAACTGCACTAATTAATTTAAGTATTACTTGTGCTATATTTAAAACTGCTGCGAATTGTTTAATCAATAATTTCTTTAATACTTCTTCCTTCCTTATCTGGCTTATAGAATCCCCAAGTAAAGCTATGAATATTCAAGTCTCCTGTTTGGATAAGTGTCTAGGGGAGTTGCTGAATTAAGGACATGATTTCATGAAATGTAAATGAATAAGAATTGGGAAGAGGCATATCACAGATTGTCATTAGTCCTTACAGAAACAGCATTTTTATTGCAACCAGTTCAAAACTGCATATTTTGATGTTTATGGTTTACTTAATCGAACTCTATTTATTATTTTACGTGTGGGTATGCCAAAGACTATTTTATGGGTGCTTTAGAATTTCCATTGATTTTTCTTTTCCTTTTTTTTCAAGTGGAGGAGAAAATGCTCTTAGTCATTACCCCAGCCCGATAGGATTTCGCGACTGAGAGCGTGGGACTCAGAAATAGTCGGTCATACCCAATAAAACCTCCTCCACAGGAAGAAAAAGGAAGAATAAAGAAAGGTCGAATCAAATGTGAAAGTTGCGCGGTCCCATATAGCACCCGCGTTACTACGTAAAAGCTGATATACTGCTGCCCTGTGGGCGGGATCTGGTGAAGGTGTGGTCCTAGGCTGCAGCCATGACAAACTGCCCTGACTGCAGCCTAGAGGTTAGAAGGTGATCATAGGGTTAGAAATAGGAATAGAAGGATACGTTAGGGTGAGATAAATCGGTCCGAAGACTTTATCATCGTGGCATCCTGGCACTGAAGATATCGGCGTATCGTCGAAGGCTGAATGCGTCCTGTTGCTGTTGCCAAAATTGGTTTGTGAACTGAGGGAAGTTGATGTCCAGAACCCGAAGAGATAGGTCCATGGATTTCAGTTGCTTTTGCGTGTGCTGGTTAATACCTTGGTGTTACTGAAGTGAAGTGGATATTGAAGTCTATAATTCCTGGATAAGGTCCTCCAGGGCTGTCTGTTTAGCTGCCAAATTCAGGAACTCTACGTGAAAGTCCTGGATGGCGTCACTTAGGGCCTGGATTACTTGGCTGGCGATAGACATGGTCGGTATTGGAAATGATGGTGTCGGCGCTGCAGGTTGTGGTGTTTGCCTTGGAGCTGTTGGTTTTGGTAGTGGCTTCTTGAGAGGGTGCAGGAAGCAGAGCGCCTGACCGGTGTAGTGTGAGGTTTCCTCACAAGTGGAGCAATAGTGGTGTCGGGCAGCGGAGCTCGTACTCAAGTATATGTGGTGGAAGAAGCGCCACAGCGGTGCTTGTAGACTCACTGTGCCCGTAGGCATAGCAGCGGCGGTATGGAGCTACACGTTCCTGTCAGCTGGCCAATACGCGTAACTGCCTCCCTACTAAGAGAAGGCTTGGCACCAAGGCAGCCTCCAGGTCGACGAGGCTGACCAGCTCCACTTGTACCAACGGTGATGGGGCCCGGGCAGTGATGATGCTGGTGGATCTCGATGCAGAGGGTCACTGCTGCTGCGCTGTAGCCAACACGAAACGTGCCGGCAGGTCCCGGGGCGCTCCAATTATCACGACGCTAAAGTGACCGTGATGAGGTGGTGCACGGCCACTGGCAGTGCGCAATCAGCCAGCTGGTGTGGTGGCGACTGCAGCTGCAGTACCGAGGTGGCTGAGGGCGAGGCAGAAAGCGAAGCGAAAGTAGCCTCGGTTAGCATCGGCTGATTACTTGTCCCTTGGCTGATGCCGAGTCTCGGCGATGATGCTTTTTCATCGAAATTTTCCAGCGAAGTGTGTCGTGTCCATTGAATTTTTTTTTTTTCGAGTGGAGGAGAAAATGATTTAATCACTTACCCCAGCCCCGACTCACCGAGGCGTCGGCATACCCACTAAAAACTGCTCCACCGGATTCAAGGGAGAGGTTTGCTGCGGTACCGCCTAAAGCACCCGCGCAGTCCGAGGTGATGATTAGAACTGGGCCGCAGTGCGGCCGCCAGTGGAGTAAGGATGTGTGCTAGGAGACAGGTTTGACCAAGGCTCAGCCTGCCCCCTAGCGAAGTGAAGGAGAAGATATTTGGGATTCCTTGTGGTAATGTAGGTTAGTGGCGTTTGGGTTTTCGGTTAGGATGTGGGTGGGAAGAGGATTGGGAGGGGTGTGACATTACGTGGGATTCAAGGAAGTTGCTAATCAGGATGTATCCTTCTTGCAGGTGGACGTAGTTGGCGCTGAGCGCCTTGAAGTTCTCGGTAATGTTGTTCCTGGTGTTGGTATGCAGCTCTCGAATCCCTTCGACTGAGGCGCCGAGGGCGCCCAGTCTCGTGGACCGGTCGTCGCTGCCGTCGGTGTAGGGCTCGACAAGGTGACACTCGATTCTTCCCAGCTTGCGCTGGGCCGACGCGAGAACCCAATCTTCGTCCTGAAGCTTGTGGATCTGGTTGGTGAGAGCAGTGATCACCCTGGCTGAAGTTCGCTGCTTGGCCTCCACGGCCGAAAGGCGCGTGAAGGTTGCACGGCTCAGCTCAGCCAGTTGTGAGGTGAGGTCCTGTATACCTGCCTGTATGGCTGACAGTAGGCGTTGAAGTCCATGGTGCGTAGTTTCGTCTATGATGCCGCTGGTCAGGTGCTGAGCCCTCCCCGAGGGCTGCGTCAGGTGTTCGTCGGAAGTTGCTGGTGTCGCTGTAGGTTCCGGCGTCGTTGACGGTGCTGGTGTCGTTGAAGTTCCTGGTGTTGTAGGTCTTGAAGGTTGTCTGCTCCGGGGATACAGGGGGCAATGTGCCTGCCCTGTAAAGTGTGTGTTCCCGGAGCAGGTGGTGCAGAAGCGTCGGCGTCGTCTGAGGTCGTGTTGGGTGCAGGCTGACGTAAGGGAGCCTGACCCACAGTAGTGGCATCTGGGCGCAGCGTTGCAAGCTTCTGCTGTGTGCCCAAAGGCACAACAGCGTCGGCAGGGCACCGGACGATCACCCCTAGTGGCCTCTGCACGCAGGGTCCTCCCAAGGAGAGGTAGTCCTGTGGCTTTGGCCGCTTCCACGTCCGATGCGGCTCCCAGATGCAGGCGGACCAGCAATGTTGGGCCTCTTGCAGAAGAGATGCGTGAGGCCCGTATTGCCGAGCGCCAGTGTTGTTTTGCCGCTTCCAGCACATAATGAGGCGGCAGGTCTCTGGGCACACCACAGATCACGACGCTATAGCGTCCATCTATCTGTGTGTGCGCCGGCGTCGATTGTAGTCCCAGTTCAGATGCTGGGCGTGCGGTTGGTGGCGTAGGAGGGTTCTCCGACGGTGAAGAGGCAGAAGTAGCGGTGTTTGGCCGCTGGGCTGCATTCATGGGAGAAGCCCGGTCAGTAACTGGCGGCGTCTGCGTCGTGGCGGTGGCCATCTTCGACCTAGAAGGCTTAGTGGCCGGGTCAGCTACTGGCGGCGTCTGCGTGCTCGTTTCCCGAGGAACCGAGGCGGCGGCGGTCTGCGTCGCAGTACAGGCCAACTTCGGCCTAGAAGGCCGAGAGGTCTGTGTCGCAGTGGTTGTCAGTTTCGGCTTTGGAGGCCGAGGCGATCCTGATTGGGCCGGCTCGGGAAAGGGGGCGGAGCCTGCTACGGTCGGCTGCTCCCTCTGTAGTGGCGGCGGAGGTTTGGCGGTTGCCGGTGGGTCTGCGGTGAAGCCCGTGTCCCATTGTCGTGCCCAGTTGTTCCTGTCGGCGTTGAGGTGCATCCTGCGTGGTCTCTGGAACAGAGAGCTTCGTACCGGCGGAGCTGACATCTCGAGGTGATCCCCATTGAAACTAATATCTTGGAGGCATAGTATATCTGGCGTACCTCACAGAAAACGGTTGAAGAATATTATCAGTATAAATATAAATATTCAGCAACTTTCCCGGCTTGTGAACCATAATTGTGGTTTAATATCAAATCAGCGGAGACAATACATTAAACCAATACCATAAAAAATAAAGCTATGCAAGTATACGCCAACATATAAATTACACTCTCTGCTTACCTTCGCTCAGGCACACATGAATGCAAAGCTTGTCACCAAAGCCTTTTCGTGAGCAGCGGGTAGAAAACCAACTAACCTTGGAATTGAGATATCTGAGCCCCTCTCGCAAGAAAACTAATGACATCCGACTTTATTCCAGAACTTTATCGAGTTATCGGAAATATGGGTTCCGGCAGAAGAACGGGCGATTTTGCATTATGTGTTTTCTCTTAAACCTTATGGAATAACACGAAAATAGCGTGCGCATTCTGTTACTATGACAATGACATTCAATAAACTGGGACCAGTGCACACGTCAACAACGTGATTTTGCAGTGAAAAATGTTTACAAAAACGATAGTTATAAGGCCACTAGACGCCAATTTCATCGCCAATGATCCCGTTCACTCACGAATGAAGATGAATTTTTTAACCAATTATGGATGTCTGGCGAATCATATTTTTATTTGTCGGGCTTTACCAACAAAGAGAATTCCAGATGCTGGTGTCGAAACAATCCTCTTCAATTATACGAGGAACCATTGTACAGCGAGGAAGTAATCCTTTGTGTGCCGTGTCGTCTTCTGGGGTAATTGCTCCTTTCTTTTTTGAGGATGATGAGGGAAAAGCAAGAACCGAGATGTCAGCCAGGTATATGATAAGGATTGTAACCTTTTTTACTAATTAAATTACACGGTTTCCTTGTGTTTGTTGGTTTCAACCAGATGGAGCCACTAGTCACACAGCGGGAGCCTGCATGAATGCCGTAAAGATGTTTTTCCCAAATCAAATCATCTCCAGTAGAGGTGGCATCACCTGGCCAGTCAAATCCCTGATTTGACCGTGTGAGATTTCTTATTTTGAGGATACTTGAACAGTGCTGTCTTTAAAGATCGCCTGCAAAATACTGAAAGACATAAGGTCAATATTTGTCATAAAATCGTCATGAAATATTCCACGGGACATGTTCCGTCGCTGTATGCATAACTTGCGGCCGAGGAGAATGGTTATCAGTTGAAAGGTGTTGTTTTCAAGAAATAAATAGGAAATTTTATTTTGCTTAAGAGCCACATATTATGTTTATGAAAAACCTTTTTCTTATGCGGAAACAAACATATTTTGAAATCTCCCGTTCCTCTTCCGGATCTTGTATAAAGATCCTAAAGTAAATTAAATACCTCAGTAAAACTTCCTTCCCCCATCACCAGAAGGCAGAAACGAAATTGTGAAAAGTTACAAGTAAACAAAAATATAACCTAAAGACAACACTGTATCTTTACAACATAAACGCACGTATGAAAATAATGTACAAATGCCTATTGTAAACTTTGAAATAAAAACATAAACAAAGCGGAACATCAATACCAGGAAGAAGCAGAAGTTTCAGTGGTTGTAGAGACTGGAGCAAGACTTCAGCTGCGCAACATAAATGCTCGCTTTACTTTACCTGTGCGTGAGTCTCGGAGCTTACATTCTATCCTTTCTACACACACACATAGCGGGTGGAAGGGAAGTCATTACATTAATTTAAACCAGTTATACATCTCATTATTGTGGCACATGGTCTGTAACTTCTTCTTTCAGAGTTGGAAGTTACTATTTCCTTCAGAGCTATTTTAGGATTTTTGAGAACATAAAACCATCATGCTGGCAACCTTGCAGGTGTTGCTGACCCATGGTAGCAACGGTGTTACTTTCATTTTTAAAATCGGTATTAGGATACCACGTAAAAGAGCTTCACTTTCGCTTCCACATAAGCATGTGTTTCATGATCGTAAACAAACAAACATTTTGTGTCTGTAACATCCTAATAATTGCATCTAATTCTTCCAATGACGCAGTTTGTAACCTAGAATCACAATAAACGAATCCTTTTATCATCTCCTTCAAGATTAAATTTAAATACGCTTTGCAGTTTTGTTGATACTGCTGTAATGTAATCAACCAAACCATTTTGTGACATGTAAACACAAAACGACATCGTTAGTCCCTTATTGGACGCTGAAGATATTCCTTCTATTTTACACTGCTCTATGTAGGACAATAGCATACCAGTTTAACTTCTTATTTCGCCAAAACTTAGCTAATTCTTTCTTCGTGTTTGTTTGGATTAAGGGACGCATGGAAAAATAAAAGCTGGACACCCTTTAAATAAAGGAGAGGAATGAGGTAGGGTACCTTTCTTGCGTCCAAAAATCCGTTGGGATTACGTGACCTACCTCGATCGTTTTGCAAAATTGCCGAGTTCTACAGCCATATTGTGTCAGCAAGAATGGTGTCAGAATATCATTTTATATGATTAATTAGTTAAAAACCTTGTGTGATGTCACATACTACCGAAAGTATTATTTCAGAATTAGCTTACTCTACTCACATTACAAGCAACAAACTATTAACTCCTTAAATATTGCTTGAATTAAACTTGTAATATATATATATATATATATATATATATGTGTGTGTGTGTGTGTGTGTGTGTGTGTGTGGCGTGCGCTTTAAAAATGGTGAACAGCTCACTTGTATGGTAAATGCTCCATGTAGACGTACGCGTGGTGAACGGCCTATTAGCAAGCATACGAAGTAGTGAATTAATGAGGAACTAGTTAGCGAAGCTTTGATGTCTACCTTTAGCTGTTTCTCCCATAACTAAGGCTTTATAGACTATCACTAGCACTCATTCGCTAGTACTGCATACGGAGGGCTTTTGTTGGAAGCGATGGACGCCATTTTTGCAACCGAAACAAAACCCTGAAAACAAGAGTAAGTGTCTCTGTACCACCACATTATTTCATAAACACTGTTTCTTTCACCATATTGATTTTCCTTTGTCATAGAATTAAGAAGCGTGAAATGTGTTTATGTTATTATATTTGCTAACATCTTTGTCTCCGTTTCTTTCAGCATGTTTCATTTGACATCGTTTAACTTTCCGGATGTGGGGAAATTTACGTAGTGTAAATCACAAGACCGTTTATCCTAATATCGCCAGTTTATTTCCTTTTAACACATTAACTAATACTAAAATCAAACATTGTCGTATTTTTCATCATAGTGTATTTTCATTGTTTACCCTATCACAAAGCTGCAATTTATTTTCAATTATTGTAAATCGGTGCGCTGTTTAACTTCTGCTTTCAAACATTTGCAAGCAACTTTGATGGCAAACAAATTAACGAAAGCAATTTCCGAATGTACAAAAACCTTACAATCGCATCATGTGTTGAGGTTATACTATTCTACAATTCATAACATTAATAAGCCAGAACAGCACTTTTTGCCTTTCGCAATAATGGAAAAAGAGAAACAAAGAACAACTCACTCATCAAAACCGGAACCCTTATCATTCATATTGGCCTTATTTCCAGCCTAAAGGTGAGCTACGTAGCAAAATCGAGTTGCCTAGTTCCATCTTGAAACTGAGTAGCTTACGTTCTGTACATGCATCTTCATAACAAAGCTTTGGCTAGGATAGCTAGCTGCTTTTCAGGACATGAGTTTATTGCGCTGTCCTATATGGTAATGGAAATTATCCATTCATTGATATTGTGAATTTATCACTAAAAGTATATAGAACTTGTGGTCCATATCAAATTTAATGGGTTACTTACTGGAATAAATCCTTAGATCTTAAAGCTCAAGAGTAGCATTCAATAAGTTTACTGAAATGGAACAGTTTCTCAGTACTTAAAATTTATTTTCCACAACATCTTATGCCTGATAGAGAAAATGCTTGACAGCATCTTGGAACCATCTTATGCGTGATAGATAAAACGCCTGATAGCATCTTGGAACCATCTTATGCCTGATAGACAAAATGCCTGATAGCATCTTGGAACCATCTTATGCCTGAAAAAGTACTATCAGAAATTGTAGTTAATTAAATATAATTCATGTTACTATTCCGAGAAACTGTGCATTATCACGGTGAAAATTGGTACAGAAATAATACAATGCCTTTGTGGAATCGAATAGTAATCATAAATATCATAGAGTTTCACTTGCGTTGCTGAAGAACTGTCGCTCTGTTAACAACGTGAACTGAAGACTGTAGTCTATGTTATGGACCGGAAGAAATGGGATTGTACGGCCAACGATACTGGAGTCAATGGAATGGCTTAACGTCGTAGTCAATGGACTGTGGAACAGTAGTGAAGAATCATAATCACACTAGGGATTTTGAGAGAATCCCTACACAACATTGTTGCGCGAACATGTACTTCGAATTGTCTCTTTTGGTACAGCAGGTATAGAAACACTGTATGGCGTAAGATGCTATCAGTGACATTCACTGTTTTTGTTCATACACTGCAACCTCTTCAGTGATATTCAATACCTTAATCTACACAAGGACTAAGGTTGCCAAAATAATAGTTTTACTTTCGAATGTGTATAATGTTCAAATTACAAATGTGGTACTCAAAAGCCAGCACACCTAGAGTATTTTAATGGTTATAGTCTCTTTAGCCATGGCTTATTTATGTATGCCCGCATCTACATTTATAGGTGCTTTATCGCCCACATTTCTAAGATGCTTCTCGGCATCCGTCGAGATAATGACATAACACAATGGAAAGTTCCCATCGAAAGTGACCAGTAATCGAAAGCAAAATGCATAGCTCTGCCACATTGTCGTCACCATCCCTTACTATATGTTCAAACGATGGTTGAGATGGCTGGAATAAAGCACTTAATGTGTGTCCGCAAAAATTCTGCACATGACATATTGTGTATGTACCTCGTGAGCTTCACAAGCATCTAACTCAAGAGCGTGATTGCCGATAGCTAGAAGCTGTTTGAACTAGTCATGTGCCGATAGACAGAAGTTATTTGAACTAGTCACGTGCTGAATAGCACACAGAACCAGAGGCTATTTATTCTCAAGTAGGAAACGGGATCAGCGGCGTAGCGTTAAGATAGACAGGATCTTGCGATGCTATTCTTTTTTAGTCGCTCGACTTAAGTATTGTGACTAAATTACGAACCTCATATCTTCTTCGAAGTTGACGTTCTCTACGAAGTCGTGGAAGAATATTTCTTTGTTGACCTCGATTTCACTTCTCTGTTCGCCACAGAGGCTGTCGGAATCTACTTATTAATTAGCATGAGACTGGATATGAAGAAAGAATATGGCTGAAGACACGAATTGAATTTATATGAAGTATATAATTATGATGAAATTATCCTGGGAACAAAATCTTAAATTCTGTGATGTTTACAATACCTTGTTACTTTCGTTACTCTGACACATTTCCACTTTGATAAAATTAATTATTGTTGTTGAAGATTTGATTATTCAGTGTTTCCAAACACTGAAGTTAAACTTGGTTAAATCACTTTCACAGGACTTTAATAATATTCGCGCACAGGATTTTAGACCTTCGTTGTTAATCCTTTGTCAGTTTGGTGCGGATTTTTATTACTGACTGACGCAGTTTTGTCACACGACGAAATTCACTAGGCGACTGAAAACGATTTTCTCTCGCAGCTTATATAATCTGGGTCTTCGAAGGTTTGAATTTTATCACGAGTTTTCTTATTGGCTGGTTGGACCCGCGAGTTGCAAGTTTTTACTTTACTGATTCGTCCTCTCTGAAACACGTCCTATAATACGAGAATGCAGAGTTCCCCGGTCTCCAGTTTATTTGGGGTTTCCTTGAGAGTCGGTGAAATAAATATTTCTTGCTCTATGCCTTAATAAAAGAGCTTTGTTCCCATCAAAAGCTTTTCCTCGCACTTATACGTGTCCTGGTGAAGTTTTTGTGCAGAAGTGGAATGTACTCGTACATTCGTAAAGTATATATGATAAAAATGTTAAACAAAATACATACATCTTAATTATAAAATGACATAAATATTATTAATATAATAAAGACATTATTATAAATATGATAGCACACTCATTAAATATCGAATAAAATACTGTTTTAATTTACACTGTCTACCCTAAATGTTTAACCATTCTTTTTGCTGATTTTGAATTTAGACTTCAGTAACATTTAAATAAATTGGGGTTTTTATTGCACATAATAAGTTATTTTTGTTACATTTAGCTTATTACATTTCTAAACTTTAAATTGTTACATATTAACAAAAATAGTACCTCACTCATTTGCATAAAACTGTCGCTTTTGGATAGACATTTTCTTGGTGTGTACCCTGCTTGTGATGAAGAAAGCGACACAATAATGTGTGGTCTTACTTCAACCTTCACTAATGTACTTCACTGTGCATTATGCTTCACTATCCATAGCCGCCTCTTACATCTCTTGGATAGACACGTTGCCACATACCTTCCTTCAGTAATTCTCAGGTTGCTGCAGAGCATGCTGTCTTTACCCCATTGCTCATGTTCGGCACCACGTTTGACTAACCAGGGTAGAAAATCTATAGTCGATCATCTCCGCGAAGTAATGGCTCAGTGACTCAATGTTATCCTTCTCCTGAGTATGTGGGGATTTTTGGAAGTTTGCTACTGTATCTGCACGTTTAAAGCTGTACATTCTGACGAGTATCATACGGGCACTAGAATGTTTAACTTCATGATTTTTTTCAGTAAAACATTTATTACTAAAGTGAACCTTCGGATTAAAAATAGGTAATCCTTCTTATAAAGGTTTAAAATTTGCATGGAAACTTCAGTTACGCATAAAATACAGATGACGAAGAGATTGTAGTCCAACGAAGCTGTTTTGCTGTTACTTCTGCGGTGAAGAGCGATGGATAACCAGTAAAATATTTTGTCTTATTACTTTTCTACTTCACGGTTTAGGCTTCAACCCCTTCTGGCTCCAAATTGCTGATGCTACCGTTTCTTTGATCTATCTTGTTTCCTTTTTCCTTATGGATGATAATTTAAAACTTCCTTGGGTATCCTGTTGTCTGACATTCCGTTCAAGTGTGACTTCCAATTTTCTTTATATGTCGTTATTGTGCTTTTTAATTCTTCTACTTTCAGTTCTTCCCGAAAGCTCATATTGGGTTTTCTATACCTAGCTGTAGATCTCAGGAATCTCATTTATGCTTCTTGTAACTTTAGCAAATGATGATTTGTGTTGGTCCATGTTTCGGATCGATATGTGACAGTAGGTATTGCCATAGACATATACGGTTTAAATTCTTGAGTCTGGTCTTGCCTTATCTTTTAATGCTCGTTTTAACGTTCCAGTTATGTATTTAAATTTGTTTATCTTTTCGTGTATATCCACTTCGTTAATGTATGATCTATTACACCCAAGAAAATTAAATATTGACACTTGTTTCAGCATAATGTTTTCCACTACTATCTTTGAAATGTTTTGTATCGCTCGTATTAAATGTAATGATATTTGTTTCTTGTTTTGGATATTCCATAGTTTACTTCTCGACTTTATGAAATGCCTTCTTATAGTCGGTAAATAATAAGTGTGTTTCCAGATTATACCCTCTATGTTTTCCTAACATTTGTTTTAGAGTAAGTGCATTGTTTAAGCAAACCTCCTCCTTTTCTAAACCATAATTGTTCCGGTATTGCCTGTGCTATTTTGCTTTATTTATAACTTATAATCTTTGCACAGATCTTATAAAGTGCGCAGAGAAAGCTTTTGTCTTTAGAATTACTGTAGTCATTCCTGTCTACTTTTTTAAGGATTGCTAACATTCTCCCTATTTTCCATTATTTGGGGATGACTTTTTCTCTCCAACACATACTGTAGAAGCGTGAAAAGCATTCCTGAAAATTCATCGGTGCAAATTTAATTGGTTCAGTACTTATATTGCCTATTCCGGAGGCTTTAATGCCTTTAGTTTTTACATAGCTGTTTTTAGCTCGTCCGTTTCTATGCAATCTATCTTTATGAAAAATTCGTAGACTTCTTTATTTTGGTTTCCTCATATATCGATAAATGTTTGAAATATCTTTCTAATATCTCTTTGGAATTGACCTGCAGTTTTGCTTTGTCTTTCTCTTCCTAGTTTGATTTCTTATGTATTTAAATACCTTATCTTATTGTCCATATAAATTGTGTTTCATCTCAGATATATTTGGCTCCCAATGCCTTCTGTTTGGCTGATGTATCCATACCTCAGGACAAGAGTGGTACAACTCAAAAAATGCTAA
Source organism: Deroplatys truncata (assembly GCA_030765065.1). Taxonomy (NCBI): domain Eukaryota; kingdom Metazoa; phylum Arthropoda; class Insecta; order Mantodea; family Mantidae; genus Deroplatys; species Deroplatys truncata. The sequence continues at coordinate 181,041,120 of CM060977.1, forward strand.
TTTTGAGTTATGTTAATATGTTGTATCTCTAACTATTCCTTAACATTGCTGTTTTTTGACATAATTCACTATAGTATTGGAGGTTATGTGATCTTAGTTCAGTGCAAGAGTGTAACGTTTTGAGTTGTAACACTTTAACACCCATTGGAGCAACATAATTACAGAGCAACATTGGTTTATTTTAAATTGTACCAGTTTTGGATGAATAATCATGAAAGCGCGTTTACACTAAGAATGCATTTGAGCTTGCTGTGCTCCGCAATGACTGTTAAGAATTATTAAATGTTTGAATATTGAATAATATATTGAATGTTTGGTGTCTTGCTCACTTGTAAAGTGAATTGCTACAGAGGTAGAGCATGGTGCCTTTGTTCTTAAACAGAGATACAAACATTGTGGATGGAAGCAGAGAAAGCAGTCTTGCTCCAACTTTGATTGAATTAAAGGTGGGTATGATTTTGGTACCAATAATAATTATACGTTATCATCTGAATACTTTATTTGTGTTAAATAATGTACAAAATGCTTTACTGAATATATATAATCCTTCCTATCTTTCAGGCAGTGTATCCTGATTTTGTTAATGATTTTCTCACCAATTCAAATGTTGCAAATGAGATCAATAGCAGTGTACCTTCCAACTATTCAGGTACTATTGACTTTAAAGCATTTCGCTGTTCTCTTTTGAAATACAATAACCTATTTTACATGGCATTTGATTTTAAACTTTACAGTGTTGACGACAAGTGTTTTAATGAATTAGCGATGGTATACATAAGCAATAGATCTAGCACACCAAATTATAAACCGAGTTTTATGCAATGAACTGAGGAAAATCCATAAAATAATGGAAATGTCAGCCATAAAGCTCTATACGGTGAAATTCGAATTCTGACTGCACTTACAGACTAAGGGTACCCATTGCAGCTAATGCAACTAGTGACTGTTGTTAGTACTAGGTTAAAAGTGGTGGCTTTCCTTGTGATTTTTCAGTTGGGAATAAGTTCGTAAATGTTTCAGGAACTACCAGCTAATTCGAGAGGACTTAATAATTGCTACGTAATTTTGGCCATTACAGATTCCAGAACAATGTTGCCGCAATGATGCAATGATTCCTGAGGAACAGAAGAAGGGAATGATGCAACTGACAAATAAAACCTGAAGAATGCAAATAAATTCAATACAATATTTTAGTAGTATCTAACATCCCGAACCTGCGTTTCAGATAATCAATGAAGCAATCCAAGATTTACACGAAATTCTGGAGGAAATACATGACAAAGAATGGACAAATGCTAATGAACAATTGAATACACAGAAGAGTAAGTTGATTCTACCATTCAATCAACAATATCATTATTTTATTAGATTATTTGGTTCGTATGAGTAAGACCTTGGTCTACACGAAAGAGATTAGAATTCTGAGCATTTTAATTGCATACTGTAAATTGATAAAAATACCTATATTTTACAACCAAGGTTCCTTTTTTATTAATTTTACAGCCTCGAATATCACATCCTTGATACCCGAGGAGAAGCAACAACCCGTTGGTTGAAAAGGAACATTTGGATACACAAGTTGAATTCTGGGAAGCAATATTTGAACTTTAAAGGAAATCATATGCCATCTCGACAACTTAAACCAGGCTGTGGAGAGAATTTCATGTTGAAGTGCTCCGAAAAAATTATAACTCTGCAAAGAAATGCTATAAGTCGAAACTTCTGAAACATGGGTGACATTCAGCTGCAAAGAGAATTCACTGCAAGAAAAGCAAAAGTCGCAGATCCTAAATATCGATACCCCAAGTGTGGAAGCGAACATTCTAAACATTTGCTTACTATTTTCAGATAAATGACAAAAAATATTCGAGTTTGTAAGACAAGGTTCTTGGAAAGATTTGGTATCCGCCATAGGTACATAAGTGCAACGTGGAAGAAGATGAGTGGCGAGGGAATGATTGAGGCAGATAAGAGGAGACAAATATATAAGTATAAGAAAGTATGAATGAATAAATGAAAAAAGTAATCATATATCACATAAATTCATTTGAAAGAATAGAATCCGATTACTGCAGATCTAGAACAAAAAGAATATCCTAGTGGATTGCTAAATATGTCGCAAACGTATGACCCATATGAAGAAATGCTTCCGAGGAGATGTTCAACCTGTTAAGAAACATCACTATGTGTCTTTTGATAGTTGTTTTTACATTTCACTTATAAGCCGAAGAACGACCAGTGGATTCTTTGTACAAATTATAAACAGAGGAATCAGGAAGCGAGAAAATAGGTTGAAGGTGAATATGAACAACATATGAAAGAAAACTTACTCTGCAGAGAAGAGAAGGAGAGCGACTAGTGGTGACTACAAAAGTGCAGTACAGTTGTTTTGATCTTGAAGCAGTACTGCTACTACCTTGTGGAAAATGTTCATCGCTCTGTTATAAAAGAAAACGATCGTTTTTTAATTTAAAGTATTTGCTGCAACAACTAACGAGGCAATTTTGGGGGGGGGAGGCGCAGGATGGAATAGCAAACAGGGGTTCTAACGAAGTAAGTACATTGAAATTAACAGGAAAAAAGGTATTAATAAATTTGTATTTTACTCTGAGAGTTACATTGGCCAAAACTAAAACAAGAACATTGCAGCTTTGTTCATCTTTGTAGTTATGCACATAGGAATTGATCACATTACGCAAAAATATTTAATAAAAGCTATACAAAAAATGAAAGTTATTATGTACATGTTTATATTGAAAGATAACAACAAAGGGTCCTGAAAGGTGAAATGATCGCTCATTCTTCACAGGGGTAACGGTACTGCAGCGACCAAAAACAGTGGCAGTGCATACAAAATGACGAAATGTATACCTATAATTTTATCAATTTCAAACTCTGCAAATTTCGTGGGAAAGAACTACAACATAAATGAAAAATGAAAACAGGTTTTGTGGGCAGACATTAAGATAATGCGTTATGAGAGAAGTGAACCTCTCAAAATATTTCACAGAACATCCTTCTCTGGAAAGGTAAGGAATCAGTGTCAGAGGACTTGCCAGATACTTCAGCTCAAATGACATGACAGAATTCAGGAAAGTATATAATGACGCTACAAAATTGATTAAAAAATTATGGTTTAATTTTTCTGTGTGATGAATATGTAATTCCTAGTATATACTAGGATTTTTATATAAGTTTAAAAACTAAATGCTATTCCATTGTTCTTAAATTTACTTACTATGCAAAATGGAAATTTATTCTGACCTGAGAATTTTTTGTGCAGACTTAAAATATAAACTTGCATTTTTTAAGTTTACGTTATTCTTATTATAAAGTATTAAAATTGCACTCGTTTACATTTAGACCACTTAAAATTAGCAGTAAAGTTATACATTAAAGTACTATTGTATATTTTAGCTATAAATTGTGTAGCTACAATTAAGTGTTCAGAATGGTACATCTATAAAAAGCCGAATAAATTGACAGAACCACACTGTAATATCCAGGGTTAGGATATTTAGGTGCGCAGCTTTTTTCTTAGGGTAAGTTAAAGCTGTGCGGAAAGATATCACGGTGTAAAATTGTGTTTCTAGTTGCGAAAATACGCACTTTTTGGCACGTTTTTTCCCTTTTTAGGGACCTTTACCCCTTTATGGCACATATTTCAAATTTTCCCCCAACCATGCCCATAATCCCCTTTTCCCCCGTTTTTTCTTTTAAGTTTCATTCCAATTTATTCTTTAACTTTCAATTAACGTCTCCTCAGCTTGCTGTGTACGTGGGAATAGTAAGCCTACTTCTTTCAGTAAACGCCACACGGGAATTGAAAGCACACCCGCAACAATGGAAAATAATTGTGTGTTCGTCGAAAACCTCCTTCTCTCGCTTTACCGCTATAAAGTAACCCGTAATAATGCAATCGACAATGAGTGATTCTATCCCACCAGGATCAGCAGCTTGCTGTCCGTGAATGTGAGTTTGTTACTGTGAGAGACGCCATCTGTTTGTGTGGAGGCGAAGGCGGGCATGCAGAGACGGCAGTAACCTCACCCACGCAGTTCCGAGAATTATTAAGATTGGATTCTGCTCGAAATTGCTAGAAATCGCTGAGACTGAAGTTCCAGCATGAATGAGAACATTCTGGTAATTGTCGCGGTGTTATATGAAAATGTGGGCAGCGAATGGGCGCAAGAGTGAGTTGCGTGACAGTCGCATTGTGTTAGCAAGTGAACTAGTGTTAGCTCTATGTTACATTACCAAACGAGTGTACTAGTACTAGATTTTACCATGCCAAAGGTGTCCAGTGCTTGATTTATTGTTCTGGCTGAGGAATTCAAACAAGATTTCATAGACACTGATGCAACTCTTATGCGATGTACCATTTGTGATTCAGGAATTTTGTTAGATGAAAAACACCAGCGAGATTACATCAAACAACACATTTCCAGCTCTAAGCATCAAATGAACAAATCACGCCAACCTCTATTACGAAATGCGTTTCAACAGAGTTCTTCAAAAAGCCAAAATTTGAAGGAAATAAACATTGATTTGTCTGCAGCTCTTACACAAGCAGGAATTCCACTCAATAAGGTGAACCATCCAGCCTTCAAGGGATTTCTTGAAAAATACACAAAGATGTCAATGCCCGATGAGAGTACTTTAAGAAAAAACTACATGGAGCCTGTTTACCAAAAAACCATATAAATAATCAAGGAGAAAGTGTCTGATTGCGATGTGGGAATCATTGTGCATGAAATCATAGACTCAAGGGACGATATGTTTTGAAATTTTTAATTTTTCCCTTAGTAGGGGAGAAAGTTAAGCCCATGTTGTTAAAATGTACGCGCTGCAGAAAGCCAAGGTCAGTACAGTAATGCAATCCATTATGGACTTCTGCCAAAAACTCTGGCATACTGGTAAGGTGTTTGAAAAACGTCTTCTTGTAGTTACGGACCAGTCTCCATACATGATTTCAACTGTTAACCAATTAAAACCTTTATTTCCTAACTTGAAGCATGTGGCATTCTTGGCTCATGCCCTTCACAGGGTTTATGAATCCATAAAGAACGAATACGACATCGAAAAACAATTCATCTCTGCCCTGAAGAAGATTCTACTAAAAGCTCCGAGCCGTGTTGTTTACTACAGGGAAATCACTGGCCTGCTCCTTCCAAATTTTCCGGTCATTACTCGCTGGGGATCTTGGATTGGGTGTGCTGCTATGTTGTGTTAGAATTTTGACAAAATTAAAGAGTTTGTGCTTTCTTCGGATCCAGGTGCAATTTCCAAGGCACAGCAACTTCTATTACTGGAGAAAATACATAATTTGCAGAAAGAATTATATTGTGTCCATAGCTACAAGTACCTGCCTGCAGCTATTAAACGATTGGAAGAACAAAGTCTGAAAAAGGAAAAACAATGGGATAGTTTTACTTCCGTGAGGGAGCAGTTATATGGTTTTGCCAAAGACAAACTTGAATCTAGTCTTCAGAAGAATCCAGACATTGAGGAATTCGCCACATCTGTAGAGTTTCCATTCCGAGTGAATACAAGGTTTGCCGCACTGGTTTCTGTGGATGTTGAAAGAAGCTTTAGCATCTACAAAGACATTCTAGAAACAGACTTACTTTTAAAAATGTGGAGATGCTTAATGTCTTGAAGTACAACAGCTTCATGTTTTCCCTTCTTTTGATGAGTGATAATTTGATGTACTTGTTTGTAGTTCAATAAATTAGAATAGAAGCAAGAGAAATCGTTGAATTAGTTAAGGGAATGCACAACTGAAATTAACCCAAAACCTAAAAAAAATCTAACATATAATTTTTCTGTGGAATAAATAGTTTTTGAGCTACTAATTTTTGAAGATTACAATGGATATAAAAAAAGAAAAAAAATGCAAATACAGAACTGCAAAACTTTTTTTCTCTTAAACTAATAATGGTATAAAAACATTGTATGACACATTTGTAATTTCTTGACATAGGAGCAATATAAGTTGTTTTTAAAAAATGCATCATGTGTTGCATTTTGCATGTACTCATAATTTGATACTTTGAAAATTAATATCTTGAAAACTAATTAAGATAATGGATTGAAATTCACAAAAGATTATATATAGAGAAGACTGACATGTGGTTAAAACGTCAGCCCAATTGAATGGATCGTTTGGAATAAACCAGCACGTTCTTGTCCCTATTTTCACCTTATTGGAACACCTTTTCCCTTCTTTTTTACATCTGAAATTTGCACCTAAAAGTCCTAACCCTGGTAATAACTAAAAAAATCTGACGTGTTACACTCACATGACTTCTACTCTTGTACAAACTATTTTTGCAATTTATTTTAAGTTACGCTACTGTAAATAAGGTTGCACAATAATGATGATACAACCTTCTGTGGTAAGTATTTTATTAACATCACTTCACACAACAACTAAATCTGACAAAGGCATTTGAATTAAATTTTGATAAATATAATAATAATAATAATAATAATAATAATAATAATAATAATAATAATAATAATAATAATAATAATAATAATAATATTTTTAGTAAAATATTTGACCAAAATTATCACTAATTAGTTATTAAACAAAAATAACGGTAACAAATAAAAGCGATAAGGGAAAGGAAGTAGTAAAAATGTAATTGAAAATGGACAAAGTAACAGGTAGTACAAATAGCCTTTAACAATTAATTACCAGTTCTTGATTAACTTCAGGAATGAAGCGCGGCAACCGTTGTTATCATACATGTCTGAACGTGCATAAAAGATAATTGTAAGCCAAGCGGTCTATATGAGTATTTAATAAGTTCAAAGCAGATATCCATTAATATAGCAATAAACTATTTTAAAATATTAAAAATTGAAGAACAGTGACTCACTTCACCAATGATTGAACAGCTTAAAAAGCGTTGGCGCACAATTTAAGTACCAAAAGACCTTGAATCACCTCACCATGTGAAACGCAGTTCTGTTTCCTTAACGGCGTGGGCCATGAAATTAACATACTTCCTTCTGTTTGTTTTTCTCACCCCTAAACATGCCTCAATAGTTCAAGAAAACGCGGTTTGTGGCCATCAATAAGATGCAAAGAAATATACAAGATAGAACGGCACAGTATACAGGCTTTATCTTTATTGGTGTCATATATTTGGGGGACATATGTACATGGGTCTGAAAATCAACCGTTTCCTTGTTGTTATAGGTCAAAGAATATGTATTCCATGAGTGAACAGGGGATATGCACTGCACGTATGACCGTGCAGACGGCTATGCAGCACGAGCACGTGAACCTTATGGAGGAAGGTGTCCTGACAGACCGGTACCGTGTGCAGAAACATTCGCACGAATTCACCAATACTTGAGAGAGAATGGCGCATTTGAGAGGAGCACTAGGATGTTGGGAGACCAAGAACGTTCTTCGTGCTGTGCATGCAGACCCATCACAAAGCACAAGACGTAAGGGAAACAGTTAAACATATAACTATCTGGAGAATTCTGCAAGAAAATCTTCTGTACCTGTATCACCTTCAACGTGTGCAAGGATTAAATGAAGTGGACTTTGAGCCAAGAAGACGTTTCTGTTACAGCAGTGCGCTGTGTGCATTAATTTTGTAGCCTGTATCGTGTTCACGGATGAGGCTGGTTTTAGCCACGGCGGCATCAATACTCATAACCAGTCATTTGAAAATCCTAGTACGACAAGACAACCATCAACAGAGGTTCTCTCCCAACGTTTAGGGTGGAATCATTCATGATCACTTTATTGGTCCCTACTTCTTTCCTCCGCGTCTGAATGGACAAATCTATCTGGAGTTTCTCAGTAATGAGTTGCATCAGTTAATGTTAATGTGCCTCTGGACATCATCTAACGAATGTGGTTTTTACCCGATGGTGCTCCAGCTCATTTCACTATGATAAAGATGGATTGTTCGAGGGGCAACCATTGCACGGCCTGCTCGATCCCTGATTTGAATCCAATGGATTTCTTCGTCTGGAGACTATTGAAGTCCTTGGTTTATGCGACTCCTGTACCTGATGTTGTCATTTTAGTAGGACGTATCCAAACTGGATTTGACCAAATACGAAACACACCAGGAATTTTCAACAGAATACGCCCGAGCAGGGAGCGCTTCTTTAGTGTATGCATCAAAGCAAGAGGAAGCCACTTCAACCAGTTTTTGTAACCTTTGGTTTTGTGTTGCAATTCTGAAATAAATGACTTTCAGGCCCATGTTCATCTGAACTTTTTTTACTGTTTTGGTGTCAAGAACACATCCTTATGTGTCAAGAACACATAAGGATACATTCTGTATAGCAAGTTAACCATGTAGGTTGTTCTTACGTCTTGAATCATATAAACATCCCGTCATAATATATGTCTTCTCAAAAACAAAGAGTTACTTAGAAATCACTGAACCGGAGAAAAATACGGCTGAGATCATAGCAATGAATAGAACCGAGGACACGGTGGCAAAAGTTTGGATATGTTATAAAAATACGTACACATAGAGCAGAAAAGATTGCCCATAGTAATGAGAGGTCTTAAGATGGTACGGATAATATATAGCTCTGTCCTCTATAAGCGTCATTTACCTTTATGCCTTCCCTCTTGCATAATTCCGGACAGTTGATTGTCAAATTGCTTCTCTCTTCCCAAAACATGAGGGAACGTAACACTGCCAATAAGCGACTTACGTTCTTAATGGTTGATTATCGTTAAGGATATAACAATCGTAATATAATATACGGCGAAGTCCTGTAACGACAAGTTTTGACCACCAGGGTCACATCAGGAGCAGAAAGAACAACAATAATATAGTACTTTATGGACCAAAATAGTAATTAAAATTGACAAATACATCCAAATGATATCCTCTTCTATTTCTCACTCATACTTCCGTCTACAAGGTTGAATGTAATGCTACAAAATAATAATGTTCAAAATAATATAATGTATACATCACAAAGGTTTCAAGCAAATAATTTTTACGTAATTATTCTAAAACTGAAAGTATAATTTTTACTTTAAATAATGTTGTTGTGCCAAAGCTTTGTACTGATGTAAAGGTTTTAGGCATTTTTATTGATAGTCACATATTACATTTTTGTGCAGAAAGTTGTCCTCATTATTTTTGATGAGGAACTTAGTCAGTTGTGTACCCTTTGAGTATATACGTGTCTCATATTTTGCATACCTTCACAGTATTATTAATTAAGGTATTTTACTTTGGGGTTATAGCTCATATATCCAAGAAGTATTATTTGTGCAAAAGGTATAAGAATTATGGCTAAGATAACTTCTAGAACACATTGTAAACCCTATTTTAAAAGATATAGTATTTTGTCTGTTATAAATGTGTACATTTATACTGTAATGGGTTTTATGAAACAGAATCAACTGATTCAATATTCATAACTGTAATATCCGTAATGGTCAAATGATTGATATTCCTCAGCATAGACATAAGAAAACTTCTCAAAGTTACTCCTATATTGGCATTAAACTTTTTAAAAAGCTACCTCAAGCTTTAAAAGATTTGCATTATAAAATATTTTGTAAGTGATTGCATTCTTGGCTTGTGGATAATCCATTTTATTCTACTAATGAATTTCTTGATTTTAATGAATCTGATATTGATATTTAATTCTGACATTTTTGCTGTAAAGCTTGCACAAGGTGTGCTTTATGTTGTATTATTGTACATACTGACAATGTCTATTGCAGTTATATAACTGTTTAATGACACTAAATTGATATTGATATATTGAACCAGCCATATCAGGTTACGTGAATCAGAGTTGAATTCATTTAGAGAGGTTATTTCTGACCCTTCCTTCATTTCACATGAGTAGTATAGAATTGCGGGTTTACGGCCACTTAATATGCACGGAATGTCAATTAATATGCTAATTAGTCTCTCCCCTCCCCTCCCCCACCCCACCCCCAACTCCTTGGTAGTTTTAGTTGCAGCTGCGGTCGTAAATCTTGTTGAGCACAATGGAAGCTTGACAGTTAAGTAATTAAGGCTGTCAATCAACTGTCAAAACGAACAAAGGGGTCATAAATTTAAGGTTCTGTAACAAAGGCGAGATGTTTTCCTACCCATTCCACACCGGCCACTTCTGCACTGTTGCAGTTACCCATTCCACTCCTATTGTTTGTCGAACACGTGGCATACTCACTCCACTAGCTTTTAACAAAAGAACAATGCTTACCCTTCAGCTGTCAAAATGAACAAAGCCCATGATGAATTAGGGTTGTGACAAAGAGAACCTAAGCCAATTATCAGAGAAACAAGTTCTATTGTCTGGTGCAAGCCTTTATTTCTCATTCCACTACCTCCATAACAAAGCCGGTCCCTTTCCATTGTGTAAGAGATTCTATTGTGTGTGCCTTTCTATTGTCCCGGGGCAAGCATTCTTTAGAAAGACCATCTGGCATACTCATTCCACAACCCAATAACAAAGCCTGACCCTTTCCATTGTGTAAGAGATTCTATTGTGTGTGCCTTTCTATTGTCTTGGGCAAGACTAGTTTAGAAAGACACCTGCGGCGTTCCCATCCCACTACTCCATAACAAAGCCTGACCTTTTCCATTGTTTGACCACCTGGTACCTTAACAAAAGAATTCGAGGGATGCTTTAAACTCGGCCTGTCCTTGTTTGTGTGAAAGAGAGAGAAACTTGTTTACCAACTCTGCGTAAAAACATCATAGTCGGCCATCATGATTTTGCCTGAGGGACTGTTCTCTCCGATGTTTTACGACATCCTACGAATATACCCGAGCATAGTTAACAAGCATTCTGTTTGGTTTATTTCAGGCAGGGACTCTGAAAAAGCACCTAATATACATTTCATTACATGCATTAAACCTCTGCGTGGATATCCATAGATCGGTGTTCGATTCTTACTGTAATCAAAAGTTTATTACTAATGAGAAATTAATGATTGATATTATTATATCATCACCCTAATTAATAAAAAGGCGTTCAGAGAATTCTAGCTCGACTCTTACCAAGTGAAACTCTAATGCGTAATAACTATTAAACTATGCACCACCAGATTAAAAAATGTATTTAACAAATATAATCTAATTTTTTATACATTATTACCCTAATTAATGAAAGACCGTTCAGAGGGGCCCTAGTTCGAATCTTCCCAACGAAACTCTAATGCTTAATAAATATTAAACTATGCAAGGTCAGATTAAAACGCATTTAACAAATATAATTTAATTTTTATATATCATTACAATGATTAATAAAAGGGTGTTCAGGGGGATCTAGATCGAATCTTACCCAGCGAATCTCTAATGCTTAATAAATATTAAACTATGTGAGTATTGCGCGGTCAGATTAAAACGTGTTTAACAAATATAATTTAATTTATACGACATTACAATATTTAACGAACTGTATTCTTAGGAACCAGAGGTCCATAGTTCGAATCCTGCCCTGCGAAACGCTATAATAACTATTAAAATATTGAAGCAGGGGGTGCTCAGATTAAAATTGCATTTAACAACTATAATTATTTATATTAAACCCTGATGCATACTTAGACATCCCGATGCCTATACACCATTCTTTCTTCTTCTCCTCTCTTTTTCTTTCTATTATCTCTTTCTTTCTCCACGACTTGTACACATTCAGGCGTTCGCATATACACGAGCACTTGTACACACATCAGCAAACATACACAGGTGCACGCATGCACACACACGCACACACACACACTCACATACATACAATAGTACACACACATACACGCATTCACACAACTCATGCGTATACATACATACACCAGTGCTCTTACACACATACATATACATGGACACACACACATACACATACATACACCACTACACACACGCATTCACGCACCTCATGCGTATACATACATAAACCAGTGCTCTTACACTCTCACATACATATACATGGACACACACGAATACACACACACACATACACGCACACACACTGACGTACATGCATACACCGTTACACTTGCACATACGAACACGACCACACACACATACACACACGCAGGCACATATGCCTGTTCACTTACACCCAACAGCGCCAACCCACACACGCACACGCCAACTCACGAGCATGTCCTTTATGAAAAGAGACAAAATGATGCAATAAAAACTAATTATAGCTCGGGATGCGACACTCATTTACGAATTGTTCGAAACAGGTCTGGATGCAGGGGTTCGAATCCTAGGAGGGATTACATATTCATCTTCTAATAACTCCAAAACTAATTAAAATAAAGACAGTAAATAAACTTTATTACTTTTAGGTCATTAGTTCCTTTCTTGTGCATGTATATTAGAGTACCAGGTGTCATGGGCTCGTTCCTTAATTTTAAAATCTCAATTATCTCGGAAACTAACAGTGATAGAGGAGCGGGCCAAAGCATGATTGTTAGCTCCTATGATGGGCAATTAATACCTTATATAATTTCCAATCAGTTGTCCCTAGTTCGAATCCTGATTTTTCAGTTACTTCCTTAATTTTCCAGTGTACACTAGAATATATCACTTAGATCAATGTTGCAAGTGCTTACAGGTCTTTTAAACACATCAAACTAATATTATAAATAATTTTGTTTCTGGCGTTCTGAGTTCGAATACCGATTCAATGAAGTTTACTTATAAATTTAATAACATAGTAAATAATTAAGACAAATGCACCAAATAAACCTATTACGTTTATGTCATCAGATAATATCTTGCGGGTGTATATTCGGGTACCTGACGCCCAGGGTTCGATCCTTAAGTTTAAATCTCAATTATCGCAGAAACAGGCAGAGATAGAGCCGTGAACGAAAGCATGTTTGATAGCTCATGCGATGAACAATTAATGCTGTATATAATTTCCAATCAGTTGCCACTAGTTCGAATCCCGATCTTTCAATGACTTCACTGATTTTCCTCTGTACTCTAGAATACATCACTTAGATTGATGCTTTAACTGTATGCAGCTTTGTGTAACGACATTATGGATGTACTCTGTGTGAGAGAGAGCGAGAGAGGGAGAGAGAGAGCGAGAGGAAGTGAAACAAGTAGGGATAGAAGTGCTGAGAGCCTCTGCGCATGCGCAGCAAGAGATGATGTCATTGCCTGCAATAATCACGTGAGTGTAAGCATCACAGCCATGATGACATGCCGGCATCGCCTGTAGGGGGTTTAGATCCCTACATAAACAGATATCTGCCCATGCTAGGACTGCTGTGTACTTATTAACTTTACATTCAAGTTTTAAAGAGCTTTAAAAGCAAAGTGAGCTGCAGGCCGTCTACACATTCAGCACATATCAAAACGGGGCAATGCAAGGTGAGTTTTACATAACTATACAAAATCACTGTTGGCTTTTACAATACATTTAATTTTGTTTAAACGTTACAGTACATGAAAGACGATTCGTTACAAGGAGCATCATATTTTCTAATCTGTGCTTTACATTCACATGGATTTCACTGCATACTCTTCTTCAGTTCACATGATTTTCGCCACACATTCTTCTTACATAAACATTCATACGATTTCCCCCCCCTCATTCTTTGTTTCACTATACACTCACATGATTTCCTCTACTCATTCTTTGTTCCCCTACAGGTTCATGCTCTGTTAACATTCACATGACTTTCTCCGCACATTCTTTGCTTCCATTAACATTCACATGATTTTCGCCACACATTCTTCTTACATAAACATTCATACGACTTTCCCCCTCATTCTTTGTTTCACTATACGCTTACATGATTTCCTCTACTCATTCTTTGTTCCCCCTGCAGGTTCATGCTCTGTTAACATTCACACGACTTTCTCTGCACATTCTTTGCTTCCATTAACATTCACACGATCTTCGCTACACATTCTTCTTACATAAACATTCATACGAATTTTCCCCCCACTCATTTTTTGTTTCACTATACATTCGCAAACGATTTCCTCTACTCATTCTTTGGTTCTCTGCTGGCTCATCTTCAATGAACATTCACATGATTTTCTGTACTTATTCTTTATTTCTCTACATATTCATAGGCTTACTTACAAAACATACACACCCTAGTTCTAATATAAAGAAGTGTATAACTTGTTCTTCAACTTGAATAATGTAGTGAACATAATAATTCATGACAATGTCTGTTACAGATTGTTTAGCTGATAGACTTAACAAGATGGTTGAAGAGCGTAGTTTCCTACCGACTCGTAGAGTTCAAGATCTCGAAATAGGTCTTAACTATGAGATAAAGTCCTTAAAGAGAGTTCAAACAAGATATGGTACCAGGATCGTATCTTCGCTGGAGGATTGTCAAGTTTTCTTGCCAGAGCGCTATAATTCGTTAACCGATCAAGAGATTGCAGAAATACCTGTTAACATATACCTCCAGTATAATGGCATGGCAGAGACGGGGACATTTAAGCCACTTAAATTGTCTTTTTTACATGCAAAAAGGTGCGTAGAAGTGTCAAACTTAAGTATTGAATGTTCTCCTATTTCACAATGAAAAATTCATAAATAAAGCAACTGACTCATTGATATTACATATAAAGATACAAAAGATGCAGATTATAGAATTTTATAAAAAATTTACGAAATCACAATATCACATGCTCTGAGTTTAATTGTATCTAGCGCATTGAAATAACTCTAAATATCCGAATGTTTATACAGATCTTTGTGCTTCCTTTTACACGTGCCATATGCTTCATTTTACATGTATCATAACAAAAAATGTAATTATTTTCAGGTTACCTTTACTTGACCAAGATAGTTTTCTAAGACTTTCATTGTGCAATGTTTCAAGGTGTGCAATAAGAGGAAGAAGAAGAGGAATAGCCTGCTGCCATGCAAAGGATGCTGACGCTATTGGAGGGTAGAATAAGCACCATCGGCACTTGCAAGAAACATTTCAGCGAGAAACGGGTGCTGAGACATTTACATCACCGAAACACATTAAGACAGGATCCTTATATAACATTACAGGGTGTACGATGAAAAAATACGGGCAATTTTGTATACAATTCAGTGCATAGCTGAGAGTTAGCTCGAACTAGTCTCCCTATATTCACTGAAATTAAGCATTGTGAGCAATAATTTAAGTGACTGTGAAAATACTTTAAGTAATGGTGAAATTTGTATCCTAAAAGACTTGAGCCCTGTATACATTAACAGCATTAAGACTGTTTGCCACGCTGGAATACAAATTATGAAAATAAAAAGACTTTCATTTAAATAATAAGGAAATTTGCATAACCTGCTGTTACAGGTGTAATGACATATACAGAAACAATGAGTCGGACGAGAAAGTGAATGAAATGTAAGATAAATAATAACAATAAAAGAATTAAGGTATGCTTTTACATAGTGTTTTTATTCATTAAAAATCCTTGCATTCCTAATGAAAAATAAATCATTACAATGATTAGTTTAAGTTATGTCACAATGATCAAAAAGAGAACCGTCTTTAGATGCATTACTCGATCTTAAGTCAGAGCACCAAAAAATGACAAATCACGGCTTCTCCATTTTAGATGTGGTGTCACTATTCATGTAAATTCCTGTAACACAGCAGGTTGAGTATGCAGATCTGTGGTCCTAAATGGGTGAAACAGAGTCTTATCCAGCTTAACAGTCTTGAGGATCTCAGCATCAGAAAGTCGAATCACAAGCCTTCTCCACTCGATGAGTACAGGTTTAACAACAGCATTCTCTTCACCCTGAGACGGTGTAAAGTATATAAATGTTCAACTTGACAAGGGATTCTAAACTCGTTGTTAGAGTCCAGAGCTGATGTTTTATATGGTGAAAACACATGTTCCTCTTCTTAGTGATCTTGTCGTCGAATCTCGGTGTCGGTAGCATTGAAGATGTCCATGATTATAGGATTCTGAAGCCCAATAACTGTAGGAACTGCTGATTGCGTGATGTTAACCTGATGGGCGTCAAGGGCAGAGCATGATGTGTCCGTCGAATCATTCCATTATTATATCCTCGACGTCGTTGACTTCTTCTAAAAACTATAGGCATTATGCTTATATCCTTGTTTCTAAAGGCAATGATATTGCTGTTATGCTCCCCTGTTTGCTCTATGAAGCGGATCTTTATGAACAACAGGTAAAATTTGATTTGAGGGTTCCTGTGAAATACGTTATCCAGCCGTAACAGACGGGAAAACTGGTAGATGGAGTGTCCACTTTTACTATAGAGGAAGGAGACTGATGCAATACTACGCTAAATTTGTATGATGCTCAACCTAAATATATTCACTAGGAAATCAGATTCAGACAGCTGATTAGATGGAATAACTTTGTCACTGAAGGGCCACAGAACGTTCCTATAGAACAATCACTGGAAAAAATTAAGAGTGAAAGGAAATTTTAATGACATTTTTTATTATTATTATTCACTGATCTAATAAAGAAGACATTCGCATCCTAATATGAGGAATCTTTAAAGGTAGGGCATACAAGTCAAGGTCTATGTTACTCAGGGTTTTTCCGGGACAAGTATAGCCTTCTGCCTGAGTTTTTTGAATTCCCTTTCAGGCTCTGTCTCCTCTTCGTTTCTGTGATTCTTCCCTTATTCTTCTTCATTCGAAAACCTCTCCCTCTTGCTTCAATTTCTCTGTTACGTCTCATCATTTCAGCAAGTTGTTTATCTGCAGCTTTTTTCGTATTTACAGCTGTAGCAATTTGTGATGCACCTCCAGCGGCGACTCCTAGTGCTGCAATTATTGGTATGAGCGGTAGAAATCCTTCTCGTTTCTTCTTTTTGGACCCTCAGCCAACAGATACCTTTCTCTCAATTTCTCTCTTATGACTCATCATTTCGGCAAGTTGTTTATCTGCTGCCTTTTTCTTATTTACTGCTGAGGCAATTTGGGCTGCACCTCCAGCAGCAGCGCCTAGAGCTGCAATAATTGGTATGAGTGGTAGAAATCCTCCTTGTTTCTTCTTCGTGATTACTGCACATGGAGCTACCTTTCACTTCATAATTGCTGTTACTAGTCACGCTGCCAACTTTTTTCACCTAATGTAACATCAGATGTTTGCACGCTTTTCCAAGTCGTTTCAGCCAGATCTTGTCAGCAATGTTTCACGAAGCAGAGACCTTATGCTGAGCGTTGGCAATGCCACTAAGATTACACGAATCGTCTAACGGAATGATTCCAGGGTCTCCTCTCTTTAATTTTTCTCTAGCTTTACCACAGTTCCTCAGCCTATGTAACCAGGTAAATGTACTTCAACGGTTGCAGGCTAGTGAGAGAGTTATTTAAACCGAAACCTCTTGCGAGCTTAACCACCATAGCGCTCACGTTATACTAATCGATTTTTATTCAGGATAGTTCTTTTATACTTTCTCATTAGCGTATATACATTAAGAGTGATTTATTTTACTTTAGCTGTCAAGCTAGAGAGGATGAAACAAGAATGCTCACAGCCTATTGATATGTTAGACTTTGAAAGCGACTTTAGATGTGAACTTAGTGAAAAACTGTTTCATGTCAATGTTCTTGACTTGCCTATCATGTAACCCATTCAGGGAAAAGGTGAGCAGCACAGGGAAAAATGTTACCAGCAAAGGGAAAAATGTGACCAGCAAAGGGAAAAACGTGACCAGCAAGGGGAAAAAGGTGACAGCATAGGGAAAAATCTGACCAGCAAAGGGAAAAAAGGTGACCAGCAAAGGGAAAAACGTGACCAGCAAAGGGAAAAACGTGACCGGCAAAGGGAAAAAGGTGACCAGTAAAGGGAAAAAATGTGACCAGCAAAGGGAAAAATGTGACCAGCAAAGGGAAAAAATGTGACCAGCAAAGGGAAAAAGGTGACCAGCAAAGGGAAAAAGGTGACCAGCAAAGGGAAAAAGGTGACCAGCAAAGGGAAAAACGTGACCAGCAAAGGGAAAAATGTGACCAGAAAAGGGAAAAACGTGACCAGCAAAGGGAAAAACGTTACCAGCAAAGGGAAAAATGTGACCAGCAAAGGGAAAAACGTGACCAGCAAAGGGAAAAATGTGACCAGCAAAGGGAAAAACGTGACCAGCAAAGGGAAAAACGTTACCAGCAAAGGGAAAAAGGTGACCAGCAAAGGGAAAAACGTGTCCAGAAAAGGGAAAAAGGTGACCAGCATTGGGAAAAAGGTGACCAGCAAAGGGAAAAAGGTGACCAGCAAAGGGAAAAACGTGACCAGCAAAGGGAAAAATGTGACCAGCAAAGGGAAAAACGTGACCAGCAAAGGGAAAAACGTTACCAGCAAAGGGAAAAAGGTGACCAGCAAAGGGAAAAAATGTGTCCAGCAAAGGGAAAAATGTGAACAGCAAAGGGAAAAATGTGACCAGCAAAGGGAAAAAGGTGACCAGGAAAGGGAAAAACGTGACCAGCAAAGGGAAAAAGGTGACCAGCAAAGGGAAAAAGGTGACCAGCAAAGGGAAAAATGTGACCGGCAAAGGGAAAACTGTAACCGGCAAAGGGAAAAACGTGACCAGCAAAGGGAAAAAGGTGACCAGAAAAGGGAAAAAAGGTGACCTGCAAAGGGAAAAAGGTGACCAGCAAAGGGAAAAATGTGACCAACAAAGGGAAAAATGTGACCAGCATAGGGAAAAAGGTGACCAGTAAACGGAAAAATTGGACCAGAAGAGGGGAAAACGTGACCTGCAAAGGGAAAAAGGTGACCAGCAAAGGGAAAAATGTGACCAGCAAAGGGAAAAAGGTGGCCAGCAAAGGGAAAAAAAGGTGACCTGCAAAGGGAAAAATGTGACCAGCAAAGGGAAAAATGTGACCAGCAAAGGGAAAAACGTGACCTGTAAAGGGAAAAATGTAACCAGCAAAGGGAAAACAGTGACAGCAAAGGGAAAAAGGTGACCAGCAAAGGGAAAAATGTGACCAGCAAAGGGAAAAATGTGAACAGCAAAGGGAAAAATGTGACCAGCAAAGGGAAAAAGGTGACCAGTAAAGGGAAAATGGGACCAGAAGAGGGAAAAACGTGACCTGCAAAGGGAAAAAGGTGACCAGCAAAGGGAAAAATGTGACCAGCAAAGGGAAAAAGGTGGCCAGCAAAGGGAAAAAGGTGACCACCAAAGGGAAAAATGTGACCAGCAAAGGGAAAAAGGTGGCCAGCAAAGGGAAAAAAAGGTGACCTGCAAAGGGAAAATGACCAGTATCTCCCTTAACTCTCGCATTCTCTGTGCTAACTATCAAGAAAACTTGTACTCTTACCTCTATGAATCCATTTCTAGCTACTTGAATCTGCTTGTGCATAATGAGATAGTTATAATTAACGGAATTACAACTATTATGCGCGAATGCTACAATATTTTGCTTAGTCTAATTCGGACATGGCTGTTTATATGCATCAAAACCTGAGTATATATATAAATACATAAATGTTAAAAAATAGCTCAGTCTCGTGTTATCGTATACGAATTCAACATCTACAGTATACATTGACTAGTTTATATATACTGCTTGAGCATGAACACTCACAAAGACGGACAATTACAATCAATTTACGAGAATCTTGATTTTTCGTATGTTTCCCAAGGGGGGAGTAATCGCTTTGTTAAGTGCTGCATATGTAATAGAACTTTAAAAAACAGGACAATTTCAAGGCTTAAGCAACATAGGAGAAGATGCTGTAAAGCAATGACCAGCTGTGCATTGACTACAACACCCAAACGAGATCCTAAAATCTTCTCAAGTCCCGAAGAGCGGGATTCAAGATGTACCGTACTTGGAACCAGTTCAAGCGACCCTGTAATAACGTCAAGAGCTACCACTGATGAAGCAATGAGAGCAGTTTCTTTGAATGAGCAAGCTCTGAATAAACACACCAATGAAAGCAAGCATACTAGTTTCAACTCAACTAGATTAGAAGATATATCCAAAGCGAATACAGAGGAGATGCTATGCCGCTACACCGATCCTAATGATTTCGTAAACATGCTAAGGGTACTCATGAGGCTTCATACACCTGATAAAAATGACTTTTCCGATGCGATCAACGACATTATTCAGGATTTAAAGCTGGGTGGTTTTATAGCGTGATTAGCATCTGCAGAACCTTGAAACCATGAAATAGTTAGAAAGATTCCTCATATTAGGATGCGAATGTCTTCTTTATTAGATCAGTGAATAATAATAATAAAAATGTCATTAAAATGTCCTTTCACTCTTGATTTTTTCCAGTGATTGTTCTATTTGAACGTTCTGTGGCCCTTCAGTGACAAAGTTATTCCATCTAATCAGCTGTCTGAATCTGATTTCCTAGTGAATATATTTAGGTTGAGCATCATACGAATTTAGCGCAGTATTGCATCAGTCTCCTTCCTCTATAGTAAAAGTGGACACTCCATCTACCAGTTTTCCCGTCTGTTACGGCTGGATAACGTGTTTCACAGGAACCTTCAAATCAAACTTTACCTGTTGTTCATAAAGATCCGCTTCATAGAGCAAACAGGGGAGCATAACAGCAATATCATTGCCTTTAGAAACAAGGATATAAGCATAATGCCTATAGTTTTTAGAAGAAGTCAACGACGTCGAGGATATAATAATGGAATGATTCGACGGACACATCATGCTCTGCCCTTGACGCCCATCAGGTTAACATCACGCAATCAGCAGTTCCTACAGTTATTGGGCTTCAGAATCCTATAATCATGGACATCTTCAATGCTACCGACACCGAGATTCGTCGACAAGATCACTAAGAAGAGGAACATGTGTTTTCAACATATAATACATCAGCTCTGGACTCTAACAACGAGTTTAGAATCCCTTGTCAAGTTGAACATTTATATACTTTACACCGTCTCAGGGTGAAGAGAATGCTGTTGTTAAACCTGTACTCATCGAGTGGAGAAGGCTTGTGATTCGACTTTCTGATGCTGAGATCCTCAAGACTGTTAAGCTGGATAAGACTCTGTTTCACCCATTTAGGACCACAGATCTGCATACTCAACCTGCTGTGTTACAGGAATTTACATGAATAGTGACACCACACCTAAAATGGAGAAGCCGTGATTTGTCATTTTTTGGTGCTCTGACTTAAGATCGAGTAATGCATCTAAAGACGGTTCTCTTTTTGATCATTGTGACATAACTTAAACTAATCATTGTAATGATTTATTTTTCATTAGGAATGCAAGGATTTTTAATGAATAAAAACACTATGTAAAAGCATACCTTAATTCTTTTATTGTTATTATTTATCTTACATTTCATTCACTTTCTCGTCCGACTCATTGTTTCTGTATATGTCATTACACCTGTAACAGCAGGTTATGCAAATTTCCTTATTATTTAAATGAAAGTCTTTTTATTTTCATAATTTGTATTCCAGCGTGGCAAACAGTCTTAATGCTGTTAATGTATACAGGGCTCAAGTCTTTTAGGATACAAATTTCATCATTACTTAAAGTATTTTCACAGTCACTTAAATTATTGCTCACAATGCTTAATTTCAGTGAATATAGGGAGACTAGTTCGAGCTAACTCTCAGCTATGCATTGAATTGTATACAAAATTGCCCGTATTTTTTCATCGTATACCCTGTAATGTTATATAAGGATCCTGTCTTAATGTGTTTCGGTGATGTAGATGTCTCAGCACCCGTTTCTCGCTGAAATGTTTCTTGCAGGTGCCGATGGTGCTTATTCTACCCTTCAATAGCGTCAGCATCCTTTGCATGGCAGCAGGCTATTCCTCTTCTTCTTCCTCTTATTGCACACCTTGAAACATTGCACAATGAAAGTCTTAGAAAACTATCTTGGTCAAGTAAAGGCAACCTGAAAATAATTACATTTTTTGTTATGATACATGTAAAATGAAGCATATGGCACGTGTAAAAGGAAGCACAAAGATCTGTATAAACATTCGGATATTTAGAGTTATTTCAATGCGCTAGATATAATTAAACCCAGAGCATGTGATATTGTGATTTCGTAATTTTTTTATAAAATTCTATAATATGCATCTTTTGTATCTTTATATGTAATATCAATGAGTCAGTTGTTTTATTTATGAATTTTTCATTGTGAAAGAGGAGAACATTCAATACTTAAGTTTGACACTTCTACGCACCTTCTTTGCATGTAAAAAAGACAATTTACGTGGCTTAAATTTCCCCGTCTCTGCCATGACAATATACTGGAGGTATATGTTAACAGGTATTTCTGCAATCTCTTGATCGGTTAACGAATTATAGCGCTCTGGCAAGAACACTTGACAATCCTCCAGCGAAGATACGATCCTAGTACCATATCTTGTTTGAACTCTCTTTAAGGACTTTATCTCATAGTTAAGACCTATTTCGAGATCTTGAACTCTACGAGTCGGTAGGAAACTACGCTCTTCAACCATCTTGTTAAGTCTATCACCTAAACAATCTGTAACAGACATTGTCATGAATTATTATTTTCACTACATTATTCAAGTTGAAGAACAAGTTATACTCTTCTTTATATTAGAACTAGGGTGTGTATGTTTTGTAAGTAAGCCTATGAATATGTAGAGAAATAAAGAATAAGTACAGAAAATCATGTGAATGTTCATTGAAGATGAGCCAGCAGAGAACCTAAGAATGAGTAGAGGAAATCGTTTGCGAATGTATAGTGAAACAAAAAATGAGTGGGGGGAAAATTCGTATGAATGTTTATGTAAGAAGAATGTGTAGCGAAGATCGTGTGAATGTTAATGGAAGCAAAGAATGTGCAGAGAAAGTCGTGTGAATGTTAACAGAGCATGAACCTGCAGGGGGAACAAAGAATGAGTAGAGGAAATCATGTAAGCGTATAGTGAAACAAAGAATGAGGGGGAAAGTCGTATGAATGTTTATGTAAGAAGAATGTGTGGCGAAAATCATGTGAATGTTAATGGAAGCAAAGAATGTGCGGAGAAAGTCATGTGAATGTTAACAGAGCATGAACCTGTAGGGGAACAAAGAATGAGTAGAGGAAATCATGTGAGTGTATAGTGAAACAAAGAATGAGGGGGGGGGGGAAATCGTATGAATGTTTATGTAAGAAGAATGTGTGGCGAAAATCATGTGAACTGAAGAAGAGTATGCAGTGAAATCCATGTGAATGTAAAGCACAGATTAGAAAATATGATGCTCCTTGTAACGAATCGTCTTTCATGTACTGTAACGTTTAAACAAAATTAAATGTATTGTAAAAGCCAACAGTGATTTTGTATAGTTATGTAGCACTCACCTTGCATTGCCCCGTTTTGATATGTGCTGAATGTGTAGACGGCCTGCAGCTCACGTTGCTTTTAAAGCTCTTTAAACCTTGAATGTAAAGTTAATAAGTACACAGCAGTTCTAACATGGGCAGATATCTGTTTATATAGGGATCTAAACCCCCTCCAGCCGATGCCGGCACGTCGTCATGGCTGTGATGCTTACACTCACGTGATTATTGCAGCCAATGACATCATCTCTTGCTGCGCATGCGCAGAGGCTCTCAGCACTTCTATCCCTACTTGTTTCACTTCCTCTCGCTCTCTCTCTCCCTCTCTCGCTCTCTCTCACACAGAGTACATCCATAATGTCGTTACACAAAGCTGCATACAGTTAAAGCATCAATCTAAGTGATGTATTCTAGAGTACAGAGGAAAATCAGTGAAGTCTTTGAAAGATCGGGATTCGAACTAGTGGCAACTGATTGGAAATTATATACAGCATTAATTGTTCATTGCATGAGCTATCAAACATGCCTTCGTTCACGGCTCTATCTCTGCCTGTTTCTGCGATAATTGAGATTTAAACTTAAGGATCGAACCCTGGGCGTAAAGTACCCGAATATACACCCGCAAGATATTATCTGATGACATAAACGTAATAGGTTTATTTGGTGCATTTGTCTTAATTATTTACTATGTTATTAAATTTATAAGTAAACTTCATTGAATCGGTATTCGAACTCAGAACGCCAGAAACAAAATTATTTATAATATTAGTTTGATGTGTTGAAAAGACTTGTATGCACTTGCAACATTGATCTAAGTGATATATTCTAGTGTACACTGTAAAATTAAGGAAGTCACTGAAAAATCAGGATTCGAACTAGGGACAACTGATTGGAAATTATATAAGGCATTAATTGCCCATCATAGGAGCTAACAATCATGCTTTGGCCCGCTCCTCTATCACTGTTAGTTTCCGAGATAATTGAGATTTTAAAATTAAGGATCGAGCCCATGACACCTGGTACTCTAATATACATGCACAAGAAAGGAACTAATGACCTAAAAGTAATAAAGTTTATTTACTGTCTTTATTTTAATTAGTTTTGGAGTTATTAGAAGATGAATATGTAATCCCTCCTAGGATTCGAACCCCTGCATCCAGACCTGTTTCGAACAATTCGTAAATGACGTGTCGCATCCCGAGCTATAATTAGTTTTTATTGCATCATTTTGTCTCTTTTCATAAAGGACATGCTCGTGAGTTGGCGTGTGCGTGTGTGGGTTGGCGCTGTTGGGTGTAAGTGAACAGGCATATGTGCCTGCGTGTGTGTATGTGTGTGTGGTCGTGTTCGTACGTGCAAGTGTAACGGTGTATGCATGTACGTGAGTGTGTGTGCGTGTATGTGTGTGTGTATTCGTGTGTGTCCATGTATATGTATGTGAGAGTGTAAGAGCACTGGTGTATGTATGTATACGCATGAGGTGCGTGAATGCGTGTGTGTGTGTAGTGGTGAATGTATGTGTATGTGTGTGTGTCCATGTATATGTATGTGTGTAAGAGCACTGGTGTATGTATGTATACGCATGAGTTGTGTGAATGCGTGTATGTGTGTGTACTATTGTATGTATGTGAGTGTGTGTGCGTGTGTGTGCATGCGTGCACCTGTGTATGTTTGCTGATGTGTGTACAAGTGCTCGTGTATATGCGAACGCCTGAATGTGTACAAGTCGTGGAGAAAGAAAGAGATAGATAGAAAGAAAAAGAGAGGAGAAGAAGAAAGAATGGTGTATAGGCATCGGGATATCTAAGTATGCATCAGGGTTTAATATAAATAATTATAGTTGTTAAATGCAATTTTAATCTGAGCACCCCTTGCTTCAATATTTTAATAGTTATTATAGCGTTTCGCAGGGCAGGATTCGAACTATGGACCTCTGGTTCCTAAGAATACAGTTCGTTAAACATTGTAATGTTGTATAAATTAAATTATATTTCTTAAATACGTTTTAATCTGACCGCGCAATACTCACATAGTTTAATATTTATTAAGCATTAGAGATTCGCTGGGTAAGATTCGATCTAGAACACCCTGAACACCCTTTTATTAATCATTGTAATGATATATAAAAATTAAATTATATTTGTTAAATGCGTTTTAATCTGACCTTGCATAGTTTAATATTTATTAAGCATTAGAGCTTCATTGGGTAAGATTCGAACTAGGGCCCCTCTGAACGGTCTTTCATTAGTTAGGGTAATAATGTATAAAAATTAAATTATATTTGTTAAATACATTTTTTAATCTGGTGGTGCATAGTTTAATAGTTATTACGCATTAGATTTTCACTTGGTAAGATTCGAGCTAGAATTTTCTGAACGCCTTTTTATTAATTAGGGTGATGATATAATAATATCAATCATTAATTTCTCATTAGCAATAAACTTTTGATTACAGTAAGAATCGAACACCGATCTATGGATATCCACGCAGAGGTTTAATGCATGTAATGAAATGTATATTAGGTGCTTTTTCAGAGTCCCTGCCTGAAATAAACCAAACAGAATGCTTGTTAACTATGCTCGGGTATATTCGTAGGATGTCGTAAAACATCGGAGAGAACAGTCCCTCAGGCAAAATCATGATGGCCGACTATGATGTTTTTACGCAGAGTTGGTAAACAAGTTTCTCTCTCTTTCACACAAACAAGGACAGGCCGAGTTTAAAGCATCCCTCGAATTCTTTTGTTAAGGTACCAGGTGGTCAAACAATGGAAAAGGTCAGGCTTTGTTATGGAGTAGTGGGATGGGAACGCCGCAGGTGTCTTTCTAAACTAGTCTTGCCCAAGACAATAGAAAGGCACACACAATAGAATCTCTTACACAATGGAAAGGGTCAGGCTTTGTTATTGGGTTGTGGAATGAGTATGCCAGATGGTCTTTCTAAAGAATGCTTGCCCCGGGACAATAGAAAGGCACACACAATAGAATCTCTTACACAATGGAAAGGGACCGGCTTTGTTATGGAGGTAGTGGAATGAGAAATAAAGGCTTGCACCAGACAATAGAACTTGTTTCTCTGTTAATTGGCTTAGGTTCTCTTTGTCACAACCCTAATTCATCATGGGCTTTGTTCATTTTGACATCTGAAGGGTAAGCATTTTTCTTTTGTTAAAAGCTAGTGGAGTGAGCATGCCACGTGTTCGACAAACAATAGGAGTGGAGTGGGTAACTGCAACAGTGCAGAAGTGGCCGGTGTGGAATGGGTAGGAAAACATCTCGCCTTTGTTACAGAACCTTAAATTTATGACCCCTTTGTTCGTTTTGACAGTTGATTGACAGCCTTAATTACTTAACTGTCAAGCTTCCATTGTGCTCAACAAGATTTACGACCGCAGCTGCAACTAAAACTACCAAGGAGTTGGGGGTGGGGTGGGGGAGGGGAGGGACTAATTAGCATATTAATTGAAATTCCATGCATATTAAGTGGCCGTAAACCCGCAATTCTATACTACTCACATGGAATATATAATCAACCATTGTTTCATGTTTGTATCTTGAGATTTCTTTCAAGTATGATAGAAACACGTGATAAAGGCTGAGTTGAAGACAGTGTTATATAAATATGGAAACCATACTGAAGACAAGAAAGCTATTGCTGCAATATCAAGAATATGCTACTTTTTCTGCTCCCAAGTTCACGAAACACATTATAATTTTATTGGCTAATATATAAAAGAAAATCTTAACTTTTGCTTTGGTTATTTTTCTTTCTGTCTTTATTTTTTAGGTATTTCTTCCTGAATAGCCAACAGCTACCGAAAAAGCTTACTCTGTAGATGAAGTCCACTTCAAATTTCGGTCAATGATTCAGGTATTTTTATTTTGCATGCAAAGATCATGGTTTGAGTGTGTTAGTTAAATTACTCCTCTTTGTATCTTTAACATAAAAACATATATATGCACATCGCAAAGTTATAATCAGAATGACGACTTTCAATAGGAAACATTTATAGGCTCAGAAGCAGCTAAAAATATCCTTGTCGAAGTTCTACATGTATGAACAGACTACGTGGAACAAATTGGAAAGACAACTAGTAAATACAATAATAGTGGGATAATTTTTTGTTACTTTATCATTCAAAACGTATAGTTGAAAGCTTTTATTGTTCTGCTATGAAATAATTAGGTCGCAAAATCGAACATACTGCTCGTTTGCAGAACCTATATATAGACATTTGTTTAAATTAAACATTGAATTTGGTAGAGTATAACATTTAGGACAATGTATATCCAAAATCTTAAAATACGTATTAGATTTCGATATTCACACTTGATAACAAACATTAATATACTTGAGTATTAGTTCCAAATATTCTCTTAGATATAAATCAGTTATAAATGTTACTGAAAGGGTTGTACATATAAAACTTTTTAAGTATTACTTACAACTTTTTTATATATGATAACTAAAAGGAAAGCCAAAGGCCCAACCGCGCCACATTTGGCGTGTGCAGATAACCCTTTGTGCGTTAAAAGAGTTGCAGAACTCAACGGGGCAATTGCATGTAAACACAGGCCAGTGGGTAACTGGCGCATTAATACTCTAGAAACTACTACTACTACTACTACTACTACTACTACTACTACTACTACTACTACTACTACTACTACTACTACTACTACTACTACTACTACTACTACTACTACTACTACTACTTATACCACCACTATTACTAGCACTTCTACTACTACAACTTATACCACCACTATTACTAGTATTACTACTACTACTACTACTACTACTAATACTAATACTACTACTACCACTACTACTACTACCACCACCACCACCAGTACTTCTCGAAAACGTTCATATGGATATACGGAGACCGTTGGAACATCCTATGAATCAATGGGGACAAAATTTCGAAACCTATTCAATGAGACTGCAGCGTACAGCTTCGGCACTCCTCTAAGCTGAGGATCGCAGGTTCGAGTCCCGACTTGGGCATGGGGTTTGTATCTGCGTGTTGTGTAAGAGTAATTGCCGTAATAAGCGGTATACAAAAACACAGAGAAAACCCGGTTTTAATAAACCGGAAAAAACACAGGATCATTAAAAAGAAAAAGAAAAAAGTGAAATGATGATGACGATGATGATACTAATAACAATAAAAATAACATTTATAATACGCGTAAAATTGGCAGTGAAACACTGCGTGCTTCCGTATTTGTTGCTTATAGTCCGTAATGATAGACAAGAACAGCGTAAACAAAATTTAAACAAAAATTACTATGGGCGGATACAGATAGGTCAATTAAAGCGTTTGTAATTATTTGTCAGTCTAAAAAGTGAGTTTAATCCCTCGAAAGTAAAGCCTGTGTAACTTATTTGGAAAGTATTCTATGATCTTTTCGGTCTATTTTTGCGTATCAACCCGGACTATAGACTCTACTACAAGCTTGGAAAGTGTGTCTCCATGAGCGCCATCGACTCATCACCTTTACTTATAATGCAAGAGGAGGAGAACGGTGCTCGGCTGGCCCGTAGCTAAGTGGTAGACCACTTGCCTGCTTGCGAGGGGTCCAGGGTTCGATTCCCTGATGGGAATGGGAATTGGTTCTCTAGCCAAGATTATTCTCTATTCTCCCCAGAGTTTGGAAGTATGAATGTGTGTGTGAGATATAATAAGTAAAACCCAAAGTTCACTACATACCCAAAGATGAGCGAATACGAGTTAACACCAATGCGCATAGGCAATAATATGCTCCAATGGAAAGGTCGCCGACAACATCATTGTGGTTAAAGCTGAGGTATAAGTAGAACTTTAAAAAAAGACGAAGCTCACTTATGTTAAATCGCCAGCTCCCCACAGACCTCCCCGTACTGAACCCTTCAACTACCGCGGTGCGGGCACTGTCAACTCTGAGCACTCGTGGCACTTCTGACGTTACTAGAAGTACGCTGGGGCAAATGACCGAGTCCAACCCGTGAGGGTGTTACTTAGATTGGGTTGGACTCGGCGGAGAAGTGGTTTCCGATACTCATGGGAGATTGGGTACATCTGGGCGGTTTTCCGGCCCTCCGGTACCGCCCTGGAGAGGCGGTAGAAGGCCTGCTAGTGGGCTGTCGTCCCACCGAGGTTGTTCGGTAGTCTTCCCCTTTGAGGTTTGACGCGCGTAAGTGGCGTATCCACTTCCTACCTGTAATGAGGGGGGGCGGTTAAGATTTTTAGGTGCCGACCCACTGGATAAGACTTCGGAGGTGGGAGAGCCACTCGGATGACACCCTCCAATCTGGGTTCAGCGGGAGCTGTTGCCATTGGGGTTCTTACTTCCCCACTAACGTGTGTTTACTTGAAATTGTCCCTGCAGCTCTTTTAACGCACGAAGGGATGGCTACACACTTGGAATACGGCGCGGGTGGGCATCTTGTGTATCCACACATGCCATCCTTAGTTGAAGTTAGTTTATACCGATAGCGGGGATGTCAAAGTGTTTGCCTAAGCAGAACTGCAAAAGGGGGTCCATACCGACAGAGAGGAGACTGCTAAATGAAAGACCATTGCTTGAAAACGAACACTTTAGCTGATATTACTGGCCCCAGAACTCATTCGGCAGGGAAACTGCCTGCTATATGATATGTTCCGGGATCGATTTCCGACTGGGCTCCAAAAAGTTCCCTTTAAACAAAAATTTTTTACGCTATGTATGAGTCTGGTGTTTTAATATGAGCGTACCTATGCATGTGAGTGTGTGTGTACGGGAGTCTTATCAGTTATTTAAAAAGCAATTCGCTCATTAACAAGAATTCAGGATGCCCACTTGATACAAATCTGAGCACACGTGTTAAGTCATTTTGCTCCACGACAATTAATCTACAGTCAGTACAGTATAATGACACCAATTGGTGCCGTAAAGTTAACAAGATTGAACAAAATTCTATTTTTATTATACTTATACACCCTTAATGGTGCTTTCGAATTAAAGTATTTTCCATTAGTGCATTATTCGCAACAAACATGTGCAAAAACATGCCCGCCTTGGTGCGCGCATTGATGTAAGGGTCTCTCAGGCCCACTTTTACTGAAATGACTTATCATTTCTTATATTATTTCTGTACGACAAAAATAACAGAAAAAAAGAAAAGAAACGTGGGCAGAACACAGATGCCGCGTCTGAAAATGTACAGAATACAGCCTTTGAGCCTCACCTGCATTTTGGCTTGTCTCAACACACATCGTAACCATTACTGTGTGTTCATTGTTGGTGAACATTACCTTTGTCTGAGTGACCTGGCTCGAACTGCATGCAGGCGACCACCAAACAACACAATATGAGTACAAAACGACCACGTAAACACCTGCAGACAACAGCACTACCTCAGTGACCTTTCACTTTGTGCCTGCACTGCCCCTTTGAACACCATTAATGCGGCAACTTCTTTTGCGCCTATGCAACGGGAAACATGAAACTGCAAAGGTGGGCTTTTTGGGCCACTTGGTATATATAATCAAGTTATAAGAAACATGACTTTTATAGTTCTTTCGATCTCTTCTTAGTACTCTTTGATTTACAAGGGACTATTGAGCATTATAATAGCATACCTTTAACGTTTCTTTTATTACTTACATGGTGCCCTAATTTTCTGGAATATTTAAAATAAACTTGTTCGCAATATCATGAGTATGAAATAGCTTAATAGTTAACACGGATTTAATTACACGCGGAAATTTTATAGAGGGAAGGTCAATAAGGATCACAACTACAGCTGGTAGAATTGATCAAAGGATTTCTAAATATTAACCATATGTGAAGTATTAACAGGGTAAAACATACTATTAGATAGTAAGTCGTTATCAAATGTATAATTCAGAACAGTAAACCTAAATGTTTTACATATAGCTGGAATTAAAAATCTACAAATTAAAGCACTATATCAATATGCAACATACAAAATAAACACACAAAATCACAGCGTTTAATATATGTTCACCTAACTGTACGATTACTTTGCCTTTAGCACAACTTAAAACGAAATATAACAGCCATAACCAATTTCTATGAACCCATTACGTTTGAAGCGCTGTGAGTGAAATGACTATTTGGGAATTCTTCATTATCCAATTAATGCGTCCGTGATATAAACCAGGGGTTAACAACTGCAAGACCAACCCATAAATCAGATTGCACTAAACAAAATTTTCTATTAGATAAAGGGTAAAAACTAACGATTTTAATGGAGGCTAATTTCACCTATTGGTAGACTATTACCAACACTGATTAATCGCATAACCTTAGTGTGACAGATTATCTTTCCCGGTGACGATTTCAACCTACCTCCTTTCCGATTGCACAGTCGCTTAATGCAATATCAATACAAGCGATATTTCTATTTCGATCTGGGCTACTGTAAGCTTTAAATTAAAACCCAGTGTAAATTTGTATTCCTGGGATTGGATATGTTTGTCCATTCTCAATGTTAACTTAAAATATATATTAGTCTTTCTATGCTCACTGAGTTTGAGTTAAGCAAAGAGAGTGTTTCAATCAAACGTTTGTTTTATGGTTAAATCATTTTCATGATTCCTGGGCTTGCAATCATTATAAAAGATTACTCCGAAGCTCAGTTTAAAACTCCAAGGTACCCAATCTAATGAAGTGTTTGGACCACCAAAGCGGCAGTTTAAGAAACGTAATAAGTTTCGTCTGAATTAAAAGAAATGATTCATTTCCTAATTTTAATACTTATACTTCATGTTACAAGGAGTAAACTTACAATTGGTCGTAGTTCTATGAGAAATGTATGCTAAAGGAAATCTAATACATACGTCGTGTCAATTTTTACTTTCTCTACTACGTATAGTAAGTAGGGGTAGTATTGCATTCCACCCAAAAATTCGATACCGAGATTTCGCCGGAAATACATGTTTTGAGACCTCCTGAATCCAAAAAAAGCATTTTTGGAAACATGTCTGTGTGTCTGTGTGTGTGTGTGTGTCTGTGTGTGTGTCTGTGAACAGCATAACTCAAAAACGAACAGTCGGATAAGCACCAAACTTGGTATTTAGGTTCAGTATCTTCTAGAGATGCGACACGAAGGTTTTCAAGAAAATCCCTCTATGCCAGACTACCCTTTACATGGAAGAGTTTTCGAAAATTTTAATTTTCTCAAAAATGGCTCCAACGATTTTGATGAAAATATCATATGTTTAAGATAATGTCATGAGAAATGAAATGTATATCTCGAATTTTCTGGGAATGTCTCCAAAAGTGTTCTTCATTGTGAACGACTTTTGCATAACTGGTAAACCATAAGAGATAGACAAAATTTTACTACACAAAGAATGTAGATCGCGTTAAAATACACAACTTATGTCATATACATTTCTTTTGTAGAGTGAACCGTTTTCGAGATATTGCTTGTTATTTCCTTAAATTTTCCAATACTTATACTTTTTCTCAAATGCGTTATTCATTTTTTTATGTCCTGGACATGCAAAGAGAATGGAATGCGGCACATAGCAACCAGCGTTAAAATATTTGACTATCGCTTAAAAGCTACCATATTTCCCTTGCATCTACAAGAAAATTACCAATAAGATTGACATCTCGATATCTCGATAACATGAAGCATATGGAGAATAGGTGTTTGTAAAATTAGATTGTACAGGAGTAGAGAAAGTCATGTGAGTGTAACACATCAGATTTTTTATTTCGAATTCTTGGAGGATTTTAGAATTTAATCTGCCCCTCAAGGCGTTATTTAGATCAAGAAAAACAGGTTTTCAAATGAACTGTACCTGGTTTTACAGGTTCTGTACACGGCATCAGTTAAAGGAATAAAATATTACTTCGAATCATAAAACTTTAGATTGTGGGTGTTTACGTATACCATACATAGACTTTATTCAAGATATATAATTTATTGATGAAATATTATTTATTAAATTCAACTATAAAATCAATTTGTTTGCTTTGTGATGCAACACGGTAGAACCATACAAATTATTTGCAAAACTGTAGACGATACACATCAGGCAAAAATGCATCCTTTTTTCCCGCGAGCTTTGGAAATAGTATAAAAGAATTAGTACTTCGTAACGTTCAGTTTTCCATTTTCATGAACACGTGAAGCACTGAACTATTGAACAGGGCGAGAAGATATCCCCTAACTAATCTGATATTCGCAATCGATAAACCGAAGACCTGAATTCTGAATCAGTTTGATTAAACACATTCGAGCGGCGGGCTCTCCATCATAAGCCGTCCAATCGCTCCATCACCATCCGAATGAAATAACGGCTCCAATTTCATTAGAATCGCAGAAACCGTTTTTCCCATCCGCTCAGGAAAAATAATATGAATAGCAAACTCACATTTTCTATGCCTGCCAACATTTCACCATTTAAACCAAGCGACTTCGTACTAACGTTGTGGCGCGCTTCTATTACGGAATGTGTTACTCAGCCTTGCAATATTTCCGACTTTGACTAAAAAAAAAGCTCATTGGAAAAGAAGCATTGATTACTGTTAGTCCTCTACCTCAAGCCAATTAAGAAGCTTATATGACCTAAACCTTCTTCTTCTTTTTCTATTGGGCAAGTTCTTGAACCTTTGCTTAATTTGTACGTAACACTAGTATAAAACATCTAATTGAACCTTTATAAGAAGTTAACCTATTAACACGGAAATATTAAAAACAAATTATGTGTTGCAAACGCATGAATTTTTCTACTCTGTCTTCTATAAACTATTATTACAAAACTTATTCGTCTATCGAGGTAAATCTTAATTGCACTTTTATGCATTTTGTTGTAGTTTTAAGAAGAATACAGTAGACTAAAGCTATTGTTATGTGAAACCAATATTAAAGGATATCTCGGAAATGGCTGATTCAATAAAAAAGTGAGTTGAAATAAATTGTGTGTTTTAAAGAGAACTACATTGTTTTAGTTAGATTTTGTCTATCTCTTAATGTTTACAAGTTATAGGAAGTTATATATACTAATTTCTAATAAAGGGAATTCGCAGGCTTTTCGCAGAAAAATACAGATATAGATTTTATTTGTCATCTAGATATCTTAAACATATCTTGTTTTAAACAAAATCATTAATCATTTTCAAAAAAGTAAAAAAATTCTAAAGACGTTCAATGTAAAATGTAGTTTCAAATGATGGATTTTCTTGAAAAACCTCGTGTCGAAAATACTGAAAATAAGTACCAAGTTTGGTACTTATCTCACTTTAGATTTTTGAGTTATCTTCAGACACAGACGCGCACACGCGCACACACACACACACACACACACAAAGTAACCTTTTCTAAAAATGCTGCTCTTGTATTCAGAAGGCCTCAAAAAATGTGTTTCTGGTGAAATCTCGGTATCGAATTTTTAGTGGAGCAGTATCTTCTCTACCTACTAGGTAGGTGGTAGACAAAGTAAAAAATATAAGGTTTGAAAATTCAAACCAATACAAAAGGATATATTAGAAATGGTTAAAGCACATAAATATTTATTTTACTGAAGTAGTATGGTTGAACAAGATGCACAATTTTTTTCAGTAGGATTCTGTCAATCTCTTGTGGTACAGCAATTATACAGGAGTCATTCAGAATTAAGAGCCTTTCAAATGCTATTTAAAGAAAAATTAAGATACACATTTCATTTGTCATGAAAATATCTTAAATAAATGGTGTTTTAATGAAAACCGCTCCAGGCTTTTTTGAGAAAATTAAAAACACACAAAGGTTT
Organism: Deroplatys truncata; assembly: GCA_030765065.1. Classification (NCBI taxonomy): domain Eukaryota; kingdom Metazoa; phylum Arthropoda; class Insecta; order Mantodea; family Mantidae; genus Deroplatys; species Deroplatys truncata. The sequence goes on from CM060977.1 coordinate 181,076,089, forward strand.
CCATATACACATTAATATTATAAACAGATAAAGTGGCTGTGGGGTGGTCTCAAAAACCACTCAATCGATTTACCGATTTAGATAATTTTTTCACCATTGAAAGGCCCTGTTATTTCCACAGATATGGTCTATAAAATAACTTCTATGTTCATTTCATAAATTACTTAAATATTAAAAATGGTTAGCAAAGTCCTTCTACTGAATACAAATACATGATACTTATAAATTAATGCAAATAAGCCTCTGACTTCTAGCTGAGATTGCATTGGAATATATTTAGTTGTTGTGCATGTGAAATAAGACGAATGTTTCATTTCAAGCAATAATGTAGATAGTTGTGGTTTAGCAACTGAGACAGTAAAACAAAAGAGAATCGAATGTGCTTATAACGTTACGATTCGCATGCGATACTTTTCCAACATATTTTAAAAACCCTCAAGTAAGAAACGTTTGCTTTTTTTCCTTAGTATGTTAAAATCAAGATCGTTGGAAGGGCATGTTAAATAATTATATAAACAGAGGAAACTGTGTCCAGCTAGCACTATAAACTAGTCAACTAGTCTTTTATAATTAATAATCCGGATGGTTGCAGACTATGCGCTTTTTACAAAGAGAGAACTTCGTGGCCTGGGAGTGGGGAATTTTCATGTTGCCCAGTTTCACCTCTATTTTTCCATATGTAGCCTGGTGCTATCAAATAACTATTGGAGCAAAGAGAAGGTACAAAGGTTTAAAATATCATCTACTTTGATTATCTAAGAAATTACTGGACAACTCCGAATAGTGACTGCTTCACCGCCAAAGGATGCTTATACACTATGCAGTATTTCCAGAAACTGGAAGACTGTCGAGGGGAGGTTAAGGAAGTCCAACTTCCGCCCATGTTTCACGTAGTTTTGCGTCAATATCACGGGATTTTCATCTGTTTATATGAATAGCCGGGGCTGTACGAAATTACAATTATAAGGGTAAAGGGGAGTATTCAAAATAACAATCTTCTAGATTATTGTAGAATTTTACATGAAGATTGGGGAAGTTAAATTGAATTAATGATCGCATCATTCGAGCTTCAAGTGCTACCGTGCAACTTCGGGCAACCTGCTAATAAAGGATAATTTGTGTTGTAGTTTGTGTTCAGTTACAATGTTCACAGTAAGACACACACACACACACACACACACACACACACACACACACACACACACACACACACTCAGAGACCTTTTTCTAATTCGTAATGGTTGTTTTGAACTCCGGGAGCTCAAAGCATATATTTTCGTTCATATTTCGGTATACAATTTTTTTACATGAAATGCATTTTTTCCTCTGCATACTACGGGCAAGAGTTAAAGAGAGTAATTACGTATGTAATGTTTGTCATGTTAATGTGTTGTGTCTGTCAGTAGCATAATATTAATACATAGCGTTAGGTAAGCACCAAACTTGGTATTTAAGTTCAGTATTTTCCAAAGATGCGACGGTAAGTTTTCAATAAAATCTCCCCAATTGAAATCACCATTCATATTAAAAAGTTTCGATACCTTAGCTTTTCTCAAAATACGCCGTAATGATTTTGTTTCAAATGCCGTATACTTGAGATGTGAATAGCTTGTTAAGGCCTCTTCATTCAAAAGGAATTTTATATTATCTTGTATAATGGGTGCAAAATAACAGGTAAATTAAAACTTTATACTAAAATGTTTATATATATAAATATATATAAATAAAGGAATTTTTTTTATGAAATGCGCTTTTTATGGTTTCAGGCATTTCCATTAGTATTGGCTTGAAATTTTCAATTTTTCTGTCACTTTTTAAACTGGTGTTGCTGTTGTATTATTTCTCGTGGAAAGACTATGGAACGTTAAGACCACCATATTGTGTCCTGCTTTTAAACATCTGACTATCGATTAGGTTTCCTTTCTTCCCCTTCTACCTACTAAGCAATATGTAATGAAACTATTTCTGCAAATGTTTATCTCCATTAACATGAAGGAGATAGAAAAATGTGTTTTCGTAGGAATACTTTGTAGAAGCTATATAAATATAAACGATATTATGTAGAGAAAAATAATATGAATGTAACTCATCAGAATTTTAGAAACAGCATAACTCAAACGGAAAGTCAGATAAATACAAACCCTGTATTTAAGTTCAGTACCTTGCAAAGATGCCACACGAAGACCTTCAAGGAGTTCCCTCTACTCCAAACTATCTTTTAAGTAGTAAATTTTCGTATTTTTATTTTTCTCAAAATGACTGTAAGGATTATAATTAACAAATATATTTCAGACATGACAAATAAAATGTGTACCTTGAATTCTCTGTGAATCCTTCTTCATTTGGAAAGAATGCTATGTTATTGTATATAACTGGTAAACCAACCATAAGAGACAGACAAAAACATACTTCACAAGAAATCTAGATATATTTACTATACACAATTAGTTTTAAATACATTTTTTGTTTCATTAGGCTTTTTCAGAGATCCGTAAATATTAGCTTTAACTTTTCAATAATATTTAAATTTTTAAAAGTGAGTCGATTCTCAGTTGTCTTTCGGATAGCATGAAAAGAGTATGGGATTTCAAGGCCAGAATGTAGCTTTTAAATATTTATGTATCGATTAGGTTTCCCTTGTACCTACAACGAAATGTTTAATGAAGCTATATCCACCTATTCTCGATCAACATCAAGCAAATAGAAATTACGTAAGAATAGTTTAAAAATATATGATAGTGGGTAAAGGAAGCCGTATGAATGTAACACATCAGATTTTTGTGTGGCCACGAATATATTTTAAATTAATGAAAATGACTCAGAATTAACGTTTGAATCAAAATCACCCGATTGAGAAAATTAAATAAAGTTTTTCATCATATGAGTAGGCTTTGGAGTTACAAATTATACGAAAAAGTTAAAAACGCTTTAATGAAATACAAGTTTTGGGATTTATCTGACCTTTCCTTTTTAGTTATGCCGGTCTGTAATCCCACGCGCACGAACATACCTGATTTGAAAAAAGAATGTTTATGGGTTTACGGGTGAGATTTACTTCTATTATGAAAACCTTTTGATACCGAATTTTTGGGAAGAATAAAAATATTTCTTCTATGCAATGCATAAGGTCGAGAAAGAAATTAGAATAAAGTAAAAGGTTTCCTAAAGAAAGTCATTGTTTTAATTTGACAATAAAATGGCTTGCATATCACTGATTGAAAGTATCAAAGATATTGTGCTTGTGGGTAATAATTATTCTTATAGTTAATATACAATTTACACCTATTTCAGTTCCCCTAGAGCTTATTAAGTGCAATTTGTATAAAAATAGGCTGCAACACATGCCTGTTTAGTAAATGAGCACTAAGTACAATATCCAACACTACTGAACCCTTCTGCAGTCTCATAATACCAAAACATATGGGACATCCTTATGGAGTTGTTTGTATAGAACTAGACCGTGCCACTTCTTTTTGCACACGTATACGCAGCAAATTTCAAAAGTTTACTGAATCTCTTGTCTCATTTTAAGCTTAAAACGCAACACTCCATTCGATAAAAGTGTATGGAATGATAGAGTGCTTGTTTTCTCAGTTATTTCGTTTCTTTTTAAACGCTGTTTATTCACATTTCTGTATTGCTGGATTTGAAAGGATGCAGAGAACCTTGCTTTTATCGTTTTCATTCATCCTACTTCCAAAGAAACACAGTTAATAAGATGCTTTGAACTCTCTTTGCCTTTTAATCATCTTCTTGTGCTCAGCGTTGAGCAAAATTTAATTGGAATGTTAGCATAAAATGAAAGAGCAAGATAAACATGCACTTGTTCATGTTCTGTTTGGGAAATATCTATTGTTTTCCATTGGCCTTAATTCAGTTCCGTCATCATATAAAACAGAAGTGTATGCTGAAGACATTCTTGTTTCTTTCTTAGGCACCCTTAAATTAAAACTGAATTCCAACCTGTAAAGAACCTACCCGCTAACTTCACAACTCATGCAACATACCTTTAGTAATTTATTGCATAAGTGAAAAACAATTTTAATATTTTCCATGATCTTCCAATGCCATTATTCCATTATGGTTTACGGTTTAATATACTTACATCTTGCGTTATTCTTAGTCCTCGGATCTTACACATATGATGATGACCTTTAATCTCGTATTTAGGTGTAAGGATCGGCGTAATGAAAATTATCCTTTTCAATGACGTTGGTGTTATATTCAAATTAATAATGAATCAACAAGAAAGAAATGTCCTTGCACCATTGAGTTTAAGTTATATTCTTCCATTTCTTTCGCAGTTCTAAGCCTCTGGTAAGCTAATAGAAACAGGTAACCTTAAAGGAGAAACGTTGGGCTTCAGAAGAGGATTCAGTATTTGAATAGCTGTGTTTATGCCAGTAACACCTAAGTTGAGATGTTACAAAAAACAAGAAAGGTAACAGATATTCGTTTTACAGTGTAAACTGGTTTGAGCACATTTAAAGTGCTAATAAATTCTGAAACATTGATAAATAGGTGAAAATAATGAACGGGCCATTTTAATATTTCTTGTAATGATAAATACTTTACTCTAATCTATAAGCAACATTTTATAAATTGTACAATTTTGGCCGCAAACGCATACAATTATGCGCTTAATACAATCTGATGACATCGAAATGTCAATGCACTGCTTTAGAATGCTAAGCTTTGGCTAATTCGCTTTCTGTTCAATTTTCTTTACTTTCCTTCTTTTTATTCTTTCTTACCTTTATTTCTTTCGTGTTTTATGTTTACGTCTACGTACATCTAATATAAGAGGATGAATGAGCAATTAATGAAATGAACAGAAATGAATTTGGAAACTAAAGTCTTAATTCTGTGATAACCGCCCTAAGGAGCGATGATAGCTAGAGAAAAGAAGCAACTTATGCCAATATTGATTCTAAACCGGGTCCATCCCGTCGTTGATTCTATAAGCTTAGGTTAGAAACACAAAATCATGTTACTACAACGTAAAAATTATGTGTAATACAAGGTATGGTCGCTTTAGTAACAAATATTCCACTGCCTTACACAAACTTTAACAACATTATATATTCATGAATTGTTTTCAGTAGATTTATTAATGCTATAAGCATATTACAGTTTAGTCATACTCCTGTTTCCTTTTAGGTAGCAAAGTTTTAATGCCTTTATACTCATACAGTGTCGTGCATTAAAAGTGTTTCATTCCCCTAGATCTTTCCGTAACCATCTTCAGGTAACCACTCTGCCGTTATCAGGTCTCTATGTGACTGACCTGAAAAACAATTCAGGGGAATATAAACTAACTAATGTTTATAATCTATGTGGAAATGGGGTGGTTCGGATATCCCTCTATGAAAGAGATTGGCACACAAGGAAACGTTAAACCAATTACAAATAATTCCGCCTTCTAGAGGAAGCGGCGAAGAATCTTGAACTGAATGACGTTTACGTACATTATAGCTTTCATCAGCGACATAGAGGCGACAGTTAAGTTATCGCTGCTACTGCATAGCAATAACAAAACCGGCATTAAAAACGGTAATGTCGCATAAACATACAGGTTTAAGTTGTACTGTTCCTTTGTTGTACCCTTCGACTTACTTTTGGGGAGGTAAAGCACCCTCTAATCCAGTGGCTAGAATATTCTCGATTAACCTAGCTGGTCACACTGGTAAGCGGTGTAGCTAGATTTTGTCGGTGCCAACATAAACAACTCCGTTCCAATATGGGCCACATTTTATGCACATGAGTATACACATTCAAGTGGATGACCTCTTTCAAATGAAAAACTTCATTAATAATTATAAAATTTTATTTTTATATATGTCCTTAAATGACAATGTACATTTTGGAACCCTTCAACAAACTTGAAAACAAACGCTTTCAAAATAAGCTAAAGTTTATCATCTATTTCGGTTTAACGCAAACTCTGTTCATTGGAATTCCCATTATAGTACGTGCGACAGAATTTTAGATTTTTAATTGAGTATAATCAGTGGAATTAATGGGAATTATAACGATTTTAGAATCACTGCCAATAACGGTAGGTAAAACGTTATAACCAAAGCGTTGAATTGTTGGCGGCGACTCAGAATAAACGCAAGCTCTGAATCCCAAGAGGGTCAAATGGGCTGTAATCATGCGACTGCATGTCTGACTTAAAATGTGTGTATTGCCAAAATAAAATACATGAACATGATTTGAATCTGATTGTATTAAATTGGTACACTTAATATTGTTTCACCTTCTGATGCAACATTAAGATATTTCTCTCGAATATGGCTTCACAGAGTTCTTATGAAGATAGATATTTATTGAAACACATTAAATGTCCATTGCCTTGTGTTATGTTATGTTTTCTTTGTAAAGATAAATTAAACATGGGTAAGGGATGTTTTCTGACAGAGTTGTACTGCATAATCGGAGTAATCAATATCTCTTTCAGGTTAAATTTCACTCACGTGAAATAAGCAAATTAGTTTCTGAAAATTAAATTACTCAATCCATGTTACAATAAAGCATACAAAAAACAACGTACTTATTGTTTCAAAGCATTTGTTAACGGCTTTCAGTCTTCGTGGTAACATCAAACATGTAATGACGTTGTTCTATATACGCCAGTCATAATATCTACCCCTATGATGGCCCACGGACTATGCAATCGTGGTCTACAGCAAATAAAAAATCTGATGTGTTACACTCACATGACTTTCTCTACTCTTGTGCAAACTATTTATACAAACGCTTATTCTCCATCTACTTCATGTTAATCGAGATAAACATTTGCAGAGTCTATCTTATTGCTAATTTTCTTGTAGCTGTAAGGGGAAAATATATTAACAAGCGCAACTTAGAAATACAGTAGCCTTTAAGCACATACATATCTCTTAATAGCTGGTGGCTAGGTGCAGCACCATTCCCATTCCCACAGATTAATACTCTTTGCATACCCAAGACAAAAAAAAATGAATAACGAATTCCCATTTGAGAAAATAAGTATTGAAAAATTTAAGGGAATAACAAGCAATATCTCGAAAATGGTTCACTCAACAACAAAAATGTATATGACATAAATTGTGTATTTTAACGCGATCTACATTGTTTGTGCAGTAAAATTTTGTCTATCTCTTATGGTTTACCAGTTATGCAAAAGTCGTTCACAATGAAGAATACTTTTGGAGACATTCCCAGAAAATTCAAGATATAAATTTTATTCGTCATACAAATATCTTAAACATATGATATTTTAATCAAAATCGTTAGAGCCATTTTTGAGAAAATTAAAATTTTCGAAAAATCTTCTATGTAAAGGGTACTCTGGGGTGGGGGGATTTTCTTGAAAACCTTCGTGTCGCATCCTTGGAAGATACTGAACCTAAATACCAAGTTTGGTGTTTATCCGACTGTTCGTTTCTGAGTTATGCTGTTCACAGACACACACACACACAGACACACACACACACACACAGACACACACACGGACATGTTTCCAAAAATGCTTTTTTGGATTCAGGGGGTCTCAAAACATGTATTTCCGGTGAAATCTCGGTATCGAATTTTTGGGTGGAATACAATACTTCCCCTACTTACTATATGTAGTAGAGAAAGTAAAAAGAATGGTAATTACAGTGTTAAAGTAAATGTGCCTGAATTGGCTAGAAATGTCACTGATTTTTGTTCTATGGGTATACTGGCTCCATTTTGTATTGTTTCAACTTATTGTATATTATAAATAATCATTTATTTGCTGATATTTACTATAATTGAAATGAGTTGCATTTCAGTCGATTGTGGAAGGTCTATAATATGGTAACGGGCGGAGATTTTCTAGCGATTTTTGCACTTCGGGTTTAAGATACAGAATTAAAACACAAAGTTTGCTCATTTATTTTCCAAATAGTGCAAAAGATATATTTTAAGAGATCCTATGAACTTTGCAGACCATAATCTAGGTCATAGGGAGCCAGGGAAATAGGGTGGAAAAAGGATTCTTAGCATAATTTGCTCGGGGCCAGGTGCTATAAAATATACCAATAACCAGCAAGTCATTTCATGCTTTTTTCCAGTCCTTGGGACGGGATAGCTTACACGTTTCAAATATTCCTAATGGTAGGAGGTTTCTTCTTGCTTAAAGCAGTAAATTTCCCTGCAGCGGCTGGTAAGCATTTCATTTAGGGAGGAAGCTAGGATGCTTGCGTGGAATTCCACTCGCAGTGAACGCCACGTAATTATAGTCTCTCTCTCTCTCTCTCTCTCTCTCTCTCTCTCTCTCTCCCCCCCCAGCTTACTTCTCGCCTTACCTCTTCCTCTCATGCCAATTCCGAAGTAAAAAAAAGTCGCTTACCTTTTTTTCTTACTTTTTACTTTGCCATTTTCCCATCTCCTCTTCCGCAATTTCTAGTGAACAGCGATAGAAGCCGTGATTTATACAATAATTACACAGTGCAAAGCGAGCAAATCGCTGTTTTGTATTTTATCCAGGCTTATGAGTCAACACAGAGGTATAATATTTATGGTTGCCAGGAAGGTGTTTGATTTAACGTAGGCAAAACGAAAACAAACTACGCCATTGGAAATATTATGTAAACCAGAGTTTGACAAAATAAACTAAAAAAGTCTAATCAAGGTAAATCTTTATAAAAGTTCGAGCTTCTTTTTTCCCAAAGTAATAATTTCTAACTGATATAAATGAAACAAAAGTTTGGATTTACAGAACCTTTAATATAAGATGTTTTATATTTTATAAATAATTATTGAACAATGACAGAGTTCCTTACTTTTTGAAGCATTCGCGCATGCACACACAAACACTACTCAAAATACTCGCGCTAACGCTCGCGCGTACACACTCATGCAGCAAGTATGAGAATTTTGAGAAGCAAATTCATAAACCAACACAGTAAAATATGATTACACTAGATATAATGTTATGCTCATATTCGGATAAGTGTATCTATGTAGTATTCAAACACTTTGTGTCATTGAGGTATATTTTTACGCCACTTTTGAATTGTAACTCCTCTAACTTCGAGTGAGTGGTATATAAACCTGTGGGATTTTTTAAAATATAATTTTCTAAATCCAAGTAATGGGTTTTTCAATTAAACGATACTAAATCTAATATATTAGCGCTTTTACTTATTTGGCGTACTAATATCGTTTAATGAAGGCAGATATTTAGAAGACACTGCTGAACCTCCAGTGCAGGTCCACAACACTATCCAAAGACATTAAATAAGACGAGAAAGAAAATAAAGTTCTAAGTCTTAAAAGTCTTCTTATTATGGCAGCAGTAGAAAAAAACACACACACAAGAAATAAAAAGAGGAAGAAGATAGAAGAAAGCAGAGTCAGCCAAAACCAACTACTAGAGAAAATTCGGCATATGCATTGAAAATTATTTTCGAAATATTGAAATAAGATATCAGTTCGTAAATTGAACCAAAGTAGACTGATAAACAATGTTTACAATACACTCCATAAGAAAGACGCGTTGGGAGACCAAGATTGCGATGAGGTATGGAGAAAAATTACACATTTACCATGGAGTAAAAACAAATGAATGATAGTAACTTTTTTTTTTTTTTTTTGCGTCCAGCCTTTACAAGGAAAATTAAACCATGCCTCTTCATAGTGTTCATCATGACATTCATTTTGCAGTTAATGCATTATGGCATCCTTTAACAAATAAAATAGTAGGAGATCTTAATAATTATGCGTTATGCAGTACAGCCGTTAAGGTTTTAGACAATACTGCACACAAACCGTTACATCGGTAGCCAGGTGTTTACACATAATTCATAGGATTTTAGTAAAAGTAAAAAAGTGTCATAATGACAAAATGTTTCTAAAGGTAATTTAGTATATATAAGTTACAGAGCGACACAAAGGAACCACCATAAACTGTGCTTTTGTTTCTTATGCCTTTTACTTTTTTAAGTGGCGGGGGTAGAAAGTAAGAATTTAAGCGTTACCTGGGATGTAATATTTTTTTTATCTATAGAACCCTCCTATGTGTCGTGAATTACTCAAGAAAGACTTACTACCAGTATTCGGCGAAAAATAAGCTATCACAAATCATAAAGGATACTAACAATAATACACAACATTAAATTCATCATAAAATATTAGTCACTTAGAGACTTTAGTTTCCTAATTTGTTTTCTTCTCCCCTTCCTCTGAGTTCAGCGAGCTTTTTTTTTTTTTTGCATTTATCTTCTCGCTTATAGGATGTTTATGTGAATTTATAAAATATATAAAGAGTAATAAAATAAGTATACCTAACGCAGTTTGAGAGAGCAAGCAGGGAGGCGAAATACGATCATCATAACCTGTTCGCCGCGAGGTTGACTGGTATAGGTGCATGCAGAACCCGTGTTTATTTGTAGATGAGAGCAGCCCATCGAAAGCGTACAGCTCGGCGTAACAAACATGCAACGCTTCTACAGATTTCCACTGCAATATAATATATGTGAGCGTAGCATACTTCTATATTATTTACGTGTTTACATCATTTATACGTATTTACAACACCATTTACAATCAGACGAATTAGTAAAATTACACAAATGTATTGAAAATCTAGTACATGATTCTTATAAAAACGGTATTCCGTTACAATATATAACGACGTGTATTTTTAAATATAAAAGTGAAATTCCCACTGTTTTCCCAAAAATATGCTTGAAGTACAAGAAATTTGGTTCAACATCCCACAGTGCTGTAGGTGCATATTTAAAATAAACACTATTGTCAACGTTATTGAAACCAAAATGCATGCTGTTTATTTTACACACTTATAGTCAGGAATCGAATCCTAAACAAATGAAACGTACATTTTTCTCCGACGCAGCACAAACAGATCCCCGTTTCTTTCACAGTTGCAATGCTTTTGAAGCCATGGCCTCCGTGACGTGATAAATGCAAGCAACAACTAAGGTATAATTCCTTAGCAGGCATAGCGTTGGCGTGACATCTTGAACATGCACAGTGGAGTTGTGATAGTCACACCACTGCCTGACACGACGTTTTGACTCCGCTGGTCCGAATAGCAGTATAGACGTGAAGCGCTGCCGCGTGTATGAATAAAATGTCATTCACAAATGCAGAAGACAGCTTCGAAATTGAGCTAGTGGGACAACGTCCTTGTGTTTATGACCTGGTTACAAAATCATATCATCAGAGAGTTCGGGCAGAAACATCATAACTAATAGCAAAGTGAGCCAAGGAATACGGCGTATTTAATAAAGCTTCCAGCTTTCACATGTTCGCTGAGCACGTTTTAAAAATATTGCCTTGAATTTATTGTTATAGAAAACCGGCTTTGTATTATGGGTGTAAAACGATTTCACATAATATAAGTTCCTAAAGTATATACATCCGGATTTTATTTTAATAGCTATAGGGTACACATTACAATAGTTCATTACATAAATTAATCTATGTTTTGTCTATTAAGTGTAAGTTTGCCTTACTTGTGTACATTAATACCTTTTTCAGTCAGCTATGGCAAACTGACATGTAATAGACAAAACTTATACTTTATGTAATTATTTTATTGTATCTTTTGCTCTTGAACTTCAGAATAAACTGAGCATACTCTTGAATATTCCGATATTTTCTGGGAAAATGTGGAAAGCAAGCTATCTTTGTTTACCAATGAGATTTTTTACCTATTGTAATAAAACATATAGCCACGAATGTATGCAAATACGTGGCGTTTGACCTTGAGATAGTCGCAAGGATCCTTCATATGGAGATTTGATTTTAGAAATGTAAAATGTTTTAACATTAAGAAAATTACACTCTTTAAGATTTAACAAGTCTCCCATATGCACATATCAAAGTTTCCTTTAGACGGAGAATTTATATATATTAAATCTCATAATTATGAGAAAATTTGACGATTTTAGTCGCACGTCTTTACGTGCTGACACTTTTAAGAGTGGTAATAAGAAGAAAGGCTATAAAACGGAACTACTTGAATAGCCATAGAAGTTCATAAAATGCAGTGTTATAGTATTGTTTTTGTCTCAATTCTTCCAAAACCCTCTCTAGGTAATAAGTAACAATAACACATAAAGTACAATATAAGTAAATAAAAGACTAATAAATAAGTAAAATAAACCATGAGCTGAATTCAAATTTGTAGATCGCACTGCAATGTGTCCTTGACCGAGACGGAATCTCATGATGTCAGTAGGGTTGTGACAGCTTTCCAGACAATAGGCAAACCTAGAAACAGAAAACTGTAACCTTATTGCTGGGGGAAAATTCCTCTTACACCTTTCTGTTCTCAGCAAGAAGTCTCATCTCTGTCTATAAACATCTCCAGCCAGTAGGACGAAGATCAGCTGTAAGAAAACACATTAAAAGTTGTCTAAAGAAAAGCGCTGCCTATAGGGAGTTGGAACAAATTCAAGATGCCGTGCAAAAACAAAATTAACACAAAAAAAAAAACGCTGGACCTCCTCTAATTGGTGAAGTCAAGATGAAAATGTACAATATAGATTTCGAATTAGAAGTGTATTCATACAACCCCATTTCCAATCTAAACATCCATCCCAGAGAAAAGCCTGCCCTATGTTCGTCACTCATGAGGAGGAGCTAACAGAGGACAATGATTATACGCAACTTTATTTAGGTTTTATGTCACCTACTTATTTGGGCCACTATCTTTGTATTAAAGTAATATAAGAATGTTTTGTTGTGTTCATTCAATTTAAGGATTATATAGCTTTGTATGCATGTTTAAAATAGCGCTCATAACCCAGTGTTTATGAATCTATAATTCATAATTAATACCTCACAAATAAATTAAGAAAATAAACATTATTGCAGTAGTGAACATTTTACATAACAACCGCAATTATGCACGTCTATATTTAATTACCTATAATTTAAATATTTGCAATAGTTTGCAATCCAACTCAAAGTTACCGCAAGTCTTTTAGCTGGCATTATTGGTTTCCTAACTCTATTGTGTGATCTCCTCTTCACCTCTACTTCGATCATACTCGTGCAGTAGTTTAACTGATTCATATTCAGTCTGTCCCTGTCCATTATTACCTACACATCAAACTATTAATTCGATGTTGAAGCTTTCAAGGGCCCTCGTCGTAAACAGTGGATTAACTTTCTTCTTTTTAACATTTCCATGTCTTAGCAACAACAAAGTAAGATTATCTTCTTCTAAAAGAACGTCCATTGTTGACATTTTGAGAGAAACTGTATCTTTCCTCATACGGTCTACGGAAGCATTGCCGCGCCGAGCTCCTAATCGTCGGCTTCCTAGGAATTGATGTGATCCTCAGGCTTGGTGTTCGTTGTCTCACTACTCTCAGACTCTTGAGCGCCACGCCTCTAAGGAATCATACCTTAAAAGTCGTCCAAGCTGGACAAGTGTTATCCTTGGTTATAAAACAGGAGGAATATTTACTCTCATTAGCTCCAATGAACGACTTGGGTATCCGAGTTTTATTAAGACCGGACTCATGAGCAGGAGATCTGTTGTTCAAAATCTGCTAGGACCGTCTTTCCTTACTGTTTTCTGAGGTTTTGCTCCGTCCTTATAAATGGAAAATGCCGGGAAGATACCCTAAACTTAGGCTTCGAACGTTTCTTTGTAAACTTCCTTTCCCAATTACCATTTCATTTCTTGTATCACCAGTTGCCTGTGGTGCCGTGTGCTGTAAAATGGGCCTTAAACACAATAAAACACACACACACACACACACACACACACACACACACACACACACACAAGAGTAACAGCTGAAATACCCAAAGTAGATCCCTTAAATGATATTTGCAAATATAAAGAAAATAAAATTGCAAGCATATATTGTGTTTCCTGCTGTCATAATCAATTACTTTCTAAGAATGCAAGTACACGAAAATGTGATCTTATAAGCAACAGATTAATGTATAGTAACGCCGATCCATTTCCTTCCATTTTCACTCATCCCACCCAAATTTTTGGTACAGGTCAGCATTTCTTGAAGTTAGAGATACAAATGTGCGCGTGTGTGTGTCGACATTCAGTGTAAAGCTAAAAAATCAATTTCAGTTCACCTATTTCAGAGCACCACTACAACGTTTAACTAGTTTTCGCAATCGAATATGCATAACAACCGCCTGAAACTGAAATGCTCGTTTGAAGTAGCTTCAACATAAAACATCTGTGTAATACATCGTTGTAATGACTTACCGCAAAGTTTTCCTAAAGTAATTTAGTTCTAATTCTCTCGCGAATAAAAGCAGATACGATCTATTGCATTTAAATCCTTTATAACTTCCGTGTAATTACTGTCATTTCCTTCAAGGTGGTTATAAAGGTATTTACTTCTGTGAGTATAGAACATTAAGAGCTCTGCAATTATAGAATTAGAAGGCTTTTAAAAACTCTAAACAGGTCATATGGACTCAAAAGTCTCTCGAGGGAACGGGCATTTTGCAAATTGTAATCTTTCCTAGACATTTCTTCACGGTTTCTAAAGCATGTACAGCGAGATGACGGAAACTGCAGGAAACTGGTACACAATCCTCATTGCAAATAAGATCTTAGGAGTTAAACATTATACGATGCATATTATAATGATAATGAAGTCTAGAATAAACATTTGTAACAAATTTAGTTAAGTTACATAAGAATTCACTAAAACGTTCTGGTTATCTTGACATCGTTTATGTATCTGTGTCTCTTTCTGGTGAACGATATACTTCTGTGTTACTTTCTTCCAAAATTGTTATGCTTTGTATTATGCAATGGATTTTGCATCCTATCAGAATGTTAAAATGCAATCACGGTTAATTCGATTCTATAGGGTATATCCAGCAATATGTTGTGAAAACTTTATTTGGACATTCTCGAGCTTCTCACTTAGCATCTGTACATTGACTAATTTCAGTACCGTAGGGTACAATATTTGAAGCATGTGTTCGATATAAGCTTCATGATCTTTTATTTATTGTTTTATGCTTTAGCTTCATTGCCCTATAAATACTTCTAAATAGTGCGCCGTCTAAGTTATCGCCTATATCAAGAAACGAAAGGGCCTTTCCTGCGCATCGTGGGGCGATAAACAAATGGCGTGTCCGTCAGGAAAATGTGCTTTAGCTTAAGGGACCACTGATGGGGTATTTATCACTCTTCGATTCCCGGCTGTACTTGAAACATTTTAATTAATTGCGAAGGTTCTTCGGCATGTCCGAATCTGGTGTGGGAATATGAACGAGCTTCAGTGCACGATTCTATACTATATGTTACAACAACACGAGATAGTTTATTAGAATAACACTGGAAGCAGTATTGTAACAGAATGAGTAACACAACTTTAAAGTCAACATCCCGAAATTTAGCGATGACGAATTATTGTCAACTTTCAACCTTTGCATATTGCTTGTTTATTAACTGACATAATACATTTGAATTTTAAGTTTAAATCTTTCCAGAGCTTTACAGTATAACAAAAATTAAACCAAACAAACAGAAATTAAGATAAAGTAAAATAATAAAAGAATACCAAAATAACACGTTTATACGTATGCATAACGATACAGATTATATAGCCAACCAACTTCTTATAGATTTTGTAAACAGCATAGTAATTATTACTTTTATTTCCGAGATAAAAGGTTTTGGAAACTTACAAAATTTTCATAATGCATACATTAATGCTTACAAATATAAAACGTAGGTTATATAATAACAGAAAAGAAATTACTTTTTAAGAGTAGTTTATACTGTAATCTATATCAATTTATAGGACACTGATACCTAAGTATGTTTTTGTTGCGAGCATCTTGAGTGTACAAACCACAACATGAAACAGAGCTGCATATTTTGCGCCGGGAAGAAGCAGTAACAAACTAAATCTCTGTGCGATACAATTTCCTGTTGCATGCATGAGTGTGCGCCGAAAGTAAGATTAGTTTCATGTGGGAAACAGCGTCCCCAGCAACGAATTTCGCACTCATCGGCAATACCAGGGATGTGGTTATCAGGAGGTTAAGCTGAGCGGAAAATAAAGCAAAACACACATCACCACATCCATCCACACCCAAGCTTTCCGCATAATCCGCAGTTTAACAAACAGCAGATAAATCAGCGGCTATAAACCACCCCGCAAAAGTATTCACAATTAAATCGTATATGATGCCGGACATTTTTTGTCCACGGGCTTGGGTCTAATGGGGCATGAAAATTTGACACATCTGTGATTTCTATTAAGTACGGTAAATCTCTGTTCATGCGTGAACTCAATTAAATGTGTACTTGTGTTCAAAACAGGACCACAGAGAGGGATTTTGATGAATTACCTACTATCTGAAACTGACGAAAGCTTCATAGATTTCCTTTTCTGTGATGTAAATATTGTTAATATTGTAGCTACAATATACCAGTTTCGTTTATGCTTCCAGGCTAACAGTTACATAAACGGTAACATTATTGTGCACTATATTTCTCAATTAGGTATTAGTTTTACTTCTCCGCCAAGTACTCATTAAGTAAAGGAAGAACCGCATTCCACCCAAAATTCCCATATCAAGATTTCATACGTAATACATATTTTAAAGTCCCATATTCACTAAACGGAATTTTTAGAAAAGGTATCTGCGTGTGTGTGTGTGTGTGAGAGAGAGAGAGAGAGAGAGAGAGAACGGCGCAGCGTAACTAAATTTAAAACTGACAGATAAATACCAAACTTCGTATTTAAGTTCCGTATCTTCCAAATATGCAACATGAAGATATTCAGCAAATCCTCAACCCAAACTACCCTTCACATAAAAAATTGCTGTTATTTTTTATTTTCTCAAAAAATTGTATCTTTTGTCCTTCGTGCATGGGTAGGGAAATTCAAGTACAACGTTTTATTTCCCTCAGCCCTCAATTTTCGATAGGATTCAAATCTGCCGAACAGGGAGGCCAGTCTATCTCTGAGATATCCTACCTCTCTGCTTACCCCTCGAAAGGATGATTATCCAATTCCATCAGGATATCATGTTTACAGAGAGATCCTATACTGTGCACTGTTCAGTGCACCGTCCAGCTTCCACAATACACCCAAAGTCCTCAGATATCCAGTTCCAAAAAGACACAGATACGCGATCAATGGCGATATTCCTTTGCCTCGCACTTTGCATATATTGGGACCCATTTGGACGTTAAAGTCCACTTTTCCCTCACGGGAGAAAAAAGTTCACCTTGTCTAGGAAGATTATGTTATACTAATTATAGTTGATATTTTATTCTCCAAACGCTACGCAAAAAAGTCATGAGTTGCACTCACATAGCATTCTCTACTCTTTTACAAACTATTTTTACAAACACTTATTCTCTTAATCAATATACAAATTTGTAGGAACTACCTTGTTGCTAATTTTCTTGTAGGTACAAGGGGAATATATTAAGCTTTAAGAGATAGTCAAATCTTTTAAGAGCTAGTTATTGTGTATTCCGTTCTCTTTGCATGTACAGGACATAAAAAGGGAATAACAAATACCCATTTGAGAACACTTATAGATATTGGAAAACAAATAAATAACAAGGAATGTCTCGGAAATGGTTCACTCGACAAAAAAAATGTATACTAAATAAATTGTGTGTTTTAACCAGATCTACATTTTTTGTGTAGTAAAGTTTTCTATCTCTCGCGGTTTACCAGTCATGCAAAACTCATTCAGAATGAAGAGGACGTTTGGGGACATTCCCAGAAAATTCAAGATATAGTTTTTTCATTTGCCATGAAAGCATCTTAAACGTAGGATATTTTAATCAAAATTGTTAGTCATTTTTGAGAAAATCAAAAATTTTCGAAAAATGTTCCATGTAAAGAGTAGTTTGGTATGGGGGATTTTCTTGAAGATTTTCATGTCGCATGTTTGAAAGATAGTGAACCCAAATACCAAGTTTGGTGTTTATCCGACTTTTCGTTTTTGAGCTATGCTGTTCACAGACACGCAAGCCCAGTCATTTTTCGAAAAATGCTTATTTTGTATTCAGAGAGCCTCAAAACATGTATTTCTGGTGAAATCCCGATATAGAATTTTTGGATGGAATGCAATACTTGCTCTACTTACTAACGTAGTAGGGAAAGTAAAAATATGTGAAGTGTGTTGGGTGTTGCTTCTTAATTGCTGTTTGTACTCGGAATTCAACGTCATTTATATGCCACGGAGCCAGATCCAGAGAACTGCTTTCATGTCTGAAGCAGATTGGAAGAGATTCCTTTCTTCTTCTGCACTCTCGTTCGGAGCAGACACACGCCTTCTTCCTGAACCAGGACAATGATGTTTCCTTCCCCGGATGGTCTCATCCACCTCTGAGCTGTGGATGTAGGAACTCTATTGAGATTTGCAGCCCCATGAACAGAAAAATCTGCGACATTCAGTAATGTAATGAGAGATTGCTTTGTGCTTATCTCCTTGTGTGTGGCTGTACGAGGGTCAAAGTCGCTATATTTCACTGAAAACAAACTGTTAGGGTTGTTGTGTTTGCACATATTTCTGCGCAACACCTAGAAAACGTGTACAGTATTTAGATAGAACAAATAGTGAAGGATACTGTAGCGACCCCAGAGGCGCACAACACCGGAGGTTGCTAACAATAGCATGGTGGTAGTCTCAGCCGGTACACGGTTGCAGAGTGCCGTGGGGAAATTATGGGGTCATCAGATTGTATAAAAACAACTAGCGGTTAGGCCATTTTATTAAGCGAGTTATAGGTTATGGGCCCTCTACTAGGCCTCGAAATGTAAGAGCTTAAATACACATTACCTGGACTTACCTGAAATAGATCTAGTAGGACTTCAAGTTGACATTGGGGACGGGATTTACAGATCCTATGACGGCTACAAGACTGAGTGGTGATTGTCCGTGGCCAACAAATACCCTTCGCTTTGCAACTTCAATATCGTGCTGTTCTAGTTACGCCACTTGAAATTTGATGCAACTTTCCGGTTGTGGATCGACTTTCACTAAGAATCGTTACAATTTATCACAATTAAAAGCTAATATTACTGTTAATATGTTAACGCAAAAGATTGCTGTATATGAGAAAAATATTATGCAACTAATTTGTAATGTATTACAAAGGTCTATTTAACCCAGCGGGAGACTCAGACAACAACATTTGTGTCGGGGTTGTGTCAGTTGGCGGCGGGCAGATGGCACAGGAGCTTGCGCTTTGGAGCTGCTCCGACCCGTCAGATGGCAGTCGTTCGAATTTCCGCTGCTGGGTCGAGCTTTCTCCGGTCTCCGAGGAG
This sequence comes from Deroplatys truncata, assembly GCA_030765065.1. Classification (NCBI taxonomy): domain Eukaryota; kingdom Metazoa; phylum Arthropoda; class Insecta; order Mantodea; family Mantidae; genus Deroplatys; species Deroplatys truncata. The sequence continues at coordinate 181,095,369 of CM060977.1, forward strand.
CCTGTGAGCGGTCATGCAGTGGCTTGGGAGGGTCGTCGCCGAGTGCTCTCCGGCCGGTGGTCAAGCCAGTAACTATTAGGAGCGTCTCTGTCTTCTGCGCCGGCCGATACTGCGGCCCATGCGTCTCCTGCGGTTCCTTCAATTAATCCGTTCCTCCCGGGGCCGTATGCACAAGGACCCTTGCGGGATGAAGTGCTAGGTGTCCCCTCTGTCTACTAATCCTAAGGTTTATTTTAAAAAAAATGTAAAGCGCTTCATGCCGGGAGGCGAACCTGTGCCCTTAACCACTGCACCACTGCGCTGCAGAACTAACGGAACACACATACACTAGCAGCATATTTGGTGCATCTGATCAAACAAACTACAGCTTGGGCTACACAGCCTTGCCCTAGACATTGTAAACCGCGCGGTGCATCCAGTAGGATTTACAAGAATTTTGTTTTGAAGAGGTGACACATTTTCATTTTGTCACAAGCGTTACCTGTACTGAAATGCGTAACGAAACTACATATCTGCAAACGATTATCTCTATTAATACGAAATAATAGTATATAAAAGTGATTGATAGTGCAGAGAAACTCATGTAAATGCACAAGATCAGATTTTTCATTCAACGGGGAATTAGTTCTTTAGGAGCCACTTCAAACCTTACAAAATATATATTCTAAGGAAAAAGTCCAAACATTTTTTATTTCCACCATTAAGAGGATTTCATTTTTCATTATTTCACTTCGCAACCAATAGCTATTGTAATTGTAGGATTTGGTGCAAAATCAGAACTCCAATTCCGCCAAAAATGATATAAATGTCTACATGTAAGATAAAACTGTATACAATTCACAGAAAAACAAGGTAGTATAACTATTGCTGCAATTTTAATAGTTTTGATGCTTTACAATGCCAAGTTACAAAGAGGCGCATAATAAATCTAGTGCTTGAGAGTTTGGCATACGTAACTTGCAACATTTTTCTGTTATCAGGTAGCTTTAGAAGCCAGTTATATTACTGAGAAAGCAATCTTCTTAAAATATTTTATATAGTACTTTGAATAATCAGAAAATTCAAGCTGGTTTGTATATCATTCGTCATGAAAATATCTGAAACATTAGGTGTTTTAATCAATATCGTTAAAGCAATTTTGAGAAAATTAAAGATAACGAAAACGTTTCATCTTAAGCAAACGGTGTTTTAAATAAAATCGCTTTGTGTCAGTTTTGAGAAAACCTCTAATTTCGAAAAATGTTCCATGTGATGGTAGTTTGAGGAGGGAGATTTTATTGAAAGTGTTTCTTACGCATCTTTGGAAGGTGCTGATCCTAAATACCAAGTTTGGTATTTATGGAACATTTCGTTTTTGAATTATGCCGTTCAAAAGAACATTCCGACTGTACCTACAAGTTACGGGGTAAAGAAAGTAAAAAGCTCGACGAATAATTAGACACAATGAAACATAATCTGAAACATACAAGTAAGAAAGAGAAGAAAATAAAAATATCCTGATAATATATGTAAGAAGGTCTTTTAGAAGTTTGCGTTACATTTTCTACATCCTTATTTGTTGGATTTTTGGCTTAAAGACTGAGATTAGTATATTAGTATGTTTCAAGATTTATAGAAATTTAAACTTCAGGAAAGAAACATTATTTTAACAGTGATATTTTTATCTTATCGTGCTTTAAGAGTGTTAGAATGCATCCAGTATCTTCTTTTTATAGTAAATGACTCAGGAAGATAAAACCTAATAGTTTTCACACATTTCGCAAGTGTGCGCATTTTAGTAATTTTTCATGTGATTTCCCACCTCTATCCTACTCCTGTTTTAAGGTTATTTACGTGCATATATCATTTTAAGAATAAATCTTTTTGGTCCCACTTTCCTATTCCTATCTTGCATCACAGTTTCCAGAATTTCGTGCAGTTTTTCCCCATGGGCTCATTGTGTAGTCCATTCAATTCCTTTTATTCTTTTTCACCTTGTCTATTTTGGTTAAATTTATCATTTTACACACCACTGTTAGTCAAACGTTTTCATGATTTTAGTTGAAATAATATAACATTTTACCATCTTTATTTGAAACCCCTATTTTCAGTGTATAAGGTTTGTTGCGTTACTCGTGTGATTTATGCGAGTCATTAAGCTTTGCCTCCTCCAATATTTGAATACTCTTTGAATTTGCATTATAGTTGCATGAAATATTGTTGTTAAAACTGAAGGAAGACAAACTTATTATCATAAATATTTGCTCACAATGTAAAACGAAAATTAGTATGCCGCACAGTTTTAACAGAACACGCTACCCACGTAAATGACCTAAAGTGTTCTTACTCAACAGATGCATGGGTTTTTCTAGAGTGTTTTAGCAGTTTAGGTTCAGAAGCTAAAAGCACCGAGGAACAACATATTAAAATTTCCGATAAATATTACTCTGAAAATATCCATAGTTATTAGCTTCGGAAGTTAAATGTTTGATGTATAAGTCACGCGACTTAATTTGTCTTATCAATTTTAACAATATTGGTATGGGCGCCAGAGTAGACAACGTTTCGTTTCCAGCTCTCGTGCTGAGGCACCAGGGTTGATTCCGACTCTGGAGTGGCAGTTTTTAGTTGGCCCTATCCAAGTTTTCACCTCTAACTTGCTCATGTGGAATATCCCCAATGCCCAACGTGATTCGGAGTCCGTGGTAAAAGCTGTACGTCCTCTCATTCCACCGCCATCACTCTACCATCGGAGAAAACGCATTCTGCCCGCCGGGTACCTCCAGCTCAGAAATGGGTCCAGTTATCGCTTGTTGGAATGAGGTGTACTCCGAAGGTCATGGGCGATATGAAGAGTGTCATAAGCAACAACATTAATATTTCACAACTTATAAAAACGTATTTACTAAGTTCAGAGAGTACTAGTATAGTCAAGTTCATTCTAGAAAAATGAGACAATACAAACAATAAAGCAACTCGCAGTCAGTTATCACAAAAGAACGACACTTCGCATTAAAGTATACTATTTAAAATTTTGGAACATCTAAACAAACAGCACTAAACGCTTAAAAATGACTAATGCTCGAAAATTTATTAGATAAACTGCATATTTCAAAAACACTCATAGTTACCTTGTAGAAAGGAGGTTACTTAAATAGAAAATGAAGGCCTGAAAATTAATGAAGTTCAATTCATAATGGTAATGCCTTAAATATGACAATATTTCATTCAAAATTCTTGAAGAATTTTTGACAAAATAAAAAGTTCTATGTAAAGGGTTCTTGGACAAGAGGGTCTCTATGAAAGTCATCACCTTATAAGGTTGTCGTGCTTAGAGACGAAACTTCGTTTTGCATTTTCAGTTACACGGTTTACATATTGATGAATAGCACATCAAATTCTGATTTATTATTCAGGGAACCTAACGACCTCTATTTACGATAAAATAGTTACGAACTTATTGTGCAGAATCCAATTACTTCTTTTCCCCACAAACAATGGACAAATTAAAATTCTAAGCTTATTTTGTAGATTTTATGTTTTATTCTATATTGTTAGATCTAATTGTGTAATTGTATTTGTTACTAAAACTCGACCACGATATTAACGTAATGACCTTGAGGAAATCTGCATTTAAATACACTCGGTAGCAAGCCAGCGAAGTGCAATAACATTCTGGTCGAATTATACTGCCAATATGTCGCTACAGGCTGCAATAATTATCACAGAGATTGATCAAATTACACAATGCGGAAAATTGCGAATTTATGTAACGCTTTAAATTGCCTATAATTACGTTTTCTTGCGTGAAAATGCATACAGAGGATTTTATGCAGCATTTAGCGCTAGTAATTTGATCTCTTAATTGAAAGAATGTTTCAAGTGACAGCAGTATTTTCAGTAATGGCATCGTACCAACTAAACTAATTTTTTAGGAGAGTCCGTTTTCAATGTTCAGCAGCGAGATACTCCACACCACACGATGTTTCATTATATCAGAATTTAAAAGTAAATGCTGAGGTTAACTCACCTCTCACTATGCTCTGTTCACCAAAGAGATATTGCAATGTTGACTGTTTGCATCAAACCAAAAGAGGGTGCCTGTAGAATTTGGAGGCGTAGTTATTCAGAGCTTTAATATTGCAGTGTATCTAAAGAAATGGAGTATGTCAAATCTTCAAAATGATGCCTTATAAAAGCAATAGAACTAGGGGAGGTCACCGAGCGACCGTGTGTGACCTGGTGGTCAAGCCTGGAACTGTTAGGAAACTGCGCATCTATATTCAATTGGCTCGATTTCGCTCTGCAACCCGTGTGTCTCCTGCGGTTCCCTCATCTCATCCCCTTCTCCCGGGGGGTATGTGCACAATAAATCACTTGAGGTGCCCCTCCGTGTGTCCCTTCGTTCACTAGTACAGTCCAGTCCAGAAGGCAGTAGAACAATTAATGAAATTGTTTGGAACAAACTCAATCGCTCAGAAAACCATGTGGCTTTACAGCTGGAAGATCCATTATTGATTACAGCTGCTATTAGAGCAACGTGAAAAATAAAATGGCTTAACTAGTATTTATTGACCTTGAAAATACATATGCATCTCAGAAGACAATATTTTAGAATACATTAAAGCCTCCAAGGAAGCACAAACCACTCTGTAGTATAATATAACATGGATTATAATATTATAGCAATACATACAGGTCAAAATATGATTAAAATTATCACACATGTATATTTCACATAAGTGATATTTCTATTCAAGAATACTATTTTTCACATTTTAGTTAAAAACGTACCAATATGAGCTTAAGATAAAATCTCCAATAATATGAAATATCATATAACAGATAAAGTACAACGAGAGATCAAACGAGTAAACAGATTATATTCTCCTCTTGGCGATTTTATGTAGTACTTTTCACAAAAGTAAATGGTCAACTTCAGTGAGACCTAGGCGAAGGGTCACCTTGTTTGCGGTGCTTATATAAGAATAAAATTTGTCATATGCTTCCCTCGCTTTGTAGAGCTGTATGATCAGGGCAGCCATGGGGTCTCTTCACAGTTTTGAAAAACAACATTTTAGCAATAATTGTAAGCTAAAGGACAAATATTGCAAATTCAACTACAGTGTACATGTAGAAAATATGTTGTTATTGTGTTTCGATTAAGTAGTAGACCAGAAGTAAAAAGATTGCAGCTCACAAACGTAAGCTAATCACCAAGACATTGTTTCTGTGCTTGGGATAGCTTCATCTTACTGCTGATCAAATGTGGCGGCGAAAAGTGGATCAAATCCCTTGTGACGCGTGGTTTTCCCTTTCTTTTTACTTTCTCTACTACGTATAGCAAGTAGGGGAAGTATTGCATTCCACCCAAAAATTCGATACCGAGATTTCACCGGAGATACATGTTCTGAGGTGCCCTGAATCCAAATAAAGAATTTTTTAAGACATGTCCGTGTGCCTCTAACTGTGAACAACATAACTCTAAAACGAAAACTTCGAATTTGAATTTAGTATCTACCAAGGATACGACACGAAGATTTTAAAGAAAATTCCCCACTCGCAAGTACTACTTATTTTACATGGAACATTTTTAGAACATTTTGATTTAGTAAAAAACGGCTGGAACAATTTTCATGAAAATATCGTATATTAAAGGTGACAAATAAAATGTTTATCTTGAATTTTCTGGGAATAGCCTAGGAAGTCCTCTTCATTTAGAAGGTATTTCGTATACGCTTGTATGAGATGTAAACGTTAAGGGATAGACGAAGATGTACCACACAATGATGCATATCTCCTTAAAACAAATTATTTACTTATAATTCATTTTTTGCTCATCCTTTGAAGTCCTTTCAACATCCAATTGTTTCTCGCGGTTGCATGGAAGCAGTATGAAATTTTAAGGCCAGTTCCCTAACATTTGAGTATCGCTGTTCTCTTTGAATCCTAACGAAATGTGTAATGCAGCTGTTTCTTAAAAGCTATGTTTGGATTAAAATGTAATAGACAGAAAAATAAGCTTTAGTAAGAATGGTTTGTACACCCTCTAATAAAACTAGAGGGCCGAGAAAGTGCTGCGAACGTATTACATCAGACCTTTTATAGGGATTTTTTTATGTAACCTGTGTAAAACACAAAATTTTATAAATTAATCAAATCTCTTTCTGATAAACCTCTCCTCCTTCGGAGCGTTAAATTACATGTCTGATTTTATTTTATATGGCGTTGAAATTTACCTGTCGTCTTAGGAACACTACATTCTACTGAAAGTTTACAACTGAATGGTTTATAAAATGTTAATCACAATTTCTGCAAACAAAACAGCCAATACCTCAACTATCAGTTATTCCTCCCGAAGGTAATAACGTCTTAATTTTAAATACCCACAATCAAACGCATCTCCTTATAAATCTCCAAGACTATTACCACGTTAAAAAATTTACTTCCTTCTTGCACTGTTAATGTTTACATTAGCTTACAATGGATATAATGAAGCACTATATCTTCATGTTAGAAGGTCTCGACAAGAAGGAAATTAAAATGTTGCAGGTACAAGAAACTTTAAGAAGAAATGTAACCGTTTCCACTTAGCAGTACTGCCATTTTATTTCCAAACACTATGCAATTTTGCCATGTACCCATTTATTTAGTTTCTAGAAGTGTGTCTTTATCCTGACACTCCATTCTTGATAAAAGAATCTAAATGAATTACAGACGTTTGTTAATTTTCCATTTCAGAAAATAAGCAAGCGGGTGGCCAGCAGCTGGCACTTTTGAATTCTAGGGATCGCGATGTAACGACCTTGGCTATTTCTCGGTGGTGTAATTTGCGCTCTATTCATATCATATGAAGTTTTATTCTGTCGCTTGGTAACAGATTTCATTTCAAGGAGGAAAGTCCGTATGCGACGATTATTGAATCCTGACATACAGGAAATAAAGCCAGAGAATATGTCACGTCATAATAGATTAAGAAGAAAGAGTGCTGCCACTGATTTTGACGCGAAGGGCTCCGCGGAGTGATATTAGAGTTGGAGCAGGTTAATCCGCGGTGCCTAGCGACACGTGTCACATTCAGTATCAGTATAGCTCAGACGACTTGTAGTATCAGTACAGCAGAGTCTTCGAGATCCATGCAGTAAAGTGGAGTCTTGGATTGCATGTTACACAGTTGTGTCTTCACCTGCTGCTTCAATGTATTAAATTACGAAGAGAATATTATTTGCCTGCAGTATATTAGACACAACTGTGTGTTAATATCATCGCTGCAGTTTGTCTTCACTACTTCAAGGATTTACAGTATAATATTAAAAAGAAAGTTTTTCATCATTCAAGCAGCACTGTAAACGTCTTGTAAAAGTTTTGGCTTTCTGCAAGATTATTCAAATGTTTTGCAACGTGAGAATCGACGACCTTTCGGAAACATTGATATTGAAGGTCAACCATCTGGCTTTACATGGCATACCACCTAGACATCCGACACTGCAAGTTATCCGGTAAAAATGTTCCATTTGAATTAATTCCTTTTAGTTTTGCAACTGTTAGGCTACTTCAGTTTAACCGGGGTATAAAATGGTTGGTAATAAATTATTTTGGTAGTCAGAAAAGTAAAGCACGCTAAGAAATTGTTTCTTAAAATCTGAAACATACTGTTCGCATACTCGAGTTATAAAAAGATGTGTACAATGAAAGAGGAACTTGTGGACATTATAAAAACAGTGAGAACTGAGTGAATTTAGGGAAATTATAAGCTTAAACTCAGTTAAACAACAAACTATAGCATGCAAGAAAATTTAAATTACAAGTCGTCATTTTATGTTGGAAGGTGATAATGAAGTTTCAATAATGTTTAAAGGTCAAGATAGCTATCTTTATGTATATATATATATATATATATATATATATATTAGTTTGTTAAAATTAAATGTGTCATGAGTTTCTCTTCATAAGTTCAAAACCCACGTCGTCTGATATTAGGGAAGGTGGTAGTTGTTCCAATAAATAATTGTTATAACCTTCACCAACAAAAGCACGCTGCACGTAGCATCCTGAGAAATGTTTTAATATTTTCCTTTTTTCTAGATATTGGTTTACATTTATTTAAAAATTATAAATATAGAAGATGGTTTAGAGTAAACCAGAACAATGAAACCATTAAAACGATATAATAGTTCTTACACGTTCTCTTTAATGGGCATTTGAAAATAATTATTCAAATACAAATCCATACACGATTCAAAACGTACACGCTTTCTCTTCTTTATCATCATGAAGCGTTAACAACGTGTGAATGAAACATCACTTCTGCTATTCTATGAGTTTCTCTGTCATTTTTAGAGATTCGCTGCAAAAGGGCGTAATATGCCTCGTCCACTGGTTGCCAAGGGTTAACAGTAACAAAGTGGGGCGAGATCAAGGACGTTTCTCACAGATCTCCCAGATGTCTCCCAGATCTCTTTCATTTAACTGTAAGTTTTTCAAGAAATGGCTACTCCGACATCAAGCGGAATGCGTTGAATGAACCAAATCGCTACCAAGTTCAAGAAGACCCCGTTCAATTACCGCTGCACAGAATGAGCACTGGTAGAAGAGGTGAAGGAGCATTCTATTACACACAGATCCGTTTTGCTGGATAAGGCTGTGGAATACGGATTTTCTCATGTAACTATAGACCGGAGACGGGCCTTGAATTTCGTCGTCCTGCTACCAAAATGATAATCCTCACTGAGGCTCACAGAACTAGAAGATTGGAAGGGGCCTAAAGACACATCTGGTCGGGCGAGGAGCTGTTCCTTTCTGACCAGCAAGGTCTTCATAGTCGCATGGCACAGGATACGATTCCAGATATATTAAGTGTGGAAATAGCTCCGGAAGAATATCAGCTCACTTCTGGGCATATATGACAGCATCTGGAGCTGGACAACTGATCACGGTGATGGAGAGAATGACTATCAGTTTTACATTGATATCCTCCAGAACACACTGGTGCCATCTCTACCGGCTAATTTTCCGGCACAGAGGGAATATTTGTTTATGCACGACAACATACTGTGCACACATCCAATTTCACCGCAATCTGGTTAATAAGATATCTAAAAATTGTGTGCATCGATTAACCCCCGAAGTTTCCTGATTTGAACCACATTGAACACGTGGGCATTCATGGTTCTGGAGTGCAGGATGCGCCAATAAGACGCAGTGCGGGAGATTCTAGAAGCCCATGTCTTGGAAATTGGGGCAACATTATGTGCGTAGCCCTCGTCGGTGTTTAAGGCTTGTAACCACATGCAAAGTAGGCTGCAATGCGTAATTGACAACGGTTGCGATTATATTGGGTATTAGCCTGTCTTGCATCTCTGTACATCAAGGATCTTAATTTAAGTTGATACCTTTAGGGGCTGTTGCACATGCAATTTCATATGAGGGGTGATTTAAAAATAAGAAAGTAATTCTGAGAATTAAAGCAATTGTTAATAAGTTGACACAAAAGCTGAAGAATACTTTAAGAAGTTTTAAAGTTTTTTTTAAGGTTTTAAAACCTACAGTTCTTTCTATATTTTGCACATTGGAATTCAGGAGTATCACTAATTAGGTTTTATTCATTATCACAGAACAGATTTTGCTTTATTTACATGTTATAAACAGGGAGCATCAGTAACGGCTTTGATTTTATTATACAGACTAAAATAACTTACATACTTCAATTAAGTATTTCTAAAAGCAGCAAACTCTGAAAGGCTATTTTCATTAGAATTCCTGAAAGTCAAAGTAGTTCCCTTAGCAAAGGTACTGTGCTATTTTTCGATCATCCTTGTATTTTAGCCCAGCCTAAATATTGAAGCTAAAAAGATGACTTGTATTACCTTGCTGGTGTAGTGGTCATGATTTCTCACTCTCATTTACAAAACACACGTTCGAGATTAATATTTAGGGTGGGCCATTTAAGTTGAGACTGTACAATATCTCTAAAACTAAACGTTGTCCTGCATAATATCAAGCAACGTTTATTGAGGACTTTCTTTCTACAACGCTTAGTTTAGGAGATAGTGTACAGTCTCAACTTAAATGGTGCACTGTGTATGCTCTTAAGCTTTTTCCTTAATATCCTGTTGATATAATAACACACATGATTCCTTCTTTTGATAATAAAGTATACCCAGTAACAACTCAGGTCTAGCAAGATGATTGACTGATTGTGAATGCTCATAGTAAATAAATTGAGCCATGATGGAAACCCTGAAAAAAGATAGAGTTACCGATTCATTACAGACTATATCCATTTTGACCTCCAGTTTGCAAAGCAGACACTCCACTTCTATACCAACGTGGAGGTTTTGATTATGAAGTTAATATGATTGAACTATCCCTATTAGACACATCATATTTTAAGTTTATAACAGCAGTGGTGCCTGTAAATAATCATAGTTCAATACTCGGTCACATATGAACGTAAGTCAGAAAGTTTTCAAATGCCTGTCAATATGAACATGTAAGAACCATTATATGGTCTTAATCATTTTACCTGCATTGGTCCGTCGTTAGCAAAGAAGTTAGGAAGCTTATAATCCTCACTGAATACTGCTATATTTACGTTTGTTCTGGATAATTTCCAGTTTGCTAGGAACTTTCTGCCTTGTATTGAAATTTAATGCAAAGTTAGCGACAGAATAAAACTTCATATGATGTGAAAAAAGCACAAGCTACGCAACTGAGGAATGACAGAGATCGTTGCGTTGCTATCCATAGAATTTGATCACACCAGCTGTGGGTAGCTCGATCCTCACCTCTTCTTTAATTCACCTACATTGTTTTATCAGGAATGTAGAATCAGCACAACCACTTCCAGACATTGAGTTAATGGGGCCATGGCAACATTGTACAGTGATCGGAAATAAAAAAAGTCAACGTTGCTAGGTTGCAAATGGTTGCCTCGCGTTCAAGTAATCCAAAACTGTATTGTGTTGTGTTTAATATTTTATTAATTACATCATTCAATGGCGTCCAGCTCTTATAACAGTATGGCATTGTGACCATTAATACCGTAATTGTTTTCTATTAAATGCTTTCGTACGATGTGTAATGTATTAACTACATTTACTTTCGATGTTTTGAGTCTGATTCTCCCATAGAATGTTATTTGTGTTGTATTACTACATAACTAACTATTAAGGAATGTAATCATGTTCCAGTTCACTCATTATTTCTAGAATAATTATTTTCGTTTCTTGTGCCTGAAACATTTTAATTTCCTTGGTTGTTGGACCATTCAAAATAAAGAAGATATAACGTTTCCTCATATCCATTGTAAGCTAATGCAAACATTAACAGTGTATGAATGAAGTCAATTCTTTAACTTGATACCAATCTTCGAGATTTATAGAGAATTTATTTGAATGTGGGAATTTAAAGTAAAATGTTATTAATTTGGGTAGGAATGATTGATAGTTGAGGTACGGGTATTGCCTGTTTTGCTTGCAGCAATTGCGATTAATAGCTTATAAATCACTCATTTGTAAAACTTCAATAATATTGCAGCGTTTTTAAGGCGGTGAGCAAGATTACAAAGCTAAGCAAAATAAAAATACCATGTAGTATACCACTCTCAAGGAGGAGCTTTATCATAAAGGGCTGCAATTAATTTGTATAATTTTATATTTGGGACAGTTTATATACGTAATCATGTTCCTTATTAACAAGAAAGAATCTAAAGCCACGCATTACATGGGGTTCGATCCACGTTTCGCCACACATTTGATCAGAAATAAGACGCTTTTGAGTTTAGCTATCCCAAGCACAGAAACAACGTCTTGCTGATTAAGCTCACGTTTGTAAGCCAGGCAACCAACACTCGTGTCGCTTTTACTTCTGGTCCACTACTTAATCAAAATACAATAACAACATATTTTCTACAGGTGTACTGAATTTGTATTTGCAGTATTTGCCCGTTAGTTTACAATGTTCGCTAGTTTCAAATCTGCTAGGTGAGCCGATGGCTGCCATGATCATACAACTCTGCAAAGCAAGAGAAGCACATGACAAATTTTATTCTCATACCATCGGAGGCGATTTAGATGACCCTTTGTTCAGGTCTCACTGAAGTTGACCGTTTACTTTTGTGAAAAATGGTACAAAGACGAATGAAAAAAATATACCAGAGATGTAGGTATAGCTGACTCGACGGACACCTCGCGCACTGCGCACTTCATAGATTTATTGCGACTGACATCTCCAGGATGAACCGTAGCAATCTGCTGCCACGCCACAGAGATAAGCGGAAATGCCTGTCGTTTGCATGCTCGAAGACCCGTCCCACTGCTGCAGCTCCCCAGAGGGTGATGAACGGCCACACGACCAAGCAGCCCTCTGGTATCCATGGGGAGTATTGTTTTCATTCAACATGCATCCCTGCTATCTCCCCAGCACTACCATATGCCAAGAAATCTAGAAGCACATCTGAAAGTTGACAAGGAAATTGAATGAAGGGGAAATTATGGAAAGGAAATCCTGGTAGAAAATAAACCCACAGGTTTCACCTGCCGTCTCGGGGAAACCACGAAGAACCCATGGGCGTCAGCCGATAACCGAAACCGGGACCTCCGAAATGCGATTCGCACAGGTTAGGTTTGCATCACCTTGCTCGGTAACGCCATTTTAGTGTGTTAGCTTTCTTTTAGTGGAAAAAATGCTCTCCGCTCTTTTCTGTGCATTATAATTGACATACAGAACAATTAAGAAGCATACTATTGAGGTATAGGATAGACCAGGAAGAATATACACGTTCTTCCTTAAGTAAAGAGCCATAGTTTACGTTTTGGTTTGTGGAAAGCATAATTTACACCGAAGTGACGCCGTCTTAACAGTGGTTGAAAAACTTACCACACGCGCCTCATACAGCTGAGATATCCCTTATCCAGTCGCTTTCGTTCGCTCATATCTGAGATATAAAGCTATTTACCAATATCGTAACTAGTTTTATTAACTTTTACTGCAATCTTAAATTGAAGTGTATACTCTGCTTTATTGAACCTGAAAATAAAATACGTTTGTCCGCTTTAGTGTACTTCCTTAAATTATGAAATAGAAATATGCGTTATCCTTTTCTTCTTGAATTCCTAATATGATTGTGTAATTTTGGCACCTGATGGTTATAAAGTGATATACTTTATATAGTTTAAGGCTAAGTACACTCATTAATCCTTTGTTCTAAAATTTGTATCCTATTTTATTGTTTCCTTCAAACCTTAACAATTATATTTCGGTTTAAGTTGCTTTCTTTAGACAATTCCCAAATACATGGAAGAACTTTATTGGGAATTAAATACACTAATGAAGTTGATATCATTCCCATAATGTAGTAACAAATGTACAGTGGAGCAGGAAAGGAGCGTGCATTCTCTGCTGCGACGAGCCTGAGATTATTACACAGGTATGGTTTTCTCATCCAAATGTAAGGAAAGGTGCGCTGTTGTTATTGATAGTGCTCTACGTTACCTGAATTTTTAAAGCCTCGCGATAATGCGACATTTTGAAGCAGTATACTTTGCTTCCTTCTGGTGTTGTCGTTATCTCGTAATTCGTTCTGTTGTCTTGTGCGCCAACTGCTGCAGTGATGGAGCTATGAGTACTTTCTCAGGGTATGCGTGAGTGTACCGTGAAGAACACCAGTTAAATTCATTGAGAAATTTAATGTGGTCTAATACTTGAGCTATTGAAGCGCTTGAAAACAAAACTGATTATGTGAATCGTAGCACTCGAACCTATAACAATTTAATTATTATACCTGCTAACTCGTGCAGTATCAATTTTACGATTTGAAATAATTGTTTCCTCAATAAAAGGAACTAGCAGGGAACCTGACGTGAGTGGTTATAATGTTTATCGGGAAAACCCCTCGTGGCTACCGCTAAGTAACTGATACCCCAGCACGGTCTTAGGCGCTGCGAACTGCGATCACCGTACAAGACTGTAAGACGCTAATTTTAGCAATACAAGCTCTTTTATTACTTAAGCACCGCCTACTTCAGAACATCCCACCAACGTCCCCTCTATCACGGGGCCAATCTTAAACTCTCTTCATGTGAGTCTCTGTTACTATTCCGTAGCTTTCCTTGTTCTATGCTATGGCTCGCCTGAATCTAAGAAACTAAATGTCTTTCATAAAAGATTATTGATATTATGGGGGAAAGTAAATGCCATTAGTCGTGTTTGGTTTAGAGGACGCAGTGATGGCCATTTTAGGTAAATTCAATTTTTTTAAAATTTAGAAGTGAAGACCCTACGATTAGGGTAAATTTAAATTCACCCTACAATGACCATCACAACGTCTTCCAAATAAACACGACTAATGGCATTTACGTTATTCCATAATATCAAGAAACGTTTATTAAGACATTTTGTCAACAACAACGCTTAGTTTTGGAGATATTGTATAGTCTCAACTTAAATGGTCTACCATGTATACCTCTACATTTAGAGATTTTCCAAAAATCCATAAAGGATAGAAAAAGTGTATTCATTAAACTTTTCATTGCACTTCTCTGTATCTCTGGTTTAAAGATGACATTGACATGACTTCCACTTGGTAGGAAAAAAAATGGACAGGTACCCAGAATGAAGCTGGGACTATAAACCCATGAAACTGCAAGAAGAATACAGAAAGTCATAATTAGAAACAAGTTTAAATAAAACAGAATATATGATGACTAATTTGGAAATAGAAATTGAATACATGAAATTAAGAAAGCCGGATAGTTTAAATACTTTGGTCCAGTATTAAAGTAAATATCAAAATTAGGAATAAAAGGTAAGTTATCCTAAAGAAAAGAGTTCCTCTAATATAAAATGAATAATTGTGGATTATTAATATTCTGAGATATATAAGGAAAATGCTATACAAAGCAACATTGCAGAGTGTAATATCCAATGGTGCAGAAACGTGAAGCTTAGGGCACAGGAAGGAAATCTAAGAGCCAATGAAATCAATTACTGGGATACACTCAGAGGAGAAAGATGAGGAATGTGGAAACAATTTATATAATGGATATAGAAAAGGTAGTACTAGAAACTCTGAATGTAAAAAGATGAAAGCGATACGACCATGTAACAAGGAACAATGATGCAGATTTTCCAAAGGAAATGGGAAACATAAGAAGAAATAAAATACGACCAACTGAACACTGGTCAGAGCGAGCGAAAGATTGAGTTGAAATACAAGATGAATAAGGAAAAAATTAGGGAAAAACTTAAATATAAATAATATCACATTATGTATTCGGAATACTTGTGTATGTTGTATTTTGTTGAGGATAATTATAGCGCTATATAGGCATCCAATAAACATTGAATATTTTAATTGCGTATGAGAGCTGGTATGAACTAATGTTTTATCATTTATCCACATTTTCATATTACAATTTTGAAACCATATTTGGAAAGACTTTAGTTACGAAATTATGTCGTATTCAGCAATCCTACACAAGTAAAGTTGTTTGTCTCAAGCCAGAATATTCTTGTGGAATAGCCAATTAAATATACACAGATCTACACGACATCTTAGGAATTATTTCTTAAGTTACGATAAACCCGATTCATTACATCGCTTGAATAAAGTCGAAGTTCAACATGGCTCTTCGCAGCTGTTTTAATGGCGTTTTCTCAGCTGCATTAGTTTGCCCGGCATGAAGAGCATTCATGACGTTACTTTTGTAATTTAAGAACTTTTAACTTGTGCATGACGCACTCCCCATCAAATTACGACCTGTGACTTAGTAAGTGTTGTAAAACCGTAACCAGGTTGTACAGCCACAAAATATATCTTAGTTTTACACACTGTAAGACAATTATCTATGTGGTTTTCATCCATAATATCTTTTAAATATATTTTGTATTGATAATCTGTACGTTCTAATATCTGTCCCCGTTATTCATTTGAGCTACGCCCTTTATAGTCTTAAACGGTAGTTATATTTGGTATCGTCTAGCTCAAGTATAAATACACACCTCTGTTATCTGCCCCTTTTTTAACATTTCAGTGTTACGTTGACTTTAGTATCTTTAACCATTATTCTCAAACTAATCTATCAAAAGTTATCTTTCTAATTACTTCATGTCAATCTAAATTAACGGAATTAATTGTTCTTTCACACAAGCCGTGTGTTGGACAGGGTTGGAAAGGTAGAATCAGATGACTGAAAAATTCAATGCCATAGCCGGGATTTGAACCACGGATCTCCCGGTCTCCGTCCGGTTGCTCTAACCACTGAGCTACCATGGCAACATGCCGACACGACATTAAATTCTCCAGCTGATTCGCATTTTTCCCGGTAAACCACAAGGAGATCTCAAATTGTATTGAGATGCCATACCCCAATGGCGACTTACATTTATTGTAAGTACTTTAATTTCCGGGCTTTATAGTTGCAACCACTATTAGGTCAATTAATGGAATTAATTGTTCTTTCACACAAGCCGTGTGTTGGACAGGGTTGGAAAGGTAGAATCAGATGACTGAAAAATTCAATGCCATAGCCGGGATTTGAACCACGGATCAGCCGGTCTCCGTCCGGTTGCTCAAACCACTGAGCTACCATGGCAACATGCCGACACGATATTAAATTCTCCCGCTGATCCGTGGTTCAAATCCCGGCTATGGCATTGAATTTTTCAGTCATCTGATTCTACCTTTCCAACCCTGTCCAACACACGGCTGGTGTGAAAGAACAATTAATTCCATTAATTGACCTAATAGTGGTTGCAACTATAAAGCCCGGAACTTAAAGTACTTACAATAAATGTAAGTCGCCATTGGGGTATGGCATCTCAATACAATTTGAGATCTCCTTGTGGTTTACCGGGAAAAATACGAATCAGCTGGAGAATTTAATGTCGTGTCGGCATGTTGCCATGGTAGCTCAGTGGTTAGAGCAACCGGACGGAGACCGGGAGATCCGTGGTTCCAATCCCGGCTATGGCATTGATTTTTTCAGTCATCTGATTCTACCTTTCCAATCTAAATTAACGTTTGCAAAATATTCTTCATTGCACAATAATTAAAGTTACAAGATGGATACAGAAGTTTGAAACGACAGTCAAATCTTCAGAAAGCCGAGTCGTCAATATTTGTCTTGAAATTACGTTCTTTGCATGACCACGAGAAACAAACGAACAGCGACCGAGCATTCAAGTATTTGAAACTTCGTAACAACCAGAACCAATAACACGGAAATGGTTAATACCACAAAAACGTTTGATATAATTAGTGGCCTTTATCAAGATCTACAGCTGTTTTCTAATACACCTTTTCTTTATTTTGGTACATCAGGTATAACAAAGTGCACTAAATCCATTCAAAACGGCTATCGGCAGGAAATTCAAGATATGCAGTTTATTTAGCATACCAACATGTTAAACATGTGCTATTAAAAACAAAATCCTTTAGAGTCACGTTTTGGGAAAATAAAAGGTGACGAAAACTGTCCTATAAGGGTAGTGTGGTGTATTGCATTTTCCTGTATATCTTGGTGTAATTTCCTTGGAAAACGTGGAACTATATAAACTTTAGTGTTTGTCCGATCCACCTCCGTAAATCACTCGAAACAAGTATTTTTGGATACATCTAGAGGAAGGTCATTGCTTTTGTGGCACTGGCGTATAAATGTTGAAAGTAAAAATAATCTAAGGCCAATGCACCAGAAAAGCAATGAATTGAGAGTGCTAAAGAATAACAGACCGCAAGTGTTGATAGTTAAAGACGAAGGATTTTGTTATTTTATCCAAGGATTAAGTTCGTGCTATCTACCTTCTAAAAGAATTATTGGGAAAAATAAACCTTTTGGTACTTTCGAACGTAGTGTAACTATTTGAAGCATTTTAACATATTCCCTAACCTCCAAATTATAAATGATGCTGAATAAATTATAAACATTATAAAGGATATGTGAATTCAGCTATCCTGAAGACGCGCTTTTGTAACAAAATACAACATTTTTATGAACGCTACTTTATACGTCTATGAGCGGAATTCGCACTACATTCATCATTGGTTGGGGAAAATCACTTGAACGAAAGGTAACATAAAGTACTTCATATTCAGTTATATAAGCAACAAATTAAAAAAAATTCGGAGTTATGTGTAATTAAACCCGTTCTCTGAAATCGGTATAATATGCTAATTAGTAGATGGGAAGTTGGAGCGATTAAAAACATATATTGCGTGTCATTTCATCTTACGACAATTAGTTATTTGTGGATTTCCAAAGTGCTTTAATATACTTATCTTCCAATGAGGTTTGAATACCTTATATTAGTATTTATTACCTAGTATTGGATATTAGACAATGTAATTGTAGTTCATTATTAAAAAGAGATTTGCGGGATACATGCTCCCTTTTAATGGTGAACCAATATTGTGCGATTATAAGATTTCTTGTTAAGCAGGAGTATCATATTTGGTTACTCTAAATACAGAAAAGGTATAATCCTGCATACAGCAGTAGAGATGGGAAAGGAGTTTGTGAGGTATTTCTTGCACTAAGAGTGAAGCGCTGCAGAAACAGCGACCTGACTCCCGCATAACGAAATAGACATTAAACTTTAGATATATCTTGTATTGTGATGTGAGTAGAATATATAGGGGGTTCCTGACCCACCTTTGCCTTTGTGTGGGAAAGGATAGAGAAAACGAAAGTAGATGCGACGGTTCAAGGAGAAAAATGCATTTATTTGGGAGAGATTGGGAATACGAGGTTCGATGCTACACTAGACAGGGGTTGAAGGGGGGATGTGTTTTGTATGTGAAGGTAGGGAATATGAGGTGAAGTGCTAAGCTAGACAGAGTTTGAGATGTGGAGTACGCCTTTATATGGGAAAGGTAGATTATAGGCTAGACAAATGCTGAAAGAGGGGACTATGGACTTATATACAGGAGAGATAGGGAACAAGAGAAAAGGTGATAGACTATACAGGACTTGAAGGGTAGAACGTGTCTTTTATATGCGAGAGCTGGCAAACCGAGGAGTGGTATTAGGGTAGGAGGGTTTGAATGGTATGCGTTTATATGGAGAGACGAGGGTAGATTCTTGGTTGAGAGAACCTTCAAGGAGGAAAATGCATTTATATGGGAGCGATAGGGAAAATGAGGAGAGTTCCGACGTAGAGCAGGAGCTGAAGGAGGGGAACGTCCTTTATATGTTAGAGGTAGGGAATACGAGGGGAGATAGTTCGTTAGAGGTTGAGGAGTAGGATATACGTTTATGTGGGGAAGATATGCAAAACGGAGAGTGTCACAGTGCTCCATTGTAGATAATAACCCTTGTGTAGTACGTTCTAATATACGTTTTTGTCAGGAATGTTTATTTCACATGCATCTTCGTGTTGTCGACCCTTATTGCTGTCTTTAAAGGTTACATTACAATATTTACTCTTAAAGAGCTTTTTACTGCTTAGCTCATGCTTTCTTTTATCATACACACGCAGAAATGTCTTTCCGCATTTATCACAAGAATATCTTGATGCACTAGGAATGATATCCTTATATGAAGACTTATTCATCTTTACGTTGATGTAATAATGCATTAATCCTTCTTCAAGGAAATGTACACCTTTTCACCTCCGGCTCCTGGAGTAGCGCACAAAGGAGGGGGCGTACCCAGCGGCGTGCACAAAGCATATCTGATTACATCTTATCAGTCGGCGGCATCACTGAGTCCTTAAATCGGCACACGTACTCTACTGTGAGTTACTTAAACTGATCACAGACCTTTTTAATTGGCGGTCTGTCACAAAACGAACCTACTATTGCTACCGTTAAATGCTTGTATCCCCCGAATGAAAACAGATAGCGCCATGCGGTAAAAATATTTATATCCTTTGAATGTGGCGCGTCATTCACGTATTGTACCAAGTTGACCTGGAGGTTCTGGGTTGAATCCAGTGACATAAATACAAATACATCTTGGAATAACATCCAAATTAATTAAGATAAAGACGTCGAATAAACGCAATTACATTTATATAATTGGTTACCTTCTTTGTAATGTATATTTGTGTACCTGTTGTCCTGGCATCGATGTTTCATTACATTCATATCATAAGCTAGTTTCTATGTAATGTATATGTGGATACCTGTCGTCTTGACGAATATCACATATCTTAGATGCATTAAGGATGCATGACTAAAAGGCCGAGTTAGCGTAAATAACTAACTCAAAAAATAGGTAAGTGGCTGAATGTGGTGGTGACTGTGACGGTGGTAAACATTGAATAGAAACATCTGTCTGAATGACCGTGTGAGAATACTTCACTTTTGGTATGGCAGGTAGTAATGAAACCTGCTTAAACATGTCGGGCTGTGACTAGACACCCTGACGGCTATGACGTCATATGGCGAAAGTTCATGCCCGTAAAGCATTATCGGGAGTGGTATGTGTTACACCTGTTTTTACGGCCTGGTTCAGGCAATAACTTCTGTGGTTTGCATTCGGGGATCCCGAGTTCGATTCCCGTACGACCGGTCACTCTGACCTTAGGTTTCTCACTTTTTCGCTGGTCGACATTTGAATGCTAGTAGCCTCTCATTTACCACGATTTCCTTTCAATTCATTCT
The DNA here is from genome assembly GCA_030765065.1 of Deroplatys truncata. NCBI lineage: Eukaryota > Metazoa > Arthropoda > Insecta > Mantodea > Mantidae > Deroplatys > Deroplatys truncata. The sequence continues at coordinate 181,115,953 of CM060977.1, forward strand.
ATTTCATTTGCATATTTCACGTGTGATTCTAGGGTTCGGGATTCGATTCCCGTCGGTCGCTCATTCTGGCCTCGGATTTTTCGTGGCTTTCGCTGGTCTGCATGCAAATGTCGGAGTGGTGTATGCTACTACGAATTTATTTCCCTTTCGTTCTTCTTCATGTGCAATTATAAGTGTGCTTCTAGGGTTCGAGGTTCGATTCCTGCCGTCGCTCACTCTGTCCTCGGATTTTTCTCGGTTTATGCTGGTTTGCAGGCGAATGCTAGTAGTTTATCATCTACCACAAGTTCTTTTTCCTTTCATTCTATTTCATCTGCATCTTTCACGTACGCTTCTAGGGTTGAGGTTCGATTCCTGTCGGTCGCGTACTCTGGCTTCGGAGTTTTCGTGGTTTTCGCTGGTTTGCAGGCGGATGGCGAAATGATGTATGGTACCACGATTTACTTTCCCTCTCATTCTATTTCATTAGACTCCTTCACGAGTGCTTCTAGGTTTCGTGGCTATGACCAAGGCTTGCCTAAAGGATACTTGTTCCTTGCTCATTTGACGGATCGTTCATCACCCTTACTAGCTAATCGTTGTCTCCTCACACATACGCGCGCACACACATCCCCAATCATGCATAAACAAGCTTAAATACCTCTGATCAACTTGCCAAGCACCCGAACCTGCACGAGGACCAACGAACACATAAACACCAGCGTTCACTTCCACCAAGCACCCGAACCTGCAAGAAGATGTACGAACATCTCCGAACAATACATGAAACCTCGCAATACTTCGTTCACTTACTCTATGCACCCCAACGTGCAAGAATGTCTACGAACACATAGATACACGCGTTCACTTTCACCAAGCACCCGAAACTGCAGAAAGACGTACGATCATCTCGGAACAACACATACGTCTTCATAATACTTCACTCGCTCACTCTAAGTAACCGAAACTGCATCAAGGTCTAGGAATACATTGATATACATGTTCACTTCCACCAAGCACCCGAACATGCGCGAAGACCTACGAATACATCCGAACATCTGTGTAACACATATTGAAGTATAAAGGCTTATACGCTTAATCATTTCAGTATTAAAATTCAATATAGGAGGTGTGACGCTTAGATTTCTTTAATTCTTACCCAGACTGTACATGCAGCGTTCCTTCCCGAAAAAATGAGAGGTCACGTGACTTCCTATTACCATGCATTGACGAGGTAGACCCTGAAGTGGAAACGTGTTTTCGGCCTAGCAAAAATGTCATACTACGAAGAACAAAGAACGAATTTGACTTACATCGCTTATGCAAAAATACAACAAATTTTGCTTTAAACTCGGTAAAACTACAACAGAAGCCTATGAAATGTTAAGAACAGCTTATGGGGAGGCAGTTATGGGCAAAACTCAAGGATTTGAATGGTCTTCGAAATTTAAAAGTGGTGTGACATCTGTAAAGATGCAGACCGCTCGGGGTGACCCTGTTCCAGCAAAACTGATAAATATAACAATCAGATGAGGGAAATGGTATTAAATGATAGGCGCGTTACAATAGGAGAACCTTCTGACTCATTAGGACTCTCCTTTGGAAGTGTTCAAAGCATTTTGAAAGACAATTTGGAAATGAGAATAATTGCCGCCAAGTTGGTGCCCCGTCTGCTTTCAAATGATCAAAACATAAGCCGTGTGATTGCCTGCACAGATCTTAAAGAACAGCTACAAAATGACCCACAGTTTATGGAGAAAGTTATTACTGGTGATGAAACATGGCTTTACGGGTACGGTCCAGAAACGAAGCAACAATCTTCACAATGGAAGAGTCCTTCATCTCCACGCCCGAAAAAGGCCAGACAAGATCGATGCAAACTGAAGTGAATGATTGTGTTTTTTACCAGTAAAGGCATTGTACATAAGGAATTTGTGCCACAGGGTAAACAGTGAATCAAGTCTTCTACAAACAAGTGCTGAAAAGATTAAGGGAGAATGTGCGACGCAAACGGCCGGAGAAATGGGGCAGTGGTGACTGGTTCCTGCATCATGACAATGCGCCCGCGCACAATGCCCTTCGTGTTCGCCAATTTTTGGATGAAAATAGAATGAATACTGTTCCCCAACCCACCTATTCTCCAGATTTTGGCAACAGCGGAGTTTTTTCTTTTCCCGCGACTTAAAATGTGGCTCCAGGATACCTTTTTCAGGACATTGATATCATCCATCGCGAATCGCAGGAGGCTCTGAACACGTTGAAAGGAGAGGACTTCCAGAGGTGCATGCAGCCCTGGTAGAAGCGCTGTAACAAGTGTATTAACTCACTTCGAGGATGACAGTGAAGATTAGATAAAAAAACTGTTTGTACTATTTATGATGTCATTCCGGAAACTTTATGATCGCACCTCGTATAATTGATCTAAAAAGAATTCGTGCCTCTATAAATAGGGCGATCTTGGACATTGGGCTTCATTCTGCTAATTATCTCCGAGGTGTCAACATCGTTGTTCTCTCATAAAATAATCGGATTTCTAAAGTGCTATCATCGTGAAAAGGTGTACATTTCCTTGAAGAACGATTAATATGCTATTACATTAAAGTAGAGATGAATGAGTCCTCATATAATGATATTATTCCTAGTGCATCAGGATATTCTTGTGGTAAATGTGGAACTAAATTTCTACGTGGGTATCATAAAAGAAGGCATGAGCTAAGCTGTAAAAGCTCTAAAAGTGTAAATATTATAATGTAACCTTCATAGGCAGTTATAAGGGTCGACGACACGAAGATGTATATGAAATAAGCATGTCTGAGAAGAAACGTAGATTAGAACCTACTAAACAAGAGCTATTATCTACAATGTAGCACTGTGACATGACAGAATAGGAAACTTCAATCGATGGACTCTTGAAATCGTATTTTATACGATGCGAATCAACTAAAAGCATGTATATGTCCCTGCATGAGGCAAAACAGCGGATAATTTAGGCTGTACATGAAAAGCTTGGTATTCACAACAATGTGAAAATTAATCTGCTGGCTGAGTGTCGATTTGTTAACAGTATTGGAGAAAGCTACGATAAAATACTTAAAACACGGAATCAAGCTGTTTTCCTAGAAATGGATATGGACTCTATGCTGGAAACGAAAAAGAAGTTGGTTACTGAAATGGAGGAATCACAGTTTAAGGGTAACAATTGGGTTCTGCTTGCTGTTGAAGGGGTTCGCCTTCGTATTAACAAGTACAATCCCTTACGAGGAAGTAGCTACATACCCCAGCCGCCATCTGTTGAAGGAAGGAAAGCCTGCATTAACATCCGGAATTATACCGATTAGCAATGGTTTATGTATTGTGTTTTAGCTAAATTTGTTGAGAATAATTGCACAACGCGTGAGCAAATACAAGCAGCTACAAAACAGATATGATTTCAGCTGTGTTTTCTACCCCACTTTGCTTTCTCCAATATTTAAGTTTGAGAAGCTTAACAGTATGTCTATCAACTTCTTCGGCCTGGATGAGACGCATGAAATGTATCCAATAAAGGTCGCTGAGGCTGAACATTCTGAACAACGTGTCCTCCTACTACTGGGTGACAGTAGTGTAAAACATCACTACGTTCATTTGAAGAATTTTGAAAATCTTATTCGACATTAGAAAACTAAGCATAAAGGTCATGTTTATACCGGTAAGCGTTATTTTACACAATTTAGTGATCGATATGGACAAAGTAGACTGGAAAAGCTACAAGAACATGCTACCATATGTAACCAGCATAATGTTGCAAGGCTAGATTTGCCTACAAAGGAGAAACGCATTGTTCAATTTAGAAATTTTGAAAGGATGTTGAAACTACTTTACGTCATCTACGCAAACTTTGAAAGCATTCTCTTATCATGTCACACATGCCTCCCCAATCCTGAAACTTCATATACAACCCCTTATCAGCAGCATGTACCCATGGTTTCCGCGTTTACGTTAAACCGTCATACGACGTTGAACATCTTGAAACTGATGTTCCTAAGCATCTGTATGTATATCGTGGTGTTGATTCTGTTCAGATGCTTATGAAATACCTGTCGTTCCTTGCAAAGGAAATTAATAATATATACAGATCAGCTATGCATCTGAAACTTACAAATCAACAGCAGATGGATTACAACTCCTCTACAGTATGCTCCTTGTGAGGAAAATCCTTTACTCAAAATAACTACAAAGTTCGCGAACATGATCACATCAGTGGTTTATATCGTGGAAGTCTACATAAAGAATGTAATTTAGCCTGCAAAACACCTAAATATGTACCAGTCTTCATGCACAATCTCAGTGGATATGACACACACTTCGTTGTTAATGAGCTGGACTGTAAAAGTGAGCGGTTGAAAGCAATTCCTAGCTCTGAAGACAGCTATATATCATTCTTCAAGTATGTAGGAGATATGAAGCTTCGTATTTGTGGATAGCTTTCAGTTCCTCAATAAAAGCTTGGATTAGCTGGTAAAAATCAGAAATCGTATCCTGAAGCACTAAAACACTTCGGAGAAGAGAAGTTGAAATTGATGACTTGTAATGGAGTATTTCCCTATGACCACGTCACGTCATGGGGTGTTTTGAACGAAACCTCTTTGCCTCTTAAGGACTCCTACAATAGGTTAAATGAAAAAGAAATTAGTGATGCCGACTACAATCATGCTAGAAATGTATGGGAGCTGTTTAATGTGAGAAACCTGGGCGAGTAGAGCGACCTGTACTTAACCTCTAATGTACTTCTGCTAACAGATATCTTTGAGACATTTGGATATCAAACCCTCAAAACAAACAAAGTTAGTCCTGCTCATTATTTTACTTCTCCAGGACTTACATGGGATGCTATGTTGCTATATACAGGAATTCAACTGAAATTCTTACAGGATTATGACAAATTACTCATGGTAGAGTCCGACATAAGAGGAGGTGTATGCCAAGTATCTCACCGGTATGTCGAAGCAAACAAAGACTACATGGAGAAGTATGATCCGTCGAGATCAACCCAATTTGTTCCATATGAGGACGCAAAAAACCAATATGGTTGGGCAATGTGCCACGTTCTCCCTTATGGTGGATTTGAGTGGGTGTCACCTGAAAAAATCGACTTAGATACACTACAAAGAGATTATCCTCGTGGATACATAATAGAAGTTGACATCGAGTATCCTGCTGAACTTCAAATTTACACGACAATCCACCTTTCCTGCCCGAGTCTATGAAGCCTAAGGAATCCTCTACAAAGAAACTGATACCTCATTTTGTACCTCGAAATATGTATGTAGTACATTACATGACTGAAGCAAGCTCTTAATTATGGACTACGACTAACAAAAATGAATCCTGTGCTACAATTCCAACAGTCCCAGTGGCTAAAACTTTATGTGAAATTTAATAATAGGCTACGACAACAGGTTGCAAGTGACTTTGAGAAGGACCTCTACAAACATTTTAACAACGCCATGTTTGGAAAAACTATGGAGAACTTTCGTAATCGTATGGATATATGACTGGTTATAAATGAGAAGACTCTGGGAAGATTGATCACTAAGCACACGTTTATCGATAGGACGATATATGCTTCTAATCTAGCTGCTGTACATATGACTTCTCGTCAAATCGTTTTCAACAAGATTTATACATCGTTATGAGTGTGTTGGACATCTCCAAGACATTAATGTATCACTATCATTATGCTGTGTTTTTGTCATATTATGGAGCTGAACAACTGAAGCTTATGTATATGGACACTGATTCTTTCATTCATCGTGTGACAACTGAAAATGTGTACCAGAACAAGCTACGTTTTCTCGAACACCTGGACACAGCTGATTACCCTGTCAAAGATATATGTCACTACACTCAGAACAAAAAGGTGCTGGGAAAATTTAAAGATGAGGCTAATAGCAAAATCATTCCACGCTTTGTTGGACTACGACCCAAGATGTATGCCTTAGGTATTTAAATCTCAATGTTAAAAAGGATTAAATGCATAAAACGTAGTGTTATTAAGGAGTACATTACTTTTGACCGATATACAGACCGTCTTAAAACCCGTGAAATCATCACAATGCCCATGAATCTGATTCTCTCCCGGGAGCATTCTGTTAGTACAGTGTAAGTGAATAAAATGACCCTGACTCTGTTTGATGACAAAAGAGTTATTGCCGTGGATGGAATAACGACATATGCATATGGGCAATACAGCATTACAAACAGCGCATAAGACAATGAAAGTCGAAGATGAAGATTTTCTCCGTGAGTCTACAATTTAAAAAATTGAAGTTGTCCAAGTGATCTGTATACACCTAGCAGACAACTGATGAATAAACAAGAGTAAGAAGATGGAAGGGGAGGCGTTAACCCTGCCATTAGGACCAATCCTTGTGCTAGTCTAAAGCCTAGATAAAGGGGAGAGGCCGCTACAACGAACAAGAATGAAGGTATGTTGACGTAAAACTTTTCAATAAAGACTCTCAAATAATAAAACCTGAATAAAACTTCGCAGTTTCACTAAAAGAAACTCGAGGTTATCTCTGGTTAGGCAGATTAAGTTAGACGATATCTGAGTGGAATAGATTAAGAGGATGGCCTGGGATTGGTTAGGTTAAGCTATGTTAGGCTCGCGTACTGATTGTCTATGTTATGAAGCATGGGTTAGGTTAGATTGTCTTAGCAATGGGTTAGTTACGTGTTGTTCTTACGTTTTGTTACGTGGTGGCGTTTCTGGTTACGTCTTGTTGCGTCATGTGTCTATGTTACGTGGTGTTACTAGTGCTTAGGTTTGTTGGTTACGCCTTGTTAGGTGGTTATGTTACGTGTAGTTATGCCTTGTTACGTGGTTATATTTGCTGGTTACGTTACAGCTTGTTACGTGATTATGTTACGTGATGTTACGTCTTGTTACGTTGGTTAGCTTAGGCGATGATAGGATTGAATAGACAATGAGAGATGAATCAGAGCTGTCAAGGTAGGGATAGGTTAGGGCGTTGGGTGTGGTGTTAGCTTAGAATATTCATACATGCACCAAAACTGTAAACCAATATACAGTTTATCACTCTGTCTCGCACACTAACCATTTAACATATAAAATGTTTGTAAGATTAAGACACATGACTTTCTCTAGTCCTGTACAAATTATTTTTACAAATGTTTATTCTCCATGTACCTCATGTTAATCGAGACATCGAGATATTAATCATATTGCTAATTTTCTTGTAGGTGCAAGAGGAATATGGTAAGGCTTTAAGCCATAGTCAAACCTTTAAGAGTTGGTATCTATGTGAAGCATTCCATTCTCTTTGCATGACCAGACATAAAAATAAAACTTATATCTTGAATTTTCTGGGGATGTCCCCAAAAGTCCTCTTCATTCTCAACGACTGTTGCAAAACTGGTAAACCACAAGAGATAGACAAAATTTTACTACATAAGAAATGTAGATCTCGTTAAAACACACAATATATTTATAAACTTTTTTTGTGAAGTGAACCATTTTAGAGAATTTCCTTGTTATTTCTTGAATTTTCCAATACTTATACTTTTTCTCAACTGAGAATTCGTTGTTCTTTTTTATGTTTTTGACATGCAAAGAGAATTACATGTTACACATAGAAACCAGTTCTAAAAATATTTGACTATCGCTTAAGGCGTACTATGATCCCCTTGTTTTGTATTTGCAACGGCAACATAGAAGTACAGTAGCCTTTAAGCATATACATATCTCTCAATAGCTGGTTGCTATGTGCAACACCATTCTCTTTACCACAGATTAATACTCTTTACATATCCAAAACAAGAAAAATTAATAACTAATTCACATTTGAGAAAAGGTATAAGTATTGGAAAATCTAAGGGAATAACAAGCAATTTATTGAAAATGGTTCACTCAAAAAAAAACCTATATAACATAAATTGTGAATTTTATTGCGATCTACATTTTTTGTGTAGTAAAGCTTTGTTTTCTCTTATGGTTTACCAGTTATGCAAAAGTGGTTCACAATGAAGAATACTTTTGGAGACATTCCCAGACAATTTGAGATATACAATTCATTTGCCATAAAAATGTCCTAAGCTTATGGTATTTTATTCAAAATCATATAGCCATTTTTGAGAAAATTGAAATTTTCGAAAAATGTTCCATGTAAAGGGTAATCTGGGGTGGGGGAATTTTCTTGAAAACCTTCGTCTCGCATCTCTGGAAGATACTGAACCTAAATACCAAGATTGGTGTTTATCCACTGCTCGCTTCTGAGTTATGCTGTTCACAGACAGACACTCATACAGACATGTTTACAAAAATGCTTTATATGTATTCAGTGCACCTCAAAATATGTATTTCCTGTGAAATCTCGGTATCGAAATTTGGAGTGGAATGCATAAAGTATACTATCTAGCCTAGCATCGACCCTCGTATTCCCTATCTCTCCAATATAAACGCATTTCCCTCTCCTTCAGCTCTCTCCTAGCATAGGATCTGTCTCCGTTTTCCCCGTCTCCATATAAATGCACACTCTACCATTCAAGCCCTACTAGCCTAATATCTCTCCTCAGTTTGCTATCTCTCTCATATAAAACACATTCTACCTTTAACTCTGTCTAGTCTAGCATCATTCGAAGTTTTCCCTAGCTCTTCCGTATAAAGCGTATCTCTCCCTCCTTCGGCATTTGTCTATCCTATTATCTCTCTGCAAATTCCTTACCTCTCACATATAAATACGTTTTCTAGTTTCCTAGCCTGCTAGCCTATCATCTCTCTACGTTTTCCCTATCTTACTTATATAAACGCATACTCTACTCTTCAACCTCTGTCTATCCTAGCACTTCTCCTCGTACTCCCTATCTTTCCCGTATAAACGCATTCTTTACTTCTCAACCTCTGTCTAGCCTAGCACTTCTCCTCGTATTTCCTACCTCGCACACATAAACGTATTCTACCTTTAACATTTGTCTATCTTAGCACCTCCCCTCATAATCCTTACCTCTCCACATAAAGCGTAACCTAGCATCTCCCCTTTGTTTCCTATCTCACTGGTATTAACCTGCATTCCCCCTCCTTCAGCCTCCGTCTAGCATAGCATCTCTCTCCGTTTTCCATATATTCTGCATATAAGCGCATACTCTATCCCTCAAATTCTGTCTAGCCTTGCATTTCTCCTCGTATTTCTTACCTTTCTCATATAAAGCGCATTGCCCAACTTCAACTCCCTCCTAGCAGAGGATCTCTCTCGGTTTTCCATATCTTCCCCATAAACGTATACCTTACTCCTCAACCTCTGTCTAACTAGCTACCTCTCCACGTATTCCCTACCTCTAACATATAAAGGACGTTCCCCTTCCAGCCCATACTCTACCTCAGAGCTCTCCTCGTTTTCCCTATCTCTCCCAAATGAACGCATTTTCCTCCTTGAAGGCTCTCTCAACCTAGAATCTACCCTCGTCTCGCCATATAAACGTATACTTTACTACTCAAACCCTCCTAGCCTAATACCTCTCCTCGGTTTGCTAGCTCTCCCATAAAAAAGACGTATTCTACCCTTTAAGCCCTGTCTAGTCTGTCACCTTCTCTTGTATTCCCTATCTCTCCTCTATATAAGTCCATATTCCCCTCCTTCAATCCCTGCCCAGCCTGTCACCGATCCTCATATTCCCTATCTCTCCCATATAAACGCATTTTCCTCCTTGAACCGTTGCATCTACTCTCGTTTTCCCCATCCTTTCCCATATAAACGCAAAAAGTGAGCCAGAATATCACTATATATTCTACTGATGTGACTAGAAGAAGTACTAAAGGTATACTAATGTCTAGAATTATTTTAAGCTGGATAATAAACATATTCAATCTCGTTATTCCTTGATTCAGGTGAAAATAAAGTGTAGTGTAAGCATGGAACTACTGATCCTGACATCACTTGATGCAAAGGGTGGAAGAAATTGGGACGAACCAAATAAAGAATTATCATAATTACACTATTTTGGAGGGAAAAGCCGCAAATATGCTTTTAGCAGGTGAAACCTCAGGTTAAAATGAATAAAATCTTGTCAGAGGAAACTAAATTTAATTATCTAGTATTCCATTTGGAGCCGAAGGATGTAGAAAATAAATGGGACTGTGTTAAATATGGTGAACAAATAAATATTCGTTAGCCAGAGAACGTATGTCATTTACACTCAGAGAAAGTGAAGATAAACGCACTAAGCGGTGAGTAACAGGGCAATTTAAAGCCGAGTTAGTTGCTACGCAAAATGTAATCACTAACGGGAGTATATATTTCAGATAAAGCTCTGAAAATCTTCTGGTTGGAGAAATAATTACTAAATTGTATTAACGAAAATTTTATTGGCAGTTGAAATTAATCCTAGTTACGAAGATATACGGGAACTATCAATTCCAGTAAGGTCCAGGAGCAGTTAAAAGTGATAATGAATGACGTCATTAATGATATTTAGAATTTCATCCATAATATTTAGACTGTCGGAACAGCAGATTGCAACTATATACAGGATGTTTAAAAAACGAGGGCTTAAATTGAAGTATGTATTCCCTAGATGTAAACAATAAAACTGTCTATAATAACGTTTCTTGGTTTCTGAGTTATGGCCTCCAAAGTGATATTTACTGGAACGTTTTTCTTCCCTCAGGTAGCTGCCGTGACACAAGATATTAACAGGGCACTGACAATTCATTTCGAGGCAAACAGTACATTGGTTGTTGTGCTTTGCGTTCGACTGAGCGACATGTACTCAAATCAGGAGCTGGCAGAAATACACTTCATGTACGGTAAGGCGCTAGCTCGTCGTTTGTACTAAGAGAGGCACCCACAGAGAAAATGTCCAGATCGGAAGACATTTAAACATCTCCATCGACGTTTGTGCGCTCTTGGGAAGTTTAATTTCCTGGTTTGCGAAGCGGACGATCAAGATCTACAAATCCAGATGTACGGGAGGAGATTCTGGGTTCTGTGCACACGACTATGTGAGTACAGAGGGTTAGCGCTACACTGTATGTTCCTCATACGACTGTCTGGAGACTTTTGCGAGAGCAACAGTTGCAGTCTTATCATTTGCAACGTGTACAGGACCTGTCACCAGCAGATTGCCCTGCTCGATTCATGTTTTACCAGTGGTTCGTACAGCAGTGTGCTGCAAATCAAAACTTTCCTGCCTTAGTACTATTTACGAATGAAGCACAGTTCACACGAGATGACATTACAAATTTCCACAATCAGCGTGTATGGGCATATGAAACCTACGTGCAATTGTTCCATCTCATCACCAAGTGCGGTTCACTCTCAACATATGAGCGGGTATAATTGGTGATAGGTTAGTTCGACCAAATGTATTTGTAAACAGACTTATGGCGCATCCGTACACAATAATCCTGGAAAACACCATACCCCATGTGTATGGAGGCACTCCACTAAGTATTCGTCAACCAACTAACTTCTTGATTGATATCGCTTCCTGCACACTTCAGTACCCTGGCCGGTATTTGAAGCGAAGGCTTTCTGATTGATGGATAGGTAGAGGTGGTCCAATTGCTTGGCCACTACGCTCACCTGATTTGAACCCTGTCGATTTCTACTTTTGGGGCCAAAAGTGTTGGTGTATTCGTCTTTGGTGCCTAAAAGGAATCCTGTCAGAATTGGATTGTGGCATGTTGTGAGGAAATACGCAATACTCCTGGAATTTGGGATAGTGTTCGTGCGGCCATAAGACGTCGATGTGAGGCCTGTAATGAAGCAGTAGGTGGAAAATTTGAACATCTTGTATAAAGAAAACTTCCTGCAGTAAAAAATACGATCCCCTGAATATCACCAATTTGAAGGCCATAACTAAAAAAACCATACACTTCCGGACGCATGTTGTATTGGATTTCCTTTGTTGCCTACATATGGGGAATGCATACCTGAAATTATGTCCTCTATTTTATAACATCCTGTAGACTGGACTTTTTTTCGTTCTGGTAATCACAGCCCCGGACGTGCAATTTAAGTCGTCATAATTCAAGAAACTAATATAATCCGAAAGGCAAATTACTTTCACTTCAAGCTTAGAATTAAATGTGACTCTGCAAAGTGTATGAAGCCCTGCAATTGGGATAATTAGCAAAAATGCCGTCCAGCTGGTAGAAATAGCCATAAACTCTGCTGCTCACAATGAAACTAATTTCCACAAATACAGACTATTTATCAAGAATAAAAAACAGGCCTGCTTACTGATTCGATAGTGGGGCTAATACATCGATACTTTCCCCAGAGCAAATGGTAAAATACCTGATACAAGTTACATGCTGTTAATGGCACTGAAATTGCTACATCTGGCTTGAAAGTAACTGAGCTTGACTTAACACTTAGGCGTAGCTTAAGTGGCCTTTCGTAGCCGCAAAGCTAATAAAAGCGTATTATATAACAACACTACAACGATAGTAATTAAGACATGAGTATGTTTATAAAATTGGCGGGAGCGAGTTTCGTAATTTTCATACCATCGTCTTAATTACCATTTAGTCAAGCTGCTACGACTGTTTTTGGTCAACCACACTATAATTTCAAAACAGTTTTTACAAAAAGGTCCTACGTTGATAATTGTGTGTAATTTAAACGCTGATCGATGATGGCAGGGCCTTGAGCATGTTTGCGAGTACTACAACGCATGTCGGTACTGTTGAGTCCAGGTCATATTTATTGATTTTGTAGATAGCGTTTATTGAACAGTATTGAAACAAAGGAAGTGAGCTCAATTTATTTGAATATTAAAACAGAATTTCTTTTATTTTAAATGCACATATTTCATTGTTTATCTACGGAATGAAACCCAGTGGACTGTTGCTTTGAAGTGTTAAAATGTGTGAGCAATAGGACAGCTGCGCGTGCATCGAGTAAGATCACAATGAGTCTCTTATGGATACCATTAGACTTCAGTTAAATCACGGTAATCAGCCTATTATTGTGTGGTAGACGAAAAAGTTATTATAGGACCTGTTTTCCAAAATAAATTCCAACTGCTGGTTGAGAGTATTAAAGGGAGTTAAGAGAAGGTATGAACCAACCTTTTTTCAAAGGAGAAGTCACGGCAGTCTCAGATGAGGACATCAATGGTATGAAGAAACACTTCAAATTTTTGTTTCGACTAGCTCAGAATCCTGTAATTACACAAACAAATCTGAGACACCCAGTAACATAAGAAGAAAAACATATCACAACCTCATTGGTATACTTGTATTTTGGAGACGTAATAAGATCGTGAAGTTTTGGGGATTTTTCTTTCTGTAGAAATTGTTTTGACACCATTTGAAGGAACAATTCTATAGTACTTACAGACCACAAATCGTTAAAATTTGCCTTCAAACAAAGTAACAGTAAACCATCTCCAAGACGGCTACGACAACTTCAATAAATTTTCCAATTCAGTACGGACACTTATCATATCAACGGAATGGAATGTTCTTGCTGATGGAATGTTAAAAATTGAAGAAGCGTCAAAAACCAACTATGAAACAATGGTTGAGGATGAAGCCTTTCATACCTAAATTTCACCGACATCAACTTTTTCAGCAAATGCATAATTTAGCCCACGAAGTAAATGCTATTTCGGCGACCGCCCACTCTGCCCCATTGTTACCCCGGGTCTCGGGGTTAATGCTGCGGTGGTTCATCTTCTACCATGACTCTCCTTCCTCTCATCCCCTGTACTCATCTTCCTTGTCATCTGTTTCAGGGTTGCAAGACCAGGCGACGGTGTTCGGTGGTTTGTGGCTGGACGTGGTTTGCGCTCTGAAAAGGCGTCGCTGCAGTACCTCTCAGTTAAGTATCTCCTCAGCATGGGACTCCGCTCCTGGTGACCCTGCAGGTTTGGTGACTTGTGGGCAAGGACCGTGAGAGATTAAATGCATTCTATCTGGAAACGTTAGAGACCCGTCCATGCTTGCGCCCGTCGGCATTCGGATCTGGTCGACCTTCGGGTCTCGCCCCTCATCCTTTCTTCCCAATGGTCATTTGGAAGCAAAAATGCCCAACTGGCCTACTTGCGGTGCTTTGCCCCAGTTCCAGGTCCCCCTCCGTGACACTTACCTTTACCTTTAAAAGCTACTCTGAACCTCAAGCACTTCTAAGTGTTTTAGCATGGCACCCAACGCGATGTTCAGGGATAGATAAGGTCATGTATCACTCGTCACGTACGTTCCTCATTTGGAGAATAAGAACCAGATGAGCGATTTATGTTGTGCATATAGGAGTTTTGTCTTCTTCAAACCACTGATTTACTGTCCAACCTGCATTGATTGATTTTCTTCATGGATGGAAATAATGCCTAACTATAGCCAAAGCCTTATACGATCCATGGATTCTACAATTGGGATTCTATGCCGTATCATAGCACACCAAAGCGGAATGTTCAATTTAAAGTTGTTCAAGAATCTTGCAAGGATGTGTGGAGTTGAAATATGTCATATCACACCGTATCATCTAGACTGTAATTGTTAAATAGAACGCTTATGATGGCCCCTAAGTCTTCGAGCTCCCCACTTAGTAAATTTCAAGTAGTTGTAGCTCTTGTAGCCCCACGGTTGGAGAGACAAACTTGCGGGAGATTGTTTCTAGGAGTGTTTGCCCCACATACGCTACAAACTTTCCGGTGGCCTTTGCCCCACGTTTACTTTTCCGGTGGCCTTCGCCCCACATTTGAAATTTGTCTTTTATTTTAATGTTACTTTATTTATTTTACCTATGTATGTATGTATGCCTCGGCTTCGTCAGTAGTAATTTTGTAAACCACGGCTGGTGTGGCTAAAGAATGAAGGTTTACGCAAACTATAATTGTATTGTACTTTGTTTATTAAACCTTCACACGATTAAATAACACTTCACTGACGTATCCTACTGTAGAGCTGTGAGATTATTGTTAATTCTACTTTTTAACACGTAAATTTTATATTATTCCCACCGCAATAACTTTTAGTGTCTCACACTGAACCCGTACCAAATCTAACTCACTGCTTGGGTACGCTTCCTTATAGTGTGTACCACCTGAATTTATAATTTCCTCTTTCCCAAGTCTCTGATTGACTAATTCTACTTGAATAGAATACTTTTAACTTAAAGCTTTGTTTTGGCTATTTATAAACTGTTTTAAATATTACATTATCGTTCCAAGAATTATTAGTAGCCTTTACTAAACTTTCCAATTTATTGTTGTTCCAAGGTTACCTCATTGGTACGTCATTGTTAGTAATTTTCGGCTTCTACATTATAATTCTGTTTTCTAAGAAAAGCAGTTGCTTCTATTCTCACAGCTCCTACATTGTTAAACTACAAAATACATTCACATAACATTATTATACATGTACATAATAAAATAAAAATAACACAATGACTTAATATACACTTTTAATATTATATTATACACAAATTGCTTTAAGGCTGGCTGTTATTATATTTTATTTTACGTTATTAGACTGATATTATTTAAGTGTTAAAAATACTGCCGCAATACTTTAGAAACTCTTCCTCTAGGTTTATGCGGGCACTACAGGAGACTGCTTACTCTTCAATAGCATAAATGGTGTATGGAAAGATTATCCAACTACTAGGCGAATTGTTTGAAGCACGGCCTGGAGTGAATGGGGACATTTGTATCAAAGCTGCAAGACTAAATGTTGCCTTTAAAACTACCTAATTCGATGCACTCAAGCGTATTATCAGTGTTCATTCATAGATTCCATGTCATGTTCCCATACCTTTGTGAGAGTTGGCAGAATTAGAAGGACACTGGAACAATGCTTATGGATCATATTCAATTATTAAAGCAAAATATGATAAATACTTTGTCTCCAACATTAAAGGCAAAGTAGACAACATACAACAGGACAGACTCAAAAATCTATTTAAAGCCTGAAACACAGGAATGTGATTTACCATTAACAGCCTTGTTTACATATCAAAAATCTACCAAAGGATGAATCGGTTTTGTACAAATCTATTTAGAGTATGCGGACAATTAGATAACGAAGGAAAGTAAAATATGTGAAGTGCTTTTGAATTAGGTGTGAAGGGAAATGCCGAATTCATGTTATTATGTAATCTTTAGTGTGCAATACTTATATTTTTCTTATTAACTTTAATCAGTAATTTTTGTTATTTACTTAGATACTGCGTTATTGGGAGCAAAGTGGGAGCACTACAAGAGCTGCAGCATACACTAATCTTGCATTTATATCCTATATGGTGTGCGAATGGGAATAAAGTTGGCTAAAGCGTTATTAAGTTTAAGAATTTTTATATTTAAAAAAAGAAGAGAAAAATAAACACGTTTCCTTCCAAATTAAACCAAATTTCCTAAATAAATATGAAAGCTAATAAGTGTAATATTGGGTAGCTGCAGCACCATCTGAGTGCAAAGTTTGACAAACTAGATGTAGCGGGTGTGTTGTTTACGCTTCTTGCGCATACTTCAAGATAGGTGGTTACTACGACATAACTTGAGAGCAATGTTTGGGTTATTATTAGTTATTGAGAAGGTTATAGCTAATGTTATATCTTTCGACTAATGTAATATTTCATTACGTTTTATTATTATTATTATTATTATTATTATTAATATTATTATTATTATAAATATCAATACGTTCCATCCGTCATGAATGAGACATCTAAACATAACTATGCCTAACATATCTGTAGCTGTGTTTTGTGTAGGAATGGTTACGGTAGTAGGTTTCAAACGCACAGTTCTGGCTTTGAATTCCGCTTACGTATGCAAAGTTTTATATCTAATACATATCATAATTAACGTATCCATGTACAGAGCCACAACTAGTAAGTAATTAACATTTACACTTCTCCTGCAACATAAGCTAACATTACCGACGCGCCGTGCACAATTACGCGATGCAACTTCAAGAAGTGCAGAGGGATTCAGTAATGTCGTGAATTTAGCACAAACATTGCGTTGGTATGATCTAGCATGTACAACGTTTGCATTGCTATTGAAAGTGACATCATCTACTTTCTGCAAAAATATGGAGTAGTTTTTGCCATATGTGTGTCCTATATTTAAAATATATCCTCTGTATATCGCGTTCGTTTAACTTTATATTTAACAATTTTGAATAATACGCAGGCTTTAATTCTCTGTATTGTTTTCGGAAACAAATTTAGACAATGTGCAAGAATAGTATATCCCGAAACAAGTGCAGTAAGTGCTTCATTGCAGAACTAGCAAATGTTATCTATTTCCGAGATTCTCCGATGCACTTAGAGCGTGTGCATTGCATAGAATTTTTCTGATGGTAGTGAAAAATAGAGTGTATGCTTATGTGGAAATAAAATGAATTACTAACAGCTGTTGAACACTGGTTTCAGTATCAACGTTACCAACATTATTCTTGGTGCTGAGGTGGTGTTCAATTATCCGGGCCTGGTTTTTGACATTAAAAACTCAGTAACTAGCAGCTTATACCTTAGCCGCGGCATAAATCGTAAGTAAATTAAAAACACAAAGGAAGTTAAGAAAAAAATACAGTTTAAGTGCTAAAATTCAAGTATCAAAAATCATTATATTCCGTGTACAAAATAATACATATATAAAAACTTAGAAGCTATTATAGTTTATTCACATATTTGCAGTGAAATAGTATACAACACGCAGGTGGATTAGGTTACCAGCAGTGAATGGTTACAAAAACCTTGCTTGTAATAGAATATCTGCGAAAGAAAAAGGCTGAAACAGGCAATTTAATTATGTTTTAAGAAAACGGGTATTGCACGAAATGTGCCCTGTATATATAAATTCGTTATACTCTAAGCTTTGGATTGGATTGTGAAGCAGAGTGAATTCGGCATGAATCCAGGAATGAGGATATTGTACGGACGCCCCACGAGAGGGCATCCTTTGGAAGGTGAGATGAGGTAAAAGGAGACACCGGGCAGTTGGATCCTGCAGTGACGTCACAGGAATAACAGGGCCCTATAGTATCCTGATAGAGATGGCCTCGTAATCAGACCAGCAGACCAAGGAGCCTGCCCCAATCAGAGGGTCCAACGCCCCACCAAGTGGCAATCGGTCCTTGTATACCGGTAAGCAGCCGAAGGCCGAAATACTCACTTTATAAGTGAACACGTGACGCCCGAGTTCAAAATGACGCCGGGAAAATTGTTAAATGTGTTGAGTGAACATGTAAACACTGTGCTAAAGTATGCCGACAGTCTTCTTATTTTATCGTCGCAAAGAACATGCTTTACTACGTCATCAGAATTATATAACCTAAAATACTCGTCCGCTTTTGTTAAGAATGTTGAAACACAAACACAGTTCTGTGCTTATGGCTCAGAAGAAGCCCAACATACGGTGGGCGAAACGTCGGAGAATGGACAAAATAGGAATGCGGCTTTCCCCGTAAGACACCAGCTGCCGAAACCTATGTGTTGTACTGACCTACCTCTTCGAAGAGGAAGTCTACGGCAAATCACAGATGCTATCGCACTGCGTAAGAAGAAGCAAGCACTCATCTCTCAACTGCATTTCTGAAACGCTGCAAAGATTATAATACGGTACTGACTTTACTCAAGATTAATCATCACATAATATTTTGGTCAACACGGAAAATCCTACATAACGCTTCGCTAAAACTCCCCCGATAAATGATAGCGCACAACAGGAAAACCTCTTGCGCACTGAACGAAAACTTTACACCCTGCAACTGTCTCCATCATCCAGTAAACACCTCGATCACGTTTCAATTTCCACAGTCTTTTTTGTCTGTGATACTAACACGATCCGTCGACAACGAAAGTTTTAACAGCCTTCCAGGAAACAACACTCTCCTGAAACATTCTTAGACAAACAGCACGTATTAGTGAACTTTTATAGCACTACATTAAATGAATCTGCTACCAGTATATAAGCAAAGCGACTCAAGCCTGCACCGTCATATAGACGAATATAAATGATCGCCAGCATAGAATCAACCATAGGAAATCTTCCTGAAGCAAGAGCCAACTACACAAGAATATAATCCTACGCTATCTTCATGAGAACAAGCTTCCAAAACTCTATATATCACATGAAGAACGCAAATCACTGCCAGCCATCACCTCTGAACAATCCTGCCAGGCGACAAAAGGAACGCCACTGTGATCATGGGCATCTAAGGTTACGAAAGGAAGGTGGACATGTGTTGAAGGACATCTGAGAACGCATTATGAAGCTTCCCACTACCACACTGGAAAGGAGAACATCAGTTCTCATCAAAAGAACTCCACAAGAAACTAATACCATAGACTCACGCATACCGGTTATACATGGTTGCCAAAAATCCACAAAAGGGAAGTCCCATTAAAACGGATTGTCACTGGAATTAACTCTCCAGCTCAGGCTCTAGCAAGATAGAGCCAAAGGATTCCAAGAGCTATCAGGAAAAGTTTTTCGTTCATACGGACTCCTGCCAAGACTCCTGAGAAATTTCAAACTCAAACATCACATCATTATACTGTTTGATGTACGATCCGTGTTTACGAAGATACAAATTAAGAATACGCTGGGTATATTTCAAGAGAAAATCAAAATACACCAAATCCCGGAACACCGGACTGACCTAACAGACAGAAGCCGCTGCTATGGGCGAGCCCTTTCAACTACAGTGGCAAATCCTTTTCTTGAAGAATTCAAAACCACTGTCATAGACATGCAGCTCTGAAACCATCTCTATGACTCATATACATAGAGGACACTTCTCTCATCTGGTCCCATGGAAGAAGAACACTCCTGGTTTCCTACAGCGCCTGAAGAGTCTGCATCTGAATATCCAGTTCACAATGAAAATGGAAAAAGAAGGAAAGCTTCCGTTCTTAGTTGCCCTTAATGAACGTAGAAGTGACAACAAGCTTTCATTTTCATTATACCGGAAACAGACACAAGTCTCCACCTCCCACTACGCTCCAGCCATTAAACGAGCCATTGCCAACATACTTATGCACAGAGCACCTACATAGAGAGCTTAATAAACTACAGCGTATCTTAAAAGCAAATGTTTATCACAAATTCATAATAAAAAGTCCACAAATAAACAGGAAGACCCCAAATGAACCCGGGAAAGAAGAAACAACGACATCTACACAGCTCAAACATTGAGAATACTGTTAAAGTACAAAGTAAAAACGAGATACAAATCTATAAGATAGTTTAAGCCTCTTACATCCGATCAAGTACTAACAGGACCCTTTCAGAACCCGGGAGACTATATATTAGACTGTGATTGCGGAGCAACATATGTTGGCCAAACAGGCAGAGCAGTGTCAGTCAGAAGAGCAAAAATAAAGACTCAAACTAAATCATCGAGAAAAATTAAAACTCGAGGAAAATACCATAGCTACAGCCTATCACGTGGATTTATACAAAGTACATCCATTAGTTACATCCGTTGGGCATTTTCTACATGGATCGTTATGAGGAAGTATAGAAATATTCAAATAGAATATCAGCTTAAACAGGGATAACGGCAAACCTCTCCACAAGGTATGGCAGATACCGATCGACAATTAGAGATTGGCGGATCAACAGTTAATCAGCACAGAGGGGCGGGACCTCAAATCTTATCTCCTGAGTATATATAAGTAGTTAACACTTAGTCCTTAGCCTCCTCATAAAACAACATAAACTGTTCAAAGTTATTATGCCCTATGTTACATGCATAAGCCCTGTCATGGACAACCGATAAAGTCTAAAACCGCTCTTAACGAGTGCGCGTGTTAAATAGCAGCTCACAGCAAGTACTCTGTAAGTGTGAGTATATAACGATTGTGTGCTGTGTAAATACTCTGAAATAGTGTAGTGTGTTAGTGAAAACTGCTATGTGTAGTGTCCGGAGGCTAAAGTGTATACACTAGCAGGTAAACGTAACTACACATAGCGTGGGACGCGTACCACGAATCCTTGTTGCAGGCAAAAAGCATGTCCCCAAGCACAACCAGCCAACCACCGGTACAGAAAACTGCTCCACACCGCGGCGGAGAAATAGTGGAAGGCCAAGCTCTACAGCAAATTAGAGAAACAAGACCGAGACCTACAAAAGGAAATCTTGTACTACCAGGATCTCCTTTCCACCATGGAGGAGGGTGAAAATTTCCAAAAAGAAATTGCATTGACCACGGGTTCTGTTACCGGGACCACTCGGTGAAGAAATGGCATTTGGTTCAGCTGGGCGAGGGATAGAGCGCTGTCCCTGCCCGCAATCGACTCCTTCACCGTGGCAGTGGCCAGAGAGTGACTGGAATAATTAGCGCTTCGGCCACAAGCCCGAGGAAAGGAACAAAATTTGCCAACAGCCACAGCCATCCGCCACCACCAGCAACAAACTCGTAGTTATCTCAGAGGTCGAGCAAAACAGTGACGAGGAGATGGAGGACCAGGCTATGCCAGATGCAGCTACCCTCCACCCAAATCAGAATTACAACGGTCGTCGCGCACACCTCTCGCGGACCACCGACATCCCAGCTGATGCCCTGCACCTCTACATGCACTCCCAAACCTCAACCATGACCACATCACACCTCCAGTCCAGAAGTCGCCGCGAATAATCATCCCGGACCACCAACACTACAAAAGCGCTGCACCTCCTCCAAAACTAACACCCGGCGGACCAATTCAAATTGCAAAGCTTACGGAACTGCCTGCAACTCTTCCTTCGTTTGAAACGGGATGCAAAATCCGCAATGTAGCGGCTGATGGACGCCCTAGTAGAACATTTCAGCCTGAACCTCAGGAGTGATCAGCCCTTCCGTTTCGTTATCATGAGGCTCCCTGAGGTCCTAGAGGAGGACTTCCTCAAAGAGATCCTCGAGGCGAAGAGCATCATTGCCGTCCAGTTGTGACAGCTCCGGTCACGCAGCTGGCCTCTGCCAATATTTTAGGTTAACCTGGAAAGGATCACCGCAGAGTCAAAGACTACAGCAGAAACGCGAGGTCTACCATATAATGGTTATCGCAGAGATCCCGAAAACCAACCGCATTATTACAGACTGTTATAATTGCCACAGCTGTGGTACATCTATAAGATATGCCACGTGACATCTCGGTGCGTCTTTTGCGGTGACTCTGCCGCTTAGCTGACTGCCTAAAAAACTACACGCAGGACGTTGTACCCCACTGTGCAAACTGTGGGGAGACACATCCGGCCAAATATCGAGGTACAAGATTTTTCGCAACAAATACTAACGCCGCCAATGGCATCTCTGGCAATGAGCTTTCCCGGTGCTCAGTCAGGACCGAAGTCATTCGCAACCAGGCCCTGGTCAAAAAAGGCATTTCATTTGTAGACACCGCAAAGCTGCAAATGTCACCCGTGCTAACCCAATTGGACTCCTCTCAGAACTCACCCTTCCACACGTCTTCCGTTGACCTGGTTGGCTAAACAATTTACTGGATTTGTTTCAGTCCCTAAATCTTCCGGATGTTTGCCAAAGCTGCAGCTCTTTATCACCAACTTCAAAGGCTGCACCCGCACCTGGGACAAACTGGAAACCATCATATGTATTTTGTCAATCCTTTTGGACTAAATGGTTACTGCAGGAGGAGGTGGAACTTAAACTCGCGCGCTCCTATGGAATGCTGACCTCATCTACCGACAGCACCACAAACTTGAAAACTACTTGCGGCCAAACAAATTTGATGTCGCATTTGTTTATATAACTAAATAAAATAACAACACTCTTTTAAGCTCAGGGGCTACCAGATTTTTTGAAATGACAGATTTGACAGGCAGGAGTTGGTACCACCATTTTTCTCAGAAACAAGGTGCTCATGCTCCTGTTACGATATAGAGGAGCAGGTTATAATTGCAGATGTCTTCAACTCTCGGCACCAATGGCGGCATTCTCACCAAGCAAACACAGCTGGAAATCTTCTGGTTGATATTATAGATAAAGAAGACAAAATTGAGCCTCACTCTCCCCCAGAACCCACCTTTTGGCATAAATAATGTCGCTTTGATCCTGAGATTCTGGACTTCGTGTTCATAAAAGTGCTGCTCTTTCACAGAACTTCGTGGGGTATCACAGCTTAGATTCCGACCATAGGCCCGTGCATTTTTACATCTACTGCGGCATCATGCTGGATTGTCTGGCCCTCAACGTAGAACAAAAACCAACTGGAGCCGTTTTACTTGAATATGCACAGGATGGCGCATCCTAAGCTGTCATACTGCTGCGAGGCAGACATCGGTGCTGTCATTG
This sequence comes from Deroplatys truncata, assembly GCA_030765065.1. Classification (NCBI taxonomy): domain Eukaryota; kingdom Metazoa; phylum Arthropoda; class Insecta; order Mantodea; family Mantidae; genus Deroplatys; species Deroplatys truncata. The sequence goes on from CM060977.1 coordinate 181,139,181, forward strand.
AAAACGTCACTGCCTCGCTACGACCGGCCAAAAGAAACGCCACCAGGTATATTACGAGTCCACCCAGTTTTTGCACGTACACCGAGGTGAAGTTTCGCCTGACGAGAACGTGGCGGCACACCCGGCTTCCCGAATACATAGTGCTAGTGAAATGTGTACGCAACGTCATTCGGCAACAGATTTAACTTAACAAAACTGAGCAGTGGGGAAACAAGACGCTGAATACTACCCTTGGACAACTCCTTATGGAAATTATTAAGGACAGTCAAGGTCGCCTCTAGCGTCAATTATGGCATTGAGGCGTATCGCACTCCCCTCGGTCTGCACTTCTACTCAGAGGAGAAAGCCGAGGTCTTCGTCGACTGTTCCAAGACAGGTTTACGGGAAAGTAAACGGCAAACAGCGACCCGAAACGGGAAGTACAGACATGGGTACAAACTTGGCTGGCGCATGAGCAGGAGTAACCGATGACATTTATAACACTACAAGAAGACATTATTGCTCATTAGGCAATTGCCTAATGGGAAGGCTGCCGCTACAAGTTGACAAATGAACTCAAGCATCTCCACAGAAAAGCCCTGGTACACCCCGTCTTCCATTTTCATTATGATTCTCTTTAATTGCAATTTTTTTTAAATTTTCCTTGCAAAGATAATTATTTTCAACAAATCATAAATATATTCGAACATTATACTTTATTTTCAGGAAAAAACGATTTTTGGAAAATGTTCCCTTTTTTGGGCAAATTCGCCCACAAAGATCTTCAACGCCTGTTTGAGGAATGACTATTTCCCCACGACTTGGAAGCTAGCCAAGGTAATTATGCTCCCGAAGCAAGGGAAAAGCGCTAGGCAACTAAGAAATTACCACCCTATTAGTCTCTTATTTACTATTGGTACACTGTTCGAGAAAGTTATACTTTGTGACTTCAAAAGCAAGTTTCGGAATCTCATGACATAAAAATCTCAGTTTGGCTTTAAAAAATAACATTCGAGAAAATTGCAACTTCTACTACTTGCAAATGGTATAACCGAGCTATTCAACAATGGAGATTCAACGTTGGCGCTATTTATGGTCATGGAAGTCGCATTTAACCGGTGGTGGTAAAACGGCATTCTTTACAAACTGTATCACCACCTTCCCGGCCCTCAAAATTATGTTCTTGCTACAGAATGTTTTTGAAAATCGCCGCCCCTACGTTCAAATGGGCCGCTCCTCCCCTAGGCAGTGGGTTATGAAGGCTGGCGTCCCTCAAGGGGCAATAATGTTCCCCCGTTTTTTATTTGATTCATCAATGACTTCCCTGTAGACGCCAGATGCAAAGTCGCGATATATGCTGAGGACACTGTCATCTTTTTTGAAAATCGCCGCCCCTACGTTAAAATGGGCCGCTCCTCCCCTAGGCAGTGGGTTATGAAGGCTGGCGTCCCTCAAGGGGCAATAATGTTCCCCCGTTTTTTATTTGATTCATCAATGACTTCCCTGTAGACGCCAGATGCAAAGTCGCGATATATGCTGAGGACACTGTCATCTATAAACACCACAAAAATCCTCGTTTCGGACTAGCAGAAATGCAGTGTATATTGACCGCATCCTCTCATGGCTCCATGATTGGAAAATAGAAATCACTGAAAACATAGCCAGCTGATTTATTTTTTGAAGCGATTGCGCTCTCCGGACATAGACTTAACGGCTGATGGTCAAAGTTGTCATCAAGTCAAGTACCTCGGCGTCACCATGGACTGCACAACGCGGTGAACTGCCCACCTAAAATACACCACCAACAAAGGGCGGTAGCGATTAAACTTATACGCTCCCATCCTCAGTAGCAAACAGCTAAAGGTAAGATCGTAATTAATTGCATATAAATCATTCATTCTGTCAGTGGCTTTGCACGCCTGGATGGCCTGCGTCAATTCTTCCAAACCCGTTCAAAACACATTCAAACCCTACAAAAAATTTCTCTCCGCAAAATCCTTCGAGGTTTCCTCCTTACATCCAACCGCACACATCACCGTGAGGCGGACGTGGCCACAATCACGAAAGCCGTAACCAGATAGGCATCCTCTGTATGGGCGCGCATTGGTGTTCACTCAAAAATCTTCATTCCAGTATCGGTAGTGGTGAGACGAAACTCAGAAAACACGCTGGAATTGGACAAAAACGCACGAATTAACAATTCTGGAGGTCCGACGTCTCGCCACTCTGCGGCTCATCACACCAGGCCCAAGCAGACGTACCTACAACAGAGGACACTACCATTCGCCGCATCAACACACTGCTGCTCCAAAACTCCGTTCAGTAAAATCGCGGGCTATATATATTACATATAGTACTAGTGAGTGTAAATATTTCGTGTTGCTGTGCTTGGAATTAAGCCTGACCTTAGACGTGCTTCGCATTGCCAACTGTATATGTGCGTGTGTGTATGATATGTGGTATGTATATATGTATGTATATATGTATGTATGTATGTATCCATGTATGTATGTATAATATATCAAAACGCTTTCTCATCCCATTGAAGCATGAAGACGTAAAATACGAACTGAGATTGTTTTTATTGACCGAGAGATGGCCACCACACGTGTTTTGGTGGAACCACAACTGCTAATCATACGATGTAAATAATTTTACCACGTAAGTTCATGTATGTAAGCCGGACCCAATGCAACGACACGAGGCTGTTTATATTAATAAAGAAAGCCATGAGCCTCAGCAATAAAGTTCCTGAGAAAATCGTGCTGGTAACACTGCAGTTGCTCTGAAGCAACCAAATTGACGACACCTTTATTTCACAATACTCTACTGTCAAACTGTTATTTTTACTTTTAATCTCTAGTTTAGTAAATGATATATGAAATTACTATTTAATGAAATGTAGAGCATGCAAGTGCGGCAGTCATCTCCTCCTTTGCGCTGCTGTTGGGCTTGCCTTGATGCTTCTCCCATGTTGGTTCCAGAAGTTCGCAGTGTGCTGGTTCTCTGCAATTTTATCCTCGGCTAGCTGCAGTAATTTTCTTTAAACTATATGGGAGCATGGAATTATCCTTGGTAAAGGAAGCGTAGATCTCGGGTGGTGATATAAGAAGACATAGACGTGCTTTGGTTATGAAAAGATGACACTGCCGTTTCTTTTTATTTAACTAACACACGTAGTATACAACACTGGTATTGCCGCCGTAAAAATACTGTCCACCGCTGTTAAAACGCGGCGCGGATATGACACGAGGTTTAAATATGCTTATTATCTCTTTACGAGTAGCGGTTCTTAGGTGTGTTTCTATAACTGTCTTTATTCCCTTTTTGGCGCGATATCTCACACATCCTGCAGCATCTCTCCCTGACCCCACATGACAAAATGCCAAACTGAAATCAAATGCTTAAACTGCCAAACTGCCAAACTGCCCCTGATTTGTTCCTAGCAGATCCATTTATAGTCGCAGACTTCTGGGGCTGCTTCCTTTCCTATTGGTCCGTTTTAGCGCCACCCGACGCGTCTCACTATTTCGTATAAACTTCCAGGGATCTCATTGGTCCAAGTTTAATATAAATCGCGGCTTTTCCTAAGTTTATCGTTAAGCTATCTGTCTCTCTCACTTGGTCATGGCGAATTATCAAATAAAGGGACAAAAGCTCTACACCCTCGACGTGGGAATAATGGCCCTGCGACCAGAGAGACGTCATAAACTAGATTTTCTGCTTTCGAAGGCACTATTCCTGTAGCTAAAACATTTCGTCGTGGACAGTGTTTTAACATAGCGCTTAAATTATTTACATTAAACCATTTATAACTCTTCTAATATTAGTAATCTAGATACATACATAACATTAAATCATCCTTCTTAAACTATACAAGCAGTATTAGAAAAAGATATGTACATAGTATGATTTAACATCAATAAAAATTAATTAATAAATAATCTATAATTACAGTTCTCAGGCTCGGCCTAGAGTTGCCGTTTCACAAGGAATGATAAATACAATGGAGAACCAAAAAAGTACCAGTCATAGAAAAGAAAGAAATGCGTGACGTGAATAGAGGAAAGAGTAACTGGTAGAACGGCCAAAAATAGGAGTTAAGCTTTCCTGGTATATCAGTCAACTTTCAGCTGATATACTAGTTTCTTTCAGATTAAAAATACCAATCCTGTTAATCAGAATTTTATTTTATATTTCAAACATGGCGCTCTCAAATGCGGTAAGTACATAGTATGAGGATCACTCAGTTAAGTTTCAAAACCCTTGCTTTCCAGTTTTAGCAGAAATGAATACACTGAAAACAAAATGGTCTTTCATAACGACAATGGCAATAGATCACAAAAAATAAATAGGAAAGGGAGAGAGACAAGATTGGGATCAGGAGTTAACGGCTTTTAGAGATGAATGTCAGCATTTGATAAGCATTTGATGGAAACATCCCTCCTGAGCACATAGATATGTGTAGCCACAACTGGTACCAGATGAGGTTTAGGAATGTTGGCTATAGCGAGTGGTTGATTCTCTTTGAAGCAGAAATGGCTTTCTTTGGAGAATAAAAGCGGAGAGACACCGAGCGTTTTGATATACTTCCTCTACCGTCACAGTGGTCCTCACAAGAAACAAGAGCAATATTCCAGAACGGAAATTATTTCGTTTTTTTCCTCTCTCTCTCTCTCTCTTATGGAGACATATGCACACAAATAGCAGTGGCTGGCATAGATGGATTGCTGATATTGAGAAAATCCGAGTTCATCAGACCCATGATTAGTACTGTGGGGTCGTGCGGAAACCTTGACTATCATAATCGTTACAAAATTACCCTACATTCTATAAATAATTACGATGTAGATACACTGAATGTATAAACAATTCTGATGTCTAAAGTACTGTCTTTGAATTTTCATATTCAGTGTATAAGCGCTTGTTAAATGAGTTAAACCGTTAATTTGAAACTCCTCAAGTTGGTGTTCACCAATTATAGAGGTAACATTTTAAATCTCATGGTAAGAAGGGCTTGCTTGTTCATTATATACACAACACGTTTATACATTTCCCATAATGCATTATTGTTGCACGTATCTCTGAAGACTACGAGGTAGGGAAGAACGCGAAAGGGAGAACCGGAAGATTGTTCGAAGACAATTGGAATTTTAGAAACACTTGTGTATTGCGAATTACTGCTGGAAACGTTGGTGCTTACAACTTACAGTTCAACAACTTGACCTGTCTTCTAACTATAGATGGCGTGCTGGAACGCTTTTAAAACAAGCTTCATTAACGTATTAGCACACAATGAACAGCGGTTATTTTAAAGTCGAGGTAACAAGGACTGACTGTTGTTTCAATATCCTTGGGCAGTTTCGAATTGAGCCGGTGTAATGATACGATGTGCAATCTTGTCGCTGAGTATAGAGCCTAAAATGCGAATTGTTTAATAGAACAGTAAAGGAGAACCTCATAAAATAGAGGTACGTCCAGAAAGTAAGTTCCGTTTCAATTTCTCTCCGCTGCAGCGCTGCGATCGCAGTTCCGCACATGCGCGGTAGACGCTCTGTATCAAGGAGAAGAAACGTGCGCCATTTTGAGATTGCTGTCAGCCACGTACGCTTTGTTGTGCTTGTTTACAATGTCGGTGTTGATTGAAAATTCCGCCACTTGTGAAATCAGATCTGTGATTCGTTTTCTGAATGCTAGGAAAGTGAAACCAATTGAAATTTATCGGCAAATTTGCGAAGTTTACGGACAAAATGTGATGAGTGATTCAATGGTGAGAAGTTGGCTCCGACAGTTCAATGAAGGACGTAGTGAAGTGCACGATGAAGAACGAAGTGGGCGTCCGTCTTTTGTTACAGAAGAATTGGTTCACGCAATTGATGACAAGATCCAGGAAAACCGCAAGTTTACAATTAGTGCTCTCGCTATGGAATTTCCCCAAATCTCACGATCACTAATTCATGAAATTGTTACGAAAAACTGAAATTTCGTAAACTTTGCTCTCGTTGGGTACCAAAGATTCTTACTGAGCAACACAAAACAAACCGGATGGGTAGTGCACTTCAGTTTTTGACCCGTTATGATGAAGGCGGCGAAGAATTTCTGACACAGATAATCACAGGAGATGAAACTTGGGTTTCTTACGACACCCCTGAAAGTAAACGGCAATCAATGGAATGGAGGCACACTTCATCCCCAGTAAAGGTTAAGCCGAAACAAATCTTGACATATCGAAAAATGATGTGCACAGTGTTCTGGGACTGGAAAGGCATATTACTCATTGATTTCTTACCGCGTGGTCAAACAATCAGAGCAGATGTTTATTGCGAGACACTTTGGAAATTGCGCCGCGCAATACAGAATAAGCGCCGAGGATTGATGTCAAAAGGTGTTGTTTTTCTTCACGACGACGCACGACCACACACTGCAAATGTGTGCAAAACCTCCTACAGGGATTTAGCTGGGACGTGTTTGACCATCCTCCGTATAGCCCTGACCTCGCTCCTAGCGACTTTCATCTGTTTTTACATCTCAAGTCTTTCCTTGGCGGTCAACACTTCAACAATGACGAAGAGCTGAAAGAAAATGTTTCCAACTGGTTGAAGACACAGGCGGCAAACTTCTATGAAGAAGGTATACAAAAACTTGTGCCACGCTATGACAAATGCCTGCAAAATTTCGCCAGTTATGTGGAAAAGTAGTTTAAGAGTTGTAGAATTTTGTGCAATAAATAATTTTTCTGTATCTGTACACAATTTAATTTTATTACCAAACGGAACTTACTTTCTGGACGTACCTCGTAATATTATGTTAAAATTGTAAAGTTTAAGAAGATTTATATTACACATTCACTTAAAGTTTCGTTTTTCTGCCTCCCCTGTCCTTAAGGAAAGGTTTTAATGTATTCTGCTGCTTCTAACTCTGCACTATAGTTACCTAAACTCTTGTTCTAACAACATCTTTCTGAATTATCTTCAAAGTTTAAATACAGCGGAAACAGTTAAGATTAAAATTATTTTTTCGTTTCAGCTGTTCAAAGCTGAGTCTAACTTTTCACTTATAAGGTTTATTTTTACAAAATACTTGGAAATTACTTGTTAAGGTCTAATGTTGAAAATTGGTTAAGATGTAAATATTATACTTACTACACTGTAGGCATGTGTGCGTGCACAAGCGCGTGTGCTTGTTTGTGGTCTGTTTTCCTCTTCAAGACAATAGCTGGATTTCCAGAATTAGTAAAGATTGTGTATTATATTTAAATGTTACCAATAAGAATTTCGAGGTAATCGGCTGAGTGGTGAAATAATTACTTATCACGATAAGATCAGTACAGAAAATTCGCACAATTTACAACCAATCTCGCGATGCCGTTTCCAACGAGTAGTAATTGGGATTATCCCTTAACTAAGATTATTTCAAGCGCGTTGCATCACTCATCAGATTAGTGCGCAGAATATATTTACTAACCATTATCTTCTCGTCTGAACAAGGTTAGCACGCTAAAGGCTATATTAACTTTGAACCCTATTCCACACTCTCACATAGGACGTGCCACAACCATGAGCACCGAGTTGCAATTATAAAGGGGAGTTGACAGACCTCTACCACACTAAAAGTGTAGTAATTGCTCCTGCAAGAACTAGTGGACATAATAGGAGTAGAGGGGCGTAATTCCTGACAAAGCATGAGTAATGTTGCCACATAAATTTAAATTTAAAGTTCCTGCTTTCTAGCAAATATCACTGAGACGTTTAGATTTCCAATACTTTTGTGGGTGTGTGTGCGTGGGGGAGAGAGAGAGAATGTATTTGTGTTGGCAATATAAAGCTATTTTAAAATAATAAAAGATATTAATGTGCTCCCAAATGTTGTTAAAATTCTACATAAGTACTTATGTGCAGCAAAAATTCAAAGAAGTTATTTTTTAGAGCAATATATTAAAATCTGAGGTTTACAATTGACAAGCGTGTGTGATACATAAGCAGGCTGTTTTCTAGTTTGTTAGCTTTCAGATATTTAATTACGCTGTATTTAGTTTGATTACTTCCAATAATTTTTAAATTATGATTTTTCTCTATCTTATAACAGTAATTAGATCGTGCCATTAACTTTGCTGCATGTACTCCTGTACTGTCTTAACAAGTGCCTTACTGCTCTTTGCGGCTTTTTGTTTAATAAATAAATAAATGAAATGTGCATAATAACTTGAAGCCAAATACAGCATGTTGGAAACATTTGTTTGCACACCAGTGGTCCGTTTCACTGACCGTTACTGACACAATGTCTACTGTGTCACAACGTTGCATTAAGTCATATTTTGTGTTTCATCGAGAGTGTTACAGTTTACACGTACCTACTGCAACGTTAACTTACAAGTATCTTTTTCATATCGGTAAATCGCTAGTTTCTTCCCTTCCCCAACAAAAAAGTATACGTACACATATCCAATGTACATATGCACCTAAAATATGAAAAAACAAAGCAATTTCAAAACAAAACTGACTTGCCTAGATTATGTCAACTAGAAGATTATTATTCTCATTCAATTTCAGTGTAGAGTGACAAAAACGTCTTGGATAGACACCTTTAACACGTGTATTCATATTTGCACTGATTGTAATGAATATCCCTGGGTTAAAACGACACATTTTTTTATATTTTATAGCGTCATTACCTGCCTGAAATGGGTTTCAAATAAATATGTAGTAACTGTGATTCCTTCTAACATATAACTCACATAATTATTATATATTTTAAGTAAGAATGCATGTCTAAAGGGCCTAGTTAGCGTAAATAGCTAACTTAAAAAATACGCAAGATCCTGAGGTATATTTAAAGCTGCATTTTTCGGAAGCGTGACGTATAGCTCCCCCTAGTTGGCGGTCTCCCGCGCAATGATGGACCCTCGAATCTGCAGCCGGGTCGTAACGGTAGCCTTCCTCCCCAACAGGCGTCAACCAGTTTCCCCCAATTCTTTTCCGCTCTCTGGCGGTCACTGAGAGAAGCTTAACCCTACTCGTCTGCTTCCTATCTGGGAGGAACAAGGCGGAAGTCGCCATTTTATGCTTTTAACACACGAAGGCGGCCATGGTAGGTCTTACACGCACGCTGGACTTGGTTTTTAAAGAAATTTAAAGGATGTTGTATGTTTCACTATAATACCTGATGGAACAGATGTATACAGGTTTAGACAGAGACATTTTACTATCTTTAAACCATGAATTGTAAGACATTATATTTAACAAAAGACGGCCTTAAAAATGAAAAATGACAATTTTTAGACTAAGTGCAAATAGCTGGGATCGGAGGCTTTAACATGCGCATACACTTGAACTAAAAATACAACAAATGTATGAAAGCACTTCCTAATACGATTCTACAAGCTTAAACTCGGAGTAACTCTGGAAAAATTACTTTGCCCCGGATTGTAGTTAATGTAGGGTTTTTCTGTGACAACTGCATATAAAGCGCGGTTTTCTGTGATAAATGCTTATTAAGCCTATAAAAATGTCCTGTTGTGCACTGATTCTTTGGGTGAATGAGGGGATGAATTTCATGTGTGGTAGTAGTGACTGTGACGGTGGTAGGCATTAAATGGAAACATCTGTTTTAATGATCGTGCGAGAATACTTCACTTTTAGTGTGACAGGTAGAAATGAAACGTGTTTAAACATGTCGGACTGTGACTAGACCGTCTGTCTCCTGGTGTGACGTCATATGGTGAAAGTTAATGCGCGTAACCATTATCGGGAGTGGTATGGGTAAACCTGTTTTACGGCTTGGTTCAGGCGATAACGTCTATGGTTTGCACTCGGGGAACCCGGGTTCGATTCCCGTACGGTCTGTCACTCTGACCATAGGTGCTCGTGGTTTTCGCTGGTAAACAGCCGAATGCTAGTAGTTTCTCTTCTACCCCGATTTCCTTTCCCTTTCATTCTATTTCATTTGCATCCTTCACGTGTGCTACTAGGATTTAGGTTCAATTTCCGTCGGTCATTCACTTTGGTCCCGGATTTTTCGTGGTTTGCGCTGTCTGCAGGTGAATGTCGGGGTGGTGTATGCTAGTGCGATTTCCTTTCCCTTTCATTCTATTTCATTTGCATCTTTCACGTGTGCTTCTAGGGCTCGGGGTTTGATTTCTGTCGGTTGCTCATTCGGGCCTCGGAATTTTCGTGGTTTTCGCTGGTCTGCAGGCGAATGGTAGTAGTTTCTCATTTACCACGAATTCCTTTTTCTTTCATTTGCATCTTCCATGTGTGCTTCTAGGGTTCCGGGATCGATTCCTGTTAGTCGCTCACTCTTACCTCGGATTTTTTGTGGTTTTCGCTGGTCTGCAATAGAATGCTAGTATTTTCTCATCTACCACTATTTACTTTCCCTTTCATTCCATTTCATTCGCACCTTTAACTTTTCATTCTAGGTTTCGCGACGTATGGTGAATGCTTGCTCAAGGATGCTTGTCCCTTGCTCGGTTGACGGATCGTTCATCACCCAGAGGATCCAAGCATCCGAATCTTCACTAATAGCTAAACTTCGTAAATACTTACGCTAAACACATAAAATGTACAGGGACGCGCGAACACATTGATACAAGCTCACACATTCTAAAACTTTGCTCAAGCACACAAAGCTGTACGAAGTGATGATGATATGGGGTTAAGGGCGCTAAACAGCTAAAGTCATCAGTGCCCTTACAATGTATAAAATTTAAAATCCAGAAATTAAAATATGGGACACAAACCCGCATAGTCGAAGCAATAAAATACATATCAAAGTCTAAAAACAACCATACTAAAAACGTTGTAAATCAAACAATAAAAGAGTAAACTACGTGTCAAGATCTGTAGAAGTCAAGGGACAAGGGCACAATATGACCCCAGGGGAGAACAGCCCCCATTAAAATGGACAATATAAAATCACAAAACTAAAAGATGTTTAGCGCATTAAATGCGTCGACTAAAACCACTGTACGGATAAAACGTAAAAGACATTCTACAGTATGCGCGTTGTCTGCCAAAATGTCGGCTAAACCAACAGGCAGAGACACACGAACGCGCAATTGTGCTAAAACCTGACACTCTGTTAAATTTGACACCGTTAAGGGTGCAGGACACTGATCACAGAGTGGTGCGGGATCATCACTAAGGTAAGCGCCCGTGTCTAAAAACGCAATGTGCGATACGAAATCACGTTAAAATCACCTCTTCCTGACGAGAAGGACGAAAAGCGGTATGCTAGACAACCGGGAAAGGTTTAACCTCCCGCAACTTGTTCCCCCTAAGGGCCGCCCAATCATCGCGCCAACGCGAGAGGATGCGATGTCGTAAAATAACATAAGAATCTGAGGAGGGAACAACACAGGTAAAACATCTGGGTGATAAAAGCGCCGATTTGGCAGCGACGTCGGCAGACACGTTACCTGAGATGCCCATATGACTCGGAATCCACACGAAGGAGACGCTGGTGCAAGAAACACCGAGGAAGTGGAGGAGATCATGTTTGCGCTCTACGAGTGGGTGGTAACTGTACAGCGCGTAAATGCTCTGAAGGGCGCTCAGGGAAACTACGCAAAGAAAATAGAGCGGTAACACATGCCGCTGGATGTACAAAAGTGAGTGATAAAGTTCGGCGCTAAAATTCGAAATTTGCCCCGGTAGACGAAAGGTAAAACTATGTTGACCAAAAACAAAGACACGCCCTACTCCAAAATCAGTCTTAGACACATCAGTATACATCAAATGAAAGTTCCGGATTTGCGCCTGAAGTTCTAAAAACGCTGATCTAAAAACTGAAGAACGGATCCCATTCTACGGCATCGACGTTAACCCAAGGTGACAGTGGGCCTCAGCGCGCAACCAAGCAGGAAAACGCATTTCCCGCCTGGGAAGTGCCGGCGCTGGGGCAACGTCCAAATGTCGAAGAAGCTGTCGAAATCCAACCTCTGGAGGGTGCAATGAAGAGGAGCTAACTAAATATTGCCGATCAAGCAAATCCTCAAGCAAATAACTCGAAGGATGGGTGGTCAGGCAAGCTTGAGAGTCGACAGGCATAGATACACAAAAGCATCTCACGCCTGAAGGACAGCGGAGGTTCTGCAGCTTAAGCATACAGATTGGGTACAGGGCTGGTTGGAAAGGCCCCTGCAGCGACTCTTATGCCACGATGGTGAATGGCATTCAGGCCAAGTAACACTGACGGGCGGGCCGATGAATATACGATGCACCCGTAATCAGGCTTGGAACGGACCAAAGAGCGATATAGACGCAGAAGGATGGTCCGATCAGCTGCCCAGGTTGTGCCACTTAAAACACGTAAAAGATTAAGAGAACGGTCACACTTTGCTTTTAAAAACGAAATATGCGAAGTTCAACTCAGCTTTCGATCGAAGATCAACCCCAAAAGTTTCACTTCGTCTTCAAATGGAACGACCTCCGGTCCAAGATGGAGAGAGGGCGGAAGGAAAGCCTTCCAGCGCCAGAAATTGATACAGGCGGATTTATTGGCGGAGAAATTAAAGACGTTGGCGTTACTTCAGGCGTAGAGACGGTCGATACAGCTATGAAGACGGCGTTCTAGCAGACAGGTCCGCCGTGAACAGCAATAAATTGCAAAATCTTCATCGAAAAAGGACGATGAAATACCAGCAATGACAAAAAGTGTGACGCTGAGGACAGAGCCCTGCGGTACACCGTTCTCTTGAATAAAATGACTAGATAAAACCGAACACACACGTACACGAAAGACTCGGTCCGTCATAAATTCCCTAAGAAATATGGGAAGACGACCGCGTAAATTCCATGCGTGAATGTACGTAAAATGCCGCCCCTCCAAAAAGTGTCGTAAGCTTTCTCTAGGGTAAAAAACACAGTCACTGTTTGACACTTTCTCAGAAAACCATTCATAATATGCGTCGACAGAGAGACCAGGTGGTCGACGGTAGAGCGGTGGGGACGAAATCCGCACTGAGCGTTCCCTAGATGTTTCCAAGACTCAAGCCACCATGTCAACCGCCCGTTGATCATGCGTTCCATCACCTTGCAAATGCAACTGGTGAGGGAGATAGGGAGGTAGCTGGAAGGTAGTTGGCGATCCTTCTTAGGCTTAAGGATAGCGACAACGGTGGCTTCGCGCCAAACGGAAGGAAAAACGCGGTCTTGCCAAATGCGCTTATAGACCTGTAAGAGGAAGACTTTACCGTCGGCTGAAATGTGCTTTAAAATCAGGACATGTATGCCGTCAGACCCAGGAGCGGAGTGACTAGATAAAGGAGCGCGTACTCCAGCTCCGTCATTGTGAAAAGTGCACTATAACACACCTGATTTGGAGACGGAAAAATATAGGTCACGGAATCATGCCTCTCTTTAAGATTGCGAAAGCGGGCAGAATAATGGTCAGAACTGGAAACAGCCACCAAGGCAGCACCCAGGGTGTTAGGAATGGCAGCCGGATCTACTATGGTGGAATTGGAAACCTGTAGGCCAGACAGAGTACAATGCGACACTTTAACGCAGAAGTGACGTAGTTTATCCAAAACAGCAGAGAAAGGCGTGTAGCGATTAAAAGACTCCGCAAAGCGAGTCTAAGATGGCTTTTTGTTATCCTGAATAATGCGACGAGCCCTGGCGCGCGATTGTTTAAAAGTAACCAAATTATCAGTTCTAGGGTGTCACTGAAACACCCTGAGTGCAGCTCTACGGGCACGAACGGCGTTCGACAATCCTCGGTCCACCATGGTACAGGTATACGCCGAGGGTGGGAGGACGGAGGGGGAATGATGCTTTCGGCGGCAGACAGGATCGTACACGTAAAGTGCTGCACCATTTCGTTGACGCCAGTAAAGTGCTGGTCCACAAAAAACACGAGGGTGGAATACAGTCCCCCGTCGGCTTTAAGGAATTGCCAGGTAGGTGCTCTGGAAGGCCGGATGTGGTGGGACAAAAGAGAAACGATGCAGGGTTGATGCTCGCTGGAGTAGGTGTCAGCGACGACGTTTCACTGCAGACGATATGTAAGCTGGATGGAGTAAATGGCAAGGTCCAAGTGAGAGAATGTACCAGTGGAATCAGAAAGAAAAGTAGGTTCACCTGTATTGAGGATGGGGAGGTTGAACTGATCAAAAATGTCGGAAAGAAGATTTCCCCTCGCACAAGCCTTTGGCGAACCCCAAAAGGGGGTGATGGGTATTAAAACCTACCAACAGAAGTGGTACTGGGAGAGCGGACAGGAGATCTAGAATTTCCGCGTGAGTGAGAGGAGGCGATGGAGGTGAATACACAAAGCAAACGGAAAGAAAAAGCCGGGTAATTGAAGCCTAACGACAACAGGTTGCAAGTCGGACGCAAGAGTGAGAGTTTGAAAATGAACATCGTTACACACTAATAACATGACACCTCCATGAGCAGCAGTACCCTCATCGGGTACGAGATTGTAGCGAACCGGTGTATGCCCTCGGAGATCAGAAGGATCTTGAGGGTGAAGCTTAGTCTCCTGCAAACACACGACCATAGGTGAGTGGGAACGCAATAAAAGTTGCAGTTCCGCCCTATGCGATCGTACACCACGTAAATTCCACGTCAAGATAGCCATTGAGCAAAGGGATAAACTGTGTACTTAGAAGGGCGGCTTCTGCTTGACCTTTGGGCTCGGAGTTTTGGTACGGAGTTGGTCAGACTCCATAGCCTCCTCGAAGGGAGGGCCCACGCGCTCAGAGCCAGAAACCGATTCAAGTGCCGAGAATCGATTCTGGGTGGTAATAGGCGAGCGGTGCCTCTGAGCGCGGCTTGTCATCTTCCCTACGAATTTTCTGCTTTGGTTTCTTTTCAGCGCCTTGCGCCTTCAGTACCTTTGGGCCACCTTTAGATGGCTTGATAACTGTGGTTGAAATGGACGGCCGGATGGTAGTGGCGGACAATGCAGTCATGGTCCATGTCTGTGTTTCGGCATTCTTTCGGTGTACTGGCGAGGCAAAAATAGAGTTTAAGGTAAACGATTTCAGGAGCGCATGCTGGTGCGCATAGAGACACCTCCGGGCTTCAGCTAAGAAGAGTTTCTTCTTTAACGGGAGCTCCTGGATCGCCTTCTTGTCCAAGTACCGCGGACAGTCGGCAAATGACGCAGAATGAGACCCTTTGCAATTAACGCAGACGGGTTCTGATGAACAGGTACCATCGTTTGACGGCTGGCTGCATGAGGCACAGATAGTAACGGCACTCTTTCAAGAGACTTGCGTGTGCCAAAACGTTGGAATTTATAACGCAGAGGTCCAGGAATATAGGGCCTCACTGCAATACGCTCGTAACCTGAAAGACTCGTGGGCTGATCGAAGCCATCGAAAGTGATAAACATGGTACGAGTTGGTACCAAAATTCCGTCGCACTTAGTCTGCACTCGATGCACAGCTGTCACCTTTTGATCAGAAGGATAGTCGACAAGTTCTTCGTCCGACATGCCATCGAGGCTATGGGTGGTAACGACGCCTCGATAGGAACTCAAGGTGCGGTACTTCTCAACACGGATGGAATAACCGTGGAGAAGTGTGGCGCGCAACAAGGACTTATTCTGCTCTTCGGATTTGGTTTGAACCAACAATGAACCAATCCGAAGACGAGTACAGGACTTAACCGCACCTACAATAGTGTCAATACCCTTCTGGATAATAAAAGGGTTCACCTTCTCAAAAGTTTGACCTTCCTCTGGTCTCGTATTCACTAAGTAACAACCAAATGTTGATGATGCTACTTCTGTTGCAAATACTTTTCGGCACTTGTTAATAATGGAGAAAGGGGGCTCCATACCGAAAGAAATCCTCCATCATTGCAACCGTCTCCGACCTCGGGCTCTGACTTCCCGGGCGTTACCCCGGCTTGGGTGAGTGGCCTATCCATACACGCCTCAAGCCAGGGTCACACTTCAGAACATTGATAAGGGACGTAATGGCCGTCGGAAGTCTGCAGCTCATGAAATGTCCCCCGCGTGTCTGCAGTTAAACAGTGCATACGAACACAAACCCTACATGACGACTCCAGGTGGTGGGGATGGCGCCATTATCCACTCATCCAGCTGCGCACCCAGGCTGTTTCCACTGAGGATTAAAAGAAAAATTTAAAATAAATCAAAAAATGTAAAGAACGCACGGTAGCCTACCCTGAGTCACCCGTCACGAAGACGAACCCGGTCGAGGGTGGAGGAACGATGATGGCAAGGAGTGGCTCGAGCATCCCGGGTACGCTAAACCCGTACTCACATAAGGTGAGCCCCTGGTGGGAAGCTGTACGAAGACATGCAAATACGTACAATCACACAAACATCTCTAAGAGCCTCTCTAAATACTCGAACATGGACGATGAGCTACGGAGACACAAGTGCACGCGTTCACCTCCTCCAAACGCTGGGAGATATACAAAGATCTAGAAATACGTACAATCATACATAAGCATCTCTGAGCGCTTCTCTAAGTACCTGAACTTGCTCGAAGACCTCCGGATACAGCCCAATATCTGTGTAACACGTATTGAAATATAAGAGCTTAGACGCTTAATCGCCGTTTATTATTAAAATTCAGTATATACCTTTTCTAAAAAACGGTTCGTGCCTATAAATAGGGAGATCTCGAACATTGGACTTCATTCTGCTACTTATCTCCGAGGTGTCAACATCGTTGTTCTCTCAGAAAACTTCTTTCTAAAGTGTTAGCAAGGTGTAGAGGTCTACATTTCCTTGCAGAAGGATTAATCCGTGATATAATTGATCTAAGAAAGGTTCGTGCCTCCTCTATAAATAGGGTGATCTAGGACATTGTACTTCATTCTGCTAATAATCTTTGAGGTGTCAACATTGGCTTTCTAGAGTGTTATAAAGGTAAAGATGAACAAGTCTTCAATTAAGGATATCATTCCTAGCGCATCACGATATTCTTGTGGTAAATGTGGAAAGACGTTTCTACGGGGGTATAATAAAAGAAAGAATGAGCTACGTTGTAAAAAGTTCTTCAAGTGTAAATATTGTAATGTAACTTTCAAAGACAGTTATAAGGGTTGACGACACGAAGATGCATGTGGAATAAGCATGCATGAGAAGAAACGTAGATTAGAACCTACTAAACAACTGTTATTATCTACAATGAAGGACTGTGACATGGAAGAATATGAAGCTTCATTCGATGGACGCTTGAAATTATATTTTATACGCTGTGAATAAAGTAAGGATCTGAATATGTACCAGCATGAGGCTAAAGAGCGCATAATCCAGGCTGTAAATAAAGAGCTTGGTATTCAAAACACTGTGAAAATTAATCTACTGGCTGAGTTCCAATTTGTTAACACTATAGGAAAAACCTGCGACAGAACATTTAAAACCCGGAATCAAGCTGTACTCCTAGAAATGGATCTGGAATCTTTGCTGGAAACTAAAATGAAGAAGTTGGTTAATGAAAAGGAGGAATCACAACTTAAGGGTAGTAACTGGGCTCTGCTTGCTGTAGAAGTGGTTCGTCTTCGTATTAACATGTACAATCCGTTACGAGGTAGTAGCTGCATACTTCTGCCGACATCTGGTGTAGCTAGAGAAGCTTGCATTAACATCCAGAACTTTACTGATGAGCAATGCTTTGCGTATTCTGTATTCGCCAGATTCGTTGAGAAGAATGCACAACGCGTGAACAAATACAAGCAACTTCAAAATAAATATGACTTCAGCTGTGATACTTATATAACTCCACCTTCTCAAACATCTAAGTTTGACAAGCTTACCATAATGTCTTTTAACGTCTTCTTACTGAATGAGAAGAATGAAGTGTATCCAATAAAGGTCGCTGAGATGGAAATACCTGATCATTGTGACCTGCTACTATTGAGTGAAAGTAGTGGAAAACATCACCACGTTTATATAAAGGATTTTGAAAAACTTATTCACGTCAGAAAACTGTGCATAATGGGCGTGTTTATACATTTAAGCGTTGTTTTACTCATTTTGATGATCGTTATAGACAAAATGGACTGGAAAAGCTACAAGAACTACTGCCATCTTTAACCAACATGATATTGCAAGGGGAGTTATGTCTACAAAGGAGAAATGCATTGTACAATTTTCTTTAGGCCATCTACGCAGATTTTGAAAGCATTCTCAGCACCATGTCATACATGCCTCCCCAATCCTGAAGCTGAATATACAACCCCTATCAGCAGCATGTACGCATGGGCTTCTGCATTTACTTTAAACCGTCATACGATTGAACATCTTGAAACTGGTCTTCCTAAGCATCCGTATGTATATGCTGGTGTTGATTCTGCTCACAAGTTTATGGAATACCTAACGTTCCTTTCAAAGGAAATTAATAATATATACAAAGCTGCCATACCTCTGAAACTTACAGCTCAACAGCAGCTTTATTTCAACTCCTCTACAGTGTGCTACTTTTATGGAAAAACCTTTACTCAAGAGAACTACAAAGTACGCAACCATGATCACGTCAGTGGTGAATATCGAGGAAGTCTACGTAACGAATGTAATTTAGCCTGCAAAACACCTAAGTATATTCCAGTCTTCATGCACAACCGCAGTGGGGATTACTCACACTTCAATGTTAA
The DNA here is from genome assembly GCA_030765065.1 of Deroplatys truncata. Lineage (NCBI taxonomy): Eukaryota > Metazoa > Arthropoda > Insecta > Mantodea > Mantidae > Deroplatys > Deroplatys truncata. Next base: position 181,157,741 of record CM060977.1, read on the forward strand.
GGAGCTGGTATGCACAAGTGAGCACGTGGAAGTAAGTCCTAGCTATATATTATTCTCCAGGTATGTAAGAGATATAGAGCTTCGGTTTGTGGATAGCTTTCGGTTCCTCAATACAAGCTTGGATAAGTTGGTGAAAAATCTGACATCGTATTCTGAAACACTAAAACACTTCGGAGAAGACAGGTTAAGTTGATGACTCGTAAGGAAGTATTTCCCTATGATTACGTCACTTCATGGGATGAGTTGAACGAAACGTGCTTCCTCTTAAGGACTCCTACAATAGGTTAAATGAAGAAGAAATTAGTGATGCCGACAACAATCATGCTTTAAATGTATGGCAGCTGTTTAGTGTGTGAAACCCGAGCAAATACAGCGACCTCTACTTAATATCTGATGTATATACTGCAGCTGATGTCTTTGAGACAGTTAGTGATCAAACCCTCAAAACAAACAAAGTCGGCCTCTCCAGGATATGCATGGGAAGTCATGTTGCTGTATATTGGAATTCAACTGGAATTACTACAGGATTATGACCAATTACTCATGATAGAATCTCGTATAAGAGGAGGTTTATGTCAAGTTTCCCACAAGTATGCCGAAGCAAACAACGCCTACATGGAGAAGTATGATCCGTTGAGACCAACCCAATATATTGCATATGAGGACACCAATAATCAATGTGGTTGGACAATGAGCTACGCCCCCCATTTATGGTGTGGTGGATTTGAGAGGGTGGTACCTGCAAAAATCGACTTAGAAGCACTACAAGAAGATGATCCTCTTGGATACATACTAGAAGTCGACATCGAGTATCCTGCTGAACTTCACGATCTACACAGCGATCTACCTTTCCTACCCGAGTGTATGAAGCCCAAGGAGTCATCTGCAAATAAACTGATACCACATCTTGGAGCTCGAAAGCAGTATATAGCACATTACATGACTTTGAAGCAGGCTCTTAATCGTGGACTATAGCTAACAAAAATCCATCGTGTGCAACAATTCCGACAGTCACAGTGATAAAAGCTTATGCGGAATTTAATAATAGGCTACGACTACACGCTGCAAATGGCCTTAAGAAGGACCTCTACAGACTCTTTAACAACGCCATGTTTGGAAAAACTATGGAGAACCTGCGTAATCGTATGAATATACGACTGGTTACAAATGAGAAGACACTGAAAAGTTGATCGTTAAGCCACGTTTATGATAGGACTTTATATGCTGCTAATGTAGCTGCCGTACATATGGTCTCTCGTCAGATCGGATTCAAAAAGCCTATATACATCGGTATGAGTGTGTTGACATCTTCAAGACATTAATGTATCACTATCATTATGCTGTGTTTTTGCCATATTATGGGGCTGCAAACCTGAAGCTTATGCATATGGACACTGATGCATCCATTCATCGTGTGACAACTAAAGAGATGTACTAGGACAAGCTACGGTTTCTCGAACACCTGGATACATCTGTTTACAACCATATATGTTACTCCGCTTAGAACAAAAGGTGCTGGGAACATTTAAAGAGGAGGCTAATAGTAAAATCATTCTACGCTTTGTTGAACTACGACCTAAGATGTACGCTTTAGACATTCAAGATTCGATGATAAAAAGATTACAGACATAAAACGTAGTGCTATTAAGCAGTACATTACATTTGACCGATATACAGACTGTCTTTAAGCCCGTGAATTCATCAGAACTCCAATGAATCTGATCCTGTCCCGTGAGCATGCTGTTAGCACATTGCAAGGGAATAAAATCACATTGACTGCGTTTCATGACAAGAGAGTTATTACCGAAGATGGAATAACGACATATGCGTATGGGCATTACAGCATTACAAACATCGCATAAGAGAATGTAAGTCGAACATGAAGACTTTCTCCGTGAGTCTAAAATTTAAAAAATGGAAGTTTGTCTATGTGATGTGTATATACCTAACAAACAGTTGTTGAATAAAGAGGAATAAGAAGATGGAATTGAGGCGTTAACCCTGCAATTAGGGGCAATCCTAGTACTAGTCTTAAGCCTATATAAAGCGGAGAGGCGCCTACAACGAACTAAAAAGGGGTATGTTGACGTAAAATGTTTCAATTAAGACTCGTGTATAATAAAACCTGAATAAAACGCCGCAATTTCGTTAAAAGAAACTTGAGGTTATCTCTGGTTAGGCAGTTTAGGTTAGACCATGGCAGAATGGAATAGATGATGAGAGTATGGCCTGGGGTTGGTTAGGTTAAGCTAGGCTCGGCTCGCGTACTGATTGTCTAAATTATGAAGCACGGGTTAGCTTAGATTTTCTTAGAAATGGGTTGGTTACAATTGTTCTTACATTTTGTTACGTGGTTACGTTTCTGGTTACGTCATGCTACGTCTTGTTACGTCGTGTTACGTGGTTAGGTTACGTGGTGCTACGTTTTGTTACGTTTCTGGTTACGACATGTCACAGGTGTTATGTCATTTAACGTGTTTACGTTGTTATGATACTCGGTTAATTGGTTGGTACGTGTTTTTACGCTTGTTACTTGGCTACGTGCTTATGTTACGTGGTGATATGCGATGTTACTTTGGTTACGTCTTGTCACGTGGTTACGTGCTTATACCACGTTGTGTTTTGTGGCTATGTTACGTGGTGTTACGTCTTCTTACGTGGTTACGCTAGTTGGTTAGTTTACTGGTTACGTGGTTATGTTGCGCTGTGTTACGTCTTGTTACGTGGTTACGTTTGCTGGTTACGTGGTTACGTCTTGATACGTTAGTTAGGTTAGATGATGATAGGATTGAATAGTGAATGAGAAGTCAAGGTAGGGATAGGTTAGAGCGTTCGGTGTGGGGTTAGTTTAGAATACTTCTATATATCTTCACTGTAAATAAAAATGCAGTTTATCCCTCTCCGACTCGCACACTATGTCATTAACATATAAAGTTTGTAAGATTTAGAAATAAAGTATATACAAGTGTTGTAACATTGGACGAGAAATGTTTATAATTTAATTACTCTCTAAATTACCATGAATACCTGTAACGTTATCTGAATTACCTGTTAAAATGACTTAAATACCTGTGATACTATCCGAATCATACAAAATTACCTTAGATAACTCTGGTACGAATCGCTGCTCTGAATTACCATGAACACCTGTGGTACTAACCGATTTACCCTACATATACACGATAGTATCCGAATTACTCTTTATACTGCATCAATCAAAAATACGATACTTAATTGGAATAATTGTATTCATCGATCCGCGGACTGCGTCCAGCCCTTTAGAGGCGCGATACAGGGACGTTAGAACGCAATGTATCCTTTGTTAGCGTTTAGATTTTGAAGTCAATGAGTCTAAGTGATGTTAAGCATAGACAAACATAACACATACATCAACACTAACCTCTCTAGCCTTTCTCCTCGTTTTCCTATATTCTCACATATAAACCATTCTCTACTGCTCAGCCTCTGTCTAGCGTAGCACTTCTCCCCGTATTCTCTACCTTTACATATAAACCGTATTCCCCTCCTTCAGCATCTGTCTTGTCTATCATCTCTTCACGTTTTCCCTATATATTCTCATATAAACGCATACTCTACTCCACGACCTCTGTCTAGCCTAGCATCGATCCACGCATTCCCTATCTCCCCAATATAAACACACTTCGCTCTCCTTCAACTCTCTCCTAGCATAGGATCTTTCTTCGTTTTCCCGTCTCTCCATATAAACTCATACCCTACCATTCAAACCCTCCTAACCTAATACCTCTCCTCGGTTTGCTATCTCTCTCTCACATAAACACATCCTACCTTTAACTCTGTCTATCCTAGCATCTCCCCACGTTTCCTATCTCTTCCGTATAAAGCGCATTCGTCCCTCCTTTAGCATCTGTCTAGCCTAGCATCTCTCCTTGGTATCCTACCTCACGTGTATAATCCTGCATTCCCCCTCGTTCAGTATCTGTCTAGCCTATCATCTCTCCCCATTTCCCATATATTTCCCATAAAAGCGCATACTGTACTCCTCAACCTATGTCTAGACTAGCACCTCTCCTCGTATTCCCCACTTCTCTCATATACAGCACAACCCCTCCTTTAAACCCTATCTAGCCTAGCATCGACCCTCGTATTCCCTATCTCTCTCATATAAACGTATTTTCCTCCTTGAACGCTCCTCCAACCTAGGTACTCCCATCTTTTTAACGTCTCCCCATATAAACGCATACTCTGCCATTCAAACCCTCCTAACTTAATATCTCTCCTCCGTTTGCTATCTCTCCCAAATAAAGTCATATTCTACCCTTCAAGCCCTGTCTAGTCTAGCATTTCTTCTCGTATTCCCTATCTCACCCGTATAAAGCGTATCGCTCCCTCCTTCAGCATCTGTTTAGCTTATTATCGTTTCACGTTTTCCCTATCTTTACCATATAAACGCATACTCCATACCTCAAACTCTGTCTAGCACTTCTCTTCGTATTTCCCACCTCTGTCATATAAAGGGCGTTCCCCTCCTTCAGCACCTGCTCTACCTCGGATCTGTCCTCGTTTTCCCTATCTTCCCCATATATATATATATATATATATATATATATATATATATATATATATATATATATATATATATGCATTTTGCTCCTTGAAACGTCGCATCTACCCTCGTTTCCCATATCCTTTCCCATATAAGCGCAAAAACTCCGTTCGCTCTCTCCTATCTATTCTACTAACTAATGTTACCCCTTCATAATTACATTAAGAAAATCGAAAACGGAATCTATTTACTCAAAATAATTTGCATTCCAGCTCGAGTGGTCATTATTTCCTTAGAAGCACATGCATCACTGCTGCAATACATTTGAATTTCCCTCCTCTTGTAGCTCAGCTCTCTCCATGGAAATGGGGCTTAAACGAGTCATTTGGGGCTCTGCCTGAGTAGCCGACAGAATGTGTGGTTCCTTTTCAACGATGAAAATGTTCTCTCGACAGATGGCGTTGTAGAAGTTATCGTTGCGATCGACGTGGCTACTTTGTATGTGAATACACAATCAAGATTCATATCCATCAAATAATTAACGATCCGCATGGATGTTTTATCTGATCCCTCGTTGAAAGCATACTGCTCGTTCAGTTCATTTAGAAGTTTGGAGAGCAAAGACCGCAATCATGAGGAAAATTTCCTCTTTTGCTGAAATACACCACTTTAAATGGGTTTAGGAGATCAAAATATTCATCAAATGATGCAGATATAACTTTATCCCATTACTGACACTGTCAATTATTTCAAAGTACACCCTCCGGAAAAGGTCTTTCTGTGATTCATCATGTAACCTTGTTTTTATCTGAATCACCTCTTCGTGTCCCAGGAAATAGTTTTCCCGTTCCTTTTGCAGGTGATATCGAAAGTAAATAATTTTATTACTGAATTAGGAAGCACTAACACTTTTAGTATGAAGCATATTAATAATACATCAGATAAAGAAAGTAAATTAGATAAGGCATTTATTCAGAAATATATGTTCAAGATTGCTTAGGAAGTTAGCAAACCCTAGTAGCTTTCATTGCAGTCAAGTCGTCGAAGCCTTCATTTTCTCTAACATGATGAAGAAACATAATAAGGCTTCTGTGTTTTCACTCACTGTATGGATAAGTCTAGAAGTAAGATTCCATCGAGTGGAACTTAATGAAGGTAGCTTTTTGGACATGGAAGTAGAAAATTTATATAACCTGTATGAAGATAGCACAAAAATACAGTGATTTAAGACAGCTAAATATTTTAAGCTCCTTTTTGAATTCTAAGGATTGTTGTACATTTAATTCACTACATGAGCATAACAATTTGTAAAGGATCGTTAGGATCCTCCAGTTTTTTTCAAGATGGCTAGTGAAACTAAAACTATCAAAAACTCCTTTCTTACTTCTTGTTTATACAGAGAAACATTGGCAATGGTTGACTGTAACCTAATCTTGAAATGCCAAATAATGTAAAAGGCATTAATAATGACAGGCATTTTCGAATGGGTCTGTGCAAGTTTCAGATTGGCTCTGCAGTTGCACTGCGGTTAACAAATTTTCCTTTCGAAATGTTTATAATTCTCGACTAAGACAACTTGAACCTCCTTAACACTGCAGTGAAGAATGATGGGAGTCTGAAATCAATCTTTGAATTTCTTTATAAATGTAATACTTTTATTTCAACTGCAACAAGTTCGACGTTCTTTTAGATTCCCAGAAGAACTAAAATTGAGTTGCACGACGAAAAAGCAAAAAGCGAGCAGGGAAATATTAAAGCAATTGATTAGTGCCGTCTGCTATCTAGCAAAACAGGAGTTACCATTCCGCTCTCATAAGGAGCAGACTATGGAAATAACGGAACTTATATGCAATTCTTTATTGTGACGTGTAGTGTTCGATTCACTGTTAAAAGAATATTTACATATTTTGACAGCTTTGGTGGTACATCAGAAGCCATTCAAAAGATTTAATAAATCGTGTTTCACATGTACTGAGAGATTAAAATTACAGTGAAGTTCACAACATAGATTTTATAGTCATTATGCTTGACAAAACCTCAAATATAAACACAGATGTCAGATATCAACTGTATTAGAATAAATTTGGCGACAGGAAACATATAATGGAATAATATCTTGGATGTTATGACATGAACGCTGAGAAAACTGTAGGTGCTCATTTAAACCATCTTAATGAAATAATGGGGACATAAGTGTAAGAATAAACTAAAAACACAGTAGGTTAGTGTAGCTGTGGAAGGAGAATGATACATGAACGTCTCGCAGTAGATAATTTCAAAAAAAATTTCATGTGATCTAGTAGATTACGCTTCGAATACGCTGGGGTCATTTGGAAGCATTTGGTACCATTAAGAGAGTTTTCAGAGACCAACTGTGTCATCTGAGCAGAATTCTAGCCCGATACGCAACTATTATTGCACTCTACCTATGCTTCAGGGTGCGCTCTGTTTATTTATAGTTAACATTTTTTAACTGCGCTGAGGAAAGCACCACATACATGCATGCTAATTTGTATCCAGTAAACCTTAAACACCTGGGTCCTTTACTTATATTTTTATTTAGTATCCTGACTCCACTTGAGTTTGCCAAATAAAACAGAATAATAGACATAATACAATAATACGAATATATAGAACAGCTATGTTGAATGGAGTGCAATATCATATTATATTTTGATTAAAACAATAAACGTTTTGTAATATCCACGACAAATTGAATTGAAAATATAATTTAAGTGTCATGTATGGACAGATTATAGAATTAGACTTGGAGTAATTTATATTTACAGAGTATGTACCCAAATACACAGCAAACTACATATGTAATTTGAATGTTTGGATTATGACAATCTTATTAGAGAGCTCAAGAAACAGGTTCTACTTGGTTATATACACACGAAGCTTATAAAACTATTAATTTTCTAAAATCTATGTTTTAATCATATGCTTTCAGTAGAGGGAAAGAACATATTGAACAAATTCTGCGTCCTTCAACCGAAGGCTGCTGCACACAAAGCTTACCACGGTACACAAAGGAACCGCAACATTTCAAAGCAATACAACTTAAAGTGTGAACAATTTAAATGAGCAGCGGAATATTTCAGAAATACTCATTAACAAGTAATATATTTCCGTTGGTTAAAGTTTTTTCTAACTAAGCGAAAGGACTCCCCGGAACGTTATAGGAGGTTCCGTCTGATTCCCGGCGACTGCTCACCCAACCTTGGGCTTTTCGTGGTTTTCTCTGGTTGGCAGGTGAGTTCCAGGGTAGTTTCGCATCAAGCATGCTTCCAGGTTTCATAGTGCGAGGCGGTGCCGGACAGATAGCGCAGATACTTGCTCCATTGAAAGGGTATCCTCCGTAGAAACTAGAGGACTGCTTGTTTGAACTAGCAGTTCTCTGGGAAGCTGCAGTAGTTGGACGGGTCGTCGAACGGAAGTGTTAGGAACTTCCGCGCGTCTTTGTGGTCTGTGTACCTCCGGCCTGCAGCCTCCTTGGTTCCTTCATTTCATCCCTTCTTCCTGAGAGGTATCAGCCGCAGTAGGTCGCAATGTGTAGGTATACCCTATACTCATTTTTACTTCTCTGTTACATTTTCTCGTTTATACGGAATTAAATTGTGTAGAACCGCATTTATCTCAATATGCGTCTTCAAACGCATTACCATAAGCCAGCTTAGTAACAAACGAAAGTAATTAAATTTGTGTTCATCTTTAAAAAGTAATGTATGTACTTCTAAAGTATGACATCGTAATGCTGATTCCCGAGCTACGTCTTCACCTTCGACAATAACGGTGAGCGAATTTACCTTAAAGCAAATTGGCTTCCAGATATAAACAAACATAGCTTAAGTAACTATGTCTTAAATACTACACATGTCAGCTAATTCAAATAACGCGTCTCCCAATAAATGTCAAGAGCTTCCTGCTAATTTAATTTTCACCCAGTTTCCGGGAAGTACTGACCTACACTTAATCCAGAAGCATACTAGAAAATTCATTTAAATTGTCAGTTGCAATGGGTTTCTGATCGCTCTTATCAGAATTAGTAACACCGTATGTCACTTACAATTTTGTTGTTAATGTTTGGTCGCACTATTGATGAACAAAATAATTTCAGTGTACATGGCTGTAATACCTAAATGTTATTTCTGCTAAAGTAATGAATATTTAAGATATTTTTTCTCTTAGGACACAGCAGTTCGAGCATCGATCTTGGACGGCCTATTTTTTCTAGAAAACTTAGGATACAGAGTTTTTCATGACAGTATCACACGTATGCTATTCCAGACAATAATGAAAACAGTAAAAGTACTAACAAAAAGAAAAAGAAGAATACTTTTCCACTTTGCTTCAGCAGGGTGTTTTTGTTAAACATTTACGTTGTTTCAGTAAAATATGTCTGGCCGTAATACTAAATTTTACACGCACCCATTTTCGTGTTTCATTTGTGTTGTTTGTGAAAAGGATGCACATGCAGACATGTACAGGAACTTGCATAAGCGCGCGCGCCACATTTTTAAAAGTCTGCATTTATACTGAAACTTTCATACTGATTTTAAACGGATAAAGTAATTAAAAGCTTAGCTGTGTGAATTCATCAAACATGTATAATGCTTATTTAAAATTACAGGAGCTGTTCATTTCTGCATTAGGCTAGCTTTAATATTAATTTTTACACACACAGATATTGCTTTTCATTTGACTTCATGTACGGTTTACCAGTATCAGTTTCAGAAAAAAATTATACTTACAATTCTAAGAATTCCTAAAAAGGTGCGTTAAGTGTATATTATTTTATTTTCCTAAAAGTCTTAAGTTTATCCACAAACATATTCACTCCTTACGTAAAATAGGTTTGAAATTCAAAGCTTTTCCGCAAAATATATCTGAAAAGGCTTTCAAAATATTACCAAACCACGGAGGATTTCAGAATCCACTAATGGAGTGGATAGAGTGGAGGGATGACAGTCTGGTTGAACACCTTCAAAATAAAGACGGCAGATTAGCTTCGGGTAAGAGATGATATGTAAACGTAAGCGAGATTAAACTTCACATTTGAATGGACTTACCATATCTAATTCTGACTAAACGCTGAACAACGTTGTGTGACCGAAATTGTCATCAAGATACATCGTGTAAATAAGCAGAACTTCTACATTAATTAGAGGCTTTCGATTCTCAATATGATTTTGAGTTTCTAAGAATTATTATTATTATTACTATTATTATTATTAATCTGCAAAACCTATTAGCCCTATTCATCGTATAGTATGTTAGGGTTGCAGTTAATTTAAATATATACATAATTATAAGAGTGAAAATTAATTTAAGAGTTAACTAAAATATAACATGGATACAATGGATAGACGGAGAAATTATAAATATACTCTATGTACAAATAAATCACTAAAACATTCATTTAGAAATTGAAATAAATATTGAATAATCAGAAATTTAATTAAATAACGTATACAAATACAGGAAAAGAACTAATAAACACCACATTATAACTGCTTAGACACTTGTTAATAAACTTAACAATTGGAACACACAGCATGTTTTGTGAAAAATGAAAAACAGTGAATTCTCATATACCTATTCTGGAAGACAATAGCAGCTGCGTTATGAGCTGGAAGCCTGTTCTCTGAAAGGCTGGAGAATTAAACAAAGCATGTGCTACAGTTTCTTAGTTATATATTAAAAAAAGAAGAAGAGAAAAAGCACAGTGAGCAATTTGCAGATCCGATTTTCTATCTCTCTAAATATACATTAAATTTACCATAACCATATAGTGCTTTGGATAGGTAAAAGTTGCACATCCCATACTTACATCTTAATTTGCCATGTTCATTTGCAAAAAATAACTCCTTTGTTAATGAACCATTTATACTTAAAAGCTGGCAGTTCTAACTGGCCAAGACATCACCTGAGAGCTTGTTTTGGCTTGCAGAGCCAAGCTCACAACAGTAGCGTGTCTGTGTTAAATGTATTGCCATGTCTTCAACGAGTGGTATATCTCGAAGACCCCTACTCCAACAAATTTTCTTCCTACTTGGAAGAATTGTTCATGTTGTGGATACTGGAACAGCAACTAAAGGTTTGGTTTGTTGCAAAGGAATGTAGCTAAGAAATTTAATTTACACAGACATTACTCGTGCCATGCTGCTGAATAGACAAATATCAAGGAGAATAATGTGCTACGATGATCATATAGCTTAAACAAAATGTATTACATGACGCTGAAAAACAATCAGTCCAAGTCCACAATGAATCCGGCATTCGTTTTATGCCAGTGGTGGCGAAAACGGGACTCGCGAGGCAGTTTAGTCGTCTCTTCATTTGCTTTCCATATGCTGCTGAGTGGTGTAGTGCGTATTGCATATTTGATGACTCGAGAGAGAAAGGCATTTTCGCCACCCTTGGTTTGAGCTATAAGATCAGCCTACACATCGCAAGAAAGCTTCAGTGGTGGCCCATTCGTGAAAGACTCTAGCACCTGCAATAGAGGAACTCTCCCCAGAAAAGTTGAAGAAGGTTGAATCTATTAGTCTATCCATACAGATCGTGACTCGTGGAATTCAGGAAATGGCTGAATGGCTGAAGTCCTGCAGGTATACTTATTACGGGCTTTATCTTTATTGGTGTCGTATGTTTATGGGACGTGTGCCTCACATCAAAAGAGTCAATAAAGTTCATATGTACATGGGTCTGAAAATCAACCGTTTCGCTGTTATAGGTCAAAGAATGTGTATTCCATGAGTGAAAAGACGGATATGCACTACACGTATAGCCGTGCAGACGGCTATGCAGCACGAGCACGTGAACGTTATGCATGAAGGTGCCCTGACAGGCCGGTACCGTGCGCAGGAACATTCGCACGAATTCACCAACGCCTGAGAGGGAATGGCGCATTTGAGAGGACTACTAGGATGTTGGGAGATCAAGAGCGGTACGAGGCATTGAGCTTGAAGAAGTTCTGCGTGCTGTGGATACAGACCCATCACAAAGCACAAGACGTATGGCTGTAAGGGAAACAGTTAATCATATAACCATCTGGAGAATTCTGCATGAATATCTTCTGTACCCGTATCACCTTCAACTTGTGCTAGGATTAAATGAAGCGGACTTTGAGCCAAGAAGACGTTTCTGTTACAGCAGTGCGCTGTGTTCATTAATTTCGTAGCCTGTATCGTGTTCACGGATGAGGCTGGTTTTAGCCACACGGCATCATAACACTCATAACTGGCCATTTGAAAATCCTAATGAAGTACGACAGGACAACCATCAACAGAGGTTCTCTCTCAACGTTTGGGGTGGAATAATTTATGATCACCTTATTGGTCCCTACTTCTTCCCACCGCGTCTGAATGGACAAACATGGTAATAGCGTTCAGAGTTATAGAGATGTCGATGAATGTAAGTATTTAAAGTAACAGGTTATTAATTTTGGGAGAAATGATACATTGTTGAGACACGAGTATTCCCTGTTTTATTTGCCGCTATTTCAATTAATATTCTACAACACATTCAATTGTAAAACTTATAGCAGCGTTCATAAGACGGCGTGTCAAATTACAGCGCTATGCGAAATAGAACTTCTATCTAATTTTTTTAAAGTTCCATTTATACCCCTGCCTTTAACTACAATGGTGTTATCGGCGGTCTTTCCTTTGCAACTTATTGTCGTTGGCTATTGTCGTTGAGATTCTTGCACGTTTTGGGTTTTTAGTCATTAGAACACATACAATTTCACAATTCCAGACTTTAGGGAGGATAGGAATAACCTAGGCTAGAGAAAAAATCCAACCCCCAGCCGGGAATTGAACCCCGGGAGCCCTCGCAAAGTATGCAGGTATTCTACTAACTGAGATGCGGGGCTAGGTCCATATAACTTATTCCCCTCAAGCAACAGCTTTGCCAGAAGCTTTACCAAAAGTAAGTTCCATTACTTTGTGTAATTCTGTATTTTGCACAGATTATATAAAAATAATATAAAAGCAACAAAAACAGAACAAAAGGAAAACCACGCGTTACATGGAATTCAATCCACGATTCCCCGATTCTGTTAATTACACTTTAAGGATAAAATTATGAGTCGAAATGGTATTAAAAGCCTTCACTTACATCAAGATAGTCAAAAGATGGACGATCGTTTCGACGTTATCAAGACCTCATCATCAGTGGTTGAGTCCTCTTTCAACCGCTGATGATGAGATCTTGATAACTTCGAAACGATCGTCTATCTTTTGACCATATTGATATAAGTAAAGGCTTTCAATATCATTTCGAGTCATAATTTTATCTTTTGACTCTTCACTGTTAACAGTGTCCCATTTGTTACAAAGATAAAACTCTTTAAGGAGTTCAGCTATCATAAGCACTGAAATAATGTGTTACTAATTAAGCTTAGCTAGTAGGCAAAGCGGCCAATACTGGAATAGCTTTTACTTCTGGTCTACTGCTTAATCGAAACACAATAACAACACGTTTTCTACAGGGGTAATGAAGTTGAATTTGCAATACTTACATGTTAGTTTACAATGGTTGCTGAAATATTGGTTTTCAAAACTACGAGGTCAGCTGATGGTTGCCATGATCACACAACTCTGCAAGGGAAGCATATGACAGATTTCTTTCTCATACCGACTATGCAATAACGCCTGAGAATCCTTCGAGCCTTCGCTCAAGTTTCACCGAAGATGATGATATGGAGGTTAAGGGCGCTAAACATCTAACATCATCAGAGCCTTTACAATGTATAAAATTTAAAATACAAAAATTAAAATACGGGACACAAAACCGCTTAATCAAACTAATAAAATACATATCAAAGCATAAAAACAACCACTCTATAAACGTTGTAAATCAAACAATATAAGAGTAAAATACGTGTCAGGATCTGTAGAAGCCAAGGGACCAGAGCGTCATATGACCCAAGGGGAGAACAGCCCCCCATTAAACTGGGAAATATAAAATCACAAAACTGAAAAACGCTCAGCGCATTAAATGCATCGACAAAACCGCTGTCACGGATAAAACGCAAAAGACATTCTACAGTATACGCGTGGTCTGCCAAAATGTCAGCTAAACCAACAGACAGAGACACACGAACGCACAATTGTGCTAAAACCTGACACTCTGATAAAATGTGACACACCGTTAAGGGTGCAACACACTGATCACAGAGCGGTGCGGGATCATCACTAAGCAAGTGTCTGACTAAAACGCAATGTCCGATACGAAGTCGTGTTAAATCACCTTTTCCCAAGGAGAAGCACGAGAAGAGGTGTCCCAGAAAACCGGGAGAGGTTAACCTCTAGCAACTTTTCCCCCTAAGGGCCGCCCACTCATCGCGCCAACGCGAGAGGATAGGGTGTCGTAAAATAACATAAGAATCTGAGGAGTGATCAACACAGGTAAAACATCTGGGTGATAAAAGCGCACGATTTGGCAGCGGCGTCGGCAGCCTCGTTACCTGAGATGCTCACATGGCTGGGAATCCACATGAAGGAGACGCTCGTGCCAGAAACAGCGAGGAAGTAGAGGAGATCATGTATACGCTGTACGAGTGGGTGGTAATTGTACAGTGCATGAATACTATGAAGGTACTCAGGGAGTCTGCGCAAAGAACACATGCCGTAACTCATGCCGCTGGATGTGTAAAAGTGACTGATAAATGCTAAAAAGTTCGGCGGAAAGAAATGAACATTGCACCGGTAGAAACGTAAAACTATTTTAACCAAAAACAAAGGCACACCGTACTCCAAAATCAGTCTTAGACCCATCAGTATATATATATATAAAATAAAAGTTCCCGATTTGCGACTCAAGTTCTAAAAACGCTTCTAAGAACTGAAGAAGGGGTCTCATTCTTCGGCATCGACGTTAACCGAAAGTGACAGTGGACCTCAGCGCGTAACCAAGGAAGAAAACGCGTTTCCCCCCTAGGAAGGGCCGGCGCTGACGTAAGGGCCAAATGCCGAAGAAGGTGTCGAAATCGAACCCCTGGAGGGAGCAGTGTAGAGGAGCTAACTAAATGTTGCCGATGAAGCTAATCCTCTAAAAAGAACTCAAAGGACGGGTGGTCACGCAAGCTTGAGAGTCGACAGGCACAGCTACACAAAAGCATTTCACGCCTGAAGGACAGCGGAGGCTCTGCAGCCTCAGCATACAGACTGGGTACAGGGCTAGTTGGAAAGGTCCCTGTAGCGACTCTTATGTTACGATGGTGAATGGCATTCAAGCGACGTAACACCGACGGACGTGCCGACGAATAGACAATGCACCCGTAATCAAGCTTGGATCGGACCAAAGAGCGTATTAGTCATAGAATGATGGTCCGATCAGCTCCCCAGGAAATGCCACCTAAAACACGTAAAGGAATAAGAGAACGGTCACACTTTGCATTTAAAACCGAAATGTGCGAATTCCAGCTCACCTTTCGATCGAAGATCAGTCCCAAATATTTCACCTCTTCTGCAAATGGAAGGACCTCCGGCTCAAAGATGGAGAGAGGGCGGAGGGAAAGCCTTTCTGCGCCAGAAATTGATACAGACGGATTTTTTGGAGGAGAACTTAAAGCCGTTGGCGTTACTCCAGGAGTAGAGACGGTCGATACACCTCTGGAGATGGCGTTCGAGCAGACAGGTCCGCCGTGAACTGCAATAAATGGCAAAATCGTTAACGAAAAGGGACGATGAAATGCCAGGTAATGGGTTTGATAACAATCCCAAAAAGTGTAACACTGAGTACAGAGTCCTGCGGTACACCGTTCTCTTGAATAAAACGACTAGACAAAACTGAGCCCAAACGTACACGAAAGACGCGGTCCGTCATAAATTCCCGGAAAAATATGGGAAGTTGACCGCTTAAATTCCAATTGCGAAGTGTTCGTAAAATACCGCCCCTCCAACAAGTGTCATAAGGTTTCTCTAGGTCAAAAAACACAGCCACTATTTGATACTTTCTAAGAAACCCATTCACAATATGCGTCGATACAGAGGCCAAATGGTCGACGGTAGAGCGTTGGCGAGGAAATTCGCACTGAGCGTTCCTTAGAAGTTTCTGAGACTCAAGCCACCATGTTAACGGCCCGTTGATCATGCGCTCCATCACATTGCAAATGCAACTGGTGAGGGAGATAGGGCGGTAGCTGGAAGGTAGTAGGCAATCATTCCTAGACTTAAGGATAGGGACAATGGTGGCTTCGCGCCAAACGGTAGGAAAACGCCGTCTTGCCAAATACGGTTATAGACCTGTAAGAGAAAGAGTTTACCGTCGTATGAAAGGTACTTTAACATCAGGACATGAATGCCGTCCTCCCAGCAGCGGAGTGCCTAGATAAAGGAGGGCGTGCTCCAGCTCTCTCATTGTAAAAAGGTCATTAAAACACTCCTGATTTGGAGACCGAAAACTATAGGTTACGGAATCAAGACGGTCTTTGAGAGTGCGAAAGCCGGCGGAATAATGGTCAGAGCTGGAAAACATCGCGAAGGCAGCACCCAGAGTGTTAGCAATTACAGCCGGATCTACTATGGTGGCATTGCAAACCTGAAGGCCAGACACAGTACAATGAGACACTTTACCGGAGAAGCGACAAAGTTTATCCAAAACAAGAGAGGAAGACGTGAAGCGATTAAAAGCCTCGACAAACCGAGTCCAGGACGACTTCTTGCTATCCTGAATAATACGGTAAGCCCTGGCGCACGATTGTTTAAAGGTAATTAAATTATCAAGCGTAGGGTGTCACCGAAACACCCTGAGTGCAGCTCTGCGGGCACGAACGGCGTCCCGAAGTCCTCTGTCCACCACGGTACAGGAATACGTTGAGGGAGGGAGGACGAACGGAGAATGGTGCGTTCGGCGGCAGATAGGATCGTAGATGTAAGGTGCTGCACCATTTGGTTCACGCAAGTAAAGGGCTGGTCCACAAAAGACACGAGGCTGAAATACAGTCCCCAGCCATCTGTAAGGAATTGCCGCGTAGGTGCTCTGAAAGGCTGGACGTAAAGACACAAAAGAGAAAGGATGCAGGGATAATGATCGCTGAAGTAGGTGTCAGCGACGACGCTCCACTGAAGACGACTGGCAAGCTGAATGGAGCAAACGGCAAAGTACAAGTGAGAGAATGTACCAGAAGAATCAGAAAGAAAAGGAGATTCACCTGTATTGAGGATGGAGAGGTTGAACTGAGAAAAAATGTTGGAAAGAAGGGTTCCCCTCACACAAGAACTTGGCGAACCCCACAGAGAGTAAAGGGCATTAAAATATCCCAACAGAAGGAATGATGTTGGGAGAGCGGACAGGAGATCTCGAATGTCCGCGAGAGCGAGAGGAGACGATGAATTTGAATACACAGAGCAAACGGAAAAGAGAAAGTCGGGTAATTGAAACCTAACAGCTACAGCTTACAAGTCGGACTTAAGACTGAGAGTTTGAAAATGAACGTCGTTGCTCACTAATAACATGACACCTTCTGAACAGGAGTACCCTCATTCGGTTCAAGATCATAATGAACCAGAGTATACCCTCGGACGTCTAAAGGATCGTGAGGGCGAAGCTTAGTCTCCTGCAAACACACGACCATAGGTGAATGGGAACGGAATAACATTTGCAGTTCCACCATTTGCGATCGTACCCCACGTAAATTCCAGGTCAGGTTAACCATGAATAAAAGGGATAAACTTCTTACTTAGAAGGGAAACTCAAAATAACTTTTTGCTTAACTTTGGGACTCCGAATTTTTGTATGAGTTGGTGAGACTGCATAGGCTCCTCGAAGGGAGGGCCCACGTGCTCAGTGCCAGAAATAGGTGGCAATAGGTGAAGGGGGCCGCTGAGCGTGGCTTGTCCCAGCAGCATCCTGGGACTGCGATCTTCGAGGAGGAGAAGGTGAACTTTTCTTACCGCGCGCACGTGGAGGGTCTTTGAGAAAATCTTCCTTACGTAATTTATGCTTGGACTTCTTATCAGTGCCTTGGAACTTCCTAACCTTAAGACCAGCTTTAGATAGGTTGGTATTTATAGCAGAAATGGACGGCCGGATGGTAGTGGCGGTCAATGCAGTCATGGTTCAGTTCTGAGTTTCGGCATCTCTCCGTGGTACTGGCGAGGCAACAACAGACCTGAATGTACCTGATCGCAGGAGCGAAGATTGGCACGCATGATAACGCTTCCCGGCTTCAGCGAAGGAGACTTTCTACTTCACCCGGATCTCCTGGATCGCCTTCTCGTCCAAGTACCGCGGACAGTCGGCAAACGACGCAGAATGAGACCCTTTGCAATTGACGCAGACGGGGGCCGATGAATAGGTAGCATCGTGGACGGCTGACTACCAGAGGCTCAGATGGAAACGGCACTCTTGCATGAGACTTGCGTATGCCCAAAACGTTGACATTTAAAACAAACCAGAGGTCTATGTATATAGTGTCTCACCGCAATACGTTGGTAACCTGCTGAGACATTCGTAGGCAAATCGATACCATCGAAAGTTAGAAACAGGGTACGCGTGGGTACCAATACTCCTTCGTGTTTAGCCTGCACTCGATGAACTGCTGTCACCTTTTGATCAGAAAGATATTCAACCAGTTCTTCGTTCGACATACCATCGAGGCTATGGGTGGTAACGACGCCTCGACAGGAATTCAAGCTGCGGTGCTCCTCAGCACGAATGGCATAACCGTAGAGAAGCCTAGCGCGCAACAAGTTCTTACTTGCTGATCGGACTTTGTACTAACAATGAACCATTACGAAGGCGAGTGCCGGAATTAACCGTACCAGCAATTGAATCAATAACCTTATGGATGATAAAAGGGTTCACCTTCTCAAAAGTTTGACCTTCCTCTCTTCGCTAATAACTAAGTAACAACCAGATGACGGTGGTGCTACTTCTGTTACAATGACCTTTCGGCGCTTATTATTAGTAATGGAGAAAAGGGGTTCCATAGCAAAAGAAATCCTCCACCATTGCAACCGTCTCCGAACCCGGGTTCTGACCTCCCGGCCGTTACCGCGGCTTGGGTGAGTGGCACCAGACTCACCCAAGGTCACACCTCCCAGAACATAGACAGAGTGACCCAATGGTCGTCGGAAGTCAGCAGCTCATGCAATGGCCCCCGCGGTACTGCAGTTGAACAGTGAATACGAACACGAGCTCTTCATGACGACCCCGGGTGATGGGGATGACGCCATTACGCACTCATTCGGATGCGCACCCAGTGCGCGTGTATCCGTCAGGCTGTAGCCACGGAGGATTAAACGAAAAGGGTAAAATAAATCAAAACCCTGTGGGGTTTCGCACGCAATATAGGCCGGCGAGGAAGGAAAAGATGTGTGAATTAATGGTCATGGTGCGAAATGTTCGGAAATAGACAGGTCAAGTAAGATCTATGGCGGGGGGAGGCATGGAACGAGATGCAAAGAACGCACGAGAGCCTACCTTGAGTCACCCGGTCACGAGAACGAACCCACCTCGATCGGACGGAGTGGAGGGATGATGATGGCGATGACAGGCTCGGGCACCCCGGGTACGCCAAACCCGTACTCATGGAAGGTGAGCCCCTGATGTGTTCACCGAAGATGACCGTTTGTTTTTGTGAAAAACAGTACAATCGAACGACTGGCTTACACTGCATCCTCCCACCTGCAACCTACCAGCACAATTGATTAAAAAAACTCGCAAGCCGGCAGCGGCACGAAGGAGCGTAACCTAAGGACACAAAATTCAATGTCAACCGGCAAACAAATTCAAGTTTTGCAGTTACAGAGGTTTTGAAGGTTCTAAGACGTGGAATTTCAGCATTAATTTATATCTATAATGGATTGAATATTTTTTGGGAAGACCTTCTTGAGAGCGTACAAATCGTGACAGCTATTTTCTAAGAGACTTACGAAATTACGTAACAGCAAAAAGCAAAGGTTTTGGTCATTTAAACCCTGTACAATGTATACACTTGAAAGCACAAAAAGTGGCTAATTCCCGGATTTTACATTAGCGGTTTTCTTCCGTGATATTTCCAGTCGTATTACTGATGTAAATTAGGAAGTTTGGAACAAAGTATCGAGGGATCACGTTATATTACCAACAATACAGAAAAGGTTTAATCCCTGTGATACGAAATCTAGAAGGCAAGATTTTGCAGTCACAAGACAATATAATATTTAAGCGCCCTAGATTTAATTCACTGCCTGCCTTCTACTTTCCTTCTCGTTTAGAGGCCATTCTGGACGGCGAATCTCCCGTCCGCAAGGGGTACTTCACACCCCCACCATAATGAAGTTCAGCATTTCAATTGTGAAACTTAAATAGTACTTCTACATCAGCTAAGACACATCACCGATAAGTTTACTCGCACGGGCCTCCAGCCTATGCACCAGCCTACCCTCCGTTGTAACCATGCACTTTAAGTATCAATACAGCTTCTAATTTTGGTACAACCTCCGGCCTTTTATTCAATTTATATCCTTCCTGACAATGTACTGCCTACGCCCTACTAAACCTGTCTCGCTCTAAACTTACTTCTCCGCTACTGTAAGCAATCCAATAGGGGGTGCTACATTGTGGTGGGGGCGCAGTATACAAGTGGTATTTTGTCGGCTATAATAAAAGGTAAGTTACCCCTACAATTTGCGTAGGTACCAGATACAATGATACGGTAGGCGCCAGGGGCGTGGTCATAATCAGACTGGTGGTTAACTTGGTAATGTATAGCTCTCTTCCGGTTGATGAGCACATTAACTTTTTTTTCCTTTCTTTTCTCATTTCCCAGCCAATCACTTGTAACTTCATGGCACTATTTATTTCACTCTAACAGCAAAGGGCCCATATTATGCAGCACCCACGCTCCCATTCCTCGGTCGTCCTCCGTGGAAAAGTGGTATCGTGCTAGCCTCTAATTCTCCAGGCCGCGGGTTCAAACCCGGCGGAGGACGATGGATTTTTTCGGGCGTAAAAATCCTTAGCATGGCTTCCTTCGGAAGAGAAATAAAGCCGGTGGTCCCGTGTCGTAGATTTACTGCACGTAAAAGAACCTCAAGCCTTATAAAAATGTCTGAGCAAAATTGCCGATCTTTCACGCTAAATATAAGATGGGACGCTAAGAACCATAGTAGTTCCATAAATAAGACCCAATTTAATTTTCCCACTCCTTGCATCATGATTTGTATTTTATTAGCAGCACATCTTATAATGTAAGCTTTTCCTTTGACTTAGTATATTATGCTGCTATAGTAAGCAGTTATATGATGCTGTACATGGCAGAATCTGCTCTAGCTCCAACAGAACCTGCTGCCCTTATTTCATAACAAATTAAAAGCTTATGTGCCGAATTAGCAGGTATAAACGGCAAACAGCTTAAGTGTCAGAAGTCTGTTATTACTGATTTAAGAGGGATTTTAAACGAATTCGCGGCACGCGCAGAAACTGCAAATCAAGTATGGCCACGTTTCGGGAGAGTCATTCATACCTCAAGATGGGATGGGGTTTAAGCGAGCTAAACAACTAAGGTCATCAGCGCCCTTACAACGTATAACATTTAAAATCCAAAAACCAAAATACGAGACACAAACCCGCTGAGTCTAAAATACTAAATACAAGACAATGAATTCTAAAAAAAACACCATACTAAAACCATGCTAAATAACGCAATAAAACAGTAAAACGACGTTTCAAGAACTGCAGAACGTAAGCGGCAAGAGCACCATATGTCCGCCGGGGAGAACAGAACCCATTAAAATGACAATATCAAATCACAAGACTATAAGACGCTCAGCGCATCAAATGCGCCGATTAAAACCACTGTCGCTGATAAGGTATTCTACAGAATGCGCGTCGTCTGCCAAACCGTTGGCTATGCCAACAGGCAGACACACAGAAACGCGCAATGGAGCTGAAACTTAACACTCTGTTAAAATGTGAAGCACCGTTAAGGGCGCATCACACTGCTCACAGATTGGTGCGGGGTCGCTATTGAGCAGGTAACTATGACTGAAGAGGCAATGTTCGATTCGTAAACGAGCTAAAATTACCTCTTCCCGACGAGAAGAACGAGAAGAGGTACCCAAACTAATGGGAGAGGACTAACCTCCCGCAATTTGTTCTCCCGGAGTGTCGTCCGCTCATCGCGCCAAAGCGAGAGTGTGCGGTGACGAAAAGTAACAGAACAATCTGAGGAGGGAACAACAGAGGTAAAAAATCTGAGAGATAAAATTGCCGACTTGGCAGTGGCGTCATCCGACACGTTCCCTGAGATGCCCACATGACCAGGAATCCACAGGAAGCAGATGCTGATGCCAGAAGCATTAAGCGAGTGGAGCTGGTCATGAATGCGATGTACGAGCGTGCGGTAGGTGTACAGTGCGCGAATACTTTGAAGAGCACTCAGAGAGTCTGAACGAACAACACAGTGCCGTAAATCGTGCCGCTGAAGGTATAAAAGCGAGTGGTGAACACTAAAAATCTCGGCGTTAAAAATCGAATATTGGCCAGGTTATCGAAAAGTAAAGATACTTTTTCCATCGATAAAGGCACAACCTACTCCAACATCAGCCTTAGGCCCATCAGTATAGATAAAATGAAAGCCGCCGGATTGCGCCTTAAGTTCTAAGAAGGCGGATCTAAGAACTGAAGAAGGGGTCTCATTCTTCGGCATCAACGTTAACCCAAGATGAAAGTGTCCTCAGAGCGCAACCAAGGAGGAAATCGCGTTTCCTTCTGGGAATTGTCAGTGCTGGCTTAACTTCCAAATGCCGAAGAAGCTGGCGAAATCTAACCCCTAGAGGGAGCAGTGCAGTCTAGCGAACTGTATGTTGCCGATCAAGCGAGTCCTCGAAAAATAACCCGAAGGAGGGGTGGTCCGGCAAGCTTGAGAGTCCGCATGCATGTCTGCACAAAAGCATCTCACGCCTGAAGGACAGCGGAGGCTCTGCAGCTTTAGCGTACGGACTGGGTACAGGCTGGTTGGAAAAGCCCCTTCAGTGATTCCTATGTCACGATGGCGAACGGTATTCAAGCGACGTAACACAGATGGACGCGCGGATAAATAGACAATGCACGCGTAAACAAGCTTGGAAGGGGCCAATGAGCAATAAAGGTGCAGAAAGATCCCCAATCAGCTACCCAAGATGCACAACTTAAAAGACGTAAAAGATTAAGAAAAATGTGACACTTTGCTTTTAAAAACGAAATATGCTCAACTTTCGATCAAAGTTCAATCCCCAACATTTCACCTCGTCTGCAAATGTCAGACAATCCGGCCCAAGTTGGAGAGAGGGCGATGGAAAAGTCTTCAGGCGCCAGAAATTAACACAGATGGATTTCTCGTCGGAGAAATTAAAGCCTTTGGCGTTACTCCAGGCGTAGAGACGGTCAATACAGCTCTGGAAACGGCGATCGAGCATACAGTTCCGCGATAAACTTCAATAATTGGCAAAATTGTCAACGAAAATGGACGATGAAATGCGAGGGTGAATGCGAGGGGTTAATAGCAATCGCAAAAGCGTGACACAGAGTAAAGAGCCTTGCGGTACACCGTTCTCTTGAATAAAACCGAGCCTACACGTACACTAAATGTGCGATCCATCATAAATTCCCGAAGAAATATAGGAAGACGACCGCGTATATTTCATGCGGGAGGTGTGCGTAAAATGTAGCCCCTCCAACAAGTGTCATAAACTTTCTCCAGGTCAAAAAACAAAGCCACTGTTTGACACTTTCTCAGGAATCCGTTCATAATATGCGCCGATAGAGATACAAATGATCGACGGTAGAGCGATGGCGACGAAACACGCACAGAGATTTCGCCAGAAGGTTATGAGACTGAAGCCACCATGACAAGCGCCCGTTGATCATGCGCTCCAACACCTTCATGCAACTGGTGAGGGAGATAGGGCGGTAGCTGGAAGGTAGTTGGCGATCCTTCCCAGGCTTAAGTATAGGGACGAAGGTGACTTCGCACCCGACTGAAGCAAAAAAGTCGCCCTTCGAAATATTGTTATGGACCTGTAAGAGAAAGAGTTTACTGTCGACAGAAAGGTTCTGTAACATCAAGACATAAATGCCGTCCGGCCCAGGAGCGGAGTGCCTAGCGAAATGGAAGGCGTGCTCTAGCTCCCTCATTGAGAAAATATCATTTTAACACTCCTGATTAGCAGACCGAGGACTATAGGTCACGGAATCCAACCGGACTTTGATAGTGTGAAAGCCGGCAGAATATGTTCAGAACTGGAAACTCCCTAGAAGGCGGCACCCAGAGTGTTAGAAATGGCTGTCGGATCCGCTACGGTGGCATTGGGAACTGAAGGCCTGACACATTACAATGCGAAACTTTACCGGAGAAGCGAGGAAGTTTATCCCAAAGAACAGAGGAAGGCGTGAAGCGATTAAAAGACTCGACAAAACAAGTAGAGGATGCCGCCTTCCTATCCTGAATAATACAGTGATCCTTGGCGCTCGAATGTTTAAAAGTAACCAAATTATCAAGCTTAGGTTGTCGCCAAAACACCCTGAACGCAGCTCTGCGGGCACGAACGACGGGCCAACGGGGAATTGTGCTTTCGGCGGCAGACGTAAGATACTGCACCATTGGGTAACGTCAGTGAAGGGCTGGTCCACAAAAAACACGTCGATGAAATACAGTCTTCGGTAGGCTTGGAATTTCCAAGCAGGTACTCTGGAATGCTGGACGTGGTTAGACAGAAAAGAAACGATGCAGGGGTAATGATCGCTGGAGTAGGTGTCAGCGACTTTGTTCCACTGAAGACGACAAGCAAGCTGGATGGAGCAAGCGGCAAGATCCAAGTGAGAGAATGTAACACCAGAATCAGAAATAAATTTAGGCTCACCTGTATTGAGGATGGAGAGGTTAATTTGCGCAAAAAAATTCGCAAAGAAGGGTTCCGCTTGCACAAGACCTAGCCGAACCCCACAGGGGTTGATGGGCATTAAAGTCTCTCAACAGCAGAAATGGTGTTGGGTAAGCGGACAGGAGATCTCGAATGTCCGCGTTAGCGAGGGGACACGTTGGTGGTGAATAGACGGAGCAAAGAGAAAGAAGAGGTCGGGTAATTAAATCGTAACGGCAACAGCTTGCAAGTCGATCGTA
The DNA here is from genome assembly GCA_030765065.1 of Deroplatys truncata. Classification (NCBI taxonomy): domain Eukaryota; kingdom Metazoa; phylum Arthropoda; class Insecta; order Mantodea; family Mantidae; genus Deroplatys; species Deroplatys truncata. The sequence goes on from CM060977.1 coordinate 181,182,367, forward strand.
AGTGTGAGGGTCTGAAAATGAACATCGTTACATACTAAGAGCATGACACCCCCATGAGGGAGCAATGTCCACTGGAGTAGGTGTCAGCGACTTTTTTTCACTGCAGACGACAAGCAAGCTGGATGAAGCAAACGGCAAGGTCCAAGTGAGAGAATGTAACACGAGTATCAGAAAGAAATTTAGGCTCACCTGTATTGAGGAAGGAGAGGTTGAATTGCGCAAAAATTTCGCAAAGAAGGTTTCCGCTTGCACAAGACCTAGGCGAACCCCACAGGGGTTGATGGGCATTAAAGTCTCTCAACAGCAGAAATGGTGTTGGGTGAGCGGACAAGAGATCTCGAATGTCCGCTTTAGAGAGGGGACACGTTGGGGGTGAATAGACGGAGCAAAGAGAAAAAAGAGGTCGGGTAATTAAATCGTAACGGCATCAGCTTGCAAGTCGGACGTAAGTATGAGGGTCTGAAAATGAACGTCGTTACATACTAAGAGCATGGCACCAACCATGAGGGAGTACCCTCATATGTGGAAGATCGTAAATAACCGCAGTATACCCTCGGAAATAAAAAAAAGATCGTAGGAGCGAAGCTTGGTCTCCTACAAACACGACCACAGGTGAATGGGAACGCAATAGAGGTTGCAGTTCCGCCTTATGCAATCGTACACCACCTAAATTCCAGGTTAGGATAGCAATGAGTAAAAGGAATAATCTGTCTACATAGAAGGGCAGCTCAAAATAACGTTCTGCTTAACTTGGGGCTCGGGATTTTGGAATGGAGTTGGTGAGACTCCATAGCCTCCTCGAAGGGAGGGCCCACGCGTTCAGTGCCAGAATGCGATTCAAGCGCCGAGAATCGTTTCTGGGTGGCAACGGGTGAAGGGTGCCGCTGAGTGCGGCTTGTCCCATGAAGATCCTACGACTGCGATCTCCGATAAGGAGAAGGTGAACTTCTCTTACCACGCGGACGCGGAGGTTTTTAAAGAAAAGTTTCTTTGTGAAGTTTCTGCTAGATTTCTTCTCAGTGCCTTGTGGCTTCAGTACTTTTGGACCAGCTTTCGATGGCTTGATGACTGTGCCAGAGATGAACGGCCGGATGGTTGTAGCGGTCAGGGTAGTGATTGTCCAGTCTGAGTTTCGGCATCATTTCGGGGTACTGGCGAGGCAACAACAGAACTGAATAAACCCAATCGATGCACAGCAGGCTGAGGCATATGGTAACACCTCCGGGTTTCACGGAAGCATAGTTTTTCCATTATCCGGATCTCCTGGATCGCTTTCTCGTCCAAGTACCACGGAGAGTCGGCAAATGACGCAGAATGAGACCCTTTGCAGTTAGCGTAGACGAGAGCAGATGTAAACGTACAACATTGTGAGGGCTGAGTACAAGAGGCACACATGGAAACAGCACTCTTACAAGAGTCTCGCGTATTCCCAAAACGTTTGCATTTGAAACAACGCAGAGGTCTGGGAGTATAAGGCCTCCCCGCAATGTGTACGTAACCTGCTGAAATATTGGTGGTCAGATCGACGCCGTCAAACTTTGGAAACAGGGTACGAGTGGGCACCAACACTCCATCGCATTTAGCCTGCACTAGCTGAAACCTTGTCACCTTTTGTTCTGAAAGATATGCGACCAGTTCATGTCCGACTTACCATCGAGGCTATGGGTGGTGACGACGCTTCGACAGGAATTCAAGGTGCGGTGCTTCTGAACACCGAGGGGATAACCGTGGGGAAGCATAGTGCGCATTAGGGTCTTACTTTGTTGATTGGACTTGCTTTTTACTAATAATGAATCGTTTCGAAATTGAGTGCAGGACTCAACCGAACCGGGAATTGAGTCAATGCCCTTCTGTATTATAAAAGGATTCGCCTTCTCGAAAGATTGTCGTACCTCTGTGCGTGTATTGACAAGTAACAACCAGATGACGGTGGTGCAACTTCTGTTACCAAACCGTTTCGGCGCTGGTTATTAATAATGGAGAAATAGGGCTCAATAGCTAAAGAAATCCTCCACCATTGGAACCGTCTCCGACCTCGGGCTCTGACTTCCTGGGCGTTATCCCGGCTAGGGTGAGTAGCCTAACCATATCAGTCTGAATCCAGGGTTACATCTCCCACAACATAGACAGAGGGACCCAATGGCCTTTGGGCAGTCAGCATCTTATGCAATAGCCCCTCGCGGGATATAGTTGAACAGAGAATACGAACACACACCTTACATGACGACCGCGGGTAGTGGGGATGACGTCATTACCCACTCATCCTGCTGCGCACCCATTGCGTGGGTATCCGTCAGGCTGCGTCCACGTAGAATTAAAATAAAGAAAATCGGAAAATAAACCAAAAAAGTGTGGGCGTTTCGCACGCAAGCTAGGCCGGCGAGGAAGGAAAAGAGATGTGTGAATGGTTGTGGTGCGAAAGGTTCGTAAATACACTTGACAAGAAAGAAACAATGGCGAGGGGCGGCACGGAACGAAATGCAAAGATCGCACGAGAGCCTATCTTGCGTTCGCGGTCATGAGGACACACCTATCTCGACCGGACGAGGGTGGAGGGATGACGATGACGAAGAGAGGCTCTGGACCCCGCGTGCGCTAAACCCGTACTCACACATAGTGAGCCCCTGTGGGGTCTTATACCTCAAGCCTGAACACTAGCAAGTTAAGGACGCAAAGACAATGAGCAAAGTTGCCGATCACATAACCACTCTTAAAAAACCACTCAGCTGTGGTAGGAGGCATGGCGGAAGCAGATGTATCACAGCACATGCTGAGCAGTCATCCACCATTAGACCTAAGGTTCTTTTTCGGGGAAAACATGGGAATATTTGAGAGATTATTCTCTCAAATATAGGATAAGAGCTTGCTCTAATAATTGGGCGTGCAACACTCAATACTTGCCTTGCTACCTCAACAATACTGCTCTAAATTGGTGCAGAACATTCGCGTATAGGAACGTAAACTCCTCATGATAAAATTTAAAGTAGGGTTGTGAATGCTTTCGTCCATGCGGCAGAGAAAGGCATGATGGAGTTTAAACTGAGAGAGAGGGTGTAGGTACTCAGCGAACCAGAAGAGCAATACGCTTATAATTTGATAGCTCTGTGTGACCTGGTCAACTCAGGAATGTTGGAAATTGAACGGATCAAACCTTTTGTAAGGGACTTCAGCACGTCGCTAATAACATGCCCTATAATTCCCAAACAGTAGACGCAGTGATTCAATCGTCCGTAGGATAAAATCGGCTCGCTACCTGGCAGGGAAGAGGATGGACCCCCTTAGTATGCACGGAGATACCATCTACAAACTTGTATTAGATATGGCCTGAGAATATCCAGCGCCCTCCCCCGGGTTTGAACCCGCGACCTCGGGAACTAATGGCTAGTATAGTAACCACTACACCACACAGGACGACCCAGAAATACAAAGCTGCGATAGATATGTGCAATGACATAGTAGCGCTCACACTACAGGATTCTAAAGAAGTCCGCTTACCCTGCCATGAAAAGCGAGAGTGTCCTCTTACGCAAATCATGATTGAGAATTATACTCAAGAATAAAAAATATATAGCAACGTGCGAACAAGACATGGAAGTTTACCATTTACCACCACTCAGTTAGATGTTAAAATACCACTACTCCCCTCGCACAAATTATTGCTGGAGCTTGTATTTAGCATTGTACCATGGCTATGTAATAATAACCTTAGTCAGAATGTCCAAGTTTCAAAATAACACCGTTACCCCACGGAGAACATTTAAATGTACAACTCTGGCACTCGTATATGTGGTCGCATTGGTACAAGTACACGTTTTCAAACACAAAACTGCTAGGTAAATAGACGTTAAGGATGTAAGGTTTAAAATTAATTCGCAGCTAAGTGGGGAACAGCTAGGGCAATTGTGGAATTTACCGGAAGCTATAGGCAAATTTTCGTGACCAGTCTAGAGGAATTAGGGACAAATATAGCGAAATTCAAAACAGAATTAACAACCACCTCGCCAGTGAGAGAAAAGTAATGCAGGGTGTCCCATATACAGAGGGAAGTAATAGATAGTCAAGTAGAGGAAATAAAGAAAGCAGAAATAATAAAGGTTTACACAGCAGCTGGAGCTCACCAGTAATTTTACTCGATAAAAGATCAGGTAATATCGCATCTGTGTAGACTACGGGAAGCTCAACGTCCAGACAGCTTCATTGGTTTATCCATTACCGTTGATAGAAGACCTACTTAGCTACTTAGGAGGTTCACCATTTCACTGAGCGCCTGATCTACTCAGTGTATACCTCCAAGTACATCAGACCAAGAAAGCAAAAAATACTCTTCGTTCTGTAGGTCAGATGCGCTGTTCGAATTTGATGCGCTGTTTGTTGGCGTAGCGAACACGCCTAGAGCACTTAGAGAGATTGTAAATAAATTACTGAGAGACCTGTGATACAAAAAGAGCATTTATATACCTGGACGAAATATAGCTTTCCGAAGTATATTTCCGGAATTATTTTCCAACCTGGGAAGGGGTGTATTCGAGAGATTGAAACAGCTCACATTTAAATTAGAGCCGCAAAAATGTGTTTTTAATGAGAAAATAAGACTACTAAGGTGCGAAGTGTCAGCGGCAGGCATCGTAACTGACAAAGGCTAATACAGACTATTGCACAATTAGGAACTCCAAGGAACGTTAGAGAGTTCAGACAGGTTTTGTTACAATGTTGTTTCTACAAAAGATTTATTAATAACTTGACAGCGGTTTCGAGGCCACTGAACAATCGTACATCGGACGACAAAAGGCTTTTAGGGACCAAGAACAACAGGAAGCTTTCCAAAAGCTAAAATACCTAATGCTCAAAGCTCCAGCTTTGGCACATTTTAAATCATAGGGCCGCCAAAACCCAAATAAATTGCGATGCCACCACACAAGGTGTAGGTTGTTGACTCTTATAGTAAAATAATGGAAAGGTGCACCCATAGGCTTTGTTTCAAGAAGTCAGAGCAAAGCTGATAAGAATTACAGCAAGTTATTTTACGTTATATACGGTTTATCGAAATTCCTCCAGTGCATATACTGTTACTCTGTAATCATAGTTACAGATCATGCATAAATGTGCCATTTAATTAAGCTAAACGATTTGACACCAAGATTGGCACGTTATGGTTTAATTTTGCAGGAATTTGATGATCAGATTCACCATAAATTAGCGGTTAAGAATAAAGACTTGGATTAATCGTCTAGGATGCCCGTAAATCTGTCGGTACCCGAGACAGCATAAGAGCAGGAAGATAGAATTACCTGCCTTATAGACCCCGTGGAGGTATCCCAAAAACAAGAAGAGGATCCTCAGCTAGAACGACCAATTCAAGCCCCAAAAATGCCGAGCATATCAAATGCCAAGCTAGCACCATAATCTGCAACATACGTACTAAAGTCCAATGTGCTGTATCGGAAAACCACACGCATTACAGGCAATATGTATTTACTGCTTGCACCTAATAGATTAAAGAAGAAGATAATTTATTTTAACCATGACGATCCATTAGATAGACAGCTTAGTTTTGCCAAAAAAGATTCATAAAATCAATTCACATTAGTATTGGATAATAACGAAAGATATACAGGATGCACTTCTTGCCAACAACGCAAAGTACGAATTAATCAGAGATTTGCAGGATTAATGTAACCCATAAAAGTAAACTATTATGGAGAAACGTTTTCCATAGATATTTTGGGGCTTTTAACAAAATCAAAAAAGGGCAATATATATGTTGTAGCCGCGACAGAGTTCTTTTCAGGATACTTAGAACCAAAAGCATTTGCAAAGTAGCCGGGTTTACTTTAGATGATGTCATCTGCCGCCACGGTGAACCAAAGCATTTCTATTGGACAGAGCGTCAGTGTTTATGAGCGAGGTGACACAAAAATTACTTAAGATGATGGGAACAATTCCAATGTTCACAACATCTTACTGGTCACAGTCGAAAGCCCCAATGGAAACGGCCAATAGAAGCATTTTTCGAGTAGACAGCAACTATGTACACACACAACACACGTACGGGGATAGCAATTTATACGAAATTCTTTGCCACAAATACAAGCAAACGGAAAAATTCAAAATTCACACAATTCGAACTGCTATATGCAAGGAAACCTGTATTAGCCCCGGACGTACAATTAGAGAGCATTACTCAAAATTTGTTTATGCAACAAAAGAGGTGAAATTTTGAAGGGAAGCGTCCTAGCATCTCGAAATATAGGGAAAGACCAAGAAAAATAAAAGCTTATATGATCGCAAAAGACGACATCGATTATAAGGTTGGCGACCTTGTAAAACCCTACACCCATAACAGAAGGACATGAAGGGCTACAAAACCTTTAATTAACTATACAGGACCATAGACATGGTGAAAAAAGTTCCTTTGAATTACGTACTAAATGCTAGGAGCTCCGTACAACAGCAAAATGTGCATATCCTGCTCATAAGGAAAGCAAAAATGGGTAAAGATTGAAACACGCATACCGCGGACGCAGAACATGTAACAAATCGCAATAGCATTGCCACCCACCATACACATCACACACACACACATATACACCTTGCATTTCCAACGCAATATGAATTCCTAGAACTTCATTTCCATCACATACACAAAGGAAAGTGTTGACATTCAAGCTTCGAAATGTAGTACATACCCCCACCCACGTATGAATAAGTACTGATAACAAGGGAAAAGAAGGAGAATAGAAAAGGAAAAAAAGGAAAGACATTAAGCCTTAAATTTTCATTATTGCTCTCAAATGCTTGGAAAGTAGATATAAGTAACTTGTTTTAATACAATGTATGGTATTTTTTAACTTGGCGTAATTTAAGTTTTTGTTTTATTTATTTCAAGAGCAGATGGTCATCCACGCGACCCAACTGTTGTTTGTTTGAGAGGCATGATGGGAAAAAGTGCTTTAAGTGAAGTTCAAAAGGTAATAAAAAATGCGAGTTTGTTGTGTCCGCACGTGTTTAAGACAACAAATATTCTGATTTAAAGTACTTTAACGGAGTATACTGTTGTCGCGGAAGCTAAATTCGGAAACGCAATTCTAATGACAAGTTGATCTGAGGACGTTTATGGTGTACGCCTCAACGAATACGCTTACATGAGTTATGGGAACTTTGGGAGGATAAAAACCGAAAATTATTGCTGAGTTATCTTATAAATATCTAAGAGTTATCGAACGTTTAAGTTTAATTTCAGCATTGTTTTTTTGTGTGAAATTAAAACATTTCGAAAACTCTTTATGACAAGTGTGAAGTAATTAGAGCGGAATTCTCCAAAAGCAAATATTGCAGGCGAAAACTACAAACGGGTCAGCTCAGAGTTAGAAATAATTGGTAACATACATCTGATGAGTACTAAAGAATTAAATAAAATTTTCAAGGAATGAAGTGTTAAATACAGTACGGCAACGATGATAAGCAATAACCTAATGTTCAAGAAGAAGAAAAACTGGCATGTATAAGGAGGAATAAACTTGCAAAAATAAATGTCTAAACATGCAACGGATCACTAGAAATCCTGCATTTTAATTTGCCGCAGACTTTACTCATAATGGTGATACATGCTTACGGCAAGAATACACCTTCACTTCTCCCACTAATAATACTGTATTCATGGACAGCCCTGCTAACGCTACTGGTGGCAGCTATGGTGATAAGAAGACCCAAGCTGATAGTGGCAGCGAATATTCCGAAGGTAAAGGCAAGCTCTATTATAACAGATCAGGTCATCGAAATTATGCGATTTGGTTGCATCGTTTTGTTTAATAGTAATGAGCGCGGTGGCGCATAAACTTCTAGGAAAAAGTTTCCGTAAGAAACCGAATAGCAGCAATATGCCCACAGAAGTACTGCAATCACAGGCTCCGACAAGTAGAATTTTGATTGTGGCAACACCTACAGTTTCTGTATCGGAAGCAGTTCAAGCTCAGGGAATGCTAATGAAAATGCAAAAAAGAAGGGGAATAGTAGAGAGGGATAAGTATAACACAGAGTAAGCAGTAAAGAAGAAGCGAAGATCACGTGGAATCACCAAAGATACACAGAAGCACTTATGGAAGCATAGCACAGCAACACTTCACACACGCGATGTTACGCGAATGAAAATAAAACACTATCCCGCAGAGTGAGATAGGACTAACCTCTATGGACGTTAGCCTCACAATGTCTGTCCAACAGTGTACAACCACAAGCGAAGGCAGACACTGAACAGAAGACAAAGGTTATCTCTCGAAAAACTACAGAATGAAATTCAGACCGAGCAGTGACGAATCGCATAATTATGAACACAAGGACATACGAGGGTAAATATTTGGGACGAATCAGGAGGAATAACTATAGTAACAGAATGAATAACCAAATATTAAAATCTTAGTGGCAATATATGTAGATTTTTGTTTGGTTAATATGTGCTGTTGGTAAGATTTTTTTATTCAGCCTAATGGTGTATAAGGAAAAGAAGGACCCGGAGACAGCGGGAAGAAAATAGCGTGCTCCATATGAGCAGTTGCATTAAAACAGGAATAAACATGACGCCCTCGAAAGCTTTGATTACATCATAGAGGTTAACGCTTATGAGAGAAAGTAGGAAAAGCTAAAAAAAAAATTGCATATCTTAAGAGGTAAGCAACAGAATAATTAGAATGTTAAAGGACCCCCGCAGAGGACGTATCGCCCAGGATGGTGGCTGGAACGAGAATTGAAAGCAAGATAGAAGTAGAAAACCAATGTGGGCCTACAAAGCCATACAATTAAAAAGGGAAGGAAAAAAGAGAAGTAAATGCACAAAATATTACAGCGGTACACAAAAATTCCTTTTTTGTACCGCTACAGACCTTACATTTTAAATTTTGAATTATAATTAACGTAAACTATAAATTATATTAAATTACTGTAAATTGTAATTATCGTAGTAACCTATAACTGAAACAGCACTTGTACAGTTAAAACAATGTGAGGAGAACCTCACAGCATAGAGTAAGCTGGAGAGTAAGCTCTAAAAGGTTTTTGTATTGTTTTGTTTGCTTAATTTTGTTACTCTCGTGTTCCTTTACAAAATTCGATGATAGCTACACAGTCGGAGGGTTCTCATTCATTTTCCAAATTTACTTCTTCCATCGCTATCCGATGATTCATTTCGAAGACATTAAGAACCCCATCATTCCTTCCCCTCTTCACTTAAAACTGATCCATCTGGACGGAGAAAACCTTCCGCTGCAACCGGAAAATGGGTAAAACAAGACTACATAACCACATCTTTACGAAAACAGGGACCCACGGAAACACCCCAAACCCATTAGTGATTCGCAATAACGCTCATCATTTCGGTGTCAACCTAAACTGGGAGGTAGACACACAGCCAAAATAAACGACACTGGAACTTCTGCGAAGTGACACCCACAAAACGAGTCAGCAAAAACCGCAGAATCATCAAGGAAATACAGACTTATACGGACAAGGCTTCGCACATAGAATATGAAACACGGAATAACCAAGAGTTTTGCAACCAGTCAGGTCCTCGCGCGAAGCCCACGCCTTATAACTCCCCTACTCACAAAAAGAAGGCTTCCATTAATTCAATCTTGGATAACGTTGAGACGATCTCGGTATTAGCAGATCGAACGTGTAATGGCCGGTCTGTGTGATATTATATTGTTCTCTAAGTTTCATCTATGGAAATAACCCGAGCACTCCCTGCGTTCTTCAACTTCCTTCCGGTTATATTTTAATTCCGGGCAGTGCAGGTAGCATAGCGAGGTAAGGTAGAAAGATTCGAACAAAGTAACGAGGGATTGCATTAGTATTACCAACACTCCAGAGAATGTTGAAACACAACGGTGTAGAACGCATGACAACGCAGTCACCAGTCAATAAGTATTTAGGAGCTGTGGATTTAGATTAAAGCGCGCCTTTTACTTCCACTCTCGTCTTGACGCCATACTCGACGAAGCATCTCCAGTCAGTAAGGGGTTCACACCTCCACCGTAATTAAATTAAGCTTTAAATTGTCGAAAACGTAAGACTACAACTACCCCAGTTAAGATGCAGCACAAATAAGTCTGACGGCACAGGTCTTCATCCTATGCACCAATCTACCTGTCCGTGGTAGCCATGTGTTTTAAGTAAGAATGCAGGTTCTAGTTTTAGTACAGTCTCCGGCTTTCATTTAATGCCTCTTGCTGCCAACATACCCGCCTAGAGCCTACCAAACCTGTCCTCATTTTCCCCTTTGAGCTTACTCCCCCTAATATAAGCTACCGCTTGAGTTAACCAACCCTCAGGAGGAGGGTGCTTCTGTATGTAACCAAAACTAATTCCCACCCGTTAACACGTGCCTCTATAACAAGCTTGAAGGAAATCCCAAGAAAGAATCATAAGCCAATGAGGGATGATATACTCGGCGGGATACGAAAGGTCGTCCTCCGTGGTGTAGCGGTTACCATGCTAGCCTCTAGTTCCCGAGGTCACGAGTTTTTCGCACGTAAAAATCCTTAGCATGGGTTCCTTCTGAAGGGAATCAAAGCTGGTGTCCCGTGTCGTATATTTGCGGTATGTAAAAGAACCTCAAGCCTGATAAAGAGGCCTCTAAGCGGAATTATCGGTCTTTCATGCCCAATATACAATGAGATCCCAAGGGCCATAGCAGTTAAATAGCCTCCATAAATATAAGTCAATTTAGTTTAATTTGAGAAACAAAGGAGGGGTAAAATAACCTCCCATAGTGAATCCTGCTGTGCTTCCTCTAACAAATAAATGCCTCTATATTGTAGAGGGGGAAGTTCTGTGCTGAAATACACAATATCCATAGTACTTCTGCGAAATGTTTCTTTAGAGGCAGACATGAAACAAAGTTAAACTATCGTCGTCATCGAGTTAATTATAAAGGACAAAGGAAAGGATATTTTGCTGATCTATTTTGAATTATTTGGTCGAGAAGCAGTTATATACAAGAGCAGTGATAATAAAAGCAATACTAACAATACTATATTTATATTTTGATAAACGTGAAATAACCTGCCAATCAAGTGACTAGAATTATGTCCGAAGAAGGAAATGTGGTAACGCTGGCAGAACGTGAGCCTAGATTTGCCACTACCAACTAAACCGCTGCGTCCCCTTATTGTCAACTTTTTTTTACACCGGATTGCACAATATGCTTTGGAAGTATGTTATAACTGACTCAATCATACTGCTTATATGCCGGGTGAGTCTTCTCAGCCTGCGGATTCAGAAGTTATACAGTCCGATCGTTGTACAGGCTATGCCGTAAACACTGTTCACTGCATCGCGTCGTATCAATTTCGGCCGAAATGACCGCCTTGCACCGCTCTACGTTCAGAGATTTGCACTCGTAGCGCAACATTGTGCGCGTTGGTTTTCACTGTTGAAGGCCGCAGGTTCAAATACTACCACTTGAAGGCAATTTTTATGTCCAGTAAATTTAACGACAATTGATAGTTTGGCATGGAAATGTCCTATCACCTAATTAGTTTAATTATTTGAATTTCATTGAAACCCAATTCTCAAACTGATACTTGTTAGAATATACAAATCCACTTTCTAGTCCACTCGGAAAGAAATCATGATTTGCTAGAACGTTATCGAAACAGACAACATTATCCATTTCAGAACCATTAGGTAATTACTGATACAATGTATGACGTAGCTACGATTGTGTTTAATCTGATGAAATCCAAATGTTTCAAAACTGCTTTTCAGTTTCCAACTTCACTGTCTAAAATAACTTAGTATCGTGCACATCGTGCATTTTATTAAAATTTAATTAATTGATTAATTAAAGTTACACTTAAGACCATATGCTTTAAATGGAACTGAATGACATTTATTACAAATGAAGTAAAAGCTCTTTATTTTAATGCCACCCTTGCGCTATTACAAAAGATTTATTTGCTCTCGATAGTCAAAAACCATACGAATACCTGCTTATAATTGTTGACCATAGTGACCAAAATCATTTCTATAAAAAACCAAAAAGCCACTTCTTCATATTCATAGTCATTTTCGCAATCAAGCACACCAGTATCAAAAGTAATCCATTTTCAAAATATGATATGAGTACCTCTTGCAAGCATAGAGCAACATTAGATCGTACTTCACTTCCGTTATATGTGTGCGTATAACTGTGTTTCACCTGATTTTCACCCCAAATAACAAAGATTTTGTGCAAATTTATGGTAAATATTACAATATGTTGACTTTGAAGACAGTGTATGTGTGTGCGGGTATCGTGCTACTTTTAAATGTTACTTCTTGAAATTCCTGTCTTAGTACCTGGGTACATGATACTTGATACTCGCAAATGCCACTTGCGAAAACACGAGGCTTTGAATGGAAGATAGTCAGGTACTATTTCTTATTAATTATTATTTGTATGTTCCTGCAGTTCTGAGAGTTCGACATCAAGTATACGTGTTGCCAGTGTCACATTTTACAGAAATTTAAGACACTTGTAATTGCGATGTTTGATGTTCAGATGGTTGAAATTACTACTTGCTTCTTTATCTAAATGTTCACTGTTGACGGCTGTGATTTTTTCCTATACTTATAATAAGGTTACTTCAGTTTATCACATTTATTTAGGCCTATCAGTTGCATAAATTTGCGAAAAACTCAGTTTTAAATTCGTATTTCCCTTCTAATGAAATCGCTCTGTTACCAACAGTATTTTCCCGTTCATAGTTGTACATACAGTACTGATTTTGGAAATATTTGGTTAGAAAATATGAATGCTGTGGTTGAAAATGATCAGCACAAACTATTCGTGTGCTTACAATTCGCATACAAAAACAATCCATGTCTGCAGAAATGCTTAATATATGCGGTTAACAAACGTAGTAATTTTTCCCTAAACTCGATAAGATAGCAGAATGCTGAAGCAAAGGCTCGTATTCCAGAAAAGCTTTTATTCATTCTACCGAGGGGCTAAGTGATTTTTCTACCCACATGTAAACTAAGATCCCCAAAGTGCAAAATTCAATAAAAAACGGTGTAACTCAAGTGCACAGCGTTGAGGAAAATTCTTATGATCGTCGTCTGTACTTTCAGAATATAAAGATGATACTAAAAATAATTAAGGCAATCTCATAGGCATAGTCGGACCACCTCAGGCCAAGAAACGTGAAACAAATACGTGAAGCTTTCTAGATGTCATCTTAGACATCAGAAACAATAACGAATCTGATTTGCAGCACTAACACGGCTTTCTCTACCAATGACAAATTCATAGCTTGTCTCTCATATAGTATGTATATATTTGCTCCCGCTGGCGGATGAAGGGCGGCAAATCACAGAAAAATGTTTGCGTACAAATAACTTCAAAATAAGTAATGGGCACTTACACACAGTACATGGAAAGAACAATAAAATATGTGCATTATAGATAAGTTTTTGCTGCCAAAGGGGAAGGAAAGACAAGTTTTCAGTTCATGTCTTCATTGAAAAAAATAATTGTGATTAAAAAAATCGTAAAGAAAATTGAAGTCGTGATGATCTAATTGGATCTAATCCACAGCGATCGCAGTGAACTTCAAACTGGAGAAACTTAAAATTTTATGCAAAAAGAAATATCTTGAAACAGTTAATCCTATGAAAGTTGTTTATATAAAAATTTTATTTTCATTAACTTTACATTTGATTTCAAATACTTTGTTATACATCTCTTATGGTTTCTGGGATACAAAAATACTATAATAATAAAAAGGGCTTCACAGACTTTTCATAGAACATTCAATGCATATATTTTCTTTGTTCAATTAGTATCACAAATAAAATTTAGGATTTCATTGAGAAATTGAGAAAATTAAACGTAACAATTTTTCATGTACCTATAAAGGATTATTTTATTTGGGTATTTCCGCCTTGCATTCTTGGAAGTCGCTGAACTTAAATAATTGCCATTCATCCGAACTTCCATTTTATGAGTTATTACATTGTGATCTGTCTCTCCATCGTCTCTCTCTTTCCCTCTCTCGGGTTAGAAGATCTCAATAAATGTATGCTTTCAATGAAGAAAAGTTATGTCGAAATTTAGAATGAAATATAATACATCCTTCACCTAAAACATGTAAACCATTAAGAAAATTAAAATGCTACTCATAAGAGTGAATACGGCTTTTATCAAACGATTATAAGAAAAAACATACTTGCTCAATGCTTATCGTCTGAATTAACTATGTATGCCGCTATCTTACAACGCAAATAGCGACCTATAACATAAAGCTTCACTGCGAGTTCTCATCCAGTAGCAAAGTTGTTTCTTATTGCCAGACCAATACGGCATTTTCATTTAAATCTACATTAACACAATTAAAAGGTAGAGAAGGTTTCACTTTTATGTGTACAGCACAAGCTACGGACAAATCTCTGGTATTGTGGTTGATGCTGAACATTGAATAGAACGCAGTTACATTCTACAGTGACTCACAGCCTTTAAGAGATTGGGGCACCAAAGCTTCTATCAAGAGTATAAGGATCTCACAATTTCGTGCCCCGCATCCCGGGGCCTATGGACTGGCTTATCGGCCCGTAAGCCTCTAAAGCTGAAGCTTAAGTGGGTACCGGACGCGTCGGCAGGTAGTGATCAGCCGGTACCTGAGCATCGATATCGGTTGAATCAGGCCGATTTCCGAATAAAAAGCAGGAGACCCGAACCAACTCCTCAACCTTACGGTGTTAAGCGATCTGTGTCGATGGAGTGCATAGCATATGGGAAGAGTTGTCGCAAACTCTTAAATACTTGACGACCTCTCAGTATATATAGATATAGATTTAGCGAAGCATGCGGAGCTTGTCTGTGTAGACTTCACATATCCTTAGATAATTTTAGGAGCAATTGCAGAAATTAGTTCCACTTAACTGGAGGGCTCCTTATCAGGAGACCTCAAGAGTTCCAATACTAAAGTTGAGGTGGCTGGGACCTCGAAACAGAGTTCGGTTACTCAGACTAACGTAAAGGACACAGAAACTGCAACTGCTGTAATGTTTGGAGAAGAATCAGACTCTGTATCCAAGTATGGAGAAGAGAGGAAAAGGTCCATGCTACTGGCCAGGGCCGTAGGGAAAGCAGGTGTCTTTAATAATGGGGACCATGCATAACGCACTGCTGGGCCGGAGACTGGTAATTTTGTAACCTCCAAAATGAAATCAGCCGCAGAAAATGCTGTGTAATGTGGACTGGAAGGGTAGTTATATCCCTCAGAGATCCGAAAGAGGACCAGGACGTTTAGAGAATCATGAAAATGTTTAGTTGGGGAAGGTTAAGCTATGGTGATTTACTTCATTCAGGCTAACTTGCAACACAGCATTACCGCCTCGCGGATTCTCTCGAGTAATGTAATGGGACATGATATAGATGTCGCCATGATACAAGAACCCTGTCTTCGGGATAGTCTTGTCATGGGGCTAAATATAAAAGAGTTTACTATTTTCAGCGCTTCGTCTGATGTAAAACCTACAGCAGTTCTTTATAGAACTGAGTAATACTTGGGGTCGCCGGGCTTTCTTTCGAAAGTCCTAGCAGCAGTCCTAGTGAGGTATGAACACGAAGTGCCACGTCAGGTGGTAGCCTGCTCCGCCTAATTCTCTAAGGAATCAACTCCTCCCCAGGAGTTCAGATATGTAAATACCTCAACATGTTGACTGGCTGTGACTCAACGCCCACTATAGCTTTTGGGGTAGTATGGAATCAATGAGAGAGGAAGAACCTGCTGGAGTGTTTGTGTACAACACTCAAGGGGACGTTCCGACTTCCGTAAGGTATCAAAGGGACAAGGTTCTAGACTTATCAATAATTCCTTTGGGATACTAGAGGACATTAAGAATTGGAGGGCTTGTTTGAAGCCTTCCATGTTCGATAAGACATATGCTTTGGTCTTGAGGCAATAGGAAAACACCACCTGTACAGCAAGTCTAGACGAACCAACTGGGATCCCAGAGCAAGCTAGGAACATGCGGAGGACCTGAAAGGGTACATTGGGCTTTTCGCGAACACCCTAACATTTTCCTTTGAAAGGAACCTGGGATATGGGGTTCGGGCCAGGCATAAATTCAGATGGAATTCCTTTTTAAGATTCACTAGGAAAACACACGAAGACTATACAGTGCTTATAAGGCCAGCAATGTCAAGCAAGTTGTAACTCCTATAAGGAGTCCGGAAGAATTTATAAAAAGGAAATTAAGAAGGCCTCCGTGGAATCATCTTTGATTAAATACAGAAGCTGTCTAGCGCTGGTCTCCGGAGCTAAGGCGAGGCTGGCCTCATTTAGGGACCTCTTGTGTGCTATGACCCGGTCCGAGGGGAGACTTTGAAACAGTTTCTTGAGCCCGGCTTTCCGGAGATCTTCATTACAAATCAGGACCCAAACTTTTAGGGCACGCCAGCCTTCGAGATGAGGCTGGTTATTAGCCACCGAGATTTTAAAGTGTAACTAACTCAATGAATGCGCAGGTGTACGTTGAGGTCTTTTCGTCTCCCCTGCAGTAAGGCTGGGGATCGGAATTTCACTCCTTCATAATTCCTCAAATGAATTAAATTCATATAATGTTCGATTACTTGAATCTATTTAATATAACTTATTAAGGTGCTCATTGAAGTGCTTCTTGAGTTCATTTTCAAAATATATCTTTCGTTCCAACCAGTCAGAATGTTTAGGACCTGTATGTCTTTGGAGCATGCTTTTCGCTTCTGAAAGCAGGCCAAAATATTGTTTATACATAAACCAGATAGGCACTCCTACCACAGGCCTAGGAATTTTCCCCTATCAGCCTAATCTCCTTTTTTGGATGATCTGAAAAGACTGGTGGATAGATACTTGAGGGATGAGGTACTGGTCAACAGACGTATTCACTCTCATGAGTATGCCTTATTGGTCGGGTCGATTCACGAAAACGGTGCTCCATCAGCTGGCAATGAGACTGGAGAGAGAGCTGGACCGTGGAACTAGTCATGACCGTTTTTCTCAACATGTTCTATAACCCAAGTGATCATCATGGGGCTCTACCAAAACCGGCCGCCTCTCCCTCCTCCTTCTGAAGATCATCATTTGAGTCTTGCTCGGATAAAACGAAAAGTCCAATCCTTTACACTATTCCTGTGGAGCCTGTAGAGAGCCCTATATGAACTCCGAAACAGCACTGGGGAGTTTTTCACCTGGTACAAGGCACAAGCAGTCATGTATCTAGCAGTGGTTCTGGATGCCAGACTGAGCCGGAAAAGCATTTTATTATAAAATTAAGAAGGCATACAATGATTTGTGGGGCTGCCGAAGATCTATGACTATCCATCTAATGGCCATACACCTCGGGTATATAAGTTCGTCAATGTGTTATGCGGTGCTGGTTATATGGCCTGCCTCTCATGTGAGAGTAGCGATGCCAAGCTGGATTCGCTGTAAAAGTATATGTAGACAGGGGCAGTGTGGACGACTCCTCAGTCCGCCTTACATATTTTGATGGGCCTTCCTCCTTTTCACTTGTTTGCGAAGGAGGTAGCCAGGAAGGTGTACAACGCCTCTGGACTGTAGGGGATGGTGTATTAGGATACCCCACAAAGGCCATTCATTGATCTTTTCTGGATTAGAGTAGAAGTGTTTTATAACCCAAATGATCGGGGTTTGATGGAAATAATATAAACGTTCTCCAACCTTGTGCGTGGTAATGCCTTCCAGGAGGCGTGGGACCAGACACCGGGTCTTTCCCGATGGCATGGGGCAGGACACGGTTAACGAATGTATTCCGCCTCGAGGGCTGAATGAAGATTGGAGCCTGGGGCCCTAGAACTAGGACAGTTATTCCTTTTGGTCGATTTATTACTGTTTGCAACGCTGAGATATAGGTGATATTAGCCTGTGTTATGCATATTTACACTATGCCATGCTTACGAGCGTATGTTTCTACCTGCTCGGATAGTATGGCAGCTTTGAAATCAATTAGGGGTTAAAGCCACATCCAAATTGCTGTGGCAATGCCGGAGGATGTTGGATACTCTGTACCAGCTGGCTGGTTACACTTCTTTGAGTTCCTGGGCATGCTGGTATTAGAAGAAATGAGGTGTTAGACACTCTTGCAAATAGGGGATTGGGGCTCGATTTCATTGGGTTTGAACCCAACTGTGGAGTGTCGCTCACAGCAAGGGCTCATCCTGAGATATGGAGCAAGCATACCACTGACAGGCCGGACTACGATCTGATTTCAGTGCCTGGCTGGAAAGTGATGAGTGTCTCCTAAATTTGAGCAGCGTTAATCTCAGAAGTGTCGTGGTCTATTTGTGGGTCATAATACTTTGCGCAGATATCTATACATAACAACACCCTTTATGTCGGAAATGTCCGAGGGACATTGAGATCTCACAGCATACAGTATGTGAATTCGAAGGCTTCATTCCGCATAGGTATGTATCCTGAGTGCCCTTCTTTTTGGATTCTGAGGAGATAAGAAGGGCAGGATATCAAGATGTAATCCATTTCATATGGACCAACAAATTGCCTAAAATACGAGGCACAATGGCCCCAGCGGCTGCGTGCGTGGTCTCTTTAAGAGACGATCAGTCATCATTGTCAACATCATCATCATCATTACCATTTCGTGTTATACTTAAATATTCTCTATGTTTTTCGTTTGTAAGTTGTAGTTACATCCACAAGAATTTTTAGGGTAAACAAAATGTGTCTCATAGTGTACAAATAAAATTATCATCGATTTGAAGTCTTAAGATATGTGCTAATACTATACTATTTCGTATCCAATGTAATTTATTCTTTAAACCATTATGTATTTTTATATTATATATAGCAACAAAATATGTATTTGAAGCACGTCATTCTGAGATGTTCTTGTCACTAATTAGGTGTGAACATTTGGACCGTGTTAGAAATCTTTCATTTCAGAAAAAGAAAGAAGAAAGAAGGATTATACTTTTTCGTTAAATAAATTGCCGTGAAATGCTGTGCCCACTACACAGCACGGTAGCCACAAGAAAAACTGGAGAGTTTGTGTCCTATGAACAAAACTTAGTTTTTATATATTTGATGCGACCTATTTATACATTTTCCTAATTGTGTAAATTACATTCCGAAAAAAAATTAAAATTAAATTATTCGCTTTTCCTGTGTATATATAAACTTTAAAGTAATTACAACAGCCCTGTTTCATGATATAATGTTTACTTTTGTACGAAACCTAGGCATTACTAGCGTAGTTTACACATGACAGACCCGCCATGGATAAATACAACGGGAGCAGGGTCTAGAGCATCTTCTAGCGGTGATCGCAGATTTTTGATAAAGAAAGAAGACAGACAGTAAACAAGAAATCCGGGTAAAGCATGTAGGAATATTCCTTAAAACACAAGGTTGGGTAGGTAGACTAGCTCTATGTGTTTTAGAAAAACTGCAACACACATATTTATTTTATCCTTTCTCACCTCACATGATAGTATTAGAACACACAAAGTATAAAAAATGTCCAGAACACTAATTAAGAGGTAAAAATACTGCAGGAGTGTGCAAACGTCCATAAAGTATCCAAAAAGCATGAACAATACATTAAATCTGATTAATGTACTAAAAGCCTATAAAGTTGCTCAAAACTCATTCTAATAATACAGTCACACACACAGACGAAAAGTAATTTCTAAACAATAAAAAGTACATAAAACATCAAAATGGAAGGAAAAAAACACTACACACTACTACAAAACGAGAGAAAACCTATAAAAACGCGAGAAATGTCTATAAAACATAGCAGAATATCTGTAAATCTATGCAAAAACCCTCTACCAATGCACGTAAATACATGACCCAGTGCTCAAAATGTCCATAAAATGGCGTTGAAATATTCTCCAATACCTAAAAATGCTGTAAAATGCCAGAAAATACCTACTCTGGACACCAAATTACCTTCAAACTGCCCCAAAAATCCTTCACTAGTGACCTAAAATGCCAATAAAGATGTCCAAAATACCCTCAAAATGCCTAAGAACATCCAAATTAACCCAAAATGCCAGAAAAAGCACTAAAAATGCATGTTTCTGCGTCAAGAACGTCCCTGTACCTGAAAGGACTGATAATACTAAAAGTCCTGAGAAATATTCAAAATCACTGAAAAACACAAGAAATTAGCAACCATTACGCAAATATACATAATATGCGCTCAGAAAGTCGAAAACATTAGTGATAAACACCAGCACTTCACTGTAAAGACGAGAGAAATGTTCTAGTTTGGGTCTACAGGGGTTAAGGCTAGGCTAGATTACCATGCTTGGTTGTGATTCTGTAGACCTTAGATACATTTGCCGTAGAAAGTTTTATATATAAGTATAGGTTAAGTATATTGCCATACACCTTCACTGAACGCTAAATAATTCCTAGAGCCACCTTCAAACACCTTCAACCTTCCCTGCTCGCCTTGTCATATCACTGCATCCGCTAGACTACGCTTGGCGGTGATCTTGCGTTTGAAGTGTCCTCGCCTTGACTTGATCTACAGTCCATTTTATAGAAACACTGCCATCGCAACTAGATGTTTACAGCAGTAAAGCGGAAGCAACTCCTACCACGTGAATTACTCCACGCGGAGAAGATATTCTGATGACTTTGATTGGCTGAAGTTAGACATAAAGGAGTTCTTACTGGAGGATTTGTGATAGCAGACAGGTGTACTTCAGACTATGTGACTTCCTTCATTGGCTCGAGCAGAGTTCGTGCTACCTCAACTCCATCCAATAGGAATCCATTCATAGCTAACGTTGGCCAACCAGAACCATCAGAATATCTTCCCAACGAGGAGTAAATCACGTGAATAGAGTTACTTCCTTTACTGCCGTCAACACCTTAGTTGCGATGTCAGTCTAATTATAAAATGGACTATACCTACGAGTTTGTAAAACAAATACCCTTTATAGACAACCATAAAATAGAGATTCTTAACCTTCAAGTTCAAACGTTTTTTCAACCAAAGTTGAATCGAAGTCATGTTAAAGTGCAACTATGTACGGTTACATAAATTCAATTATAAACTAGGCTCAGGTTACTCAATACCAAAAATACAATATATTACAGTTCATCATTTCCATTTGACACGGTTAGTATCGTTCACAGTAAAGTATAAAAAGGTTCCACTTATTTCACTCAAGGTATGGTTCAATAGAATTTTGAATTTTGAAAGAGTATGAAAAATGAAATAATATAATATTGAAATCTCAGCCATCTAAAACTCAGCATATATGTGTCAACACAGTTATTTGAAGAGGTAATGCTGATCGCAATATGCACCCTGAAAGTTTTCAAAAGGTGTCGCGGTTTATTTCGAGGCTAGCTGCTTTTTTCAATTACGCTGCGTTTCCCGCTTGTTGCAGTATTTTGGACTTTATGCCTGGCATAGAATGTACACCTGAAATTTTGGGGGGCAGGAATGAAGGTATATGAATAACGGTACCTGAAATGACAGGTGTAGTGCTGTTTGGAGGGCTGAGAGGGAGGAAGCTTGTACTGTAGCGGAACTGTTTATTGGGACTATTATGATCAAACGTTACGCTTTGTGGTGTGTTTCGTCTTCTATGGTGCCTTTTAATGGGATGGTGTATTCCAAGCTGAGATGCACTCAGCGATTCGGTGATTAATAGGAGTAGGCTGAGCACTGTGTGGTGGCACGATCCCTGAGGTTCTGCCCTAGAGGCTTAATGATATTTCTGACGGAAGCAGAAGTTCCTTTGGCCTGAGGGATGATACTGGCGATGGTGTTATGTTCGTGTTACGAACGTCGACGATGTAGGTGAAACTGAGTTTGGACAATAGGACTGTGATGGTGTTCAAGACCTCGGAATGTAGATCCTAAATTGCGCCGATGATGCTGGTGATGGCGTTGGAGATCAGCTGCAGTAAGTCGCTATTGGCTCTTAGCTGCTGTTGAATCGGAGATCAGTGGGCCTGAAGTAGGTGTGCATGAGAGGTATCCTAAGATATTCGCACGATGGTCAGGTGGTTAGATGGCGAGGCACGGAGCCTGGCCTTTGCCTCTACAGGAGCTGCAGAAACAGCGGTGATGGATCAGGTAGTGTGCGCGACCTGCCATAATGGTAACGGGGTCAGCGTTGCAAGTATCCGCGACCTGGTCATACTGGCAGCAATGTTGGCATAGCATAGGGCGAGCACTCGACTAGCGTTCCTGCACCCGCCCGCAGAACACTTCTTCGTGTTGAGAGTAATGTTAACCACGAAGTTGGAAATTTAATTTTATCGCAGATAAACAAAACCCAAGACTCCTAGTACTAATTAACCAAATTAGAGACCTATGGGCACAGAAAGCACTAGCTTTACTGTAGCATCACCAACTAAATCAAAGCAATTCTAGCAAAGCATCCAATGTGGGTACTTAATTAAAAAGGGAAAAGGAAGTATTTCTAGAACATAAGTATTCCACTATGTATGTGTATATATGTATATATGTATATAGATTGTGAAACTAATTTTTTATTCTTTTGAATTTTATTTAATTGCTCTGAATGAAAGGTATTACAAACTCTGCTTTAAATTTGTTGTTTTATATTAATTGTAGTTTAATGTTATTTTGAGTATTAATCATTAAATGTTATTCCAAAATTACCTATTTTCATGATAATTAATACTGACTAGATTCCACATAAACTAAACTTTTATATAGTCATTTGGGTAGTTATTATTAGCGGTTGTTAATATTATGCTGTCTACAGCATTTTCAGGCTTATTATTATACACGAAGCAATGACGTGAAAAACCTGCATAAGAATGTCCCAACAGAACCTTAAGGGACACCGTGACGGAATTTTCCAACTATTTCTTTTTTTTAATGAGTACAATGAAAATAAATGTGAGGATTTCATTGAAGCTGATATTACGATATTAATGCTAAAGAAAGCAGTTCTAGTTTTATGAAGTTGTTGGTGTTAAAAGTGTCCTTGTTTTTTGTATAAATAACTGGTTTGTAAGCCAGTGAATAAGGCAATCATAAAAACAATGCTCGAAACTTTAGATAGCAGGTTTTAGATATGTGTGCAATTTGCATACAAGTTAGAGCAAAACTGAAATCTCAGGAATAAGTTTCATGCACAAAAATGTAAAACTGAGATAAAACACATACAGAAGCGGTCCATTGGGGTTAAAAGCGAACGCACTGGTGATTTAAAATATGTCGCTGGTCTTTTAACCCTCCGTCAGGCGCGCGCTTTGGTAGAACGCCGTTAGTCGCGCGGGGCCTAGTAGACCCGCGCTATATTTTTGTTGTTATTGTTTGTATTTTTGTTTTCTTTCGTTTATTTTCTTTTTTCCTGTGTTTACCTTTATTTAGATTAAGCGTACAAGGCTTTCATTAGTAGACATTATGTTACAAAATAAAAATACAAGCTAAAATACGAGTACATATACGTTATAAATTGTATTACAGTAAGTATAAAGAAATACATTGCCATTTCCAGGTATACATACAAATTGTAATTTCAAATGTTCAGTTACTCAGAATCATCTACTATCTCACCCGTGTTTTCCCCGACTAAGCAACTTTCGCAAATAATTTTAGCATGCTTGCTCAAACACAGGGGGGTGTTGCATTTCCCACATGCATATTTAGTTTTGCAGTTCATTTTGTCTTTGTTGCAGGGTGCATATCGTTTCTTTTTCAATGTGCATAGTGGAGTATCTGACAATTCATCTACCCCGGATTCTTCAGGTTTATATTTTGTCAAAAGGCCTTTCAAATCATCGGGTAGATTTGATGCTGTTGCTCTCCTTTGTAGCTGTTGTAACAGTAAAGCTAAAGATAGTGCTTTCAAATACTCTTTTCTTGTGGAATATTTATTTTGGTTTCCAAGGAAGATAACCCTAGAATTAATACCTGCAATGTTCAAGATATGGTAAAAAATTACCATGGGCCACCTTCCGTTGTTCTTGCTACATAGTATTGGCAAACAATTTATCTACTACATCAACTCCAGATTCACTGTCGTAACGCAGGATTATTTCAGGCTTTTTCTCAGCACCTTCTGATAACTGTGTGGATGAAACATGTAGACTTGAGAGTAAAACTACTGTTTTACCACTTTTTGGAACATATGAAACAAGCGTTTCACTTTTTGTGAAGCCAAATATGCTTTCGTACTGACTGCGATCTTTTGGAGAAGTGAAATTCTTTTTTTGTTCTTTCGCACTGTACCGACGAAAGAAAGTTGTCTTTTGCGCAATTCATTCATCAGCGATACAGTGGTAAACCAATTATCTGCAGTAACGTTTCGTCCAGTGCCAGAGATTGGTTCAGTTAGTCTCAGCACTACAGCCTCTGCCGAGTTAGTTTGCAAATATGGTCCGTCCGGCTGCTGTCCACGATAAACCTCCATGTTAGTTGTATAAAACAGTTTTGCATCACTCAAACAGAATCTATTTATGCCATACTTATTTGGCTTGGATGGCATATATTGTCTAAAACCACATCGACCACAAAATGCCGGCAACTGATCGTCGACAGTGACATTTTGTCCAAGAGAATAATGGTTCTGACAGTTATTCAGAAACAATGTAAACATTTCTCTAACAGCAGCTAATTTATCCAATCTTCGTCGCTCCAGTCTTGAGCTTTTGTCAACAAAGCGAATACAGCGTATTAGAAAATGAATAGTTTTTCGGACATAGCCATTCGGAATAGAGAAATTCATCGGTTCTCCAATATTCTGGCATCCACCACGAAAAATTCCTGCCTGGTACAGTAAGCTTAGGAAAGCTTTTATTTCTATTACATCTGTAGGTCTGCTGTCTCTTTCACAATCAAATTTGTGCTGCACACTGCTAATGTAAGTATTTGAGCTTCGACAATCAAATCAACTATATCTTCGGTAACAAAAATCAATTTCCGTTTTCGCATTTTTGGCAGCGCCTACCACACCAGGAATTTTGGTCAATATATTGTGAGGTCTTGTCTGTGTTATATTCCAAGTTTTTTTCCATGTTGTTCCATCTCTTCCTGTAAATAACAACAGAATGTATTGTAAATAATAATAATAATAATAATAATAACAATTAATATGATAAGCATATGATGTTACCTATAAAATACATGTTACCACACAAGCTGCTTTCATCGTCTTTTTCTTCATCTTCATCCTCAGTTACTGAATCTAAAGATCTCGTTTCGAGTTTATCTTCTGAATCTGAATCATCTGATTCATATAAGTTGTCATCCACGAGCAAGTCATCATAATCGCAAAGTAGGCGATGTACTTCTTCCAAATTATTCGGATTTTGTAGATCGTACCTTTTACTCGTATTCATGACGAAGCAGTAACAGCTCCTTTCAATAGCAAAGCAATATTGTACAAGAGCTAATGAGAAACAAATCTGTCAACAATATGTAACGAGAGCAGGCGCGCGGGGCCTGGTTGACCTGTGCGATACGCAACTGCTGATTATTCATTCCTCCAGCCAAACAAATAAACAGATAAAGTTATCGCTGCAGCAAATAATCGCGCAAGGTGTAATGTTAGATGTCCTAGTCAGGCAGTTGCATAGGTGCGTTCGTTCGAAAATTATAACATTTATATAATGCCAGGGGTCTCTCAGGCCCCTAGCGACTGACGGAGGGTTAAAAATTGCCGGACTGTAAAGATACTTGGCAAAAATTATTCACAGGTGTGTATAGAATATTTGTATGATATTTTGTCATTTTCACCTAAAACCTTAGTTCCACTATCACTTAAAGTTGAGAAAAGTCACATTATAGTAATCGGAAGGGAATGAAAATAAAAATAATATGGAAAAAGCTATGATTCTGAACATTTTTGCTCAGAAGAGAAGTTACCAATATGTAGAAAAAACATATATCAACGTTACATACCTTTTCATTACATTACAGATAATCATTACGGCACATTCACAGGAATCCCATGTGTGAACAAGAATGAAGAATGGTACTTAAATATATACGAAATATGAAAGATTCAAACATTGTTTTGATCCCAATGTCAATTGTGTAAGTATTTTATTATATATGTGATTGTTTTCAAAACAAGATGAAAATTCTACAAACATTTAGTTACGACATTTCTTTTCATAATGTCCATGCAGGATAACACTTACCCATTATTTTTCATCCACAAGTGTTCTTTTGCTTTTAGTAAAAATAAACATACTCCACTGCACTTCCACAGAATATTACTCAGAACCTATCTAGTACAGCGCATAAATTATTTTATAGCCTATATAGTTTTCGTCAAATTCAAATAAACACTAAATATCTCAAAAACACACTCTTGAGAGTACTACCTAGTCCAATAATAAAGAACATCAAAATCCGAAAGAGGAATTATTTCAGATTGCAATACATTCAGATGGAGTGGTGTGTTTCACCCATTTTGGCCAATGCTGATATTTAGTGTTGTTTTGGATCATTTAAGTTTCGTGTTCGTCGGTTGTACCACTCAGTAGTATGCGTTTTGGTCTCTCCTAGCCGCTGGCTTATACTGTTCTTATGCTCTGCTAGGTTTGAGCATTCTGTCAAACATAAGGCCAAATGCACAAACCACATTGTTCCGAAAGGTACTAATTGTCACTTTGAGCCAAACTGAAGCAATTTCTAATGCAACCCGAACGAAATCCATATTTTGAAACAATGGAGTGTTTCTTGTTAGCTCTTAATTTGTAACAATCATATCCAAGGCTGATTACTCAAAGCATACCCAAAATAACCCAATTTGATGGTGGATAGCAAAAGCATTATTTGCCACAGCACCAAAATTGTGCAACTAAACACATTAATGAATTACATCGGATCGCAGAGCACGGCAGTTAAAGTTGTTGACTTTCCGGTGAAATCCGTAGCTTCAAATAGTTGGCTTTTGGTTAAAATTCATGCATTGTTTTATTATCATGTGTACTTGAAATCAATAGCAGCAGAGTCTAGAAAATCAGCTTCCTCCTTTATTGAACCCTTTGTAGTATTGCATCAAGCTCTCGTGCCCTGCCGCTTAATGTTTTCTGGGAAAAAATCCGCTTATTAGTCCAATACGCTCATTGGTTATTTATTTTAGCTTGATTAGCATTTTGAATAATAGAAGTTTTAATAACAGAATTTTGTCAGCCATGTCGTTAGAGCGCCACACATCCTCCAATGTTTACCAAAGTCGATTTACAGCGCGTTTAATCTCCAGGTAAACAAATGTGCATGGATGTCGAAAATTACGGCTGGTTACGCTTCGAAGAACAAAGCTTAGATTCTGCAGTTAGCTGTCTTTGATGACAATGTATGGATTCCCCCAACCTCGCTGACAGGACAACTTTGAAACGTACCGCGTTGGTATGGCGCTCGATGCACATAAGCTAATAATTGCTTAACAACGCAAGTGATACTAAAGGGGTACAACCCTTTGTTATTCCATCAGAATACTCACAATCTTGGTTGTCAATTATGTGTACTATGAATATGCGTGTATATAAAGCTGTAAGTACCGTTATGCAAGGTACCCAAATACACAAGGAAGTAGTAAAACTATATTATGGTTTTAAACTTCACTTCGGACACTAAGATATGTTTAGGCGGCTAAAACTATTAGATCTACCTGACTTAAATGCATTCTGCAACTTAAATCTCTGTGCAAGTATCTGCTTACCTTTATAACAACTAAGGAATCTCTTGACATTAATATTACAGAATAGAAAAATATCAATTACAAACGCAATACTCTGTTTCCTTCAGGAATTTGTGCATTGTAAAACTATTAAAGCATTCATGCTTTTCTGAAAAACTTAAGAAAACTTCAAAGCATTAAAACGGTGCTTAATCAGTATCTTTGTAATAAGTCATTATTCTCTGAAGAGTATTCTTTAAATGGCTGACGATCTTGATGTTCATCGTACTTTAAAGCTTTGCAAGAAATTTGTTTGAACTTTTAAATGTAAACTCATGGTAACTTTTTTGAAATAAGGAATTGATATTTGTTGTATATATAATTATAACATACCTACTAAAAATTACATAGTATACCTATTCAATAAACTGCGAGATGTATCAATAAGTTAGCATTTACTATAATAGATACAATGGCATATAAGTGACAAATACCAAATGAGCGTAGGTAAGGTTGTATGTTATAAGGTAAGGGTTATGTAGCTATAGCGAATAATAAGAGACAAGTTGTCACTGTACTAGATGTCGTACGATGTATTCCGTTGCGAAACCACTTCTAAAAACTATTTCAATAGCATTTACGTAAAGCAACAGCTTATAAAATATTTTGCATTTCCTACATAGTTATTAAAACTTTGCGAAATGTATTAAAAATAACAGATTCAAATAATATAGCACAATGGTGAGTGATTCATTTAGAGAAAACAGAGCAGTTTGGTCATGCTAGCTTTGCAATGGTACAACATACATTCCACTTCTAAATACGCTGTCCTCCGGTCGTCAAATGACGGAAGGTTTTTCCACCATTATACATGTTAGAGATAACTTTTCATTATCACATTTCTTGCAATGTAAACAATACATGTTGATTTGGAAGCATGCCTTCGGTCTTTTCCTGGGATATTGTCACAGGTTGGACTCTGGAACCTATTCCATTGAAAATTATGTTTTACATTTAGAAACGTTGAGATACACAGCAATTGTCAACGTGAGGAGAAAATTAACCGCTTCTTTTGTTACAGTAGGTTTGTCCTAAACCTGTATATCAAACAAATACAGAGCTATAAATTGAGGCCACCATGTTCCTAATTATGTTATTTAACGTAAGATTTTTCGGCCCTGGGCCTTCTTCCTCTTCTTCTTCTTAATCATCTCCTTCTTCGACTTGACGCATTGTAAGATAGCAAGGCAGTGGTATTCCACAGAATGGGTGACATCGTCACCCATTCAGGTAAAGTCCGTCTTTATGCAGCTTATTGATCAATCCCAATAAATACTCCTTAGCTGTTTATGCTTGCCCTTAATGTGTCCCTAATGTCTGAATCTGGATTGGGCAAACTTTGACAATGATTTAATTTGGAAAAAAGCTCCCGGTTGTTACATATAGCACAGTGAATCCTGAAAGGGGTAAGCAATAAAAACAATAGCAACAATGACGATGCAAATTATTCCCCAAATTCTAAACGTAAGAAAATTATAAACGTATACTGTGGAAATTTGTTCTCAGAATTAAGCATGGTAGTAAGAGTGGAATATCCTAATTAAGAAGCTAGCTGCTGCACATACCTAAGCACCCCGCAGACAAAGGACAGCATAGAACACTTACAGCATAGTTCATGGAAACAGAATGATCCGTGTGTCAATAGCATGCTTTTCTTTTCAGAGAAATGTGCTTACGTGCCAGGTGGGAACACTTGTATGGAGGGTCATTGCACAGAACCTCTTTCTCTACCTGGTGGGTCAGAAATTAAATCCCTAAAGTTCTACGGAATGAAACCTAATAGATGTTAGTGACAGGTTTTGCAACGAAAATTTGCACATATACCACTTTACATGTGTATAACACTAGTTTGAATGAAATAATCAATATACGTTTATAGCTCCAGAATGTTCAACTGTGAATATGGTTTTAATGCATATTATCTATTATTCGTCTGGATATATTATGACACATTGCGGCATCATAAAACACTATCAAATTGCCTTAAAGTACGCAGTACAGCAGGTGTCAGTTTGACATACCAGGCCGCTGTGATTAGAAGGGATGTATTGATGAATATTAAACTTTTTATGCAGATTGTAGTAATTGTAATGATTTACCACTCAGCCAACTTTGAAGGTTTTCAAGTAACACCAGTGGGAGGTAATCTCTTTCCGTTCCCATTTTTAATACGTTAACTGAGTATTTAACTTATTTATAATAATTAAGTGATTGCCAATGGTTGTGGCGCCGTCCTGCAGTACCTTCTCATGCACTGTAATATCTGTGAGTAAACCACAAAAGCCAAAATCATTTTAAGTTGCCATTAGCTCGGAGTCCTTCTAGGGTCTTTGAAATAGTCTCGTCGGTCTTCATGGTTGACTTCTTCCCTCTTTTCCCATTCATATGCAAAACGAATTGGTCAAACTGGTGGCTGTAGCACTCTTCCTCTCCTCGAAGAGCTTTTACTGCCAAGTAACCATTGGGAACTTTTGATATTAATGCGTTTTTTCCATGATTTCAACCTTCTGAGACGATATTAGTGCGTTAGCAGCTTCCACTGCAGTTGCACATATCTCTTGACATATGCCTTTTATCAGGCCACCGGTCTGCGAAAACAATCGTAGAACTGCTGAAGTTTTTGATTTCCAGGTTTATGAATACATAGTCAACCATCGGCCAGCATTTCTAGAAGAAGATGTGCTAAAGCTGAACGGATTCTTAGATGGCCGAATATTTTCTCCTTGTTTTTTTTGTAGGTAGGAACAAGGCTGCAATAAGACACTTTTCCACAAATATTGATTAAAATGATACGTAGCTACAACCCACAATCTCAAACTCAAACTTCTGGCGGACTGGAAACTAGTGATTTCAATGTCCATCATGAGAGACACAGGGTTTCATCCCAACACATTGGTATTGGGAGTCTTGAAAAGATAATATTTTACTTGATCTCCGTTTGCGTCAAGGCGTAGATGGCTGTAATAGTTTTGTTTCCCACCGAGAACTTCCAAGATCGATAAGAACGATAAATGACTTCCAAAGTGCTTGCACAAACTCGTAAGTGTATCGCCGACAAGGACAATAAAGATTATTTTCCCTTTTACCTGCCAAACACCAATGTTCTGTAATGCGGTGCCCTGTTGTCAACTTTAAGTAAAAACTCGCTACCCTCTCTCATAAGTGGTTTCTTGAAGTATTATTCTTTCCGAAACTTTCGGATGTCTATAATGTTCCATACCCTTTCGCCTAATGCGATGCAGCGACTGTTTGGCACTCCTATGGGGCTATTATCACATTGATATCGCTGATTGAGCTGCGATCCATTATAGTGAAAACACATCGAACACAGAAGTACTCTGTTTCGGCTTTCTCTCCCATGGTGTCTCTATTCAACGGAAAAAGGTTATAAAATTTTAAGTTATAGCGGCTAACTTGGTCTGTCTTCCGCTCAACAATAAGCTGTCTGGTACCATACTAAACGCTGCAGTAAGTGTATGCAAGGTTGCTACAAGGGAATTTAACATGGTGTTTCTCCAGAATTGGAATGTGGAATCCTGAAATGACAAGTGAAATGCGCAACACACATGCATTAAACTGTAATATTATGCATGATTAAATAGATTTGATATAAGAACGCACACAAAATTCCATCACAACTGACTATATTGCAAATACTTCTCATATTGCTCCAAATTTGACAAAATTGTTCCTTCATATATAGTTTATATGAAAAACAGATCCTGACAATCTTTATAATATGTCCTTATAAATAAATGGAGTATTATTGTATTGAATAGACTAAACGCACATACACATAACATACACACTCAGACATTTCAGCGTTTGGATTATTCATAATTAATACGCATATTCACCAAGTAAGTTTTAACGAGAATTAACACACTCTATGCCGCATGGAGACATAGAGCTAATGAAAAGAAAATAATGCATTCCTTCGTCAATGTATCGACACAACCACAGATGAGACGTAATAATGTACTTTTCCCCGCACCAGACCGCAAGTATCTGCGCGCAAGACCTTACTAAACATGACTTACAAACAGTATTTGATGTAGAGAAGAGAAAATCGGCCGCAATTACATTTCATTTTCTTCCCAGGGATGGATGCCTCCAAGAGAAAAAACCGAGGAGATTGAAATTGTAGGTTCTCTCATTTCTCAGGTACTTCCAATACCTTTTAAATATCGACATATGCAAGGATTTAGATATTAATGAATCATTCTAATTTGTA
This sequence comes from Deroplatys truncata, assembly GCA_030765065.1. Taxonomy (NCBI): domain Eukaryota; kingdom Metazoa; phylum Arthropoda; class Insecta; order Mantodea; family Mantidae; genus Deroplatys; species Deroplatys truncata. The sequence continues at coordinate 181,214,301 of CM060977.1, forward strand.
AATATGTTCTTCTTCTCAAATTTGGGAAAGTTGAAACAAGGGTATTTCTATTCTTTCATGTACTTTCATTTAAAAAAAATCCCAGCTCGATTTGTAACATCAATGAGACAAAAGCCTCGATTAAAGAGCATGTCCACATCTTCAGCTTAAATTCTTGAAATTGTACTGTCTGCTTCCTTTGCACGCGTTTTCTTTTATGACATGTTTTCGCACTTCATTCGGAATAAAAACAGGTTTTCTTCCCGTGAAACGGTTTTTGTTTTATTCATAGTCTTCCTTTGCATTTATTACTTATGAAATTTATATAATGCCAATTAGTTACCTCTTCTTTTTTGGTTTATTCCACCACATACTGATGTAGATCAGTATAGGCCTGCCTTTGGTTCTTTAGCTGAACTCTATTTATCCATAACACTTATAAAACGGAACACTACTTGTCACTCAGATATCAACCGTAGTAATGAATGTACTTAGCGAGTGTCATTCCTCTCCCAACCCTTACCGGTCAGCTAAGTATTACAAATCTTATAGCTCTCACGTCAAACTCTAAGAAATGCATTTGGCTGGAATAATACTGGCCAGCCCCAGATTACTATAAGCACAGTATAACTTTCCAAACTTTACATGCTTAGCCATTATATTGAACATCTTGGGCTTTGCATAAATGCCATCCCCTACATGTGTCACTGCGTACAACTGCCATAGGTTACTTTCATGCCCTCACCGGAGACAGCACAGTTTTAGGACATAGGATGTATTTTCCAAGGTGGAAAAACTCAATTCGTGTTTAATTTTACTGACGGGAATAGCGATTCCTATTCTGTCGATTCTTCCATGGGTAAACGCATGCTGTTATTCTGCGACTTTTTGAAGAAAGGTTCTGAAGAAAGCTTCATACTTTTGTCATTTAAAAGTGTTGTGAGTAAAATGGTTTCTTTATATGTGAATTTCGATAAATAAACCTATGATTTTCAAGTTACTGCCCTGAAGTTTATAAGTCATATCGGATTTGGCATTGGAAGAGCTGTTCTGGGCAACGACGTTCTCATTTACAGCTTGTGTTAACTAAATTGAATTGAGTTTTATTTATAGACGCTATTTAACTGTGTGGTCCTTAGCGTCATTCAATATTGGCCGTGAAACACCGATAATGTTGCTCAGAGACCTCTTTATCAGGCTTGAGGTTCCTTTACGTGCCGTAAATGTATACAGGGGAACACCGGCTATATTTCCCTTCCGAAGGAAGTCGTGCTAAGGATTTGTAAGCCCGAAAAGATCCATCGCCCTCCGCCGGACCTCGGGAACTAGAGGCTAGCATGTAACCACTATACCACGGAGGACGACCCTTGCTTGTGTTTGTCGTGTGGCTTTGTATAACTTTAAACATTAAATTACGCACACGTTAAATTTCCCATCATAGCTTCATAGGTACCTTAGAAAATAGAAGTAGTAATACTACACAAAGGAAAACTTCCCAGCCTTTAGTCGAGAGTCGAAATACAAATTTATGAATTTGCACTCCCGAAATTAAACTACAAGAACCCAAGCAATGTGTGCTACTTCTTAAAATCTTTCTGCACACATTTCCACACTTGTGTACTACCCAATCCTTCAATTATACTCAGCGTAAAGTACGAATTGCCCAAGAAGTGATTAAGTAATGACAAGTAATTTATTTGATGTTATAGTACTCAAACTCACCATATATGAAAAATGTAGAACTATGACATTTAGAAAAAAGGAATTCCTTACCAAGCGAACTAATATTACGAGGCTTGAAAATGGGCTTTAATTGCGTAATATATTTTCCTGTAAAACAAATTAACAATAATAATCCAAAGGAAAAATCACGGCCAACTCAACCTGAATCGGTATTAATGAAAGTTACTTCATTATACTCATGAGATTTGCATTAAGGCATTCCAAAGACGGATTTAGTGAATAGCGGTGTTAATATTACTTCATTCTCGTTACAATTAGCACCGAGAGAATTAGCGCAATGAAAAGTTGCATCACCTACACAAATGCTAATGATGGGGGTATTTTCCATGATAATTGACTCTCCCAGCTTTATATGCGGAAGGGAGTGTCGATGTATTTTATCGGTTAAGCTTGCGACAGCAAACCCAAATATTCCCACCAGATGACAGCAAGTGGCATTAACTACTTCATTTTGCAGTACGACAGCAAAGTGAGTTGTTCACGGCAATTATCCATTTCGCTCGTTTTACGATGTCCATGGACAGCACTGTGGTACGCAATACTGAGCCAAGTGGGATCAAACAAATTCAACACCAAACTCAAATACACACAAACGTTTATCCTAGAAAACTCTCGTTCTACCTATAAAGCATTTAAATAACGTTATCTTTAATTCTTTTTTATAATTTGTTTATAACCGCTCAGCATATAAATGTTGCTTTATGAAATATTAGTTTGAAATAACAAGAACTTGTTGAGGTTGGCTGTTGGCTCCTCTAATATAAGTTAATGTGATATATGTAACAAACATATTCAATAACATAAAACATGCAGTTATGTCTAATGTTGGCTAAATATGGTGTTGAAGGTTATGTGGAGTCACTATCTTCGGAATCGCTGAACAGATCTTGAGGAAATTTGCTTTTCAGTCTGCTCATCTTATGTCTTCTGTTTCCAAAATTATAAGTGCGAGCTCCAAGTACTGTAGGTAGTTTGTTGAAGAAGAATTGTTAGAAGGCGTTAATATGTTCCTGTAGAGAGAGCATTCCACGTTCCTGATTAAGTTGACTATTTCTTACGAACCAAGGAACGTCTGTGGCTTTTCGTAGGAATTTGTTTTGGATGACATACCACCTATGATTGTGAGTCTTGGTAGTTGTGCTCCATACAGGAGCACCGTATGAGAGATGTGGACGTATTACTGATTTATATAGTACAATTGAGCAATTAAGTCCCAGATTTCAACGCCTTTTAGTTAGAAGATGCAATCTTTTCAGTCCGATGCTGGCAAGTGTCTCTTTTTGAGACATGTGAGCATTATAGGTTAGTTCTGTATCAAGTAATAAATCAAGATACGTTACTGCGGTTTCTTAAGGGAGCCAAAGTGGTTGTTTACTTAAAAGAGATAATGAAGGTGGATCGTGGAAGTTGTTTTAAAGAGAATACTTTGGCCTTAGTTTTATCGGTTTTTAATGCGATACGCCAGGTAGTGAACCACTCAATTACAAGAGACAAGAATAACTGTAGATTACTGATGGCTTCATTTAGATCGCTACGACAACTAGATATGACTGTATCATCTGCATATATAGCTGTAGAAATGTACGACATACTCGGGAGATCATAGTTGAACATATTAAAAAGGATTTTGTGCTAAATTGAGCCATGTGGTACTCCAGCTGTGATTGATCGAGTAGTTGATATATAACCTTCAATGCCCACTAGAAATTGGCCATGTGTTAGGAAGTGTTGAATTATCTTAGTTACACAATTAGAAGTTCCAATTCTATACAAATATAGCCTTAAGCCAGAATGCCAAACTGTATCGAAAGCTTGTGCTGCATCAAGAAAACAGCGGCAGTGTATTTTCTTTAAACCATTTTCTGATGCAGTTAGTGATTTAACAACTGATGAATGGTTGAGTGTTGTGGCAAAAAAGCAAACAGAAACGCTGGAATTATATTGTTTCCATTCACGAAGGATGATAACCTTTGAGTATAACTATTTCAAATAATTTTGATAACATGGATAACAAACTAATTGGTTGGTAGTTTGATGGCAAGTGTTTCGGTTTCTTTGGTTTAGGAAACACAATAATTTCAGCTGGTTTTCATGATCGAGTGAAATAATCAATTCCTAATGAGGCATTGAAAATTTCAGTTAATCGTACCAAAGCCTTTTTAGTGGGGTGTTTAGAACAATATTGGATATTACGTCGTTACCTGTGGTTTTTTTGTTTGGAAGTTTTTGAATAAAGAAAACGAATTCTTGTGTAGAAGTGCCTGTTATCTTTTTCGAGAAATCAGTTTATGGATATTTTCGTTGAGTTCATTTACGTTATCTGTTATTATCTTGTTGTTGCTAATGTTGGGAGAAAATGTTCTTCGTGGTAAGTACCAAACACGTTGCACTTATATTGAGTTTCGGTATGTACAGTTGTATCCATACGAATAGCAGGAATAATGGCTGTTTCTCGTAGGATCCGTTTTGTTGCTTGCCACAGGGAGTGATCTGATAAGGATAGAGAAAATAAATATGTAATTAAGACGATGCTTTCGATGTTAGTTCTAACTATCCGTACGAGTCCATTAGGCCTTCTTCGCTGCCATGGTTGGTTGTCATGTTGCCATTCTCTTCTAGCCTTGTGTTTTTCTTGTATTAGTTGAATAATATGCGAGGGTAGAAAAAACACATTCTGCTCGACGATATTGAAGTACTGTTGACTTTCTAATGCTCTTTTAGATGGTGTATGTAAAATGCTCGACGATATTATCAACTTCCTCCGATGTTATAAGATGGTATGCAGAGGTTAATTTGCAGTTCAAATTTGATTGAAACACTTCTCAGTTAAACCGATTTATTAAGTGTGGTTTATGAAGTGTTTGGACATACTATAACTGAAGCATAACCACAATTGGGCAATGGCTTGAGTCAAATGCGCCCAATAATGTTCAAAATATTTGAAAATTCATGTTTTTGTGTAATGTTATTTCAAGTATGTCAGAAGGAATTGTAGAATTATGAGAGTAATACGTTGGTTTGGTTGCGCCAGAATATGCACGTTATTTGAAGATATAAAATGGCATAGAAGACATGCATTGGAATTGGTTCTTCGACAGCCCCATGCTGTATGTTTAAGTTTAGATCACCTAATAAGAGTGTTGAGCCAATATGAGGAAAGAGTAATGACAAATAAGAGGCATTTAGTAATTGTGATGGCGGTTGTAAATAGAAGAACAATGTCATTGGAAGGTTGCTGAATTGATTCATGATATCTATGACTTCTAATTCTATAATGCTGGGAAGCAGTATTTCATCATATGTAATGCTTCCTTTGATTAATATGGTTACTCCAGCGGAGACTGCAATTCTATATGAATTTTATAGCCGGGAATATTAGATATTTCATTGGGTATAAAATGGGTTTCTGTGGTACATGCTATGTCTGTGTTATGACTTGATAAGAAGGCGATTGAAGAACGTCATTTAGAACGAAGACCATTGGCATTCCAATTTATATGTTAAGTGACGAAAGTAAAAGTCATTACGTACTGCCATTTTGGAAAGCTGATGACAAGAGGGATAAGAAATTCTATAATTCTTGGCAATGGGAATTAACAAATGCAACAATATGTGGTGCGGCTTGGTTAAGCAGTGAAACGGGATTCTCCTGGCTATATGATTGGTTCACTTTTTGTTAATTTTGTTGTGTGGACATTGTTTTCCGCTGTTTTGACCGCATATATACTTTAGAAGTAAACGAAGGCGAAGTAAGTTTGCAAGTTCCTGTTGTTTCTGTTGGTTTGCATGTGAAGTACTTCGATTTGAATATTGCTGCGGTAGAACAGGGTGGTCAAATGCAGAATTATTGCATGATTCAGGTGACGTTCTCTGCTGCTTACTTTCGAAATTAGAAGACAAATAAAACCTTTCTTGATATGCAAGCAGTATTGGCATCCTTTGTAATTAGCTGGGTGGTCTTCAAGACGTTTCATGCATTTGGGTGTCACAGCTTCAGGGTTTGGACAGTGATGTGCAGTGAGGTATCTTACACATCTTGGTTGTAGCTAATAATAAGTTTTAGTGCGTCCGTGTACACTGGGGTATATCCCTGAACTGCCTCTGGGGTTCTACTTCAACCCCACTGTAATGGTGGCGCGTTAGATTAAGAATAGATTTGCCCGCGTCATTGTTGTCTAGCTCTACTGCCCACAAAGGAATGGTTGCTTCTGTTTTTGAAACAGACGTGTGATTTCATGTACGGATATTTTAGTTGTCGAAGTGCTTCTGTGACTTCCAGGTCACCAAAGGAACAACGTAGGTTACCTATGATTGCAGAGAACTTTTTGTCCGTTGGATTTCTGTACTGGGATATTGTTATTTTATTGAGTCCATATAAGCTGTAATTGATCCAAAATCATCTGGGATGGATGTATATGTTTAGTAGTACAAGTTTTCTGTTCGGTGTAAACACTTGATTTTGTATGTGTGCTTATAGCTTTAACCTAAACCGGTGGTTTTTGATGCCACGTAGACACATTGGGGGAATGCTTTGTTTTGGATCTTCCGAGCTTTCTGAATATTCCTCCAGGTTGTCTTGGATTTACGGGATTTTAAAACTATTCTGCGTAAGAACCGCAGGGATAAAGGTATCAGAATACAATATCTTGTTATTTAGTACAACTGCATTCACGTTATTAGTCCTGCTAGGTGTTGATAGGTCTTTGAGTCCTTGGGAAATGGATAATTCTGAAATTTTAGCAGCCTGCTTATTAGATTTCTTACCTCACTTCTCGTTTGTTTATTTGTGCAACTTCTTTGCTTTCGCTGTGATTCATATTAGCTAATACACTTGAATATTGTGAATTTAAAGTTATATCGTGTGTACTTACAATTTCCATGTTATCACAAGAAGAACTGACGGTCATTCGGCCCTGCGTATTGTTGCAACTGTTAACTAGAGCGTTATTGCTGTTGGTGTCCAGGCCTAAAGGTTACATGTCTTTTGGCAGTGATACACAGACACCTTAAATTATATACTAAACACCAAAATTTAATAATTGAACACAAGAGCAACAGAATATAATAATTATGTCATAAAACATTGCCGTTCAAATAAATTCTTTAAAATCTCCACTGGTAAAAAATATGCGAGCAAAATTACTTCCATTTTACTGCTCCTGTGTCTTTTATCTTTAATTTTTATAACCTTATGTCCCCAAACATTAATGTTTTACACATCTTTGGGAAATAATTATATTTAAATAGTTTAAACTGGATGATTTAGACATGAAAGTATAGTTTGGAAATGTCGATTTCCAATTTCAGAATATATGTTATTATTACTGTTATTATTCCCATTATTATTATTTTTATTATCAGTTGTAGCGGTAGCAGTAGGACCTGCGAAGTATTGGTAAACTGCAATGTTCTACCTTAGGGGAGGTGTGGCAGTCCCGGATTAGAAGCCTCTCGCCTTAACATGACTTAAAGGTCCAAAATGACAGATACCAAACGAGAACTTCAAAAAGATAACGCGATAGTAGATTATTATAGCTGATTAAATCCGACAATATCCCTCCAACATTTCCAAAAGAGGGCGATATTTTTGTGAGGTATAGCTGATATGGTAGAGACTTGACATACTGTTTAGCGAAGTGTGGTTACCATGTGGTAAATTAATATTACGTGTGTAATTAACCATTCGTCTGGAATGTTGAGATTGCATTCCTTTTATGATTAACTCCTTCGATATTAATTATAACCCCATATCTTATGTTTTTAAATAATACGATTCGCCCACTGGGCATATTATGAAGGATGTGCATCAGTTTTCAAAACAAGTACTAGTTGGCTACGATGTGAATGCGTGCGGTGGGAAGAGGAACTAAACAGTTACGGAACAAATAACGGACATCGTAAGGACAGTGAGGTAAAGAAAGCATACACAGTCCTGAATGGCATCTACTAGTGAGGTTGAGGGCTATAAAATTTAGTAAACTTTCGTTGTGCGGCTGTCTTGCCTTTCACTACCCTCTGATACGTAGCTTTGATGATGTTAGGCAGTGTCAAATAGAACACTGGCGCTCTCCTAACGTGGCCGACTAGAGTGTGAAAGGAGGAACTAATTATCTGGGTCCCACTTATCTGTGTCGTTGCAAACTTTCACTGTAGAGAATTCAGAAAGTGCGAAAAATGTCATGCGTCGCTGTACAGCACGTATCTTGGTTGATAGCATTTTCTACAAGTTACAGCACATATATGGAAAACAAAATTCCTTGGAATATGCAATGCATACCAAAAATATGGAAATAGGCTATTATTTAAATAGGTGCTGGAAATATAAGTTATGTATACGGCATATAAATAGTAGTAGGAATGCACTTCCGCTTGTAGTAATAGTTGAACACTGAGGTAAAATCATGTAATGCAAAACTGTAAACGCAGATGTTATGAAGCATTTAATATTCTCTAAAATAGTGGAGCACGAAGAGTTGATAAAATTAATAAACTAAAGAAAAGCACCCACAGAACGCACATGAATCCTTCCCTTCTCTTTAGAACTTACTTTAGGCTTTTCTTATTCATATTAACTGGCCCAAGAAGTCGGACACCACCTGCGTCCTATATAGTCCACATTAAATTGCTTAACACGGTAGCCGGGAATGATTATCTATATGAAATTCGGCTTCATATTGAAGGGATTCTGTTTTCGTTTGTGTCTTCCTTCTTTCAGTTTCTTTTTCTCGTCTTTTGAACTTTTTACAACATGCTATATCCCGTAATAAGGTAAATGGAAGGATAAAAATCAAAGCCTAGATATTTTCAATGAGATCTCAGTAAGATCTATTCATCAAAATTTCATTTTGCTTATGAAACAATGGCATTAACATTAATTTTATGGACACTTTCTCTACATTCCTCAGATTAGATGCTACCAAATTGACAACATTTTACGCTTTAGTATGAAAGGGAAATAAGCAAATAAAAATACGAATCAACAAGTGAAAAAGCAGATAAAATACCTACAATCACTGATTCACACACACACACACACACACACACACATATATATATATATATATATATATATATATATATATATATATATATATATATATATATGGATGCAGAAATGTCCATCTTCTGAATCCTACAACTACGATGGAGACTGGATAGTAAAATATGCCACCTCCTAAAATAATATATTTTTGATCAACAACAAAGAAGCAGATTTTGTATGTGAAAATCCGATTTTAATGCATAAGTGGTGAACTCAAAGAACACCGGCTTCATATTTAGAACACTAGCTACAAAATAAGAAATATCTTTTGTGTTACATTCATATGACTTTCCTTACCCACTATATTCCAATAAAGCCTCCATATACTATTCTTGCAAAAGCCTATTCTTGTATCTACTTCAGGTTGTGACAAATGTTCGCTTAAATAACGTAGTTTAATGACACATTTCGTTATATATAGAAAGGATATAACGCTAGCCAAACGTTTAAAAACGCGCTGCGTATGCTGGTTTTCAAAATCCACACTTCCCATGAAGGAAGCGAAGAAATTTTAAGAAATAACTGAATACCTACAGCATTTAAATAGTAATTCAGCATTGAAAATTTAAACCAATAATGACGGATACACCCTTAATGGATAATACCACAAAAAGTTTTTGAAATAAATTGTATGTTTTAAGAGATCTGCAATGTTTGAATGGTACGTCTTAGTCCTCTCGTAAATTTTACTAGTTATATAAAAATTACACAAAATTCATTCCGTATGAAGAGGAGTTCGCAGGTTATTTCTAGCAAATTCAAATATACATTTTGTTTGACATGTAAATATTTGGAATTTTAATCAAAATGTTCAAGTGTCAATTTTGAGGAACTCAAGAAATTCGAAAATTCTTCCATATAAAGGGTTGTTTGAGGTGGGCGATATCCTTTAAAATCTTTGCATCGGATCTTTGAAAGATACCGAACTTAAACAGTAACTTTGGTATTTATTCTTCTTTTCGTTTTTGACTTATGTTGTTCAGAAATACGCACACACACACAAATATGCACACAAACGAACCTTTCTCGCAAAGTAGTTTTTGGAATTTATGGGATCTCAAAGCATGTATTTGTGGAAATTCTCGATGTCCGATTTTAGTTGGAATAATACTTCCTCATATCTAATATGAATAGATGGCACAGAAAGTAATACATGAACGTAAGCCGTAAGCTTAAGTTTGAAGGGGGTATACAACTTACACACACATATATATATATATATATATATATATATATATATATATATATATATAACTAAAAAAAGATGTTAGAATATTTAGCAGCCAAGAAATGTGAAAAGCAGATTGTAATTTAGATAAGTAAGGGACGGGCGAGCTAGCTAATTTCAGGTAAAAAGTAATTTTAGGTACAGCCCACCACCTTTCACCAAGCTAATGAGGAAGGAACTTGAAGGAATAAGGAGAAATAGAAAGACATATATAGAAAGGAAGTAGACACAGATATTGAATTTGCTTCCGGGAGTGTCACTGAGACGCGTGTGCTAAGCGTTATGAAACAGAATATTTGCATACATAATAAGGTAAGGCGGTCTGAGGACCAATTGGAAATGTCGTTACATGTTTAGGCGTGAAGGTGAGCGTCAATATGTTTGGGTATAAAAGGGGGAAGAAGATCCCAGATGTTCACTCTGTTACAGAATCTCTTCGACACTCAGTGATACTCTGTGAACGGTGGATGCACGTGTGTGTGTGTGTGTGTGTGTGTGTGTGTGTATGGGTGGGGAGGCGTGTACAGTTAGATTAGCCTCCCGGTTTATTATTATGGTTAGAAGTGTTACAGATGGGAAACGCTAGCCACCCTGAAGTATTTTATTGATAATAAGCCACTTTTTAAGGGAAATGCAGTGTATTTTAATTTGCCTTACCTTAGAAAACCTTGAGATCCGTGAAATTACATAGATAGGTAATTCATTAGGAATGGAGAAATCCTCAGCCGCTGAGCAGAGGTAGCCGAAGACCAGAACACTGCAGCAGAGGGCATCAACCAAGAGGACCAAAGATTTCCCGCTACAAAAGACGCCCAATATTTTCCCGCTACTAGGTCATGATGGTTGTGGTGGTACATTAAATTCAGTATTATTTAACCACTGTGGTTCTAAGCGTCTTACTTTGTAGTGGGCGTGGAAGATCAATTCCCGACATCGGGGGCTCAAACCCGGTGAAGGGCGATAGACCTTTTTGGGCGTAAAAATCCTTAGCACGGCTTCTTTCGGAAGGGAAGTAAAGCCAATGGTCCCAGCTGTATATTTACATCACGTGATAAAGAGGCATCTGAGCAAAATTTCCGGTGGTGGGTTGTGGTGGTTGCGGTGGTGTTTATGGTGATTTAAAAATGAAAATTATTGCATTTCAGATCCGGAATAGAGGGTGTAAATAGTAAACAAAACTTGCAGAAAATTTAGGTCTAGACATCGGGACCGTTTTATGTTCTCGGTGCCATTAAAGTTTAGCTGCGTTTAGCAGCCATTAAAAAACAGCCTTCAGGTGATGGTCCTAGGCTAAGTGTGGATTTCAGTAAATAGGAGCTATCACGCACTAAATACTGCTACAACAGCACGGCAAAACTCCCGACTCAGCATAGTAACTAAGCTAACCTATTGCTTCAGATTTGGAGAATACCAAACTTGGAGGAAACATTCACCAGTCGTTCTAATTTTATTATTTCTTAAAATAACAAACTGAAGCGTTCAATGCTTTCTAATTATGACCTACTCCGGAAATAACTCTAAGTGTTATAAATAGAAAATATAAGCAATTTATGAACCTTTCATACATTTAATATATCGAGTATTTGTGTTTATCTTTGAGGTGTATCCAGGATTCCAATCCTGGTCGTACAACTGAGTTTGTCCGAACTGATTCAGCCTAGCAACCTTCACATAGCTAGCGGGATGAAGCAGCTCATAGGTATAAATTAATAAAGTAGCTTTTACAGGCATAAGAAGGCAAGAACACAAAGGCTTATTTACTTAGCATCTGGAGCAACAGCTAAAACCTAAGCAAATAGGTAAATTATTTACGCTGTACTCTCTCATTTTCGTAACAAATTACAGCAGGGCACCAAAGAGGGGAATAGTTTAAAACTATATTTTAATAATAATAATAATACTATTAGTAATAAATGGTAACAATCTATTTTAATATCACAGAATGGACATGGGCCATAATCGCTATTAAGCATAAAGCTAAACACATAGTTTAGCTTTTGCAAAAGAAACTGTGACAGCAAGGATTGTAATGCTCATGGAACGATTAATTTTGAGAATACATCGTCTAGTGGTTCTGTAAATAAATTTCTCGTTTGAACACACTTCCGAAACAATTTTTGTTATTGTTACGAGAGCACCTCTGAAAATTTTTAGAAAATCAAATAAGGATTAGTTTTAAAAACTTAATAGGTGAAACCATTTGTGTTTTAATGATTAAGTTACAAAACCTCCAAACTGGACTTTTTAGGCGCCTTGCCTAGCTAATCGGGATACAGGTCCATGCAGTTTCTTCTCTTTGTTTTATAAGACCTCACTTCAGTTTACTGTAGGCTAAAAGCTAAGGAATGGTAAACAGAGCATGTAGAATATTTAGGGATTGGCACTAAAGGGGATATTAACCCTGTGTATACTCACCAATGAATGCCCGTATCTGCGTTATTCTTGTCTTTCATTAAACTCCTTAGATAGTTAATGTTTTAAAGCAGGCAATTCTTTTCCGAATAGAAGACATGTGGCATTATTCGATTCATCGGCAATAAGAACATTCTAATGGTTGATCTAAAAAAAACACATTTTACATTTTCAAGGAAAAAAAGTTGATAATAGTTAATACAGGTCAGCGTAGGTTATTTCTCTATAAAACCCCCGTATATAACATTCCAGTTTAGATTATTTAATCAGTTATATGTTTGAAAGTTGCCATTTCTAAAGAATACTTGATATTATTTCCTTTCCTGAGTAACAGCTATTCTTCAGAAATCTGCATTTCGCCGTTTTTATTTTTCCTCATATTTTAAAAATACTTTCATTAAACGCGTTTTGTTTCGCAATCCGTTTAAATGGAGAACTACAGGTAAATCCTCTATATGATTCCCAAATATGGTGACAATATGATTCGCAAAAACAACTACATATTTGATATCCCCTGAAATCTGTACCGGATACAGATACAAAAAACTCTTGCTCATGGGTTCCCTTAAGATGATGACTTATGACTGAAATTCTGCGAACTCAGAACAGCAACTTAATTAGATATTTCAATGAGAATGTTTCCTACCACTTTTAAAACAGTTTATTATTTTACATATATCTTTATTTTAAAACGCGAGATGAGATGGGGTTAAGGACATCAAAGGTCATCAGTGCCCTTACAACGTATAGAATTTAAAATCCAATAACTAAAATAGGGACACAATTCCACTTAGTCTAAAACACTAAAAAACAAGGTTGCAAATACTAAAACTCCACCACATCAAAAAACATGGGGAATGAAACGATAAGAGATTAAACGACGTGTCAAGCACTGTAGGGACGGGGGGGGGTCAGGCAACCTTGAGGGTCGACACGCATAGCTGCACAACACCATCTCACACCTGATGTACAGCGGAGGATCTGCAGCTTCAGCATACACACTGGGTACAGAACTAGTTGGAAAGGCCCCTGTAGCGACTCTTATACCACGATGGTGAATGCCATTTAAGCGACGTAACACAGGTGGACGTGCCGATGAATAGACAATGCACCCGTAATCAAGCTTGGATCGGACCAAGCAGCGATAAAGACGAAGAAGAACTGTCCGATCAGCTCCCCAGGATGTGCCACATAAAACACGCAAAAGATTAAGAGAACGGTCACACTTTGCTGTCGATATGTGCGAACTCCATCTCAACTCTCCATTAAAAATCAACCCCAAAAATTTTGCCTCGTCTACAAATGGAAGACTATCCGGTCCAAAATAGAGAGAGGGCGAAGTGAAAGACTTCCGGCGCCAGAAATTTACACAGATGGATTTCTCGGCGGAGAAAGTAAAGCTGTTGTTATTACTCCAGGCATAGAGATGGTCGCTACAGCTCTGGAGGCGGCGTTCGAGCTGACAGACCCGCCGTGAACTGCAATAACTGGCAAAATCGTCAACGAAAAGGGACCATGAAATACCAGGTGGAATACAATCAACCATATGGGTTGATGGCAATCCCAAAAAGTATGACACTGAGTACAGAACCCTGCGGTACACCGTTCTCTTGAATAAAATGACTAGATAAAACCGAGCACACACAACACGAAAGACGTGATCCGTCATAAACTCCCGTAGAAGTATGGGAAGACGACCGCATAAACTCCATGCGTGGAGTGTACATAAAATGCTGCCGCTTCAACAAGTGTTATAAGCGTTCTCCAGGTCAAAAAACACGGCCACTGTTTGATACTTTCTCAGAAATCCGTTCATAGTATGCTTCAACAGAGACACCAGTTGGTCGACGGTAGAGTGATGTCGACGAAATCCGTACTGTGCTCTTTCTAGAAGTTTTTAAGACTCAAGCCACCATGTAAACCGGCCGCTCATCATGTGCTCCATCACCTTGCAATTCCAGCTCGTAAGGGAGATAGGAAGGAAGGTACTTGGCGATCCTTCCCAGGCGTAAGTATAGGAGAAATTGTGAGAGAATGTACCAGACGAATCAAAAAGGAAAGTTGGCTTACCTGTACTGAAGATGGAGAGGTTGAATTGAGCAAAAATGACGGAAAGAAGCTATCCCCTTGCACAAGACCTTGACAAACGCCACAGTGGGTGATGGGTATTAAAATCTCCCAACAGAAGAAGTGGAGATCTCGAATGTCCGCGTTAGCGAGGGGAGACGATGGAGGTGAATAGACGGAGCAAATAGAAAAGAAAAAGCCCGGTAAGTGAAGTCGAACGGCAACAGCTTGCAAGTCGGCCGTAAGTGTGATAGTCTGAAAATGAACGTCGTAACCCACTAAGAGTATGACACCTCCATGAGCAGGATTACCCTCATCCGGTGCAAGATTGTAACGAACCGGAATATACCCTCGGAGATCAAAAGGATCGTGAGGGCAAAGCATTTTCTCCTGCAAACACACTAACATTGGTGAATGGGAACGCAATAAAAGTTGCAGTTTCACTCTATGCGATCGTACACCATGTAAAATCCAGATCAGGTTAACCATGGATAAAAGCCATAAACTTCCTACTTAGAACGGCGCCTCAAAATAACCTTATGCTTAACATAGGGGCTCGGGCTTTTAGTATGGAGTTGGTCAGACTCCATAGCGTTCTCGAAGAGACGGCCATCGTGCTCAGTGCCAGAAACCGATTCAAGCGCCGATAATCGGTTCTGGGTGCCAATAGGTGAAGGGTGCTGCTGAGGGCGGCTTGTTCCAGGAGCATTCTGGGACTGCGATCTCCGAGGAGGAGGAGAAGGTGAACTATTCCTACCGCGCTCATGCGGACGGTCTTTAAGAAAATCTTCCTTACGAAGTTTCTCCTTAGATTTCTTCTCAGTGCCCTGAGAATTTAGTATCTTAGGACTAGCTTTAGGTGGCTTGATAAGTGTGCCAGAGATGGACGGCCGGATGGTAGTTGAGGTCAGGTTAGTCTTGGTCCAGGTCTGTGTTTTGGCATCCTTCCGGGGTACTGGCGAAGTAACAACATACCTGAATATACCCGATCTTAGGGGCGCAGGTTGGCGCGCATAGTGAAAGGGATTCAGCGGAGGATAGCTTTTTCTTTACCCGGATCTCTGGATCGCCTTCTCGTCCAAGTACCGCGGACAGTCAGCAAATGGCGCAGAATTGAGACCTTTTGCAACTAACGCAGACGGGGCCTGATAAACAGGTACCATCGTGTGAGGGCTGACCTCATAAGGTACATATGGAAACGGCACTCTTATAAGAGACTTGCGTATGTCCAAAACGTTGGTATTTGAAACAACCCAGAGGTCTGGGAATATAGGGCCTCACCGCAATGCGTTCGTACACTGCTGAGAGACTCGTGGACAGATCGACGCCATCGAAGGTGAGAAACAGGGTACGAGTATGTACCAACACTCCACCGCGTTTAGCCTGCACTCGATAAACCGATGTTACCTTTTTTTCGGAAGGATATTCGACCAGTACTTCGTCCGTCATACCATCGAGGCTATGGATGGTGACGACGCCTCGGCGGAATTCAAGGTGCGGTGCTTTTCAGCATGGATAGGATAACCGTGGAGAAGCATGGCGGGCAATAAGGACATCCTTTGTGGATAGGACTTGCTTTGTAGCAAACAATGCCGTTTCGTAGGCGAGTGCAGGACGGAACCTAACCAGCAATAGCAACAACGCCCTTCTGAATAATCTTCTCAAAGGATTGTCCTTCTCCTATGCAGATAATGACCAGGTAACAACTAGATGGTGGTGGTGCTACTTCTGTTACGAAAATTGCTCTGCGCATGGTAGAAGTAATGGAGAAAGGTACCGCATAGCGAAAGAAATCCTCCGTCATTGCAACCGTCTGCGACCTCGGGCTCTGACTTCCCGGGCGTTACCCTTGGCTTGGGTGAGTGGACTATCCATACCGGTCTCACCCCAGGTCACACCTCCGAGAAAATAGACAGAGGGACCCAATGGCCGTGGATTCAGCAGTTCATGCAATGTTCCCCTCTCGGTACTGTAGTTGAACAGCGGATACGAACACAGGCCCTTCATGACGACTCCGGTTGGTGGGGATGTCGCCATTTCCCACTCACTCAGCTGCGCACCCAGTGCGCGTGTATCCGTCTGGCTGTGTCCACGGAGAATTAAAAGAAAGAAAAATGTAAAAGAAACCAAAAATTTGTGGGCGTTTCGCACGCAAGGTACGGCGGCGAGGAAGGAAAAGAGATGTGTAAATGGCCGTGGTGCGTAATGTTCGGAAATAGAGACTGCAGAAGAAAGAAGCGATGGCCAGGGTCGGCATGGAATGAAATGCATACAACGCACGAGAGTCTACCTTGTGTACCCCGGTTACGAGGACGAATGCACTTTGACTGGACCAGGGTGTTGGGATGACCATGGCTATGAATGGCTAGGGACCCCGAGTGCGCCAAACCCGTACTCACACGAAGTGTGCCCCTGGGTTCTTTATTTTAAAACCCACGAAGAAAATATTTGAAAGTTATTTGACACAATTGTGGCATGTTGTTATTAGCTTCCGTTTCCAGTCCAGTGTTTACGAATATCTTGTTTTCTATAAAGTGTTCCTTTCAAAACAACTTTTGTTCAAATAAGCTATACATGCCGGAAAATATGGAAGTGTCCGCTCGTTTGATGCATTGGACTTAATCTTAAGGCCAGTTGATTTACAAAAGTTTTAATCTAAAGCCAACTGTTAGGTTTCTTATACATAGGAAGACAAAGTTACGCTTAGAAAATTGCCAGATAAACGAGAATACTCTAACCATATACTCTGACCATGTGTGTGTTTCTAGTAAGGAATAAGTTATGCTGGAATAACTGCTTGACATAGAAAGATCATAGCGATTTTAAAATGACCTACATATACAGGATGGACTCATGAAGTTGAGGCTGTACAATGTCTTCAAAACTAAGTGCTGTAGAAAGAAATGTGTTGAATAAAAGTTGCTTGACATTATGGGGGAAAGTAAATGACATAAGTCGTGTTTTATTTGGAAGACGTTGTGATGGTCATTCTAGGGTCAATACGCTGTTTCTACGATGAGGTTGTGGCGGCAGTTGTTACGTACTGCTACTGCGATATATAAGAGAGGCCTTGTTTTCGACTCTTAAGCGCGTGACTCGGCAGGAAGAAAGGATGCTTCGCGCGTATTTCATTACGGCATTACGCTGTAAGGAAAAGTGAAGTGACAGTGAAAATTCAACTAGATAACAGTAGTGAGCTAACAGCGAGAGCTTATTGAAATAACCATGAAAACTGGATATTAAGTCCCTTATATACTAGGTGAGTAAGCTGCCCCTAGCAATTTGTATCTATGCAACACGCAGTTTGTAATTTAATGTAAAAGCATTGGCCCTTTTGGCAAATAAACTGTTATTGTAGCTCTGCCCTTCTATTCGGTACTATACGCAACACCATTAATGATTGATGACCTGAATGGGAACCTAGGAGATGCGATAGGCTTAAAAAGGCTCTTTATGCATATAATGCTTGCAAGGAGGTAGAGCAATGTTTTCCCGATGAGCGGAACAGAATACTTGGGTTCTAGCCGAGTGGGTTAGCTGACAGAATGTGGTGAAGCAGAGGTGGGCTTCGGAGGTTTGAATCTAATACATACTTCAAATACTTTTGATTCTTTTTTCTGCCTGTGTTTATTTTCTGTATTTTAGTATTCTTGTATATTTATGTTGTTATTGACTGTTCAGTTAGCCAAAGACACAATAATTACCATCAGATAATAATTGTGGATCATTTCAAATAATCTGTACCTTATGTGGTGTTGTAGTTACGTAGTTAACTATCAGTTTTTTTGGGCGCATATCGACGCTGTTAAATCGAGCAGCTTTTGCTTCATGTTTGAACTTTGCATTTTACTTTTTCTACTGACAAAGGAGTTGTAAATGTGCTAAATTCACGGGTGAATACAATAATAAATTGTTAAAGAGTGTGGATTTCATCAAATAAGTAAATGTTCAAAATGCACATTTGGGTACGCTGGCGGAGAGACCTTCTAGCATGTTGTAACATGCGCGGTGTAATCTGCCACCATTCATCACGTATGATTACCCGTAGATGATTTGGGCTTTGCGGTTCTTGAACATAGACCCGTTCCTTTGAATGACCCCAAAGAAGAAAATCCAGTGGGGTGAGATCACGTAATCTAGGAGGCCATGTGATTGGGACCCCTCGCCAATCCATTTTTTATATGTTCTATGTAAGTGATTCCGTACAATCAGTGACCAGTGTGGTGGAGCGTCATCCTGCCGGATTCACAGTCCTGTCCTTTTCACTAGTGGCACATCCTTAGTAACAATGGTAATTCTTGTTTTAGAAATGCAAGGTATCTGGTCCTATGAGATTGCCTTAAAAAGTGCGGTCCAATTAGCTGGTCACCTAACTATTCTGCACCAGACATTGATGCTCCACTCTGGAATGGAGGTTCTCACATCCAGTGAGTATTGCCAATACTCCAGTTGTGCACATTGTGGTGGTTAAAGCTTTAGTTATTGTGTAATGTGGCTTTATCACTGAAGAGAACATTTCCTAAAATGTTTGCATCTATTTGTTCTAGCTGCTGCAGCCATTGTGAATATATCACTCGCGCTTTAAGGTCGTGTCCGTGGAGAGCCTGATGTAGTTGTAGACGGTATGGATGATATTTGTTATGGTGCAATATGGCCATCACTGAGGACCGGCTTAGACTTATGTACAAATCTTGTGCTATGGCCCTTGAACTGATATATAGATTGCTTTCTATTGCGTTTCGCACCGTTTCCTCATTGCCTCCAGAGGTTACTGGAGCTTCGCGAGTAAGTGGTATTCTTCCAAATCATCCTGTTTCACGAAGGTGTCTTTCAACACTTTGAAAGTGTCTGCAGTAGGTGCCCTCCTTCCTGGAAACCGTTCTTCTTACAGGCGCTTTGCTGATAGTGATTACACATTGTTTCTCCATAGATTAACAGCATGTTAACATGCTCGTCGTTTGTATGCATTGTGACAGCAACTGTGTCTCGTAGAAAGGTTTCAAATATTCAGTAGATAATGGAGAGCTTATTCATGCAAGCCTTGACGCAGGCGCAAATAGCTAAAGCCGCTTTGCATGTGTGAAGTGTTTTAAACTTGCGTGAAAGGATCAAGCATAGTACCGAGCACAATAAAATACCTACTATGAAGTATCTCTTAAGTTATCCACCTGTCAGTGGAAAGCATTGGGAGTATTCTATTTTGTACACACTTATAATGTTATCAAAAATGCTCTTTGTATCATAATATCAAATCTAAGGCCCAAAAGGATAAAACAAAGGGTAATAAAAGCTTGAACTTAACACGAAGGATTTGAACCCGAACTGAAGTGGCACAGTGATAAAGCAACCATGACAATACCATTCGGCCAATGCTACCCTGCAAGCTGAGCTTCCTATATGAATAAATAATTGAAGAACTCAGACAGTATCTCGAATCTTTATAGTCTTTTTGCATTTTTATACACTGTTTGGAGGTAGTTGTGTTAGTTTTAACCCAAATAAAAAACTTCAATAACCACTGCAATTACTGTATAAACTAAAATATGCCATAGTTTGTGACAGAAGCGAAATTACCCACCTAATACTTAGCACTTTTTGACATGGCTGTACAACAAACAGTTGTTGGCTGACGGCTTAAATCCAATTGGTCGCTCTGCGTAAATCTGCCATTTGATTTTCAGATAGTTTTGTCAACCAATGCATGTGTTGTTCCTTCAGGGGCGTTTTCAAAGGTGTGTATGAATGTATGCTAAACAATAAAAGTTTGTAAAATGAGCTATAAGTGATACTGCAGTTCCCAGTGTCAGGGTGGGATGTTTTTGGCATCGACGTACATGGCGATTACATTCTTATGCACTGAGTTAGCTATCCCTCCTCTATAAATGGTTATGCAAATCAACCATTAGAAGGCTTTCAAGAAATGCGTAAGTCACGTATGTCGCTTAGCACGTTGCATAAATTCAAAAGTACATAAGGGCATTTGGCTCACCTGGTGTATATATAATTTTCACCTTTGGGGGGGTGGCTGAAATGAGACTGGCAGCATACGGTGGCTGCTGCACCAGGACATTCCAGTAATAGATGAAAACAGCCTAGATGAAGTCGCTAGGCCACATTATGTTCAGGTATAGTCCATGCAGTTTAATCATGACATCCTCGCACTGTCAACTCTTCAGTCTGAATGCACTTATGAGTTCACTCTATCAAAGCTTACTATAAATCAGGATAGTGCAAATTCCTTTATTTCGCGAGTCGCAAATATAGCATGCGTTGCGTCACTCAGCAGCAAGTGAAATAGAAATGCACAACCAGAAAAAGAGGGAGCAATTCCAGTAGGTCCAAATGATTACGAGTCCCGTTTTTGCCACTTATGTCATAACTTATCAGTATGAATATCATAAATAAGGAAAAGTTACCAAAACAAACTTATTAAAACACTAGTTGCAACATGTGTTGCGTTAAGAGTAATTGTTCCATATATGATTATCGCATTTGTTAATATTTTGTTATAGGTCGTTACTCCACATACTCCTAGAATTTCACGTTTAAAACTAGCTCCCAATGTACAGTCCGTGGTGCAAACAATGAATAGATTAGCTTTACAAGTGCAGAAAAAAGTAGGAGTAAGTTATACACCTTGAGAATGTGGTGCAGCACTATTAAGCTATAACTTCACACCAAAAATTATCACCATTTATTTAGACAACAATTATTCATTGATGGAAATGCAATATGAGGTTGGTAAACTAAGCTTACCTTTAAATCCTCTAATAAACCTAAATATTATGTTGAAAAACTTAACTTCTAATTAAATATGTAGTTTATACTTGCATACACTAGGTGAATCACCCGCCACAATTTCTTTTAGAATTCATGCAACCCAACAAGAAACTCATGCGCCTTGAGTCTATCCTGACCGTCCACACTACACCTCACAGAAACAGACAGAAGATGTTTTAAAAACTCAGTGAATAAGGGGAAAAGGTATTGGCTGTATAATTCCATTCCAAAAACATCGGGCTCTTACACTAAGAATTTCGCAGCTTTCTGCACAATTTACAAACCTTCTTTTTACAGTATACGCTCTTACAGCCCGCTCCCGAAAACTCCTGTTGAACGAGCTCACATCATAATAAATCCACCTTCCAAATGAAATAAAACAAAATGGTAAATCTATCGAAAGGGAAGGTGATAGTTTACGACCAATTAAAGAAGCTTACATTTATAGTGGAGTTAAAAAGTTGCGTCAATAAATATTGAATAGGTTAATAATTCAATTCTGGCATAAGACACAACACTTACTGGTTTATAAGTGTAATAGCTTGAGACATGTTATTAATGAAGATAAAACACAAAAAAGCTAAAATTCCACCAACAGTGTATAACAAACCAGTAAAGCTACAATGTGAGCGCTAGTTTCCACTTACCTCATTCAGCACTGGAGCTTAAAAGGCTAACACCTAGAATATTGTGATGGTCGAGTGGGATTGTTACGTTTCTATGCTTCAAATATGTGGTAATGGATAAATTTGTTTACATTTTTCGATCAATGATTAAGTATTATAAAACAAAATATTATTCTATGACAATTACAAATAAATTCCATTAAACAGGTGAGAATCCTCCATGCATTTTTTTGTTGCATGCATACCGAACACCGAAGCAAACTCATAGTCTAAAGCACCTTTCATCAGCATTGAAACTTCGTTCATTCAACAAATCTGCATGTCTTTCAAAATGTGAAGTGTCCAGGCACCTGCTACAAAATCTGGCATGTTTCCTTCTGTCTTCTTTGCATTACTTGTAAAGTTTCTGGCCTCAGTTGATACTAAGACATACACAGCGATATATTCAAAAGGTGAATATGTGAGTATGCTGTTGCTATATGGTGAAGCAAGGTGTAATGCAGTGGAAGCAAGACGCCTATAACAAAAGCGATTTCCAGGAAGACGTTCATCAAAGTTTCATAAGTTGAAAGATGCTTCGTTGAAATAGGGTCAATCAAAACGGCACCTCCTACTCGGGATGCTCCAGTGACTTTTGAAGATAATGAAGAAACGGTGCGTAATGCAATTGAAAAGAATCCGCATACCAGTTCTCGCAATAGCCAAGATATAGTCAGGCATCACTGTTGCGAATATTGCACGACAATAAATTTATCCTATCACCTGCAACTACACAGGTGGTCTATGAATGTGGCATTAAGCGTGAGCGGCATTTTCTCAATGGTTTTTGAAAAGCGTGGAAACTGACAGAGCAACCCGCTCTTTAGTAACAAAGCCACGTTCCACAATAACGGAACTGTAAACCGACCAATATGCACTTATTGAAGTATAAATAAGGTACCCTGGGTGAGACAGTCTGCATTTAGGTGCAATGGAGTGTCAACGTGTAGTGTGGAATCCTAGGCGATCAACTAATAGGACCCCATTTTTCCAAGGTAATCTTACGAGACTTCGTTATATTCAATTTCTTCGAGAAGATCTGCCGCTATTTTTAGAAAAATTGTCGCTGATGAAGTGGTTGAGAATGTGGTTTCACCAAGGTGAAGCGTCTCACATTGGTTCATAGCTGTACGAAATCGCTTACGAGTATATCTATAAAATGGTGGAGCTATTTAAAGGAAAGGGGGTATGCAGAAGAACCACTGAACCAAAATCAATTACGGTTGCTGATCAACAAAGCCTGTATGCATGTCACACCACGCAAATTGCAACACACAAGAACTTCTCTCATGCTCAAATGTGTATTAACGAAATAGGACGACATTGTAAGCAGGTGTCTTTTGAACTCTGTTTATTCGTGCATGTGATTTTAAATATTTTAAAGCATTACTATGTAATTTTTTCTGTGGTTATGAAATACTCCCTTTCTGCCTTGATATTTTCCAAGTTTTGTGTAAAGCGTTGCTAAATGTAATGGATTGAATTGAAATAAAGACATGTAAAACGATTAAGCACTTTTTCAGAAATTCGTTTCCATTCTTTATCCAAGACGATGGCCTTAAATGTGATGATTACTAACAAAGCAAAACAAAAAATGCACCATTGCTATAAAGCATTGGAACCTACGAAATACCTATTTACTTCATGGCAATATGACGTGGAGCCCACTCGACCACAGCAGGCCTCTGTTGATCTTTCTCACACGAACATTTCTATGAAAATATTTTCTTTCTACGAATATATATTTGTGTTTTAGCTCTTTGCAGCTTATTAGTGTTCACGAAACTTCGTTTATTGATATAAGATATACGCAAAAACGATTAAGTGTATTTGAAACAATAAAGCTGCAAAACAAATTATTACTTGAGAAATGGAACGGTGTTTTCAACTAAGATTATAATCTGCGGGTTGCACAAATACGAAAAGATAGTGTCAGATCATTTATCTGGCATTTCATTTGTTTCCTTATATGTTATGATCTCGCTACGGTCGCTACTTAGGCAGTTTCGCAAGTACATTGCGATAGCAGCCATTTCTCTTAACAATATACATCGTTAGGCTAAATTATGGTTCTTCAAAAATGTGTGCATCAATCAGACATTGCATTTCAGACATTGTTTCTCGATAGATAGTTGGTAAATGTGCCGTTAATTAAGTACACAGAAATTAATGCCCATTTAACTGAATGGTCAAAAGCGCTCTCACAAATCATTAATTTAGAATTACGGCTCGTTTCTGTCTCATACCTACCTCTTTTAATGACGCTGGTCCTTTGTTTCCGTTGCCTGGCGGGCCCAATTAATCACCGACTGAGCCCACGGCCCATGACGTAATTCATCTCTTGACTCCGTTTCTTAAGATTACAGCGCTGGCAGCTAGACATCTCTGTTTTGTTTTACATTTCCATTCCCCAGTGTAAACAAGCCTGCTAATTTTACAAAATATAACTTTCAGGGTAAGTTGAAACCGCGCAGTGTTCCTTGTAAAAGAAAAAAGCGTTACTGAAAGAAAACGTAAATCTTTTTGGGGAATTTTATTTTGTTTAGATGGCCAACAAAGTTTCCTACAGAGTCTTTTGTTTTACCAGTCAAGCAGATTATTTTTCCTTCATTCTTGGCCTTTTTCTCTTCTCTCTGTCTCTCTCTCCCACTCTCCCTCCTTCCTGAATTTTGACTCCAATTTATCGGATTATGAAAAAGGAATCAAGCAATTGTAACCGCTAATTATCAGATTTTATCGTCTTTCAGCTTGTTCGCCATCATAACTAATTATACTCTTAAAAACACATTTGCCAGACTTCGAAAAAATAGGAGATTGTAATACAAGGGGTAGAAGTAGAGGTTTATTTTGCGAGTAGGAATGTTTGCGACAGGAATGCCTACGGCTTTCGATTCGCAATCCTACGTGCAAAATAAAATCACTTTTAACACGTGTGGCATACACTGCTTTTTACGCAGCGCTCGAATTTTTAAAATATCAATGACATTATGTTGATACCTGAAATTAACGGATATTACGTATATGTGACGTTGAAACGCGAAGTGTCACATGTTTTAATGTTCTGTTGATTCGCTAACAGTCATTTTATGTGAAACTATATTCATCAAAGCTTTGCCTTACACCAGGAAATGACGAGATTAACTTCCTATACCATATAACTTTCTGTTTTTTTTGGGTAACTACTTCTAGTGTTATTCTTTCTGCAGTTTGTGTAGCTTCATTTCCGTTTCTGTTTCCTCTGAGTTCATAATTTCTGAAATTTATTTTTATTTAGGTTAGATAAGAGAGTAGCGTTTTAGATCAAAGAAAGCCGCCAATATAACTTAAATCTACAACGAATTGCGTTAAATCGAAGTATGACGAGTTGTATTGTGATCAAATATGCGAGCGCCACGAGAAATTAATCATGTAAAAATACATAATGAAAAGCAAAACTTAATCAAACCAAGTCGATTTATTAAACATTTGCAAATGCAAATGCGTTGCGCACGAGTTTGCAAACTCCAAACTTTATGCTTGCGTTGAATGCACAGAGGAAATATTCTGTATTTATTTCTCTTAGCATTGCGTGCAGTTCAACAGCAGACGATCGCGATGCGAGACTTTAGCCGTCTATTGCACATGCGTGCACTCTTCCTTTAGGCCGTGCCACACAAATTGTGGATCACCATCTCTCATTTCTGTCAAGAGGTTATGGTAGTCTCCTTACTGAATCTTCTTTCATTTAGTGAATGCACCCGGCATCTGTGCTTAGATTTCTTGGGTCACAAATCATAATGCGCAAGAGGTAACGAACATTCTATTAATATAACTTGTACAGCTGTATCATTACTTACTGCACTTTCCGGACATTATTCCGTATGCGCGAAGGAGGTGTAAAATTTTAAGAAACTTACGGAATCGGGGATTTTAATACACAGATATGATTGTGTAGTGTCCTGGGTTCTTAAATTGTGTAGGAGGTGTTGCTTTATCGAAAATATTGGGCGCCCGCTTAGCTTTTGCGGAAATCTTTTCAGAATATATTGTGGACGTGATGAAAAAATATTATGGTTAACGGGATGTCGCGAAGGAAGAAAAATGTAGCTAAAGTTGATCATTCGAGTTTAGACACGCAGATCCTACGACTACGCCCTATCGCCTCTCCGCAGCTGCGGCCGAAGGCACTCCTCTCCTTTTAAAAACATCCCTCGGATACATGTTGAAGCTGAGGGCCCTGGATGTTACAATGTTGGCAACAGAATGCCAGCGATAGTAAGCTAACATTATGCTAGTGCGTGTGTGTTACATTTTGATAGCGAAAGTGCTCATCCCCCCACATACGAATAATGGCCCAGTTTCCATAGTACTTGCAAAACTACTTTCAATGCTTTATCAAACAGTCGTGAAGTCACTAACGCTGCGGGCGGCTGTTCTGCGTACGTATTTTTGTGACCTTTTTGTTTATAAAATACTGACTGATCTTTCTTATGTGGTATTGTTGTATATATTATTCAATTTGAGTCTTACGGTGCACTCGGAACATTTTGGCAGTACGTTTAAGGATCTAGAAGCCCGTACAAACTTCTTGCATTACGCCTACGGCTGCATTATGAATGGTGTTCCCTCACGCCTTCGTTTATGCTGCATTACGTCAGTGCTTACATTTCGTTGTTAATGTAGCCTAAGTTAGCTTGCAAGGCAGCTAAACTCGCCAGCTAACCTCAGTACGGGACAGAGGCGTCACCTATCAAAGCCACCCAAAGGAATAACAGTCAACGCTCAGATGCCATACAAAGCCTTCACCTGGTTTAGAGCGAAACAGGGGAAAAAGGCAAAAAAAGGAATACATGGCCAGAAAAGCAAAACGTCGTTTTTGTGTTTCAGCTTTACCATTCTTTATTGCTAGGTTTCAAATCGCTCAAAGTTTAACGGAATTCCACAATGTCTGATAGCACTGGTAATATAGTCAGCTATAATCGTGCCTGTTCACTGGTGTGTTATGTTAACACGGGATTATGCTGAAAGCAAACAGGGCAGAGTGGCAGGGGCACAACACAGAGGGTGGCTCTATTACATTTGGGAAGGAACTGGTGTGTTATGTTAACACGGGATTATGCTGAAAGCAAACAGGGCAGAGTGGCAGGGGCACAACACAGAGGGTAGCTCTATTACATTTGGGAAGGAACTGGTGTGTTATGTTAACACGGGATTATGCTGAAAGCAAACAGGGCAGAGTGGCAGGGGCACAACAGAGAGGCTGGATCTATTACATACATTGGGAAGGAACTGGTGTGTTATGTTAACACGGGATTATGCTGAAAGCAAACAGGGCAGAGTGGCAGGGGCACATCAGAGAGGGTGGCTCTATTACATTTGGGAAGGAGTTGGTGTGTTATGTTAACACGGGATTATGCTGAAAGCAAACAGGGCAGAGTGGCAGGGGCACAACACAGAGGGTGGCTCTATTACATTTGGGAAGGAATTGGTGTGTTATGTTAACACGGGATTATGCTGAAAGCAAACAGGGCAGAGTGGCAGGGGCACAACAGAGAGGCTGGATCTATTACATACATTGGGAAGGGACTGGTGTGTTATGTTAACAAGGGATTATGCTGAAAGCAAACAGGGCACAGTGGCAGGGGCACATCAGAGAGGGTGGCTCTATTACATTTGGGAAGGAATTGGTGTGTTATGTTAACACGCGATTATGCTGAAAGCAAACAGGGCAGAGTGGCAGGGGTACATCAGAGAGGGTGGCTCTATTACATTTGGGAAGGAACTGGTGTGTTATGTTAACACGGGATTATGCTGAAAGCAAACAGGGCAGAGTGGCAGGGGTACATCAGAGAGGGTGGCTCTATTACATTGGGAAAACTTTCTACACTTGTGACACACGAGCGGTTTTCAACTATTTACTTAACAAAGTACGCGTCATTAAAACAAGTGATTCTAAGAAGTTTTCATTCTCTGTGACTAAAGCAGAGAGGTAAGCTTATTAAACCTATCCTTTAGCAGTAAAACTTACATTCAAGCCGCATTAGTCTAAGAAGTTAATATTTCCATTTTCGACATTGGTCCACACGTAGAATAAGAATCGGACAGAAATGTGAACCTCTGATAAGGAAGTTTTTCTTCCTTTCTATTTTTACCTTACTTTGTATTCTCCGAGAGAGCAAAAATAAATTCTGTGTATGCTCATTCATTTAGTAATTCCGAATCACTTTTATGCTACGTAACTGATTAGAGACGACCTGAATCCAAAAGGAAGCGGAAAAGCAAAATTGAAAAAAAGGATTTTTTTTTTAAATTTACATGTACATTTTCTAGGGTAATATTTTCTCAATAACTGATTTATTAGTCAACTGTTATATGGGTTTCATTGTAGGTACTTTAATATAATGCATACAGCGCACTAATGATCGACGTTTTTCGCGCCTTTTTCAATTGGTAAGCATTTCAATTGCTTAATTTTTTCTATTAAAATGATGAAGTGCTTACGTTTAAATACTAGGTATTAATGGTATCTGAAAGGGAACACCTTGAGTGCGAGGTCACAATCTGCCAAACCCCACATATTGTCTACCATGCCACCACAATATTGGCTGCTAATGGCAAGAGGGGTCGGAACTGTAGGTATCCAAAGGTGAGCTCAGCTTGAGGCTCCGGAAGGTAGTTGAACTGCTCAGTCAACGAGTAAATCATAACAGTGCTACAGTGCTACTGGTGTTGAATAATGCAGAGAAATTCATACCACCTGGACAATTCAGCTTCTGGACGTTTGTTTTTTCCGTGCACATAAAACATATTATCGCATCATCTGCTTCTGTGCCTTAAGGGATAGCCATTTCCACAGTAAACTCCAAGACAGACTGTTGCATGGCATCACATTCCATTAGTTCTCGTCACCAGTTATACCACTATGACTATATATGCATTCTTAGAAGCGGTTATCCAGCTGAAATAGCTGACTTCACCTTCGATCTTAATGGTGTGAACCTTTTCATCACTCTGGCGCGTCTTTTTTCATTCGGTGGTCACGTTGCATGATAATGGTTGCCTTTGAACGTTTCTTGAATGTCGACGATGTCCATTTTGTTAAGTATAATACATATTCGCACATCCCATACAAGGTTGATCTCTGCAACTCCTGGGCGCTTATGTTCTCCCAATGCACATGGTGAGTTATTAGCAGCTAATATTTTTCCTAGCTTAATTGTTAACATAATACTTTTAAATGAGTCTAACTATAGATTGAACTTTCCACCTTACACTCAAGGGGTTCCTTGTGAGTTACTTGTGTGATAAAATGCATACACTTAATTTTCTACCTCTCACACGCCTCCAATCAGCTCTTTCTTCTTATTAAAAGTTGTTTAACTGATACAATGGAAAAAACTTAAGAAAAATAGTTACACATCTTGATTATTTACATCATGTATGCACATTTTGAGATATCTAATATTTTCACAATCAAAGTTTTCTCTGTTTTAAACACTGTATTTTGAAACTGCAAATGATTGTTTAAGTAACAACACAGCAGAATATGTTTGTATGCCTCAGCGAAAGGTTCAAAATACTGCGGTTGGAATTTCTTCTTACAGTATAATCTGAGTTGTACTGCTAAAATAACGTATAAATGAGGAAACGTAAACATAATCTTTCTTATGGGACTGAAACGGTTTGTTAGATTATTACTCAAACTAATTATATATTACTTAATATAAAGAGAAATAACTTAAGCAAACCCATAATAATAAACATAACGCACTGTTTAGAGTACCCCAATTTCAGTACTGTTATTTATAATTTAAAAAGGATTCAGAGCACCAGTATTTTACACTGGTTTAAAAAATCCTCAATTTTTCTTAGATGTCATTAATTTGTACAGTGAGTCATAGACCAGTTGATTATATTCACCAATCATAGGAATGCTATCATCATTTGGGCCTTGCAATTATAGAGAATTTCTAGAGCTTGAACTCGCTCATGTATGCTGGGAACACTTTCACTATTTAGGCCTACTTTTTCATTATCGTCCTCACTAGTATCGTCACAAGGAAAGAGTCACCTAGCCCGACCGTAGTGTTAACACGCGTGTAGCAATAATGCATTCCGAAAATAAAATTGATGCCTTGTCCAACACGCCTACCCTTTAATGCAGCGACAGCAAGTGTACAGTATATATACAGCGGGAGAGAGTTCTCATCCTGCGGACTGCAGTCCCGGTAATATACCGCAAACACTGTCCACTGCATCGATAGGGGCGCAGTGAATTGTACTTGTAGCGCAACAGTGTACAGTATATATAGCGGGAGAGTGTTCTCATCCTGCGGACTGCAGTCCCGGTAATATACCGCAAACACTGTCCACTGCATCGCGTCGTATCAATTTGGGCTTTGCATCGATAGGGGCGCAGTGACTTGTACTTGTAGCGCAACAGTGTACAGTATATATAGCGGGAGAGAGTTGTCATCCTGCGGACTGCAGTCCCGGTAATATACCGCAAACACTGTCCACTGCATCGATAGGGGCGCAGTGACTTGTACTTGTAGCGCAACAGTGTACAGTATATATAGCGGGAAAGTGTTCTCATCCTGCGGACTGCAGTCCCGGTAATATACCGCAAACACTGTCCACTGCATCGATAGGGGCGCAGTGACTTGTACTTGTAGCGCAACAGCGTACAGTATATAAAGCGGGAGAGAGTTCTCATCCTGCGGACTGCAGTCCCGGTAATATACCGCAAACACTGTCCACTGCATCGATAGCGGCGCAGTGTCTTGTACTTGTAGCGCAACAGTGTACAGTATATATAGCGGGAGAGAGTTCTCATCCTACGGACTGCAGTCCCGTTAATATACCGCAAACACTGTCCACTGCATCGATAGGGGCGCAGTGACTTGTACTTGTAGCGCAACAGTGTGGTATAAGTCCCAGGTTCAAATGCTTCCACTTGAAGGTACTTTTTGTGTTTAGTAAAATCTAATAAGAACTGATAGTTTGGCACGGAAGTGTCGTTTCACTTAATTAGTTTAATTATTGGAATTTCATTAAAACCCAGGTTGTTACTTGTTAGTATGTGCTTTAGTGAACATCATAAATAAATGCAAGAAGTAAATAAAACATGTATTTATTCGCAGGCGTGATTTAAACTTCCGACCTGCATCAACATTTTCTAGTATACTAACTATTGCGCTACTAGAGCACGTTAACAATGAGCACCAGGGGGCTGAGAGATGCGGTGGCAGCACCTGCATAGCATCCTCTGTAAAATTCCCGGTTGCCTAGTTACCACTCCGCAAGATGAGAACACTTACGCGGTATATACAGTGCTTTCCTTCACACTGTGGCCACCGCGCGGCGGCTGGAACCCTGGCTACTCAGCTCGCACTCCCGCCAAAACAGTTACAGTATCGTCACAACCATCTCAATATCACAATTACAACAACAATAATAATAATAATAATAAGCACATTCATTGTCATAAGAGATGTTGGAAATGTTTTACTTCTCCACTACATATTTCTGGCATATTCTCAGGAAATATTCATTTATACTCGAGAGTTCAATATCTGTAATTTAGCAAATTTCTCTGCTGCTGTTTTCTTTTAACTATTCTAATCTATGGGGTTTGCGACATACACTTTATTGGTTACGTTATATCAGAGTCGGGTAAATTCTATAATTGAATGTTGTGAAGTGTCAGTGACGAGTAATTGATCCACGGTTAATATTCTTCTCTGATGAAGCATAGTTCCATTTACATGATTATTTTCCGTCGTAAAATAACAGATACTGGACGGAGAAAAGCGATTTTACACATGAGCTTTCCTTGTATGGCGCGAAAATTGGTGTGAGGTGTGCAGTAAATGCACACAAAATAATAGGACCTATATTTTCTGATCAAACAATAAAACCAGGGAGTTACACAATTAGGTTCACCACGTTTTCAACAGCTGACGGACTTCAATGTCAGTCTGGATTTTTCCAATAGGACCTTTGCTGACGCGCATACAACTGATGAGTTACTAAGTTTAGTTCAGGAAATTTTTGTACATAGGGCAATTTGTAAAGGATTATAGTCCTCAAGATTCCCAGCTTTAACTGTATATGATTTTCATCTAGGAAGTGGAACTTGAAAAATAAAGTGTATGAAAAGGAACATATATTGGGAAAAGTAAAACAGAACTTCAGGAGTGAAATTCACTTCATTTCGGATATTTAACTCTCGAGTGCGAATGAAAATTACCCGAAATACCAGAAATGTGTGAACAGAGAATGACAAATTACCAAAGTCTCTTATGATAAATGTGTTAAATTATCATTGTAATTCTGATGTGAAAACGGGCGGTGGTTCCGCGGATATTATAACTGTTTCGCTGAATCCCACCACGGCGATCGACGCGCGAATTGCCATGCGGTGGCCAAAGTGTGAAGGGAAAGCATTGCATATATGTACCTATATATATGCAGAATGTAACAAGAATGTACCGCACAAATTGCAGGACACATTCCTCACACGTAGATGATTAAATTATGTTATATGAACAGGGTTTGGAAGCGCTTTGTTACCATGTTACAAATCATTTTCTCTAACTCATTAATCATGGGAAGCACACAAGAATAGAACGTACCAGCACACCATATGCAACTCTTTCTTACAGGAGATGTTTAATATGCACTCCGTGAACTTCGATACATGCATCAACCCGCCGTCGTAGTGAATCCCGGATGCGTTGATGTATCCCTGGAGTATTGCGTATGGTTTCGCAGCCTTTCATAATACGGGCACGGAGACTCTGAGAATGTGGCACTGGGGTTCGGTACACTAGAGCTTTTAAATGCCTCCACAAATAAAAGTCCAGTGGGTTTAGGTCCGGGGAGCGTGGAGGCCAGGAAATTGGTCCACTTTTACTTATCCATCTGTCACCGAATGTGTTATTTAGAAGACGACGGACATTAACACTAAAATGAGGAGGTGCTCCATCGTGCATGAAGTATAGGCTTTGTCACACAGCTAAAGGCACATCTACTAACATCAGGTCAGGTAGAACATTCCCTACGAAATTATGGTAACTTTGTCGGTTGAGCCTGGGTGGAAAAACGTGAGACCCTACCAAACAGTGACCAACAATTTCGGCCCAAACATTGACAGAAAACTTTTGTTGATGACTTGCTTCAACAGTTGCGTGAGGATTGACGTCAGCCCATACGTGCCGATTGTGATAAGTTACAATCTCATCTATTTCAAACGACGCCACATCTGTGAACAGCACCATTGCACTGAAATTAGGGTTGAGACTTTGCTGCATAAACTATTCGTAGAAGCGTATCCGTGCAGGAAAATCAGCTGTTGATAGTGCCTGCACACGCTGTAAACGGTATGGAAGCAGTCGCACTCGTGTAACACTCGCCAGACAGTCATGTGGTCAACATTCATTGTTGCAGCTACTTGTCTTGTACTGATACTAGGGACGTCGTCAACTGTCTGAATAATTGCCGCCTCCCGTTGCGGGTCCTCGCCCTTCTAGGCCTCCCTCAGTCGCGAGTATCAGGCTGAAATGCCTCATGTTCCCTAAAATGACGATCAGTGGCTTCAAACGTTTTCCTGTCGGGGCACCTTCGTCCTGGAAATCCATCCCGGTATAAACGCTGAGCGCAAGCACAATTGCCGTCTAATAGTCCATGCATCAAATGGGAATCTGCCATCTCTGTATTTGTGTAAACTGCCATTGCACGAGTCAAGTCTGTGCTCACTCTACTAGTATGTAGTAACCTGTGTGCTTGTCAAGGTCGTACTGCTCTCTGGAACAGTTGATGTTACCTGCAAACAAACAATTACGCAAGTCGCTTAGCAACAGGGACATGTAAAACCAAACGTCTACGATAATGACAACGTAACCAGACGTAGCCAAGAGTTCATGTTCCCCACGATTCTAACGTTCTGTTCGTGTGTTTCCCATGATTAAAGAGATAGGGAACATGAGTTGTAACACGGAAACAAATGGTTTCTATACCCATGTTCATATAACATAATTTCTTCGTCTACGTGTGAGGTATATGTCCTGCAATTTGTGCCGTACATTTTTGTTACAGCAGATGCAGAAAGATTGCATTGGTAAAGAGTTTATTTTGTTCCAATAAAAGAATGTGTGAGCTGTGCTATTAAGTATGCTAATTTATTTCGCTCACGAGGTCGATCTTTTAACATTATTGTTATATGATAAATAGGTATATTCACATATTAAATGGTAAGGAATATAGAGAATGAGGTGCCCTTTAAACATGCTAGTTTCCCTACCACTTACCTAAAACAGGCAAAGCACTGCAAGCAACACAAAAATTCAATATGGTAATTTCAGAGAAAATGCACGTTTTGACGAAGCACACCTTTTCATGATTCTCAACAAGATTTTAAAAATATAAATCGGAAAAGGTGCTACATTTTATGCTTAAGCCAAGCAACTTTTAAATATGCATGATGAATTCCCCACCTCTATAGATTCTTCTTAAACCACGAAGTACTATCGTTATCAAACATGTATCTATTTTGGATTTTCTGTACTTTGGGATTTTCTCAATTCTAATGGAATTTTACTCTCTTGGGAACCCATAAGAGATAGGCAAAAACTTACTGCAGTAAAATATGAGTTTATAGAATACGCGTTAAGCGTAAATTACTTTTTGTCTTTACTGTAGCCTTTTTTATATATCCGTTGATATGTAAGTATTTCTAGATTAAATGTTACTTTGTTGTGCAATCTTCTCTTAAACTGAGTTTGTGTTTAAGTAATTAATAATTACTTCGGTTTTTTTCTTAATTGCCTTATGTATATCCCGGTTTAACTTCTGCAGTCATTGGGGCTTTAACTTGGAATAGTAGTGGTTTAGTTACTTGGTAAAACGTAGGTTTACCTTTATTTTCTTAATTTTTGTCATGAAACTCGCACATTAACACTTCCAGACTCCTTTGACGGCGAGGAATTATCCTAGTTAAAGAAAAACTGAGTTATGTCATTCACATTAATTTCGCTGTTCACTATCTGAAAACTATTCTTACAAAAGTTATCTTTTATATACGTAGATACTTCTTGTTAATCGAGTTAAACCTACTTATGCATTTATACATTTCCTTGTAAGAATAAAAAGGATACATGTGGTTGAAGCGCCAGGGATCTTTAAACAGCGTTGCTAATTATGGCTTTGCAATTCCACTATTTTTATGCCCACGAGAAAAAAAGAAAAAGGAAAGGCGACTTACAGTTTCAAAATAGATAAATAATCTAAAAATTTTAACCAATAACAACGAATATCTGGAAAATACTTAACGCGAAAAACATTTGAAATAGTTTGCGTGTTCTTATGAGAGTTATGTTTCCTGTTTAGTAAGTTTATGTGTATCTGTTACCAAATTATAAAAAAAAATCATTCCAAATGAAGAGAACTTCACAGGATAGTCGCAGAAAATTCAATATATATATATATATATATATATATATATATTTTATTTTTCATGTCAATATCTTGAACATATGTTAGTTTAATCTAAATGGCTACACATATTTTTGAGAAAATCGAAACTAACGACAAATTATCCAAATAAAGTGTAGTTTGGATTGGGTGGAGTTTCTTGAAAATCTTCTTGTTGAATCCCTGGAACGTACACAACTTAAATACTAAGTTTTATATTACTCTGAGTTTTGAATTTTGAGTTATGCTCTTCATAGATACTGATACATACATTCACACACAAACATAAAAATCAAATCTCGGTATCAAATTTTTCGATGGAATACAGTACTCCACTTATCTACTATGGGGACATTAGGAGAATCTTTTGTTATACTAGGTGTGATAAAAAAGTTTGCAGAATGGCTTTACAACAATTTAGCCATTAAGCTGTCTTTAATTCTTATCCAGACTGTACATGCAGCGCTCCCTCTTGATAACAATGGGAAGTTACATGACTTTTTGCGGCCATGCAGTGCAGAGGTAGAAGCTCCGAAGTGAACGCGTGGTTTGCACCTGCGGCGATTGTTCTGTCCAGCGAAAATGCTACATTACTAAGAATAAACAACAAACATCACATTTTGCCTCAAAATCGGTAGAACTGCAACAGAAGCCTATAGATGTTAAGAACAGCTTATGGATAGGATGGTCAAAATCCGAGCATTTCTGTGCTTTTCGAAGTTTAAAAGCATTCTGGGCGACATTCTTTCAGCAAAACTGACGAAAATATCAATCAGGTAAGGGAACTTATATTAAATGATAGGCCCATTGCAATAAGAGACACTTCTAATTCATTAAGACTCTTTTTTGAAAGTGTTCAAGGCATTTGAAAACACGATTTGCTCATGAGAATAATTGCCTCAATAATTGCCCCGCCTCCTTTCAAATGGCCAAAAGCAGAGCGTCTGATTGCCTGCACAGATCTTAAGGAACAGCTTCAAAATGACCCACAGTTTACAGACAAAGCTATTACTGGTGGTGAAACCTGGATTTATGGGTAAAATCAGAAATGAAGCAACAATATTCACAGTGGAATAGTCCATATTACCACGCCCCACTGTTTTAATCCTCCATTTTCTTGATTGGATTCTAAAACAAGAGAACATGAGTGGCCGTGTGTATATTCTTTTTAGCATACTATTTTATCTGATATTTTTTAAATTATTTTATCATTTAACAATTTTGAAGAGCCATTTTGCAGATAACAGGAATATATCTGATTAAGCAATACCTTC
Organism: Deroplatys truncata; assembly: GCA_030765065.1. Classification (NCBI taxonomy): domain Eukaryota; kingdom Metazoa; phylum Arthropoda; class Insecta; order Mantodea; family Mantidae; genus Deroplatys; species Deroplatys truncata. Next base: position 181,250,943 of record CM060977.1, read on the forward strand.
AAAAATCCTACATTATTGATAATTAAAAGAAGAAGGAATACCTTTATATTGCATATAATAACATCAGTGCAAAAGAGTATAACGAAATAAATACATATAAACAAAGAAAACTGCCCTGGTAGAGTTTCTGGAGTTGAAGAAGGATCCAAACTTTGGCTATTGCGAGACGTATTTTAAAAGTAAATAAGGTACAAACTACTAAACATTTTACAATTTATTTTTACCAAAATCTTACGCTGTTTTCTACTAGTTTTCAAATACTTGGTTTAGCTTAGCGTGTCTTTTTTAGAACCTTGTCACCCGCCAGTACATCTAGGAAACTTATAGCTGTTTCTGGATTTAAATGTTTCTGTACTGAAAATGAGCTGTGATAATCTCTTAGGGGACATATGCGGCACATTACGAAAGTTTCAGAAGAATATAAATAATGAGTCCGTTTTGGCTAACATTAGATTAACTTACAGATTTACAATTTCTTTTAATGTTCCTTTAACATTTAAGGTCATATCGGCAGCTTTGCCTTTGGGATAACTGCTCATCAGCAATGACATTCACTTGCTTACTGTGGTGTTAATCTGTGGCGCGATATTACTTTTGGTTATTGCATTGAATTAACACACACATTCGCACCGCCATTCATACTTCCAGACTCTAGGGAGGCTGGGGAATAATCCTGGCTAAGGAAAAATTCCCACCCTCCAGCCGGGAATCGAACGTGGGACCTCTATTTGGAGGTTAGTGTGCTAACCACCAAACACAGAAGTAGTCACACAGTTGTGTTCTTTCAGGTATTCTGTGGTAAAGTTGTGACTTGCGCAACTTCTCATACCAATAAGGCAGTTTCTTCTGCTATGGAATCTCTGGCACAGAAAACATGCATCTTAGAAACTATAAGATTGTTTTGTAGACGGGTGGCGAACTTCTATTGGGAGGCGGCTCTAACATTTATTCTCCACCAATGAGACTGTAATTGATTTCGAAAACTGTGGAAAGAAAACTTAAGTTATATAGAATTGAATAAAGAGTTAGCAAAATAGTCGGTAGTTCTTATTTTGTTGCATAATGAGCCACTTTAAGAAAATACCTGGTAGTTATTGATATTAATACAGATCGCTATAATAAAACCGGTTGAATTTCTTGGGACAAATGTTTATGGCTGTTAAAATGAGAATGAATTATCAATTACTAAATATTGTTCACTCCAGTTTCATTTAGAGTCACCTATTTTACGCTTACTGTAATAGCATTTAAAATAAATTATGGGAGAACATTAAACTTTTAATCTGTAAAAATATTCAAAGTATAGATTTGTAAGTCCCTAGCTATACATTCTTCAGCGAGGTACAAATGCTTATTTACACCAGCAAAGATTATTGTTTAATGTGGAATATTGCAAACTACCTTCATATCCTTGACACTTCGCGGTATCACTGTGGAAAAAAATATAACAGGCAATTTCATGTATTTTTCATTAACTATGACGACAAAAAACATTCTGCATCTGCAGTACGACTACATTTTTATCTTGGATAAACACTTGACAACGTCTGAAGAGCAGCTTGAATCAATTGGCAAGATAACACGTTGTAAACATTACTGACCGTGCGCTGAACACCGTGACCCACATTCATCAATACCAGTACAAGTGTTGCACGTCACTTGTCCTTGTTAATTGCTGCCGTATACAATGCATGCACACGCATATATACATACGTAATGCAATGCGAATCCTCATACACCAAACATCACTTCGCAACAATGCAGAGTTCTTTGCTTCTCTCTTATCCAGCAGTTATTTACACTGCAGTGAAGAAAGGATTCACAAACAGATCCATCGACATACATATTCTTCTTCTGACTTTCAAGGATTAGGCCACCAGGGCCTTTTCCGAGTCTTAATCCCAGCGCTTCTTAAATCTACCCACACCTACCTTCTCATTGGCCTATACTAAAATGCCGATTTCGGTATTTTTTGATCATTCATTCAAAAAAAGTATTTTTGTTTTACCTTATACTGCTTTATTTTCTCGATTAAGTTTAAAACCCATTTCTTCCCTAATGATTTGAATGAGAATGCGATCTTTATGAGTGACTTCCATTAAAGACTTCAGGAATCTCATCCGTTGTGCTTCCAGGCTTTTCTCATCATATCTATTTAAAACACAAGTTTCGTAACCAAATATCATCATTGGTTTTGGTATTATTTTACGTAATTTCAATTGTCCTCTTCTTGACATAATTTTTCAATGTGTTCGTCATTTTATTCTATTTATATATTTCATTTTTTATCTTAAATCGTGTTATGCAATAAAACATAAATATTAAACTTACCAAATGCCTAATATGTATCTGAAAACACATCCCGCTTGACTTCAGCGATATACAGTATATAACATTCTTATTCGTACACATCAGATTTTCAATAAAAACTCATTCTCTACTTGCTTAAAAACTTGTGTCTTTCTGGGAGTCATTTATATGATCTTTATGAATCCAATTAAAACAAATTCCAATGAAAAATACATTTCAAAACCTACACTATTGTATGAAACAGCAATGTTAAAGAAATAGCCCACAATTTTATACAACTTTCATATTCATACATTTGTTAAGAATGATCACTGCGTCATAAACAGCTTCAACATGCATGTGTTTCAAAGGTCGTTTACGCTACTGTGGTCGCAGCTGTATACGTTCTGTCAGTTGTGATCGAAATGAGTAAGCAAAAGGAGCCTAGTTCTGATCTGAAGCAAGTAGTCATAAACTTGGCAGTTAGATGGTATTGTCTCAGAAAAATAGGACAAACAGTAAATAAACCGCATTCTACCATTCAGTACGTAGTAAAAAAATTTAGGGAGGAAGGTTCTACAAAAAACTGATCAAGAAAACCTAAAGAAAGTAAGCTGAATGCACGAGAGGAACGTTTCATTGGAAGCCGAACACGAGAAAATCCAAAAGTAGGTGTCCCTCAGTTACAACCACTAGTAGAAAATGTGTCTGGAAAGAAGATGTCTGACCAAACTGTTCGTTGTGTCTTATGGAAGTATGGCTACCATGGCGAACACCAAGGAAGAAGCCTATGTAAGTGCAGCAAACAGGAAGAAACGAGTTGCATTTGCTAAAGATCACATTCATAAGCATCAGAACTTTTGGAACAGCGTGATATGGTCAGACGAGACTAAGATAGACCTCTTTGAGTCAGATGGGATAAACAGAGTCTGGAGAAAAGCAAATTTAGACAATGACCCAGAAACACTCCTCCCACAGTTAAACATTGTCATGGTCCCATTATGCTCTGGGCCTGCATGTCGTCCAACAATTTTGGTAAAGTACAGTCTATTGATGGCATTATGGACAAATATGTGTATTTTGACATTTTAAAGAACAATGTAAAGCAGAGTGCCCAGAAAATGGGCATGACACCTGGTTATAGGTTTCAGCAGAATAATGATGTAAACACGAGGCAAGACCACCTCGAATGAATTGGTTGATATGGAATTTACCCAAGATACTACAAACACCTCCTCATAGTCCAGACCTCAATCCAATTGAGCATCTATGGACAATTCTGAAGAAGCGAGTCCGTAAAAGCTAAGTAACATATAAACAAGAGCTTAAAAGTGTTGCGGAAGAAGAATAAAATCAGCCCAGAAGAATGCAAAAACCTGGTTATTTCTATGAAGAGACGGTGTGAGGCTGCTATTAAAGCCAAGAACTATTCAACAGGGTAATACATTATCAGTGGTGTCTTTGTTATTGAACGATTACTTCTAATGTACGAATAAAAAAGTTGTACAGACATGGTCGTGTTTCTTTTACAATTTGACTTAATTTAGTTTGTAAGTTTATAAGTTAGCATTTAGTTAATTCCTAATATAGCATTTGTTATGTTGTTCATTATGTATGGAAAAATATTAATTAAGCTGTAACCTCTAACAAATATTAAAGTATTTTCTCGGAAAATTGAAGTGTACGAATAAGAATGTTATATAGTGTATCTCTACCTTGATATCCTTATATTTCTTTAAGAAATTCTATCTCTTTAAAGAAATTAATTATTTGTAAGTTACGAATTAGCAATAAAGTTTAATTAGGGTTACACGCACAATAAATTTAAATAAAATGGCATGCTTTACAAAAATCTGATTATTACACTCACATGGCCTTCTCTATCTACTCGAAAATTTTTATAGTGCATCCACAAATATATTTATTTCTTGTTAATCGAGATAAACCTTTGTAGAAAGAAGGTTGGAAGGGTAGAATCAGACAACTGAAAAATTCAATGCCATTTCCGGGATTTCAACCACGGTTCTTGCGGTTTCCGTCCGGTTGCTCGAACCACTGAGCTACCGCCGGTATGACATTAGATTCCAGATTTTATAATGTAGTAATACTATATGTGTGTTGGTTTTGAGGAAATTAATATTTAAAGGAATTCTGAGCTGAACCGCAAATAGGTAAAAGCCTACTTTACATTATATACTTAAAGGAAATCGATTGTTACACAAAAAAGTATTTTCCCCATGTGGACAAATCGTGTTCTTAATTTTATAATTTTATTCTAAATTGTTAGTGGTTAGTTCAGAGAGATACGGAACGTCTCACGCAGATAGAAACCTCCTGTATTCCTGCAAGTTTGGTACGGCAGCGAACTCCGGATCGCCACTGAGTTATAAGGGAATTGATTGATGCGGCGCGTGGATGGACTCTGATCATACAGGACGTGATGTTGTTAAAATATTATGTATTGTAAAATAATTTAGTGTGGTGTCTTACACAAAATGTGTCAAGATCACGACACACACAATTCAATAAAGAAAATAGCTTTTCGAAAAAGCCCATGAACGTGAACAATATAATTTAAATACACACAGTCACACAAATCGCAAACCTTATATTTTTGACAGATTCAGATGAGACTTAAGGGTGCTAAACATCTAAGATCATCAGAGCCCTTACAAAGTATAAAGTTTAAAATCCTAAAACTAAAATACGGGACACAAACCTGTTTAGTCTAAAACACTAAAAAACAAGACAGCAAATTCTATAAACCACCACATTAAAAGCATGGTAAATAAAACAATAAAAGAGTAAAACGACGCGTCAAGAACTGTAGAACCCAAGGGATAAGAGTTACATATGTCCGCCGAGGACAACAGCACCCGTTAAAACAGACAATATAAAGTCACAAAACTAAAAGACGCTCAGCACACAAATCCGCTGATTAAAATCACTGTCACTGATAAAACCTAAAATACACTCTACAGCACGCGTGTCGTCTGTCAAAACGTTGCCTAACCAACAGGCAGACACACACGAACGGGCAATGGAGCTAAAACTTGACACTCTATTAAAATGTGACGCACCGTTAAGGGCGCATCACACTGCTTACAGAGTGTTGCGAGGTCACCACTGAGCAGGTATCTATGACTAAAAAGGCAATGACCGATACGTAAATGAGCTAAAATTAACTCTTCCCGACGAGAAGAACCATAAGAGCTACCACAGAGCAACGGGAGAGGTTTAACCTCCCGCAACTTGTTCCCCCGGAGGGTCGTCCACTCATCGAGCTAAAGCCAGAGGATGCGGTGACGTAAAATAACAGACAAATCGGAGGAGGGAGCAAGAGAGGTAAAGCATCTGGGGGATAAAATTGCTGATTTGGCAGCAGCATCGGCAGACTCGTTCTCTGAGATGCCTACATGACCTGGAATCCACACGAAGGAGACGCTGATGCTAGAGGCACCAAGCGAGAGGAGCAGGTAAAAATCCTGTACGAGCGGGCGGTAAGTGAGAGTCCGCATGCATAGCCTGAAGGACAGCGGAGGCTCAGTAGCTTCAGCATACAGGCCGGGTACAGGGCTGGTTGGAAAGGCCCCTGTAGCGACTCTTATGCCACGATGGTGAATGGCATTCAAGCGACGCAACACACATTGACACGCCGATGAATAGACAATGCACCCGTAATCAAGCTTGGATCGGACCAATGAGCGATAAAGGCGCAGAAGGAGGGTCCGATCTGCTCCCCAGGATGTGCCACTAAAACACGTAAAAGATTAAGAGAACGGTCACACTTTGCTTTTAAAAGTGAAATGTGTGAATTTCAGCTCAACTTCCGATCAAAGATCAACCCCAAATATGTCACGTCGTCTGCATCAGAAAAAAAGCCGGCCCATTAAAGTATTATATATAATTAGGTTAATACTGAATTTATTATTATTTTAAAATGTATTTAATTGGGGTAATTAGAGGATAAAATAAGCTCCTCTTTGATATTAATATTATAATTAACTTTTAGGTCCATAATTAATAATTAAAGGATTAAATTAAGGGGCTAAGGGAAAGTCTTCCGGCACCAGGAATTATCACAGACGGATTTCTCGGCGGAGAAATTAAAGCCGTTACTCCAGAGTAGAGAAGGTCAACTCAGCTCTGGAGACGGCATTTGATCAAACAGATCCGATGGTCGACGGTAGAGCGATGGCGACGAAACCCGCACTGAGCCTTTAGCCTGAAGGATCTGAGACTCAAGCCACCATGACAACCATCCATTGAACAAGCGTTCCATCACCTTGCAAATGCAACTGTTGAGGGAGTTGGGCGGCAGCTGGAAGGTAGTTGGCGTTTCTTCCAAGACTTAAGAAAAGGGACGATCGTGGATTCGCGCTAAACGGAAGGAAAAACGCCGTCTTGCCAAATACGATTATAGACCTGTAAGAGAAAGAGCTTACTGTCGGTTGGAAGGTTCTCTAACATCAAGACATGAATGCCGTACGGCCCAGGAGCGGAGTGCCTAGAGAATTGGAGATCGTGCTCCAGCTGCGACATTAAGAAAAGATAATTATAACACTCCTGATTAGGTGACCGAGCATTATAGTTCTCGGAATCCAGCCGGTATTTGAGATCGCAAAAGCCGGCGGAATAATGTCAGAACTGGAAACCGCCGCATTGGCAGTAACCAGAGTGTTAGCAATGGCAGCCGGATCCACTATGTTGCTATTGGGAACCTGAAGGGCAGACACAGTACAATGCGACACTTAACCGGAGAAGCGACGACGTTTATCCCAAAAACAGAGGAAGGCTATTAAAAGACTCGACAAAAGAGTTCAGGACGCTCTCTTGCTATCCTGAATAATGCATGCCTGGCGCGCGATTGTTTAAAGGGAACCAAATTATCAGGTGAAGGCTGTCACCGAAACACCCTAAGCGCAGCTCTACGTTCACGAACAGTGTCCCGTCCTCGGTCCACAATGTAACACGAACACGTCGAAGGTGGTAGGACGAACAGGGAATTGTGCGTTCGGCGGAAGATAGAATAGTAGAGGTAAGGTGCTGCAACACTTGGTTAACCCTCCGTCAGTCGCTAGGGGCCTGAGAGACCCCTGGCATTATATAAATGTTATAATTTTCGAAAGAACGCACCTATGTAATTGCCTGACTAGGACATCTAACATTACACCTTGCGCGATTATTTGCTGCAGCGATAACCTTATCTGTTTATTTGTTTGGTTGGAGGAATGAATAAGCAGCAGTTACGTGTCGCACAGGTCAACCAGGCCCCGCGCGCCTGCTCTCGGTACATATTGTTGACAGATTTGTTTCTCATAGCTCTTGTGCAATATTGCTTTACTATTGCAAGGAGCTGTTACTGCTTCGTCATGAATACGAGTAAAAGGTACGATATACAAAATCCGAATGATTTGGAAGAAGTTCATCGCCTACTTTGCGATGCCTTGCCCGTGGATGACAACTTATAAAAATAAGATGACTCTGATTCAGAAGATAAACTCGAAGCGAGATCTTTAGATTCAGAAACTGACCATGAAGATGAACAGGAAGACGATGAAAGCAGCTTGTGTGATAACATGTATTTTATAGGTAACATCATATGCGTATCATAGTAATTCTTCTTATTTTTCTTCTTCTTCTCAATATTATTATTATTATTGACAACACATTCTGTTGTTATTCACAGGAAGAGATGGAACAAAATGAAAAAAAACACCTTTGAAAATAACACAGACAAGGGCTCACAATATATTGACCAAACTTCCTGGTGTGGTAAGAGCTGCCAAAAATGCGAAAATGGAACTTGATTGTTGGAACCTTTTTGTTACAGAAGATATACCTAGATGATTTGATTGTTGAAAGCTCAAATACTTATATTAGCAGTGTGCAGCACAAATTTGATTGTGAAAGAGACAGCAGACCTACAGATGTAGTAGAAATAAAAGCTTTCCTAGGCTTATTGTACCTGGCAGGAATTTTTCGTGGTGGACGACAGAATATTCACGAGTTTTGGAGAACCGATGATCTTGGAATTCCTCTATTCCGAATGGCTATGTCCGAAAAACGATTCAGTTTTCTAATACGCTGTATTCGCTTTGATGATAAAAGCTCAAGCCTGGAGCGACGAAGATTAGATAAATTGGCTGTTGTTAGAGAAATGTTTGCATTGTTTCTGAACAACTGTCAGAACCATTATTCTGTTGGACAAAATGTCACTGTCGACGAACACTTGCCGGCATTTCGTGGTCGATGTGCTCTTAGACAATATATACCATCCAAGCCAAACAAGTATGGCATAAAGATATTCTGTTTGAGTGATGCAAAACTCTTTTATACAACTAACATGGAGATTTATTGTGGACAGCAGCCGGACGGACCATATTTGCAAATTAACTCGGCAGAGGCTGCAGTGCTGAGACTAACTGAACCAATCTCTGGCGCTGGACTAAACGTTACTGCAGATAATTGGTTTACCAGTGTATCGCTGGTGAATGAATTGCGCAAAAGACAACTTTCTTTCGTCGGTATAGTGCGAAAGAACAAAAAAAGAGTTACCCACTAATTTCACTTCTCCAAAAGCATATTAGGCTTCACAAAAATGAAACACTTGTTTCATATGTTCCAAAAAAGGGTAAAACAGTAGTTTTGCTCTCACGTCTACATGTTTCATCCACACAGTTATCAGAGGGTGCTGAGAAAAAGCCTGAAATGATCCTGCATTACAACGACACTAAACGTGGAGTTGATGCAGTAGATAAATTGTGTGCTACATACAATGTAGCCAGAACAACGAGAAGGTGGCCCATGGTAATTTTTGACCATATCTTGAACATTGCAGGTATTAATTCTAGGGTTATCTTCCTTGGAAACCAAAATAAATATTCCACAAGGCAGGAGTATTTGAAATCACTATCTTTAACTTTACTGTTGCAACAGCTACAAAGGAGAGCAACGGCATCAAATCTATCCGATGATTTGAAAGGACTTTTGACAAAATATAAACCTGAAGAATCCGGCGTAGATGAATTGTCAAATACACCACTATGCACATTGAAAAGGAAACGATGTGAATCCAGTAACAAAGACAAAATGAACTGCAAAACTAAATATGCATGTGGGAAATGCTACACCCCCTGTGTTTCAGCAAACATACTAAAACTATTTGCGATAGTTGCTTAGTCGGGGAAAACACGGGAGAAATAGTAGATGATTCTGAGTAACTGAACACTTGAAATTACAAGTTGTATGTATACCTGGAACTTGCAATGTATTTATTGATACTTTAATACAATTTAACGTATATGTACTCATATTTTAGCTTGTATTTTATGTTGTAAGATAATACCTATTAACGAAAGCCTTGTACGCTTAATCTAAATAAAGGTAAAGCAGGAAAAAAAGAAAATAAACGAAAGACAACATAAATACAAACAATAACAACAAAATATAGCGCGGGTTTACTAGGCCCCGCGCGACTAACGGCGTTCTACCAAAGCGCGCGCCTGACGGAGGGCTAACGTCAGTGAAGGGCTCGTCCTCAAAACACACGAGACTTGAACACAGTCTCCAGTCGTCTTTTTGGAATTGCCAGATAGGTGCTAGGGAATGCTGGACGTGGTGAGACAGAAGAGACACGATGCAGGGGTAGTGATCGCTAGAGAAGGTGTCAGCGACGAGGTTCATCTGCAGACGACAAGCAAGCTGGTTTTAGCAAACTGCAAGGTCCAAGTGAGAGAATGTACCGGAAGAATCACAAAGAAAGGTATGCTCACCTGAGTTGAGGATGGAGAGGTTGAACTGGTCAAAAATGTCGGAAAAAAGCGTTCCCCTCGCACAAGCCCTTGGCTAATCATACAGGGGGTGATGGGCATTAAAATCTCTCAACAGAGGAAATGGCTTTGGGAGAGCGGACAAGAGGTATCGAATGTCCGCGTTAGCGAGGGTAGATAATGTAGGTGAATAGGCGGAGCAAATAGAAAAGAAAATTTCGGATAATCGAAGCCTAACGGCAACAGTTTGCAAGTCAGACGTAAGTGTAAAAGTCTTAAAATGAACATTGTTACGCACTAATGTGATAACACCTCCACTAACAGCAGTACCCTCATACGGGGTAAGATCGTAGCGAACCGGAGTATACCCTCGGAGATCAAAAGGATCGTGTGGTCGAGGCTTGGTCTCCTGGAAGCATACGACCATAGGTGAATGGGAACGCAATAAATGTTGCAGTTCCGTCCCATGCGATCGTACAGCATGTATATTTCAGGACAGGTTAGCTATGAATAAAAATCATAAGTTTCCTACTTAGAAGGGCGGCTGAAAAGAACCTTCTGCTTAACCTTGTGGCTCTGGCTTTTGGTATGCAGTTGGTCAGACTGCATAGGGTCCTCGAAGAGAAGGCCCACTCGCTCAGTGCCAGAAACCGATTCAAGCGCCGAGAAGGATGAGAGGGTCAATTTTTCTTACTGCGCGCTTGCGGAGGGTCTTTAAGAAAATCTACCTTACGAAGTTTCTGCTGGGATTTCTTCTCAATGCCTTGTGACTTCATTAATTTAGGACCAGCTTTAGATTGCTTAAGAAGTGTGCCAGAGATGGACGGCCGGATGTTAGTATAGTTATTGGCAGTCATGGTCCAGGTCTGAGTTTCGGCATCCTTCCGGGGACTGGCGAGGCAATAACAGCCCTGAATGTACCCGATCGCAGGAGCGCAGCTTGGCGCTTATGGTAAAGCTTCCAGGTTTCAGCTTTACCCGAATGTCCTGTATTACCTTCTTGTCCAAATATCGCGGAGAGTCGGAAAATGATGCAGAATGAGATCGTTTGCCATTAACGGAAACTGGATGTGATGAAACGGTACCATCGTGTGATGGCTGCCTACAAGAGGCACAGATGGTAACGTCACTTTACAGGAGACTTGCGTATGCCCAACGCGTTGGCATTTGAAACAACGCAGGTGTCTGGGAATATAGGGACTCACGGCAATGCGTTCGTACCCTGCTGAAATATCCGTGGGCAGATCGACGCCATCGAAATTCAGAAACAGGGTACGATTGGGTACCAACACTCCATCATGTTTACCCTGCACTCGATGAACCGCTGTCACCTTTTGTTCTGAAAGATATTTGACCAGTTCATTGTCCAACATACCATCGATGCTATGGGTGATGACGACGCCTCGAGGAATTCAAGGTGCGGTGCTTCTCAGCACGGATGGTATGACCGTGGAGAAGCGTAGCGCAAATAAGGTCTTACTTTGTTGTTCGGACTTACTCTGTACTAATAATGAACCATTTAGAAGTCGAATGCAGGACTGAACCGAACCAGCAATAGAGTGAATGTCCTTCTGTATTATAAAAAGGTTCACCTTCTCGAAATATTGTCCATCCCCTGTGCGTGTAATGACCAAGTCACAATTAGATGACGGTGGTTCTACTTGTGTTACAATTACTTTTCGACGCTTGTTATTAATAATGGAGAAAGAGAGCTCCATAACGAAAGAAATCCTCCGCCATTGCAGCCGTCTCCGACCTCGGTCTCTGACTTTTCGGGTATTTCCCCGGCTTGGATGAGTGGCCTATCCATACTAGTCTCACCCCGGAGTGACACCTCCCAGAATATACACAGAAGGGACCCAATGGCCGTGGGAAGTCAGCAGCTCATGCAATGGTCCCCCGGGACTGCAGTTAAACAGCGGATACGAACACACACTCTCAGTGACTACCCCTGGTGTTGGGGATGATGGCATTACCGACTTACCCAGCTGCGCACCCAGTGCGCAGTTATCCGTCAGGATGTGTCCACGGAGGATTAAAATAAATAAAATTAGATAGGAAACAATAAAGGGTGTGGGCGTTTCGCACGCAAGGTACGCCGGCGAGGAAGGAAAAGAGATGTGTGAATGGTCGCGGTGCGAAATGTTCATAATTAGACTAGACAAGAAAGAAACAATGTTGACGGGCAGCATGGAACTAAATGCAAAGAATGCCCCTGGGGGAAATATTATTTTTGAGACACTCCTTTAAGCATATGAAGTGAACTTTTGTAATGAATTTCCTACGAACCAACAAGCGTTTAATTGAGAATATATATGTTCTATTTTATTCTTATTGAATTTTATATAGCTATAAAGCAACAAGAGATGGAAACACATTACTCGTAAAAACAAAGCATATATACCAAATATAGACGAAAATGCTGACAAATGTTCGAAAATTACCAGTACTATGCAATCTGTTGGGACAAAGCGTTTCGATGAGGAGAACCGAGAGATCAGTCCAAGAATTGGTGCAGCTGTTCTGGTGCTTGAAGGATATCCTACTAAACAAATAAACTGAACCCTAAACCTGAAAACTAAACCTGAATTTGAAAATACAAGTTATGGAATCGTGCATAATGCTGATATATGGGTACTAAACGTGGTGATTTGTCAAACGCTAAACAAAACCCTACAAGTGTGTTAGAGAAGCATGCAACGTACAGTGCTGAACATAGGCCACAAAACAGAATCCGAAACACCGAAATCGGAAGCATAATAGGAATGGAGGACACAGCACCAAGAGCAGACAACTCAAGTTGAAATGGGGAGGCCATTTAACAAGCATAAGCCATGAAAGATGGGCTGACACGATCAAAGTTTGAAACATAAGGCTCAGGAAAAGAAACAGAGGTCGCCCACATCAGAGACGAACTGGAAGAGACGAGGAGCTGGAAGAACATAGACAGCTCTAGGCAAGAACCGCCAAATATGGAAGGAAGTCATCGCTAACGTGTTAAAACTATAGCTAACAATATAGTGCTATGCACAATAAACTACTTTGATGAAAAACAATTAAATAAAAGACAAGCAGGGATAGATTCTCTCACGGATCTGGCTCACCTTGGGAGTTTACACTGACGTACCGTACCTAGAATAGTAGACGATTAGCCTCAAGGGATATAGGCTATTTCTTATGTTACATGTTTTGTAATATTGACAGTTTCCAACATACATTGTGTTATTTGCTTGCATTTTTTATGTTTGAAATCAATGCTCTCTATGCTAAATGATTTGTTTAAAAGTAAACTCCACCCAGGGGCTCACTTCGTGTGAGTACGGGTTTGGCGCACTCAGGCTTCCGAGCCACTCATCGCCGTTATCATCCCTTCACCTTCGTCGGGTCGGGGTGGTTTCGTCCTCGTGACCGGGGTGCACAAGGTAAACTCTCGTACGGTCTGTGCATTTCATTCCATGCCGCCTCTCGCTATAGTTTCTTTCCATCCTACTCCCTATTTCCGAACATTTCGCACTACGACCATTCACACATCTCTTTTCTCCCTCGCCGGCCTACCTTGCGTGCTAAATGCCCAATCACTTTTTAGTTTATTTCATGCTTTTGTTTCCTTTAATCCTCCGTGGACACAGCCTGACGGATAACCGCGCACTGGGTGCGAAGCTGGGTGAGTGGGTAATGTGTCATCCCCAAAATGTGGGGTCGTCATGTAGGATGTGTGTTCGTATCGGCTGTTCAACTGCAGTACCACGGGGGGCCATTCTATGACCTGCTGATTCCCCACGGCCATTGGGTCTCTCTGTCTCTGTTCTGGGAGGTGTGACCCTGGAGTGAGACTGGTATGGATAGGCCACTCACCCAAGCTGAGGTAACGCCCGAGAAGTAAGGTTGCAATGTTGGTGGATTTATTTCGCTTTCGAGCCCTCTTTCTCCAGGATTTCTAATAAGCGCCGAAAAGTTTTGGTAACAGAAATAGCGCCGCCGCCATCTGGTTGCTGCATAGTCATTACTCGCACAGAGGAAGGACAGTCGTTTGAAAATGTGAAACCTTTTATTATTCAGAAGGGCATTAAGCTATTGCTGGTTCAGTTCTGTCTTGCACTCGCCTTCGTAATGGTTCTTTGTTACTACAAAGTAAGTCCGATCCAAAAGTAAGACGTTTTGGCGTACCACGCTTCTCCACGGTTATCCCATCCATCTGAGAACCACCGTACTTTGAATTCCTGTCGAGGCGTCGTCACCACCCATAGCATCGATGGTATGACGAACGATGAACTGGTCGAATATCTTTTGATATTCATCGTTTGATCGAGCGCAGGCTAAACGCGACGGAGTTTTGGTACCTACTTGTAATCTGTTTCTAACCTTCGATGGCGTCATTCTGCCCACAACTTTTTCAGAAGGATACGAACGCATTGCGGTGACGCCCTATATTACCAGACCTCTGCGTTGTTTCTAATGCCAACGTTTTGGGCATACGCTAGCCTCTTGTAAGGGTGCCGTTTCCATCTGTGCCTCTTGTAGGTAGCCCTCACACGATGGTACCTTTTCATCACCACATCTCCGTTAATTGCAAAGGGTCTCATTCTGCGTCACTTACAGACTGTCCGCTGTACTTGGACGAGAAGGCGATCCAGGACATACGGGTAAAGGAAGTGCTATCCCTCATTGAAGCCCGGAGGCGTTACCATACGCGACAACTTGCGCTCCTGCGATCGGGTACATTCAGCTCTGTTGTTGCCTCGCCAGTACCCCGGAACGATGCCGAAACACAGATCTGGATCATGACTGCATTGACCGCATCTACCATCCGGCCGTAGAACTCTGGTAAACCTATCAAGACAACTGAAGCTGGTTCTATGGTACTAATATCTCAAGGCACTGAGAAGAACTCCAAGCAGAAACTTCTTAAGGAAGATTTCCTTAAAGACACTCCGCATGCACGCGGAGGTCGCAGTCTCAGGACGCTCCTGGGACAAGTCGCGCTCAGCGGCACCGTTATCCATCGCCACCCATAACCGATTCTCGGCGCTTGAATCGGTTTCTAGCTCCCTTCGAGGTGCCTATGGCGTCTGACATAGTTCATTCCAAAACCCGTGCCCCCAGGTTATGAAGAAGGTTATTTTGTGCCCTTCTAAGCAGGAAGCTTATCCCTTCTAATCATGTATATCTTGACCTGGAATTTACGTGGTGTACGATGGCATAGGGTGGAACTGTAGCTTTTATTGCTTTCCCATTCACCTATGGCCGTGTGTTTGCAGGAGAACAAGCTTCGGCCTCACGATCCTTTTGATCTCCAATGGTATGCTCCCGTTCGCTGCGATCTTGTACTGGATGAGGGTACTCCTGCTCATGGAGTTTTCATGCTATTAGTGCGTAATGAAGTTCATTTCAGACACTTACACTTTCATCCGACTTGCAAGCTGTTGCCCGGCTTGCAAGCTTCAATTACCCGGCTTTCTCTTTTCTATTCGCACCGTCTATTCACCTCCATCGTCTACCCTCGCTAGTGCAAAATTCGAGATCTTCTGTCCGCCCATCTTTTAAAGCCCATCACCCAATTTGGGTTTCCTCAAAGCATTGTACGTGAGTTGCGCTTCTTTCCGACATTTTTGCTCAGTTCAACCTCTCCATCCTCAATACAGGTGAGCTTACGTTTCTTTCTAATTCTTCTGGTACAGTCTCTCACTTGGACCTTTCCGTTTTCTGTGACCCGTTTGCTTGTCGTCTGCAGTAGAACGTTATCGCTGACACTTACTCCTGCGATCATTACGCATGCATCGTGACTCTTCGTCTCACCACGTCCAGCTTTCCGGAGCACCTTCCTGGCAATTCCATAAAGCCGAATGGAGCCTGTATTCCAGCGTCGTGTGTTTTAAGGACCAGGCCTTCACTGACGTTAACCAAATGCTGCAGTACCTTTCCTCCATGATGCTACCTGCCGCCAAACCCACAATTCCCCGTTCGTCCTCTCACCCTCGGTGAATTCCCGTTTGAAGGTGGACCGAGGACTGCCGGGAAGCCGTTCGTGCCCGTAGAGCTGCGCTCAGGGTGTTTCGGCAACACCTTACACTTGATAATTTGGTTACTTTTAACTAATTGCGCGCTAGCGCTCGTCGCATTATTCAGGATATCAAGAAGGCGTCCTGGACTGGTTTTGTCGAGTCTTTTAATCCCTGCACGTCTTCCTCTGTTGTTTGGGATAAACGTCGTCGCTTCTCCGGTAAAGTGTCGCATTGTACTGTGTCTGGCCTTGAAGTCTCCAATGCCACCAATCATAGCATGTAGATTCACATTCGGCGGGGCTGTGGATTTCTTTTAGTATTATAAAAATCCACCGCACGCCTTTGTTTGGAAGGTAAGCAAACCCATTGCTATTGGTTGATATTTATTCGGACATAAAGGAACCCCATACCTTAATAAAAGGGTTTCTGAGAAAAACTGTAGATGATTTTCACACTCGACATGCACTCGTGTGCAATGCCATCTAACACGTTGCAATTTCATTGAGCTAACCATTCATCATTGTGACTCTGGGGAAAATAGTAGGTGATTTTAGAAGACTAATTACAGCTTGCTACAGATACCGATATCAGATAGATTACTATGTCAATACAGGAAGCTCATCGTATTTTACATGTGCTGAACTACGAAATGGCACACTACCACTTTTATCTGTTGGGTACTGCAGAAGTCCCGCCAATTTGAATTTAGCAATTACCTAAATCAGTCTTACAAAAATTGTTGATACCGCAAATATTGACGAGAAGATAACAATAATTAGAGGAAGAAATAATAGAAGGATTAAGAAATAACCCCAAGAAGTAATTTCATCCGACTTGGAATCTGTTGCCGTTAGGCTTCAAATACTCAGCTTTTTCTTTTCTATTTGAACCGTCTATTCACCTCCATGTTATTTCCACATATTAAATCAATATATAGTGTAACAAGTTTGAGTTGAAGGATATGCCCGAAGAACAGGTCATTAACGTTTCATACTCACCAAAGTCAGCCGAAGTAGCGAGTGCATTAGTTCAAAGATTCTGTGAATTCGGTTAGGTTATAAGCTCAGTACGTTTGCAAGGCCACATAGGCAGAATTCTAGAAAAATAAAGGCACTTAGACTCTGAAATTTTAGCCAAACCCCCTTGTAAGAAAAAATGTTAAGGGCGACACCTAGGAATTTAAGCATTGGCTATGTCTGAAAAATAACATTGTGAGGAATAATGAAATAGGTAGAGTTAAAAGTAATAATGGTGTGCAGTTTTAGATCAGATAGTTACTCTCTGGTACCAACACAGGTACCCATATCCATTCGTGCACACTTTCGTGCACACAGTTGTACATACATTGAATACTCTGATAGTCTTCGGTACTTACGGTCCGTGTGATGTTTTAAGCGCTTAGTTACGCGCTTGTGTGAGTAAAATTTCGCGGCTATTACGAGAGACCTCGCCGATAATCATTTAGCCACTCACGGCAGGTTACACTACTAGTTTCTTTTAATGCGTAATTTTGATACTCAGAAGTTAACAGGTGTAATAGTTAACTTGTTATAATTTTGAGTGCTACGGTTCATATTAGGTTTCATTATTTATCGTAAAACTGTCGGCAGCTCACTTCAGTAACTCAAATATAAGTTCATAATAAATTTCTTGGTCAATTTAAACTGGTGTTGCCTCCGCAAATATCCACGGATACCCTGAGAGAAAGATCTCATATCTTACCACTGGAGTAGCTCGCACACGAGACAGCAGAACGAGTTACGAGATCACGGTTGCAAAATCAACAACAAAGCAGGTAAAGTATGCGGCTACAAAAGTGACGACCATCTATTGCTTCTAGGCTCGTAATTAGCGTTTTAGTGCAGGAAATACTATCAACTGCCATTAAATATAATAATTCAAAAAATTTCAGTTTATATTTTATTGCATTGCAGGAGAGTGGGAACATAAATTAACCACTGAAAAGTGGAACAGCCCACAAAATTAAGCAAAATGTAACCCCTTGTATTGCATTGAATTCATTTCATTCCAAAGTTAGAAATTGGGCGCTAACTATAAAGTTATTCAAAAAGCGCGCCAATTTTGAAATATTAATTTATAAATTCATTTTTTCAAAACACATTAAAAATACATAAACCTGTTTATCACACCTTCCAGTTTCAGGTATGGAAAATTATGTCTGGCATCTGACCTCCTCTACTGCGTTGGCTTGCAAGAACTCTGTCTGTGAAACTCGCTATGACTACCTGACAAATTTCCACTTGGATTTTGCCGACAACTCGTCGAATTTCCTCCTTTAAGTCACGGATATTTCGGAGTTTATTCAAACACATCAATGTTTAAGAGCACCCCACAGAAAAAAGTCAACAGGAGTTAAATCGAATGACCTTGGTGGCCATTGATATCAGCATTATACAAAATGAGGCGATCCGAGAACCGCTCATGGAGCAACTGAACTGTTTCGTGAGAAGCGTGGCAGATGACACCATCCTACCGAACACACAACTGCTGAATGTCCATATCATTGAAATCAGGCCACAAAAACTCGTCTATAATCGCTCAGTATTGGTTTCCATTCCCTGTCACAGCTTGTTCTGCCTCATCTTCAAAAAAATAAGAACTGATGATGCGGCCCGCCCAAAAGACGCACCGAACTGTCACTCATTAAGGATGCATTTCCCTTTTCTTGAATCATGTAAGGATTTTCTGACCCCCAGATATGGCAGTTATGATTATTCACAAATCCATTTAAGTGGAAGTGCGCACTCGCCACTAAAAATGATTTTGCTAGCAAAGCCGTCGTCTTCTCAGAAACCAGTCAACCAAACTTCGCCTCTTCTTGTGATCGGCCACTTTCAGCTGCTCCGTTAACTGAATTTTGTAAGGGTGGTAATGGAGATTTAACCGGAGAATTCTCCGTATTGAAGAACTACATATGCCCAATTCTTGGGAACGGCCAGGAATCGATATCATTGAACTGACAGACAATTGTCACGAACCAAAGCAATGTTTTGCTCAGGTCGGACAGAATGATGACACCCAGGACATTAAATGTTCACTGTTTAACGCGTTTCATTGAACTTCTTCATAAGTCTGCGAACCGTTAATTCACTTTGTGTTTCATTACGCCCTAGAATCGCTGAAAGTCGTCTGACAGTTGCGCATAGCTTTCTCCATCCTGATAAAACGCCTTCCTAATTAGCACGCATTGCGCGTTAGTAAACTGCTAGACACATAATGAAGAAATGCGAGAAATTCCGACTGAGGTAATAATCGGAACGTTTATGGATATAGCCAACAATACAAAGGAATGTCAACAACCGACAAAAAAATTTACCAAGCTATTCAAAACCGGCGGCCTTTTTGAATAACCCTTTGTACCAATCACGGTTTGGCTGAGCTTTCTAGGCTGAAAAGCGAATAGCAAATTTCACCAACTAACCTAACGTAACCTACACTTAAGTGGACAGCACATGCATGAGTAGGGACATTAGCCATAAAAAATTAGGAATATAACACGTATCTGCTGAAATTGTTGGCAATGAAGGAAAAGCTAGTCGTTAACTAAAAATGCACAATTTTCAGGTAAAATAAGTACAAATTACCCGACAGTGCCTCCACAAGCCTATTTTGATGTAATAAACTGAGGGTTTGTTTACTTGTTGCTCATGTGGTCGGATATATAACGATACGATACACAGTAAGCAGCCATCATGTCTCCTTATCCATTTTTTCTTTTACTAACATATTTGATGGCTTTACCATGTTGGAAACAAAATTCTCAAAATCCATTACATGCTGTCGTCCTTCGGAAATCGAAAGAATGAGACAGAATCATCCTGCAATTGATGGTTCTTGCAACTAAATACAGCACATTCTTTCCCGGATTTAACATCCAGAAATGTTGTCCAATGGTCTAGAAAGCTATATTCATTTTGTACATACTGAGGCTTTCACGGCCGGCGTCATAACTAATAAATGAATTACAACTATCCGGGCTTGTAGGCCGTGATCTAGAAGGTATCGTGGATACCGACGTTCAGACTACGACCACCGCAGACACTGAATCACTTCACCGTAAAGATGCCAAGCGCTGTACTTGGCGAAACGTCGGTATCCACAATGCCTTCTAGACCACGGCCTACAAGCCCGGATAGTTGTAATTCATTTATTAGTTATATTCGTTTTGTTCATCATTATATGAAATTCTTGATAAATGATGGAACTTTTCACATTATGCTGTCTGCTTACTTAGTCACCATGTCGCTTAACCAGTATCTAGCGCTAGAGCGTGCTGCTTTGGTATTTTGCCAACGTTTTGGTGGAGCTTCCGGTATTGTACTACTAAGAAATTTTGCCTATATCTATCATTTGGTTTGCCAATTATGTCATTGCCTATATGCTATTTGGGTTGTAAAATCCAATTTGATTTGGACAGTGGAAGGAGAGGCAGTCATCAAGCAGATCTGTTTGAAAAAAAAAAACATTTTAGCCAAGCAGGTACAAAGAGCGTCAAAGTAAATCTCACTGCACCTCGCGTCCACGTCACATTATTTATCGCTGTACATAGAGTTGCGAAGCCATGGCCATTTTTGGTTGCTTTAGGCCACGGTGCAAGAATGCGCCAGGCCGTCTGCTACATATCTACTCCAATAACCGCAACAAAGGTTACAAAATGGCGTAGAAACGAAATATATTCTTACGCTCTTGATCGTAATGGCTAAAAGAGAAAGAGCCGGGAGTGAGTACAGTTTGTCATACAGACCTCTTATCGTAATAGGTAGTCCATACCTTATCGACTAGTACAGGACACGTCTTTGAAAGGGTTAAAAGCTAAGGGGAAAACTTGATGAGCGCCTAGGTTAACGAAAGGTATAATGTGCAGTGAGAGGATTTTCAAATTAAAGCTTGAAGGGCATTCATTAAACACATAGCGATACGATATAACAAAAAATAAACAGAACTGTATTCTCACAGTGGTATCAATGCTTGTTGCTGCATAAAACCAAACAACTAAATAATAAATAAATAAAGCAGATGTTTCGCCTCTAATTCAAACTATAATTGGTTAATGTACCTTTACTATTGTATTGCTGATCATAGAAATACAACAGAATTATACAAAAAAATATAACCCAATTTTATTGCCATAATATGCATGTCATATTCGGTAACCATATACATATACACAGTTATCTCTAGTTTCTAAACATGATCAGTCAATTATAACAAAAGAGTAATTCACATTTAGTAAATTAATATCATTCTAAGATGAAGAAAATGAATACTTCAAGATAATGCCATTCATAATTATAATTCTGATAAGGAAGTAGTAATATTGAATATTCGCTAGATGATCTTGATAACTTCTATAAAGGAAAAGACAGTATTACTTGATAACTTCTATAAAGGAAAAGACAGTATTACTCTGTGGAGTAAGACAACATACAAAAAGCTTTCCAAAACAAAGAGAGAGAGTATTATAAAACCTTCACCTGGCATAAAAGGTAATGTAAGGGATGTAACTAAAGAAAAACAATGCTGCTTCCTGCTTGAGTTATAATAAATAATATGGTTGACGGAAGAATCACCTGCACTAACTTGTATGTAAGAAATATTAAGATTGGCACCGAATATTCGAGAGACAGTAATTATAGAGAATTGACGAAGGACGAAATACTAGTCGTCCTAGGTTTGCTGTATATAATAGGTACATTGCACTGTGTTTAATATTGTTATTATGGATATATAAATTTGTGTAATATTTATCGTAATACATTTTAATGGTTTTATTTTCATACGTTCTATATATTCAGTTTGATTTTTCACTTTCAAAAATTTAGTGCTAAATGAAGACTGGTAGCAAAATTGCACCGCTCTGCTGCTGGTGTGACACTAATTGGCGCTACACATCTAATGTTTCCCTAGTAAAGTCTTTGTTTTTTCTAATGTGACTTGCAGTTGTTGTGCAAAGACCATTTTTTGGCGTTTGATAATTTAATGTCATGGTGTATTTCCAAGCAAGAATCGCTAAGGTTATGGAAAAGCAATTTTTAAAACATTCGTGTATGTAAGAGGAATTAAACCAGGTGGCCTTATTTTCCCTCAGAACAGCAGAAAATAACAAAGCGCTGAAACAGGAGAATCAATGCCCAGTTAGAAGCTGATATGCTATAACAACGAAGTCTTCATTTAAAAAATGCTTCATATAAAAGTGCATATTCAACAGTCAATTGTTACTAAGCGTTACTAAGCAAACATAGTTCAGAGCATTACCACCCTTCAAGTTATTGAAATTTGACTTTATATGAAGAAGACCTTGTTCATCGTACTATTTTGCTACCACTACGTGAAAATCTCAGAGCGTCACAGACGTCATGGGCTAACATAACCAATGTAAATATTTAGCCAGTTTCCTCTCGGTACTGAAGCCAAGAGTTCCGATATGTCGCAGACATCACCTGTCAGAGTTTGCTTGCCATTTAATTCTAAATATAATGCCTCATGTAATCGCCACCTCTTTTTATCTCTTGGTATAGTTACCTCCATTTTCATATAATAGCACCATGAAAACCCCTATATGAAATTTAATTGCTGGAATATCCCCTGTCATTCCTTGGTCTTCGAAAACAGTATTTAATACTTCTGTATTTTATTTTACTGGATAGATCCGTTCGCTATTAGAAATTCTCTTAAAAACCGCGTGAAAATACATAAGAATATAAACAAATCTGAGCTCAAGCACAGGAGGCCTCTCTGGTATCAAAATTACAGATAATAATATTGTGCATATTGTCTTTTAATTCGGAATCACTTCCTGAAGAAAGCAGAAGTCCTGCGGGACACGGCTCTTGATCCGGGGAACCACATAAGATCTTCGTCCCAAGGAGATATATACTGCGCCAGGTACTGAGTGAAAATGCGTGAGCCTGAGAACGAATGTGTGCAGAAATGGTACTAATTCTAGGTTCATGATGCATATTGGTGTTTCTGACATACATTATTTTTACATTATTTATATATGAGTATAAACCTTAAAACATTATTTTCAAAGAACTGCAGACGATTAATTGTGCTTGCAGCTGCACCTCTCCTAACTACACTAGCATGTGTGAGTAAAGGACGAAGTAAGGGCTTGTACAGAAGAGAACCATATGGTATTTGTAAAGAAGATTTGCGGTTGAGAATAGAATACAATTTGCGTACTCTGGAGTACGCGAGATTTAATTTTAAATTAATGTGAGAGTTTCAGTTCAGTCGATCAAAATTTAGGCCAAGATATTTAATAGTGCCATCAGCACGTTTCCAGGATGTGGGAATTGTTGGTAAAGCAATAGGAGGGGAAGAATGAGACGAAGTAATGTAAAAATTATGGTTTCGAATTTCTTGTGGTTCAAAGAAATCCCCCAGTTGTCAATCCATGGTACTAGAATATTAAAGAGACGTCTGTAATCTGTGAGCAGAAATATCTAGTTCGTAGTGGGTGGGATAAAATAAAGCAGTTATGTCATAGTTGAAGACGTTGAACAGCACGAGCGCTAAAATGGAATATTGAGGCACCCCAGATATGACTGGCTGCACAGAAGATAGATTAGGATCTATCCGTACTTGAAAGTTACGGCGTCAGAGAAAGCCATCAATGACATAATAGAGATAATCCGGCAATCCAATGCTTCGAAGTTTGTAGAGCAGACCGGCTTGTCACACTCGATCAAAAGCTTGCTTAAAGCCCAGAAATGCTACAACCGTCTGTTTGTGAAGCTCAAAACCGCAAGCAATTGCCTCAGAATTACAGAAGCTGAAGAGTTGTGAAGTGTTGTCTGTGAAAATCAAATTGTTGTGGTGAGATCACTGCGTTGTCTGCTAGAAATATGCTTAAATTTTTATGGATGCCTTTTTCCTTTTCGGAACGTGTGGGCAATAGACCAATAGGACGATAACTAGAGACTGAGGAAGGCGGTACTCCAGGTATAGGTAGAACGATAGCCACAGCATGTTTCCATGATAGCGATGGAATATCCGAGCGAAAAGCAACATTAAATATGAAGGTCTAGGAGGCCACAGCCTTAACGGTAAGGTGTTTAAAGGCAAATTTGGAATAAGATCGTGTCCTGGAGCTTTTCGGTGGGTATCTTATGAAGAAGTCAATGAAGTTCTCGGGCCGAAGTACAGTTGAACTGCTCTGGATCCGAAGAGTAGGTATCAATCATATTTTCAATATCCTGACTGAACACGGCATTCCTACTGCGATGGGGCGTAAATGTTGTTTGAAAAATTACAGCCAATAGCTCACATTTTGCACCTTCATATTCATGCACATGATCCCGGTATTTTAAGAGTGGCAGAACGTTTCGTCTCCTCCCATAGAGAGAAATCTTCTGGCCAAAGCTTGAACAAGTAGTATTGATATGTAGCATGTCTAACGATATACATATAGAGCTCACCGGGGTTTGTCGAATTGATTGATTTAATCTTTTTCTCTGTTAGATTATCTTGGTAGGTAATTATATCATAGATTACCTTGGTCGCTACTATGAGACCTATGAGATTGTCATTCGCATTGCACACTGGCTTTCAACAGTGATATTATGCTGGAGGGAATCGTTTTATGATGCAGAGTAGGCGCGTGAAAACGCGGTGTATCACTAGGATTATTCACGAGGCACATACAGGGTTTGTGAAATACCGTGTTGCTGCATCAGTACCAAGAGAGTTATGTAGGCGATATGCAGCCTGCAACTCAAGTTCCAACTGTTTCTGGGAACATTCCCAATTCACCGTTCCTTGGATAAGGCGAGGAGGATACGAAGCGCATGGCACTTTACAATGTAACACAGAGATGATCAGATCCAACTCTGCAGCAGTGTGCATGCGTAAGGTGACTAATATTTCCTCAAACGTGCCACATCTAAGATGTGCGGTAAAGCATCAGGATCGTAAGAGCAGAAGGTAGGGTCTGTTGGAGCTAGAATGAGCATACCGTTGCGGTCGTGCGCACAGAAAAGACATCTTCCAGCGGTAGTGGTTACACGACATCCCATTGCTCGTGCTTGCTGTTTAAATTACCTAACAAGATAACAGGAGAAATAACAGAAAAGAGAAGCTGCAGATCTTGTTCCTCTGACTGAGCTGAGGGTGGTTGATAAGCCGCAATGATAAGGCAACTCCGGGGAATTTTGTTGTTGAAGCTTGATCGCACACGCCTCCAAGCTGGTCAATTGAGGCAAAGATATACAATGCGCTAACTTGTGTATCACAGCAACGTCTACGCCTCCAAAAGCAGTTAGATCGTCGAGGTCAAGTGTATAAATATGATAACCAGGGAGAGTGAATTTTTCAGAAGGAAGAAAATGTGTTTCAGTGATACAGGCAATAACTATATGGTGTCGAAATAAGAATTCCCGAAAAGAGCTCGCCTAGATTTTAAGCCGTTGGCATTCCAGTTTATAGAAATAAGTTCAGAGAACGAATGGCGAACGGAACTACTCATTTCGAAACAGCCCATGGAATAATGAAATTAGAAAGGATTTTATATGAGAGCTTAATGGCTGGAAGGCCCTGAGCAACATAGGTTGAAGGTCTAAAGTGAGAAGCATTGGAAGGGACTTTTTCTAGGCATCTGAACTGCTGTGAGAACATAGAGGTATGTTCTTAGAAGGGCTTACAGGAGGCGGAGTATTTACACCGGCTGTGTTTGGCAAATTAGGAAAACTCTGCACATCTAACGACGGTGGTGTTGAAGAAGGCACATTAAGGCGCTAGGAATTAGACCGCAGTCGTGAAGGTGCACTAGTAGCCTTAGTGTGAAGATTTAAGACAGCATGGATTCCGTATCAATTCACGCACTAAGCTAATTGCTGTTTAGGTTTATTGCAAACACTATAGTGATGTATTTCCAAACATTTTGCATACCGTGGATTAAGACGGCGGAGTTTACCATACCGTTCGCACTCAGTGCATTGGGGTACATCCAAGGATCTGTGGCGATATTTAACGGAGAGTAACGCATTTTGTATATGCCAAAGTTTAAAGATTTCTTTAGCTTGTTCTAAATTCTCCGGTTCAACTGTACACAAGGCATAGGTTGATTGTCTTTATAGAACAGTCCAACAACTTTAACTAGCAGCTTTTGAGAGAGAATTTCTGAAGAGATTTTTTCATCGGAAATAGAATATAGAACATTCCTACTTCCAACTTTCTGGAATTGGGATCGCGAAATGTGTGATACTATAATTGAGACTCGCCAAAACAGACAGTAGCAGCGCAAAAAGCTGAACTAGCGGTGACTGAGGTTTCCCTTCTGCTGAGTAGTAAATTCACTGGTCGTTATTCGACGTAGATCGGTAATGATTGCTTGATAGTTATTAGTCTCGTGCAAATCAATTTAGTGAACATGCATTGTTTCCAAAGTTTGGGTTTGAGATGTCGCACGGTAGAATCCTCCATTTGTTCTAATAGGGAATATTTGTTTTCGCTACATACCTTTGGTTAGCTCGTGAAGCAGGCACTGTATACTTCTTTTTTGGGAGGTTGAAATCTTCGTCTAGTGGACGCTTGGAGGTTAGTGTAGTTGGCTGTGAAACAGGTCTTGATTATGAAGATTGCGAAATAGGATTAGTGTCACTATTAGACATCGCTGGCAACACAACAAAACAACGGTACTACACACAAAGAATCATAGGAAGAACTGAATTCTATGTTTTGCAAACAAAATCATTGCAACGTAATGCAAAGCTTAGGAAGCAACTTAATTTAATGGGATTCACGGAAATTCTGCTTTGTAAAACCAACAGAAGTTGAAAACAACTACTCTCTCTGAACTAGCATATACGAACATAACTCAATGTAATTAGCTCGCAAAAACTTCAAGTACAATGATTTTTTAACATCACAACAGTCCGGTGCACTGTTGATGTACTCGGCAGGAAACTAGTACACAGAACGCCGTCTCCTTTCGCAGTCGGAAGACAACTTCCGTATTTTGATACACTCGCCGATAGTGTACGTGTTTATCTCAATGTAAAACAGTACGTCATTTAAACCCCTCTAATAGTTTTCCAATTTTCGCATAGGATGTATTATACGAAATGGATGAAAAAAGAGGCGAAATACTTATTGTCTATATATAACGTTGCATCATCAAGCCGTTTATTCCGTTATTCCGTGTTCAGATGTGATTTCAATTCTTTCGACCAACAGGCTCGTAATGCGCTACATATTTTTCTGCCAACTCAATTTTTATCCTTTTGGGATTTTATGCCAGTTCCATAAAAAGAAAACCGTGGCAGATGCCACCTTATATTTACTGTAATATACGGTGATTCAAGAAAGTAAATTTCCTGTTTAATGCATTAGGTGAATTTTTGGCCTTTTTAAGACACTGTTAGTAATGAGAATCTTATCTTTACATGGAAAGCTCTAATTTTAAATATACCTATCCTTTTTTTAATTTGTAACGAATTGAAGCAAAAATAAAATATTCTACCAATGAATATTTGCCTATTTTGCTTAAAGTAGCAGCGAAATCTAAAATGAACGCCTGATCTTTATAATCAACGCCAACAGTGTTCTTTTGATGTGATTTAAGGAATACTACACAATAAAGAAAATGTCAATTAGGGATCACTTCGCACATACAGACCATCGACTCGGATAAACGATGTCGTTAAGGCACGTTCATGTGAAGAGCAGGTCAATGGCGGGTTTAAATCACGCTAGGACTATCCTCCCTGACTGTAGTTTTCTCCAGGTTTATCCCAGTCCTCATAAGTGAGAATGCGGATAGACATACAGGGTCCGTCACTAGCAATATGTATATTTCTATAAACCACACTGTGAATAAATTGTGTTAGGTCATTGGTACCAAAGCTCTGCAAGAAGTACTTCAATACTGC
The DNA here is from genome assembly GCA_030765065.1 of Deroplatys truncata. Taxonomy (NCBI): domain Eukaryota; kingdom Metazoa; phylum Arthropoda; class Insecta; order Mantodea; family Mantidae; genus Deroplatys; species Deroplatys truncata. The sequence continues at coordinate 181,278,900 of CM060977.1, forward strand.
GTAGAGTGGAAACTCTGTCTTTTTTCGATATATTCATGCTTCATGGGATCCGCAAGGTGTGCGTTTTTTGTTTCTTTTTCGCGAAAATCTCCAGAGCTAAACTCAAGACTATTCTGCCTGCTTCTGAATTACATATCTTTAAAGCCCATTCTTACTGCTTACAGAAACACAGAATGTGTACACTGATGACACCTGAAATAAAATGATAATTTCAAAAGGAGATTTGGGAAGGTAGCTTTCCATCTCAAGTTTAGGGAACCTCCTGACATTTCCCAGTTATGAGAACTCAGGTAAACCTTTCAAAATCCTTAGTCAGGGAGGACATCCTGGCGGAATTGAAAGTGCGGACCTCCCGTTCACGACTCCGTGACTTAACGACGTCAACCACTCGTGTAGGTGCGTTTCTGAATCAATACAATCAGTTGAGTGCTTGTCCGTCGTCACGATGTAATCGCTATGCTTGTTCACTCGTTTCACCAGTTTGCATCACGTTGTCTCTAAATACTTATTTCGTATAAATCAAGCTTATCAGTTGCAATCTTATACGCCAATGGCTTAGTGCACACATGTATGAAGTACACATTTCTTAGTTTTGAGAAAACCTCATTTTAAGTTTCAAAACTGTATATCCAACAATAAAACATTATTTTAGAAATAAAATATCACAATGCAATCTTAAATTCATTGTTGTTTATATTCTGTCAAGAACACTGACATATAGGTAGTTGTGTATAGGATACAATAATGTCTTAAAATTATGGTTGTGCGAGCTTTAACCCATTTGTTTAGGAACTAGGTGCATTTATCACATCTGTGCATTAGGAAAATAGTGTGAAAATCTGAACCAGTATTTAAAAATGCTGTATACATTTTTTTTCACGCATATTAGTTTACATTTCTTCATCTTCCTGTTTTGAAACCTCTGTAAATTGTTTGGCTGGGATTTTTTCAATAAAATGTCTGCATTCTTCAGGGATCACCCTGCTTTGTAACAAAGCTAAGGGGTCATTCTTCTTCTTTTTACTTATCGGCAGCACTACAATTTTGCTGTATGCAGATTTGAAAGAAACATACGCCCAAACCTGTAGTTTTTTCTCCTGCATTCTTGTCTTTTTTCTGGGCATACCTATACATATATCGTAAAATAAATCTTCTGAGAAGTCATATTTGAACTGAATAAGAGTGGGTTTGCTCTTCTGCAACCTGATCCTTTTCATCTTCAGCCAGTTAAACCTTTCACCATTAATTGTGGCAGTGACGTTGTTTATTGCTTTCCCCAACAATTCCTTGAGATCATAGAAGACTTCATAATGTATTACTATAACTTGATATGGGGAAGGATTAATTCTGGCTGCTGAGACCAAAAGTGTCGATTTGCTAGTACTATAGACTTTCATGTGCTTCCTTTCCACTCGATTGTGGCATGATAGAATCAGCTTCCAAATACAAATGTTCCTGGTTCAATAAATTTTATGCCAATTATCTCCAGTTTTCCTTTTATTTGCAGCATATAACATTCCAGTAGTGATAAATTGATTCCTGTTCTGTCTACCACAGGTATCAGTGAAGTAACCTGAAGACGTGCTTTCGGAGGCAACTTCTAATTTCTGTACTACCTCTCCTGCCATTGCACTCGTCCCATACGCAGCAGAAACTTTCATTTCTGCTCGCAACCATTATAGCGAAATTGTAAACATTGAGATATTTTTGTAATGAATATCACAGTTTCCTTCTCGAGGAACACCTAAAATTGCTTGAAGATCGAAAATAATGGATTTGAAGCTAATGCCTCCACCACCAATAGCTGTTTTCTTAACCTGTGCTTTCATTTGCTTTGACTGAGCTTATTTTGTCTTGTGGTTAGCCCACCCTTTTTGTAAGTGAACTTTATCCTTAGCGGCTTGATAAGCGTTATATCCAGTGCATTGATTCTTCTTTGGGATGTAAAAAGGGCATTGCTGAATTATATGAATTTAAAATATTCGGCATGATACTCTTTACCTTAAAGTATTGCTCCTTGTATAGGCGATGCATTAGTGTTAAATTCAAATCAGGTCACAAGTACAGTTCTTTGAGTCTTCACGGCAATAATGGAACTCTAAACGAGGAATTTAATCAAGATGAGTTTTTACGTGATACTTCTGTTCTTTGTAGTTGCGCCGACTGTGTCTGTGATCTGACATCGCATCCACTGTAGTCCAGTGTCACTTGTTTTCTTCATACAAAGTTCAATTACCCTATGGCTTATGGACAAAGTGGAAGGTTCAACCACATAGGTTTCCTGTCATTATCTGAATGTCCTAAATAAAATTAGTAGGATGTCATCCTTTATTTTTGTGCAAAACGTTTTCTGCGACAAACAGGTTGGTTTATAATGAATGATCTGAGGTAAATGTTTTGTTGTACATCATCTGCCTGAGTCTCAAAATTTTCACCATTGAGCGTTTCCAATCACACCTATTTCTTTCCTGCTCCTTTTCCTAAGTTGCTTTATGAAACTATTTTGCTCATTGTTATTTTCTTTATCTGATTTTATAAAAGCAAAATAAAAAATAAACCTATAGACCTACATTATTTTTAGTCATTGAAAAGAAAGAAAACTTTGAATTAATGGATAATTGAGGTTGAGCATTATGATCATTAAAGTCACCATCTACAGTGAATGATTCGAAACTTGATGTATTCAGAGCGTACACCTCACTGGAACCTGCACTGAAATCTGAGATTGAAGTATATTTCCCTTCAGATATTTGCTGAGGTGTTAGCTATGCTTAGGAACCAGAATGATGGTTACTTATTTAATTATTAATACTCATTAATAAATTTAAACTGATATTTATTTTAAACCGTATGAAGCTTTCAGACATTAAAGGCTAATATAGCTGATAGTACATTAAAGAAATTAGATATTATCCCAGATTAGAACTGTCTGGGTGACGAAATTTGTCGGTATTGGCTTTCTGTATTCAAGTTTGATTCAGTATTCCTTTATGCTTAAATGAGCTGGTATCATAATACTATATTTATGGTATATTTGGGTATTACTTTTCAACAAACTAGCGATGTTGATATTATAACCTCGCAGTTGAGCATAGTTAACGATTATTTTTAACAACATCGTTGTTTTCGTGAATGTAATAAAAGTATAAAGGAAAACCTTATGCGGAGTCAAGCAATCCCCAAGTTTTAAATTTTACATCATGTATCAGTTTTAAAACATGTAAACTCAAATGTTATAGACTTACATTGCGCAGTAGCAGATGCTTCATTATTAGCTACCGCATTTAAACTAGCTTTTTATCTTGCGAACTCATTTTATCCTCTGCAAATGAAACGAATGAGCTTAACACACAGCTGAGAGGGGCTATCTAGCCATCAAACCAACAATCAGCATGTGTTGCTAACATAGAGCACACGTGTTCAAAGAGTATGCATTGCTAAAAGCTTAAAAACACAAACGTTGTAACTAGCACTTTACGCATTTGGCCCGCTGACTCTTAAGTGCACAAAAATGGTAAATGCATCTATCACATTTGTGCATAGAAAGCGTAGGAAAATACATGGTTATCACTTATCACATCTGTGCCCAGGAAAGTAATACACTAAGTGTTTACAATTTTAAACTTAACTCATTTTACCCCAAGAATGTACTTAACACATGTATGCACTCAGCCATCGATGTCATATCCTTAAATAAATCAGTGAAAGACACACGTTACTCCTCCCGTCATGTAGCTGGTCTCTTTCCAGAGACTTCAACGATTCTTTAACTTCACTTCGTAGCTGTTCCATCTGGTAATCGCCATACTTCCTCTGACCTCTCCTTGGCAAATAGCACAGCCATTAGTGTCGGCTGTAATCTGTGTCTGGTAGACAGACTAGAATATTGAGCATCTCACACAGGTAGGTGTGAAGGTTTCAGTAATTAAGGTTACAGCCGGCCCAACAATTACTATTGAAGAGCAAATTAAGGATGGCAGATGTTGCAGAAATTCAATCGCTGAGTGGTGAAATTTACAAGTTCAACGGGATATGGATGCCTCTTAACAGATATTTCAACAAATAAAGCTTCCGTTATTGGTCTCACAGGAACTCGCAATTCTTTCGTGAAAAACTTCAATGAATTTGTCTGGTATGGTCTTCAAGAAACAAACTTGCCCTTAGAGTTTCATTAGTGGTGACATGTACAACCGAGATCCATAAATGTTCCTATTGTAAACATACAAGTTATTTTGAAGGTACAATTTACATGCTCACATGGTGACCTTGAATTTTAATTATTAATGCATATCCATAGTTTAGGGATGAAAGAAAACAGCTTTAGAAAACATTTTGCATATTTCCTTATAGTTCCCGTATTATTGCATTAATTTCCTTAAGATTTTTGTTTGAATGTATGGAAAATAACAGTCCAAAGATTACGCTACCCGAGATAACGACAAAGGAGTAGCATGCCTGAAATTCAGCTTTGCTGTTTACGATGTGCTTGACCTACAATGGATTCATGACCATTGCCGAAGTAACAACCGCTCTCAAAACTTTACAAAAAAGCACGCTTAGCTGTGTTGTCCACACAATAAAAAGTAATGCCGAAAGATTTCAACCAAACTTCTCGTAAATGTTTCATAGCTATTCTTCGTTCTCCCTCTCCGTTTCTCAACTTTTGCTTCTCGGGTATGGGAAGAAGGAAACAAATAGGAAGCAGGGCAACTGGATCGAAACATCTTCACGCGGACCTCTTAGGTGAAGTACTCTCGGTGCCGTAGACAGATAAAAATGAGGAGTGCATCGTGTTCCTGATCGAAGAAAAATCTATGTGACAATGAACACAACGCTCTGAGGTCCTTTATTACCTGAAACGTCACCGAAAGGAGATGTCTTTTTTCGAAAAAGGCTCGTGAAAGATATCATAAAACTAACACTACCCTTAGGAATGAGCAGAAACCGGCATAGTAACAAAAATTGTGAACATACCACTCTATTTCTGTACAACATTGAAATTACTGAATTTCTTTTGAAAAAAATATTGTTGACTTAATTGGGTATGTGTTCCAGTGCAAAAATATTCTCATTTCTATACTATTTGGTAAAACAACATCGAAACATCCTATTTCAATGTATTTGAATTTGAATACTGATTTAAACCGTGCTTAACAACAAAAAACAAAAATAAAAAGAAGTTACATTTGGCCCATATTGTACCCTCAATTTCCCGAATACGAGACATAGACGGTCTACCCTGAGCCATCTCGCTCGACGCGTTCATTTTGCACATAAAATAAACTGCAATTCTAAGCATTATCACTGACCTTTCTTTTCTAAGGTGGCCGAGATTATATTTTAAATAAAAAAATATTTTGCAACATATGAAACTCTTTTTCCAAGTTAAGCATTACTTTAATTTTGTATGCACAGTATCTGCGTTAAAATAACCGCAATTGCTCACTGTATTTGTTGGGTTCCATGTAAATACTGGTAAAGGTTCGGTATTTTCTGTTTCACAAACAGAAGAGTTAATAGATAGAAAAATATCGCAGATTGTTCCAAATATTCAAATCCTTTTCGGATATATGAAATCCAAATTCAGAAGCAAGTTCACTTATAATGCATTTGTAGTTGTAAGCCTACATTCGATTAAAAAGCATTTCAGTTTTCAATTACAATCCAAATTCTTATTAAAGAAGGTTATCGACTCTCCTAAAGCATTATCGAAGCAACGTTTTCTGACCGTTCAGACCCAAGATGCTAAGGGAAACGCTAGTTTCCATCTAAGAAACTGCATCCTCTTGAAAAGTAGGAAGGAATAAGTATATTGCCTCCTTACATTCTCCATGCAGCTATTATTTTTACTTATGGAACATATAAAATTTACATAAAAATAAATTTGTAATTATTTTATATATAAATCATATAAAAGTTGTCACGCAGGTTCGGGGTCAGAATAAGCCTGCGTAGTACCTGCTAGACTAAAAGGTAGCATAATGCCAACAGAGTGTGGAAGATAAGTCTATGGCCAGAATTTTTTATTAAACACCACAAAGCTGAATGACAGCATTGTTACATGGCGAGGAGGCATATCCTTAGATTGTGGGTGAGCATGACAGAAACCCAATGTGTAGAGGGAGCTCATAGTTCAGTTAGGCAGTCCATCAAATATCCCGTAACCTTAGAGGCGGGAAGGTGGCAATTTTACCACTAAGCTTTCCCTGCAGAAGGCTGTTACTCGTCGAGGGAGCATTTCATAAACTCATATTCCTCAAAGATGTAAAGAAGGACTGTTAATGGTAATTAATTGTTCTTTCACACAAACTGTGTGTAGGACAAGTTTGGAAAGGTAGAATCATACGACTAAAAAGTTCAATGTCATAGCCGGGATTTGTATTCTTTAGTCACTTGATTCTACCTTTCCAACGGTTAAATCCAATGACGACCCAGGCAATAAAAAAAGTCAAACAAAAATGTATAGCGAAAACATTAAAGCTAGCTATATGACTTATAAGAGGACTAACAAAAAATAGAAACTGAAGGAGAACTTATAAAACTAAAGATAAATATTGTTATTTTGTCTGAAATTAAGAAGAAACTGAGGAGAACAAAGGATTTGAAACAATGTATTTTATTTTATAGTGATATGTCTCAAGACAAACCAGCTTAAGTTTATATATTCCAAGAGGTTATTTGACAATAATAGGCGTATATGCACCTGGAGTAGGAAATAAGGAAGAAACCAAATAGTTTTATAAAGATCTCCAAAAGCTATGGATACCATAGTTAAGGAAGGTTATATTATATTGGCAGGAGACTTAAATACGCGAGTTGGAAGACTACAAATGAAATTTATTATGGGTAATAATGGGAAAGGATAAACAACTGAAAATGGCAATAGTATTATAAATTTTGCAACTAGTAATTCATTAAGGATCATAAATACTTCCTTTGGACATAAATACACAAATTTACATGGATAGGAAGAGCCTTTAAATCAACAATAATTGACTATGTTCTGCTGAATCAGAACAGAAGTACAAGGTACAAAAGTCTGTCGAGGTTCCGATTATTAGTAGATGGTGTTAGTAGATTATTGCTATTATTATCAGATACGTAAAGCCAAGAAAGAAACCTCGAGAAAACGTTAATTATTTAACGTATACATCTTCTTCAAACCACCAGTATATGGAGGCTATTGTCAAAGATTAAAATGTTATTTTAACCACCCAACTTTGCGCTTGAATGTAGAAACAGAAATGAATGATCTGCAAGGAACAATTTATAAAGTAGCAATGGAAGCATGGGGAACGCGCAATAAAAGAAAAATAAGCGTGAAAATATGGAATGAAGAAATTGCAAAATTAATTGAACCAGAATCTAGCCTTTTTGAGTTGGATGAATGCAGAAACGTAGAATAATAAAATTGGATATAAAACATTAACTAGCACAGCAAAAAAACAAAGTAAACAAGTTGCAGAATGAGAGCTTGAAGAAAGGTATACTTAATATAGAGCATAAATCCTATGAAAATTCAAACAGAGCAAACAAATTAATTGTTATTAAAAGATACAGCACAGTTAAACGATTCTTAAACAATACATCAGAGAAGACTGGTTGGAACATTAAAACAACATTATCTTATGGGTCTGAAGAAAAGAATACAATTAATATTAAGAACGATGATTTAATATATAATTAAGTGGACCATTAAACAAGTGAGGAATAATAAATGGAATTAACTGCATCTTAAAACAGAAAGGGGCCAGGAATCGATAAAAGAAATTTTGAGTTACTGAAATACGGTTCACAAGAAATTAAAATAAAATTCTTGAATATCCTAAATATATGTTGAACGACATATTGTGACGTACGCTCATCCCTCTACCCCCCATTGAGCTAAAATAGCGAAGAGGTCACGACATTATCAGACCCCATAAATACAGAAAGAACACTAATTTACTCATTATAAATACAGGCCTTCTGAACACTCCATATAAAATATACGTAAAGATATTAGCAAGGAGACTTAATGCAATATCAAACGTTTTATTAAGAAAAGGACAACATGTGTGCAGGAAAGGCCGATGTTGCTCTGATTGTGTATTCACACTTAAAAAGGTAATTAAGAAGACGTGAGTCTAATCCTCCAGTTCATATTTTGTTCATTAATTACATTAAAGATTTTGATGTGATGAGGAGAAGAAAACTTTAAGAAATCATGATTGAAATCAGATACCTTGGTAAGAATTTTGGCAGTGTTATACAAAGACATATAGTTGTATAAACAAAATATCAGGAAAAACTAAATAGTAAGTCAAGATGTTAGACAGGGATACCCGCTGTCGCTGTATTTATTTAAGGTTCACATTGTTCAGTCATAGGTGAATGGCGATGAGCATTTTAAATCTGGTTGTTTTAATTTCGATACTATTCTATTTCATGACGACCGGTTTACTCTTTCAGATTGTGAAGAAGGCCTGCATACATTACATCAAATAACATGTTAAAATATCCACAGTAAAAACCAAAGCAATGGCTTTAGGAATAAAGTACCCCATGGGAACATAAATACAGCTAAGTGCAGGTATAATTGAGCAGATTAATGTTCAACTCCATATGACGAAAAGCTTAGTTTAGAACAAAATGTATCTAAATTTCAATTTATGTATAGTACTACTTACAGAACCTCGAAAAATAAAACAAGAATAGAGACAATTTTAATATGTTATAAAGTTCTAGCTGTTTCACTTGTGCGAATTTTTTATGATTTATCTTTCACACTTACACCAAGTGAAGACTTCGTGTAGGATATGAATGCTGCCTGGATTTCTTTTGTTTGTGTTGCCACGTGGCGACTCTGTCTTACGCCGAGGTTAGCTACGGGAGTAACTGCCACGCTGTGGGAGTTGTTCCCCAGACCTTCATCTGTTTACTGCCCGCTAAAATATGACCTTAGCGAGTTCTTTCGAGACAAATAATCTTAGGGCAAGTGTCTGTACTTTTGATTTTCTGGTCGTTTCACTTTTCGGTGTATATCTCTTCAAATTACATATGATTTCTCAGGATATTTGGTGTTAATTTGTTATTGTTATTTGGGAGTTTATTTTAAGGGAAATATTCTGAACCTTTAATGTTACTGCTTGACCGCGTAAGGCTGTTGGTAAGCTTGTTAGGTAATGTATGGGCTTCTGTCGTACTTCTGGATTGTGGTTATGGACAATGAGTTAATGGCCGTGTATGCAACTACTCAGTGATGGGCATTTTGAGAATACTTCTTGTGCCATAATATATACAGAGGAACAATTGTGTGTATGTTAAGAAACCATTATGAAACAGCTTATCCCATTACCTTGGATGTTAGAAAAATTATTCAGTGTAATATATTTTTAGATTTAACATTCTAGTATCACAGTGAGCAGTTAAACATATGGTACAGCAAAAGGCTTCAAGAACAATTTATAATCTCAATGATTTAATCAATAATTGCATTCGTTGCTTCTTAAACTGTACAAATACTTACATCGGTTGATCGTTTGATATTTGTTCTAATGCACATTTTCTAAAATTAAACGCCATTATTAACATAAAATACAGAATAAAGAAGCTAAATGCCATTTACTCAGTCACATTCTATGCCAATTGTATATATTGATGTGTGTGCTGCATCTTTAGTTTGTAATCTTTCAATTTTGCCACCATGCAGTCATTATAGCTTCTCATTTTCTTACGGCGAATATTTATTGTCACAGACCTTGGAATTAGAACTAACAATAAACGTAAATAATTCACATTCAATAAGTATATTCAAAATGGCCACCATTCAAGTCCCACATAACCCTTCACGCACACGCTCATGCAGAAAGTCGAGAAGATGACCAACTGAAATTCCACTCTGAATGCTTTGCCAGTTCAATCCAAGTATAGAAGATCATGATGAACATTTGTACCCATGTGTATTTTACATTTTTCAAACGTATCTCTCTCTGCAGATGTTTTACGGTTGAGTATGTGATAGGATAATTTGAAAATCTATAGATTGCACAGAATAACTGCGTTAATTTGAGAAGTTATTTTAGGCATACTTGGACGCATGTCATTTCAATATATTATGTAAAATAGAAAGGGTAATAACTAAGGTCTTCGACAACATTGCAAAGGAATGAGAATACGACTATCCATTTAAAATTAATAAGGAAGAAAAGGATCACCCAATATGATTCACTGAAAGAACATAAGCACAACCACTACAGTATGAAAACGGGATGCAATTGAGAATGTTATAAAGGGATAAAACCATACAGCGGGTAGCCCATTCGCTCCCTGTAGGATGAAACTTTGGAAATTCATTTTAATTCCGTTTTATACTTACGTGACTAATAAAACGTTGAACTGATAAATTTGACACACGTCCTGTGTCCTAACGCTTCTAATGGATGCTTATTAATGTGATTTTATTGAAGTAATATAGAAGATGGAAGTTTTACATTATCATAGGAAATGTGTCCCGCCATTTCAATTTAAAACTTATGATCCGTGAAATGTCTTATCATACCGATAGCATTTGTACTTTTGATAAATAAACACGTTAACTTGTTCATCTCTAAAAGATGTATTCCTTTGCTGAAGTCAATACGGATGTTCAAGATAAAATTATGCAAGCCCGTTTGGCCTACCGTTAATTTTACCTTCTCCATGCTCTGTTGAAGTATACCTCAATTTGAATGTTCAATTCTTATAATTTCGAAAAATTCTCCTAAGTGCGTTGTCATGCAGCACGCACACCTAACACCCGGACAGCAGTACTCGTTAGTAGGGTGCGTTGACAGTTTGCCCGTGGGACTCGGTATGACAAAGAATGACACTGTCAACATGACCTGGGAGCTTTCCATACGGACAACCCGAGTGAAGAAAATCACTGAAGTTTCTCAAATGTCGGCTCATACGCTCTGGCTCATGTTTTTTCAAGGCTATCTATATTCAGGACTGCTCGCACCATGAAGTATTTAATTTTTCCACATTCGCCTTATAATCTGTTGATGAATTAAAACACCGCAGTACAAACCACTTTACATACGGTATTCAACTGCTTCCTTAATTTCGGAAAATGGACTGTAGTGATTTATGCCAAGTTCACAATGCGTTAACGAATGCGCTTAACTATACTTCACCTAGTATCACGTAAATCCTAGGGAAATTCTTGGCCAGATGTTTGGTCAGTAGGAGTTTGACCTCCATATTCTACCACCTGCGACATTCCATAAGATAGCTTGGGAATACATTCATCTTTTCCTCCCCCAAAATGTCAAAGAAGTGATTGCTTCCCAAGCCACAAAGGACGAAAACATCCTAAGTCGTAAATCCATTTAAAACACTAGAATAATACGTAATTTTTGCACGTGGCATCTGAGTTGGAATATCAAACCAACAAAGCAATTCATAGCATTAACCTAAAGCTACCACCATTTATGAACTTTTTGTATATGAATATGCGAAAAAAATAGATTGTTATAAATAAACTTTAACATAGTTACGAAATTCCCAGCGCAACTATTAAGTACTACTAGAGACCTCTTGAAAAGTATTTTCCTGATGCACCTAAAATTTGAAGGTTAGTGAATCGTTATAAATAATCGTGAATTTTTAATTCAATTACCAACTCGTTGCTGACCAACAAATCACTACAGAGCAGAACAACTCTGTACAGTTCTTGTTCCTGACCACACCACAACTTTAACACTGAATATTTGTGAACTTTGACCTGCATCTCATTACTGTAGTGTAACATGTGAGCACAAAGAGTTGTATTCTTGCCTGAGTGTTTTATGAATTTCGTATAATGTGATTTACGAAAGTCAAATAATCGTCACATCAATTGAAATTTCAAATGATATAAGTTATAAAAATATATAAAATGGTGCATGGTTTCAGTGGCTGGATTAAATGTCTCCAAGCAATATGTTCGGCAGCAACCTGCTGCTATTCTTCGTACTGCATAGATAAATAGGGTAACTGTAACAATTACATTTAATTTAAAGGATTTTCTTCCTTAATTTGCTTCTCAATTTAACCAAGTAAAATGGAATACAGATGATATTATAGTTTATGAAACAAAAACCTTAAAATAAACCAAAAAATATTAACTGAAGTTTATTTAAAAGTTAAATAAAAATAAACACTTTAATACGCCACCGATAAACCGATAAAGAATCCGGAACATTGGGAAGAAAAAAAATCCACCGCAATAATAGAAGAGGATGATATATGTGGCTTTTCAGAGAATTCATTATGCTCGTTGTAAATAAGAGACCATTGTAAAACAAGATTAAGCTTAGGCTTATATTTATAAAATATATTCCAATATTTATTTAACAAATCTTTAAGTATTTATATTCTCATTGTGATGAACTTTTAGTCTTATGACTAAATATGCAACACACATAAATGACACTAATAAAAAATCCAGGAATTTAACCAAAACACGTACTTGCTAATAAGAAACAGTGAAAATCTATGGGATGAACCAGAGCTCCATCGACAAACCTGCAGAGTTTGTTCAGGGATATCTTCTGAATATTTTGGATAAAGGACCCACGGTCTCCGGCGGCTCGTTACAGAGTAATTGCATTTCGTTTGGTTTCTTGTCCCAATTATCTTTGTATCTGTATTGCACTGAAAATACTGCAGAACGGTCGACGGTATATGCTGCGTGTCTTGTTTGTAAACAAATTGTTTCCAATCGCTCACAGCACTTGCTGTTGACAACAGTAATGTCCTCTTTAATTCGTCGCCCTCAAGCTTGCATTCACTACTGATCGCTTCTTTCTGTTTCTTCTTCGGCAACATTAGTTGCATATTAACAGCGAGATACAGCAGTATGGATAGGTTTACCGATGAGGAGTTGACCGATATGCACCTCGTGTATGGCTTCACTGAATGCAATGGAAAAGGGGCACAACGACGCTATGTTGAGCTCCTCCGGCTCCGACTGCAACCACATTACAGTGCTTTTGCATCTGTACATACGCGCCTACGAGAAGCTGCATTCCTCCGTGTTAGAATGCAAGACACTCGCCTTGCGAGGTGTCCAAGAACAATAAATAAATAAAATCTGAATATACCATCCGGCACCTTGTTTACTACAGCGGGATATACATTCAAACTTTACATTTATTCTCACAAACACATTTACACTTAGATTACTACATTTTCTTTAGATAAAATAACTACGAACTGCTCAATGTCTATAAATAATAGCATAATAATAAATTTAAAAAATTAATAAAAGAAAGAAAGAAAAATAGAATTTATTAGATTAGAGAAAAGGCGTAAAATAAATTAACTGGGTGGTCCAAGGACACTCATGTGGAAGAGAATGTGTTATAGGGACAATCCTGCCGCTAGTAGTTGACGCATTGCACGAGCTCTGAACACAGGCCAATCAATTGTTGCACCCGTATCATCCACAGAAGGGCAGTCATTGCAGCCAGCGGACTTCCCATTTCGAGTGGAGCTTGCAAATTGGTTCCTACAGCACTGTGCAGAAAACCACAGTTTTCCTGCTTTGCTGTTGTTTACAGACATGGTCAAGTTTACAAGAGAGGTTATGTTCAACAGTAGGGATAGACAATAATGGGATTACGAAAATTAACACCACACAATGGTGAGTCAATCTATCAACAGCAATATGCTGTGCATGTATGGGTGGTATTATCAATGATTTTGTGATTGAACTTTATGTACTTACTAATGTAGTGAATCTTGCTATACAGTTTGGACGACAATGGATAGGTCGCAGCGGTCCTGTTTCATGGTCAGCTTAGCCACTTGTAATAACACCAATGGAATTCTTCTAGGGGTATTTGAAGAGCCTAGCTTTGAGACTCCGTTCTCATATGCACCTGGTTGCTAGGATTATCGCAGCCGCGGAAGCAGTATGCCAAACACCTGGAATGCTTGAGCGTGTAACAAAGTCGATGGTGCACTGCCGTGTGTTCTGACGTGATCATGGTGATAGACATTTTGAACAATATCTGTAAGGGAAAAGTTCTGAATTTATTACATACTGCACTGTACGCTGACAGATCGGATAGAACACACTGTGATAAAAGTGTACGTGTTTCGTCTGCGGGATGTTGCATTACTCTGTGCTGTGTCACACAGTGCAAAGAAAACGTGCCGATGGTTTGGTTACTTTTAGTGTTTTACATTGTTTATGTTGGCGGAATCTCCTCACCATTTGTGTTCCGTGCCTACCTTAGCTGAGCCATCCTCTAATTGGTTTTAGCTGAAATCCGATACGCTAGCATTACCCTATGAAGAAAGTTCAGGCCTAGCTGGGCGATGGAACGGGTGTTGAGTCGATACATGTCACCTAATGGCTGAAACAATGTGCCTTTCAAAGACTGTTCATACTAGCCCCTGAATGGTCCGGATCTTATTGGTTCGGCATTCAAGCCTCTGTAACCGAATGAGGGATGGAAAATGCGACAGAGGCGTGTTAATTATTGGTTGACAACTTAAATTGCGGTTCCTCATATCGACACCTTTTTTGCACTCGACTGTATGTTTTGGTTATTGCATATTATACTGACTTCTTTAGTGTTTTGAAGGTATTTTCACTGAAAAAGGGTGATTGGAATAACAAACCCAATAAATAATAATTACATTACCACTCTGCAACGAGCCGGACACCACAGGTCACTTATACCCAAACACGCAGAAGGTATCCCTGAACTACCTCGGAAGGTTTTCCGGTAGAGTTATAATTCACCTGTATTATAAAAACGAACAGGTGGACGAGTTAAATGTCCACATGTAGCTAAGTTAAAATCGACGTAAAAGAGGCCTACATATACCTCAAACATTTTAAGTAGGACCTCATGATAGATACGTATGATAGATACTTCTTTATATACTTATGTAGGTTTTACATAACATAGGGCACATGTGTCTGGATTTTGTAGTTAGGAGAATTCTCTATACTGGGTTTTACATAACATAGGACGTACGTGTCTGGTTTTTTTAATTAGAAGAATTCCTTATACTGGGTTTTACATAACATAGGGCGTACGTGTCTGGTTTGTTTTTAATTAGGAGAATTCTTTATACTGGGTTTTACATAACATAGGACACACGTGTCTAGTTTTGTAATTAGGAGAATTTTC
Source organism: Deroplatys truncata (assembly GCA_030765065.1). NCBI lineage: Eukaryota > Metazoa > Arthropoda > Insecta > Mantodea > Mantidae > Deroplatys > Deroplatys truncata. The sequence goes on from CM060977.1 coordinate 181,294,052, forward strand.
TATTCTGGGTTTTGCATAACCTAGGAGCTACATGTCTGGTTTATGTAACTATGACAAGGAATTCAGCATATATTTGAGCAATTTGGGCTGGTGAAATTACTCTAAATATTTTCAGAGTGATGTAATTTAATAAAGGAGTAACTTTTCAAACATCACTTCTTGTGTGCATTTACATCTCTCTTTCATGGTGAAGTTACACACCACTATTCGTATACTTGTTGATTACGAGAGTGCTACCCTACATTAGTTAAACCCAAAGACGTTGCCGAAAGTACATATATCTTGAACAATAGTACCAGTTGTGCCTTTCGGGCCAATGACTTCACAGTTTGGTACTATATCACTTCTTCCCAACTGAAATAAACACGTCGCATGTTCACAAGCATCGTAACAGGTGTCTTTGCCAAGTGGAGTGAGTTGTGTGACCTAACTGCTCGTGAAACGAACCCATTGCATAAACAAGAAGACCCCCTGTCGTCGATCAAGTGCCTGACCTCTCCGTAGTTTGAACTTTGTACAACCAGAGTCCATATTTTACTCATTACTAAGGTGTGGACGTACTGAGCGCAATTTGCAATCACTTTGAGCAGCACTTGAGTTAACCGAAGGAAGTGAGTATTTGCAATACTCTCCGAAGCAATGACGAAATTGAATGCATAAGTAAATTATTTCACTAAATACAATTGCACTGATTGATAATTAACTTCAGTAGTTCCTACTAAATATTATTTGTTTTATATTAGTATACATGAGATATTTATAGTTCAATAGATGTCATGTCTGCCCAGTAAATCGGATAGTTGTTGTTTGAACTCCGGCTAGGGAGTTTCTTGGAAAAACACTTTTCCGTAATATTTGCTTATCCCAAAGAGTTAAATGTCGGCTAACGCAGTTCTTTGGAGTACAGGATCCATCTACCATTATAGTTGCAATCATTGTATCTTATTAACAAGGTTAATGAACAAAAAACTTAAATTAAACATTTTATCAACCGAATAACAGAAGCTTAAACGGAAACAATAAATAAGGTTTTTAAACTTTTAATTCTAGATATTCTCTAAGAGGATTACCAAAGTTATGAAATATGAATGTTGCTTACTTAAACAATTCCCCGGGCTTACATACTTGACACGATTAATACTGCCTAATATATGCGTGTTTACCTTTGCACTATGTTGCGGCTCCTTTTATCTCTCTAGTGCAATTGGAACTACGTTTCACTGTGTTTCTATTGATCTGCCACCATATCAGAGCTCACAGACAGAAATTGTTGATGCCGCAATTTTAGTGGTGGTTTAGAAGAGTGTGCAGTTATGTGTTGCTAAACGTTAATGCTACAAGAAGGGTAGTGTGTTGCTTCTAATAAGAAGGTAAATTTACTGCTGAGATCCCAAGGGTCTTAAGATCCTGTCTTGCTATTGCAAAGAATGTACTTTAAAGGGATTTTATCCAGTCTAAACTTTGTAGCATTGTACTTCTATTTAAGATGCTTTGCTATTTTATAAAGTTAAAGTTACACAACTAATCGTCTATTTCACTTATCCTAGAATGCGTTCAATCCCATTCTGCCGTCAGTTCAACAGTGGCATCTTTCACAAAATTCATTAATTACCGTTTTTAGCAACTTGAAAATTATTTGGAATGTTGTATTTCAGTTGATTGAACATTTTCTTGGTAAATTCCATTCACCGCCTGCTTATGATTTCAACAACTGAATGCGAATCAATCAGGTGAAATAATTTTTTTAAATTTGTAGGCTAACTACGTTTTTGGATCAAGACACCTGCTAAAGTTTGTTATAACATCCGCAATATCTACTCCAGCGGTTGGACTAACGATCCTTTAGCTAGTGATAGTAGTAAACTTGTAGCGCCGTTATTTTCAGCCATAAACGCTTTCGTTGTTTGCTGAATCTCAGAGTGAATGGTAAGAAGAAAGTCCGTGCATTTCTGAAGTGCAACAATTTTCTGTAGAATGAGATACACCATCATGGCAACTTACTGTCACGCGAACAATCCCATCGGTAGGTATTTATTTGAAGTTACACACTAGCATACTACAAAAGAACAAATGTATTTTTAAATTCTTAGTTTTAATGGATATTCAAAAATAAAGTCAATCGGGAAATACATAAAAAGTTAATTAAAATTCACCAAAATTGCCTCTAACTGACTCCTTCGCTGAAGGAGCTAAAAAAGGCTACCGGAATAATGAACTTGCCCTGGAGTTGCCCACACTGCTATATGCCCCTCTCATGATGGAAATGGAATCTTGTAACTGCTTACTGTACAAGTCATTTACACAGACCAGGATCAAATAAAGTCTCCTGCAACAGCAGTGATTCTTAAGGGGAATGAGGTGGATTATCTTTTATTGACTTTTTTCCAATAAGTAATTTAAATTATGATGTTTATTAATAATTAAGTTAAAGGTTCCAGAGGTACAAATTAAGTAATGGTATTCGACATTTTGATTGTGAATCTATTGTGCTTCAACATACTTGAATATTTTGAAATAAAATAAAAAAGCTTTATATTTCCTCATTCTGAGCGGCGTAGGTTAATATTTATGTGTCACTAATTTGTTTTTACGAAGAAAATCTATAAGGTTGAAAGCATTGTACTATTCTTATCTTCAGTTTGGAGTTGTCATCAAACTCAATCCACCACACACACAGGGCTTAATTACTCCAAAAGTGTGTTATGCTGGAAATGTTTGATTTATCTGTGATGATAAATTCATTTGCAGGCTATAAAAAGTTAAAGAGCTGGAACCACCGTTGAATAGAATACCATCATGTGATTCTATCCTGGATTGCTTTGCCCAGGTGCGGCTTAGCAGGGATTTGTTAATTACACAAGGATCGACGTAGGGGTGCATGTCGCTCCTGAAATAACATCACCAAAAACAATTACCGCACACCGGGGGATGCTTGGCCAAATTTAATATTTTACACTCGCATCGTTGGGGTACTCCGCTAACAGAATTGCCTCCTTTCGGAATTAGATTAAATTCTCTGGAGAGATTCGTGATGGGTATTTGGTTTATACTTTCGACTTGTCTTCGCTGTTTCTTGTATGCTTTCGGCAAATATCATTAAATTCTCTATGAAATTTGTGCCCAACTGCGAACTGCCAGCGTTATAATATGCCACAAGTCGCTGCAATTAGCAGCATAATTACTTGTCAGTGTTCTGGCTGAATGTCACGGGTTTTAATCCTGTTTGTATAGCGTAATCCGTTTCCAGCTAGTTGCTGGAGTTACATATTCGGTGGTATCTTGCTCCATTTAACAAATGCCTTGGACGTTGCAATTTATTTCCTAAGAAACACTAATTGAAATGTTTTCCATTTTACAGAATGGGCCGAGTTATTCAAGTAGATAAAATGCAAATATCATACAGGCTCGAAGAGCTTCACTAATGTAAATTCAAATAAATAATAAAAACAGCAGCAAATAATTGTATTTGTAGATAATCGTTTCATGGGTGATCACTGGATTAATATCTATGAAGACTTCCAAGCTTTTGAGTTAGGCCTTCTTAGGGCCTTGTACCTTTATAAGTACACGGCTCCTAAAATTCCTGCTTTTTTGGTGGCTTTGGTTTTAGATTTGCAAGAAGATGGCACGGAAAGTTGCGTTAGCCAGATTCATTCACTCCTATATATGAGTTTAGTATGCAGAATGAACTTCATTTTGCAACTGTCATTTATACGTTTCAGCCAAACTTGAAACGTTTGACACCTCTTTTCCAAATCTAAGATCTGTTGCAAATAAATGTGATGTTCTACAAGAATTTTAGGTGTAAATAAACAACAGTGCATGAGTGTATTATGTGGACAGACAGATACCCAGATAGATGTATGTATATATGTATGTGTGTAAGCATGTATGCATGCATGTGTATGTATGTATGTTATGTATGTATGTATGTATGTATGTATGCATATATGTATGTAGGAAAAGATCTATGTAAAGTTGGTCCAGCGTAAGTAGGCCTTTTTTACTTTCTCTACCACGTGCATAGGTAGAGAAGGTATTGCATTCCGTCCAAAAATGTGATATCGAGACCCCATCGTATATATAGATTTTAAGACCCTCTGATTGAAAAGACACTTTTAGAAAAATCCCCGTGTAACACGAAGATTTTGAATGCAATTTCCCGTGACGAGTCTACGCTTTACATTGAAAATTTTAATTATCTCTAGAATTGCTCCAACGATTTTGGTTAGAATGGCGTACGTTTAGGAAATCTGAATTACAAATAAAATTACATCTTGAACTTTCTGCGAATAGGCTGTGAAGACCTCTTCATAAAGAATAATTTTTGTATAATCGTTTAACTATAAGAGATACAGAAAATCTCATATGCAACAATATTTATCTCAGTAAAGATAAAATTTATGTGAAAAACACATTTTTGTGAAATACTTTGCGAAATATTCTTTGTTATAGATTAAAATGTTAAAAAACTTTTTCTCGACCCCTACCTTTAGTAGGTAAGGGAAAGCAATGTATACCACCAAAACACTCGATATCCAAATATCAGCAGGAATACATGTTTTGAGGCCCCCTGAACCCAACAATTTTCAGAAAAATGTCCTTATATGTGTCTGTGAATGTAGAACTCAAAAGGAAAGGACTGAAAAATACCAAACCTGGTATTTAAGTTCAGCATCCTTCAAAAATGAGGTAGGAAAGTTTTCAAGGAAATCCTCACACCATAAACCACGGTTTACATGGAAAATTTTTGTTTTTGCTTTACTTTCTCAAAAATGGCTATTTGGTTAAAACCTCACATATTTAAGATATTCACATGACAAAGAAAATGTGTATATTGTATTTTCATCAAATAGCTTGTAAAGCATTTTTCATTCGGAATGAATTTTGTATTATTTTGTATTACGGGTAATCCGTAAGAAAAACGTACTACAAAGAAAATTTAGACTTTAAAAACACACAATATACTATTTAAAATACTTTTTCCGTGGTATCATCTATTTTTGAGATATCCATTATTATTGGTTTGAATGTTTCCACACTCCTCTTCTTAAGGTGCTGTCACCATTCAGCTGTTTCTCACAAAATGGAGTGTATGGATGTACTGGATCTATGTAGTGATGAATAGGAAAATTCGCGGATCAAGTTGTCCAAACTAGCATTTGCTTAGCCACCGAGGAAAACCGCGGTTAGATTGGTCAACCCCGGGGTTTGAATCCTCGAACTCCCGAATGCACAAAACAGACGTTACTCCCTGAGCCATGCCGTTCGTAAACACTTTATTTAAAAAGGGAATTTTGAATTACAGTTCAACTTAGATCAATTTCAACAGCCAATATTTTAGAAGCTGTCAATTTTGATGAGGTATAGATTTTAATCTAAATTAAGCGTCTAAATAATCCTCTGTAATAATAACAATAATAATCTAGTTTACTAATAAGTTTCTTACTTACAACTTGGCAGATTCGTTTGGCTTCAAGAACACAAATTCTGTAATACGACCTACATAATAGTATGTTTGTGATTAGGACGAATGCATTGTGACGAAGTAAACAAGAGATAAGAATTCAAGGTATATGCTTTTTTAAAAATATGCTAGCAATTTTTAGAATATTATTTAATGTATTTAAAGAAATAAGCTAATAGGAATCTAATACCAAATCGTCTGTGCCAGAAGATTTAACAGCTTATTGTTATTGCTTAAAAGAATTAATATATCTATTGTCGTTTAACTGGAACATTTTCATATTTTATTTTATACTCATTTATTCATCACGTCCTTCTTATAATGTAATTTGCTGCGTTAAAGTAGCTATAAATATGCTGTAATTGCGCGCTCAATTACGGCATAGGGTCGTTATTACTTACGTTTAAGTTTCTTAAAACTCACTCCATTGTAGAGGCAATACGGTTATGCCAATAATCCGACGATAAAGAAAAAGCGCCCTTAGTTTCTGCGTTGGGGAGCATGCACGTAGGATTTTATTTTGCAGTCGTATTTAGTTTATAACTAACGTTTGGTCAAAGTAAATATTCCACAGTGAAGTGAATTCATCCTTAATTGCAATGCGATTAGTAATGCCCTTTATCGTATGTACCACAATAATAATTGTGTGACTCTTGCACTTGGGAGGCAGTTACAACAATTTTCAAGTTTCAATATGAAATTGGAAATTTATCTAACTAATCTTTCGCTTTAGATATACCGACGGAGGGGTGTTTTTCAACGTGGTTTGGTTAAAAAATACCGAAATTGAGTTTTTTGCATAAATTTAAGATTGGATATCCGGTTTATGAGAGTCCATTATCATTTTGCATGTAGCGCGTCTAAAACGGGCGTAAATAGCATTTAAACTGAGTTTAAATACCCAAAATAGATTACGCCACGCCACATTCTTCGTGTAACTGTCTGAAAGTGATGTTTTTCTTGTTTTAATTTAGCGGCCACAGTAGGATTATTCTGTTGCGTTGAAGGGAAATGTGTGCGAGGGCAACACTGATTATCAAGGTCAAATCAGTGTGATTACCACATGGTAAGCTTGTGAGTAAACCTGTTGCGAAGTTTTTGTTGCCATAATAAAGTGAAATAAATTGTATAAAAAGCGATCTGGAGGCCCAGAAATTGGTAAACGGAAGTCTATGGAAGGTTTAAATACTATGAGTATAAATAATAACAGTTTAAATAGTAATACAATATCTTGATATGAAGCTAAAAGTATGATTAGCAAATAATTTAGTGTTTACCATCAATGTTTATGGTGCCTATAATAATGTTTCACCTCAAAATGTACTAAGAATGGGTGTGACATAAACACAAGGTTAGTAGATGTACACGGAAGTGGCAAGCTGCATGGACACATTCTCTTGTGTAATGAAATTGCCTGAACCAATCTGTAGATTTGCATCTTATTATAAGATTTGAAACAGTGCTGTTAGAGAATTTGCTGAGCTCTCAATGACAATTGAAAGGATGACTCCAAAGACCTAGTTATTGCTCTTGATGTGAGCTGGCACACCACACATAAATGGTGTGGTCTCAGCAACAAGTGTGGCAACAGAAAAATTATCCATATTTAGTGTTGTCAAGTACAGTCAGGGATATATTGCAAACAAGAACTTAAATGTCGCAACGTAAGTGGAAATATAAAGCAAATTATGGAGTGGTTAGTGCTGGCATGGAGTTTGATCCTCTGAAGCGAGAATGCTTGAACCTTCTGTAAATAAGTGTATAGTGTTAGGTGCACGTACTATTTAGAGCATGAGAACAGAAATCACATAAAGCTGTAGTGGAAAAGAAAACCATGTGGTGATATGCAAATTGAAAAATTTCAATGTGTAGGACACGTGTAAAAACGAATAGGAACCCCATTAAGAAAACTGAATAAGGATCTCAGGGGCCAAAACCTAGGTGATATTAACTTCCTGTTTGGGAAGGGTAGATTGGCTGAGAAGGAAATAGACAATTTACAGCTCTATTATGGCATGACTATTAGGAGAAATGCTAATAAAGTGGAGAAGATGACATTCTTTCATAAGCTGTCAAATGAGAAGCCACAGCATGCACTATGTCCACAAATTGCGGATTTAATGAAGCAATATACTATGAGTATAAACGTTTACTGCCCTGTTATGTACATGAAGCAATAAAACCCACATTTAGGATCTTAGCTGACCACTGTCGTTGAGTAAATGCTTGCTTACCAAAACTCAAAATCCCATGAGTCATTCGATACTCTAGTGTGGACTAGTGTTCCCAAAACTGTCTATGTGGGATATGATACTTAGGCAGTTTTGGGAACACTGTCCACAAGTCTATGTGGGATATGACACTTTAAAAGTAGGTTTTTGAGGTACTGTGCTGGCATTTAAGGAGAAAAAATACAGGTCGTGTGAAATCGTGTGGTGGCAATGTGAATAGAATCCTGGATACGATGGCGATTTGAAACTTCCAAGATACTGACAAACTAAGACCAACAAAGACCAAAGTGAACAAAACACTACATGAAAGGTGTCTAGGGTTTTTCAGACGAACCACAAGAAAAACGGGGAGATTGAGAATGATGATCCTGAACTAGGATATGGTTCTGGATTATATTAAACGTATTCCTTCGCATTTTCGTATTTTCTGCTAAGTTGGTCTTTATGAGATGTTGATTCCTGTGTCTCAGGAACTATTAAACCTAGAAAAGTTTATTCATTATTCGTAATTTAATGTCTTTTTTTACCATGTCAGTATGTGGTAGCAGTAGATATGATTTCGTTCTATAAAAATGTAGAAAAATGTTTATAAAGGTAACAAGTAGTAATTAATGAATTAACCTTCTACTCAAAACGAGTAAAGAATCAAACTTTTAATTCCAAAGTTATATTGGTCTAGCGATAGAACTTCAAAAGGAAATGGGATTGAAAAATTGGGATTTGGTAAAATTAACATTTGGAGGATATAGCTTACAACCCTATCCCGTTTAAATTCGCGCGCGCGTACTCGTTTTATATTCGGGGGGCTGGAAACCTTTTTGGGGTGAAATAATAATACCCATATTGAATGGAATGTAATATGACTTACATTCGGCTAGGCGAAAGTAAAGGCATTGCTAATCCAAAAATTCGAATTATTACAATCGCATGCTTCTTTCTACCATCTATCGTTTATTAGTGGCTATACAGACTATTCTTACTAAATTTGACTTTTCTGTCTGCTTCATTTTAATCGACATATACCTTTGCATAAATAGCTAAGTTACGCATTTCGTTATGGATACAATGGGAACAGCGATAGTCAAATGTTTAACAAGTGGACGCTATATGCTATCCATAAAGTTACACACAATTTCCATGCAGTTGCGAGAAACTGAAAATCCAGAGGACGAAAGAATCACAAATTATTGAAAACGTTTAACCATTAATAATGGATATCTCGGAAATGGCTTCTGCCTAAAACAGGTTATTTTTGAGAAATTGTATGTTTTAAAGACATCTTAATTTTTGGTATAATACGTTGTCAACTATAAATTAAAAATAAATTTTACGTTTTAAACTATGGACGCTCTTAAACTGCTATGGTTCTTAGCATTCGATCCTACGTTTATCAGTTAAACAAGATCCTACAAAATTCCTTCCGAACGAAGAAGGCTTTACAGGGCATTTTAGAAAATTCAAGATATAAATTTTATTTTCATCTAAACCTGTTTATTATATGGTACTTCAATCACAATCATTATAGCCGTTTGTTTGGAAAATTCAAAAATTGAAAAATGTTCTGTGTAAAGTGTAGTTTGGGGTTGGGAGGATTTTCTTGCAAATGTTCGTGTCGCATCTTTGGAAGGTAATGAACAAGTTTGGCATTCATCCAAGATTTGGTTTTTGAGTATGCTAGTTATAGATACATATAAGGCTTTTTTCGAAAGAATTTCAAGTTTAGGTGGCCTCATAACACGTATTTCCGGTGAATTCTCTGTATGGAATGTTTGGGTGGAATGCAATATCTTCTTTGCCTACAACGTACGTGGTAGAAAAAGTGAATCTGTATAGGACCGTCTCAGTAACTTGCCAGGCCTACAATGCAGGACAAGCCAGTACAACTTTGACTTGAGCTTCAATCAATTACGATCATCTATCCCTGCGGAAATGAAATTTGATGCTCAACTGTTTGTGTCTTGAGGTATTTGATTTTGGGTTGCTAACAGTTAGTATTAGTCACGCTTCAAGTGAAGGTGAAGGAATTTCGGTTTCCATTAAATCAGATATACAAATACATTAAATTGATTTCACTTATCATTAAATACTAATAAGCCAACTTTATTTCATTAGCATACAGTTAATTCAAAAGTAATAATGCTTTTAGAAACCTCAAGTATGACAGCTTCCAAACTGGTACGTGATGCAGTTCGCTATACAGGCGTCAGCAAGTTTCAGAAATGAATTGCGGGCTGCCAAACATGATGATGCATGAAGGACATTATTTAGTCTAAGACTTCCGCCGCTGGACACCAGCATTTCCGTACACATAGCTTTCTTCATACTGTATGCCAAAACAGCTTTTTAAAATAGTAATGTTATAAATAACTCCAACTTTAAAAACTTTTTATGTATACAGCATAATCACATTATGCTTAATTTCCTTCTGTCAACATTTCGAAGTGTCTGAAATTATGAGAATTGAGGAGGCTCCGAGATGTAACAATTTTGTCTCTCTACATCACAGTATTAGCTGAAGTTTGTGCAATTGCACGTGCTTCTCTGGGCACACAGCTTCATTCAGGTAGTCATTGGTGCTATGCATTATACGAAGTTACAATTGTAAGCTCCTCGAAAACACACTTCTTTTAAAAATTACACTTTTATAAATTGTAACAATATTGTAATAAAAAATTTTAAAACCAACATAACTACAGACTGTAAGCAAATCCAAACGTAAATTACCTTCCTTTCCTCCTAATCAGTAAAAGGTACCACTGGGGGTGAAACGTTTACAATATGTTATGAAAGCCACATTTTCTTTTGATTTTATATACAGTGATATTTTCGTAATTGGAGATAGTTAAATGACGAATCATAGAAGAGTAGGTAGGTAATGTTTATATTATTTACGGAATTATTCTCTTCAAATAATCTTAGCAAATATATTTGGTGGTTTAAACCTATGTAACTTATTTTTGTGCACCAGGCGCCAAAGTACACTCAACATGCGTGCGAGTATGTGTCTGTCTGTTAGTGTATTTCTGTTTGGCTGTCAGTGGACGCTTCTGGAGGAGTGTTTTTACGTTTTTGTGTGTTTCTGTGTTCATGTGTCGGTACATGTTTGTGTTTATAGACATGTATGTGTATGTGATGGTGCATGCATATGTCTATTTCTGTTAGTGTTTGCTTGTATTTTTGACTGTATGTGACTGTGTTTGAACGAGTGATTTTGTGTTTTCTCAGAGTGTATCTGTGCATGTATGTGTGGCGGCATATGTATGTTTATGCGTGAGTGTACGTGTGTGCAGGCCTGACCGTCTATGTTAATAGATACACAAAACGTAAATACAAAAAACACAGAAATACACAAAAACATAAAAACGTTCGTCAAGAATCGTTCACTAACAACCAAACAGAAAAACACTTACAGAGACAGTCAGACACATACCGGCACGCACGCATCCTCACGTATTAACATACTTTCAAACACAGAAATGCCGCAACACATACATACACACAGAAACACTCTAAGAAAACACAAAAACACTCGTCAAAACACAGTCACATACAGTCAAAACAACAGGCAAACTCTAACGAAAATAGACATATGCATGCACATCCGCGCCTATAAACACAAACATGTACCGACTCATGAACATAGAAACACACTAAAACATAAAAAGTGCTAGAAAAGACACAAATTACTTTGAACGTTATTTTATGACCAGAGACGCAATAAATAATGTACAGCAAACCTTACATCGTAATTTAAGCCGGAACATAATTATAAGTTTAGCACTTTTAATCATATCATTTATTTTGTCTTATAAACTAGAGAGTCGAAGAATGTAAACGGGGGTAAAAATCATGTTGGACAGCTTGAATTTATGTGCCATGAGAGGTTATCTACAAAAACATTTGTTTTAGTGGTCTTTTCTCATTAATTTTTGTATGTTTCAAAATTAAATCTGCTTATGTTGTCTAAAGTCTTATAAATATACAGGAATCTATCCGGAAACCCATAAGAGAAATGTAAAAGTCAGCTGTTATTGAAGCTGTTTTGCTGCTCGGTCCATTGTTGGCTGTTGGCGGCTGAGTTCAGGAAACAGAGTATTCAATACTGCAGTGAATAGCATAAAAGGGGCTAGACAAGCGTGACGATAAAATAAATAATAAAAAAAGAAAGCTATTTGGCGCATTAATACTCGAAATAAATGCACAGGTAACCAATTAATAAATTTCTAACTAAAATGTTTGTGGAATGATATGGAATGGATGTATTCCCAGAGATGCAAACGAGTGAATAAATTTATAAATGTGAGGTCAGGGAAGAAAAGCGGAACAAGCCATGTGTTTTAACACAATTGCACAAAAGGAATCGAATACCTACCTGATAATCCATGTAGTTCCCATATCCCATGTGGTTGCAGGTACAGGAGCATTGTTGTATGTGCTCGCGGATGTCCATTTCTACTTCCCATCCTGGGCCGCGTGCCCCTGCAGGGCTGCCCCCGGGGTTGTTGAGTATCACCGCTGCGCGGCAACACTCTTCCATCTGCATCCCAGCAGAGAGCTCACGTCACAACTCACTCCTAACATCCAAACTAGATATCTGCCGCTAAACACTCACTAAAACACCATTTTACTTCCTTTAAGCAGTAGTTATCAAGTATTCACTAATACACCCGTGCTGTAGTTCAAAAACTTATTGTATGTTTGAGAAAACATTATTTTGTCCTTATTTCCGTCTTCTTTCGCAGCTTTGTACTGCGGTTTACAAACGAAGTACATCCGAAAAAAGTTAGAGAAATGCGAGTTATGCTTTAAAGAAAAGTGTTTTTTGATGTTTACTAGTTTCGTGGTAATATTAAGTAAAAGAGTTCTTTCTGCATGCACACGCGTAACCAATTTCTTCTTGTTCTGTCCACTTCAAGCAAGCAACTTGACGCAGTAAATAAACCAAAACGCTTCCTTCTTATTTTATCAATGTCTCTGGGGTTCAAGTCACATTCCGCGAGGCATTTTGCTTTGTATGGAGCCCGTGATCAAATGCTGTTGCATTGCATTTAAACATTTCAGTTTGCTTTTCATACTTTGTTAACATTGTAAACGTTTTAGCTTTTAAATGAGGTTATAATTTCATAGCAATCCTAAAACTGTTCTAAATATTTTATCAACACTGAAATGTATTAAATTCCTTGCTTCAGCTCTTTTAATTTCTCTGTATCTTCTCTTCCATCTTTGTTTTTACACGACCAGAAAGGTTTGGAAGCGGCGGGAAATCTGTAAAACAAAGAAACAAAGCTATAAATTGTGAATAAATGTTTATAGATGTGATACTTTGCAATTTTCTGAAAGAATGTGTTAACTTATTGTCGTTTTCTAATTCACAAACGTAGTTGAAGCTTTGCCTAAACTTTTTACACGATTCTTTTTTTGGTAAACTAGATTTCACAGAGGTTTTCCAGGTTGTTTTCCAACTATGGATAGGAAATATCAGATGGCTTGCGGCTGATATATTCATTTTAATGCAAATATAAAAAAAACATGGGACTTTAAATTCTAACAAAAAGCTTTATTCTTCACAGGTAACGCTTGTGAAAAAGACAACGAGTTATTGTTCGTTTCCCTTTTTTCTTTCCATTGTTTTTATCCTTTACCATTAGAATTTCAAACTATCTTATATCACATATCAGAATAAATATGTTAATAAAAATAAATTGTGTGCTTTAAAGATTCTACAGTTTTTGAATAGTAAGACTTTTTCTATCTCCCACGGTTTTCCAATTATGTAAAATCATTCAGAATGAAGAGGACTTCAGTGAATATTTCCAGACAATTTCAAGATATAGATTTCATTTCCTATAAAAAATATCGCAAACATATGAAATGCAGATAAAAATCGCTAGAGCCATTATTCATAAAATAAACATTTTCGAAAAATTCTCCACGCAAGACATAGTTTGGGTGGAACTTCTTTTTTTAAATCTTCGTATCACATACTTCGAAGATTCTGAAATTATGTGCCAAGTTTGGAATTTAACTGACCTTTTTAGTTACGCTGTCACATGGACATTTTTATATATTTTTTATTCTTGGAGTCTCAAAAAGTGTATTTCCAGTGAATGTTTTGAGTGGAGTGCTACAAATTCCTCCTCTACTTACTATAGGTGGAGAAAGTAAAAAGACAAGGTATGGCAAAAATTTAACCAATAAGAACGAATATCTCCGAAATGATTGGTGTCACATAAAAGTTATTTGAAGTAAAGTGTATGTTGTAAATAATAATGATGAGTTAGTATTAAGGGCGCTAAACATAAAAGGTCATCAGCGCCCTTACAACGTGTAAAATTTAAAATACAAAAACTAAAATACGGGACAAAAACCGCATGGTCAGAAACACTAAACTACAAGCACACAAATTCTAAAACCATCAAACTAGAATATGGTAAACAAAACTATAAAAGAGTAAAACGACGTGTCAGGAACTGTCAACTCGTAAGGGACAAGAGCGCCATATCTCCGCCGGGAAGAAGAGTACCCATTAAAGCAGACAATATAAAGTCGCAAAACTAAAAGACGCTCAGTGCATCAAATGCGTCTCCAATTTCACTGATAAAACGTAAAAGACATCCTACAGTATGCGCGTCGTCTGCCAAAACGTCGGCTATACCAACAGGCAGAGACACACGAACGCGCACCGGAGCTAAAACTTGACACTCAGCTAAAATGTGACTCACCGTTAAGGTGCCGCATACTGCACATAGAGTGGAGCGGGGTCACTACTAAACAAGTGTCTATGACTAAAAAGGCAATGTCCGATACGAAGTCGTGATAAAATTACCTGCTCCCAACGAGAAGCACGAGAACAAGACAATCGGGAGAGGTTTAACCTCCCGCAACTTATTCCTCATAAGGGCCGCCTACTCACCGCGCCAACGCGAGAGGATAGACCGATGTAAAATTACGTACACATCAGTGGAGGGAACAATAGAAGTAAAACATCTGGACGATAAAATTGCCGATCCGCAGACTCGTTGCCAGAGATGCCCACACGACCCGGAATCTACACAAAGGAGACGCTGGTGCTAGAAACACCGAGCGAGTGGAGGAGATAATGTATGCACTGTACAAGCGGGTGGTGATTGTACAGCGCGTTAATACTCTGCAGGGCGCTCAGAGGGTCTAGGCAAAGAACACAGCGTTGTAAGTCGTGCCGTTGGACGTATATAAGTGACTGAAAAATACTAAAAAGTCCGGTGGTAAAAATTCAACATTACCCCGTTAAATGAAAGGTCGAACAACAATAAAGACACACCCTACTCCAACATCAGTCTTAGATCCATCAGTATATATATAAAATGATATTCCCCGAATTGCGCCTGAACTTCCAAAAACGCTGATCTAAGGACTGAAGAAGGGTTCTCATTCTTCGGCATCGACAGTGACACAAGGTGATAGTCGCCCACCGCGCGCAACCAAGGAGGAAACCGTGTTTCCCCTCTGGGAAGGGCTTGCGCCGGCATAACGTACAAATGCCGAAAAATCTGGCGAAATCGAACCCTAGAGGGAGCCATGCAGAGGAGCTAACTAAATATTGCCGATCAAGCGAATCCTTGAAAAATATCTCGAATGACGGGTGATCAGGCAAGCTTGAGAGTCGACAGGCATAGCTGCACAAAAACATCTCACACCTGAAGGACAGCGGAGGCTCTACAGCTTCAGCATACAGACAGGGTACAGGGCCAGTTCCCCTGTAGCGACTCTTATACCACGATGGTGAATGGGATTCAGGCGACGTAACACAGATGGCCGTGCCGACGAATACACAGTGCACCCGTAATCAAGATTGGATCGGATCAAAGAGCGATAAAAAGCAGAAGGACGGTCCGATCAGCTCCTCAGGATGTGCCACTTAAAACACGAAAAAGATTAAGAGAACGGTCACACTTTTCTCTTAAAAACGAAATGTGCGGAGTCCAGCTCAGCTTTCGATCTAAGATCAACCCGAAATTTTCGCCTCGTCTGCAGATGGAAGACTATCCAGACGAAGATGAAGAGAGGGCGCAGGGAAAGCCTTCCGGCGCCATAAATTCACACAGACGGATTTCTCGGCGGAGAAATCAAAGCCGTTAGTCTTACTCCGGACCTAGAGACGGTCGATACACTTCTGGAGACGGCGTTCGAGCAGAACAGTTCCGCCGTGTAGTGCAATAAACGGCAAAATCTTCAACGAAAATGGACGATGAAATACCAGGTGGAATACAATCAACAATGGGGTTGATAGCAATCGCAAAATGTGGGACACTGAGAACAGAGCCCTGCGGTACACCGTACTCCTGCATAAAACAACTGGATAAAACCGAGCCCACACGTACACGAAACACACGATCCATCAAAAATTCCCGAAGAAATATAGGAAGACGACCGCGTAAATTCCATGCGTGGAGTGTAATTAAAACGATGCCCCTCCAACAAGTGTCATAAGCTTTATCCAGGTCAAAAAACACAACCACTGTTTGACACTTTCTCAGAAATCCAACCATAATATGCGTCGACAACGACAACAGATGATGATGATATGGGGTTTAAGGGCGCTAAACAGCTAAAGTCATCAGCGCCCTTACAATGTATAAAATTTAAAATCCTGAAATTAAAATAAGGTACACAAACACGCTTACTCTAAGCAATAAAAATATCAAAGTCTAAAAACCACCACACTAAAAACATGGTAAATGAAACAATAATACATTAAACTAGTGTCAGAAGTTGTAGAAGTCAGGGGACTAGAGCGCCATATGTTTTAGGGGAGAACAGTCCCCCCATTAAAACTGACAAGATAAAATCACAATACTAAAAGACGCTCAGTGCATTAAATGATTCGACTAAAGCCACTGTCACGGATAAAACGTAAAAGACATTCTACAGTATGCACGTCGTCTGCAAAAACGTTGGATATACCAACAGGCAGACACACTCGAACGCGAAATGGAGCTAAAACCTGACACTCAACATTCGACGCACCGTTAAGGGTGCCGCACACTGATCACAGAGCGGTGCGGGATCACCACTAAGTAAGTATATATGACTAAAAACGCAATATTGGATACAAAGTCGTGTTAAAATTACTTCTTCCCGACGAGAAGCACGAGAAGAGGTGGCCCAAACAACCGGGAGAGTTTCGACCTCCCGCAACTTGTTCCCCCTGAGGGTCGCCCACTCATCGCGCCAACGCGAGAGGATACAGTAACGTAAAAGACATACATTCTCTCAGTGGAGAGAACCATAGAAGTAAAACAGCTGGGCGATAAAATTGCCGATTTATCAGCGGCATCCGCAGACTCGTTGCCAGAGAACCGGAATCCACACAAAGGAGACACTGGTGCCTGAAACACCCAGCGAGTGGAGGAGATCATGTATGCGCTGTACGAGTGGGTGGTAATTGCACAGCGCATTGATGCTCTGAAGGGCATTCAGAGAGTCTGTACAAGGAACACAGTGCGGTAAGTCATGCCGCTGGATGTATAAAAGTGACTGATAAATACTAAAAAGAGAGGGGGCGAAGGAAAAGTCTTCCGGCGCCAGAAACTACACAGAGAGTTTCTCGGCGGAGAAAGTAAAGCCGTTGGACTGACTCCAGACGTAGAGATGGTCGATACAGCCCTGGAGACGGCGTTCGAACAGACAGGTCCGCCGTGAACCGCAATAAATGGCAAAATCGTCAACGAAAAGGGACGATAAAATGCCAGGGTGGCTTACAATCAACAATGGGGTTGATATTAATCGCAAAATGTGTGACACTGAGTACAGATCCCCGCGATACACCGTTCTCTTGAATAAAACAATTCGATAAGACGGAGTCCACACGTACACGAAAGACGCGATCCGACATTAATTCCAGAATAAATATGGGAAGACGACCGCGTTAACTCCGTGCATGGAGTTTACGTAAAATGCCGCACCTCCAAGAAGTGTCATAAGCTTTATCCAGGTAAAAAACACAGTCACTGTTTGACCCTTTTTTAGAAATCCGTTCACAATATGCGTCGACAGAGACACCAGATGGTCGTCGGTAGAGCGATTTCAATGAAATCCGCACTGAGCGTACGCTAGAAGTTTCTGAGCCACAAGCCACCATGTCAACCGTCCGTTGATCATGCGCTCCATCGCCTTGAAAATGCAACTGGTGAGGCAGATAGGCGGCTAGTTGGAAGGTACTTTGCGATCCTTCCCAGGCTTAAGTATAGGGGCAACGGTGGCTTCGCGCCAAATTGAAAGAAAAACGCCGACTTTCCAAATTAGGTTATAGACCTGTAAGAGAAAGAGCTTACTGTCGTCTGAAAGGTGCTTTAACATCAGGACATGAATGCCGTCTGGCCCCGGAGCGGAGTGCCTAGATAAAAGGAGAGCGAGCTCGAGCACCCTCATTGTAAATGTGCATTATAACAC
Source organism: Deroplatys truncata (assembly GCA_030765065.1). Classification (NCBI taxonomy): domain Eukaryota; kingdom Metazoa; phylum Arthropoda; class Insecta; order Mantodea; family Mantidae; genus Deroplatys; species Deroplatys truncata. The sequence goes on from CM060977.1 coordinate 181,312,181, forward strand.
TCCTGATTAGGAGACCGAAAACTATAGGTCACGGAATTCAGCCGGTCTTTGAGAGTCCGAAAGCCGGCGGAATAATGTTCAGAACTGGAAACCGCCTCAAAGGCAGCAGCCAGAGTGCAATTGGCAGCCGGATACACTATGATGGCATTGGGAACTTGAAGGCTTAAAGTGTCACAGTACAATGTGACACTTTACCGTAGAAGCGACGAAGTTTAGCCCAAACAACAGAGGAAGGCTTGAAGCGATTAAAAGACTTTACAAAACGATTCCAAGGTGCCTACTTGCTATCCTGAATAATGCGACGAGTCCTGGCGTGCGATTGCTTAAAAGAAACCAAATTATCCAGTGTAGGGTGTCGCCGAAACACCCTAAGCGCAGCTCTATGGGCACGAAAGACGTCCCGATGGTGCTCTGTGCACCACGCAACAGGAATACGCCGAGGGTGTGAGGACAAACGGGAAATTGTACGTTCGGCAGCAGATAGGATCGTAGACGTAAGGTGCTGCACCATTTGGTTAACGTTACTGACGGGCTGGTCCACAAAAGATACGAGGCTGGATTACAGTTACCTGTTGGCTTTAAGGAATTACCAGATAGGTCCTCTGGAATGCTGGACGTGGTGAGACAGAAGATACACAATGCAGGGATAATGATCGCTGGAGTAGGTGTCAGTGACGACGTTCCACTGCAGACGGCAAGCAAGTTGGAGCGAGCAAATGGCAAGGTCCAAGTGAGAGAATGTACCAGAAGAATCAGAAAGAAAAGGAGGCTCACGTGTATTGAGGATGAAGAGGTTGAACTGAACAAAAATATCGAAAGAAGCGTTCCCCTTGCAAAAGCCCTACGCGAACTCCACAGGTCGTGATGGGCATTAAAATCTCCCAACAGAAGAAATGGTATTTTGAGAGCGAACAAGAGATTGTGAATGTCCGCGTTAGCGAGGGGAGACGATGAAGGTAAATAGACGGAGCGAACACAAATGAAAAAGCTGGTTAATTGAATCCAAACGGCAACAGCTTGCAAGTCGGACGTAAGTGTGAGAGTCTGAAAATGAACGTCGTTACGCACTAATATCATGACACCTCCATGAGCAGGAGTACCCTCATCCGGTGCAAGATCGTAGCGAACGGGAGTATACCCTCGGAGATCAAAAAGATCGTGAGGGCGAAGCTTGATCTCCTGCAAACACACGACCATAGGTGAATGGGAACGCAATAAAATTTGTAGTTCCGCACTATGCGATCGTACACCACGTGAATTCCATGCCATGTATAAAAGGGATAAACTGTCTACTTAGAAGGATGACACAAAATAACCTTCTCCTTAAACCATGGGGTTGGGGCTTTTTGTATGGAGTTGGTCAGACTCCATAACCTCCTCGAAGGAAGGGCCCATTGGCTCAGTACCAGAAACCGATTCAAATGTTGTAAATAGATAAAATTGTTGGTGAATGATTTTATGTCTGTATCCAGTTATACAAAATTGATTCTGTATAATGAGGACTTTACAGATTATTCAGGGATTATTCAGGATATACAATTAAAATGTCCAGTGAAGAGTATTTGAGGCAGAGAAATTCTCTTGAAAGTCTTCGTGTCGCATATTTGTAAGATATTAAGCTTAAATACCAAATTTGGCGTTTATTTGATTATTCGTTTTTAATTGTACTGTTCAAGAACACACGCCGCAGACGCTTTCTAAAATACTTTTTTAGGATCCATGGGCTTCTCTTGAAATATCCATATAGTTTTGTTTTTTTTGGTGTTATACCTACTTAGGCACGTGATAGCAAAAGTAAACATTAGTGAGTTCAGTTAGTGTGAATATTACAGTAGATGTACTCACAAGGCTGACAGATATTCCAAACCTTTATCGAAGTGCAGTGTAGCCTGAAACAAAATATACTGACGTATCTACTAAGAACACACTATCCAAATAACCAACTTCTGTCCTAAGCATCTCAGCGTTCAGAAATGTATAACTTTATTAAGTAGTGCTCGTAAATAAACAATTCCAAAGATTAGCTCCAGGTAAAATGAAGCAGGAGTGTTGGATGTTGTTTAGATAACAGTGGCAACATTAAGGCGTAAAAACTATTGCTGGAATATTGAAAATTGGCAAATAATGTCTTTCATTTCCCTCTTTCAAGAAACTTAGTGAACTCATAATATAAAATCAGTATTTGATAGGGAACCGTATAGAAACATTTGTTAAAGCGAATATTAAAGGTTCATCAGTTCTCTATGTGGGTTCCATCCTTAAATGGAACCATGAAGACCAGGGAAGAGAAGAGAAGGATAACCTTTCCGCCTACAGATTCATTGGGATGCAAGTCACTTTGTGCTTTGATAAAGGCACGCTTAAATGACTTCGCATGGCCTGGAAGCTTTAAACCTGCGCAGCATGGAACAACAAATATAACTTTCAGTTGATATTTCTGTTCTTGGGAAAGGTATATGAAACACAACCACGGAATAAATTATTCTCACCATCTAATTCTTCCGTGTATATTCTATTTTGCTACAGTTGCCTAAAGAGTGAAAATATTGCTTTCGATCCATAGTATGCGTGTGAAAGTGAGAGAGGGAGAATCTTAACCCGAAAATTTAGACTCATTTAAATTTTATAAATAAATATAACCTCTACTTCAATTACAGCAAAGTTCACTTTTTAATTTCCAGAAAAGGCTTCAAAATTGTTATTAAACGTAAGTATAAGATTTTATCTCGTAATATAGCACTAATCCCAAAATGTAGTGAAACGTTAACCACATTTTCATTAAATATTGCTTAAAAGCGAAACTACAACAGAAACAAAACTAAACGCAGCAAACCACAAATAATAACTTTTTGTAACATTCGCCAGATCTGAAGAACTCCATTTCCTTCTTTTAAATCGTTCCACATTTAAATTAAATTTACAGGAAAGTTGGGTTTTTATTTATGTTCTCTGCGAGTTCTTCGCTGGTACATCAGTTGACTGTTGTCTCATGCCCCTTCGCACCACAAAATATTTATTAATGTAATGCGATTTGGTTTTACTAATTGTTTGGAATATTTATTGCCAATAGAAAGAAAGAATAAAGTTTCAGTACAAAATATTTTGTGCAATACAGGAGACGAAGATTATGAAATCTTAAGGAATATTTTTGTCTCTACCCATTTTATAAATTATTGTAGCCATTCACTTAGTAACTTCTGTACACTGGTGCGTATGGAAACTACGGATATAAGAAAGAGCGTTTTATGTTATTTGTGAGTGCTATGCCTCTTGTTTTGTAACTATTTTCTTGTTTTCGTCGGTTACCCACACCTAATATTTGTCCGCGTCCAATGGACTAATTATTGGACTTCATATTTGACAAATGCGGTCAAGACAGCTAAAGGATCTAGTTTAAAAGTTTGCAACTTTTCAACGTAATGGATTCTTGCATTCACAATTAATTGTGGAATTAATCACAATGGTGTTTAATTATTTTCTCTGTGCCTTATCCAAAAATATTTGAATGTCTTCTACGTAATATACAAAACTTATTTGTATGTGTTTTTATTTAAATTAAAGGATTAAATACTATGTTTTTGAAATAAACACAACGATCATTTTCGAGTAGCTTTATTGGGTTCTGTGAAATTTTAACAGAGAGTATAAATTGTAAAAGGGGTATCATGCGAAGTTAAGATATTTACTATAACGTTATATAAAATACAAAAACAGAACCAGGAGTGCAATTCAGAGCGAACTGGTTTTAGGAGAAAAATAATATTGTTTTTTTTTTCCTTTTAATGTCATATCTGTAAAACACTTAACAGTAAACGTTTAAATAGCTAATATACGAGTAGAAGTATATTTGACTGGTTTGAACAGATGTAATAATAATAATAATAATAATAATAATAATAATAATAATAATAATAATAATATACTTTTGACTCAACAAAGAAGTTTTTGGTCGCTATCCTACTACATTTTTACTTTCTCTACTACGTATAGTAAGTAGGGGAAGTATTGTATTCCACCCAAAAATTCGATAGCGAGATTTCACCGGCAATATATGTTTTGAGAACCTCCTGAATCCAAAATAGAATTTTTAGAAACATGTCCGTGTGTGTGTGTGTGTCTGTCTGTCTGTCTGTGAACAGCATTACTCAGAAACGAACGTTAGATAAACATCACATTTGGTATTAGGTTCAGTATCTTCCAGAGATGCGACACGAAAAATTGCCCACCCCAGATTACGCTTTACATGGAATATTTTTCGAAAATTTTGATTTTCTCAAAAATGGCTCTAACGATTTTGATTAAAATATCATATATTGAAGATACTTTTATGACAAATAAGATGTACATCCTTAATTTTCTGGGAATGTCTCCAAAGACTTCTTCATTGTGAACGACTTTTGCATAACTAGTAAACCATAAGAGATAGACAACATTTTACTACACAAAAAATGCAGATCGCCTTAAAATACATAACTTATGTCATACAAATGTTTTTGTGGTGAACCATTTTCGAGATATTGCTTGTTATTCCCTTAAATTTTCGAATACTTATACTTTTTCCCAAATTCGTTATTCATTTTTTTGTCCTGGTAATGCAAAGAGAATGGAATACTCCACATAGAAACCACCACTTAAAATATTTGAGTATCGCTTAAAGCCTAACAATGCCCCTTGCATCTACAAGAAAATTAGCAATAAGATTAACATCTCGATATCTCGATTAACATGAAGCATATGGAGAACAAAACGTTTGGAAAAATAGTTTGTACAAGAGTAGAGAAAGTCTTTGAGTGTAGCACATCAGATTTTTTTGTAAGCGATGTAATAGGTTAAACATTAGAAAGTATATATATATATAACGTATTTTTGGGCGGGGTAATTCAGAATTATTATTCAGAATTATTTACAAGTGTTATTTAATTATGTTATGTGTTTCTTATCAAACATTTTGTGATTTGGAATATTTCATTCCCTTCCCTTGTACAATGAAAGGTAAGCTAACACTATATATTGCACCATATCACTGAACGGTCCGTGATGTGTAACTTTTAATTTCGCTGTCTGTGTTCACTTCGGACATACCATATAACACTCTTAAGTGTGCAGGAGAGCAATTAAAAACAACAGACACGTAGACTAAAGTTTTCATTACTCGTTTCCGTTCATTTCTCTAGTAACAGAACCATAACTTGGTTATGGACTGATGTTCGTGTGCTGGTAAGATATGGGAAAGCACTACATAAATCTAGATGCATCGGCACATTTACCAGCACTCGAACTTACAACTAATGTATGTAATTGGTTTGTAATTCTAGTCTTTATCCAATAGAAAATTGAAGTTGCAGAAAGTATTTAAAGAAATTAATTTCTTAAAATGTGAAATAAAACAAGCACTAATGGAAAGTAATTTGTAACATTCCTATCAAATGTTATTGGCAGGAATAGTTACATGGTAGCAGCGTATACATTTTTTGTTATATGTGATAAAGCAAGTACGTATAAGTTTATTATGATGATTATGCGGCTGAGTGGGCAGTGTTATGGATCCTCCTACCAGAGATCCCAAGTTCCATTATCTCATCCACAAAGAATTTTTCTTAGATGAAGATTATTCTCTATGCTCTGCAGACTACAAGGTGTCAGTGGAGAAGTGAGTGTGTTTTAAAGATAAAATTCTCATGTGTTACATTTACATAACCTTTTGTACCCACTCCTCAAGAAACAATTGTAATAGTTTTAATTGTTACAAAGGCTTATTCTTCTAACTAATTGCATTGTTAACTCCCCCCATTTTGAATTTTCCTTCTTTTCACCTCGACACCATATATGGTTTTTTACCTTAAACCTTCATATAATTTCCATAATGTTATATTACAAAATATATATATTACAAAATATTATATGATAATAAAGGTGCTGAAAGAATTGTATCACCTTTGTTAACTAATAATACAAGAGACGCTACAGCTTTCTCCATAACATCAGCCTCTCAAACACAAAACAATAATGATGGCACACATGTGCATATAACAAATCAAGTGTCAAACTATCATTCTGTGCTTAATGAATTACCTTTAAGTTATTTTAACACTTTCTCAAGTCCAGCACATTTTATTCATGAACTAGTAGAATATTTTAAATTTAAGAATGTGCCTGAAGCGTTAAAATTGATGATTGTTAGAAAATGCTTGGATAATAAAACATTAGAATGGTTACATATGTTAGCAGGTAGTGAAATGAATTTTGAGATATTTATAGTTTTATTTATGAACAAATTTCGGAATTCCACTCTGCATCATAAGATTAGGGCAAGCCTAAGTTATTCACAATATGGTACAGATGACAACTGGTAAATAACAGATTATCTTATAAAGTATGCAATATATGTCAGATACTTAACTCCAGCTATGCATGAGGAAGATTTTACTAGTTTAATTACCAGATATTACCCTCTTCACATACAAAACTACGTCTTAATTGCAAGACATAAAACTATCTATGAGATGACCGAGCGAATATTCATCATTACAACAGCAAGAAAATAGTAGTAGTAACGAGATTTGGAGTCCACACAGACGATACAGACAAATTAGATGCGACAGGCGTAATAAAATGCCTTATAATACACGATATCACCACGAAAGCAGGAGAAACAATGAATTTCAGGACCAAAACAGATTCAATTATACTACCCAAATTATCAGAGATTCAAGACAACAACGGAGTCAGAAACACATAAATTATGTAAGAATGGAAAGGATAAATCAGCAGAATTCTACTTCACCTAGAAGTTATAATCGATTTCAGCATACAGGAAGAATGCAAAACAGGGGAAGCTACTACAACTATAGTCACACAAACAACACAAATGCAGAAATATATACATGCAGAGGACATAGCAATTATAACGGGAGAACATGAGTAAGGGGGCGTAACTCGTACACATATGTTAATGAAAATGAAATAACAGTAACTACGGTATATAATGACAAACTAATTTACGTATTGCCTGACGTAGATTCTGGAAATACAAAACTACTGCTCTAAGTGGCAGAAATAAAATATCTACACACTTTAATTGTTACCGTCTTAATACAATACTGGGAATTGTGAAAACCAATATGAATCACCGTGTATTCAAACTTTTATTGCAGGAAGGAAAGTAACTGTTGCAATAAATACAGGATCATCAAGCTCTATCTGCTCGAAAAAAATTTATGAACAGCTACTAAATGAAGGCATAAAACTAACGTCAGCGCCAATAAATAATGTGGCATGTAGGATAGCCATAGGTACAATGATCCAAACTATTAAATCTCAAGCAGATATTACATTAGAAGTCATGTTTTTAATAGTTTCAAACTTCATATGCGAAGTTATAATTGGATGTGATGTGTTAATAGAGTTCTCCGCTATAGTTGAATTTAAAAAGGACAGACTTGTATTAAATAAAGAATAATATTTACGTAACAATATTTACGTGCCTTTTATAAAAGATAAAGTAGTGCAAAGAATGGAACAAGAAAATGCAGTATATGAAGAAGAATGCTTCATGCAGTTATAAATGTCCAAGCAAGCTGGGAAAATAATGAAGGGTTATTGACTCTTAACTTCGATGAACAGAAAACTGATCTTACTAAGTGGATCCATATACAGAGATGCTACCAGACCACTTTCAAAATGAAAGTATAGAACAAACAATTGAAAAGTTATCACGTGGCAAATATATTTCTTCTGTAGATCTTACAGCTTCATTTTGGCATGTAGAGCTAATTCCAAAAATTCGTAATTATACAGCCTTTCAAGTTTTTGGAAAACAGTATAGGTATTGTGTAAATCCGTATGGATTAAAAAATATGCTAGTGGATTCCTGAGAGCAACACATAGTAGTTTTGGTGACACAGCAGATGATTGCTTAATCAGATACACCGATGATTTTCAAATAATAAGCCAAACCTTTGAGGAACATTTAGAGAATGTAAACTATGTATTAAGTAAATGACAAGAACACGGCGTTACGGTAGATATAAAACGTCAAAATTATGTGTGCCTGAAATCAAATTATTGGGATATGTAATTAATGAAGTAGGCATTCGACCAGATGAAGAATGAATAGAAGGCATATTAAAAATCCCACCACCTAAAAATATTCGACAGCTACGACTCTTTTTGGAATCTGGAATTATGAAATTAAATTTCTACCAAGATATGCTATAGAAGTAGAACGTTTAATACAGCTATTACAGAAAGCAGATACATGGAAGTTGCCAGCAGAGCTACAAAAATGTTTTGAAAATGTAAAAAAGTTGTTTGCGAATGCAGTAGTACTGGAACGTCCAAGGGATGAATTAGATTACGAGTTGTATGTGGATGCATCTTGTCAGGGATATGCAGGAATACTAGGGCAAAGAGAACATGACAACACATTTTATGTAATAAGTGCTGCTTCACGTGGCTTAACCAATGTTGAACGAAATGCATCAGTAACAATAAACAATAGGAGCGCTCTATTTTTCATTACTTAAGCTTAAGACATATATATTTCAGAAGAAAGTGAAAATATACACAGATCATATTAGCTTGACTTTTATTCAGAAATATAAGTCATATAGTGGCAAGTTAGCTAGAATATTTCTCGTTTTAATGGAATTTGATGTAGAGATATACATATTCCAGGCAAACAAAATACGTTCAATGATTTAATATCAAGAACCAACCACCAAAAATAATGTTCTGAAAGCTGTTCTAGACAACACTATGAGATTAAGGTACTTGCGATAGATATTCCAATGAAGAAAGAATTGATCAATCAATTTAAAAATATTAAATAAGATCAAGATAAAGACATAAAACTAGCAATTTTGAAAGAAAAAGCTCCGAAAATAGAAGAAGCAAAGAATGGTACAAAATGGTATCTTGTATAAGAAGCATGGAAAGGAGATGAAGAGGTGGAAAACGTATATTCCAACAAGTATGGAATTAGAAGTCATACAACAACTTCATCTAGGATTAATACATGCAGGTACAGAGAAGATAACCCTAACCATTTTGGAGAATTTATATATCTCTAAACTAGGACGTAAAATAAGAAAATATATATTGTGTTGTGACCTTTGTCAAAAGGCAAAACAAATTAATGTGGCTTATGAATATACAACGAATTCAGTGCTTAGAAATAAACCAAGGTGTTTGTTAAGTTTGGATTTGTACGGTCCAATGCCTGAAAGTACATTTGGGTGCTAATGTTTATTTGTATGCTATGATGTAATCAGTAAATACGTACGAATATACGCATTCCAGAATGCAACCAGCGCAGCATGTTTAAACAAATTAACAAAATCATATTTCCCAGAGGAACGAACAGTTCAGGCCATTCTTTGTGATAATGCATCGAGGTGTACCAGTTCTAAATTTATGAATGTAATCAAAGATTTGGGAATCAAACATATTTTTCATCAAGTTATGGACTTAATGCCAATCCATTAGAGAGAGAGATAAAAGAAAATTTAAATTATCTAAGTGTAATGTGTCATAACAAGCAGAGCAGTTATAAATATTGCTCAAAATCCACTTAATCAATCCGTAAATACAGTAATAGGATTTAAACCAATAGAACTGCAACATGGGAAATTATACGATACTTTGAGCAGTAATGTGCCAGAATTCATTGAAGACCAATCAGTTAAATATCCAGAACATTTTTTTAAATTAACATTTTCAAAAATGCAAGCAAAGGCCCTGATGAGAAAACAAAAACACGAAGAAAGAAAAGAAGAATTTGGAAGTAAAGATAGGAGATCAAGTGTTACTGAAGAACAAGAGGTTGTCAAATAAACTTCGTAAGGAATATCGGAGATTGTTTCTTAGTTATCATGGTCCTTATGATATAATAAATATATTTTGAACAGATACATACGAACTAAGGAACAATAAAACAAATAAAGTAATTGGTAGATTCCACAAACAAATGTTGAAGCCGTACAAATGTAAACAGTCTGTGGCACAAGAATAAATAGAAAAAGAAAATAAAGTATTTGGAACATAAGAGGGGAAAGCACTGTAACCTAAAAATTGTAGTATTTACAGACATAAAAAGTATTAAGAAATGAGCATTTAATAACTACAGTATAATATGCGCAAAATCACTTAAATAATACCAGGCACTATCTCTAATAACTTTACTAAAAGTAACCAATTGTCAATAAAACAAATGGAAATATAGATAAAAATATGTAATAGAAGAAAATCCATTGTTAGCAAGAAAACATAAGAAATCTAGAAGGCAACTACATTTATGATGCAGAAGATATAAATTGTTAGAAGTTGTTAGAAATATAGATATGTTTAAGAAATAAGTTGTAAATGAAAGGGTAACAAGTGTTAATATGTCTAATTAAGTATTAAATGTGTGGCAAATAGGATGCTTAATAGTGGCTGTTATATGGAATCAATAAACTTTACCCAGGTTATTGAACACCAGACCATTGACCTTAAAAGTATCATACATATGGCAGACCAGTTATAAATTACTCTGCTACGCGAGAGTTGTGAAAACCAGTGCGTGTTACATAAATAATGCTAGTGAGAAATAGCAAGTGTTATAATATAATGTTTGTTTCTTTCTTTCATGAGACTTTCAGAAAATATTTAAAATATTAAAAGACAAAACAAAGGGAACATCATTTTTAAAAGTATTTTTATAGCTTAAATGATATCAGTCTAACTATATAATATAAAACAACAGCACGCCTTAAAGCAATATGTGTATAATATATAAAGTGTATATTACAATCATTGTATTATTTTTATTTTATTATGTACATGTATAAAAACTTTATGTGAATGTATTACGTAGCTTAACAATGTAGGAACTGTGAAAATAGAAGCAAGCTGCTTTCCGTAGCAAACAGAATTACAAAGTGGAAGCCGAAAGTTGCTAACAACAAGGTAACTTTGAGATAACAATAAATTAGAAAGTTAAAAAAAAGGCTATGAATAGTTATTGAAACATAATAATGTATAATTTAAAATAGTTTATAAATAGCCAATCAAAAACTAGAAAGGCTAAAAGTTAAATAAAGGTATTCTATTGGAGTAGGCTTAGCCAATCAGAAACTAGAATAGAGGAAATGTACAAATTCAAACGGTAGACGCTACAAGATAACGTACCCAAGCAGTTCGCTTTGATATGGGTCGGTGATTGTATGTGAGACATGCAAATACATTGCGGTGAGGATAATATTATATCCGTTTACCTATTAAAAAGTGTAAAATACAATAATATCAAACCTCTATATTAGGATACATCAGTGAAGTGTTATTTAATTGTGAGAAGGATTAATAAAAAAATAAAAATTCAATTATAATTTGTGTAAGATTTGTTCTTTAGACAAACCAACCCTGCTAAGAGATACGTGCTCTACCAAATACTACTGGCGAAGCCGAGGCATACATAAATAAATAAACAATAAAATAAAAATTTGGTTCTTAAATGTGGGGCAAAGGCCACCGGAAAGTTTGTACCGAAAATTTAGGTAATATTTTTAATACTTAAATTATTTTAGTCAAATTATATAATATATAAATTCAACAACAGCCCGTCTTAAAGCAATATGTGTATCATATGATATAAAAATGTATGTAACAGTCATATTATTAATGTTTATATTATTATGTACATGATCGATAATGGTTTGTGAATGTGTTACGTAATTTAATAATGTAGGAGCTGTGAGAATAATAGGTTAAAATTTGATAAAAATGAGGTAACCTTGAGGAAATAATGAATTCGAAAGTTTAATAATACTACCGGTAATTCTTGGAGCAACCATAATGTAATTTTTGAGACAGCTCATAAAATAGCCAATCAACAACCAGAAAGAAAGCTTAAATTAAATGAAAGTATTCTATTGGAGTAGGATTAGCCAATCAAAAACTGAAATATGGCAAATTGTACAAATTCAAAAGTGAGTTGCTTGTAGACAGAGTTACTAACCGGACGCGAGACACGTCCTCGGGAAGTTTAATATGTATTCAGTGTGAGACGAAAATAGTTTACGCTTTTAAAAAGTGCAAGTATTTAATAGAAGAATCTTACAGCTCTCTATATCAGTGAAGCGTTATTTAAATCGTATCAAGACTTAATAAAAAGGACTGAATTAAAAATTATAATCTGTGTAAGCCTACACTCTTAGCCGCACTACTCCCTTCAAAGAAATCCATGTCTCTAACAATAATACTTACGTAGCAGAGGAAAACATAAATATATAATATTTAAAGAAACAGTCAAAATTACAAGGTTAATATTTTTAAGCTTGGGGCGAAGGCTACAGGAACGTTTTTACCATACGTGTGGTTGCAACTTCGGCTCTCCAACAGTCGAAATAAAATACAACTCCTCCTAAAAATAAATAAACCTACTTCAAATTGGCGCCCAACGTGGAGCAGAAACAAAACATACTTCAAATTGATGCCCAATGCGTGATGCAAATAACGTAATGACAACTCCTTTCTCAAATTGGCGCCCCGCCCGTGGGGCCAGAGCAGGCGAGAACAGAAGAAGAGATCAACGAACTACATAGAACTACCAGAATCGACGAAACTACATAGAACTACCAGAATCGACGAAACTACATAGAACTACCAGAATCGACGAAACTACAAGAGTTCACTACAAAGAACTTCAAAATCATCAACAACATTATCCAAGGACAGCAACAATTCTTTCAGGAGTACGGGGCACGCAGTCAACAATTCAACTACAATCTAGAGGGAACATCAGAATAAAAAGGTTTATTTTAAAACAGCCAGAACAAAGGATCAGAAAATTCCATACTTTATACGTATATAATTGTCAAAATAGTTAAGAAAATATATTGTTATTAAGATAATTTCATGCTGTTAAGAAGAGGTAGATTAAAATTGAGCAATTCTAAACCAAATATAACAAAAGAAAATATACAAAACAAAATGGAAACAGAAAACAATGAAAATATGGAAGTAGGAGAGGATAGATCAGCCATTACAGATTACAATGTAAACTTTGAATCAGAACTAGAGGAAACATATAGGTTGGAAGTAGAAGAACAGTTATCTGTAAATTCGCAGTTAGGTATAGAAGGAGATACTATCCCTCACACATCTAGGAAACAAGAGCAAGAAAGCTTATCAAAACAAATTATGTGCCTTCTAAAAGTAATAACTGAAATGAGAGGTGAGTTACCAGAAACTAGTAAAGAGCTGAAAGTAGAGTTAAGTAATAAAATAACTGAAACTATAACAGAGCCATCTAGTATCAAAAATGATCTAGCTAAGCAAATATAAAATTGTAAAAGAAAGTAAAGCTGAAAGTAAGAAGTTAAAAATAAAACTAGAACAGTCTTCTAAAGCACTTCAAAAAGATATAGACTTAAAAGTAAATAAAGGTTATAAACAGCTACAACAGAACTTGTCAAATCATATTGCTAAAATATAACTGAAATGGAACTGAAGCTTACTAATACTAAACATAGTATTTGTAATAAATTAAATAAACAGGGTGAAGAATTAAAAACGATGGTAGAAAATACAAATGCAGATCCTGAACAAGTATTAATAGATTAAACAGGGGAAATAAATAAAATGCATGAAATGGCAAAAACAAATGCAGATGCAATTAAAGAAGCACACAAGTCAATGATGGATGAAATTAAAGATAAAGTACAAGAAAGTAGCAAAGAAATAGATAACTTAGAAATATTTTTGAAAATTTAAGTACCAGTCTATCAAGAATAAGTGCAAATGTAACTCGTTCTGTAAATACTAATCAAATCATGTCAATAATACAAGTGCTGAAAGAAGCGTATCACCTTCGTTAACTAATAATACAAGAGACGCTACTGCTTTTTCCATAACATAAGCCTCTCAAACACAAAACAATAATGATGACACACATGTGCATATAACAAATCAAATGCCAAACTATCATTCTGTGCTCAATGAGTAACCATTACCTTACTTTAATGCTTCCTCAAGTCCAGTACAATTTATTCATGATTTAGTAGAACATTTTAAATTAAAAAATGTGCCTGAAGCATTAAAAGTGATACTTGTTAGGAAATGCTTGGATAACAAAACCTTAGAATGGTTACATATGGTAGCAGACAGTGAAATGAATTTTGAAATATTTAAAGTTCTATTCATGAATAAGTTTTGGAATACCAATGTGCAACATAAGACCAAGCCAACTCTAAAACGTCTGTGACATTAGAAGAAAAAGAAAATAAAGTACGCAGGTTATGTGTGGCATTAAAAGAAAATGAAAACAAAGTATCTAGAATATAAAAGGAGAAAGCAATGTAATTTAAAAACAAATGTACAGTAATATCTTTACTAAATGTAACAAATTGTCAATATAACAAAAGAGAGTTTAGATGAAAAATGTAATAGAAGAAACTTCATTGTTAGTAAGAAAAGCGTAATAAATTTGAATAGCAACTGCAATTATATTGTATAAGGTATAAATTATTAGAAATTGTAAATATACAAATGTTTAAGAAATAAGTTATAAAGACAGGGTAAAAAGTGTTAATATGCCTAATCAAGTATTAAATGCCTAGCACATAGGATATTTAATAGTGGCTATGCTAGTGAATGAACAAACTTCAGTTAGGTCATTGATTACCAGATCATGGACCTTACTTCAGATCGTTGACCTTAAAGTGTCTAATAAGTGGCGGAACAAAATAAATATAAAGTATTCTGCTATACACGAGTGTAGTGAAAAACCAGTGTGTTAAATAAAAGTGACAGTGAAAAATAACAATTGTTATAATAAAAAAGGTTATGTTTCTTTCTTTCAGGAGACTTTCAGAAAATATTTAAAAAAATTAAAGAAAGAACATAATTTTTAAATATTTCTAAAAGGGGGCAATTTGAGGCAGTATTTTTAACACCTAAAAGATTTCAGTCAAATTATATAATATAGAAATTCAATAACAGCCCGCCTTAAAGCAATATGTGTATAATATAATATGAAATGTATGTAACAGTCATTTTATTAATGTGTATATTATTATGTCCATGTTCAATAATGATATGTGAATGTATTACGTAATTTAATAATGTAGGAGCGGTGAAAATAATAGGTTAAAAGTTGCAAACAATGAAGTAACCTTGAGGCAATAATGAATTAGAAAGCTTAATAATACTACTGATTATTCTTGGAGCAACAATAATGTAATTTATTAGACAGTTTATAAAATAGCAAATCCAGAACCAGAAAGAAAGCTTAAGTTAAATGAAAGTATTCTATTTGAGTAGGATTAGCCAATCAGAAACTGAAATAGGGCAAATTGTACAAATTCAGAAGTCAGTTGCTTGTAGTCAGCGTTACTAACCGGACGCGAGACACGTCCTCGGGAAGTTTAATATGTATTCAGTGTGAGACGAAAATAGTTTACGCTTTTAAAAAGTGCAAGTATTTAATAGAACAATTTTATAGCTCTCTATATCAGTGAAGCGTTATTTAAATCGTGTCAAGAATTAATAAAAAGGAGTGAATTAAATATTATAATCTGTGTAACCCTACATTCTTAGCCGCACTACTCTCTGCAAAGAAATCCATGTCTCTAACAATAATACTGACGCAGCCGAGGAAAACATATATATATATATATATATATATATATATATATATAAGTAGAATTGTTAAGCCGATACGGAGCCATAAAGGATTTGCCGCCATCTGATAAGGTTCTTTGATCTATGCCGCTAGCCCCGCCCCCTCCCTTTGAGGCCTCGCATGCCGCCCCGGTCGCGTGCCGCTAGCCCCGCCCCCTTCCCTTTGTGGCCTCACCTAATGCCGACAGGTTCTGTGCCGGCAGGTCCTCCCCCCCTCCCCCTGTGGTCTGGTCACGTGGCGGTGTTCCCGCCCCCCTCCCTCCCCCATACGCGTGTCCTCCCTCCCCTTTGTGTTCTGGTTGGTTCCCTGTGGATAGGTGTGAGAGTGTGTATTGATCCTATACGTCGGTCGCGTGCCTTCCCTAGGTCTAAATCCCTGCCGTGTGATTGGCTTGGGGTAGGGGATGTGCCGCTCGGGGTGAGGGGTTATATGTGAGGGTTCTCGGTGCGTGACGTTGGCGGTGTGGGAATGCGATTCTCGATGCCTGCCGCACATCGGCAAATCGTTTGAGTACATAATTGTGTCAATCAATTAGGTAATGTGTGTTATTGAAAAAAGAATGCCCATCATATTACTACTAATGCAATTAAACGCGGTTCTTCGAGCAATTAAGTATTTTTGATTGATTAATTGAATCACGCGCACCTGGTCCTAAACCCCCCTTATATTACTACTATTGCAATGAAACGCGGCTAGTCGGTTGATGAATACATTTAAGTATTTTTTGAATGATTAATTGACTCGCGCGCAACTGTTCGTTATCGTATATGTGTGGTAGCATGTGTATAATTATTACGAGTAATAACATTTATTTAATTCTACTTTTGAGGGAAAATATATTTTGGATTTATAAGAATATTACAACCCTTAGATGAAAGGACAGAGTTGACGTAACACTCGTTATCGCGTGATAATTGCGGTGGAACACCGACCGCAACCTTCCACAGCGAGACGTTTCACACGAATGACTGGCTCCGATACTTCCACGGGCAAGTCGACTAGCGCACCCCCTCCACTCCCGCTTCAGTTCGCCAGCTACACTAGCGCACCAAGTGGTAATATGAGTGAAACTCCAGCGAGTGTTTGCTCACAGCGCCCCTGGTGGTCATATCCGAAAGTTGTGAATTCACCATATTTAAATTCGAGGTGTACGCAAGACGGCCATCTTAACTCTATATAATTCTGCGAAATATGATTCCGGAAAAAAAAAATAAAGTCGAATTAACATGCAAGGGGCGTTCATTTTGGCTCCGGAGGAATTGATTATGAAATAAATAAAAAATAAATAAGACTCTCGCTGATCGATGAATACAATGAATAATTAATGTAATTGACTCGCGCTCCTAGAGATATCTCACCCAATTATTCATCTACCATGAATATCTCACTTCTAATGAAACGACGCAGTCTATCGATTAAAAACAATTAAGTTTTTTTTGATTGATTAATGTAATTGACTCGCGCGCAACTGTTCGTTATCGTATATGCGCGATTATTACGCGTATATAACTATTACGGCTAATAACGCGTGTTTAATTCTTCTTTTGACTGGAGGGTTTATAAAAAATATTACATTGCTTAGATGAATTAAAAAGCAACTTAAAGCGAAATTGCAAATAGCTTGTATGAGACGTTAACACGAGAACCCTTTACGAAAAAACAAGACGCAATGTGACAGCAATGCCCCGTCCATCATGAGAGGCGGTTAAACCAGGACGCGTGGGTTTTCCCCACTACCTGCTCTTAATGGCTAGGGGTATCCAGCACATAGGAGTACGCTTCAACAAAGCCCGCTATGTCTCTTCTCACACGAGAGAAGTAATAATTACAATTCAAAACAGGTGTACCTGTAACTAACACGCACGAAGACTACAAATATAAATTTTATATTCGTTTTGAATGTTCTTTCTAAAGACGTAGCGAACTTTGAGAAATTCAACGAATTATTCACTGGCGTACACTGCCTGAAAGAAATATGGTGTACACCCCTGAAGAATGCATATGTAGACCCATTAGCAGACAACGGCAAACTCTTCCGCACCATTAATTTTCGTCAGAAGAATGTAAAAACAAGGTCTTGTATAGAGCTCTTAGTGAACAATAACACCCGTTTCCAATTCATTAAACAGCCTAAGTGCTCTGAAAAACCACAGACCCTCGGGGTAAATAAATATTAGCGACACAAAAGATTTTCTTAAGAGCTTCCTCTGTCCAGAAATTCCATCATACACAGCGGAAAACCCTGTCTAGACATGTTTTAAGCTTACCACAAAAAATGTTTTCCCGATAATTAATATAATTCTACATGAAGAATATTAATGATTTAAGTTTTCAATTAAACGTATACTGTATAGATTCTGTACTTAAACATTCGATTGTATCTTTGTCATTATTTAAATACTCGCGTACAAGAAATGCAAACATGATATCAAAAAATTAAACTGATTTTTTTTTTCGGAATGTTAAACAAAGAAATATGATTTGGCGAGAGTAATATGAAGAATAAAAAGTATTCAGAATGATAGATATTACATACGTTATTAAAATAAATAAGACTCTCGCTGATCGATGAAAACAATGAAATATTTTTTTATTAATTAATTGTATATGAATTGACTCGCGCATTTGCTTGCTGTCGTATGTGTATGATTATTACGACTAATAGCATTTGTTTAATTCTAAATAATGAAATATGGAGCCTTGCCTAAACAATCCTCGTTACTCTTAATTTATTCCATTTTAAAAAGATTGGGCTTAGTAAACATAGGACGAGTACGATTTTAAATACCCCGTCCATTCGAGAGATATTTTTTCGAATATTCCAGCATGTTAATATAAACTTAATACACACACACAAATTCATTTCAAGTAATCTAACGATATTGAATAAAATATTAAATGTTTAAGATATTGTAATGAGAAATGAATTGTATATCTCGAATTTTCTGGGCCGCAGGCTGCAGGATCGCTCATCAAATACCGTAATGATTCAGACACCCGAACACCCGAATGGTAAGCATTCTTCAGAGTTTTTAAATAAGTAATGTAACAATTCATATTAACTTCTTGTTCATATTCTTTATTATTATTTGTATTATTATTTCCAGGAAGTGGACTTTATTTTGGTATCGACCATCCATCGAGCGCTGCACAGGCAGCGCCAGGCTTCCAAACCTTTCCTGGTACCAAATCATCATGGAGGCGGCTCTGCCATCCGTACATGCAGCAACACTCGTAAGGTGAGAATTTACAGACGGGTGTTTGAGGATTTGTAACTAAAAAATTACATGATAGTAGACATACAATGTCGATTCTGGCACACAAAGGCATGCCTCCGACAGCATAGAGTTCTGGATTGTATAAGGAGAAAAGGATATATTTAAGGGGAGTTTCTCACCCATATGCAGTCACATAACTCTTTCGGTCTCCCAGAATGCTATGTATTTTTCACGAGGGTGTTTAAAACATGTATTTTTTTTCACGTATAGAGTGTAGATTCTTTAGAACTCTGTACTTAAACATGCTATACTATTATTATTTATTTATTTTTTCCAGGAAATGGACTTTATTTCGGAGGCGGTATCGGTCAACATGCGACCGCTGCACCGGTAGCATCAGGCTTCGCGAGCGTTGTACCAGCAGGCTTCGCGACCGCTGCACCGCCACCTCCAGGCTTCCAGACCTTCCTGGCACCAAATCAGCAGGGTGGGGGCCCTGCCCCATACATGCAGCAAGCACCGAACGGTAAGAATTTTTTCAATATTTTATGAAGTTCTTTTTACACATTCTATATTATTATTAATATTGTTATTATTTTCAGGAAGTGGACTTTATTTCGGAGGCGGGTTTTTTCTGGGAATGTCTCCAAAGTATTCTTCATTCTGAACGACTTTTGCAAAACTGATAAACCATAAGAGATAGACAAAATTTTACTACACAAAAAATGGAGATCGCGTTAAAATACATAATTTATAACATATACATTCTTGTTGTTGAGTAAATCGTTTTTCGAGATATTGCTTGTTATTCCATTAAAATTTTCCAATACTTATACTTTTTCTCAAATTCATTATTCTTGTTTTATGTCCTCGATATGCAAAGAGAATGGAATGCACCACATAGCAACCAGCGTTAAAATATTTGACTATCGCTTAAAACCTATCATATTCACATTGTATCGTCATGAAAATTACCAATAACATTGACATCTCGATATCTCGATTAACATGAAGCATATAGGGAATAAGTGCTTGTAAAAATAGTTTGTACAAGAGTAGAGAAAGCCATGTGAGTGTATCACATCAGATTTTTTGATATTGGTTTAAATTTTCAAATACTTTTAACTTTTCTCAAGCGGTAACTCGCTATTCGTTTTTTCCCGTGGTAATGCATAGAGAATAGAATTATAAAGCCATCACATAGCATCAGACGTTCTTTAAACATCTGTAACGTGTCTATTCACAATCGAAAGGTTGCTGGTTCGAGGAAAATTATATCTACAGAAACAATACATTATTTTCGCTCTGTGATTAATTTGGTAATGTAACAATAATTAACAATGAATTTTTAGCGGTAAATGTAAAAAATAAAATATATTTTTTATTTCCTAGCGTCATACGCAGAAGCATTCCCCTTAAGGAACGCTGGCGTGAGCGATGGTTTCCCCCATAACGGGTTTAGACTTGCTTACGAAATGTCCCTGTGCGAGGCTAGCATTTCCCTCTCCTTCTCGAATTTTTGGAGTAGCCAATCAAAATTGCTGTATTATATACCGTCACATCTCTCACCCCTTCAGATTTTTATCAGGCGAAGCGATATAAAAGCAGTAGCTTCCCCAGCGATTTCACTGTATTGTGACAACACAGCGAGCTAAGATCTCTGCAAACTTTTCTCATTCAAAGTGAAATTTCAACGAACATCATGTCTGGTAAGTTGTAACAAAACACTTCATTTACTTTAAAAGTTAAATTATTACTCTGTACATTTAACTTATATTCGCGTTCTTGTTTTTAATGCATGGCATTTATATGCGAATAGCTGAGCATTCTAAAAGTTAATAGCTAGACAAGTGAATTTTCTGAAATGTGAACAGTTTAGTTAAGTATTCATTTTAGGCAAGCTTATTCTACATTTAATAGCTAACTGCGCGAATTCTCAAAATGGGAACAATTTAGTTAAGTATTCACCTTGTTGAGTAATTATTATTCCAGATATTTAAATACAGGATTTCAAAGAGTGAATTATATTCCTTTTTGGAGAAAATACAATTATTTGAATACCTTATTAACGTTTTTGCTTTAGAATATTACAAAAAGTCTGTTGCGCGAATCATTCGCTCTAACAAAGTAAATATCTACATTATATTAAAACATTTAAATTGAAAAATACAGTACTTAATGAACTTCATTAGTGAATCAGAACCTCAATTATATTTACACATATTATCATTTTCAGAAAAAAGTTAATAAGTTTGTAACTTTCAAATAAATGAAATTTTTGTTATGCAACACATTCTCTAATAAAGAATATGTTTTTTTCTCTTCCTAATGCAGAAAGTTTGACATCTCAACTTAACACATTGGCTGAGGGTAGCATTTACCCAGCCGTTCAAAGACTACAAGATCTTCAGCCAGAGGAGCCTTATAATATAAAATCCTTAAGAAAAATTGATACTCGATACGGTGCTAGAGTCGTTGCACTTTTAGAGAATAAGCAAGTGTTTCTCCCGACAAGATATTCAACCCTAACAAGCCAACAGTTGGAGGAAATGCCTGGGAAGTTTCAAATGGTATATCACGGAGTAGTACCAGCCGGCAAGTTTAAGACATGTAAATTGTCTTTTCTTCCTATTAAGGTTTGTAGAAATAATTCAGCTATCCTTTCAAAGCTTCATTTAGAGTTACATTCGTTGAGTTTATAAATTCGCACTTCAGTAGGATAACATTTGTCTAAAGTATACATCAATATGTAAAAAAATAACGTCCAGGATGTAGTCTGAGCGAGGATCTGCAGAAAGAAGTTTAATAGTCTATTCACTGATTCTTTACCTCAAAGCAGATACCTACAGTAAGTTTCAAATAATTTCCAGCACGATAGCAGTTGTCAAAAGCAGGCATCACTGTATTAAAAAAATATGTGTAAATAATGTCTAGATTGTACTCTGTGTGATTTCGTGCAGAAAGAACTTTAATACCCCTTGCAGTGATTCTCCACATCGAAGTATATACCTACAAGAAGTTGCAAATAATGTGAATGTGTGTTACAGGAATGCCCAGCTGAATGTAAATGAAGAGGAAGAACGAGATAGCTTAAAACATCATAAACAGAAATGTGATAGGAACATTCTCAACACCTCCCAGTAACCTCAATCAATGAAGAATTGCACCAGTGCGGAACATACATGGAAAAAACATCCGAGTGTGTAGAATATAACAATAATATATATATAATTATGTACTCATTATTACTGCTATACCAGCCTATACCATTGATTTCATAAATAATTTCATAATTGTTTAAGGAGAATGCCTATCTTAAAAACATTGATGCTACATGAACTATTACTGAAAGAGACTTGAATAAATGGGAATCTAGAAGCCAGAACCATCTTAATATTGGGCTGTATGATATGAGGTGTATAAAAAGATTAATAAAAAAATGAGGTCTATGTAATATAAACAACATTTATTTTTTATAAACATTTTCCTATTACATTCCTATACAAAAGACATACATATTTCCTAAAGACAAAGGTGATAGTCTAGACATTCTAAAACACTCAGTTATATAATCATATACATCACACAGAAAGAGACCTGCATTATCCATAAAAAACTAAACATCTCAAGAATGTCTGGATGATGTATTTTATAAGTACAAGGTTTTGATATTTCAAAGTTCCTGTTAACCATGACTGTAATTGATTAACACAATTTCTCGATCCTGTCATGCTATAACTTTAGAAGCTTTCAGCTTACTTATAATCTCCTCAATCTCTTGTGTGTGACTATTATTACCAGCATTCCTCGATGCAATTAGTAACCTCAATATATTTACTAGTCTATTTGGATTTTCAAGCGTAGATATCACTGAATCATCATCATATGAAGATTTCATATTCTCGCGACTCCCGCTGTATCCAGATTTTTCAACATCAGTAGTCTCCAGTGAAGGACAGAGGCTTGATCCGGTATAACATCCCCCTCTATACATCTTCGGATCTTCGAGTGTAGGAGAGAGAGTCGATCCAGTATAACATGTTGCTCTATGAAGCTTAAATCTTGACAAAGAACGATTCTTAAAAATCCGCTCGCATATACAGCATCTAATGACGTGTTTTCCTCCATGTGTAATGTATGAAAAATTGAGTTTCTCATCCGCTAGTTGCACAGATTTTCTCCGGCAGGAGCTCATGCTAAAACTAAAAGAAATTAAATGAATACGGGAATGCTAACGCTCGAAGGAATTAAAAGCGAATGAATGAATTCATAACACGCAGCTATGTATATATTCAGTGTGTGGACGCCGGAGGGAATCGCAATCTTCGCATAGCAGCGGGAAAGGATGCTCTCTGGAAACATTTGTGGAGAAGGAGGCTCTCAACAGAACATGGCGAATGCGAGCATGGAAAAAGGATGCTCTCTGGGAACATTCGTGGAAAAAGGATGCTCTCAACAGAACATAACGAGTGCGAGCATGGAAAAAGGATGCTCTCTGGAAACGTTTGTGGAAAAGACTGCGTAACAAAGGAATCATGCCATGTAAAAAAGGAATCACGCTAAGTAACAAAGGAATCACGCTATGTAACAAAGGAATCACGCTATGTAACAAAGGAATCACGCTATGTAACAAAGGAATCACGCTATGTAACAAAGGAATCACGCTATGTAACAAAGAAATCTCGCTATTAAACAAAGGAATCGCGCTATGTAACAAAGGAATCACGCTATGTAACAAAAGAATCGCGCTATGTAACAAAGGAATCACGCCATGTAACAAAGGAATCGCGCCATGTAACAAAGGAATCGCGCCATGTAACAAAGGAATCGCGCTATGTAACAAAGGAATCGCGCTATGTAACAAAGGAATCGCGCTATGTAACAAAGGAATCGCGCTATGTAACAAAGGAATCGCGCTATGTAACAAAGGAATCGCGCTATGTAACAAAGGAATCACGGTATGTAACAAAGGAATCGCGGTATGTAACAAAGGAATCCCGCTATGTAACAAAGGAATCGCGCTATGTAACAAAGGAATCCCGCTATGTAACAAAGGAATCCCGGTATGTAACAAAGGAATCACGCCATGTAACAAAGGAATCACGCTATGTAACAAAGGAATCGCGCTATGTAACAAAGGAATCGCGGTATGTAACAAAGGAATCACGCCATGTAACAAAGGAATCACGCTATGTAACAAAGGAATCGCCGTATGTAACAAAGGAATCCCGCTATGTAACAAAGGAATCGCGCTATGTAACAAAGGAATCCCGCTATGTAACAAAGGAATCCCGGTATGTAACAAAGGAATCACGCCATGTAACAAAGGAATCACGCTATGTAACAAAGGAATCGCGCTATGTAACAAAGGAATCGCGGTATGTAACAAAGGAATCACGCCATGTAACAAAGGAATCCCGCTATGTAACAAAGGAATCGCGCTATGTAACAAAGGAATCGCGCCATGTAACAAAGGAATCGCGCCATGTAACAAAGGAATCGCGCCATGTAACAAAGGAATCGCGCCATGTAACAAAGGAATCGCTCTATGTAACAAAGGAATCACGCCATGTAACAAAGGAATCACGCCATGTAACAAAGGAATCGCTCTATGTAACAAAGGAATCACGCCATGTAACAAAGGAATCGCGCCATGTAACAAAGGAATCGCGCCATGTAACAAAGGAATCGCGCCATGTAACAAAGGAATCGCGCTATGTAACAAAGGAATCGCGCCATGTAACAAAGGAATCGCTCCATGTAACAAAGGAATCGCGCTATGTAACAAAGGAATCGCGCTATGTAACAAAGGAATCGCGCCATGTAACAAAGGAATCGCGCTATGTAACAAAGGAATCGCGCTATGTAACAACGGAATCGCGCTATGTAACAACGGAATCGCGCCATGTAACAAAGGAATCACGCCATGTAACAAAGGAATCGCGCTATGTAACAAAGGAATCGCGCTATGTAACAAAGGAATCGCTCTATGTAACAAAGGAATCACGCCATGTAACAAAGGAATCGCGCCATGTAACAAAGGAATCGCGCCATGTAACAAAGGAATCGCGCCATGTAACAAAGGAATCACGCTATGTAACAAAGGAATCGCGCTATGTAACAAAGGAATCGCGGTATGTAACAAAGGAATCGCGCTATGTAACAAAGGAATCGCTCTATGTAACAAAGGAATCACGCCATGTAACAAAGGAATCGCGCCATGTAACAAAGGAATCGCGCATTGTAACAAAGGAATCGCGCCATGTAACAAAGGAATCGCGCCATGTAACAAAGGAATTACGCCATGTAACAAAGGAATCACGCTATGTAACAAAGGAATCGCGCTATGTAACAAAGGAATCGCG
The DNA here is from genome assembly GCA_030765065.1 of Deroplatys truncata. Taxonomy (NCBI): domain Eukaryota; kingdom Metazoa; phylum Arthropoda; class Insecta; order Mantodea; family Mantidae; genus Deroplatys; species Deroplatys truncata. The sequence goes on from CM060977.1 coordinate 181,337,425, forward strand.
GTATGTAACAAAGGAATCACGCTATGTAACAAAGGAATCGCGCTATGTAACAAAGGAATCGCGCTATGTAACAAAGGAATCGCGCCATGTAACAAAGGAATCGCGCCATGTAACAAAGGAATCGCGCTATGTAACAAAGGAATCACGCCATGTAAAAAAGGAATCGCGCCATGTAACAAAGGAATCGCGCCATGTAACAAAGGAATCGCGCTATGTAACAAAAGAATCACGCCATGTAACAAAGGAATCGCGCCATGTAACAAAGGAATCGCGCCATGTAACAAAGGAATCGCGCCATGTAACAAAGGAATCGCTCTATGTAACAAAGGAATCACGCCATGTAACAAAGGAATCGCGGTATGTAACAAAGGAATCGCGCTATGTAACAAAGGAATCGCGCTATGTAACAAAGGAATCGCGCTATGTAACAAGCTCATCACGGTATGTAACAAACTGATCACGCTATGTAACAAACTGATCAGGCTATGTAACAAAGGAATCGCGCTATGTAACAAGCTCATCACGCTATGTAACAAGCTCATCACGCTATGTAACAAACTGATCACGCTATGTAACAAAGGAATCACGCTATGTAACAAAGGAATCACGCTATGTAACAAAGGAATCACGCTATGTAACAAAGGAATCACGCTATGTAACAATGGAATCACGCTATTTAACAAACTGGTCAGGTACATAGCGCAATCAGGTTGTTACGCAGCCTTTTCCACAAACGTTTCCAGAGAGCATCCTTTTTCCATGCTCGCACTCGTTATGTTCTGTTGAGAGCATCCTTTTTCCACGAATGTTCCCAGAGAGCATCCTTTTTCCATGCTCGCATTCGCCATGTTCTGTTGAGAGCCTCCTTCTCCACAAATGTTTCCAGAGAGCATCCTTTCCCGCTGCTATGCGAAGATTGCGATTCCCTCCGGCGTCCACACACTGAATATATACATAGCTGCGTGTTATGAATTCATTCATTCGCTTTTAATTCCTTCGAGCGTTAGCATTCCCGTATTCATTTAATTTCTTTTAGTTTTAGCATGAGCTCCTGCCGGAGAAAATCTGTGCAACTAGCGGATGAGAAACTCAATTTTTCATACATTACACATGGAGGAAAACACGTCATTAGATGCTGTATATGCGAGCGGATTTTTAAGAATCGTTCTTTGTCAAGATTTAAGCTTCATAGAGCAACATGTTATACTGGATCGACTCTCTCTCCTACACTCGAAGATCCGAAGATGTATAGAGGGGGATGTTATACCGGATCAAGCCTCTGTCCTTCACTGGAGACTACTGATGTTGAAAAATCTGGATACAGCGGGAGTCGCGAGAATATGAAATCTTCATATGATGATGATTCAGTGATATCTACGCTTGAAAATCCAAATAGACTAGTAAATATATTGAGGTTACTAATTGCATCGAGGAATGCTGGTAATAATAGTCACACACAAGAGATTGAGGAGATTATAAGTAAGCTGAAAGCTTCTAAAGTTATAGCATGACAGGATCGAGAAATTGTGTTAATCAATTACAGTCATGGTTAACAGGAACTTTGAAATATCAAAACCTTGTACTTATAAAATACATCATCCAGACATTCTTGAGATGTTTAGTTTTTTATGGATAATGCAGGTCTCTTTCTGTGTGATGTATATGATTATATAACTGAGTGTTTTAGAATGTCTAGACTATCACCTTTGTCTTTAGGAAATATGTATGTTTTTTGTATAGGAATGTAATAGGAAAATGTTTATAAAAAATAAATGTTGTTTATATTACATAGACCTCATTTTTTTATTAATATTTTTATACACCTCATATCATACAGCCCAATATTAAGATGGTTCTGGCTTCTAGATTCCCATTTATTCAAGTCTCTTTCAGTAATAGTTCATGTAGCATCAATGTTTTTAAGATAGGCATTCTCCTTAAACAATTATGAAATTATTTATGAAATCAATGGTATAGGCTGGTATAGCAGTAATAATGAGTACATAATTATATATATATTATTGTTATATTCTACACACTCGGATGTTTTTTCCATGTATGTTCCGCACTGGTGCAATTCTTCATTGATTGAGGTTACTGGGAGGTGTTGAGAATGTTCCTATCACATTTCTGTTTATGATGTTTTAAGCTATCTCGTTCTTCCTCTTCATTTACATTCAGCTGGGCATTCCTGTAACACACATTCACATTATTTGCAACTTCTTGTAGGTATATACTTCGATGTGGAGAATCACTGCAAGGGGTATTAAAGTTCTTTCTGCACGAAATCACACAGAGTACAATCTAGACATTATTTACACATATTTTTTTAATACAGTGATGCCTGCTTTTGACAACTGCTATCGTGCTGGAAATTATTTGAAACTTACTGTAGGTATCTGCTTTGAGGTAAAGAATCAGTGAATAGACTATTAAACTTCTTTCTGCAGATCCTCGCTCAGACTACATCCTGGACGTTATTTTTTTACATATTGATGTATACTTTAGACAAATGTTATCCTACTGAAGTGCGAATTTATAAACTCAACGAATGTAACTCTAAATGAAGCTTTGAAAGGATAGCTGAATTATTTCTACAAACCTTAATAGGAAGAAAAGACAATTTACATGTCTTAAACTTGCCGGCTGGTACTACTCCGTGATATACCATTTGAAACTTCCCAGGCATTTCCTCCAACTGTTGGCTTGTTAGGGTTGAATATCTTGTCGGGAGAAACACTTGCTTATTCTCTAAAAGTGCAACGACTCTAGCACCGTATCGAGTATCAATTTTTCTTAAGGATTTTATATTATAAGGCTCCTCTGGCTGAAGATCTTGTAGTCTTTGAACGGCTGGGTAAATGCTACCCTCAGCCAATGTGTTAAGTTGAGATGTCAAACTTTCTGCATTAGGAAGAGGAAAAAACATATTCTTTATTAGAGAATGTGTTGCATAACAAAAATTTCATTTATTTGAAAGTTACAAACTTATTAACTTTTTTCTGAAAATGATAATATGTGTAAATATAATTGAGGTTCTGATTCACTAATGAAGTTCATTAAGTACTGTATTTTTCAATTTAAATGTTTTAATATAATGTAGATATTTACTTTGTTAGAGCGAATGATTCGCGCAACAGACTTTTTGTAATATTCTAAAGCAAAAACGTTAATAAGGTATTCAAATAATTGTATTTTCTCCAAAAAGGAATATAATTCACTCTGTGAAATCCTGTATTTAAATATCTGGAATAATAATTACTCAACAAGGTGAATACTTAACTAAATTGTTCCCATTTTGAGAATTCGCGCAGTTAGCTATTAAATGTAGAATAAGCTTGCCTAAAATGAATACTTAACTAAACTGTTCACATTTCAGAAAATTCACTTGTCTAGCTATTAACTTTTAGAATGCTCAGCTATTCGCATATAAATGCCATGCATTAAAAACAAGAACGCGAATATAAGTTAAATGTACAGAGTAATAATTTAACTTTTAAAGTAAATGAAGGGTTTTGTTACAACTTACCAGACATGATGTTCGTTGAAATTTCACTTTGAATGAGAAAAGTTTACAGAGATCTTAGCTCGCTGTGTTGTCACAATACAGTGAAATCGCTGGGGAAGCTACTGCTTTTATATCGCTTCGCCTGATAAAAATCTGAAGGGGTGAGAGATGTGACGGTATATAATACAGCAATTTTGATTGGCTACTCCAAAAATTCGAGAAGGAGAGGGAAATGCTAGCCTCGCACAGGGACATTTCGTAAGCAAGTCTAAACCCGTTATGGGGGAAACCATCGCTCACGCCAGCGTTCCTTAAGGGGAATGCTTCTGCGTATGACGCTAGGAAATAAAAAATATATTTTATTTTTTACATTTACCGCTAAAAATTCATTGTTAATTATTGTTACATTACCAAATTAATCACAGAGCGAAAATAATGTATTGTTTCTGTAGATATAATTTTCCTCGAACCAGCAACCTTTCGATTGTGAATAGACACGTTACAGATGTTTAAAGAACGTCTGATGCTATGTGATGGCTTTATAATTCTATTCTCTATGCATTACCACGGGAAAAAACGAATAGCGAGTTACCGCTTGAGAAAAGTTAAAAGTATTTGAAAATTTAAACCAATATCAAAAACTCTGATGTGATACACTCACATGGCTTTCTCTACTCTTGTACAAACTATTTTTACAAGCACTTATTCCCTATATGCTTCATGTTAATCGAGATATCGAGATGTCAATGTTATTGGTAATTTTCATGACGATACAATGTGAATATGATAGGTTTTAAGCGATAGTCAAATATTTTAACGCTGGTTGCTATGTGGTGCATTCCATTCTCTTTGCATATCGAGGACATAAAACAAGAATAATGAATTTGAGAAAAAGTATAAGTATTGGAAAATTTTAATGGAATAACAAGCAATATCTCGAAAAACGATTTACTCAACAACAAGAATGTATATGTTATAAATTATGTATTTTAACGCGATCTCCATTTTTTGTGTAGTAAAATTTTGTCTATCTCTTATGGTTTATCAGTTTTGCAAAAGTCGTTCAGAATGAAGAATACTTTGGAGACATTCCCAGAAAAAACCCGCCTCCGAAATAAAGTCCACTTCCTGAAAATAATAACAATATTAATAATAATATAGAGTGTGTAAAAAGAACTTCATAAAATATTGAAAAAATTCTTACCGTTCGGTGCTTGCTGCATGTATGGGGCAGGGCCCCCACCCTGCTGATTTGGTGCCAGGAAGGTCTGGAAGCCTGGAGGTGGCGGTGCAGCGGTCGCGAAGCCTGCTGGTACAACGCTCGCGAAGCCTGATGCTACCGGTGCAGCGGTCGCATGTTGACCGATACCGCCTCCGAAATAAAGTCCATTTCCTGGAAAAAATAAATAAATAATAATAGTATAGCATGTTTAAGTACAGAGTTCTAAAGAATCTACACTCTATACGTGAAAAAAAATACATGTTTTAAACACCCTCGTGAAAAATACATAGCATTCTGGGAGACCGAAAGAGTTATGTGACTGCATATGGGTGAGAAACTCCCCTTAAATATATCCTTTTCTCCTTATACAATCCAGAACTCTATGCTGTCGGAGGCATGCCTTTGTGTGCCAGAATCGACATTGTATGTCTACTATCATGTAATTTTTTAGTTACAAATCCTCAAACACCCGTCTGTAAATTCTCACCTTACGAGTGTTGCTGCATGTACGGATGGCAGAGCCGCCTCCATGATGATTTGGTACCAGGAAAGGTTTGGAAGCCTGGCGCTGCCTGTGCAGCGCTCGATGGATGGTCGATACCAAAATAAAGTCCACTTCCTGGAAATAATAATACAAATAATAATAAAGAATATGAACAAGAAGTTAATATGAATTGTTACATTACTTATTTAAAAACTCTGAAGAATGCTTACCATTCGGGTGTTCGGGTGTCTGAATCATTACGGTATTTGATGAGCGATCCTGCAGCCTGCGGCCCAGAAAATTCGAGATATACAATTCATTTCTCATTACAATATCTTAAACATTTAATATTTTATTCAATATCGTTAGATTACTTGAAATGAATTTGTGTGTGTGTATTAAGTTTATATTAACATGCTGGAATATTCGAAAAAATATCTCTCGAATGGACGGGGTATTTAAAATCGTACTCGTCCTATGTTTACTAAGCCCAATCTTTTTAAAATGGAATAAATTAAGAGTAACGAGGATTGTTTAGGCAAGGCTCCATATTTCATTATTTAGAATTAAACAAATGCTATTAGTCGTAATAATCATACACATACGACAGCAAGCAAATGCGCGAGTCAATTCATATACAATTAATTAATAAAAAAATATTTCATTGTTTTCATCGATCAGCGAGAGTCTTATTTATTTTAATAACGTATGTAATATCTATCATTCTGAATACTTTTTATTCTTCATATTACTCTCGCCAAATCATATTTCTTTGTTTAACATTCCGAAAAAAAAATCAGTTTAATTTTTTGATATCATGTTTGCATTTCTTGTACGCGAGTATTTAAATAATGACAAAGATACAATCGAATGTTTAAGTACAGAATCTATACAGTATACGTTTAATTGAAAACTTAAATCATTAATATTCTTCATGTAGAATTATATTAATTATCGGGAAAACATTTTTTGTGGTAAGCTTAAAACATGTCTAGACAGGGTTTTCCGCTGTGTATGATGGAATTTCTGGACAGAGGAAGCTCTTAAGAAAATCTTTTGTGTCGCTAATATTTATTTACCCCGAGGGTCTGTGGTTTTTCAGAGCACTTAGGCTGTTTAATGAATTGGAAACGGGTGTTATTGTTCACTAAGAGCTCTATACAAGACCTTGTTTTTACATTCTTCTGACGAAAATTAATGGTGCGGAAGAGTTTGCCGTTGTCTGCTAATGGGTCTACATATGCATTCTTCAGGGGTGTACACCATATTTCTTTCAGGCAGTGTACGCCAGTGAATAATTCGTTGAATTTCTCAAAGTTCGCTACGTCTTTAGAAAGAACATTTAAAACGAATATAAAATTTATATTTGTAGTCTTCGTGCGTGTTACTTACAGGTACACCTGTTTTGAATTGTAATTATTACTTCTCTCGTGTGAGAAGAGACATAGCGGGCTTTGTTGAAGCGTACTCCTATGTGCTGGATACCCTTAGCCATTAAGAGCAGGTAGTGGGGAAAACCCACGCGTCCTGGTTTAACCGCCTCTCATGATGGACGGGGCATTGCTGTCACATTGCGTCTTGTTTTTTCGTAAAGGGTTCTCGTGTTAACGTCTCATACAAGCTATTTGCAATTTCGCTTTAAGTTGCTTTTTAATTCATCTAAGCAATGTAATATTTTTTATAAACCCTCCAGTCAAAAGAAGAATTAAACACGCGTTATTAGCCGTAATAGTTATATACGCGTAATAATCGCGCATATACGATAACGAACAGTTGCGCGCGAGTCAATTACATTAATCAATCAAAAAAAACTTAATTGTTTTTAATCGATAGACTGCGTCGTTTCATTAGAAGTGAGATATTCATGGTAGATGAATAATTGGGTGAGATATCTCTAGGAGCGCGAGTCAATTACATTAATTATTCATTGTATTCATCGATCAGCGAGAGTCTTATTTATTTTTTATTTATTTCATAATCAATTCCTCCGGAGCCAACATGAACGCCCCTTGCATGTTAATTCGACTTTATTTTTTTTTCCGGAATCATATTTCGCAGAATTATATAGAGTTAAGATGGCCGTCTTGCGTACACCTCGAATTTAAATATGGTGAATTCACAACTTTCGGATATGACCACCAGGGGCGCTGTGAGCAAACACTCGCTGGAGTTTCACTCATATTACCACTTGGTGCGCTAGTGTAGCTGGCGAACTGAAGCGGGAGTGGAGGGGGTGCGCTAGTCGACTTGCCCGTGGAAGTATCGGAGCCAGTCATTCGTGTGAAACGTCTCGCTGTGGAAGGTTGCGGTCGGTGTTCCACCGCAATTATCACGCGATAACGAGTGTTAAGTCAACTCTGTCCTTTTATCTAAGGGTTGTAATATTCTTATAAATCCAAAATATATTTTCCCTCAAAAGTAGAATTAAATAAATGTTATTACTCGTAATAATTATACACATGCTACCACACATATACGATAACGAACAGTTGCGCGCGAGTCAATTAATCATTCAAAAAATACTTAAATGTATTCATCAACCGACTAGCCGCGTTTCATTGCAATAGTAGTAATATAAGGGGGGTTTAGGACCAGGTGCGCGTGATTCAATTAATCAATCAAAAATACTTAATTGCTCGAAGAACCGCGTTTAATTGCATTAGTAGTAATATGATGGGCATTCTTTTTTCAATAACACACATTACCTAATTGATTGACACAATTATGTACTCAAACGATTTGCCGATGTGCGGCAGGCATCGAGAATCGCATTCCCACACCGCCAACGTCACGCACCGAGAACCCTCACATATAACCCCTCACCCCGAGCGGCACATCCCCTACCCCAAGCCAATCACACGGCAGGGATTTAGACCTAGGGAAGGCACGCGACCGACGTATAGGATCAATACACACTCTCACACCTATCCACAGGGAACCAACCAGAACACAAAGGGGAGGGAGGACACGCGTATGGGGGAGGGAGGGGGGCGGGAACACCGCCACGTGACCAGACCACAGGGGGAGGGGGGGGGAGGACCTGCCGGCACAGAACCTGTCGGCATTAGGTGAGGCCACAAAGGGAAGGGGGCGGGGCTAGCGGCACGCGACCGGGGCGGCATGTGAGGCCTCAAAGGGAGGGGGCGGGGCTAGCGGCATAGATCAAAGAACCTTATCAGATGGCGGCAAATCCTTTATGGCTCCGTATCGGCTTAACAATTCTACTTATATATATACAATATTTAAAGAAACACTCAAAATTACAAGGTTAATATTTTTAAACTTGGGGCGAAGGCTACCGGAAACTTTTTACCATACGTGCGGTTGCAACTGCTTCAAGTTCGGCTCCCCAACAGTCGAAATAAAATACAACTCCTCTTAAAATAAATAAACCTACTTCAACGTGGGGCGAACACTCCTAGAAACATATCTCCCGCAAGTTTCGCGCCCAAACATGGCCCAACACCAGCTTCAAATTGGTGCCCATAAGAGGTGAAACCGCAACAATTAAACTCCCGCACATCTCTCAGCTCTATACAGTACAGCTCCAGGAGTTTTGCCACCCCTTGTGCGATAATTGTAAATAACCTATCCCCAAGCTTTTAGACATAAGTGATTTATATCCGCAATGCCAGTCCTTCATGACTAGTTATTCTAACACGAAAAAGAATATATAAATCCTTTGGTTTCAAACTTTTTATTCGTTTTCGCTGTAAAAATAGAATCTCAAGTTTTATGTGTATTCAAAAGTAATTAATTATTTCAATAAATGAAACTCAAGGAGAGATATGCATATGTGATGAAAGAACGAGATTGTTCTAAGTGAAACATAAAACACGCAGAGTCGCACACTAAACATGTTCAATATTTCGAGTTTACCCCTTTATCAGGATTTTAAAAGACTAAAACACACAAATGAAAACACACTTGATGGTCGAGTGCATCTAAGACCTATTTGGATCTGGTCTTGTTTTTATGCATGGGTAACACAAGCTAATAAATTCTCCTTATTTCATGAATGCGATTTAGCCACTCTATCACTGTACTGGTTGTATTTTAGTGTTACTGTTAGTGTGTGCTCATCTGTTTGGATCGTGTTATTCATAATAATAACACAGAGTGTTAACAAGTAAACGATCCTTAAACCATCGATAGAAATGGCCATGGTTAATCTCTTCTTGGTAATTCTTCTCGAAACGAAGAGGAGTAGACGGCCATAAAATGAGATGTTCCTGAATGGGCAATAATAAACTTCTGCGGGTGACTTCGCGGAGCTTTCATAAGTCCATCCCTTTGATTAGGTTTGTCCGGCGTTTAACCACATTTCAGCCACCCATAATGGTTCGCTTAAATCCTTATTTTGTATTTATTTAAAAAATAATGCTCTTAGAGCCTCAATACTGGATCTTTTGTGTGTTATTTTTCTCTTATTGTCTTCAACTCAAATCCGAGATCTTGAGGATCTTGTTCAAATAGCCAAGACTTCCCTGAAAAATATCTCTGCTTCTTTATACGAAGAAAGTTCCCTTATGGTGGGATGTTGTAGCGTAGTTATGCCTCATTATTGTATTTAGTTCCAAAATGTCCAATTGAGTTTCTCTGTAGTTAAAGGCAGTAGTTAGTAGACTAACAACACAAGAAGTAACTCAATGCACAAGCAGCCACTTCCACGATACCTGACAAGAAGTGCATGAGTCACCAATGTAAGCTAGTAAACTAAACTAGTGGCTTGAAACATTTCTGTTTATAAATGAGACGTTTATTGTTGATGCGCACGGAATGCTCTGACAATGATCATCAATGAGAGTCGCGGCCAAATCGCTCTGGCGCTTCAGTTGTCACTAGTTTCATAACAAAAATCTCCAGAAAGTCCCCAGATTTTAAGCATAATTTGTAATTCCGTCATATTTTTAGATATCTTCTTCAAGTTTTAAGGATTTTGCCACCCCTAAAACCCGCCGTCTTGGGCGGTGGCATTACTTGACCCCCTATTGAGGTGTTTCTGGCTCTATAAAGCACACTAGTGAAAGTTGATTTTACTCGCTTGATTGCCTTGTCTGCGGACTTCAATTATAAGGACGCTAAACGATCAAAGCATGAACTAAGAAATAACTAAGGCCATTTGCCAAAAAAACACTCAAAAATTGATAAAACAAAATGGTTTGGCAGCTAGGGTATCCGTCTGACATACATGCCTGAATACTAAACTCAGGAAAACCAAATAATTTGCTAGAACGACTAACATTTAAAGTGATATTAAATAAGGAAGAATAAACCCCCAGGGATTTATTTATGTCACAATATACGTATGGGAAGTAACTTAACTTCACTTATTTATTGTATTAGCGAAATACTTCATCTTTTATCCTGTTTACGCAATTCCATGCGAAGTAAAGGGGGAAACATTGGGTATCTCAATTTTAAGATTTTGCCTGGAGACTATGCAATGCAAACATCTGCGTGCATTTGTAATCTTAACGTGGAGTTTTTCTTTGGAGTTTCATCGGAATAAGCATATAATTACATTGATAATTATTATATATTAAGTTCAATGCATATGTGTCTTTTACATTTTCCTCTGGTATAGTACTAAATCTCTGCACACAATGTTTGTTCATCTTACAGTTTTAAAAGAGGGCTTATCTAAAGGAATAGCATCCATTGAAACGAATTACGTTTTAATAATCCTAGTAGCTATACAAGTTATAATTGTGTAAAGCAATACAAGCTTTATAACACGGTAACTGAAAGCTGTTTTCATCTGTAATAATTCGCATTTCTGGGAGAAAACTGTGTAACTCATAACAAGTTTCATAAGAAGTTCAAGAAAATTCGTTACAATTTTAAAAGTTTATAATTGCCTTCCTTGCTGATATTTTAGAAAACAGTCACTCCAAATTTGTTAGAAGTTAAATTTTACTCTTTACACAAATGTTCTTCCTTTTAAATGCCAATATGTGGGGTAAACATAAACTGCACGCTAGAATACAGAAATCATAAATCTCACCCAGAAGCTAAACAATAATTGTTAGGGATATTTTTCATATCTAGATATTGCACATTTAAATTACTGATAATGCACCCCTACATTTATATTTAAATAAACTTGCATTATGCATGATACGGTAGTATTATGTTTGACAATAAAAACTCCTAGTTAAGTTTCACTGATGAACGTGTGATTTCTTTGCAATTTGTATTCCATATAAATTGTACTTTTTTAAACTGAAGATTTAAACCGAATAAATAGTAAAAGTTTCAGGGTTGGAAATCCGCGTCCATTTAAGTGAATATATCTGATGTTTGGGACATTGTGTTTGACAGAGGATCGGGTCTCTCGGCTCCCAGCAACCTTTTCCTGAGTTCAGGTTCAGAGCAGGTTCAGAGCCAAAAGTGGCTCTTGATTGTCGTTCAACACCAGCATGTCATAGCTGCTATCGGCGAGGGATTGTCTCCTAAACTGATGACCTATCATCCCGAAGATTTTACTATTTCATCGATCAACTCCAGTTGTAAACGCCTTTGTATGATTGATGTTAACTGCTAGGAGTATACCGACATCAGGGGAATTTACGGGATTGTAAATATGACAAATATTTTAGAAAATGTTTGCTTTTAAGGTATATGAGGAGACGTTCAAAGGTTTGAAAGTTTACCACCCGGTAAACTTCAAACTTTAGCTGGAGAGCGTTCAATTGAATACGTTGCAATGCTTCTTTCTTTTCGATCTCTACGGTTCGTAACATTCCTATAAATGGCGACGTAAGTGTTGCATGTCTTAAGTAGAAGTAGAATGTGGGTCTGAACAATGTCATTTCGTCTGCTACTTTTATTACTTTTGCTCAACCCAAGTCTCACTTCATATAGCAAATACGCTTTCGGGAAATATTATGTTGTCTTAGTTCAATTTCTTTATTCACATTTGTCCCCCAAATAGCGTTTAATTTATCTCTTTATCTTATATTTTTGTAGGTTACCATACAAGTACTCACTTGTTCTGTTATATTGTTATTTACGATTATTTTAGCTCCAATATTACATTCACCCCTCACAGCTATCACTTTGTTTTTGGAATGGATAGTTTCATTGTAATTTTGCAGTAATTTTTAATTTCATCAAATTAGCTTCAGGATGATCCTCTGATTCTCCTAAAAGTGCCTGATTATCTGCAAACAGGATGTTATGATTTACATTGTCGTTCCAAAGAAGTAAATATCTTCCCAAGTAAACCTCTTGATTCCTTTTTATAATCTTATTCGCATATGAGTAAAATGGTATCGGGGAGAGACCACAGCTTTACTTTTAGCAGTTATTTATTCTTATGCATGCTTTATTTATTTCTATAGTAGTATTATAATAAAGGGATGTAATTGCATTTAACAAATATTCACTAAGAATATTCCACAGTAGCTGCCTGTTAAACCTATCATAGGATTTACATAATCCCAAAAAAACAACAGATATAGTGGCAAATTAATCTCTCTTATTTTTCTATTGTTCATTTGATAACAAATATTGCAACTACACAGGATTGTCCCTTCCTGAATTCGTTTCACTCTTCATGCAATATATCTTCTGATATTAATTAGAGCTTCATTTTGATAATAAAACAACAGATTCTACATGTTGTATTTAATACTTAAACGGAAAACTCAGAATCGAAACCCCACACACGTGCATTACTATTGTACTACTCTATACATTGGTCCTTAATGAACAAGCAAAAGAGCTTACTAGAGATGTGTCAAAGAAAAATGGAAAGAAAATCGTGGACATTTCGCTACGGGACAGTTTCAACAAAAGGCTGCAAGAAATTATGTCCTCCAAGAATGTAGCATGGCAGGCTCAAAAATTAAATGGCTCCATCACGACAGATGGGCTCAGTCGACCACCATGTGGGTGGAAACAGAGAAAGAACAGGGTGGTCAGGCGACTTCAAACAACTAGTGGGGCCACAGTGGTCCAGTGCTGCAAGCTGTAAAACTGCTTGGAAAGACTATGAAGGACAATCAGTAAGAAATATTAGACTATGAACACACAATCTACAGCTTCATTAGTTAATTTTAAGAATTATTAGTGAAAGTGAACGTGAAATCCAATGTGTGCAATATTCACAGTGCTAACTCTTTACTCATGTGGAATAGCTCACCACATGAATCTTTATAAAAGAGATTATCCTCTCGCAGGAGGCCTTTGTCCATTCACTAATTTAATAAAGGGATACCTCTGTAATTAGAATAGTTTCTTCGGTCCTTTTTTACTTTCTCTACTACGTATAGTAAGTAGGGGAAGTATTGCATTCCACCCAAAAATTCGATACCGAGATTTCACCGGAAATACATGTTTTGAGAATCACTGAATCCAAAAAAAGCATTTTTGGAAACATGTCCGTGTGTGTGTCTGTCTGTGTGTCTGTGTGTCTGTGTGTCTGTGTGTCTGTCTGTGTGTCTGTCTCTGTGTCTGTGAACAGCATAACTCAAAAACGAACAGTCGGATAAACACCAAACTTGGTATTTAGGTTCAGTATCTTCCAGAGATGCGACACGAAGGTTTTCAAGAAAATCCCCCCACCCCAGACTACCCTTTACATAAAACATTTTTCGAAAATTTTAATTTTCTCAAAAACGGCTCTAACGATTTTTATTAAAATATCATATGTTTAAGATATTGTCATGACAAATAAAATGTATATCTCGAATTTTCTGGGAATGTCTCCACAAATATTCTTCATTGTGAACGACTTTTGCATAACTGGTAAACCATAAGAGATAGACAAAATTTTACTACACAAAAAATGTAGATCGCGTTAAAATACACAACTTATGTCATATAGGTTTCTTTTGTTGAGTGAACCGTTTTCGAGATATTGCTTGTTATTTCCTTAAATTTTCCAATACTTATACTTTTTCTCAAATTCGTTATTCATTTTTGGAAACATGTCCGTGTGTGTGTCTGTGTGTGTGTGTGTCTGTGTGTGTGTGTGTGTCTGTGTGTGTGTCTGTGTGTGTGTCTGTGAACAGCATAACTCAAAAACGAACAGTCGGATAAACACCAAACTTGGTATTTAGGTTCAGTATCTTCCAGAGATGCGACACGAAGGTTTTCAAGAAAATCCCCCCACCCCAGACTACCCTTTACATGGAACATTTTTCGAAAATTTTAATTTTCTCAAAAATGGCTCTAACGATTTTGATTAAAATATCATATGTTTAAGATAATGACATGAGAAATGAAATGTATATGTCGAATTTTCTGGGAATGTCTCCAAAAGTATTCTTCATTGTGAACGACTTTTGCATAACTGGTAAACCATAAGAGATAGACAAAATTTTACTGCACAAAAAATGTAGATCTCGTTTTATGTCCTGAACATGCAAAGAGAATGGAATTCGCCACATAGCAACCAGCGTTAAAATATTTGATATCGCTTAAAAGCTACCATATTCCCCTTGCATCTACAAGAAAATTACCAATAAGATTGACATCTCGATATCTCGATTAACATGAAGCATATGGAGAATAGGCGTTTGTAAAATTAGATTGTACAAGAGTAGAGAAAGTTATGTGAGTGTAACACATCAGATTTTTTAATATAAACTAACTATATTAGCAATTTTACACTCGTTCGGGATTTTCTCTTCATTTCATATATCATTTATTTAGTAATTGTATGAACCGTTCTTCCATTTGAAAAATGCATAGTTTGAATGTTTATTGTTTATGTTATAGTTCCGAGAGCTTTCTTGTTCTTTGTTCTGCACATGAAGCATATGCATTATGTTTATTAACGTTATAATGTTATTCTGCATTTATAAGCATATGTAATCCATCCTGAATCTGTCATTAAACTTATTTTAGCATTTTAAGTGTTTCCCTTACTCAAAGTTTTAAATTATTTAAATCCAAATCTCTATCCTCCAGTAAGATAATGTTCCATAAATTTAACTAAGCTTTCCCAGTTTTACCTACTTGCCTAAAAATTTACGAACTATTTCCCGGCTATAGTATTGTATTCAGTATTGCGTTCTATTTTGAAAGAACTTAACCGTAGTAGATATGTTTTGTTTCTTTAAATTTCCAATCACTTCGTTTAGCTCTTCATTCTACAATTTTAATCTCTTCCTGTGTGTTCCTAGTACTTCCTTCCCTTTCTTAAAAGGGTAATTTTCATGGTTTTCCAATGCGTTTTATCTCCTATCCTTCCTCATTAGACTATGACATGATAAAGCTGAATAGTACTACATTGTTCTAATAATGGTTTTTCAGGTTTTCATTCTCAAATTTCTGGGATGATATATTACTTTTCTTAATGCACCTCTTAGTCATTTCTAGTTTCTATGCTATCACACAATGGTCTGCATCAGATTGAGCTGCTGAATAGCTTCTAGTATATAAGAGATATAACCATAGCCTTTCATTTGTAATGGCATAGGCTATTATAACTTGTCTACCTCGTTCAGATCATATGAATTTATGTATATCCTTATGGGGGAAGAAGATATTCCGAGATTCTTGAAAAAACGCAAATCTTTCAGCATTCCAACTTTTGCATTTAAAGCATTTTCTCTGTGGGTCTTATTAATTTAGATGTAGCTAATTTACCAACTCTAGCATTAAGATTTCCAATCATTAATAGGAAATTGTAAAAATATACTGAACGTTTCATATTTCCTGGTGGTTGTACACCCATTATGGCGCAATGGTTCTGATTGTTTTAAATCGGATAATTCTATCACTGATCCGGATACACTCAGTCCGATATGCTTTACGTTTAAGTTTTATGTATAAATATACCAATTCCTGAAGTTAGGCTTTTTCTTTACCTATTCTTGACTAGAGAAGCAGACAGTCATCTACTTTTTTTGTTTTCCGTACAACTATTATTACTTTCTCTACTACGTATAGTAAGTAGGGGAAGTATTGCATTCCACCCAAAAATTCGATACCGAGATTTCACCGGAAATACATGTTTTGAGACCTCCTGAATCCAAAAAAGGCATTTTTGGGAACATGTCCGTGTGTGTGTGTGTCTGTGTGTGTGTGTCTGTGAACAGCATAACTCAAAAATGAACAGTCGGATAAGCACCAAACTTGGTATTTAGGTTCAATATCTTCCAGCGATGTGACACGAAGGTTTTCAAGAAAATCCCCCCACCCCAGAATACCCTTTACATGGAAGATTTTTCGAAAATTTTAATTTTCCCAAAAATGGCTCTAACGATTGTGATGAAAATATCACATGTTTAAGACAATGTCATGAGCAACTAAATGTATATCTCGAATTTTCTGGGAATGTCTCCAAAAGTATTCTTCAATGTGAACGACTGTTGCATAACTGGTAACCATAAGAGATAGACAAAATTTTACAACACAAAAAATGTAGATCGCGTTAAAATACACAACTTATGTCATATACATTTCTAATGTTGAGTGAACCGTTTTCGAGATATTGCTTGTTATTTCCTTAAATTTTCCAATACTTATACTTTTTCTCAAATTCGTTATTCATTTTTTACTTTCTCTACTACGTATAGTAAGTAGGGGAAGTATTGTATTCCACCCAAAATTTCGATACCGAGATTTCACCGGAAATACATGTTTTGACACACCCTGAATCCAAAAAAAGCATTTTTGGAAACATGTCCGTGTGTGTGTCTGTGTGTCTGTGTGTCTGTGTGTGTGTCTGTGAACAGCATAACTCAGAAACGAACAGTCGGATAAACACCAAACTTGGTATTTAAGTTCAGTATTTTCCAAGGATGCGACACGAAGGTTTTCAAGAAAATCCCCTCACCCCAGAGTACCCTTTACATGGAAGATTTTTCGAAAATTTTAATTTTCTCAAAAATGGCTCTAACGATTTTGATTAAAATATCATATGTTTAAGATATTATCATGACAAATAAAATGTATATCTTGAATTTCCTGGGACTGTCTCCAAAAGTATTCTTTATTGTGAACGACTTTTGCATAACTGGTAAACCATAAGAGATAGACAAAATTTTACTACACAAAAAATGTAGATCGCGTTAAAATACACAATTTATGTCATATACATTTTTTTAGTTGAGTGAACCATTTTCGAGATATTGCTTGTTATTTTCCTAAATTTTCCAATACTTATACTTTTTCTCAAATTCGTTATTCAATTTTTTGTCCTGGATATGCAAACAGAATAGAATGCGCCACATAGCAACCAGCGCTTAAAAGATTTGACTATCGCTTATAACCTACCATTTAGAAAATATATAAGGCGCAACCATTAAAGGCATTATTTGTATTAAAATTCTGTCATTACACATATAATTTATCAATATGTAATCTCGGCCATGTCTTCATTTATCGCTAACCAGTCGAAGACATTCAACTATTGTCATTTATACGTAAATAGTGTCTTTGTTTGTGCTCTTTTCCGAAGTAAAGTGCTTGCTGCGGTTCAATTTATGTAACTGCTTCTTTAAGGAATGCCATAATTTGTTGCACCTTACAGTGGGGTTGACAAGTGCCTCCAAGTGAATTACTTAAACTGCAGAATTATGTTATATAATATATGAGTAAACTTGAATTTTAAATGGAGAATGTCTTACAATGCTCTATTTTGCTTTGGAATTAATACTCCCATAAGTTTAATTTACTTATTTCAATGCCCCAGAATTTCATGTCAAATATTAACCTATCCCAAATGCTTTTTCAGGCGTCAATGGTGAGCTGGATTTATATTCTGCTTTAGGTAAAAATTTAATAGTTTTATTCTTAAATAATAATAGTGCAGAACTTAATAAAGAGAATTATCAATAATAGAATAACTCACAATATGGGTGCATAGAGCTTCATTATGTACAGGGAATTTTACTTCAAATTTAGAAGTATAAAAATATTAAGAAAAGTAGTAACAAGTTGTGTGTAAAGTGCATCTATGAAGTCCAGGGCCTTAACAATTTGGAACTTATTGTCTCTTTAATATGGTTGCAGCAGACAGAGTATATCATTTTGATTTTTGCAGTGGAGAGTCCAGATAATGGCAGCACACGTACCCCATAAAATTACCAATACGCGTCTACTTAAATTGTATGTGCAGTGTTTATAAGCCACACAGACACAGAGTGCATAGAGGTTATTTAAGAATAGTTGTTAATTGGATATGATGTTACCTTGAATTACAAAAGGATTTTCATTTAGTTTTATGAATAATTTTTTTAAACAATGTTCAATGATTAAGTACCCAAAGAACACGACCAGAGCAATACTCGTATTTAAGACAAATCAAGTATTACGGTAAACTACCTTTCAGTGGTGCGTTTTCAAATCTTAAATGTTACTACTTTCGGTAATACCACGCCACTTGAAGTGATAGTAAGGATTTAAAATCTGTTGCAGACAAACGAAATAGCACTCCACTCACCTATAAGACAGTCACACCAAATATTTGGTAATTCTATACACATTGGAAACAAATTCGTTTGAGCTATATCAGAAGGAAATTTAGAATCAGAATTCTACTTTACGGTAACAAAGCTGGACGGTTTCATAAGGGGCACTGAAAGGTGTTGCTTAGCAGCAGTAAAGATAGAAATTATGTAAATATGTTTTAATTGGAGAACTACAGTGTCATTTAAGGTTACTGTTACAGCTTTCAATCTATTTCAGAACATATCTAATAACTTTGTTCCCGTAATGCACATGTTTGTTGCTATTTGAGATTCCTTTGAAATTTATTTGATATATGTATTTTTAGTTCCATAAGGAAGCTAAAGTAAATCTTATATGTGTATTAAGCTAGGCAGCCAACATGCTTTTGCATTATTTAATATTATTTGACTTAAACTCAAGGAAATGTGTGAAATGGTAAACGATTTATATGAATTTTCTAATCATTTGTATAAACTTATAGTTTCTTGTCGTTAAACAAAGTATGTATAGGAGGAATGCTAGTTTTAATAATTATTTTCAGGTTACTTCCTTTCTTTTTATGAAGAAGAATGCTTAAAAGTGTATGTTATACGATTTTTTTGCATGAAATAGAGAACATAAACATGAAATAGTCATCTGATAGTAAACCCAATTCGAAATTAATTTCATTACAGTTTGCATCTTTTAATTATTCTGAAATGGTTTTTCAAGACGGCCAAGAATGTAGACCCCTGGATGAGACAAACATAGAGAATGACGGCGGGACGCGAACTACTGACACACGAAACTAATAACAATTGGAACCGTTATGAAACACTTGCTTGATATTAGTCTGATGTTATCCACACCACTAAGCAAGTCTGGCTCCCTAATGCAAAATTTATAGCCCTCCACGTTTCTACTTAAATTATTTGGTTTTCCGATACGGAAACGCGTAAGCCGAAATTGTGGTTAACCGATATCGGTTTTGGCAGCCGATATTGAACAAACGGAGGCGAAGCAACACGTATATTGCTTCAGAAACAATTACTTTTTCTGTTGCATATGTGGTGAAGTCCGTAAACACGGTGACGAGTTATTGCACGTGCAGGCGACAATAAGCCTCCTGTGATAACATATGGGTAAGGGTAAAAGATGACTAAGTTGGTAAGGAATCAACTATGAAACAACAAACATAAATACTCCTGCATTAACCTAGTAATTTGATGCATTTGCAAAGAACGTAATTGGGCTCCCACTCAAGAAATTAAACTGAATTTATTCAAAAGGTGAAAGGTGCCTAAGCTCCAAAAAGTAGTATAGCAAACATCGATTTCCAACTGTGAAGCACTGCGCCTTTAAAAAGCCTTCGTTAAGCATGTTTAATCCTACTTCCAACGAAAGGACATACGTTGCCTCAGTTGTAAAATAAACGTCATTCAGTAAACTTCTAGGTTCATGAGAATTCTAACAATAGCTTGAGAAACAGTATCCTGATTTGGAAATAAAACATGCAACGCCAGTGTTAAGATGGTGCAGTTAATTTAAGGCCGAGTAATATGTGAGAATGCGACAATGCTGCAAACCACTTACTCTCCGAGTTTTCAGCGAAGTTTGCCGCGAGTTGCTCCAGTAATGCTCTTTACCACGTCGTTTTCCAATTTTTCTGATTTATGAGTCATTTGACCATTTACTATTCATCACTTCATTTCTGTAGAGTTAAGAATTGTGAGTGATACTGAATTGATAAACAAACAGATAACTTTCCTATTCCTCGCGGATTCAAAACCTCGGCCACTATTATGAATTCAATACTCCTGCTCTAGCGAGCATTTCATTTCATACTCTCGGCGATGGTTCTAACAATAGTCTTAAACTCTCTTCAATTTAGTTAATGGATGTAGAGATGCGGCAGCTCATATTTTCAGTACCTTATGTAAATATATGCACTGTTTTCCATCCAGTGAAAATATTATCAATTATATCATAGGACCTGGCGAGGTTACTTCACAACTTCTGAAAAATATTCAAACCTTATTTAAATCGCGTAGTACGGCGAAATCTATATAAAAGCTACCGTTTACTTTTAACCGCTAACTGAAAAACTTATACTGCATGGGCAAATAGATCCCAAATTTGCCCACTTACGTCAAAGCACTTCGCAAAAGTTATAGATACCTTACAACTTCCAAAACTACCCTTGCTTGTATTTTCAACCCCCTATATAGAAATGTCTACCATTTTACTTAGTGGGACAAAACCTTGGACACTTACTTTAGCTACGAATGAAAATTGAGGGCTAATTACGTCTTTTAAAAGCCGCCCCTAACATTTTAATACTCGTACTTAGGGTATGCATCTCGGGTAAGGTAGAAGAATAAAACAGTTTCGATTTCAATAGCCGATATTTATTTTCTATGCCAAGTACATAGTAGATAGAGAAGTTATTACATTCCACCCAAAAAGTGGATACCGAGATTTCACCGTAAATATAAGTTTTGGGACCGTTTGAACCCAAAAATGTATTTTTTAAAAACAATTCCCTGTGTGTGTTTGACTGAAAAACATAATTCAAAAGCGAAAAGTCAGATAAATACTGACTCGAATTTAGATGCAGCACCCAGTTGCGACACGAGAATTTTCAAGGAAATCTCCCACCCCAAAACTACCCTTGACATGACGATTTTTCTGAAGTGGGTGTAACGATTTTGATTAATAAAATTTACGTGATAAAATTTATATCTTGTGTTTTCTCAGAATAGCCTCTGCAATCCATTTCATTCAGAAGAAATTTTGCATAATCTTGTATAACTGAAAAACCTTAAGCGATAGACGAAAACATACTGCATAAAATTAGACCTCTTTAAAAAAACACCACATATTTCAACTAACTTTTTTTTTGGCACAGCCCTTTTCGAGGTATCGGTTATTAGCGCTTAGCGCTTCCAGTTTTTTGAACACTTAGCCATTCTTTTAAAGTCCCGTTGGTTTTCAGCTCTTTCTACGATGTCATGGAAAAAGTGTGAAATTTTAAGGTCAGTGAGTAGTGTCCAGTTCTAAAACATTTAAAATGTGTAATTTCAAAAAGGCTTAGGTTGATGAAAATATATATGAAAACAAACTTTCGTAAGAATAATCTGTGTACCGACAATAAGCCATAGTGGGTAGAGAAAGTCATGCGAATGTATACCTATCTCGTTAAAACATGCAATTTATGTTACATAAAATGTTCTGTGGTGTTAACCATTTCCGAGATATTCCTTGTTATTGGCTTGAATTTTCAAATATTTTTCTCGTATACATATCGCTTTTATTTTTCCTGTTTTTCTGTTTCGGGTTTATGCAAAGAGAACAGGTATTACACAGCGACCGATTTTGAAAATATTTGACTATCGCTTAAGTTTACTGTATTATTTTGCACTGTAATGGAGTGTGTAAATGGCTAATGAAGTAAAGAGCAGAATAATCTTTTGTAAGAATAGCTTGTAGAAAAGCGAGTAGAGAAGGTAATGTTAATGCAACACTCAGATATTTTAAGCACTATCTCTATTGAATTTATTCTTGTGATGTCATAGCAAGGTATGGAATTTATTGACCACCATACAGCGACTAGCTTTTAAACACTTAAATGCCGATTCTCCTTCCTCTATTCCTCTCTCTGTCTTCAACGAAATGCGTACAGTGTAAAGGTTTATCTCGATTAACATTAGGTAAATAGAGAAATAAGATTTCCTAAGAATAGTTTGTGGAAGGTATAGAAAATAAAAGAAGGTGCATACAGAAGGAAATGTGAATGTAATACATCACGTATTTTATAATATGGATTAACTTTGTAAATTATCATACTTCAGAAATGTGTGAATGGCAAGTTTGGAATCTCCTTCGTCTTCCCTAACATGAATTAGGCCCTTAGACCTGTTCCGAGGCAAAAATTGATCTCTCCACCTCATACGGGATCGTCCAATATCTCTTCGTCCAAATGGTTTATAAAATAGTGCTTTCCATGATAGTCTCGAAGATTCCATCCTTAGAACGTCATCTTTCCACTTATTCTGATGCGTTTTAATTTCTTTCACCACGTTTTCTTCATCTAATCCTTCTTTATATCTACGTTACGGAGTCAATCCCTGCTACTTACAATCAATACACACCTTAAAAATTCCATCTGAGACACTTCCAATCTTGACTTTTCCTTGTGTTTTGTCACCCATGTCTAACACGCGTATTTCAATGCGGGCTTAGATGCTATTCTATATAGTCTTAATTTAATATCTTTCCTCATATTTCTACCAAGGTGTCGTTTGATACATCCGCTGATTTCATTATATGTTTTAATGTTTTCTTCCATCTTTGCCTTTCTATCGATTACTGATATTTCTGATCACAAATATTTGAAATCTTAATCCGGACTTTTTCTTTACCTATCGCGACCATTACCTTTGTTTTTTCTCCCGAAATTTCCATATTATATTATTTTATTATCTCATTCAAATTAAACACTGCTTTTTGCATATCTTTCTATTTCTCTAACAATAACATCTGGTCATTTGCAAATATGATTGTGTCCACATTAGCATTATTTAATGTGATTCCCTTTCGTTTATATTTCATTCTCCACTCTTCTATTATCCTATTCAAGTATAAAAAATCCGATGTGTTACACTCACATGACTTTCTCTACTCTTGTACAAACTATTTTTACAAACGCTTATTCTCCATCTACCTCATGTTAATCGAGATAAACATTTCCAGACACTATCTTATTGCTAATTTTCTTGTAGATGTAAGGGGAATATATATTTACAAGGGCAGTATCGAAATACAGTAGCCTTTAAGCACATACATATCTGTTAATAGCTGGTTGCTAGGTGCAGCACCATTCCCTTTTCCACAGATTAATACTCTTTGCATATCCAAGACAAAAAATCTGATGTGTTACACTCACATGACTTTCTCTACTCTTGTACAATCTAATTTTACAAACGCCTATTCTCCATATGCTTCATGTTAATCGAGATATCGAAATGTCAATCTTATTGGTAATTTTCTTGTAGATGCAAGGGGAATATGGTAGCTTTTAAGCGATAGTCAAATATTTTAACGCTGGTTGCTATGTGGCGCATTCCATTCTCTTTGCATGTCCAGGACATAAAAAAATGAATAACGAATTTGAGAAAAAGTATAAGTATTGCAAAATTTAAGGAAATAACAAGCAATATCTCGAAAACGGTTCACTCAACAAAAGAAATGTATATGACATAAGTTGTGTATTTTAACGCGATCTATATTTTTTGTGTAGTAAAATTTTGTCTATCTCTTATAGTTTACCAGTTATGCAAAAGTCGTTCAGAATGAAGAATACTTTTGGAGACATTCCCAGAAAATTCGAGATATACATTTCATTTCTCATGATATTATCTTAAACATATGATATTTTCATCAAAATCGTTAGAGCCATTTTTGAGAAAATTAAAATTTTCGAAAAATGTTCCATGTAAAGGGTAGTCTGGGGTGGGGGGATTTTCTTGAAAACCTTCGTGTCGCATCTCTGGAAGATACTGAACCTAAATACCAAGTTTGGTGTTTATCCGACTGTTCGTTTTTGAGTTATGCTGTTCACACACACACAGACACACACACACACAGACACACACACACACAGACACACACACGGACATGTTTCCAAAAATGCTTTTTTTGGATTCAGGAGGTCTCAAAACATGTATTTCCGGTGAAATCTCGGTATCGAATTTTTGGGTGGAATGCAATACTTCCCCTACTTACTGTACGTAGTAGAGAAAGTAAAAATGAATAACGAATTTCCATTTGAGAAAATAAGTATTGAAAAATTTAAGGGAATAACAAGCAATATCTCGAAAATGGTTCACTCAACAAAAAAAATGTATATGATATAAATTGTGTATTTTAACGCGATCTACATTTTTTCTGTAGTAAAAGTTTGTCTATCTCTTATGGTTTACCAGTTCTGCAAAAGTCGTTCACAATGAAGAATACTTTTGGAGACATTCCCAGAAAATTCAAGATATACATTTTATTTGCCATAAAAATATCTTAAACATATGATATTTTAATCAAAATCGTTAGAGCCATTTTTGAGAAAATTAAAATTTTCAAAAAATGTTCCATGTAAAGGGTAATCTGGGGTGGGAGGATTTTCTTGAAAACCTTTGTGTCGCATCCTTGGAAGATACTGAACCTAAATACCAAGTTTGGTGTTTATCCGACTGTTCGTTTCTGAGTTATGCTGTTCACAGACACACACACGGTCATGTTTCCAAAAATGCTTTTTACTTTCTCTACTACGTATAGTAAGTAGGGGAAGTATTGCATTCCACCCAAAAATTCGATACCGAGATTTCACTGGAAATACATGTTTTGTGACCCACTGAATCCAAAAAAAGCATTTTTGGAAACATGTCCGTGTGTGTGTCTGTGTGTGTGTGTGTGTCTGTGTGTGTGTGTCTGTGTGTGTGTCTGTGTGTCTGTGAACAGCATAACTCAAAAACGAACAGTCGGATAAACACCAAACTTGGTATTTAGGTTCAGTATCTTCCAGAGATGCGACACGAAGGTTTTCAAGAAAATCCCCCCACCCCAGACTACCCTTTACATGGAACATTTTTCGAAAATTTTAATTTTCTCAAAAATGGCTCTAACGATTTTGATGAAAATATCATATGTTTAAGATAATGTCATGAGAAATGAAATGTATATCTCGAATTTTCTGGGAATGTCTCCAAAAGTATTCTTTATTGTGAACGACTTTTGCATAACTGGTAAACCGTAAGAGATAGACAGAAGTTTACTTCACAAAAAATGTAGATCACGTTAAAATACACAACTTATGTCATAAACATTTTTTTTTGTTGAGTGAACCGTTTTCGAGATATTGCTTGTGATTTTCTTAAATTTTTCAATACTTATACTTTTTCTCAAATTCGTTATTCATTTTTTTTATGTCCTGGACATGCAAAGAGAATGAAATGCGCCACATAGCAACCAGCGTTAAAATATTTGACTATCGCTTAAAAGCTACCATATTCCCCTTGCATCTACAAGAAAATTACCAATAAGATTGACATCTCGATATCTCGATTAACATGAAGCATATGGAGAATAGGCGTTTGTAAAATTAGATTGTACAAGAGTAGAGAAAGTCATGTGAGTGTAACACATCAGATTTTTTTGTATTCAGGGGGTCTCAAAACATATATTTCCGGTGAAATCTCGGTATCGAATTTTTGGGTGGAATACAATACTTCCCCTACTTACTATACGTAGTAGAGAAAGTAAAAAAGAATAAGCAACAAACCACAACCTTGTATCAATCCCATGTTAACACCTAATTCTTGTTTTCCTTTATCCATTATTATCTTGGTTTCGCAGTATAATAATTCTATTAGTCAGGTGTACAGGGATCTTATATCCTTCTAATATTTGCCACATCTTCATTTGATTAACTCTATCATGTGCTTTTATGTAATCTAATATAAATATACATGTTTTTAAATTATATTCTGAGCTTTATTTTAAGATGTGTTTCACAGTAAAAATTACATCAACACACCATCTACCCTTCCTGAAACAGCTTTTACCTTCACGCTAGAGGTTACAGTTCTTTTATTAGTATGGCTGCATATATTTTGGATGCTGTAACCAAAAGGGAATCATTGGTAACAAAGTTTTGAATTAAAAAGGTAATTACAGAATCTAAACTGAAATAGGGAGTAATTTACTGGATTAAAATATGTAGATGCTACTTATCAGCCAAACTTAGAGCCACCTTGGTTGCTGATGGGGCGCTAAACATCTAAGGTCATCAGCGCCCTTACAAACTATAAAACTTATAATCCAAAAACTAAAATACGGGAAACAAACCCGCTTAGTCTAAAACACTAAAAACAGACAGCAAATTCTAAATAACAACACAATAAAGCCGTGGTAAATAAAGCAATAAAAGAGTAAAACGACGTCTCAAGAACTGTAGAACGCAAGGGACAAGAGCGCCATATGTCCGCTGGGAAGAACAACCCACATTAAAACAGACAATATAAAACCGCAAAACCAAAAGACGCTCAGCATATCAAATGCGCCGATTAAAACCACTGTCACTGATAAAACGTAAAAGCATGCGCGTCGTCTGCCAAAACGTTGGATATGCCAATAGGCAGACACACACGAACGCGCAACGCAGCTAAAACTTGACACTCTGTTAAAATGTGACTCACCTTTAAGGGCACTCCACGCTGCTCACAGAGTATTGCGGGGTCACCACTGAGCAGGTATCGATGACTAAAAAGGCAATATCCGATTCTCAAATGAGCTAAAATTACCTCTTCCCGATGAGAAGAACGAGAAGGGATACCCCATACTAACGGGAGAGGTTTAACCTCCCGCAACTTGTTCCCCCGGAGGGCCATCCACTCATCACGCCAAAGCGAGAGAGTGCGGTGACGTAAAATAACAGACAAATCTGAGGAGGACAGAACAGAGGTAAAAAATCTGGGTGACAAAATTACCGATTTGGCAGCGGCGTCGGCAGACTCGTTCCCTGAGATGCCCATATGACCTGGAGTCCACACGAAGAAGACGCTGACGCCAGAGGCACCAAGCGAGTGGAGCAGGTCATGAATGCGCTGTACGAGCAGACTGTAGGTGTACAGCACCCGAATGCTTTGAAGAGCACTCAGAGAGTCTGAACAAACAACACAGTGCCGTAAGTCGTGCCGCTGGATGTATAAAAGAGATTGGTAAACACTAAAAAATTCGACGGTAAAAATCGAACAGTGCCCCGATAAACGAAAGGTAAAAATATGGTGATCATCGATAAAAACATACCCTACGCCAACATCAGTCTTAGATCCATCATATAGATAAAATGAAAGTCCCCGAATTGCGCCTGAATTTCTATAAAGGCTGATCTAAGGACTGAAGAAGGGGTCTCATTTTTCGGCATCGACGTTAACCAAAAGTGACAGTTTGCCTCAGCGTTCAACCAAGAAGGAAACCGCGTTTCCCCGCTTGAAAGGGTTGGCGCTGGCGTAACGTCCAAATGCCGAAGAAGCTGGCGAAATCGAACCCCTGGATGGAGCAATGCAGAGGAGCAAAATAAACATTGCCAATCAAGCGAACCCTCAAAATATAATTCGAAGGACGGGTGGTCAGGCAAGCTTGAGAATCGACATGCATAGCTGCACAAAATCATATCACGACTGAAGGACAGCGGAGGTTCTGCAGCTTCAGCATACAGGCCCCTGTAGCAAATCCTATGCCACGATGGTGAACGGCATTCAAGCAACGCAACACAGATGGACGCGTCGATGAATAGCTAATGCACCCGTAATCAAGCTTGGATCGAACCAATCAGCAATAAAGACGAAGAAGGATGGTCCGATCAGCTCCCCATGATGTGCCAGTAAAACATGTAAAAGATTAAGAGAACGGTCACAGTTTGCTTTTCAAAACGAAATGCGCAAAGCCCTTGTCAGCTTTCGATCAAAGACAACACAAAAAATTTCACCTCGTCTGCAAACGGAAGGCAATCCGACCCAAAATGGAGAGAGAGCTAAGGGAAAGCTTTCCGGCGCCAGAAATTAACACAGACGGATTTCTCGGCGGAGAAATTAAAGCCGTTGGCGTTACCCAAAACGTACAGACGGTCGATACACCTCTGGAGATGGCGTTCGAGCAGACAGTTCTGCCGTGTAGTACAATAAATGGCAAAATTTTCAAAGAAAAGGACGATGAAATGCCAGGGTGAATACACACAACAATGAGGTTGATAGCAATCGCAGAAAGGAGTACCACTGAATACAGAGCCCTGCGGTACACCGTTATCTTGAATAAAACGACTAGATAAAACCGAGCCCACACGTACACGAAAGACGCAAGCGGTCATAAACTTACGAAGAAGTATGGGAAGACGACCGGGTACATTCCATGCGTGGAGTGTACGTAAAATGCCGCACCTCCAACAAATGTTATAAGCGCTCTCCAGGTCCAAAATACAGCCACTTTATGACACTTTCTGAGTAATCCGTTCATGATATGCGTCGACAGAGATACCAGATGCTCGACGGTAGAGTGATGCCGACGAAACCTGCACTGAGCTTTAGACAGAAGGTTCTGCGACTCAAGCCACCATGTCAACCGCCCGTTGCTCATGAGCTCCATCATCTTGCAAATGCAGCTGGTGAGGGAGATAGGGCGGTAGCTATAAGGTAGCTGGGGATCCTTCCCAGCCTTAAGTATAGGAACGACAGTGGCTTCGCGCCAAACTGAATGAAAAACATCGTCTTGCCAAATACAGTTATAGACCAGTAAGAGAAAGGTTTAACTGTCGGCTGAAAGGTGCTTTAAGATCAGGACATGAATGTCGTCCGGCCCCGGTGCGGAGTGTCTATATAAAAGGAGAGTGTAATCCACCTCCCACATTGTAAAACGTTCATTATAACACTCCAGATTAAGAGACAGAAACTATAGGTCTGGAATCCAGCCGGTCTTTGAGAGTGCAAAATCCGGCGGAATAAAGGACATAACCAGAAACCAGTTCAAAGGCAGCACCCAGAGTATTAGCAATGGCAGCCGGATCCACTATGGTGGCATTGGGAACTTGAAGGCCAACCACAGTACAATGTGACACTTTGCCGCAAAATCGACGAATTTTATCCCAAACAACAGAGAAAGCCGTGAAGCGATTAAAAGACTCCACAAAACGAGTCCAGGACGCTTTAGTACTATCTGAATAAAGCAACGGACCCTGGCGCGCGATTGTTTAAAAGTAACCATATTATCAAGTGGAGGATGTCGCCGAGAAAACCTAAGCGCAGTTCTGAGGACACGAACGGCGTCCTGAGGGTCCTCGGTTCACCACGGAAGGGTAATATGTCGAGGGTAGACGGCGAACGGGGAATTGTGCGTTCGGCGGCAGATAGAATCTAAGAGGTAAGGTGCTGCACCATTTGGTAAGTCAGTGAAGGGCTGGTCCACAAAACACACGAGGCTGGAACACAGTATTCAGTTGGCCTTATGGAATTGCAGGGTAGGTGCACCGGAATGCTGGACTTGGTGACACAGAAGAGACACGATGCAGGAGTAATCGCTGCAGTAGGTGTCAGCGAGGACGTTCCGCTGCAGTGAGCAAACGGCGAGTTCCAAGTGAGAGATTGTACCAGAAGAATCTGAAAGAAACAAGGCTCATCGGTATTGAGGATGGAGAGCTTGAACTAAGCAAAAATGTCGGAATGTAGCGCTCCCCATGCACAAGCCTCACGCGAATCCCACAGGGGGTGATGGACATTAAATTGACCCAAAAAAGAAATGGTTTTGGCAGAGCGGACAGGATATCTTTTTCCGCGTTAGCGAGTGGGTGAATAGACGGACCAAAGAGAAGAAAAAGCCGGGTAATTGAATCCTAACGGCAACAGCTAGCAAGTCCGACGTATGTGTGAGAGTCTGAAAACGAACGTCGTTGCGCATTACTAGCAGGACACCTACATGAGCAGAAGTACCCTCATCCGATTCAAGAACGTAGCGAACCGGAGTATCCCGTGGAGATCAAAAGGATCGTGAGGGCGAAGCTTGCAAACACACGACCATAGGTGAATGGGAACCCAATACAAGTTGCAGTTCCGCCCTATGCGATCGTACACCACTTGAATTCCAGATCAGATAGTCAAGACTAAAAGCGATAAACTTCCTACTTAGAAGGGCGGCTCAAAATAACCTTCTGCTTATCCGTGGGGCTCGAGCTTTTGGTATGGAGTTGCTTGGACACCATTGGCTCCTAGAAGGGAGGGCCCATGCGCTCAGTGCCAGAAACCGATTGTAGCGCCGAGAATCGGTTCTGAGTGGCAATGGGTGAAGGGTGCTCCTGAGCGCGGCTTATCCCAGGAGCATCCTGGGACTATGGCCTCCGAGAAGGAGAAGGTGAACTTTTCTTGCCGCGCGTACGGGGAGAGTCTTTAAGAAAATCTACCTTATGAAGTTTCTGCTTGGATTTCTTCTCAGTGCCTTGTAACTTCAGTACCTTAGGATCAGCTCTAGATAGCTTGATAACTGTGCCAGACATGGAAGGCCGGATGGTAGTTGCCCTCAAGGCAGTCATGGTCCAGGTCTGAGTTTCGGCATCCTTCTGGAGTACTGGCGAGGCATCAACAGAACTGAATGTATTCGATCGCAGGAACGCAGGTGGGCGCGTATGGTAACGCCTACGGTCTTCAGCGAAGGATAGTTTTTCTTTTACCCGCATCTCCTGGATCGCCTTCTCGTCCAAGTACCGCTGACAGTTGGCAAATGACGCAGAATGAGAACCTTTGCAATTAACCCAGACGGGGCTGATGAATAGGTACCATCGTGTGAGGCTGACTACATGAGGCACATATGGAAACGCCACTGTTACAAGAGACTTGCGTATGCCCAAAACGTTGGCATTTGAAACAACGCAGAGGTCTGGGAATATAGGGCCTCACCGCAATGCGATCGTATACTGCTGAGAGACTCGTGGACAGATCGACGCCATCGAAGGTGAGAAACAGGGTACTAGTGGGTACCAACACTCCGTCGCGTTTAGCCTTCACTCGATGAACCGCTGTCACCTTTTGATCAGAAGGATAGTCTACCAGTTCTTCGTCCGACATACCATCGAGTCTATAGGTGGTAACGACGCCTCGACAGGATTTCAAGGTTCGGTGCTTCTCAACACGGATGGGATAACCGTGAATAAGCGTGGTGCGCAAAAACGTCATACTTTGTGGATCGGACTTACTCTGAACCAGCAATGAACCACTTCGAAGTCGAATGCAGGAATCAACCGGACAAGCAATTGAGTTAATTCCCTTCTTGATAATAAAAGGGTTCACCTTCTCAAAAGTTTGTCCTTCCTCTGTTTGCGTAATGACTAAGTAACAACCAGATGTTGGTGCTGCCACTTCTGTTGCCAAAGCTTTTTGGCGCTTGCTAGAAATAATGGAAAAAGGGGGCTCCATAGCGAAGGAAATCCTCCTTCATTGCAAGCGTCTCCGACTCGGTCTCTGACTTCCCGGGCGTTACCCCGGCTTGGGTGAGTGGACTATCGATAGCAGCATTACCCCAGGGTCACACCTCCCAGAACATAGACAGAGGGACCCATTGGCCATGGGGAGTCAGCAGCTCATGCAATGTCTCCCCCCGCGGGATTGCATTAGAACAGCGGATACGAAAACACACCCTAGGTGACGACCCAGGTGGTGGGGATGACGCCATACCCGCTCACCCAGCTACGCATTCAGTGCGCGGGTATCCGTCAGGCTGTGTCCATGGAGGATTAAGAGAAAGAAAAGCGTAAAATGAACCAAAAAGTGTGTGGGCGTTTCGCACGCAAGGTAGGCCGATGATGAAGGAAAAGAGATGTGTGAAAGGTTGTGGTGCAAAATGTTCGTAAACAGACAAGCGAAGAAAGAAACCATGGGGAGGGGCGGCTTGCAACGAGATGAAAGGAACGCACGAGAGCCTACCTTCTGTCCCCCGTTCACGAGGACGAACCCACCTCGACCGGACGAGGGTGGAGGGATGACGATGGCGATGAGTGGCTAGGGACCCCTGGTGCGCCAAACCCATACTCACATGAAGTGAGCGCCTATATTTATCCAAGTAAAGCGGTTTTAGAAAAACATCCGTGTGTGTGTGTGTGTGTTTGTGTGTGTGAATAGCACAAAGTCGGTTAAATACCAAACTTGGAATTTAAGTTAAAACATCTTCCAAGATGCAAAAAAAATTCCTTTCCCAAACAACTATTAGCATGGGAAAATGTTGCTTTTATTTCTTCATTTTATTTCATAAGAAATGTAGTTCTCGTTGAAGGTGAAAATTTATGAAGCATGATCTTTTTTGAGTTAAGCTTTCCGAGACATACTTTGTTATTGGTTCGAAGTTTCAAATGATTTTACTGTATCCTCGTAGTTATACAAAAGAAAATTTAATTTTAAAGCCATACATTAGCCTTCTAAAAATCTAACAATTCCTTTAGCCTATTGCATCCTTCTTAAATCCAAAGTTTGCAACTATCAAGATGGAAATAGATGTACTCGTTTCTATAAGCATAATTTATAGAAGGGTGAATAGAGAAGGTCTTGTGAACGCAACATAGCAGATGTTTTGTCATAGTCGTTTTAGCTTAATATATACTTATTGGTACCTACAATGAAATGCATAATGTGTATTGAAAATTGAACTCTAAACACAAGAAGTACATAGAGGAATATACTTTTATAAAAATCTGATGTGTTAGACTCACATGACTTTCTCTACTGCTCTACAAACCATTTTTACGAACGCTTATTCTCCATCTACTTCGTATTAATCGAAATGAAAATTTGAAGAAACTATCTTATTGCTAATTTTCTTGTAGGTGCAAGGGGAATATGGTGCGCTTTAAGCGGCAGTCAAATCTTTTAAGAGCTGGTTACAATGTGGAGTTTTCCATTCTCTTTGCATGATCAGGACATGAAAAAAACAAGAAACAAACAAAACAAAAAAAAAACAGTAATTAATTCCCATGTAAGAAAAATTCCACTGGAAAATTGAAACAAATAACAAGGAATATCTTGGAAATGGTTTACTCGAAAAACATGCATATGACATAAATCTCGTTTTTGAACGAGATCTACATTTTTTGTGTAGTAAAACTTTGCCTATCTCTTAGAGTTTATCAGTTATAGAATATTCATTCAGAATTAAGACCACTTTTGGGGACATTCCCAGAAAATCTAATTTCATATACCATAAAAGTATCTTAAACATACGATATTTTAATCAAAATCGTTAAAGACATTTTTGAGAAAATGAAATTTTTTGAAAAATGTTCCGTAAAGGTAGCTTAAAGTAGGCAAATTTTTCTGAAAACCTTCCCGTCGCTTCTTTGAAAAATATTGAACCTAAATGCCAAGTTTGGTATTTATCCGACTTTATTGAGTTATGCTGTTTACAGATACACAGGCACGTACCCACACACAACACACACAGACCTTTTTCTAAAAGTGCTCTTTTGGATTCAGGTTCCTCAAAACATGTATTTCTGGTGAAATCTTGATATAGAATTTTTTGAGTGGAATGCGATACTTCCCCTAATTACTGTACGTAGTAGAGAAAGTAGAAATAGGTTGTAGAACTGTAAAACTGAATATGACACGTAAGATTTTATTTACTTCTTTACCACCTATCTATAATAGGGAAAAGGAAGTACTACATTCCAAACAAACATCAAATGTCGGTTTCATTGAAAATACATGTTTTGAGGACACCTCAATTCAAAAAGAAGTATTTTTAGATAAAACTTCCGCGTATGTGTGTTGTTTCGGTGTGTGTTAATATCATAAATAAAAAACGAAAATTCGGAGAAGTACCAAATGTAAAATTTAAGTTCGGGATGTTCGTAACTGCGACACGAATATTTTCAAGAAACTCCTACCACCTTATTCCTTATATTAGGCATTTTATGAAATGTTTGATTTTCACAAAAATAGCTGTAATAATTTTGATTAAAATACCACGAGGTTTAAGATAAATAAATGTATATGTTGACTTTTCTTGGAGTAGCCTTCTTCATTCAGAAGATATTTTGTTAATTTTGTATAACTGGTAAACGTTAGAATAAGACAATGACGTGGCACACAAAGACATAGATACCTTTAAAACACACGTATCTTTCAAATAACTTTTCCTGTGGCACCGGCCTTTTCCGAGGTATCTGTTATTAATAATTTGAATTTTTAAATAATTTTTCATTTCTTTCAAGTTCTGCTGCGATGAGCTCTTCCTCGTAATGACATGGAAAGGGTATAAATGTTAAGGCCTGTGTAAAGCGATCCACATTAAAACATCTGAATACCCCTATGTACCTTCAAGGAATTGTATAATAAAACCACTTCTGCAAGCCTTTATCTGGATCTTATCAACATGATCAACATGAAGCAGATAAAAAGAAATCTAATGCGATTCATTCACATGACTTTCTCTGCCCTTGTCTTTATAAATGTCTATACAAGTATTCTTAATAAAGCTTTTTTTTCTATCAACTACATTTTAATCCAAATAAACCTTTGTAAAAATAGCTGCATTATGCATTTCGTTAGGATACAAAGAGAATAGCGATAGTCGAATGTTTAAGAACTGCACATTATATGCCGGCCTTAAGTACTTTTTCTAAACATGCTTTTTGTGGATTCAGGGGTCATAGAACATGTATTTTTGGGTGGAATGCAATACTTTCTCTACATAAAATGTATGTGGTAGAGAAAGTAATAATCTCTTGTAAGAATGGTTTATATAAGCTATATAACTATAACGCTAATGGCTTATAGTATTTGTTAAAGTAAGAATTTCCCTTTGACTAAAATTTAAAAAACTCAGCTTCTGTTGTTAATATCTTCAAAACAGTTCATTACTATCTGATCGAAAACAAAACGTTACATGAATAGATTTATAATCCTAACATACTTTTTGTTGTTAAACTACAATATTATTGATTCATCAGTTTTAACCTCATATTTGTTTTCATGCTGCACTAATTTTCTTTTAGTAATACTCACTTATTGGCATGATAGAACACCAATTATGTATCTGAATATTATTCTTATAGACTTTAATAACAACAGTAGCACGCAGAATCAAATTCTACTTGGAGCATCCAAAACCAGTAAAAGAATTTTATTTTCAGAATTACAGGAAGTGTATAAATGTATACACACCTTTCTCGTTTTGAAAGTTAAAGATTTTTGGAAAAAATTTCTAATGGGGTGATGAATTACACCCGTGCCATGGCCGATAATTTTGATTTAATCGTCCTGGGGTATTTTATGGCCAATGTTCAGAAATTTGTGGAGCAAATCAGCTCGTGTATCTACATCTATTCCCACTGTAAATATATGATGAGCTCATACAACAAAACCCCCCTTATGCTATAAAGGGGATTTGGATAGTTAGGGGACCAGATAAATAATGCGAATTTGGAAAATGTACAGAAAGATAACGGGCGTAAGCTTTTAGGTGCGTTTACTGTGTTTGGAGGATGTAACTTGCTAACATAATCCCACTTAAATTGATGAGCCTATTAACCAATTGCAATGTTTGTTTTTTGTTTTTTCTTTCTATCTTTATATTTTTATTTTATTTATTTATTTATTTATTTATTTTTTTGCAATTCGCTGAAATTATAATATTTTGGGGGATTAAAACCAAGTAACTCAAAATAATATTGCAATTATTTCATCAAATGAAATACTTCCCTTGAGGTGTCATTTAACCCTTCTACGTAACTACCACAGATAAATAATTTGCCGAGGTACTTTACTGTGAATCACTGAGAATACCTAAATCGGTAAGGTACTTAATTTATTTTGTTTAATTTTATTGGAATGGTGTTTGGTAAAGGCAAATTCTTATTTATAGCTGAGCATCGAAGTGCCTCGATTACAAAATGTGACAACAGGGTCGGGAGACTAAAAACGTCCGCCGCTATCGATGCTTGTAGATAGAGCTTGCTGTTCCCTCTATAGTACATGCATTCAGAGCTTAATTCATGAGGAAAATAATCCTATCAAGTTCTTCAAATACTGAGGCAGTTAACTGGTTTTATTTACTTTACCTCTGTATTATTTTATGATTATTATAATTATTTATTTAAATGCAAAAAGTATTGCTTTAAACAAATCAGATATCCGCAATTCCCTCTTTATTGCTTGTTTACTGACAGTCATGCTTGGAATATGGCCATGAGTAAGGAATATGGCCACTCTCGAGTGTCGTAATTGTTTCAAAACTAAATCGCAATTTACGACGGCTGTCCAGAAAGTAATCTCCGTTCATGCATAGCACGAGAAGTAGTGGAGGTAGCGCCGCCATTTTGACATCAGTGTGCGCAGTGGCTCAGTACGCTTCTAGCTGTGCAAGGTGGAGCATCGTGCTGTCGGTGTTTGCTGTTACAACCTAACAGCACGAGCGCCGAAATAACAAATCCCGCCAAGTGTGAAGTGTGAAAAGACTAAGAAGAGCAATCAAAACAGGCACAGTGGTCTTCTGGCATCTAATGTTTGCATGACAACGCTTGCCTTCACACAGCAAACAACACAGATGAACTTTGGGCTAAGTTCAAATGCGGCGTTTTTTACCATCCCCGACAGCACGGACTTGGCTCCTAGCGACTTCCATCTGTTCACGCACATGAAAAAGTGGCTTGCACCTCAGCGCTTGGCAATGACCAAGAGCTTCAATACGCCGCGACAATTTGCCTTAGTTCACAGGCGGCAGCATTTTAAGCAGAGAGTATTTCAAGTGAAAAGGTATGACATGTGGTTGAATCTGTTTGAAGACTATGTAGTAAAATAGAAAAAAGCTGTAGTTTTCAGATGTATATAATAAAAGTTTTGTATGTATACCGGTTTCATGTTTATTTCAAAACGGGGGTTACTTTCTAGACAGCTCTCGTTGGTGCTTCGAAACTGGAAACGGTACACAAAATTAAGCTTATACGCTCCAAATTTAAATTTATATCTTCCAATGTATTATAGACTAATTAAAAGAAACATGTAAGAAACACGAGATTAAATTTTAGGTGAAATATCACACACACACACACACACACACACACACACACACACACACCCATTTAAGTTTCTGTTACTTGGGTATCAGTGTTTTTAGCATTATGCGATCTCTACACTTACCACTTCATAACAAATACGGCATGTCTATCTCCAGAATTTTTGTGTTTTATTAAATTTTGCCTTTCTTGGATGCCCTAATAAATTGAGAATGGCTTCCTCTTTTATACCTGCGAAATACAATTAACGCTGATTTATAGTTAGTCAGCACTACATATGAATGTACGGATTGGAACTTCAGTTTATGAAAAAATGAAAAAGAGAAAGAAACTAGAAGAAAATACATTTGTTTTGAACAATAGCCATTATTGCCGATGAATTTATTAGAGCTATAGTTCTCTTACTTTGAAGAACGAGCAGCGCATCTGTACAGATGACTCTAAATTTGTTTCGTGCAACGTGTTTGTAACCGCGAGTCATCTTATTCAGAGGTTATGCCAGATTCCTTAGCTCATACCTACTCTACAAGGTTAGGGGACGTAATAGTGCTAAGGGAAATATCATTCCAACACATTTCCCTTAGACTTAGCTGTAAGAAAGTAATAACTATTGAAAAGAAGCAGCAATAACAGTGCAGCACAGTGACATAAGCAATATACAAACTATTTTTTTTTAAATTAGAGGCTTCATATTGTGGCGTATTAGGTAATTAGTAGCTATTGTCATGCCAGACACATTATTGCGTCGTTGGAGACAGCATTGTTGGAATAATTATTTCGGCTTTGAATTTTGAAGTTCGTTTGGCATGACACTCTCCAGTCCGAGCTAGAGGGTCCAGCGAGGGTTGGAGAGAGCGAATAGGATAGCGTTACTTTTCTTTGTGTTTTGTTAGCATCACTTTCGTCTGAGAGTCGAGTGAGTGCGGTTGGATGTGAAGTGTGTGAATGTACCTCGTGTGTGTAGCATTTCCCCTAATTATCTATCTTTATTCTCTTTTGTGTGCGATGCAGGGGCACCGTGTTTTATTGAATACCCACAGTTAATGTGATTAATGTGAATTATGTGTATATTGTTATAAATATTCGACAGATGCGCTGGAATGTGATGTTCAAAGTTCTGGATCTCTCACTGCCTCTGCAATTAAGTATCCCACTTTTCAGAATGGGGATAATTAAAATTTAATACCTTTAGTTTGAAGCTGGTTATCGAGACCCAGGAGTAATAATAATAATAATAATAATAATAATAATAATAATAATAATAATAATAATAATAATAATAATAATAATAATAATAATATACGATCGAACATAACGACAAAAATGTGCTGAATTCATATTAGGAATGGGTAGTGTAGGAAAGACAGGAAACAAGGTTTGTTGTCCTCCAAGGATGTATCTACCTGCGTGGACAACAACAAGCCTACCGGAAGTCTCGCTTTGTACTCTGGCTCGGACGGGTAATTTACAACGGTTTCAAAGCTTAGAAGGGTTAGGAGGTATACGTGCCTTATCTAGGATCTAAGAATATTCGTGGGAAGATTTTAAAACTCAAAATAAGCTGTAAGAAGCAGATGTGAAAGCTGTCAAGTGGGGGTAGCCAATAATAAAAATCATGAAACAAAATGACAGCCAATCAACAGATCGCGTATGCATCACATGATACGTTTGAACTTAAAACGGAACGAAACATAAGAAAGGTGGGGGAAAATTCTAAGTTTGGCGAAAGGCGTGAAAGAGGAAAAGAAACGCCGAGACACATTCCGGTACAAACTAACCACGAGGACGGTCGACGAAACAAAATTAGACGAAAATAATCAGAAAATTTATAGTGTAAAAATGAAGTTGTGAAATCTAGGCAATTCGAGGGCTAGTCGGAGAAACACCTAAGTAGCGACTTCGAAAGTGATAAGAATAACAGTGGTTTCGACGACGAAGGTGGCGGGTCGACCAGATAGAAATCTACGTAACAAAATAAAGAAATAACTCAAGCTTCGCCGGCAGTATTATTAATATCATCAAGGCAGTGTCACCGCCCCTGAAAAACAAGAACCTCAGCTCTACCAAAAACAAATTCCAAATCCCTGCCATCCAA
Source organism: Deroplatys truncata (assembly GCA_030765065.1). NCBI lineage: Eukaryota > Metazoa > Arthropoda > Insecta > Mantodea > Mantidae > Deroplatys > Deroplatys truncata. The sequence continues at coordinate 181,376,718 of CM060977.1, forward strand.
CCATCGAACCCAGGACTCTGAGTCCACTGACGCAACTGCCAGGAACAACACAGATGTGTCAGAGGTCAGCGTCATATGGCGCCCACTACGTTGGGGCTCGAAATACTGCCAGCGGATAACACACCCGGAGAACCGACAACGGAAGGAAGGATAGAAAGACGACGCCGATGACGAAATCAGCAACCACCAGAGTCGCCAGCAGCAGCAGAGTGTACCGATAGACGCGTGGCAACAAGCGACATCGACGCCGCCCCATTACAACAAGGAAGCAGACATTCAGCGCAGGCATCATCAGTGTTCAAAAATGTGTAAGTGTAGTGAAGTGAATATGAACTAATGCAACACTTCGCAGCAGCGCAACTCAGCACCGATTAAGTGTTAACTGTATGATACCTAAGTCAATACATTTTGGAAGGGAGTGTATATGCAATAGATATAAGTAAACTGGGTTATGCATGTTTGTAAATGCTGTTAAGAAACAAGAAATTAACCGGCAACGATATGGAAGGTAATAGCAATGAACAAGGGGAAAACTTCACTAACAATAGCACGCGGGTAGGTGTAGCAAATGGAGATAGCGAAACATTAGAAAACCAAGTTACCGGATCACTTAACACGAGTGAAATGCTGCAACAAATGTTGGCTCAATTGAGCCTCCTAAACACTAAAATAACAGAACAAGAACAAACACTTGAGCAAACACTAAAACAAGAATTGTCCACCCAGGAACAAACATTGCAGCAACAGATATCCTCGCAATTAAGCATCCAACAGAAGGAAATCAGTCAGGGTTTGGAAAATAAAATACAGGGTGTCTTGTTAGAAGTTAGAGCAAGTCAAAATGTAATCTACGAGAATGTAGAATATATAAGAAACGAACTAAAAGCAACACAGAATAGTGTAGAGGTAGTTAGGAAGGAACTTGTCGTGGAAATAGACGCCATCAGGGCACAACAAATTGTAAGCAATGAAAACTAAATATGTACAATTAGTGATAAGGCAAGGGAAGAAGCAATGACAGTCTGTGTAGCATTACAGAATAAGCATCAGGCACTTGAAGCAGGGGCAAATGATGAAATCAACAAAATAAGGGAGACCATAGAGGCACAGAGTAGCTCGCAGATAAGCGAGATCGCTAAATTAAGGGAGGAACTGACACAGACCGTCAATGCTCGCAGGGACGCGCTAGAACAAATCGAACCGCGATCCCAGGGAGCCACGGACGCGCGAATTACCTCTCAGGTTTCCGCGCTTTCGTCGTTCCAGGGTAACAACTCGAGTAGCGAACCGAGATCGAACGAACCTGCCTGCTTTCCTTCTGCCTCAACGCACACGGCAAGTGAAATGTCAAGCACCGTAGGGCCCCTGCAACAATGCAATATACCTTTACAATTTTTGAATGAACTGCCAATCCCCAAGTTCAACAGTGAATTCAATAATGCGAAGCAATTCATTAACGACCTCGAATTTTATTTCGCGATTAGGGGAATTCCCGACCGTTTCAAAATGATAATTATAAAAAGGAGCTTGATAGGCCCGTCCCTGAGTTGCTTTTGATTGACGGTGGGCGAGCATGCACAATATGAACATTTTAGGTCTCCATTTTTAGAAAAATATTGGAGTGGCGTTGCACAATACAGGGTGCGCGCAGAAATAAATAATGGCCGATACAGGGAAGAGAAGCGTGAGTCGATGGTCGACTATTTCTTGCGACTCGGTCAATTAAGTCAACTACTGGACCCACCGATGCCCGAAGGTGAATTTGTATCCCTCCTGACACGACACTTCCCAGACGTTATACGTCATCACCTCGTGGTAGCACGTCCGAGGACGCTGAGTGAAGCCCTAGAACTACTTACCGCTCTGCAGGGGTACGGAACGCGGGAAAAAGATAGGCCCAGAATCAGGACTGAAGGTAGACACATTGATCGGATACATTCGCATCGTAATGATGGAACGAGGGCACAAGGTGCGTTGAACAACTATTCTACAGTCCGACAGCGTTATCAAGAGCCATTTACAAGAAATCGGGAGAGAAACTATAGGCCCTGGGACCAAATGGGCACGGGTAGGCCACCGAGGCAACATGAGGAGTATCCCGTTCAGTACATGAGATTCTCCAGGTACCCAGCGAATAGTAGGCAACATAGGGGAAATAACCTTCACGGCGGAACAGCGGATAGGCCAAGAACGCCCCAGAATCGCCCAGAAACTCCCCCGAACCGCCCTGGAAACACTCCAGGCAGGCCAAGGACACCTCCGAACAGGCCAAGAACGCCTCCAAGCCGGCCAGCGACCCCACCACGTAGAAATAAGAACCACGAGCTCTTAAGCATGCCTACGTACAGCCACGCATTGACGCCGAGCGGGTACCCATCACAGACACGACAGCCGCAAAATGTCCACCGCGAAATGGATGACGCGATAGGTCACCTAAGCGGGGCAATGGCAGGACAAAGCATAGGCCAAGGGATAGGCCCCAGTCAAGGAACGTGGCCACGACGGTCGGAAAACTAGAGACAGGAAGAATCGTAGCGTTCCCAGGCTCAACCTCAGAGAATGTGCGCAGGTTCTCGCATTACACAGGGAACGAAAACAAAAATACGGAAGCAAATAGTGTAGGCCACAATATCAGCCGAAACTGTCATGACAAGGAATTCGGATACACGGAGATAAGTTAAACCCAGGAAATAACGGAATCCCCGAGAGTAGCGGCAGTAATCCAAAATGAGACGTACTTGATAACAAGAGACAGTGGAGCCATGATCTCTGCGTGCAGTAAAGCACTCTTCAACCACCTCAGTGAAAAGAAAAAGAACTTAAAGACACTACTCGTAAAGAACGCGTATTGCATAATGGCTGTAGGCCGCGCGAAACAAAAGATATCGCAGCAGGTAATGATTAATGCTTGCATAGGGGATGTTGAACTTGAAATATTGTGTTTAGTAATAGACAAACTGTTAGTAGACATAATGATGGGAAGCGACGTGCTAAATGCATTCCAAGCCACTATTGACTATGGACGAGCGCTATTGACACTTACAGTAGACGGATCGCTAAGAAGAATACCGTTCGTTCAAACTCCGAGTATGGCATACACGGTACTATCCGAAATAGAAGAGCAAATACAATAAGAACAATTTTTTATTGAATATTTGCACATTGGGGGTGGCATTAATGTGGTTAGAATTTTTACGCAACAATTGAGCGAAGGGAGAGATCTTAACGACACGCCACTGCAGTCAGCTGATGAGTCAGAAGTAGGTCAAGCACCCCAGTATTGTGGGTTAAACATAGAGAATGAAAGTGTTTATTTTGGTGAGAGACCGGACGACTCGCAGGTAGTGAGTAAACAAAACATGTCCCTATCAGGTATACACGAATATGTAGCATCAATAGGCTGCTTAAACCACCAAGACAAAGAAGGAATACAGACGTATGCATATGTGTTGGAAAGGTCCTTATCGGATATCACAAACCTTTGGGGACAGGGTATATCAACTCCAACAATTGGGGACCGGGAAAATAATTGGTAGGTACCATTTATCATTGATTCGTCCATTTAAGCAGGACCAAGGAAATTTAGTAGAGTCGGACAGGGAAAATGTACAAACGCACTCGAAACACGAGTAACGAAAGTCATATATGCGAACAAACAAATTTGTAGCTATGGGATAGCAATGTCCTGTTAAAACCGTGTGCTTGACATTCACAATGTTAATGACATACGGTATGGATAAACATTCTGTATACCTGGCAGAAAAAAGGTACCAAAAGGTGTCTGAGTGTGGAGGCTACTAATAGCCTCAAGAAAACCAGTATTGTATATAATGTGCAAAAGAGAGAGAGAGAGATGAAACTAAGATGTGTAATTAAAAAAATTGTTGAAGAATGTATCGTGTGTGTATAAACAGAATCCTTAAATATAAATGTCTTGTAGCCTGGTTGTTGACGGCCTGGTATTATGTAGATTGTTTTTTCTTTTATTTTGTGAAAATATTTGTGTCAAATTTGAAATTGCATTGTGTTCAGTGATTGAAATGTATTGTCAACAGAATAAATGTGTAACGGTGGGCTCGCCATCAAATCGTCGTAAGCCACTAAATAAATGAATAAATAAATAAATAAAATGATAAATGAAAGGAACCGAGGGAGAGAGGGACATTAGATTAGCTTAGATGGGACATTAAGGATAAACCCATCATCCAAACTAAAGGTCCGATGATAAATTTACCGTCAGGGCATATGAAGCTGGTTATCGAGACCCAGGAGTAATAATAATAATAATAATAATAATAATAATAATAATAATAATAATAATAATAATAATAATAACAATAATAATAATAATAATATACGATCGAACATAACGACAAAAATGTGCTGAATTCATATTAGGAATGGGTAGTGTAGGAAAGACAGGAAACAAGGTTTGTTGTCCTCCAAGGATGTATCTACCTGCGTGGACGACAACAAGCCTACCGGAAGTCTCGCTTTGTACTCTGGCTCGGACGGGTAATTTACAACGGTTTCAAAGCTTAGAAGGGTTAGGAAGTATACGTGCCTTATCTACGATCTAAGAATATTCGTGGGAAGATTTTAAAACTCAAAATAAGCTGTAAGAAGCAGATGTGAAAGTTGTCAAGTGGGGGTAGCCAATAATAAAAATCATGAAACAAAATGATAGCCAATCAAAAGATCGCGTATGCATCACATGATACGTTTGAACTTAAAACGGAACGAAACATAAGAAAGGTGGGGGAAAATTCTAAGTTTGGCGAAAGGCGTGAATGAGGAAAAGAAACGCCGAGACACATTCCGGTACAAACTAACCACGAGGACGGTCGACGAAACAAAATTAGAAGAAAATAATCAGAAAATTTATAGTGTAAAAATGAAGTTGTGAAATCTAAGCACTTCGAGGGCTAGTCGGAGAAACACCTAAGTAGCGACTTCGAAAGTGATAAGAATAACAGTGGTTTCGACGACGAATGTGGCGGGTCGACCAGATAGAAATCTACGTAACAAAATAAAGAAATAACTCAAACTACGCCGGCAGTATTATTAATATCATCAAGGCAGTGTCACCGCCCCTGAAAAACAAGAACCTCAGCTCTACCAAAAACAAATTCCAAATCCCTGCCATCCAACCATCGAACCCAGGACTCTGAGTCCACTGAAGCAACTGCCAGGAACAACACAGATGTGTCAGAGGACAGCGTCAAGCTGGTAACCTTTTGGTCCTCACCTCAGTATGTAAAGCTTTTTTTTCTTTTCTTTTTTTCGAAGGCGCCGGGTTTATAACATTTTGTTGGAAGCGCCGTTCACATCGCTGTGGAAAAAAGTTCGCGAGCTTGTGGTGTGTGAGTGTTATGTATTAATCTTTTGTGCCTGCTCACGTGATGGTTGCAGTCATAATTTGAGGTAAGTTTTAGGATATGTGAGCGTGTGAAAGGTACCTTTCTGTGTCGGAATTTGTGCCGTGAGTTTTTTATGTAGGAATGCAGCGATGTAATAGGATGTTTTTAAGGGTTTGCGTACCACATTTCGGCTCTGTAACGTACCCGTTACACCCAAAATTCAAAATTATTCCAGAGTTTGGTGTGTTGGTTCTTTCTTTGGCGATGCCAAACTTTATTCTTTTCCCTCCATTCCGGCCCCAAAATTCTTCACTTTTAGTAGGCTTCATATTTTTTTATGTGATGGATATATACATTTTTGGTGTCTCTGCAGTACCACTTTCTCCTCCTCTCTGCTTCTCTCCACTGTTTCCCCTTCGTCCCTCTCTCTCGTCTTTTTTCCATTCCCTTTTGCCACGTTGTTTGCTGTGTGTGTGTGTGTGTTTCAACTTATATAAAACATGTTATTTTGCTGAATATTTTACAAAGGTTCCATTCTTTAATTTTTATATACGTCTGAGGACAACACTCGTAGCTGGTACGATGTTTCTGTGTACGGTACTATGTGTTTTGTGTCCTAATAACCATGGTCACTTTTCTGTCTTGCCTGTTTTATTTTTAATTTTTTAAATTAGTTCTTACCATTTCGTAGTTCAACTTCAGGCTCCCGCGACAGTGGGTCAGCGATCTTTAATTTAAGGAGTATTTTATATATGTGAGCAGTGTCGCAGGTATTTCTGTAAAATTTCTAAATTTCGTATGCCAGATACGACTACATTAATCTTTCAAATTTGTCCTTGCCTCAAGATATTGATATTTTTATGTGTGTTATTCCACTTTGCTACTGTATCATGAGCATCTGTTAGTAATTTGGGTGAGTGAAATTATTAAGAGTTATGAATCTTGCTTTCTTATGAGAAATTTGTCACTGCAGTGCATTACAGATGTGTTGTATAACCTAACATTTCTGGCCAGTGCTCTGATTGAATTTTCTTTTCTCTACAGTCTGTGAGACTACTATTTTACATTTCAGATACTGTAAATATCATTTCTGTATGATTTTAATACAGGCATTGCTAGTTTATGCTAAATACTAGAAACATTTCTTTCTCACTTACCTCCCTACCTTGATTTGGCTCATTATAGAGCATTCTTCTTGTATTAACCTTTTCAGCATCATCTTACTAATTTTAACATACACTGTTACTTTGTGTACAATTGTACTAATGCAATTGTGATCATTTTGGTCATGTTTAGCCTCATTAATCTTATTTGATTTTAGCTTCACAATATAACTATTTTAATTTTATTCAACTGTGATATGATACTATTATTCTTTGTCACTGACATATATGTTTCTGTGAATATTACTGGCCTATACTGTTTCATACTGAGTGATTACTTATTATCTGTGTGTACCATTGACTTACATATTTGATTTATTAATAATTTGTGGCATTGTCTATGGAAGTTCATTTTTTGAGTGTGTTGTTTTATGAATGCAAACTCTGCCTCGCTTATAGCATTGATATTTATCCATTCTGCTCATTCCTTTTTATTTGTTTCTGATACAATAATATGTTTACATGGTGTATGTCTACTCATCTTTTTTATTATAGCCACTGTTTAATTGCATGCCTGTGTCTAATTAATCTTTTTTGATTACATGTTTGTGTTTATACTGTGTTATAGAGTTTCATCATGCCAAACAGAAATAAAAGACAATCTTAAAACATTCCTGTGTATGACCATCCTCCTGTACCTTCTGCTAGTGCTGGGTCATCGACCATGTTGGCCACCAACAATGAATTAGTTACACTTGTACAGACAGTTGTCCAGAGTACTGTGTCTGCTGTTCAATCCTCTGTTTCTCGACCCTCTGTTGAACCTTCTTTCTTTAATGTTGCAGTAGACAATGCTTTTGATTTTCTGAATACCTTTGAAAGGGCAGTTTTTGCTAATAACTGGTCAGATTTGCAAAAAAGTGACGTATTTGCCTTGCTACCCTAAAGATATTGCTATACAATTGTTTCAGACATTTTGTCACAGGCATCCCTCTCTTTTAATTTTTTTTATTATAGCTTTTCAGGTTGTTCACTAAGATGAATTGTTAGAAATCAATCTCCGACAAAGAATTCAATTAGATTCTGAACCTGTTTTGTACTACGTTTATGATGTACTGTCTTTATGTGATCACGTTAATCCAAGTATGACTCAAATTGAGCAAATAAGACATTTACTAAAATGTCTGAAACCTGAGTACGTAGCCATTATCCCGCCAATTAACTCTGTTTCTGTAGATGATCTGTTACAGGCTCTTAAGCGGGTGGATGAAGCACAATTCTATGACACAAAGAGAGCACTTGGCCGCTGTACAGGCGCAGTCTGCTGTTTATGCTTCGACTCTTCCACCTCTGACTCTAGCAGCTGGGACTACTAAACCATTTCTTTCAGGTCGTTCACTTTGCCTCTTCTCCCAGCCCCTTCTACTAGTGATGTCACTGAGTTAGCTGTAAAAGTGGACCGGTTGGCAAACCAGTTATATTCAATGAACATTTCATCTCACCCTGAGAGGAACAGATCATCATCTTCCACACAGAGAGGACAACGGCAACCACGTTTACCACCTCAAGATCGACGCTAAGCTCTGATTTGTTTCAGATGTGGCAAACCAGGGCACACAGCGAGATTTTATTGCCAGCAGGTGTCTCAGTCAAAAAATGAGCAGCGCTACACCACACAGCCACCCAGGCAGAGTCACCTCGCAGTGATGGGCAACATCCTACTGTAGCCAGTGCCTCTCTTCCTCTGGACCACATTCTGCAGCTAACATTGTTTTGGATACAATCAGTGTTGCTAACATCAACCATGCCCGCCATGTCCATACGTTGCCAAATTGGAGCTGTTGAAATGCTACTGCGCACAGTTGGAAACAAGTTATTAGATGCTTCTTACCATACTGTTTTACCTTTCCATATTAACGGTTTTTCTTTCCAGGAAGATGTTTTAGTAGTAAAAGATTTAGGACATGATTTCATTCTGTGTAATACTTTCTTTAAGTGAACATAAAACTGTCATTTATCATGTGCATAACAGAGTTGCTATTGCAGTAAGAGAAACAATTTGTGAGTCTGATATTTTAAAAAAGGATGTTTTGCTTTTATCTGACACAGCTGTAATCCCATTATTGGAAGAACCCTGTGAAAAATCTACAGCCAAGGCTTTTGTTAAAAGTTACGTCGCAACACCTACGTTTTCAGTTTATAATGTCTCAGTACAGTTTTCTGAGTCTTACTCTCATTCTGTTATCTTAGAGCCTTCACAAAGCATTATCCACAAAAAGATTATTTCTATTCCATCTATTGTTTGTAAATCCAAAGATCAACTGTTTCTGTCTGTGCATAACTCTTCCGCCCAACTTCAAACATTATTTACTAATACTGTTCTCGCTACTGTGAAAGATGTTGCATTTTTACAGAGCAGTTCTATCTCTCCCAGGGATGTTTCTACACTGAAAGCCCCTAATTTCAACGTTAATGTCAATAACAAACTTTCTAGTAGCCAGTCTCACTAGCTTCATCAGCTTTTGCTTAAATATTGTCATATATTTGCTACCTCATTGCAAGAATTAGGGGCTACCGATGTTGCTGAATTTTCTATACGGGTCACTGACACCACTCCTATTGAACAACGACCCTTTAGGGTTCCTCATAAATAGAAAGGAATTATTGCTCAATAGGTTCAAGAAATGCAGGATGCTGGTATTATTACTGAGTGTCAGTCTCTTTGGGCATCTCCTGTTGAACTTGTCAAAAACAAAGATGTGTCCTGAGATTTTGTGTTGACTACAGGAATTTAAATAGTGTAACAGTCACTTTTTTCTTTTCCGTTACCCATCATATGACTTGCTCAGTTATCTTAATGAAGTCTTTTGGTTTAGTTCTCTTGATTTATTGTCGGCTTATTTTCAGGTGCCATTAGAAGAAAGTTATAAGCAGTTCACGAGTTCTGTCACTAATCAGGGCAGTATCACTTTGAGAGACTTAGCTTTGGATTATCTAACGCTGCACGCTTTTTCAGTTACACTGCTCATAAATTACTAGGTGACTTAAACATGAAGAAATCCCTGGCATATCTTGATGACATTTTAGCTTTAGCCAAATGTTTCCAGGAGTTGCTTGACAATCTATTTGCTGTTTTTCAGAGATTTGAGCGACATAATATTAAGCTCAAGCCTGAAAAATGTTTTCTGGTATGAATAAAATTAAATTCTTAGGTTTTGAAGTGTCTAAAACTCTCTTTCTGCAGATCCGAACAAGGTTACGGTCATTCAAAGGTTAGCTACACTCAAGAATGTTCGGGATGTCTGTAAGATGCTAGGTTTATTTAATTTCTACAGAAAATTTGTTAAAGATAACGCACAAATTGCTCATCCTTTAACCCAGCTCACTAGAAACTACCAAGGCTTTTCTTGGTGGCCTGATCAACAACAGGCTTTTAAACAGTTAAAAGATCCTTTATCTTCAGCACCAGCGTTAGCTCATTACATTCCTGGGACTTATACTGAACTTCACACTGATGCCAGTGGTCTTGGGATTGCTAGTATTCTCCTTCAATTGCAGGATGGCCATCTTAGACCCGTGGCGTCTCGGACACTCTCCAAGTGTGAGAAAGCTACAGTGTTCCAGAATTGTAATTATTGGCCATTGCTTTTGTGTTGACACATTTCAGATGTTTTGTCTATGGATACAAGTTCATATTTATGTTATCTCAACAACCTTAAAATTTATCAGGAGGACTAGCTCGCTGGAATCTGAAGTTGCAAGTGTTTGATTACACCATATTATAAATCTGGCAAATTGCATAATGCTGCTGATTCTTTATCTCGTTTCCCTGTCTGGTAGCCAGAGGAACATAAAGTCGATGAACTCGAAGACCTCATCACTTGTATGTTTTCTCCCCTTGAAGTTGCGGAGAAGCAGAAAGCTGATCCTCTTCTGCGACCTCTCATTGACACTGTACAGCCTGGTTCGACCGCCTCTCCAAAATTGCAGCGTCAGGCGTCTACCTATACACTTAAGTCAAATGTTCTTTATAGGAACAATTTTGGGTCAATAGGACCTCTAGTAATTCCTGAATCTCTCAAGCACGAGGTTTTGTCTTCATGTCATGATGACATTCTGTCCGGTCCGGCCCCTTAGGTTTCTCCAAGACCTTCACTAAGATTAATTCTCGCTACTACTGAGTACACATGAAGGAGTATATTGAACACTATGTCCGTACTTGTCCTAGCTGTAAATCTAGAAAGAACGACGGACAGATGGTCTCTTGCAACCCATCTCTGCGACCGCCATTGGTGAATGGTGGGGCATTGATCTATTACGTCCCTTACCTCGGCCAAATTCTGTCAATTGCCACGTCATCGTCTGCAGAGAGTACGCTTCTCGTTGGATGGAAGTCGGCGCCTTACCTGCTGCTACAGTTCCCCATGTGGCCAAGTTTATTCTACATCGCATTATTTCTCGCTATGGTACTCCAGCAATGTTAGTTTCTGACCGTGGATCTGTCTTCATAACTGAGGTGACGCAGGAATTGCTCAAATCCTTATAAATTTCATCACACTTCAAAAGTTCATACCATCCAGCTACCAGACGCTGGCTGCTTCATCGATACTTTGGTTCCTTTGAAATTGTTAAGCAAATCACACCTGTCACCTATGCACTCCATTACCCTAACGATCCCAGAACCAAAACCCAGCCAGTACATGTTACCGGCAACTTCCCTTACTACGATCCAGTAGGACCATATAGGATATAAAGTAATAATTGCTCTCTCTTACAGATAACATTTTTTTTGCTTATTTCTCTGTGTACTTTGTTTTGACACTATATTTTGTTTTGGGTGATAAATGTAATCCGTTATATATCACAATATAATACAATAATTTCTTTCTGTTGGTGAGTTCCAAATATTTTCATTCTTCTTTACATTCTCTACTACGTATAATAAGTACGGGAAGTATTGTATTCCACCCAAAAATTCGATACCGAGATTTCACGTAAATACATGTTTTGAGACCCCCTGAATCCAAAAAAAAGCATTTTTGGAAACATGTCCGTGTGTGTGTCTGTCTGTGTGTGTGTCTGACTGTGAACAGCATAACTCAGAAACGAACAGTCGGATAAACACCAAACTTGGTATTTAGGTTCAGTATCTTCCAAGGATGCGACACGAAGGTTTTCAAGAAAATCCCCCCACCCCAGATTACCCTTTACATGGAAGATTTTTCGAAATTTTTAATTTTCTCAAAAATGGCTCTAACGATTTTGATTAAAGCATCATATGTTTAAGATATTTTTATGACACATAAAATGTATATCTTGAATTTCCTGGGAATGTCTCCAAAAGTATTCTTCATTGTGAACGACTTTTGCATAACTGGTAAACCATAAGAGGTTGACAAAATTTTACTACACAAAAAATGTAGATCGCGTTAAAATACACAATTTATGTCATATACATTTTTTTTGTTGAGTGAACCATTTTCGAGATATTACTTGCTATTACATTAAATTTTTCAATACTTATGTTCTTAAATGGGAATTCGTTATTCATTTTTTGTCTTGGATGTGCAAAGAGTATTAATCTGTGGCAAAGGGAATGGTGCTGCACCTAGCAACCAGCTATTAAGAGATATATATGTGCTTAAAGGCTATTGTTTTTCTATATTGCCCTTGTAAATATATTTTCCCCTTACATCTACAAGAAAATTAGCAATAAGATAGAGTTTTTCAAATGCTTATCTCGATTAACATGAAGTAGATGGAGAATAAGCGTTTGTAAAAATAGTTTGTACAAGAGTAGAGAAAGTCATGTGAATGTATCACATCAGATCTTTTTGTATGTTTTATGAATGTATTTTCAGAATCTATTGACTGGCTCTTGTCCACACTCCAACCATGACAGAGTATATGGGGTTATATATATATATATATATATATAAAAAGAAGTTCGAGCCAGTCGCTTGCAAACAGCGCTTGGGAGTATGTCCTTAGTATTACTTGGTGATGGTTCCCTTACCTATATTTGATCTTGCAGTAGGTATGTATGTCTGTGGTGATAGACTGATTTAACAAAATATTTTTATTCTTATGAGGATGAATTTTGAAATTCTTAGTACGAATTTCTAAACTTTTTTGGCCCTTGCTTCTATTAATTCTCACAGGATCATACGAATTCTATGTTCAGTTTTTATTGTAAAGCATTAAGGGCTCGTTTTATTGTCATGTTAGATCTTCAAAATATTTGTCATTAAATTTTTGTCTGTGTGTCTCTACTTTAAATATGCTGATTAATAGTTGATTGTCACATACAATAATTGAGGTCTCAATCAATATATTGTTTTTTTGCCAGGCCTTGCTCTAGATTTAAATATTATAAGTTTTCTGTGTCCCCTGCCTTTTATTATTGTAACACTTATATCGTGTATCTTTTTGTCCATTGTTTCCCCAAATCTTGTTGCAGTCTGCCAGTAGCTCCAGGAAACGCTCCCCTCCACAGAAGAGGACTACTCCAGCTCAACCGGAGAATGGTGGTTTTTCCCCCGGCCACACTTGCACAAGTCTTTCAGCAGCACATCACCATCTTTGACTATCTTACCACGGCGGCTTACGAGGGTGTACTTGCTTTTGATTTCGTCTGTGCCGACATGGACAAACATTTCAGATCCAGCAACCTCAATGTGTTTCGCCGTGGTGATTGATTGGTACAAACTATACGTGCTACAAGTTTCTTCTCTTTCTTCGGCGCGTGTGGTTAAGTGGTGTGGAAAATTTACCGAAGAAAGCAGTGTTTCTTATCCATTCCAAAACAGCACTTCCTATCATAAACTGTGTTCGTGCAGAAGAGGATTTACCAGCTGGGGGATTCCTGTGGGACTTCTTCATCGTTAATTTAAGATTACTATCCATGTAGGGATTCATCAGGGGTTTTTATAATGCCTTTATATTCAAAAAATTTGTATGTTCATATTTTTGTTGTTTCTTTTTTCTTTTATTTTCCTTTCGGCTGGGAAGACTCACTATTGTAAGTGGGGGAGATGTGGCAAATTATGCACTTAGTAGCTATTGTCATGCTACAACACATTATTGCGTCATTGGCGACAGCATTGTTGGGGTAATTATTTCGGACTTGGGTTTTGAAGTTCTTTTGTCATGATGCTCTCCAGTCCGAGCTAGCGGGTCTAGCCAGAGCTGGAGAGAGGGAATAGGTTAGCGTTACTTTTCTTTGTGTTTTGTAACCCTCCGTTGGTCGCCTGGCATTATATAAATGTTACAATTTTCGAACGAACGCACCTATGCAATTGCCTGACTAGGACTTCTAACATTACTCCTTGCGCGATTATTTGCTGCAGCGATAAACTTATCAGTTTATTTGTTTGGCTGGGAGAATGACTAATCAGCAGTTACGTGTCGCACAGGTCAACCAGATCCCGCGCGCCTGCTCTCGTTACATATTGTTGACAGATTAGTTTCTCATTAGCTGTTGTGCACAATTGTTTTGGTATTGCAAGGAACTGTTACTGCTTCGTCATGAATACGACTAAAAGGTACGATCTACAATACCCGAATGATTTGGAAGAAGTACATCGCCTACTTTGCGATGATGATGCATTGCCCGTGGATGACAACTTATATGAATCAGGTTATTCTGAATCTGAAGATAAACTCGATACGAGCTCTGTAGATTCAGAAACTGACCATGAAGATGAATAGGGAGACGATGAAAGCAGCTTGTGTGATAACATGTATTTTATACCTAACACCTTATGCTTATCACAGTAATTCTTCTTCTACTTCTTCTTCATCATCATCATCTTATTATTATTATTATTATTATTATTATTATTATTATTATTATTATTATTATTATTATTATTAACAATACATTCTGTTGTTATTTATAGGAAGAGATGGAACAAAATGGTAAAAACACCTTGAAAAATAACAGAGACTAGGGCTTACAATATATTGCCCAAAGGTCCTAGTGTGGTAGGAGCTACCAAAAATGCGAAAACGGAAATTGATTGTTGGAAACCTTTTGTTACCGAAGATATAGTTAATTTTATTGTTGAAAGTTCAAATACTTACATTAGTAGTGTGCAGCACAAATTTATTCGTGAAAGAGATAGCAGACCTACAGATGTAATGGCAATAAAAGCTTTCCTAGGTTTATTGTTCCTGGCAGGAATTTTTCGTGGTAGACGCCAGAATATTCACGATTTTTGCAGAAAGAATGATCTTGGAATTCCTCTATTCCGAATGGCTATGTCTGAAAAGCTATTCGGTTTTCCAATACGCTGTATTTGCTTTTATAACAAAAGCTCAAGACTGGAGCGACGAAGATTGGATAAATTGGCTGCTGTTAGAGATATGCTTATATTGTTTCTGAACAATTGTTAGAAACATTATTGTCTTGAACAAAATGTCACTGTCGACGAACAGTTGCCGGCATTTCGTGGTCAGTGTGATTTTAGACAATATATACCATCCAAGCCAAACAAGTATGGCACAAGAATATTCTGTTTGAGTCATGCAAAACTGTTTTATACAACTAACATGGAGATTTATTGTGGACAGCAGCCGGAAGGACTATATTTGCAAACTAACTCGGCGGAGGCTGTAGTGTTGAGACTAACTGAACCAATCTCCGGCACTGGACGAAACGTTACTGCAGATAATTGGTTTACCAGTGTATCGCTGGTGAATAAATTGCACAGGACAACTTTCTTTCTTCGGTACAGTACGAAAAAACAAAAAAGAATCACCCACTAATCTCTCTTCTCAAAAGATCGCAGTCAGTGCGAAAGCATATTTGGTTTCGCGAAACATGAAACATTTGCCTCATATGTTCCAAAAAGGTTAAAAGAGTGGTTTTGCTCTCAAGTCTACATGTTTCATCCACACAGTTATCAGAAGGTGCTGAGAAAACGCCTGAATAATCCTGCATTACAACGACACTAATCTGGAGTTGATGTAGTAGATAAATTGTGTGCTACATACAATGTAGCCGGAACGAGAAGGTGGCCCGTGGTAACTTTTACCACATATTGAACATTGCAGGTATTAATTCTAGGGTTGTATTCTTTGGAAACCAAAAGTAACATTCCACAAGAGAGCAGAATTTGAAAGCACTATCTTTAGCTGTACTGTTGCAACCGCTACAAAGGAGAGCAACATCATCAAATCTACCCGATGATTTGAAAGGCCTCTTGACAAAATATAAACCTGAAGAATCCGGCGTAGGTGAATAGTCAAATACGCCGCTATGCACATTGAAAGGGAAACAAACGAAAGAAAACAAAAATACAAGCAATAACAACAAAAATATAGCTTGGGTCAACTAGGCCCCGCGCGACTAACGGCGTTCCACCAAAGCGCGTGCCTGGTGGTAGGTTAATGTGAATTCTATGTATTTGTTATGCATATACCACGGCTGCACAGGCATGTGATGTTCAAAGTTGTGGTTCTCACGCTGTCTCTGCAGCTACGTCTCCCAATGTGCATCCTGGAGTAATTAACATTTAATACTTTTAGCAGGAAGCCTTTTGGCCCTCACCCCAGTATGTAACAATATCACTGCATAATAAGTAAGTGTTAATGCCGTAGCGACAAACAGCCGCTTATCTGTACCACAACTTTTCTTTTTACTGTCTCTACTGCTTACCCATAATAAACAGGTAAGTATTGTACTCCACTGAAAAATTTACTAACGAGATTCACAAGAAATAACACGTTTTGAGACCCCCTGAATCTAACGATAGCATTTTACTTTATCAACCACGCTAGTACAGTAAGCAGACGCAGTATTGCATTCCACCCAACAATTCAATAACGAGATTCACTGGAGGTACATGGTTACTTTCTCGACTGCGTAGTTACAGTAAGTAGGGGAAGTATTGTATTACACTCAAACATTCAGTAACATGATTCACCGGAAAATCACGTTTTGAGTCCCCTGAATACAAAGAAAGCATTTTTACTTTCCCTACTATGCACTTGTAAATATTGTATTCCAAACTAAAACAGATATTATTTCCCCAGACTTCACGTTTGAGACTCCCTGAATCTAAGCAATGCATTTTTAGCAAAAGGTCCAAGTGTATGTATGTGTATCCGTGAGCAGCATAACTCAGAAACACAAAGTCAGTTAAGAACCAAACTTAGTGATTAAGTTCAACATCTTCCAAGGAAGCGATATGAGGATTCTGAAATAAATCTCCCATTCCAAGCTGCGCTTTGCATTAGACATCTATATATACTACTTCTTTTGTAAAACATGGCTCTAGCATTTTTATTAAAATATGTGCATATAAATGAGCTACTTTTATGGTGAATAAAATGTATATATTTAATTCTCTAGGAATTGTCTGTAAATTCGTCTTTATTGTAAATGACCTTTGATAATTAGTAAACCACAAAAGAGAGAAAAAAATCTTACTGCACAACAAATGTAGATCTTGTTAAAACACGAAAATTTACGTCAAAGGCAAATTTTATGGAAATAACCTATTCTGTAATATTCTTTGCTATTAGTTTGCATTTTCAAATATTTCACCTATACTTCCCTCAACTACAAATCGCTATTACCTTTCTTTGTTTGTTAGTTTCTTTTTGTGCTCACACAAAGAGAACGCTATCAGGGCTATGGCCCGCATTCGGGAGTTCGTGGGTCGATTCCCGTGGCCGACCTTCGCGACCCATGGCTTTTTTACAGCGGTTTTTCCCGGGTCGCCAGGGGAATGCTGAGAAGGATTCTCACATACCCGAATTTCCTGTCCCTCCATTATATTTCATCCGTTGGTCTCTTTCTGGGCTGTAAGTGTAGGCGATGTGTTTCGGTGTAGTGTGGCAGGGGAAAGATATACTCTTTGTGTCTCTCTCCGTCCCTCGGCTTGGGCTGGCTGCCGGAGGTATCCGAACCCTCTTGAGGGGCGTTGCACCGCCTCTGCTTGTCCGTCTGCCGGGGAGCCTCTATCTGGAAACTTAGAGACCTGCCATTCCTGTGTCGTCACTCCTGGTTCCGGCCGCCGGTTTCTCCTCTCGCCTCATCCTTCCTCCCGGCGACGCCTCCTTGTGAGGTGTGGGCACAATATCCTCTATGTGGATCAGTGCCGAGTACTATCCGTAGCCAATCCAATCCAAAGCTACCACATAGCGATCAGCTTTGAGGCGCTTGGCTGTCGTTTTAGTTTCATGTATTCTACCCATATCCACAATGAAATGTGTAAATAAGTAATGAAATTTATCTGCGTTAACATGAAATAGATGCAAAAATCAGGTTTGTAAGAATAGCTTGTAGGACAGTGAGTAGAGAAGGTCATGTGAATACGACACATATTTTATAGAAAAAGCTCCGTATACCTGCATGGCATAACTCCAAAACTAAAAGTCGATCAAATACAAACCTTGATATTTAAGTTCAGATTCTTTCAAAGATGTAACAGGAAATTTTCAGGAAAATTTTCAGGAAAATTTCCCCCACCCCGAACAAACTTTACATGGAAACATTTTCGAAATTTACTTTCTCAAAAATTGCTCTAATGATTTTGATTAAAATACTCCCTGTTTAATATATTTTTATGACAAGGGAAATATATATTTTGAATTTTATGAGAAGAGATTCACAAATCCTCTTCATTTTTAATGAATTTTGTATAATTGCTAAACTGTAAAAGATGGACAAGATTTTACTACACAAGAATTGCAAACCCCGTTAAAGCACACAGTTTTTCATACACATATTTTATATAATTAACTATTTCCCCGAAAAAATTTGATTTTCGGTTTGGATATGTTGTAAGTGGGAAGTCGCTATTGGTTTTGTTTTTGTCGTGATCATACAAACCGCATGGCATTTCAAAACTTCACAGTGTGACAAGCTTTTGAAATTGTCACTATCGCTTATCTACGTATCCTACAACGAAATGTGTAAATGTGAACTTTTTCCTTTCGTATTTAATTAACGTCCTTTAACCGGGTATGCATTACGGACGGTGAAGGCATAAATGGTAAAATGATGCTCAAATGCGACCGAGGGCCCTAGAGCTTAGAGTTACGTGACATTCATCTTCTCAGGATAAGGGAAAACCCCGGAAGAAAACTTTATCCAGGTAGCCCACTCTAACCGAGATTCAAACTGGGGACCTCTTGAATATTAGTCAGACCCCCAATCCATAGAGATGGGTAAAATGTGAATTGAAAATCTATCTGGATTATCAAAAATTAGATATAAAAATAAGGTTTAGCAAAAATAATTTGTGAAATGCTGAGATGAATGCAACACATTAGATTTCTCCCGTGATAATGCAAAGAGCGTGGAATTTCAAAGGCACCACATAAAGTTTTGACTATCGTTTTATCTGCTGTATTCTTCTTATACTTACAACGAGGTTTGTAAGAGTGTACTGTCAGTTTATTTCAATTAACAAGAAGTAACTAATTGTTCTTTCACACAAGCCGTGTGAAGGACAAACTTGGAAAAGCAGAATAAAGCTGAAAAATTCAATGCCATGGCCACGATTTGTACTATGGATCTTCCAGATTCGGTCCAGTAGGCGCCACGATAACGCGTGCGACTGGTATTCAGGAGGTTCCTGATTTGCTTCCCCGTGACTTTGCTGATCCATGGGCTTTCGGGAGTTTTCGTCAGGCGAATGCTGGAGTGGTATCAGCCCACTAATTTCCTGTCCCTCCATATCGTTCCATCCTTTATTTTATTCATCAGTAACCCCCTTAGGTCTGTTTCAGGGATGGAATTTTCGGCGATGGTTTTCCGGTGCGGCGCGGCAGAGCAAAAAAGGATGCTCTCGGCGTAACCTTATCCATCTCTCGCTCTTCGGCTGGTTGCTGGGGTATGCGGTCCGCACCGTGTGGGCGTTGGACCCTTTCTGTGGGGTGGGGTTATGGTTTGCCTGTCCGACTGTTGGGGCTTCTCAATCTGGAAAATGTAGGGAGCCTGTCATTGCTGTGTCGTTGCCCTTGGTTCGGCCGCCCGGTGTCTCTCACCTCGTCCCTCCCTCCTGTAGGCGCCTCCTCTAGGGACACAGGTGCAAAATCCTCATCTGTGACGAGACCCCTCCGTTATACATTCCGTTCCATTCTAGACCAGGGAAGAGAATTAGTTTAAGAATTCAGAACGTGAATCATAATATAAAGCACGTAATTTTAACTCTGTGTGTAACATTCGAAGCATTTTTTTTTCCTTTTCTTTCTTCAGATTTTTTATTTGAAGTCAAGTATAGCTTTGAAAGCAATTGATTTTCAGAATAGGCAACTTTCGAATGATGAACCAATTGCGTCAAAAGCAAATCAACCGTTCTGCATTAACGCTTTCGTATTACTATTTTAAAAATTGAGCTTACATGTTATCCCAACCGAATAAAACAGCTATTTTGAAACTGCATTTTTGCGCTAAGCGTTGTTTCCTCGTATCTATTAACATTTAGATATAATAGCTGTTTTTACTCTACGTCCACTATACTGTTGGCACGGTTTTTCTCCCTTTGTTTTGTGAGTGTGTTTAAGGGGGAATCGTGCTTCAAATAAAACAATCTATACTGGTTTTCAGTAACAAACTCAAGATACATCTCATTTTGAAGATAATTTAATGCTACACTTAATTGTTCTCCAACAATTTGATGTTAACATGACCCTTCATTCCGTATTTTAAAACGTTGTTTGAATGTTGTCAGATTTAAGTGTTCCAATTGTATGGAACTACACAATTAGCAATAAACATTTTGATCAACCTCTTCAAAGATTAAAAAGCAAAACGAAGTTATATTCAAGATAATAAATACCCTCTGCTCTAGGAGTTCGCGTGGAGCAGTCCATTACGTGGTAATTATGAAATTAGAATAATAACAGCTATTATTATTATTATTATTATTATTATTATTATTATTATTATTAGCAACAAGCGTTAAAAGGAAATATATGTTATGTGCACCGTGTTTCTCAAGAAAATTGCTGAACACTTATTTACTTCTGTAGCACTCGCATAAATAGTGCAATATTTGAATTTTAAACAGCATATTATGTCAAGAAAGCTTTAATTGATTTCGTTTGAATAAATCCAGAATACTCAGAAAGAAATATTTTCGTCTTCTTTCATCTTAGAGTCAGGTCGCTAAATTATACGAGCATACACAAAAGTAAATTTGAGATACCGGCACTTACTATCGGCTATAGCCAAGCATGACCAGTAGAGAAGATGTACATTCTCTCTCTTCCTCTACATCCCCTGGTCCACTGGAAATCAGTTAGAGCCTTCTGTGCATACTGCTATAGGCTCCTAGCGTTAAAGGGATAATTGCCCTCCGCGCTACTGGTGGCGGAAATTATAAGCTGCGCGAATATCAGCTATCTTCTCACCGCGTATTACCAGAGCCCATTTGATGATAACCATGGGATTTCAAAGTGCTCTATATGACAATAATCGCCAAATTCAAAGATAGACCCTACTACTTGCAGAAAGTGGTCAAGCATTAAAGTTACAAAAGGAACATTTCACAGGAAGTAGAAAAAATGTAATAACTGCAAATGTGATAAGACAAACATCAGTAACCCTGAAACACTACAATGTAACAGTAAAGGTAATGCAATTGTTCATGTGATGATTATTAATATTCATGTATGTACTAAAGAATCCTGGCTCAACAGTAGTCACTGTTTAAGCTGTTTTAAATTCGATATAATGTTATCGTAGATTAATGCTACGATTTATTGCTCCTGAGAATGATCTGCTGGACCGTTAGGAAAATATGAGCATATTTCTGTTGTTATTTATGCAGTTAACTCGGAGTCTGTCACTTCAGGATTTGATCAACTGTGTAAATGGTCTCGACCCCACGTCTAAAATGCGGTGAAAGGGAAATACAGCAAGGGGAAGAGATTAAAAGAATTTTTTTCTAACAAAAGGCTGAGGCATGGTTTTAAGCCAGTGGAAATTCCTGAACCGAAAATCCCTTGTATACTCACAAAAATTGTAAATGAGAAGAAAAAAAACCAAATCACTTAAAGTTGCCAATTGGTTAATGGGACGTTTAATAGCAAATACCAAAATTATTGTTGAGAATAATGTATGTGGGAAGGTAATTACAGCATTATTAATTAAATAATTATTAATTCCTATAATAATTCTAGGAGCGTATTGGTAATAGTTATCCATTATCAAATGTTTTATTATAATCATATTATGGTTAATAAGACGAAAAATACTAAAATATGTGAAAAATATGACACTTTCTGGATCTGACGTTTGGTTTTAAGAAAGCAAAAAAAAAAAAAAAAGGATTTCTGCGAGTAGGGCACATTTAATTAAAACTAAAAAAATAATATTATGAGTAGCTGGTAATTACCCTCATGAACTTTAAATTTTTTCATGGGAGTGGTCTTAGGAACGTCGGATTTGGAAATAAATTAGAAAAAATGCACACTTGCTGAATACTCCAATAGAATACACATAATAGAAGAGGTTGTTGATTGTGGTCTTGCACATCTCACCCATACTTGGTTTTGTGTTAGTACCGATGCGATGGGATAGTAACGGTTGGTGGACAGCCAGAAAGGTTAATTCCCTATTTCATGTAAAAGCAAACTCGTAGCTGAGAATGCAGAGATTAACGTACCCTGTATTTACAAATTGACAAGAAAGTTGGAACTGAAGCAAAATCATACATATTCCATTGCATGTCAGCTGTTGATGTATTGTTGTGGGCTTGATGTTTGTGATTTCTTCATTTACACACAGAATCATACGTCTATGCCTTTATAAATTGAAAGAAATGATACATTTCTAGAATTATGTGTCGAAAATTTGCAACAGTTATACTTTACACTGTATTTGAAGCAGTTAACATGCAGGTCTAATAATTAGTTTCAGATAACAATGGAGGCTGCAGGTTTTTCATAAAACAACACATCTGCACTATGTAATAAATGCAGTACAATTTGGGATTTTTTCACACTAGAAATATTGTATCATCAACTTCATCAGATATTAAGTGCCTTTATGCATAAGTGATATGTCACCCCTCTCCTCAAGTACTGTTTTTATTCCGTAGATACTTTTATCAGTCATTACTTCATCTCCTGGTTCTATCATTTTCAAAAGTTGACAGTCATTGTTGATGAAGGCGTCACTGCCTCTGCCTCCATAACGTTTTGGAATAAATATCATCATGGCACTTGATGCGATTGCAATAACAAGTTTTGCAGTACATGCAGACTTATAATATGGTGCACGTAAATACGTTGACTGATTTCAGGAGGCTGTTCTGTTTTCATTTCAGTGCAGTGCATAATAGCTCTACAGTTTGGATACTTATCTTTAAAAACCTATGCCAACATAAATCGAATCATGGTGGAATCATAGTAAAGGTGTAGGACGGTGCTACGTGAGAGGTGACGTCACCTTGCTTGCAAACACTCTTGATGACAGTTCATTATTGGTGTTTTATGCGCGTTAATGGGACATTGCTGCTGAGCTCCAATTTTAAAATGAGGCATTGCACAGTATATGGGTGTGATAATTATTACAGAAAAGCAATACAAAAGTGGCATGTACCATATTTCGCATTTCCGAAAGATAAACAGATTCGTGGAAGATGGGAATGTTGTTGCAGCCAGCACCACTTCCTAAAATAAGTAACTTGACACCTCATATGTAGCAGCTATGGCATAATATTACGTAATTACTTTAGGTTTGTTCCAACATACGGTTCTGAACGGGTTCCGAACTAATTCCAACACATGCTAATGCACATGCGGCAGTCCGGTACGCTCACAGAACTAATTCGGAATTTTATGTGGTTGGAACGCTACTTGAACCGTTCGCGTTCTGTCACGGCCTTCTTCGTTGCACGGTCAATCAGAAAACGATCAAATATCTACGTTTACAGCGTTGATGAATGAAATCAAACTCCGCCGATGTACGTATGTGTATATACACATACACATCGTAAGCGTTTCTTTCATACTGATTCCAGTCCTAATATTCGAGCAAAAATAAATCGCGTTCGTTTATCGGCTTAAAGCCATTGATACTGAGTTATGGCAAATAACAATTGTAATATATAGATATTATATTTAAACTGGAACCCGGAAAAAGTAATTTAACACAATTCCAATTTAACATTACGTTTCCTGCTACAGAAGCTTCTAAACACAATGTTTAATTTAAAACTCCAATACTCTGAGACAATGACACCCCACATAAATTCTATTCCGAACGTAATGCAAATAACACAAAACTACATGATACCAATGTATGCTTATGATCAGGGTTAGGATTTTTAGTTGCAAATTTCAGATGAAAAACGGAAGGGAAAAGGTGCTCAAATAAGGTGAAAAAGGCACAATAAGGTGCTGGTTTATTTAAGGGGATGCACAACTGAAATTGCTATTTTCTAAACTATCCATTCAATTGGGCTGCAAGTTTTATTTCTTTATATATAATTGTTTTGTGAATTATAGCCCAGTCTTAATAATTCTCGGAACTGCGGTTGAGGTTATTGTCGTCTCTGCCTGCCCAGGCTTCGTCTCCACGTAAACAGATGACGTCTCTCACAGCAACAAACTCACATTCACGAACAGCAGGCTACTGATTCTGGTGGGATAGAATCACTCATTGTCCATTGCATTATTGCGGGCTACTTTATAGCAGTAAAGTGAGAGAAAGAGGATCGTCGAACACACAATTATTTTCCATTGTTGCGGGTGTGCTTTCAATTCCCGCGCGGCGTTTACTGAAAGAGGTAGACTTACTATTCGCACGTACACAGCAAGCTGAGGAGACGTTAATTGAAAGTTAAAGAATAAATTGGAATGAAACTTAAAAGAAAAAAGGGGATTATGGGCATGGTTGGGGGGAAATGGTATAAAGGTGCCAAAAAGGGGTAAAGGTCCCAAAATAACGGAATAATGTTTAAATGGAAATAATCCTCTTCTTCGGAAGTCGATGCATCATTAAAAAGATTACTGTCACCTAAATCACTCATTATTGTTATCTTTGAACGCTGTTTTGCTCCCTGGCTTTGTTAGACGTTTGTTCTTTTCCTCAAGTATGTCGCCATACTACTCAACAGCGAGCAACTGCTTACCAAACACCTTTGCTATTCAGTATTGAGAAATAAACACGCATGGAGGAATAAATTACATATTCAAATTTATTTTCTACTGAATACAGAGAGTATGTCGCTTTTTCAATACACTCTGTCGGGTTTGTTCCAAGCGATTAGAATCGATTCTGAATTAACTGAGTATGCGCTGTAGACCATACAATCTGCGCATGTCTGGAATTTTCAGTTCCTATTCTTAATCACGAACCGATTTCACTCGTTCCGAACTAGTTCCCAAATACGTTGGAACAGCAAACTGGAAATTCAGAATTGGTTCTGAACTGATTCTCTGTCGTGTTGGAACGCCATTTAGCTACTGCGCACACTCAGATAATTCGGAATCGATTCTGAATCGTGTGGGAACAAACTTTATAACATTATAACAACGCTATGGTATCCCTAATCCTTATTATATTGTTTTCGGTATCAATTTCGGCTACATTTCAGGAATAGTTTTGTGTTTCAGTTTTGTCAAAGTAATAATAGTCTGATCTTTCCAAAAAGGGGAAAAAATGCTTAATACTTGTAATACAAACCAGGGGAAAAAACACATGTGCTTTAATCATGGAGCTTTGTGCTACGGCAGAAATTGTTTAAAGGAATCCTGAAACCAGATGGTTAGAAGCCTAAGAACATAAGGAAGAAAATGTACCAGAAACTGAAATACTCGCACAAAAGCAAATAACTCAGGAGGGGCTTAAATATATTGCGGGTTACACAACATTTAAACCATTAATCAGTATCCCGGGTTAGGAATATACACAAAATTTAGACCAGCTGACAACAAAGATTGGATTAGTTATGATTAAGAGGAAATTTATCTCTGCCTTGCATGAAACTCTAACTGCTCGCTACTTAATGAAAACCATATTTTTAAACGTCCATGGGAACTTTGTTACCCGTGATAAACATATACTCAAAACAGCCCTGGAATTACTTAATGAAGCAATAAAAACAACTAGGAAATAACTTCAACCGTTCTATAGGAAGTATTAGGAATATTGATTAGGACGAAAACCTTTGTTTGAATAAGAGAATTTAATAAAACAATAAAAATATTCGTTAGATCAAACGGAAAATCTCAAACAGAATGAAAGAGGCTATTTAAGGATGCCTATTTGGGAAATTTCTGAAAAATCTCAGTTAGATTCATTTCAAAATTTAATATAGCATTTAGAGTTATAATGAATATCAATGTTTTGCATGTGTTCAAATTGGTTCCCGAGATAGTCGTGATTTTATTATTTATTTATTTGTTTTACTGTTTTGAAGAAATGCTCCACACAATAAAATTATATTTTTTAAAATAATGGTTTGTAATTTTACTGTTTAAAGCTACATGAATAAATATAAATATGAATATTGTATTAGTTATTCGACTGGTTGGGTAGAACATTTTAAATATAGTCTTCAATTTAAACATTTACACAGCATTGATGTTATTGTTTACCTGTTCCACAACTAAGTATGCTAACAAAAATCTCATAATCTTTAATGTTGCTATTTATGAGGAAGTACAGCAAATTTCACACATATACACGAAGAACTGCATTATGTGGAATAATTTTAAAATATGGGATATTTTAAAATTATTTATAACGCTAAATACGTATTGCTGTTTCCGGCCTTTAAGCAGCTTAAAAACATTTAATATATGTGTAGGCCCTTCTTCATTGTCTGCTCCTCCGCACGTAAGTTAGTGGTCTGAAAATTCTTGTGACTTCTTTGAATGGTTGTTCTCTTTTATGTATGCACCTTATTGTCTTTTGGACTTTACAGACATTTAAATGTACATCTGCGATGTCTTATAGGACTACACGGCTATAAAAAGCTGCAGAGGACTAAAGTAAAAGGTGTATTTTATTTAATAACTCAAAATTCATGTTTAGCATTTTTTAGTCTTATTTTCATCGATGAGTTAAGGGCAGTATGGAAGAAGGAAGCACATGGTAAGTTGGTAGTTACTTCATTGCAACGTTACCATTTTTTGTATCCTTTAAAGGAAAATATTGTTTATTACTATTGTAACAAGAATGCAGTTAATTGTACTGTATTCAGATTGTTTGTAGTGTTATTTTGATTAATAAATATTCTTGGTGATTAAAATTATATAGATGTTACCTATAAAGATGTTTAGCATGCCGGCCCGCAGCCGTGGTCACTGGAGCGTATAGCTTCAGTGCTGCCCAAGCTGAGGGTCCTGGGTTCGAGGCCCGCCATGGTCATTGGTATTTGCGTGTGTGTCGTATGTGTAATGGTGGTAATAAGCGGTAAAGTAAACAGTAAGACACAGTAATCATAAACTTTAAAGAAAGAAAGCATGAATAAATATGTACAAGCGTGTTAGAGCAATAGAATTCTGCATCTTACAATATAAAGTTAGTGATTTCTTTCTACATATAAGCTATACATTATTATCTGCGCTTCATGCACTTTCCATTTGTTCTTTTGTATTAGAAACTAGATAAATAAAACATTGAGGCCTTCACATTACAACTGTGTTATTATCCTCACCTCATTCATAGCTAACTCGCAGCTTTCTTCCTCACGTCAAGGTGACGTCACTGCGCACACCGAACGAAAACAAGCAGCACTTGTCCCACACCTTTACTATGATTCCACCATGGATCAAATGGTATCTTTCCTGGCCCAGAAAATGAACCTTTTGGTTACTTGCGCAAGTATAGGTAACATAGATTGAATTCCTCTAGAGATAGTACTGCGGTGAATATTGAAAATCACAGCGGGTAGCAAATGGTAAGGCTAGCTTAATTTCGATTAAAAATGTTAATAGTTCATTTTCTTTACTAATTTTACGGTTAGTAGGACTGGCAATAATCTTAAGAAGAAATTAAAGGCTTCCATACTAATACCAGTCAAAGCATTTAGCTGTGTTTCCTCAGATACCGAACTGTAACCGCAAAATTCTCTGTCTTCATGTGGGAAGTCAGGCCCCGAAAACTTACTAGCGCATTAAGGTCTAACATTAATGTATGAAAGGCTGATATACTCACTTACTTGTATACTGACACTATTGCCATCGAAAACACGAGTGAATTCAAAACTTTGTACGTCAAAATTTGTGTATGTCTGAGTCTGGGCATTGTCTTTTACAGTCCCAAGAATAGGTTCACTATTTTGCAAAGAGTCTGATGTATCCGTAGAAGAAATCGCTAAATTTGCCTTCGCTTCTCTTCTTCAACATTTTATATCTTTTGAGAGAGTCTGTTCATGTTGATTTCCTTTTGTAACATTCGGGGAAGATACTCTGTACTTATGCTGGATTATCCAAATATTGAGATTTACACCTTCCTTTATAGTATTCACTGCAGATTCTAGACGATTTTGAAGGTATACACAAAGTATCATAGCTCTATAAGATTAATTTGGTAAATGTGGCATCATTATGTACAAAATGTAGGTAATATTTAAAAAATAATCTAAAATACATTTTATAAAAATTAAATTTAATCCCTTGCAAATTCACACTCAGTTCTCTTATAATGTACAGTGATTATTTAATGCCTTAATTTGCTTATTAGTAATAACATAACTTCATAATTAGGCACTTGTTGGTCATTGTTATTGACTTTCATTTACATTATACAATATTGGCCCGAAAATAAACAGCATTTTTATGAAAAAGGAAAGATAAATTAGGGAGATGTATCACAGAGGTATTTTACTGTTAGGTATGCTTACGCCGATTTCTTAGGCCTGCTAATTTTGCTACCTCAGATCGTTCTTATGCAACTAAACACCAGTGGAGGAAAAATAAGCAATCAACACCAAACAGACCTTTGGAATATTGCGTTTCGCAGAATGCCTCCAATATCGTGTGCAGGTGTTAACTACATTGTTGCTTTATTTGAAAAATTTAAAGAGTATAAGTCAGTAACAAGTTTAAACAGAATTTATGAAATATTGCAAACATTAAGCTGTTAAGTAATTATAACCTCCATTCTAACCTTTCGCATTACAATGAACCAAATTTATTGCTTATTTTCGTATATATGCGGCATTCCTGTACTTATAATATTATGATTATATGTTTATATGAACCATTATTTCTGTGTTAATTTTGTTTTTCTTCCAGTCATATATGCCTACGTCGGTAACATGGTTATAATCGACTTTCATTAAACTAACGATACAAAAGATATGTTATGATGGTGGTCTAAAACTATGCCTAATAGAGCTTACTTTCGATTAACATAATTCGAATGTTAACCTGTTTGTAAAATTTACGGTTAAAATATAAGTTTTTGGAAGCAGTATTTGGTATTTTTTAAGAATCCTAAATCTCAAGTACTTACTCTTGTGATTTATTGCCAATCCTGCTGTCATTTCAAATCCATTTCGTGACGTCGTGATGGAAAACAGAAACTTCACACTTTTCTGGTATTTGGGTTTCTGTTATTGCAGCCAATCACACATCACATAGCTTTTCCTAAACGTTTTGCCATTTTTAAGATGATGATCTAAAATCAACACTGTATGAGAGAATACTAGGTTTATGAGCAGTCCTTGAAGTTGTTATCGTAATCTCCACCTGCAGCAGCATAGTGCTACATGCACGGAAACTGTATGTGACAGTAAACAAAGGTTGTGAGTTGATACCGGTTAGATACCTTTCATACTTTGTCTGGCGCTTTACTCAGAGCTACGGAACTACTGTCACGATTCCCATTCCTGAATTTTACCCATGTTGCATCGGCAACTTCTCGTACTTAGCTGCGGCGCTGGATGTTTCGTTGCCATCCCTTTTTCCGTTACTAGGCTATATTGATATTATCTAGCTTTAGCATTTAAATACTCCCACTGTCTAGGTAAAGCTACCGCAGTGGTTTGTACGCGAATACAGTCTTCTGCTTTATGCAGTCAAATTAGCTGCACAATACAAATTGTGCAACAACTGATAGCATACACAAACGGTTAAAGACGCAAAATGAAAGAAGCAAAAGGAGTCAGAAACTGCCTACGAGCCGGCGTTGGCCTTAACTATTTGTACACGTCTTGGCTAAAAGTTTGTTCGATTTGGTCTGCAGCAAGGCACAATATTAATTCATCAAAAAAATTATGTGCCTCTGTTTAATGTATTCATTGTATTCAGCTTTGATAAAAACTCCGCCTCCTGACCTATTCACTTTTTAAACATAGCGTTTTTAAGAATGTTTACAAACAATTTATTAAGTGACTGCATGTAACCACGTACTCTTAGTTATTTCGCAAACTGCTCATTAGCGCGCCCAGTTTTATGGAGACTTCTCTCTCTCTCCTTTTTTATTTTGAAAATTTGTAATCGCTTTAACATATTAGTCATATCGCGACTTTACAACTTTTTTTAAATAAAAAAATGTTTTTTCTTTTATTAGCTTTATACTATTCAGCTTTAAATCTGTACTCTTAATTTTGGTACAGCTGCATTAAAATCAACACGCTGTTGATACCGTAATTATTGACAGGAATATATAAATAGTTAAATTAAGAAATTATACTGATATAGAGAAATGATTGCAATAAATAAATTATGCACAATAAATCAATGTTTAATACAATAAGCTTGAGCTGAAAAGATTCGTCCAGAGAAAACTAGCGAGCAAAGTCAGTAGTAGTGGTTGAGAAGCGAACCCGTTAGTTAAGATTTAGTTCAGTTCGTTGGAACAGTGAGATAGACCAGAATTCTTTAAAAGAGATGGATAAATGGAATTCTTAGATTCGGGGAGTTAGGGTTTAGCAACAAAGTAATAAACGCATAGGCCTCTCACGAGAAGGAATCTTGGTGGAATAGTTGAAGGTAGGTGGAGCTTAATTAATAAAAGAGCGTGCATTGCTAGAAGTAGCGTGTTACCTTCTTTTTCTTCCTGTGCAGCCTTGGATTGACTGCGGAGTGGACTCGCCACTGATCCACGTAAGGGATATTGTATCTATGTCCCACAAGGGGACGTCCCAAGGAGGAAGGATGAGGCGTGAGAACAGAACATGCGGCCGGAACCAGGAGTGACGGCACAGGAATGGAAGGATCCCCAAGTATCCAGATAGAGTCTCCCCGAAAGAGGAACAGGCAGACCGGGGACCCCACCCCGCCAGAGAGTGTCCAATGCCTCTCAAAGGATACTCTGGTAGCCAGGAAAAGCCGAGAGACGGAGAGAGTCACAAAGAGCATCCTTTTCCCCTGCCACACTGAACCGAAACGCCATCGCAGACACTTTCAACCCTGAGAGAGACCAAATGATGAAAAATGATGGGAAATGAGATTGGAGATGAAGTGGAGGGACAGAAAATGCGGGGGATGTGAGAATCCTTTCGCATTCGCCTGGCGAACTGGGAACCCCCTAAAAAATCTCCGAATTTCCTCCGATATGTCAAGAAAGTCACCCACGGGAATCGAACCCACGACCACCCGAATGCCATTCGCGGTATGGCCCTTGGCTGGTGCACACCGTGAGTTGGAGAGCGCTTGGTTGTTGCCGCGTCCCTTGTTTTTGTGTTGGTCGTGTATTGAGTGTCGGCAGTGAAATGGAGAAACAGAAGGCAGTACATAAAATACTAAAAAGCATGTGTTTAATAAGAGCATGCAGAGGTCCACGAAATTCACGAATGGATGCACCACACTTTGGAACTCACTCCAGAGGAGTTACGTACAATTTAGTTGGTGGGAAGAGAAAACGATGTTTATATAAAGTTTCACCAGTGCAGTGCTTATGAAGAATTACTACGTAAACACGAGGGAACTTTCCAATTTGCTTTAATGTCCAGTGAAGTGACCGATGGGCAAATTACGGCGGTAGATAAAGAATATACTTTGGTTCGCGTCTACAATGTGCCAACTGAAATCACTAACGATAGGGTAGCTCATGAAATTTAACACTACGGCAAAACATTGCACATCACTACTGACGGTCCGTCTGGCCGTTATGGATTTCCAGTTCACACTGGTATACGCTTATTACATATTCAACTTACTAAACCGCTACCTTCAACGTTAAAGATTGCCGGATTTGAGGCCTGCATTACCTAAAGTGAAAAAGAACAGGTTTGTTTCATTTGCAAGGAAAACATATATCTGACAGCAGATCGTACTCAACGTTGGTTACGGGCACCTGTTCCTGCTCAACCCCGAATACGGAATCAGCTTATGAGTGAGTTGTTTAAGCCGGTGTCCGAGAAAGACGTCGTTTGACATGATGCAGTGCCTCCAGTGGACGTGACAATAGTTGCTGCAGTTCCTTCGGCGGCTACGGCTATCGCAGTACCAATCTCGGCGATTTCGGTGACTACTACTAATGGCTACGGGGTAGGCCCTTAAATCACATCCGACAGTGCTGTTACGGGCTCCTTGCAACGCAGTCGTCCAAAGGCGAATTTGATTCCAAGAAGTTGAAGGTTGAGGCAGTAACCTCTCAGGCACCGAGAGTTGCGGCTGTAACCCAGCAAGTGCTACCTGAGAAAGAGACAGTCACGGCACCCACGGCTTCGTAAAACAGAACCCCCACGGCAGGACGGCGATACGATACTTCAACCCTGGTCAGGGGACGTGGACCGCGCCTTACCGTTGGAGGCAAACGAATTGGATACTTCCGAGTTGCCTGTTATGACCGCAGTTGAGATGTTGATTATGAGAAGATTGATAAAATGAAAGACAATTCGTCGCAGAAATACAGAGTGCATCCGTATGTCTTACCTACGGTGCCACGAGACAAACCAGGCGAGAAGGGTGGCGGATCAGTTTAAATCTCCCGTTCTTTGGTGTCCGGTCCCTTAGTAAAGCTTTATTTCCTCGCCTGTGCTTTACTTCTTCAGATCCTTTCATTCGTGGGTTTCTTATTTGACACATCTTCACGTCTTTGTTTCTAACAATGTTAATGGTCTTCGAAATTCGGTGAATCAGAGTTTACTTGCCGCATTTCTACACTTATATGATGTGGATGTTGGATTTTTGCACGAAGTCAATGGGTCCAATCTTGATTTTCTGTGTCATTTTGAGAACGTTGTCAATATTGGACCGCACGGCCGAGGAACGGCGTTGCTTTAACGAAAAGGAATACGTCTTACCATCGTCGACCTCCATCCCTCTGGACTCCTCATCTCCGCCCTGTACACTGACATAGTCTTAATTGTATATATCTTCTGTCTCTCAACGTCGATCTGAACGAGAATTATTCTTCAAAACAGCTCTTCTCAATGCCCTTTCTAAGAGATCTAAATCTCTCATTGGTGGTGATTTTAACTGTACTGTTGCCGCCAAGGATCAGCGTGGGATGCCCAACCTTAGTCCTGTGCTCAAGCAAATCGTAACGCATTTGACCTTGTAGATGCCTGCGAGTCAAAATATGATTCTCGTGGGTGCTTTACCTTTGTCCGTGGATTGTCGGCTTCTAGAATTGACAGATTTTATTTCTCTCATACTTGGTTCCTACTGTCCATGATCTTCGAGTGCATCCTCTTGCGTTCAGTGATCACCATGCAGTCGTCTGTCGGATTACACAGGTTGCACCTGTTTCCTTGCCTGGGAGAGGTTACTGGAGGATTCCTGTTTCCATTTTCGCGGGAAGATTACCGACGAGGGTTCCGTTACTGTGGGGAAAGTTCCATCCTTCCTTCCTCAACTCCAGCAAAAGAATTTCCTGGTGTCTTAATAACGCTAAACCAGAAATTATTCCCTTTTTTAAACGGACAGTTATCCAACAAGCCAGGGAACAGCGAGAGCTACTGGATTTCTGTTATGCTGTTTTACAGGATCTCGCTGAACTACGAAGAGCCGGTCGTGATGTGTACCAACGTCTGCATGCTATTAACGAGCAAATTTCATTAAAAACAATTGGAAATGCTCTGCCTTCGAGACGTCTCCCATCGTTGGCATAGGCTGCGGAAGAAACTTTCTCTCTTTTTCATCTTGCTGGTGATGGCCAGCAGGGCAGGCAGCGTTATATACTAGAAGTTTCTCATGATGGGCGGATAATTTCCGGATCATCTGCTATCATCCGCTGCTTTCATGAATATTTCAGTGCCATATTTTCCAGAGGTTCCGATACCGGTGTCGCCTCGTTCCCGCTTCATTATCACCTGCCTTCGTGAAACGGCGCCTCTCTTTTGCGACCTATTACCGCTGCGGAACTAGCGGCAGGGCTGCAGAGTGTGAAGCTGAATACTGCTCCTGGACTGGATGGTATTCCTTACACCTTCTATTCCACGTTTTGAGAATCATTGCTAACGAGCTCACAGCAGTGTTTGCAGAAATCCGGCGTTCCTCTGTGGTTACCGAGAAGTTTGTAGAAGGCATTATACTGCTGCTTCCGAAGCATCGACGTGCGAGGACCGTTGCAGAGTTTAGGCCATTTACTTTGCTCAATTGCGACTACAAGTTACTGGCGAAAGCGTTCTAATCCAGGCTGAATTTGGTTTATGGAGCAATTCTCTGTAACATCCAGACTGTGGTTCCGAGTGGCAGGAACATCCTCCAAAATATTGGCTTATTGAGGGACATTATTTGTTATGTTGAAATTGAGAAGCTTCCAGTGGCATTGATTAACCTTGACTTTGAAAAGGCCTTTGATAACGTTAGCCAATCGTACCTTTGGTCGCTTATGCGGCATTTGGTGATCCCAGGGCAATTTCTTTCATTCTTACAAAACCATTATGCCCCCGCGACATCCAGAATACTCTGCAACGGATATCTTTCTCCGATTTTCTGCATAGGCAGGTCATTCCGACAGGGTTGCTCCCTGTCTTATGTGTATTTGCTCTGAGCCTCGATCCCCTTATGCGACAACAACAGTCCTCCCTCGGTGGTGTAGAACTGCACGGTCAGCAGTTCCAACTTACTGCATATGCGGATGATGTGACGGTCTTCCTGGCGAACAATGCTGATATGGTCACCTTGCATCAGTGTCTACAAGACTAAATTTTACCAAATCGGAGGTATTACAGTTTGGTCATTGGCCAGAATCCCTGAACCTTCTTGTATGCGGACAATAAGCAGCACGAAGATTTTGAGCGTTGTGTTTACGCACTGTTTTCGCAAGACTGTAGCACTTAACTGGGCTGAAAAACTAACGAAGTTACGGGTGCTCTTAGTAGAGCAGCGGACTCAATCGCTCAATCTTTTTCAACGAGTGTGGTATGTGCACACTTATGACCTCAGTAGGATTCGGTACATTGCTCAAGTATTTCCCATTACATAGCAATTTTCTTAGAGAATCGAATGTCTTATTGGTTATTTTCTGTTGTCCGGAGCTGCTTATCGGGTTTTTAGGGAACAACTTCGAATGCTAGTTAATAAAGATGGTTGTGGGTTGATAGCATGGATGTGAAATGTCTGGTACTTCTTGGTAAAACGATACTGCGTATTCTAGATGGTGAGGGCCTTCTGCTACAACAATCTCTTTGAGCAGCACAACTTCGTCTTCCAGATAAGCGGCTACCCGAATTTCGGCGGTGTTAAAAGATATTTGCGGACATACCCACACTGACTAATCAAAGGTCGGCCTTTATACAGTCAGCCTTCTTTTACAAACATCTCATGACTACCAACAGCGTTCTACCTCGGGTACAACAAAACAATTCTGAGTTCATGGGGGACAATTTGGAAGAAATTTCAGAACCCGAAGTATCCCCACTGACTGGAACTCTGCGGTCTACTCGGCTATCAATGAGGTTGTTCATACAGCTGACAAATAGTGGCGGCATGGCAGAGCAACATAGAATCTCTGCCACAGGTGTTCTGCGGTGAAGACCTTGTGTCATAAGTTGGTGGATTGTGCCATCGTACGCCCAATATGGGACAGCGTATATGAAAGAATCTGTGTAATCTGTAGTGGCGTACTGGTGTTTCCACTGGGGGTTTATCTGAACCTCGAATTCAAGCACGGTGATAAGCAACTGACAGACGCACTTACTTGCTAATATTTGCCACCTATTTTGGGTGCTAAAAGCTGGGGACGCAGCGAATCTAAAGGACTACCAGATATGTATCCCGAAGTAACGCTGAGAGTCGAACGAAAGGACCACTTTGGCCTTGGATCTCCCAAATTTCCGGAAGCTTTAAGTGCCCACGGCAGAAGGACATATTATAAGCAAACCCAATATTAAAAAACAAAAATATACATAAATAAATCAAGCACTGTGAAAAAAAATTCATTCCTTAGTTCCCACCATCATACTAAATTTCCTTTCGCCAGTTAAACTTCATGTAAGAAAAGAAAAAAATAAATAAATAAAAAAATGCGGCTCTAGACGTAACCGCTTCACCATCCCGCTTGGTCGTGTATAGCCTAGGGCTTATAGTTTTTTACGTGATCGTCAGTTCGTAGCGCTAAGACCGCGCTGAGTTATCAGTTATTTAGCGATAGCCGCGAGGAGTTTTACCGGTAAGCATTTTAGCATTTATGGCAATTAACCTTGGAATTTGTTTGTTGGAAACAGATATTTCAAACCGTAAATTTGATACTGCAGATGTTAGCAGCATAAAACTTTAATTTATATAGTTTCGAGTGCTACAATTCATAATCAGTTTCATTCTTTGTCCTCAAACTGTCGCTAACTCGCTTCAAATCTCAAGTATTTGAGCACGCTAAATTTCTCAGTCACTGAAAACTCCTGTTATCCTTTCACAAAACGCCCACGCATACCCTGAGAGAAAGATCTCACAGCCAAATACTGTAGTGGCCGACAACAGAACCACAGCAGTTATTGGAGACAATGTCAAAAGGTGACACGAGTTCATTTTCCAAATCGAGGAAACAACTAGAAAAGTAAGTAGAATTCCGAACATGTATAAAAATACCATAATAATTTACACAGGCCATGTACGTTTAGCCTTCATGAATTCATTCAAATTGACAATCACAAGAATATCAAGATTATTCATGAAATTACATCACATAATGTGGAAATAAGAGAGCTCTCAGGAGCTCAGAATATTTTTAGTGATTTAGTATCTGGTATGAAAACAAACTATCCATTACCTGACATATCAGAGACAATAAACATGATGTACCAATTGTGTATATATATATATATACATATAAACACGTTGGAGGCAATATAATTGGCCAAGAAGTATTTATAAATAGAAAACTACAAAGGGAAGACCAGAGAATTAGTAAACCAATGGAAAAGGCCTAAGAAAAACAATAAGAACACACGAAGGTCAATTGTATAAATTTCATGGTAGGCAGAAACACAAATGGAAAGCTATGATTCCTGAAGCTCTGGAAGAGCAGTTAATAATTGCTTATCATAAAGCTCTCGCACACAAGCGATAAATTAACTTAATTTTAAGTGACTTAGCATTAACTTAACGAGTGAAAATGCATATCAAGCATCTCACAAAAAAGGTTAGAAAAAGTTTTTCGACTTGCGATTTGTGTCAGAAAGCTAAACCTTTCAATAAACGATATGACAATGACCACAAATTATCATCCAGGATAACAAAAATGCGTCGGTTACAAAGTCGATGCACATGATATGGCAATTTCGATGGAGATATATATTTTTTAATGATAACATGTTCAGAAAATTTCTGGAAACGTATCCTGTTAGGACAATTACAAGCAAAACATATATAGCGAATATAATTAACTATTATTAGCCTAAATCTGGTCAAATTGAAGCTGTCTAATCAGACAACAGTTAATCGAAGAAAATGTTTTAGAGAAACTCTGAAAAGCATGGGATAAAACTTTATCATTGCTCATCGTATTTTCCATCTGGTAACCAAGGGAACGTGTATTGAGAGATACAGGTATCCATTTTTGTGATATTAGGTTAGATATGGTCCACTAATAGAGAAGATTGTAAATAAGACTACAAATGTCACAACATGATTTACATCTAAAAACTCATGTTAGCTAAGGAACCAGAAAAAATATTGCAAAATGTACCTAAGCATGTAGATGTAAATAAAATTCAGCGAAGTGAGGAAGCTAGGCCTAGGATTGCTTTTGAAAGGATTAAGAAAACATAAGTGAGAATCTGAAATAAGTGATGCAGCTTTAGTTAAAGATAACGAATTATCAACATAATAAAAGAGAGAAATGAGAGAAATAAGAGAGAGAGAATGAAAAGAATCGAATTAATATATGAAGGTCCTGCAGTAATTGTAGGTAATTTGGAAAACAGTTCAAAGATGCAAAAAATGCAAAAATATGGCTCGTTTGCATAAGCAGCTCCTTCCACACAGAATGCAATCAGCTACTTCTAGATTTTGACAAATTAAATTTGTGGGTGTAGTATAATAAAAATGTATGGTTTGGGAGACAAGTTTCTGAAGATCGTAAGTATAGCGTAAGTTCAAAATGACAAAAATTTAGTATTAAGTAGAAAACAGTGAAAGTAAAGTACAGTTATTCTAATAAAATTATAATCAGCCCTTCAACCAAGATACCTTAACAAAGACAAGTTCAAAGCGAAATACAATGAAATCATACTTTTGAATATTCATAAAAAGTCATTTTGTGCATTTCATTTCTATCCCCTATAACCAAGTTGGTTATATCACATCTTTATAGCATTACCAATATAATAGGAACGGTTTAAGAAAACGAACCCCATCCTTTGCTTTACAGTTAAGAGAATTGTGTATTTTTATTCGTAATTTTAAATGCTGTGATTGTTTTATGACTGTGATGTTTACGGAACTTTTTGTGTTCTATTTGTTTTGATCTATGACTATCTTAAATTTTTATCTTATGATAAGTCAGAAAAAAACGTATCCCTTTTACGGATGAAAAATACCCGCCACTCCTAGGTGGTGGGTATTTAGATGCAAATAGTTTACACGCATATGCCATACACGCGTACCTCGAATACATTTCTATGTGTAAATTGATTTAATAATACCACAATAACGATATTTTGCCTGAAGACTTGATAACGCATTTTATATGCACTACAAGATTTCTTTTGTATCACTAAGTCTAATTGCATGTTTCACAGTACTGGTACGAGTATAATATTGTAAGTTTTCCTCAAATTCAGGTCCCATTACTGGTGAGATCAAGATTTTCTGTACGAATATCACGGAGCTTTACACTTTAGTTCCCTTTGCTCATTTGTAAATGCATTTCATCAACAAATAATTGCGAGTTTCCGTTTAAAATACACTATACTCACATACGCATGCGGATTCCGCTAGTGATGAAGGAACCTTTGCATTTTCTAAGTGATGTGTAATGGTGACACAATTTTCTACATCGAATACGTTTCAAAATCATTCTGCAAATCTGTTAGATAAAACATAATTCTTCAAACTAATCATGAGTGTTCGGTTAATATCTCAGAGATCCGTTTTGTAGTTCTTAGGTGCTTCATAACGTAATGGACTTAAACCGGATGCAAAATTCATTTTCAAAAAGTTTTCAATTCGATCTAATTTTATGAAATCTTAGTATGATTCTTAGATATACTTTAGACAAAATTGAAGTCTCTAGAAATAATAGTTAAGAAGATGGAAAAAATGTCTTTAAAATACAAATCCTACCATTTGTCTTTTTATATTGATATCAACTTCAACTTTTGTTTTAATTTTTTTACTAATTTTATGAAACATCACACTTAGGCGTTCCTTTAGAATATAGAATATCAATATCACCTTTGCATTTGATATTGATAACATTACGAAAATTTGTTTTTAGGATCCTTTCTTTTCGAAACATATACAGATATCTACTTTTGTGAAATACATGGATTTGTCCGCTATTTCTATCTTTAAATTTCATTAAGTTATAACAAGCTAAAAACGCTCTCTCTCTGTCTCTCTCTCTCACACACACATATATACATGCATACATACGCGCACGCGCACACACACTTGTGATTATGAGCTATCCATATAACTATTTTCTCATAATGCTGAAGAGTTGGGATTATAACTTAGGCTGGAGGTGGTGGGATATTAGTTCATGCATATAGTGATACAGGTGTGGAGATTTGAAGCTTTCACTCTTACAAATCAGAGATAAAAATCATTGGCTTACAGCGTAAAGCAAATGGTGAAGAGAGTATGCCGAGTGGCAGAGTAATGCGCTGACACGAAGATTTATCAAGAGGAGCAACTCAGCACCCTCAGTTACAGATTTAGTGTTCTGGCAATCTCAAGAATTGTTACTTTTGGCTATCAAAGGAAATTCTCTTTCCAGAAGAATTTGCTCCTTCAAACTTCCGGTCATTTCTGACAATAAACCTTTGAGAATATTATTTCAATATAATAAAAAAGAATACATTCTAGAAACTTATTCACACCGAGTAAATTTACAGCTTAAATTGAACATAATATTGAGCAATTACAGGTCACACCAAACGTATTGGAAAAATTGAACATCTAAAATCCACAACATCTCTAAACAAGGTTTAGACGTTTTATGTGTAAGAACTACTTAGAAAATACTGTTCTCAATTTCAAAGCTACTCACCATCGACAGGGTGAATGTAAACTTTTAAAAAACCTTTTTTTTCCAAAAGGTTATTTTCTAATCTCGCTGTTTTAATCCAACATAACTAAAGCATTATTCTGATAGTCAAGTTATTCTTCGTAGTCGACTTTTGTGTACAATGTATGGAGCTAAAGATAAGGGTGACGATGAAAGGTAATTAAAATACTTCTGCGAAATTTTGAGTGTTATCAGATATCTATTTTCTCGCTAAAAGATATATCGTATTGAACCTTTCCTTTAACTTAAAGGTTGAAAATCAAAACAACTTGCGTTGCGAGTCGTATTTAAGGTACGTAATATGACAGAATCACATGAAAGAAGTCCATTGCGCCTTCGAAAACTTCGCTCCCGATTGGTTCCTTTTCAAAGTATTTCCCCAAAGGCTGAAAATCTATAGTTTGTGTCCCGCTTGTGGCACTGTATTTTTCAAATCTTATTAACTATTTCAACTTCAGCCAAAGTAAGAGAGCAAATAAGATTTTTATATATATATATATATATATATATATATATATATATATATATATATATATATATGTACACCTACTGTCATTTATGAAAATTGCAACACCAAAAGGAAACGCATACATTCAATGAATTTAATACCACAGGTTAGGTACATGACAAGTAACAAACGATAAACTTTTCGAACCTATACATGAACCTTTGAGCCCTAATATTCAGCATTTTGTGTGGCCTCCATGCGCTGCAATTGGAGCTGCTATACGCCGTGGCATTAAATCAAAAGTTTCTGAGGGATTTCCCTCCGCGCAGTTTGTATTTGAGCCCACAAATCCGTGACACTGATTACTGGAGGACCGTGACGCATGCCGACTAACCATATCCCAGACATGTTCGATGGGCGACATGTCAGACGAACGTGCAGGTGAGGGAAGCAATGGTACCCGTCGCTCTTAGAAGAAGGCTTGTACATTCCTCGCAATATATGGACGGACATTGTCCTGCTGAAATGTGGCCTGTGGAGATGCCTGAAACAGGGGAGTACCTCAGGCTCTACAACCACCGTTAGGTACCGGTTGCTCTTCAAAGTGCCCTCAATTCGTAGGAGGTGAGATCGGTTGTTGTAACCAATGGCGCCCCAAACTATCACACTGCTGTTTGTCCGCTATGCCGCTCAACAATGCAGTCCTCCAGCTTGCGCTCACCACAGTACCGCCGGACACGTATACGGCCGTCACTGTAGGACACGTTGAAGCGGGACTCGTCTGAAAAGATTACATTTTGCCACTCAGCACCCCAGTGATGTTGTTCACGTGCTCATTGCAGTAGGAGGAGCTGGTGCTTTCTGGACAATGGTAGCCGACGTAATGGCGTGCATTCAACCAGTCCAACCTGCAGCAGACAGCGACGAACCGTTGATGCAGAGAAGTTCGCACCTGTTCCAGCGTCGAGCCAACACTATGGATGAAGCTGTACGGTCCGTTAGGCCAAGCGGACAAGATGACGGTCATCCCGTGCTGTGGTCATGTTCCGTGGTTCAGTATCCGCTCTTCGCTGCGTACGACCTTCTCTATTCACTGCTTCCACACACGCATCACTGTCGTAGCAGCATTCCCTGTACGAGCCGAAATGTCACGGTATGACAAACCCGCTTCCCGGAGACTGATCATTCTGCCCTGTTTTCGAACTCACTCACATGCCGGTATGGCTCCATTTGACGTCGGCGAGGCATACTGGCACACACTTTATTGTTTCCAACTTGTTTGACAGCTCTGCACTGACTACACTGGGCGCAACACTGACCTCGTCGGACCGACACGAGAGGGCTCTGCTCGCCCTACGTGTACCCCATCTCTCTGCAAACCTAATCACTTATTGCTTGCACACTCTTCTAAACTTCCATCAAGTTTGGAGTTATTCGGGAAAATCTTTCTTTGTATTACAATTTTCACAAACTGCAGAGTATGTATACCATTAGTTTTCATCTCTACACGTATATTGTAATATAAACAAAGATTGTTTTATCTTAACTTTTCATGGCGAGTGAACATTGCGATGTTCAATTAGTTATGCTCACCACCAATATATTTCATTATGATCAGTGGTTGTTTGATATTAACTTTTCATGGGAAAGATCTGTTTGTTTGCATTCTAATTAGTAGATGTAATTTTTACGTTTATAGAATTGAAAATAAGTAAAATACAATATAGACTCTTTTTTTGCTTCAAGTTCCCCCAATATGTTGAATGAGCACATGTTTTACACATTAATTTTTCTTCTTGCTTAGTATTTCATTTCTAAAGCATCTACTATATTACACAAGCAACTATGAACTTTACTGATATGGCTGAGAGTCCACTCATTTGCCCCATTTCCTCTTCTGCAACTACTTAGAATGAATATGATATGTTTATTACAATTTTGAACTACAAAAATTCCACTTGTAATTAGATAGTCTAGAGAATCAAAGGAAAACAACTATAACAATTTCATGTGTACTGCAGGGGAGAGGGGTTTCACTGCATTCCCATCGTTCATGTCACTATACAGGGTGGTTCACTTTACTTCACACTTGCGATAGCATTTTTAAATATTTTGAGATACAAAAATAACAATTAAAAATGAAAATACGTCCAATGTAATGTCAGATATATCGAACGTATTCGTTTTAAATAAAATAATTTAAAAATATAACATAATAACTTTTATGCTGCCGCAGTGATATTTCACACAGCTTGCACACCTCTAGTTAAAACATATAACAAGGATAAAAGAAAAATATAATTATTGCCATAGAAGGTAGGAAGTAACTTCAGCTTTCAATAATATTTTTCATAGTAGAAACCTCAAAAATATTATTGAGATACTTGCTTGGCAATCTTCTGTGTGCGTACGCTCCTTCACTAACAGACACGATTCTGCCTGTGTTACTGTAGTACATGTAGGAGAAACACGGTCCTACATGTCCGGTACTGCACTTAGGGTCTGATAAAGAAAGGTGCATCACACACTTGCATTTATTCTGCTAGATAACATTCAAAAAGTGAATGAACTAAACACATTTGATACAAAACATAGCTTTCCCACTCCAAATGTTAACGGCAGTGGTCATCATAACTTAAAATTATATAGTACAGATGACACTCTTTAAACCAGAGAGAGATATTAA
The DNA here is from genome assembly GCA_030765065.1 of Deroplatys truncata. Classification (NCBI taxonomy): domain Eukaryota; kingdom Metazoa; phylum Arthropoda; class Insecta; order Mantodea; family Mantidae; genus Deroplatys; species Deroplatys truncata. Next base: position 181,419,862 of record CM060977.1, read on the forward strand.
TGAATATACTGTAAAGTTTTATCATGCACATATTTTTTAATTAGGTTCTTAAGTTTAAACTGGTAGTACCTATAGCTTTTCATTCACCTCTGCGCATAGAATCACCTCCTGTGAGGATTAACATTGTATGTACCCCTTCCATTCGGCAGACTTCAAATATATACTACTACTTTATATGCAATTTAATTTATGGTTCCCTCTTATGCATAACAAAACAAATCAAGTTCCCATCGGAGGTGAAACTTTTAAGTAAGCCACGCACTCTTTGATCCAGTTTTCCGTTGTTTAATCTCGAAAGCCGAGTTAAATAATATGTACAACAAGAAACACTTAAAATAAGTACTAAAGAAGTAAGACAAATCGTACATTACTAAATTAAATTGTCATGGGAGTAATCGAAAGAGAGGAAGACGTTTCACTGCATATAAAAGGGACTTGGTGTTTGCAATTTCCTTTCTTAGGAGAAATGCTTGTCCAGAATCTCGTGGTGCATCTCAGAACAACGTTTACAAGTGCCGTTTGATAGTGGGACAAGGGACTTGATAAATGATGCCAAGAGCGACAGAAAAACTACCCAAACTTTTTCGATATGACCTCCTTAGGGGAAAGCTGCCCGTCCTTTTTTCCCGGGAATCATTCCACTAGAGCGAGTTCTGGAGTGCCTTGGCAAACTTTGATCGTATCAGAAAGTCAGTGTCGGAACGTGCGTCAAAGATTTTGGAGATTTGCTCATAAGACTCTTTGAGTAGAGGGTTAACAAGCAAGGCTAAGTGTATGAATATTTAGTTAAAGAGAGATGTTTTGCAAGATAAATTCGCCATTCTTGACTAACAGGTTTTACAGTTCCATCTTCATTTTCTGATTGCAGCATTTTGGTTGCTCCTTACGGAAATGTAATTTTCATATACAAGAGCATTATATAACCATAAATGTGCTCTTGTCTTGACAATACTATCAATATTAGACTTTAGTTCCAGGAAGGCGAATTTTACCATTCCCCCTCTTTCCTCATAACTTCGCAGTTCCATTAGTGTTGATGCATCGTCAACTTTATCCTGCATTCCATTATAGGATATATGTATATAAGGAAATAATCTAGTATTCTTTGTTTCACGTTATTTGGCATACTTACAGATTACATTACTTCTTCATTACATAGTGTAAAATTACTTATGTAAGCCGTTAACTAACTCACCGCAACTACACATTGATTTCAATGAATCTTCTTTTTTCTTTACTTTTGTTAATTCGGAGTTAAAGTACTAATTTTTTAATCCTGGTAAGTATCAGAACGTTCAAGCACACAAAAGGTTTCCGCACCTATATGAGCAGTCCTACGTTCTATAAAGCTTAGAGTATATTAAATATATTGTAGTGGAATATAATCAGCTTTAGTAGTTCCTGTCACCATCTTTAATTTTGAGTCCAACGGTGCAGGATTAATTACGCAAGTTACTGGAATGCGAGTTCTCAAATTGTTAAAAATTTCCTTCTAATATGCAGATAATTAATTAATAAATGTTTCTAGACTTTAGCATAATAATAAAAAAATTACTAAGTACACTGTGCATTTTTAAGCCAGACACAACAAAAACACATACATATCAGTAAAATATTAAATTTCTATACAATGGTTTCTAACAGACATTTTTGAGCCTTAAATTTAACAGAGATCTCAAAATCCCTTGCAGTTGGATTCAGCAATAGTGCAGCTTGATAAATGTTCCAATTTTATGAATTAACTTCTCTGTGAAACCTCATATAATTATCAACTTTCTTCTTCCAGTAATTTCTGTATCACAATGTCTGATTTTCGAAATTTGTGGGAAGAACACTTAATTAAATTAAGTGTAACAGGACCTATATTTTAACCGATATTGCGAAAATTATAAGCATTTTATATTCCGAGAAACCCAAACCCTGGTCATAAGGTGAAACACATGCTCTTGAATTTTGTAACGAAAAATTAAGTGTTAATGCTGAATTTTTAAACTTGTCCTCAGGTAAATATACATAACACCCCAAAAATCAACATTTAATCAAACCTACACTTTTCAAAATTATACTAATGGCCTAATACCTACACCGATGTTCATGAAAACGCATACGCCTCTTGTTTATGCGATTTTCGTACTACATGTGCAATTGAAGTTTTCTTTTCACACTCCTCACAGTAGTAAACACTGTTACAAGTCTTTATAAGAGGGAAACCGGCAAATTGTCGAGTTCCGTCACAGAGATTTTACTTTATGTAAATAAGAACATGACAGCAGCAGTTATGCATTTGCCGTGGCGATATTCTTCTTCGGACAAACACTACAGAAAATAAAGCACCGCTGGCTGCAGCCGGATTTGGACTAGAGCCCACAAACTGTTTTTGAAAGTCTCTCTTGCAAATTAAGTGCATAATTTGTAGAATTTGTGAGATTTTAAAACATTCGGATTGTGTTATCTCCTTTGTGGAGTGAAGTGGGCCCGCTCCACTGAGCAAGTTAGTGCAGCATGAACGCATTTTGGGCTACTTGTTGCGCTGAGAGAAAATTAAGGGCTTTACGGAAATAAAACACACATTTAAAAAAAAAGGTTACATGTTATCTTGCATGTTGCCTGTAAACGGATGTAATATTGTAGCTACCATTATTTACAAGCTTTAGTTTTGAACCTGGAGTATTCTAGAGCGTTGAACATCTCTCTACCACAGGATCATTTGAGGGTGGAATCCATATAAATTCGCCGATAACTGAAATTCCAGAAGAGCTAAAACATGTGCCACATCTCTGTATTCTTTATTCAATTCGTCATTCAGTAAAATAATGTGCAAATACTGTTTCAAAATTACTGTTAGCTTCGCGCTAAAACATACCTGTTAACGTAGAGAACAATAGGATTATGAAAACTAAGAATCGCATATCTTTCTCTCTCCTTAACCAACAAAGGGTAATCATTATTACACTAAGTATATGAACAACAATTCCTTCAATTCTTTTATATTTATTGTAATAAATATTAAAATGATTTTAAATTAGGCAATATGGGCTTCGCTGTGTAGAAGATACATAAACAATGTTTAGATGTTTGTTAACAAGGAGTTCTTGCAGGAAAAAAGAAAAAGGAGAATCATTCATGTTTTAAAACATATTACATAGCAGACATACCTGGAAATACTTTAACGGATAATATGAAATATTTCTAAAGCGGATGATTCTACTATAGCCTTTTAACAAAAATAAGTTACACATTTTAAGCAGATCTGAAGTCTTTTTATAGTAAGCTTTAGTACATCTCCATAATTTTTCAAATACAACATTCAATGAAAACCAAAAACACTTCGCACACTATTCAGAGAAAATTCAGTATATAATCAGATTTTGTCCCAAAACATCTCAAATATGTGACAATTTTATCAAAATTGTTAGGGATATTTTTGAGAAAATAATGCATATGTAGTATTGTTTGTGTGTCATTCATTCAATGTGTTTCTGAATATCGGCTACAAACCTCAAGAGTCCAAAATTTTATGCTTGGCCTCTCAAATTTTCTTCAGAAATATTAAGGGCTGGTTTCTGGTTTAGATCCCGTCAGAGATGATGCCTCGATGTAAACAAAGGCGTGCTCGCCTGCCTGTTTCCGAGGGGACTAGTGTTGGCAAGAAGAACGAATTCGCTTGCAATTCAGTGGTGAACAAGTTACATTTATTTCCTAGGTGCCTGAATGATGCTGTTGGGCAGGAAGAGTCTGAACTGATTGCTGAAGAGTTGCATTCGAAAGTATTGATGCCCCGTAATTGCATCCAAAACCTTGTGTATTTCGGAGTGGGTAATATTATATAATCGTATATCAATAATAACTGCATTAGTTTCATTTATGGGTTTAGGTAACACCCCTTGTTATTTAATTATATCATTTTAAGGTCCTACGCACACTAAAAGAACGACTTACTCGTACTTTTTCTCTGCATGTAGATATTTTTAATCTATTATGTAATGTTAAGCAAGAACCAATTCTATATTTATCTTAAGGGGCTTACGTATTTACATATTTTATTAACTGAAGTTTTAAGAATGTTAAAAATAGTCCGTGCATAACTTTTGTATTACAAAGTTACGTAGTTAACGTATATTCGTTTCAATATTAAGTTTCTAAAACGTCATATTTTATACAATATACATACAGTAAAAATTAATTAATCCTAGAAAACACATTAAAGTACGTACATTTGCAGTTATTTCTGCATAATTTTAAACAGATATTATGTGTTGTGACTTATTATTACCTCACCTCCAAAATTACAGTTACTTGTAAAAACACTGCAATTGAGGTATCACGTAAGAATCCTTAAACCACATGTTTATCCTTCAAACCAGGTATTCAGAATAATTAGCAGATTTTATTTTTTGGTTTGCATCGAACCACCACGGTTTACGATGACTGTCAATGGCAATTAACACTTTGATGCAGAAAGTTTGGAGTAGCTTCATGTGGCTTAGCTTAGAATTTATACATAATGTTACTTAACATGCATTACACATAATGTTACTTAACTTCGAGGATCTATTTGATTTAAAGATCAAATTCTCACTAAATGGCTATGCTGTTAAAGAAACGCAACATAGGGAACTTTAGGGATTTAGTTATTTCTAGTGACGTCTGCATGCTAAGTTCATTATATCTATTAGTTGACTACCAGTATTCGCTCTTTTGTCTTGGTAAAAGAGCAAACTAGAACATTATGATCGAGAACGTGCAAAATTGATTCTTATAATGTTATCGCAACAATTTCTAATACAGATCATTGGAAGTTTAGAACACTAGAGTAATTTTCAGTATTATTTTCCTAAAACTTGTTTTAAAATACTTGGATATTGATTCTTCCGAGAGTAATTTACAGTATTATTTTCCTAAAACTTGTTTTAAAATACTGGGATACTGATTCCTGCGAGTTAGGATTTGTTTTTATTAAAAGTTCCCTTTTTTATTCAGTTTATGATACTGTGTTTTTACTGTATTCGTTACCGCCTATTACCGCCATTAGACAACACACAATACATACACAAACACCCATGCCCATGGCGGGACTATAACCCGCGACCCTCAGCTTGGCGGAGGTCAGAGCTATACACTCCAGCGACCACAGCTACGGGGATCCGCACGTGTTAAGTATTAAGAACTCAACTTGCAGGGATGTCAGACTTTTAATCTCAGGACTCATGGTTTTGAGACTATATAGTGTATTTTTAATTCCCATTCATTTAATGCATTTTAATTTGTATTTATTTATACATTATACTCTTTATTGGTTTAAATAAAAACACTGACCAACAAAGTAATTTGTTTCTTAACGCCATCACGTTATTTATTTCGAACGAACCACATCTACCCAAGAGGTAAATGGCACTGCCAGTCATAAAATAGGTATCAAACTAGAGATTCATACAGAAACGTTATTTATCTGGATTTTTTAACTCGAAGATAATGTAGATTTAAATAATTACTTCAGAAACAAGCCTTTAAGGGTAATTGAAAAAGCTATTGATGAGGCATGAATAATAAAAACTCGAACTTATGCCTGGGATATCATAGATGAACCTAGATCGTCCTGAAGTCCGCTGAATAAGTAACTACTGCAAGGAGAACTAATTTATAAAATATTTTCCGGAAATAACCCCAAATATTTGAAACGAATTGAAAAGAAGTAATATTGCGGGAAGCATACTGGAGAGAATGTTATGTAATCGAAAGTGTAGTGTTAATAAATTCTGCAAATTACCTCAGTTGCTGAGTTTTTAGCTACGCTGCTCAAAGGTTGAAAAACAATTATTGACATTATTTTCACTTAAAACAGGACTTCTTATAGTATCGGTTTTACCAAAATCACGTTTATGTGTCTACATTTCATTTTTTCTTCTAAACTCACTTAACAGCAAAAATAAAGATAAAAATGGGATGTGCTGCACTCCAACGACTTTCTCTTTTCAACCTTGTACAAGCTATTCTTAACAAAGGTTACTCTTCTGTCTACTTCTTATTTAACAAGATGAAACTTCCATTACACATTTCATTTTAAGTATAAGAAGGAAGCAGCCAGAGTTTAAAAAGCGGATCACTAAGCGATACGATGGTTTTGCAATTCCGTGCTGTTTACATGGCCGCAAGGGAAAAAGGAATAGTGACTTAGCACTTGGAAATCTTGGAAATGGTTAATGCCACAAAAAATTGATATAAAACCAAACTAATATGCAAAAGTATAGACCTCATTAAAAAAAGATTTATCAAATAGTTTTTGTGCTGTTTACACTTTTTCAAGTGGTAAGTCGCTGTTAGTTTTTTCTTGTGCGGATTCAAAGAGCATGGAGTATCAAAGGATTTTAACCTGCGTTTTAAACATTTGATTATCGCTTTGGCCTACCATGTGAGTGGAGCAGAGAAAGTCATAGTGCAACACATCACGTTTTCAAAATTTGTTTTTCTTATAAGAATGAACTGAAAACTATGTTATGTTACAGTCGGAAATGCAATAAGGATTATAATCTGAATATAACACTGATATTTATAACTTAGAGAGGTAATTGAGTAGTAATCCTTCACCTCATAAGCATCCTGTCTTAATTGACAGTCTTACTTGATGTTTTTGTAAAAAATAACTTTAACGTGCTTATGAGGGGCCTTCTTGTCTGTTTTATCACAATATATTTTAATGTATGTTACAATAAATTATATTAAAACTATTTCTGAATAACATATTCTCATTGTTACAATTTTAAGTTCGCAATATACAAACACAAATATTTGAAATAACTACACATTACTTAGAATGTTCTGAATTTACAAATACCGAAACATTTTGGTTTCTCCTCCGCTTACCTACATATTTTTTTTAAGTTGTATTTTATGAAAACTTGACGATGAGAGTACACCTTAGTACAAAATATTATGTTATTGAAATTCTAAGAAAAGAACCCTTTACGTGAAAATTGTTCCGTATCTTTATATTATAAAATTACTACAGTTTTCATTTATATGTTATTTGTTTGAGATATATATATGGAACCTTTTATGCATACACAGTGGCGTACTTTCCAGTCTTCCTGAGTTTTGTGTAATTGGGTAGTCATGAGAGAGAGAGAGAGAGAGAGAGAGAGAGAGAGAGAGATTGGGGGAGAGAGGGGGTGAGAGAAAGAGGGAATGCAAGCAGAAAAAATGTAGAATTCTACATATACTTTATGTCAATAACTCTTCGTAGCATCAGACATCTCCAAAATATTCATCATTTTATTCTCAAGCTTTCCCAAGTTAAGCTCTACTAGGATACTATCCATAAATAGTGTCCTCTATAAATATTTGGATTTTAGCGATCTTAATTTTCTTCCATGAGCTCACGACAAGTAAAATACAACTGTAATATACACTTTAAATGTTAATTTCTCATTAAGCATATAACAAAGGCTGTGTTGTATTAAAGACAATACATTTTTCATTAACGACAGGTGGAGAGATGAACAAATTGTAATGAGTATTATAAAGAGAATAGCAGTGTATTTGGGAGGGGTCAGTCTCCGAAATCACAGATTTAGCTAATTATTCTGGCATTGGAAAACAGACACTGTACTTTCGCAGGATTAAGGCTAAAAGACAGCTTATAATCTCAAGTACTCCATTATTAAAATGCTAAAGATTCGCAAGGTATGGATGCCAGAACAGAAGATAGCATTTGTCATAAATGAACGCACTTGTGAAGATGGCATTGACATTTTATTGAGAACGCCATTGAGTAGAACATTAATATTGTCTTTCTTGATTCGATGGAAAAGAGCATAAAAAATAAGAAAGGCTGCGAATTACATAGATGCTCACGAATTAGAAGCAAAGAACGGACAGCAAAACCAAATAGTTTCCGTGGCTGCTTATTAGGGTACGATTTGTGTGCGATACTATTCATTCAAATATTGCATCTGTGTGCAGGATTTAGCATTAAAGCATTGAAAAATTGTTCTAAATCTACGGATTATGTAGTTAAGTTTATGACTATTAAAACCATGCAGTAACTCTTATGTTATTTATGTATGAAATGTTTCTGTGGTCCCTCGATGTTGTAATCAATTCATTACCAGTGCATGCTAAATAATTATGCAAATAGAGAATGTCCAGAGTAACATCACAAACTGCTCAATGTAAATATTCCAGCTGAGATTATACATTTTCTTGGTGGTTACAGAAAATGTGCTATTTCCTGGTGAATTTATATCATCACCTTCCCCTTTGGGAGTTCTTCATATTCACCAATTTCACCTCTATTTCGTTGCATATTGATGTTAGGGCTTTCTGTAAAACATTTTGGATACTATGTGTTATTACATAACTGTGGGAGCAAGGAAATGACGTAAGAGTTTCATTTTTCGTCCCATGTGATTTTCTAAAATTGCTCGATCATTCCAATTATTCTGTAACCTGGAAAAGATAGAGTTATACAACATTTTCAGGACTTTGACGAATGTTGGAGGAAGCTTAAGGAAAATTTTATTCAACTACCACAGATATATGAAACCTATTGAGAACATCACGGAGCTTTAAGAAATTATTGTTGTAAGAGATAATGTGAACGATGAACAAAAATATTCTAAATCATTTTACAACGAATATAAAGGTAGCTAAAACATTAATTCCTCATTGAAGGCTTTAAAATACACCAGGCAACGTCGGCGGCTAGTATAGTGGGTAACTATGATTTGGGAGTATTACAAATGGAATATTTTTCTCTTCCGAAAGAATGAATTGTATTGACAAAACATTATCATCACATTGTCTACAAATGTTTAAAAGTGTTACTGTTACTGTTAAAATCCTTCATCATCTTTGTGCTTATAAGAAAGGCATTTTGCGTGTTTAACCCTAAAATACTCTTTAATCACTCTCTGACTTTCTCTTCTATTTACTGACTTTCTAAGAACGATTTACATTTCATTTATTTGTAAACAGTGGAAGCCCATGAAAACCCGACACGTTCGACGCCCTTGTTCCCCAACTGTTGCCAAAGCTCAGCGTCAACTTGTTTAGAGTCCAAATACATGGTTTTGAATTTTGTTGATATCACTGTATATATCAGCAGGCAATTGTTACGCACAAGGATAAATAATGGCGTAAAATCACAGGATCTGTCATGTTAGACCACAGAATCTATTATTTCCGTGATGCATTGTCAATTTCCACTGCTATCTACACTAAACAATTGTGCAACATCAAGATAAGCAAGCCAAGCTAGGAAGCAATAAATCGTGAATGCAAAGATCGATCGAGCTGCAGAGATCGGAGCGTTTGCTGTCATTTTAGTGTGAACATGTTCCAGTAGGTGCATGTCCTATCGGATTGCAGGACACGTTTTGCAATTTGTAACAGAGCTTTGCCAACTAATTGCTTTCCGCTTTCCTCGTTCACCAAGGATACCCAAAGACGTGGGTGTAAAATAGCATTAGCAGAGTCCTAACAAGAATCCGTGAAATTTTGACTTTCGTAGGCATAATATATTTTAAGATAAGAATTCCTCAATAACCTGGGTTTTATCTGGAACGTAAGATACATTACAGAGCTAATTTGATAATACTTTTTTCACTCTAGTGTGTGTAGTCTGAAGTTAAGGATTTGAATCAAACATAGAAAATTCAATACCAGATCAAAGGATATAACAAAATATTTTGATTTTCCATACCGATGCTCGAAAGCTGAGCTACCACTAAGAGATGAATGTCTTCAGAGTCAGATGACTGAAAATTTTTGTGATAATTAAATCAGATGATAAAATGTAATGCATCGGCACAGAAAGCCCAGGATCTTTGGCTGGAGTCCGGAAGGTGGAATTGACTTTTACTTATGTGGTTCAGGTCTGTACATTATTGAGAATTAGCAAAAGACTGAATTAGATTCCAATGCATTACGTTGTCAGTATTAAAGAAGATCTGATGTGTTACATTTACATAATCTTTTCTACCCTCTGTTAGTGGGCATACAAATAATTCTTAGGAAAGTTTTTTCTATCTACTTCATTTTAATCGAGATAAACACATGCAATGGCTACGTTACACATTTATTTAGGATACAAAGAGAACAGTATTAGTCAATGGACGCAATACGCTGGCTTTGGAAATTCCATACTGTTTCCGTGCAATCGCCAGAAACAACTGAAAATCAATGGAATTTTTTTACAATGGCGACGTGTTGAACAAATAGAACAATTAATAACGGATATCTCGGAAATGCCTGATACCACAAAGAAAAGTTATTTGAAATAAATTGTGTGTTTTAAAAAGATGTACATTTTTTGTGTAGTAAGTTTTCGTCCATCGATTAACATTTACCAGTTATAAAAGCTAATACAAAAGTTCCTTGTTAATGAAAAGGGCTTCACAGGCTAAAAGTCTCCCACGTAAAGGGTAGTTTAGTCCGAGGGATTTTCTTGAAAATCTTCTGTCGCATCTCGGAAGGTACTGAACCTAAACACCAAATTTGATATGTATCCGCTTTTGTGTACTGCTGTTCACAGACACACACAAGCGTAGTTTTCTAAAAATGCTGTTTTTGTATTCAGAGGCCTCAAAAGATGTATTTCCGATGAAATCTCGGCATCGACTTTGTGGGTGCAATGCAACACCTTCTCCGTTTACTAGGTACGTGGTAAAGAAAGCGAAAATGAAAAATCATTAGTTATTTTCTCTATTGCTTAACTATACCAGATGAAGCATTTATTTCACTAAAAGCTTTTGAGGTAGAAATTCCAGTGGAAATACATATTTTGTGATAGAAGTTACTTAAGCATAATGCTATAGATTTTTGTAATAAACTCTGTTTCCAACTTTTCCCTTTTTACAACTGTATCGTATAATGATCGTAGATGGTCAATTGTTTACAAACAAAACAAAAAGCAACAACAATAACCAGGAAGTGTAGCGATTATTAAAATGAGCGGTTTATGCCAAGTAAGACTGTGGAACTATTCTTTATTGTATGTGTAAAGGTGTAGCATATGAAAATGAGGTATCCCATTTCTTGTTGACTATATGCCGTGTTAACTCACTCTGTTCACAGACTGAGCCTGTATCTTCATTAACAGGAAGCAAATAGAAAAGTACTTGTGTTTAGTCGTAGAAACTCGAAATCAAATAGTACCTTTTAAATTTGAGTTTTAGGCAAAGATACCCTGCATTTATAAATCACACTATTTAATGAGAACCTGTTTTATTTTTATCCTCGGTTACATGCTATGTTAGTAGCCTATGACATTTTTGTAACATGATATATTTACTACTGAATTTCTGTCAATGAATGTAAACAATGCCTATACATAGTAACGTTTTTAAGATAAAATGTTATTGTGCATTTTTAACTTTGTAGTAACTGGTTTCACTTAGACAGTTGGAACGTAACCTAAAGCTGTTTTAATAAAATTAAGTACATATTTAACCTATTTTAATACACGGATTTCAAATGCTCCTTCCTTTGGTTTTGCGGCTTCATTTTAATTCTTTGTGTGTCTCGCCTGAACTCACAAAAAATAAAAAAAAATAAAAAAAAAATAAAAAAATATGCTGGATGAATGATTTTTCCGCTTCTTGCATGTAACAAGTCAGTTTCATACAACTGGAATTTCCCAACAAATATTTTCCCTCATTAACATGAAAAATACATAAAAAAGCCAGGAACATAAAAGGGATGTCTATGAAGGTATTGTGATAAAGAAAGCCGTATAAGTGTATGGCACGGGAATGGTTTTACCTTATCTAACACTAACCTACTGTAGAGGATTACAGTGCACCAAAGAGTTTCGGTGTGGAGATTTCACTGTCGTTAAGTGTTTTCAGGTCACCGATAATGCAGTGCCATCAGCATGATCGTAAATGTGGATGCCATTATATTTGACACACCAAATATAGTTTTCCACCAATGTGGATAAACACATGCTTGCATTATTGAGATATCGAAATGTTTAATAAGCGCAATTATGGATTATCAACGAAAACGTTGTTTGAGCTGCGAATCTAGGATTATTTTGCTTTAATGTCACGAAAGGATAATTAAAAAAAAATTGTCTAGGTTAAAGACAAATGTCCCTTGCTTAATTGTGTAGTCGTTCTGTAACTAGTCAGCAAGAAACCATTTATTTAACATTGCTATAATACAAAGAAATGTACTGTTAGTTTTTCTTCATCACAGTATGTTCTATGATCTACTCCAAGAACACTTACAAAGTCCAATAATAACAATTTTATGTAACACGGTAATACGTTCAGGGAACATATATTCATAGAAAATTAGCAAATGTTAGTAATAGTACACATATTCAGTTTAAAATTCATAATAATTTATGAGGCAGTATTTTTAACGCTTGAATAGTTTCAATTAAATTATATAATATGTAAATTCAATAACAGCCCGCCTTAAAGCAATATGTATGTAATAATTTTTTAAAAATTTGTGTAACAGTCATTGCAAATGCTTATATTATTGTAAACATGTTCAATAACGTTATGTGATTGCATTACGTAATTTAATAATGTAAGAGCTGTGAGAATAATAAATTTAAAGTTGCTAACAATGCGGTAACAATGAGGTAACCTTGAAGCAATAATGAGTTTGAGAGTTTAAATACTACTAGTCATAACTAGGGCAGCAATAATGTAAATTTTGTAGCAGTTTAAAAATACCCAATCAACAGCCAGAAAAAACTTTAGTAAAATGCAGGTATTCTATTGGACTAGGATTAGCCAATCAGAGACTTGAAATACAGAAGTTTACGGGTCTGGACGGTTGAAATATGTTCAGTTGCCTGCAGACCTTGGTAGTAACCGGATGGAAGATGTGTTCTCTAGAGAAATATTACGTATTAGTGTGAAACAAAAATTAAGTATACGCGTTAACAAAGTACAAGTATTAAATTAAATAATCCCACAGCTCTTGATATTAGTGTAGTGCTACTTAATTTGTGTCAAGGATTAATAAAAAGAAGTGAATTTAAACTTAAAATTTCTATAAGCCTACATTCTTGTCGCACCATGCCCTGATTAACAGAAACGTGTCTCTAAAGTAATACTGACGCAGTCGAGGCAAACATAAACATAAATAGTATCTATAGAAGCAGTTTAATCACAAAGTTAATATACTTTTTTAAACTTGGAGCGTAACAACAAAAAATACATCTTCAAATCGACACCCAAAACATGGTGCAAACTCCAACAACAGTAACTCATACGTAAACAATATTCTACTACAAGTTGGTTCCCCAACGTGGAGCTAACAAAACACCTACTTCACGTATATTTACGTTAAATTAACTAAGTTCTGCAATATACACATTTACACCAATAGCGCATTCTTTCTTATACCTTACCATAGCATTTAACCTTATTTAGCACTTTGTTTGAGATAACTGACACGCAGAAATATGTTTGGGCAATGATTCTGAATCACCAGCTGCAACCACATAAAAGTACTTTGTTGTTTGCTATTATTTGAAGGTATTAGGTGTGAAACCGTGTTTTACAACCAACCTTAAGAAAAACAAAATGTACTAAGATCAGAACGAAATATTATCGCCACTTATATTTATAACTATGGAGGGTACACTAGTAAAGAAAATTATTGTTATTTTTTTATTATTATTATTATTATTATTATTATTATTATTATTATTATTATTATTATTATTTGTTACTACTCCATTGAAAATTCGTTCGTAAGATTTCAACGGAAATAAGTGTTGAGGCTTCCAAGTTTCAAAAAACTAAATTTTTGAAAACTGAACAGTATTGTGCTGAAAGTAAAATGTGTTTTAAAGATGTAAGTTAAGCACTTTCAACTTTCTCCTACACCGAAAATTATTTAGATAGATGAATTTTGGTTAGGTTTTTATTTTCTCAAAAATACTTGCAGTATGATTAAAAAGTTCTTTGATTAAGATATTTACATCAATTTAAAATTCTAATTATCTGTAAATAGCTTGGCAAATAATCTTCGATCTTACAGAATTCTATATAAATGGAGTATTTTAAGAAAGAAACGTAAAAGATTACTACAGGATATGACATATGTCGTTGTAATAAGATATATGTATGAAACAAAAGGTCTTCTAACATTAGGTATTTCTGAAATTACGCTGTATTTTCATTTGAATTTTACAATATTAAAAACAATATACCTAGAAATGCTAAGCTGCTGTTATTTTGTTTCTCAATACTGTCCAAAGAATTCTGCATAATAAGCTTGCCAGGAACAAAACGCTTTCTGCGTGCTTGCTGTGTCGGCTTACTGAATGTGTACTCAGAGAATTTCCGAAGAACGTTTATTGCAATTAATAGGAAATACTTATAAATCTAAGCTTTATCATCGACAATTTTAAGAGTGGTTTTGGAAAAAAAATGGTCAGCTAAGGTTATACGGCTGCAATACAAGATTAGTTTCTTTATAGGAAAAAATTAATAATCTAGGGCAAAGTAGATGACTTCCTAACTGTTACTATATCGAACATCTGTGTTTTTCAATCATAATCCTGTTTCAAGATATATATTCTTTCACTTTATATTTTGCTTAGTTTTACATTTCAATTACTTTTAGTGTATATCTTAAAAATTAATTTTAATTTCAGTACCACTTACCTGGTGGGTATGGATAGTATTGCATTCCTTCTAAAATTGGATATCGATATTTCACATACTTTGAAATCCCCTGAATTTAAAAGAGAGAACATATTTGTGGAAAAACCTCCATGTGTAGGTACGTATGAACAGAAAAACGAGATGTCAAAACTAGCAAACTTTGTATTTAAGATCAGTTATCTTCCAAAGACGTGACAGGTAATTTCAAAAAAAATCACCACCTCAAGCTACACCTCACCTTAAATTTGTCAGAAATGTTTGATTTTGCAAAAGATTGCCGTAAGAATTCCTATTAAAACGTCACATATGTGTTTTTTATATTTACAAAGCAAATAAAATGTATATCTTGAATTTTCTGGGAATAGCTTGTGGAGTGCCCATCATTCGGGAGGAATATTGTGTGGTTTTGTAAAGTGGTAAACCATAAGAGATAGACAACTACTTCCTATAGAGAACATTTATATAATTCTAAGTCACAGAATTTTTTTTGCATCGGCCATTTCCAGGATATGCTTCGATATTTGTTTGCATGCTGCTACACTTTTATTACTTTCTTTACTGCTTAGCTATTGTAAGTGGAGGAAGTAGGTAAGGTATTCCACACAAAACTTCCAATTCAAGATTTCATTATAAACGCTTGTTTTGAGGTCATCTGTAAAAACAAAGGCATTTTTAGAAAATGACCATCTGTAGTATATGTGTATATCTGTGAACTGGAAACTCAAAAACGAAATATCTGATAAACGAAAAACCTGGTTTTACTTTATTATTATTACTATGATTATTATTATATGTAATGAATCGAAATTAATTGTACTTTTTACACACCTTAGCCGGTATTGGCAAGTTTTTAATAGTCAAATGAAAAATTCAATGTCACAGCCGAGATCTGAACACGGTTCAAATGAGTCTTTGAGTACAGAATTTCTAAGCCATCACATAGCGATTCCCTTTTAAAAATGCTTTCTTAATTATAGTCTATTGTATCCTGCTTATATCTATAACCTACAATGTGTAAATGTGTGATAATAGTTTATCTCGAATATCCAGAAGTATAAAAAACAACAACATTTTGTAAGAATAACTTGCAGAAGAGTGAGTAGAGGAATTCACGTGAATGAAACACATCAGAAATCTTTTCCCCTGTGTCATACAACGGTGGAATTTCAAAGCCATAACATAATCACCCACTTTTTAAAGGTATGACTACGGCTTCGGCCTCCTGATTCCCTGGTGATTCTACAATGAAATAAATAACAGAATTTCTGCAGACGTATATGTCATTTAAACAATAAATACAAAAGTACGCTTTTCTAACAATGCTTTGCAGAAAAAGGGGTGTGAAAATCATGTGAATGCAACATGCTACACTTTTACAGTATCAACTACTTAAAAATGGCTCATTGCTCTAGATCAGCGTGACTCTAGATCAGCATGCGGCCGCAATACATTATTTGACCAATGGCATAATTTAGTATTGTGAACTTTTCGTGTATCTTTTTATTTAAGCTTTGAAGTTTCCGTTAGATGGCAGTATTAAATAGTATTGGTATATTTCGCACATAAGTGATGGCAGCACTTTACAAAGGTTCTGTATGTTATCAGTAAAGAAGTTCTGTTCCAAAGACAGGTATTTGTTCAAAATGGTGTTGAACTCTTTATTGTGGTTGACGTTTCTAGTTGGCCATACTTTTAAGCTAGATAAAAATGTCGGAAACAAAGAATCGACGCACTGTAGGTGAGAAATGACAGTTTCAATCTAAGTGGCAAAGAATCTACCTTTTTGTCGAACATAACGATAAATCACAATGTGTTATTGGTTCCAAAGTTTTCAGTATATCCAAGCAGTAGAATTTAAGCAGACACTACACCAGTCGCCTCAAGGAGAAGTGTGTTTAGTGATTTGAGGCAGCAACTAACCAAGCAAAAGGGTATTTATCAGCAGCCAGCAAACACCGCAGGTCTGACAGTTTCTTATGAAGGAATTAGTAAAGACCAAATAACTCTTCAGAGATGGCGAGCTTATTAAAAGAGTGCTGTAAAAACGACATCTACCTTTGGAGACAAAAATATTGTAAACATTTTAAACGGTTTCCCGGTCCCATCACGAAGTAGGTAGAAGAGTAAATGAAATTCGGGAAGAGGTTACAGTATCCCTCCAAGCCATTTTGAATTTCACTCCCTGGTTATAGACGAGTCTACAGATATAAGTGATATCAGTCACCTTCTTATTTTTGTCAGAAAAATAAATAATTAGTTGGCATATTTAATTCCCGAATAGTTGTGCAGTTTCTCAATTTGGAGGGCTTGACAAATGCTCTGATATTGTAACAGATTAAATTAAAGCAATGGTGGGAGATAAAACTGGACTAGAAAAACTTCCAAAGAAGGAGTAAATTGCCAGTTCCTTCGCTACATTATCCATCAGGAGGCACTCTGCGGAAAAAAATAAGAGCCAGTGACGCCATAAAAACTGTTGTAAATATTGTAAATGTAATGAGAGGAGTCAAGAAATCTTTAAGACAAAGAGCATATATTTCGCTTTTGGATACTTCGAATGCTGTAAATAGAATATAAATTCCATTTAACTATGAAGTTCGCTGGCGTAGTGCTGGAAACGGTCTCCAACTGTTTTTTGGGTTAAGAAATGAAATGTTTGTATTCCTTAAGGATGAATATATGGAACTGAATACTTGGGTAAGCTGAAAAGCAAGGAATTCAAACAGACTGTTGCCTTCTAGACTGATTTAACATTTCATTGCAATGCTATAAACATTAAATGACAAGAAAAAATATATCTCAGGTGGTTGGAAATAAGCTTCTTGAAATTATAAATGACATACAAGTGTTCCGGAAAAGATATCTTTTTATGCCTTGAAGCTGAAACTTTCAACCGCATGGAAACTGAAGTGAGCAATAAATCCTCTTATCTTCAAATGGAGATTTGTGACCTGATGCTTTCCTCCAAGCCAACATTCCCGAGGATTTGTGCAGAGTCAAAAAATGTAGTATTCCTAAACTACATAAATTTGCAATTGAGGCACTGTCACTATTTGATATCATTACATACCTTTAAAAGTCATAAAAAGCAGAACTTACATTGAAAGCGCATCACTAGAACCCGTCTGAGACTTTCGTTTTCAGAACTTAGAGTGGACATTGGAAACTGGTGTCAGCCAGTGGACATTGTGTCAGAAAAGTAATGGCAATCCTCAGATCAATGTCTTCAATTACCTTGGTGCTTCACAAACACTTTAAGTTTAATAGCATGTACTCTATATTTGTTAGTTTGCAACTCTTGTTACAAGAGCCTTGTATGTTGCACTTGTATGTTTAATTTATGCATTATTGAATGCGATTTACGTTTTATTGTCTATTTATTAATGTTGTGTATTATGTATAATATATACATATAGGCGGTTATTTAAATTCCAATTTAAAAGAGATGGCCGTCCTTCCTCACACTATACTTTGTTTGGCTCTCTAACAATGAAAGTTTGGACCACACTGCTCTAGATCGCAATGGTGTCTTTAAAGGCTTCCACTTTCAGGTAACCGACCTTTGACTCCATCCAGAAGTTATCTGTTCAATATATGACTGACCTGAAAATCCATTCGGAGACAAAAAAACGAACGAATGAAGGATGGTATAATCGATGAGCAATTAAGGGGTGGTTTGGATACCCCGTCTACCCTTATGAAAGAGTTTCACAAGAGTACACAAGGTAAAGCTAGACTAACACAAGATATTCGGCCTTTTAATGAAAGGGATGAATAATTATTTGCATGTGTCGTTAAACGGAACGACAGCTACCGCATTTATACGAGAGTTTTTATCAGGGCATGGAGGCGAAAGTTAAGTTATTGCCGCAATCTAACAATAACAAAACGGCAGTCTAAAAGGAACACAGGTTTTAAGTGTATTAAAACAACAAAAACAAAAAGTTCTTAACTTAGTCTTTATTTCTGCGTTTTAAATCAATAACAACCAGCTTAAAATGTTACCTGCGCTGGTTCGGCCGAATTTTGGGGAAGTAAAGTATTCTGGCAATCCAGTGGCTAGAACTATATTCGAAAGTTTAGGATTGGGCTAAGTTTGTCAGTACCAGCATTTAAACAGCTGTGTTCCATTATGGGTCACTTTTTATACACGTCAGCATACCCATTAGATAGAGAAGGAATTGCATCCCACCCAAAAACGAAATACCGAGATTTTATCGGAAATGCACTTTGAAGCTACCTGAACCCCATCATTAATAGAAAAGGGTCTCTGCGTATGTGTCAACAGCATAACTCAAAACGAAAAGTCTGTAAAGCATAGTATTTAATTCAGCGATTCCAAGGCTGCGATAAGAGAATTTTCAGGATAATACTCCCAAACTGATCTACCCTTTACATGGGAAAATTGTGGTTACCTTTCATTCTTTCCTAAAACATCTTTACGATTTTGATAAAATTACCACATGTTTAAGATACGTGAAAAATTCAATTTATATCTTTAATTTTCTCCTAATAACCCACGAGGTGTTGGTCATAATCGATAAACCGCAAAAGATAGACAAATTCTTACTGCACCAGATATATAGATCTGGTTAGAGAACACAGTTTATGCCAAATTCATTTTTGGTAGATTTTACAATTTCTAAGATATTCTTTGTTGTCGGTTTAAATTTTAAAATTCTTAATCTTTTTCCAATTTGTAAGTTGCTATTCGTTTTTTCTTATAGCCATGAAAAGAGCATGTAGTTAAAAAGCAATCGAGCAGCGATCACTTTTTAAAAATATCTGACTAACCCCTTAGCTGCGCTATTCTTCGTATATCTACAAGGAAACGTGAAATGAAAGTTTACTCGAATAACAAGTATTAGATAGAAGAATAGGCCTTTTTGAGAATAGTTTGTTGAAAACTGAGTAGAGGGATCATGGGAATGCAACACAGATTGTTTTAAAGTACTGACAACTTTCTGTAGTTTCTCGCATTATTCTGAAAAGAGCATGGAATTTCTAGGCCACTGTACCCGTTTAAACATTTAACAAACACTACCTCATTTGTACCTTTAATGAAAATAAATGTATAATGAATCTGTTTATGACTTCAGATAGGTGGTAGAATAATTATTTTCATGAAACGTTTGATGGAGGCTGTATAAAAATTAACGATTGTGGACAGAGAAGGTCATGTGAATGCAACACATATATTTTTATTTTCGCTATCACGTACCTAGTTGGTACAGAAAGTATTGTATTCCACTCAAAATTGCATATCGAGGTTTCAATAGAAATACGCATTTTACGTTCTGCTGAATTCAGAAGTTGTATTTTCAGGAGGAGTTGTGTCTTTGAATAGGATAAGCCGTATAAATACTAATGTTGGTGTATACGTACAGTATTCTTCGTGGATGTGAGATGCATATTTTCAAGAAAATCTCCCACTCAAAATACCCTAAAGATAATTTAAACAGAAATAAGGTATATATGTTTAACTTTCTAGGAGTCCTCTTTATTGGGGAGAAAGTATATATAATTCTGTTTATGAGTAAACAATAATAGATGAAAACGCACTCGATAAAAATGTAGATCTCTTTAAAACACACAATTTCAACTAAGTTTCTTTTTTAAGGACTGCCTCTGTGGTCAGGTGGTTACCATGCTAGCTTCCAAATCCAGATGTCCCGGATTCATTTCCCAGCTGGTGGATGGGATTTTTTCTTCAGCCATGATTATTCTCTATCTTCTCTACAGTCTGGAGGTATGAGTGAGAGAGTAATTGTGTGGAAATAAATGTTATAAGAAAATCTCCAAAGTAAAACAAACCCAAAGGCTCAAGTAAAAAGAGTAAACATAATTTCCGATGAGCAATTGTTTCAAAGATAAATCCGCCGATATGACCTTAGATGTTAAAGGCGGCATATAAATGAAAAAAGGTACTTTTTAGTGATATGGGTCATTTCTGAGTTATACGTTATTAGTGGTTTGAAATTATTAATAGTTTGTCATTCCTTAAAGTGCTGTTATAATCAGCTGTTTCTTTGTATCATGAAAAGGCCTATAATTTCCATAATATCTGCTGTACAAAAGGTTTAATTACTAAGAATTCTACTTTAGTTTTATAATAAATGGTATGTAGCGAAAATAACACATTAAAATCCATTCTGCACTCCAAATGGAGAAATATTAAAAGTGATAACATACATCGTTCAGTTTTATTAGTTTACGTGCAAAAATCTCAATTGCACGCTGCATAACACGGAACTCCGCAGTAGTCAAATGCATTCTGGATGTATCAGCTTTAATCTGGTTTATGAATTCATGTACTCCATTTCATACTTAGATGCGTGATTTCAGGATCTGTAATTCAGTTCTATAATCGAGGAAATTATCGTTTCTGTAAGTTTCAAACATTCTTTCACCTACACTGCTTTTGTTTACGTTCAAAATGTGTCGATATTGAGTAAAAATACATTAGTTTAGTCACACAACTTTAGGAATATCGCTCCCAAGAAGATATAAATCGTAGATGTGTATATACACTTTTATTTAGTATAATTTATTGATCATGGTTAAAATGATAACGGTTGTTAAAAACGTTATAATGATAGTTTAAACGATAACGTTATTACCAATTTTTAAATTCGATATGAGTTCCAAAAAGCTACCAATAATTCGATAAACATATTTTTCGTATTTAAGACTGTTAAAGTTAGTATGTACGAAATCCGTTTTAGGATAGGCATTCTTTAGCGTGTTAGAAAAAATAATTGTAATCCGGTAAAACAATACTATGGGGAATTAGGTTGACGATTGTGAATCAAATTTCAGTTTTGAAGCCTTATCTAAAGTAAAATATCAGTCTTTATCTTTTTACTTATTGTGTAACGCCTTTTTGAACTTTCGCCGCTTTATTAAACTATTTAGTTTCATTAGACATTCTATTTAGATTCATTTTCCTATTAATAGCTTAAGAAAGGCCTATTCCAAAGTTTGATTCAGATTTAAAATATTTAATAGACTAAGTTTTGCTTTCACTTCTTTAGCAAATGACAGAAAATCGCAAGGTTGTATAGAAATAAATGTATGTGATTTATACTAATTCTATTGGTACGATTTGTGGGTAGCCAAAGGAATGCTGTTTCATTAGAGCACGTTGAGAGGCCTATAACTGTGATCTAAATTGTCTGTAAACCTTCCAAAAAGTGGGCTAAATTCACAACAGCAAAAGCGCACACTTACATCTTAGATGATACTTGTTATAAAGAAACGATCAAAGATCCAAAAGCTTTTTACAAACTTTGAAAGCCTATTTCCTCACTTAACTCATAATTCGTGTGAGCATTAATCTGAAATGTTTTCTTTGAACATAACTATTCCTCAACATTACTGGCAGTGGAAAATATGTAATCCTTGAGGTTCTATAGATTACATTTTCCTTCAAAGAAAATTCGTAAGAAACATTACTAAAGTAACAGCTCACGGCCAAGTTCACCAATACAGAACATAATGAATAAGCTAGATCGGAGAATACATACCTCAGTTAACCTCAGAATCGTATTGGATATCTGATAGGACAATCATATTTGTAATGTTTGTGAACTGTTTTTATTGTTGACGGTTAGTATATCAGTTTAGAGTAAATATCTATTAAAATAAACTGACAAATGGCAATGATTTAGTGTGAATTTGGTCCAGTTTAGACTCGAACCTATGTACTCTAGGTATTTCAACTCGCCACACGTGATACTTGTGCTTTTATCTGCAAGTTATCTGGCATTCTTGGTTCAAAAGACAACCTTACCTGCATAACCCGTCTCTACCCGGGTCACTGTTCTAGCCACTGAAGAAGATACCATATTTTGTGTATCCATTGGAACTCATATCGCAATACTAACTTGATGGACACTTAAATTTCGGAATCCTAAGCTCTGTTAATACCACATTCTCCCCTCCAAAGAAAAACACTTTTAGTATGGAAACAAAAATTTACTTATAGGTTGATTTTGAATCTTTGCCCAGTCTAGCACTATATTAACTTTGCAAGGAGGCCCAGTGCTACAGGAATACAAATTTCAGCTTTGATTACCGAGTTTTCCTTTCCTCTTACCAGAACTTCTGACGTTTTTCCTTTTTATTCTGTATTATTTTTAAGGAATCTGGAGAAAGTACCCTTTTTTGCTAGAGCTATTATTCTATAAGTCACAATTTCAGCATTTCTGAATTACGTTTCAGTAGAAACGAAAAATTTATCTTTGGTTTTGTAATTGCAAAAATACGTTTGGTTCTACACTTACATTAACCACTTCGGGCAGAGTTTAATATTTCATTTGCCAGGATATTCTAAAATATATTAGTAAATATAGCAGTTACCAAATATGCTCTGACAAGGAGAATTGAATAGAAGATCGGAATTCACGAAAACATTTGCAAAATTGTGCCTATTTTATATCATGCTAGGATGCCTATACATCAGACAATTTGCCATGCTAACGAGCAATGATTTTAAAAAGATTTCGTCATGCTATGATGGTCTACAAAAATAGACAGAAATGCTTAGAATAAATTTGTAAACTTTTACAGTTATCAAGGGCTTGAAGCACAGGACATCTATCAATTTATTACTGCCAAACAACACGAGCGCTAAATGTCACGGAATGCTTCAGTCATTATCCATAAATAGGAAAATAATTCCCAATTTCTACAACATTTTGCATTTTCAGCGTGTATGTTTTGTAATTATAATGATTATTATTGAATATTGAATGAGTAAAATTTAAGAGCTGATTTTTTTAAATAAGCAATAAACTTATTCAAAATAAGCCCATATTTTTGTAAAGTAACAGTAATGGTTACTGATCAAATAATGAAAGAGATAATGGATTTATTTATTCTTCTTTGAGTTATTTGTAGTAGATGAATAATCAGCATTTTAAGCAACAAAAAATAACAACACTTGAAAATTAGTAGCGAGGCTTCTAATCTTTTTTGTCATCAGTAGCAATAGGTTTCATTTAAAGCAGTAGTTGTAAATATTTTTTATGCAGTGTCATTTATACACTTCAAATGTATTTACAAAAATGGAAGAAAGTATTTTTAAGTTTATGATATTGAAAATTGTTTTTTTTTATTTCCTTTTAGAAAATGACTCACTAATATAGTTAAACCAGTCGTTAAACCAACTAAATTGATTTTTAGGGTAATTAAAGTTAATTTACCTTATAAATGGACACGTAGAAAATATAGTTTCTAAATTTCGTATAAAGGCTTTAAAAATGATAGCTACCCCTTAAAAAAGTAAATTTAACAACTGCAGATAGTATAATGCACATTAAGATAACATTGCTCACTCTGCAGTAACGTTTTAAACTTACTTTGATTACATAATTTGTATTGAATTTCCGAGTTGTTAAATATTTTCTTTAAGTAATGAGAGTTGCACTCATATTTTAAAACAAAAATAAATTGCAGTGTTTCGCGAAAAACGATCAAAAAGAAAAAGAAAAAAAAATAGGCGCACTTTACCACTATAGCACTGTCACAACCACTGTCACTCCAACATTACACTGTCGACACACAAGGTAAGGTCCTCGCGCGCGCGGTCGGCGACGTCTGTTAGCCCCGCCGTCGTCATCCCGGGGACCAGCGCCGACTACCTTCTTGCCTGCACCCCCTCCCCACATCGAGGATTACGAAAACTGCCGAGCGACCGCGCACGGAAACATCCGAACTCCCTCCTGCCCCGCCAAGCTAATGAGATGCTGTGTTTCGGGTCCATAGCTCTCTACACGTCATAACAATGGTGCCTAATCTTCAATAGCATTTTAACATGCTTGCTTTTAGCGATATGTGCTTGGTTCCAGCAAGCTTAGTTATGTGGCCTTGTTGTGGGTGATTGAAACCTAACTTGTTTGCCAGTGACATGGGTTTGTAGTTTGTAATCGAAGCCACATTAAGAGCAACATAAAGTCAGCTGAAGCGGCGATTAATCCAGTTCTTTCTCCGATACTTCGCTGCCGAGCAAGATATTTTCCCGTGCTTAAGCGATTGCTCGAGATGAAGTGCTTTACGGGATAACGTATTTTACTGAGTGGCGGGGATTTCGCTTGAGTTGACAGCACGTCATCTCTCTCTTTCATACTTTATGCAATCATCACTTTTACATTATCTTAGTGTTTCTATTACGCGAGGAAAAAGGAATTATTATTATTATTATTATTATTATTATTATTATTATTATTATTATTATTATTATTATTATTATTATTATTATTATTCGTAATTGATGCAAGATTACGCATTCATTTAATCAACTAAAATATATAGACTATGGTGAGCTTGCACATAGATTGCTAAGTGAAATGTCTATTTTCCCGTGTTCAAACCCTAATTTTTAAGCCATTCTTACCTATGGTTTTTAATGACGTTTCTCAGTTCAATAGACAAATGTAGTGATGCGATGTTACATACCACGAATTTTCCCTTTCCTCATTTCCTCTGATTTCAATCCTCTGTTCATCTTCTCATCTTTCAGGGTTTATGACGTGGCTCGATGGACAGCGATGAGCTGCATATGGCGGTGAGTTAGCTTTGAAGGTTCTAGCCTACATCCACTAGAAAATACTGGTTGGGGGAGTGAGGGATCCTCGGCTCTAGCAGTTCTTACGGCTAGGGGGCATTTACGTGGGACGGTGTTTGGACGCAATAGACCATGGAGCGGCTGCAGCGTGTAACCCCCCGCCAATCCTAACCTATACCTACTTATGCGCACAGTCCTCTGCTTTAGTTACTTGCTTGGAGTAGTGTAGTAATAAATGTTATAAAGAATATTTACAGAACTAATTCTAAAATTGTGTAAATTTAATAGTCTCTCTAAATAAGCTAATTTAATTTTGGATCGGTTTCAGCATGTTTGAAATATACATAAAAATTGCATTCGGAGTGCTATATATCAAATTTCTACTCCACAGGTGCAAATCCCTCAAGACTGAAAAATATATACGCGCATCTGCAATGTTGATTCGTATGACATATATGTATTTTCAAAAGCAAATGGAGTACAATTTCAAATTTAATTACAAATTAGTTTACATGCACTTTAAGTCCAATATTCCTAATAGTACGTACATTATCTTCTCTAGAGATAATCATATACTACACCTCAGCAATACAGGATGCCTCAAGGGGGAACTGCAAGAGCGTCTAGTCAGGCAGTGGTAGAAGTTATTTCAATTTTGTAGTGACTTACAATCCTCGTTTAAGTATACAACATCCAGGAACGCTATATGAAAGCCTAGCAACTTAAGGTTTCTCATTCTCTGTTACAGCAGTTTGATTAAATTAGTTTCAAAAGCTTACTGATACATTTCGAAATGCTGTTAATAATACGAAACTCAAATCAGACATGTTTAAGTCCCGATAAGTCAATATTCCTTTCAAATTGTGTTTATCTTTCTTTTTTGTGCTATTTGAAGTAAAACATTACACTTGAGTGTATACTTCGAAAACAACGCGATCTATTTTCTTCATATTACAGTACTCGCTTCCATACATCACAATTGAAATTCTGAACGTTTATTAACAAGCCAAGAAATGTAGCTAAAACGATTCAGGGATAAATAGTGTTTTGTGAAACTATTCGTCAACACAGAGAAAAGGGAAGTATTTCATTGCCCACGTGTCTACCAGCACGTCATTAATATTACCTAAGTTTATGCAAAATTAGACAAATTCTTTAGTTTACTAAAGTCTCTACCGGAAAAAAGAGGCCCTATGTTGTTGTGGTGAGTTTCAAGTGAAACACACACACGCACTCTAACGGTTCCTTTGTTTATTTACCGTCAATATGGGAATTATTTTCCACTTTTCCAATGGAAGATGTCGGAGTTATAGATTTTGAAGTGTAAGGAAGAGTATGAGGAGTTAATTACTGTGGTTAACCATGAAATATTTGAGTATATATTTGTATAGATACTTCTATATAAATAGAAATAATTGAAAATTGAAACAATTTGTCATTTCCTATATATTTATTTTACTCTTTCAATTGTAATTTAAACTTAACACAATTCAATGGCAACGACTATTGAATTTATTATTGAAAATCAGCATAACTGAACCAAACATAATACAGTCTACATTGCTGAAAATTACATTCAAATCATACTCTTAAATGGTGTAGATACTCTTTGCAGAACTTACACACCCAACCTACAAGCCAAAGCCTTGGGTCAGTAGCTTGCCCAGGAGCAAGAAAACCTTGGATCATAGTAGAACCAGGATTGCCTGGATTGGCGGTGAAAAAGAAGGAATTGAAATGTAGTGATGGCAGGGAAAATATTCGGATCAAATTATCCAACTGAGCATTTGACTAGCGACCGAGGAAAACCGCGAAAAAAAGCTTCGGTCAGGTTGCTCGGTCTCGGTGGTTCGAATATACTTACCTGGTAATCTAAACTTTTTGAAACGTGTGAACGAAATAATTATGTTATACATATTTGCGAGACTATGGTCGGGAACTAAAATGTCGGAGTAATATAGCGACTAACTCGAAAACTCATATATCATCATAGATTTTGAATGGGAAATGATATAAACATACATTTCTAATTTTTGGTAATGAAAGTAAAAGTCTAGAGTTAAATTTAACTTCAGTGTAATCATTCAACATCCTTCATGCATACTACACTTATTGTGACCACAGTTCTAACTTTCCTATTCATTCCTTTCTATGGAAAGTATTCTCTCATCTTCTGCCGTTTTATAAGTATACCAAAATGCGCATCACATGGATCTGCATGATAATATTGGCAGAAAAACAGAAGTAACTTGTTTTGCTATTAGTCATCCTAACATTGCAACATAGTGCATACATTTTTTCTTAGGTGATAGACTCTTTTATTAGCTCCTGATTTAGGGGAGTTCATTAAGGCTTGTCTTGACAATGTTTAAATTGCCTATATTAACGTTCCCTTTATAAATAAATGTTAGCTGTAGGAAGAAGAAGTCCTTATAAGTTCTTGAAGACCTTTGTAGACATATAATGAGAGAATTTTTAAAACGGTTTCCTGGATTTTTAAAAATGTTCCTACAAAGAAAAGTGAATACTTTAATCAACATCTTTTTATTTTTGAAACTCATAGCGTAATTAAGAAATTCTTGTCCCACATGCATGTAGGAAACATGTGGTATAAATTCCATTCTTATTCTTATTATAGGGGCTGAGAAAGAGGAACATAAATGTGAAAAACTGTAATTTTCGGGAAATTGCTCTTAAGTGGAAAAACATTTATAATCATACCTTAATACATTTCTGCACTATAAACTGGATTATCTGGCTCCTCCTCTTGCTGATACAGGTCCTCAAGCTTGCTCTGTGGGTTGACTGACTGGTCCTTCTTTTTATTTCCTCTAACATTTTCTCTGCCCTATTGATTCTTTTGTGGTGTAAGATTTTCTTTGCAGAAATACCATTAAAACCAATTTTCATTTCCAGCAGCTTCATTCCTTGGCACTTAACAATGTCTCCCCTATTGAATGATGCTGCCTCATAAACCCCTTAATCTTGCGTGTTCATCCCAATAAATACATATTTTGGAAGACGAGTCCAAATTACATTATACACTATAAATCCACTTAGAAGTTTTGGGTCAGCTAAATCTTTAAATATTTGTTCACCTCAATCCTACATGGAGAATGTAGATGAAAGTGTTCTTTATGATCGTATTCTTTTTCATCCTCTTTGCTTTCAAGAGGTTGCATCACAAAGTCCAGTTTACTTGATGAAAGCAGATGAAAATAAAATAGCCCAAACATCTTTCCTCATGCTATGAATGTCTGTAACGTTTCTTCTGATTACAATCCATAATATGTTTGAATTTTAAGAATGTCGCTGTCAGGAACTGGCTTTGCACCTAAAAATTGTATGCCATTACTTAGAATTTTCCCAAGTAAAATTATTTTTAAATGTCTTAGACATCTTCCTCTTCTGTACATGACCTATACACTCTAACATTTTAATCTTTACGCCTTTCCCATAAGATTGTTAATTTTGGGCGTAAAAATACCGGTAACTTTGTTCAGAGACCTCTGTATCAGGTTTGAAGTTCTTTTACCTGTCGTAAATCTACGACACACGACCACCGGCTTTACTTCCCTTCCAAAGGAAGCCATGCTAAGGATGTTTACGCCCGAAAAAAATCCATCGCCAGCCACCGGCTTTGAACTCGCGACCTCAGGAATTAGAGACTAGCATGGTAACCACTAAACCACGGAGAACGACATGGCACGTAGAAGACTGAGGTTCGATTTATCAGTGGGTTTATGTGCTTTATCGTATACCGCTTTGTAAGTTTTGTAAGACTTTGTATCTCCATCTCCTAAATATCCAACAATCCTTTCATTGTATGGTGTCCTGAGTGCTTCAAAATACTCGGACAACCTCAACTTCTATCCTTCCACTTATCCCTTGCTAATTAGCAATGCAATCATTTTCATGGATTTGTTGTAACTTATTCTTGCACCTTCAGAACCTACTCTTTATAGCCAGATCTACAACCTTACCTGTATTTACACAGGTAGCTGTTGCCACTGCTATCTGTGAAGAAAATCCACGGTTTTGGTAGTATGTCTCTGCTTCCTAAACTACATTCCACAGCTTCCTCAATAGTCCCTTTCATACTTTCCCTACGTACGTCTTCAACAGAAGAACCAAGAACTGGATTGGAGGTTTAAGTAGATTCATTATTTCGCAGAAAATTTTTGCTGCTGTTGGACCTTTCCCAATAGCTCTTAGGCCATGAACTAAACGTAAGTTAATAACATAAAATATCAATCTTTTGGCTTGGTTATGGAATTCTTTTGTTTCCAAGTTCATGGAATCATCCTTTCTGTTACACATATTACAATTAAACGTCATTTTACTGGCTAAACCAGCATTTCTTCTACAGATATTGTAACTGGACCATGAGAGGTTTTATAAGAAATGTTTAACTAGTGCAGCTTACAATAAATATATATTTACTATTTCATACTTAAAATCATTGCAGTCATGTGCTTGCATTATTTATTATTGCTCTAATAAAAGTTTCAGTTGTTATAGGATGAACTATGTCCAGAAACATGAACTCCATTTATGCTCAGGTTACGGGTGACCTTCTGAACTTGTTGTCCTCCGTGGACCAGTGGTACCGTGCTAGCCTCTGGTTCCCAAGGTCGCGGGTTCAAACCCGGCGGAGGGCGATGGATTTTTTCGGGCGTAAAAATCCTTAGCACGGCTTCCTTCGGAAGGGAAGTAAAGCCGGTGGTCCCGTGTCGTAGATTTACGGCACGTAAAAGAACCTCAAGCCTGATAAAGAGGCCTCTCAGCAAAATTATCGGTGTTTCACGCCCAATATATAATGGGACGCTAAGAACCACAGTAGTTAAAGAGCGTCCATAAATAAAACTCAATTTCAATTTCTTCTGAACTTTAGGATTAACATATTTTGGCTTATCCAGTTCTCTTTTCTTCCTAAATACTTTCATGCTTTTGGCGTGTTTTTTATTTTTAAAATAACACAAATGTTACAGCATAATAATGTTTTTCATTTTGCTGTTAGTTCGCTGCCATGCTGACACTGCAGCATATTATTAAAAATAAAAATATGGTATTAACTAATGTGAAAGATAATAATTATAATGTGCCACTTTAATGGTTAAATTCAAAGCAACAAGAGCAAATAAAAACACAATTTTGAAAATTTTGACATTTTTGGCTTAATGAACACCCTTAATGTCAGAGATAATAGGCAGTAATGATGCATCTTCTGATTGATATTTTGCAATATGAAATGTCATGTAATAATGATGGACAATAATTCAAACCTGCGGTACAGGTAGAGCATCTAAACTTCATTATTGTCCCTTTCATGTGCTGGACTTTAAATTTAAATGCAAGAAGTCTTAAAGCCCATAGAGCAACCCAAGATATTCTCTCAGATATGGTCAAGAGACAGCCTGCCTATGAGTCTCTAGAAGGAATTCTGCATCATCTAAGTAAACGCAAAATTTTTCAGTTGAAAATAATACCGTCAAAGTCTCCAACGCGTCAATAAAGTATGCTATTTCTCGAGAAGTTAGAGTTCTAGATTGATAAGTTCATAACGGCTTGCCCAGTAGCTCAGCCGGTAGAGCACCTGCCTGCTCTGTGAGGGGTCCTGGGTTTAACTCCCGGCTGGCAGGATGGGAATTTTTCTCCAACCAAGATTATTTCCTGTCCTCCTCATAGGCTGGAAGTATGAATGAGGTTGCCAAGAAAGTCACAAGAGAATACTAGTTAACAGCAATAAGTTCCAAAGGAAAGGCCGCCGATAAGACCAATGTAGTTAAACGCGGGGTATAAATGGAACAAACAACCTTCCTCCCTAGAGAATACGGTTGAAATAAAATAACTGCCATCCCTAATTATTATGCATCTGTCTGTAGTAGTGAGATATTTGGAATAGCCGGAACTGGTGGTGATATTAATGCATGTTTAACCCTTTGAAAAATGTTTCTCCTGATTATTTCTGCATTTAAAGTGCAATTATTATTTTCTCAAAATGTTTAGCTTTGGTATCTTCTCAGCATAATCAGGAATAAAGTTTGTAAAATAATTAACCACAAGAACTAATCCGGCAATCCTATTAGGATTTCGGCACTGTATATTCGCGAATGCTCTTAACTCTTTCAAGGTCGACTTCACCGCTCATTTTTGAAATGATATGTAGCAAACCAGGTTAGAAAATGTTACCTTGTGAGGTTTTACAGTTAAACTTGCCTTACGTAAACGACTTACCACTTCACTTAGATGCACTATATTCTACTAAAAAATTTGTTAATATATACGTAAGTCATCCAACAACCAAATAAATATTTTAATATGGCATCAGTTATCCCATTTAGCAATTAATTCAAACGCTGAGCTCCCACAGCTAACTCTAATGGTAAGCAATTAAATTTAAATAACTAAAATCAGTAGTAAATGCCATGATATATAGAAAATAGCAAAAAATAGATATGAAAGTATTAAACGACGCAAAAAATAATACATGGAAGAAATGTTTTGATGAAGACTAAAAAAAATGTTTAGGAAATACCCTATAAAATCCTTATGGAGAAAGTTAAGAACACCAGATATTTTAAATACGTCAAATAAAGGAATTGGAGACTTGTCAACAAACTGGAACGATTCCGTAAACGTATTATAAGATACACTTCTTTCAGGGGATGGCTACGTAAGTGATGATAATCACATATCTAAAAGCAGATATATATGAATATTCCATTCATAAACAAGAGTAATTTATTCCTTTGAAATTTCAGAGATTGAATCAATGATGCAGAAATTAAAATATAAGAAAGCTACTGGGCCATATGGAATATTGTGAACCAAAAGGATAAAATAGCACACTTCAATTTATTAAACGACTGTATTTGGTAAAGTCGAGTTACACTCTGCTGGAAGGAGATCCTAAGGAACCAAAATCGTATATACCTATATGCCTTATAAACACAATTGAAATCTTTTTAAGAAATTAATGTGTAAAAAATGTAATATATTAATGTCGGGATTAAATGATAAGCAGTATGGATTTAGGAAATGGTTTTGAACGCAATGTACAATTAATGAATTATTAAAAGGTGTCAGACATCACAAACAGAACTTTAATTGGGATTTAAGAGGTATTTAGGGACTTTGGTCTATTTTTGGTGACCTATTTTTGAGAGACTTAGAAATAAGAATTATCCACAAAGATTATGTAAGCTACTAAAGTATTATTGTGTACATGGAGAGATATATACAGGGTGGAGCATTTAAGCTGAGACTGTACAATATCTCCAAAACCAAGTGTTGTAAAAGGAAATGATTTGAATAAAAGTGGCTTGATATTATGCGGAAAGTAAATGACATTATTCGTCTTTTATTTGGAGGACGTTTTAGGGTCAATTTAAATTGACTCTAAATGTATCTTTTCA
This sequence comes from Deroplatys truncata, assembly GCA_030765065.1. Classification (NCBI taxonomy): domain Eukaryota; kingdom Metazoa; phylum Arthropoda; class Insecta; order Mantodea; family Mantidae; genus Deroplatys; species Deroplatys truncata. The sequence continues at coordinate 181,452,483 of CM060977.1, forward strand.
TTTATAAATATTAAATTTACCCTAAAATTACCATCATAACGTCCTCCAATCAAAACACGATTAATGGCATTTACTTTTCCCCATAATATCAAGCAAATTTTATTATAGATATTTCTTTCTACAACGCTTAGTTTTCAAAAGTACAGTCTCAACTTAAATGGTCCATCCTATATAAGAGGAAAAAATAAATTACAAAGGTTGTCCAAAGGTTTAGATTCTGGGACATCGGTTTGAAACTTTTTTGAATGATTTAAATAACGATATAGAAACTAAAAACACAATAGCTTATGCAGACGATGTTTCTTTGTATCATAAATGGAGAAAACAGAAATGAATGATTGGTATAACATGAAACTAAAAACAACCCATGTTAAATCCTGCTACATGCTCCTAAAGGTAAACCTGAAGAGAAAGCCAGGTACTAAATTTAATATTTAATAACTAGATGCCAAAAATAAGCCAAATATCTAGGTATATTTTTGAGCGAGAAATTATGCATTAGAAAAAAATACAGATTGCATAAGGAACAAATCCAAGGTGATAATGGTGAACAGCACAATCAGACTTAAATATTTCCGCTAAGTTCAATATCTTAACGGCATAGCGGTATTTTTCGCAGCAATTAAAATCTATGGGTCCAGAATATGGACGCACAGCATGAATAATATGCAAATTAAAACAATACTAATAGAACGCAAAGAAAACTCTTATTAAGATATGCAGGAACAGTGCAATCAACACCCAACAGCTATGACCTTATTAGTTGCTACAGGCGTTTGGCCCATTGCTCTAATAGTAAAATTAAAGGGGGTAGTTTGTTGAATAAAAATAGGAAATCTGGAAAATTAACAGAAATAGTTGGAGCATGTTGTAATACCATTACAGAAAGTAAACAAAAGTTAAAATCTTGTCCAATGGAATGGGAAGGTATTGACGCGTAAAAAGAAGAATGTTTCATATCTATAGCAACATTTTTGAGAATTACAATTAAACTACGTTCAGTCTATTAAAGGCTTATTGCGTCGTTTTACGGGGCACTTAATGAAAAAATATTAATAAAATAATAAGTGATCCTTGTAAATATTGCAATCATTATTGGAACACTTTAACATAACTTGTGTTTATTATTACATGACACCTTTAAAGAAATATGTATACTAAGTGGTTATTAAATATCGTATATATTAAGACGAAAATATCTTATCACCATTTAAATTTATTAGCAAATAAGATAAATAAAATACCTTGGAAGCAGGTTATATTACAGGAAGTGCCACAAATACTATTACCAACCAATACAGAGAAATTTAGAGGATTAGAAGGATTACCAAATCCACACATATTACTCACTAAGTTAAATACAACACGGCAAGAAGGAGAGAAAGAGGAAGAAGAAAATATTGGATAACTTTAGGAAGAAAAGGTTATGAGAAAGAATTGGAGAATTAAATTAAAGGTGCCGAAGTAGAAATATATGTAGATTGTAAATCAATAATAGAGAAAGAGATAACGTGGGAAGATAATGATAACGAAGAGGATGATGGAGTTAGAACATGGAGGTTGACCATTGAGGTGTTGGATGATAGGAGTTAGAATTGGGAGTGAGGAGTTGGAGATGTGGAATACAGGAACTAGGGGTTTATAATGGATGGGTAAATAAGGAGTGGATGTTGAAGGGACAGGAGGAGCTGAGTGAAAGCAAGAGAGGATGACAGAAGAAGGATGGCGAATATGGTGGAATTGTGAGCTAGGTGTGTAGTGGTGGTAATTTCGATAGAAATAAGGCTTAATAAAGGTGAGTAGGAGATTAATTAAATCAATTTAAGTTGAATAAACTGTTTAAATCAAGAGCATGAAGCAAGTTATAGCAGAAGTTCAAATGGTGGAAGTATGGTGAATGTGGTAAAGAATTAGAAATAGTATAATTTTGGATAGTGCAATAAAGTGAGAATATTTAATACAGTTATAAGTAGTTGTAAACGATACATAGATTAACTTGATAGGCCAGTGAAGCGAAACATATTAATTATTATGTAAAAATGAATGTTAAGGTGTCAAGTATAATAATAATTATTACAACAGGTATATTTAGTACATTGGTTAAAGAAAGCTAATACTACATATACTTCGTAAAAGAATGTAACACATACAGGTTAGAATATATTTTCCTTCGGAAACCGGTAGAAATGTTTACTAAATTAGCATTTTAGTAATTTAGTAAATAGGCAGTGATTGGATTCCAGTTATTATAGACACTGAATTGAACTATAAATAGTAATTTCCCAATATTCTGTCGAATTACGGTTTAAGGGTAGCTTGTTTTATTTTCTCTTGTTTTAATTTATTGTACTTTTGTTTTGTTAGTAGTTGGTTAAATCTGTACAAAAATATTGTATCAATTAATAAGAATAAGGAAAATAAACAGAAAATTTGTAATACCCCTCTTAATGTGGGTAATTAGGTAATTATTTTTGTCAGCTCTAGTTTCCGCATATACTGGTGTAAGACAGACACATATTTTTAAGATATATTATCCAACTTTTCAAAGCCGCAAAAGCAAAAAAGGCTGCATAATTCTCTTTTAAAAATTAAAAGCTGTGTTTGGGAATGATATTTTGTGATCATGAAAATATTTTGAATCAAGAAAAGTGAAAAAAGCAAAGTTTCTTTTCCTCCTAAAATAGTTCGGCGACGTTATGGTGTACTGTCTCATTATATAGTCGACTATTGGAATAATTTATTTCTTCCCCTTTTACTGAGCTACTATAGTCAAGTTTAATTCAGAGACCTTTCAGGCTGATGTTATCAACCTGTTTACTCAGAAAAATTAAAGAATTGAGTGGCTTTACTAAAATAAGGTCTGATTTTTATTATAACAAACTTTTACTTACTGAAAAATACTGCATTTTATTATTCATGTAAAATGTTTCGTAAAGTTTATTTAACTTTGGAAACATTTATTGCCTCCCTCAACTCTAAAATCGCGCTATGCCTCTGGAAACCACTATCGGCGGAACCGAAGGGCATTCATAAATGTGGCAATGCCAAAGGTGTTTTCGTCCGTATGTTGGTTACGTACAGAAAAGAATTACCACTCTCTTTACACAAAAATCGCCAAGTACCAGCAACAAATGTCACGCAACTCCACCTGTTTCGTAGCTATCATGTATTTATGCTTTTAATTGGCAATTTATACATTATCGATTTTATTTATTTATTGTTTGGTGGCGCCGTGGCCGAGTGGTTAGTCCGCTCGCCTCCCACCGAGGCGGCTCGGGTTCAATCTCAGGGACCTGCATGTGGGATTTGTGGTGGAAGAAGCGGCGTCTGGGCGGGTTTTCTCCGGGTTCTCCGGTTTCCCCCGCCATTCATTCCACCAACTGCCCCATCATCACCTTTCCTTCATCCATTTCACCAACATTTTGTTTCATCTACTTCCTTCATCCCATACCAGGCATCGGGCTGATCACCCATCCTGGATGTTCTGTCTGATTCATGAGTGTCTGCTCCTCGACGGGCCTCTGACCCCAGGCACCCGCGTGTAAGTCCTGGGGGGTGTAAGTCCTACATAAGAGGAGGGCAAACAGATAATGAATGAATGAATTTATTTATTGTTTGGTAGTTGAGTTTAAACTTTGCGAATGAAGTTATTCAGCACAACAATTTAGAGTACAAACTGTTTTATACACTTTTCTGTAGTATTAAGATTTTTTGTGATTTTTTGATTCAAAAATGATCCAGATCTTTGTAAGTGGTGACCAGCTGAGTCCTGCGCCATGCCGCAGGCGGTATGGGTTGTAGTGTGGTGCAGTTTCCAGCCATGAAATGCGGTTGGATTTGAGCCCACCCATATCGGTACACAATTTTTGGCCCGTGTATAGGACCTGTGCGCACTCAGCATGCTGATGCATTCGTAGTTCACGAAAGTCGAAGTTTCGCTGGAGGAAGCATAGTGCTGATCACATCAGCTCTCCGTAGCTGCTGATGATCGTCTACCCTCGCCTTACGTATGTGGGTGTGAGGTCGGTAGCTGGATTGTAGACTTAGGTCTACAAGATTTGACTTTTAAACAATAATTTGAAGTTACCGGCTGATATCTATACGATCCTATGGCTTAGTTTTATAACTATATCAATTTCGTTATTAAGGTGACTTGCGGTTATGTTTATCATGTTTGCGGCTTATGTGTAAGGTAGCAGTTCCCAACTAGTATATCATGAAAACTTTGGTGTCGAAAAATTCCAGGGAAGATGTGAAATTTTGGAATTCAAAATTAAGTTTTGTCATCGATAAAATCTGTTTAATCCACATTTCTTTTTACAACAAACTGTTTCATATAGTATATTTTAGTTTTAGACGGACTATACCAATGAAACATGTACACCTGCAACAATGCTCACTTTAAGTTTTCTGCCAGGAAATAATGTGAATGAAAGTGAGCACCTAGCAGTTTGGAATCGTCAGCATATGTGTGAGCTGGTGATAGTGCGACTGTTTTATCAAAAGTGCTTTATTTACGTTTTATCGTGAACCAAAATTTTAATTCCAGAAAGACAATTTGAATCAAGCAGTGACAGCAGCGGCAATTCAATGTAAGCGAAACTTCTCTTTAGGTTCCGTAAATATAGTTATGAATACTTGCAACATGTTTTACGTGAGATGAGTATAAATGAAATCCCGAGTGCTTTACATGCACAAATTTTTCTCACAGTCAGTCGGACCGAGTGGGATGGCTCAGGCGCTAATGCCTGTGGACCATATTCTGGAGGTCCCGGGTTTAAATCGCGTGAGCCGATCATTCTGAATGAGGTTTTGCCGTGGATTCCCTCAGCCACTAAGGTAAACACCATATTGTATATTTAATACCACGACCCAAAGTTCCACCTTAAGTCTAAAACAACAGTCAAAATTACAAATATGTGGTAATAGCGAATGCTGTGCCATCTAACCACAGCCAATGAAAGCAGGTACACTGGACGGCACCCTAATGCCATTTGCACGGTACGAAGCAGAAGATCCAGTTGCTATGCGCTAGGGTCTCTGTGGACACGTGACGAAACAAGATGATATGGTTACAGGAATGAGACCTAGACGGCTAGCTGTCCGACTTTCTATATTAAAACAGCGGTTAGACTGGACGGCACCCTAATGTAATCTGCACGACACGAAGCAGAAGATCCAGTTGCTATGCACTAGGGTCTCTGTGGACACGTAACGAAGCTGGTGGTTACAGGATGAGATTTAGAAGGCTAACTGTCCGTCATACATCGATCTAAGAGTTATCCACTAACAGATCCGTCGCGATATGACCCAGTAGTTAAAGCGACGTAATATAAACAGATCAATAAAAAAAATCAGTCGATGGTGGCGAATAAACTAACAATACGTTTGAAAGGTTATCATTTTCATGTACCTTAAAAACCAGGAGTATATTTTGAAGTCTTGAAATTGCAGAAAAAAAAACTCTAATATATTTTTTGTAAAATGCATTTCTGTTTTAGATAAAGCGTTGTATGATTCATGTAGTTTCTGAATTAATATCTCAACAGAAACAATAGCATAACATTGTCAATGAACTAATATTACAAGTTGCAAAATAAAATTGAAAATTATGTATACTGGTGCTGCGGAAAAATATTTACCCATAATTCCACTGCCAGATAACACTGTTACTCCCAGAATAAAAGAAATGTGTCATGAAATTGAAATTAACGTGAACGTAAATTAGTGGGGGATATTGTGTTTGTTCTATAGCTTAATGAAAAGCATTACACAAGTGGTAAACGCAACTTATTTACCTTTATTACATTCGGATATAGCAATCTGATAGCTGTAAAAACACAGCGAAGGAGTTGTAAATGTGCACAATACCTCCATTAAGAAAATATGGTTGCAGAACGCTCATAAACTAAATAAAACATCGTAAAACGACTGTGAATACGAGAAATACGGTTGCAGAAGATGTATTCAAAGTATTCAAAGATTTAAGGAGACTTTTATGTGATGTGTGGATCCGTTGAGGCTATGATAGGATCTCCATCATGACGGTAAGAGGGTCCTTGTAGCTTACGCTAGGGTGGGCAATGCCAAGATAGGATAGCTGGTGTAAAGACAGTTTAGATAGCTTGGGTTAGGTTATGACAGAGTGTCACAGATGATTGGAGGATGGACAAAAAGACCGTAATCAATACTGTTTATACCTCTACGTCTCACCCGAGATAGCTCAACATATATAAGTTTGCAGAGGATTTAGACAAAACTTTAAAATGATATAAAAATACTGTAACATTCAATAAGAAAAGCTTATAAAGCATCGAAAACGAGCGAAAATATGCATAAAATCCTGAAATTAGACTAAATACATACGTTAATACTAATTTACTCATCAGTGTTAATACCAGAATTACCGTTTAAATTACCGCAAAATATCTAAGTTAGTATATAAATTACTCGCTAAATTACCTCCAAACACCAGTGCCTATACTACAAACATATCTGCTAAAGGCTAAAGAATAACCTTTTCCTAAAGGGACCATAAGTTGATACTAAAATCCTCTACAATTCCTACTCCAGTGGCTAAAATACCTTCGAAATGCCTACACCAACGCCCTAAAATACATACTTCTGTATCTAAAAATATTCACTAAATGACTAAAATATCTTCAAGGATTCCTGATATGCACAAAAATACGTAGTCCAGTGCTTATAAGGCCTGTAAACGTGGTTACAATATCTTCAAAGGATCATGAAATGTACCAAAACATTGAGAAAAGAACCCTATTTCGGGGCCACAAATGCTTAGAAAATTGCTCCCGAAATGATTGTGTCAGGGTCTGAAATATCAGTAAAGTTCTCGAAAGGACTGGGAAAATGTTTGAAATCACTGTTATAATATTATAATCCCATAAATGCATAATAAATATCTGTGTAAATATGCACGATACGCTCACAAAAACGGCATCAGCTATTGTAAAGCATCCTTAAATCAATGTAAAACGAGAGAAGTGTGCCGACCTTAGGCAGGTTAAGTTAGCTTATGAAAATAGACGGTATGTGTTTAGGTTAGGTTGGGCTACCTCAGAAAGGCTGTAAACCGCACTCGCTTCGCGTCTTACACATCCACATACCAAAATCCATAAAAGGAGGCTATATAACTGTAAAACGATACATATTTTTGTAGAAAGTTACAATACAGTATAATACGAGAGAAAATCTTTATAAAAACACTATAGAATGCTTTAAAGTATTTAAAAACGATTTTAGCTCTCTAAATACCTTTTGTACACCTGAAATTCTCCTTTCTTACAAAATACCACCCAAAAAACAGAACTCATACCTAATTCATTAGTCTAAAATACCTTTAAAATGGCTCAAACACTCTTACCAGAACCGTCGAAAAAAATACCTGTAAAAATGTAAAAATACTTTAAAGCAACATAAAATACCTTCGAAATGCTCCAAATCGGTGTTGATACCATGAAAATACCTGGTACAGTTTCTAAACAAGCATTAAAGTAGAAATAAAGATGTATAAAAATGCCTACTGCATTACTTTCAAATACCTCCGGAGTACATAAAACCAGTGGTAATACTATGAAAATACCTGATCCTCTTTGTAAACTCCCTCAGAATACTCCTACAACCTGTGGTAATACCCTGAATATATTTGCAGTAATGGCTAAAATACCTTTGAAATAGCTGAAATTCTTCTATTTGCGTTCCAAAATGCCCTAAAGCCTGTAAGAGGTTGCTAAATGCCTGTTCCATACCATCAGAACACCAATAAAATAAGCTAAAGATGTCCTCAAAATGGCTTATAAAGGTATGTCGAAATATCTATAGCTATACCAGTGTTCCAAATACCTATTAAAGCATTTTGTTCCTACTGGAAAATATCCCTAAATACCTTTAAGCCCTGTTTTCTATAGCATCTCTCCTCGTTTTCCCTATCTCTTCCCGTATAAGCGTATATTCTACCCTTCAAACCCTGTCTACACTAGCATCTCGCCTCCTATTCCCTATCTCTCCCATATAAACGAATATTGTTCCCTCAACCCCTGTTTAGCTTAGCATCTCTCCTCGAATTCCCTATCTCTTCCATATAAACGCATATTCTGCCCTTTGTAGTGGGAAACGGTTCTTGGGCGACATTTGTAGCGGGAAACCGTTGATCAGTTGCATCTGGAAAACGTCGTTCCTCTGGTCGATGCTATCTGCTGCAATGTTCTTGTCCTCGGCTATGGATGCTCGTCAGCTGTTGTGTTTTCCATTCCTAATCTTTCCCTATGTAGCTAATTCGTAGTTCTCAGGGTTATCGTAGGGCGCTGATGACCTTAGCTGTTTAGCGCCCTTAAACCGTATCTCATCAGCATCATCATCATCATCATCATCATCATCAGGGTTATCGTGGGTGAGGCAAATTAAAAACATACTGCATTTCCCTTAAGAAATGTGGTTTATTATGAATTTAAATATTTATGGGCAGCTAGTTTTTCCCTTTATACCAATCCAACCCTTTGAATGAATCAGGAGCCTAAACTAACTGCACACGCCTGTCCACCCATACGCACACACGTGCAGCTGTCGTCAAGAGCGTAGCACTTGGTGTCGCCGAAATTCTAGAAGAGAGTGAAAATCTAAGGCTTTGTTCGCCTTTTATACCTGAGCGTAGTGACGCTTACTTCTACGCCTCAAAATGTAACGACATTTCTAATTGGTGCTCAGACCGCGTTACCTTAACGTGTATGAGAATATTCTAATCCAAAGTTTTGCGCATACGCGTCCCCATGACGCGACAAGAAGCGGATTCAATATCTCCGTCTCTTTCTTTTCTCTGTCTGTCTTCTTCTATTTCTCCTTACCACTACCGGCTCCCTGTTCATTAGCTTGGTGAAAGGTGGGCTCTACTTAGAATTATTTTTAACCTGGAAGTTTCTAGCTCACCCGTTTCTTACAATCTGCTTTGTACAATTCTTGGTTGTTAAATATTTTAACATGTTTCTGGGTGAATTATATTATTACTATATGCAATTCTTATATATGTGTGGTATATCCCCTTTCATCTTCAACACTGTCTAGTCTAGCATCTCTCCTATATTCCCTATGTCTTCCATATTCCACCCTTCAACCTTTGTCTGGCATAGTATGTCTACTCTTATTCCCTATCCCTCCCATATAAACGCATCTTCTACCCTTCAACCTCTGTCTAACCTAGCATCTCTCCTCGTATTTGCTATTTCTTTCATGTATCACTATTGTGGTAGCCCAGCTGCCCTATAACTATTGTACTAGTGCCTGATCAACTTAATAGCAGGACACCTAAAAGCGGTACAAAGAACTCCAGCAAAGTATACATCTATGGGTAGTTTGTGTTCTTCTGGTGTTCTTTGATACTTATAGTAAAATCGCATTAAGCATATCAGCAAAATTTTAACGAGAAAAATAATTTACTGAATTTGTTATGCTATTCTAATATGAAAACAGTTTTCTATAGAATTTAATGCAGTCTTTATATTTATGTGCACCGTCAACATCTTACAAGTATAAACCTTTTTCTGCCGTTTTCCACTTAATAATTGTACGAATCAGTATTTTCAACTATAGAAATAGTGAAATCCAAACGACTGCTGTAGCTTAAAGAGATTGACGCCTGTTAACCATAAGGCCACGTATGCAAAATCTCTGTGCAACACACCAAGTTTTCATATTATTTTAAAAAGGCGAGTTTTTAAAAACATAACACAAATTCTTTATCAGGCATGTTGTAATTTTTACACATACCTTTTCTTATTATAATTTCACTCATGTTGCTACTTGTTTGTTTTAGAATCTTCGATTTTGTGTTAACTTCGAGCTATCTACAACTCTACAACTTTGGATGTCCGATACTACGTCATAGGAGTCATTCTACGAATTGTTTATTATTATTATTATTATTATTATTATTATTATTAAATATATGGACGTTTAGTAAAGTTTGTCGCCAGTCAAAGCAGGTTGGGAACCACTGGCATTGGGGATACATTTCCATTTCCTTTACCAATGGTGTTACCAACGCTAGTCGTGGTAACAGCCAGTACCTGTAACAACACTGATTAAATTAAGTGTAATGCCCTGAAAAATAAAAATTAAATCATTCTTTGTATAATGTATGCCTATTTGATAAGGCAACCTGCACATTATAGAACACATTTAGTGACATTTATAATGCTAGGGTTACTGTTGCTAGAATTTCCTTAAAAAGGACGGTTAACAATTTAGATTGAAAGAAACGTTTGCAGTTTCTGAAGAAAATAATGTTGGGTTGGAAAATAAAAGTCTCCTAAAAACTAATCGCAGTCAAGACAGGCGAAAATCTGGCAGAATAAAACAGAATACAAGGAGCCCTGAGACAGAAATACCCATTTTCACCCTCTTTGTTCAACATAAAGTTGAAGAATTTGTTGAAGAATCGCTAAAGAACAAGAGAGTAGTGGCGGTAGAATAAACAGATAATACATATTTGCTCATGAAGTGGCAACACGAGGAAGGTAAGTAAACATTAACTGAGATAAGCGACAAAGCTACAGGTAGAAAATGGAAAAACATATTTACTGGAGGTAAAACAAAAACGACACACTTTTCATAGAACGCCTTGCAATTAACGGACTGAAGAAGACGGTTGTTCCGCAGTATGGGAGATGGATTCACTAATTCTGTAAACAATAGGACGAGAACTAAGAACTACAATGCACATCAGTCTACTGATTAATAAGCTCTTATGCAAATAAAATAATTGCTGCTTCCAGTCCCAATATTCTCTGCCTTTATCTGGTTGTTTCATTTCTCGTAACACTTACTGTAGCGATTGTTGCAATTTCTGAAGTAGCAACTTGTTCGTAATTTCTGAAATATCAAACCGTCTGCTATAGGACTTAAGGATAAGAATATTTTCGAGGTATTCCTTAATCTATAAGGCAAATTCTGGGTAACTCTCAACTCAAGGACGCCGGGCTCATTTAGCGCTATTTCAATCATTTAATTTACTGCCTACGTAGACGCGAGTTGATGAGAGTGTTTTAAACACTTTAGGTATTTAATTTATTATCTTCAATAGACAAACATAATAATATCATTTTCTTGAAGCAGTAAACTTCTCCTTGATAGACATAATGAAGGCCCGATAATCAGGTTCCATTGCTCATTATGGAGATTATCAACACAATTAAAGCAGTCGTTGGCTCAAACAAATCTATAATTCATTTAGTACCTCATAGGTTCATTATTTTTGTGGTATCCAGCCGAATAACACATAAACCACAAAGTATACAACACGATTCTAAATACTGTGAAACCACTTGGTTCGCTTGTCTGCAAACTCGCAGTATAGGTACAAATAAATGTCATTACGTTAAAAGCTGCAGGATGCTTTAAAGCGCCTGGAAATTCTAAGCACAAATTGCTCAGTGTGTATTTTCTAGGTGTTCTCGCAGTTAACAAGGAGATATACGGATAGTCTTTTCTTTTTCATCCCTCTTTCTTTTATTTCACTACCCAGTAACATTTTGTGTCTCAAAGAGCGTCAGAAGAGTTAACATCAAATAAAACATTTAAAAGCGCAGGTTTGGTTTTAGGCATTAGTCTCATAGCAACTACCGCTAAGCAATATTGGGAACACAGAGCAACATGGAGATTACCCCTTCACTTCACTCTAGACATTAGACATCTAGTGCTGCACTTCATCTCACAGCAACGTATTTTAAATCCGACAAATCAACTATCAAAATATTCTTTCACATCGCAGTACCTTATCTTCCCTGCGTCCTCTTCCATACAAGAATGCCTATTTCGCAGAACACAATAATTTACACTGTGATGTTCATTTCTTACCTTAGGCATGCGCTTACCATTTTGTATCCGCTAGACTGTGTTGTTCAGATTTTATTAAAAACTAAACTATTCCTTAACTATCAGCGAAGAGTTACAAGATACAAATTGTGCTGGATAGGTTATATCTTCTAAAACGTTATAAAACAGTGGTGGAAGTACTAGAAGAAGAAGAAGAAGAAGAAGAAGAAGAAGAAGAAGAAGAGGAAGTTGATGTTGGTGATGATAATGGTGATGGTGGAGCTGATGATGTTGGTGATGATAATGGTGATGGTGGAGAGATGATGTTGGTGATGATAATGGTGATGGTGGAGGTGATGATTTTGGTGATGATAATGGTGATGGTGGAGCTGATGATGCTGGTGATGATAATGGTGATGGTGGAGGTGATGATGTTGGTGATGATAATGGTGATGGTGGAGCTGATGATGTTGGTGATGGTGGAGGTGATGTTGGTGATGATAATGGTGATTATGGAGGTGATGATGATGATGATGAGGAAGAGGAGGGGATTTAAGAGTAGTCTCACGTTTAGCAACAAAGCCTTGAATTTTTATTTGAGATCGTTATCCTAAAAGAATGATAAATCCACTGAAATTGTAGTTTGTACGGCTAAGTGATTCACCTGGATAAAGTCTTAGAACAACATGTAGATAAATTTGAATAAAAGGTGTAAGAGCGTAATAATAATAGTAATAATAATAATAATAATAGTATAAAAGCATGAAACATTAAGTTATATTATAGAGAAGCATTGTTATTCATCCTACACTGTCCACTTTATTCTATAAACACAGTAGTGTATCCCTCCACTAAGTTTTGTAAAACGATATCTTGCACCTTCTTTTTGCCCTCCAGTTATTTTTCGTCGTGAAAGAGAGGTTACACAATGGGGGTTGTTGTTTTAAATATATAAATCATTTCAACAAAATTAGCTTGGATTCGAATTTCATACGGTAATAATTCATATCCATGGACATTTCCCAGTTTTAATTGGAAATTAAATGCTTTCATTATTTTGTATGTCGCACTCAAATATTGTTAACGCTGCCTTTAAAGTAAGTTTCCATTATTAGCCCTATACACGGTGCATTCCGTAGTCAACGGTTCTGTTTCTCTTAAACTAAATTTATAGATGCATTGAATTTTGTGTGTAAATGTCTGTTTCTTCTTCAACAGCATCATATACATTTCTGAAAATCTTTAAGTCTTCTATCCTTGTGCACAGTAGTAAAGAGTAATCTAATAAATGTTATAGAGCAGCGTCTTGAAGATTATGTCACAGTAAAAACCACCTGCTACCTATAACCAGCAAATGCTGATAAATCGATAGCTTAGGTTCCTCATTCAACTAACTCAGCCATATGTCACTTATAATGTGATTCCACTGATAAAAGCAATGGAGACATGTGTACCTGATTTTCTATATGGCGCGCAGATAACACTAGTTGTGAAAGACATATGAAAGCTATTTTAAGAAATAATTAAGCTTCTTCGCTGTCTTTGCCTTATAGTTGGCGTCGTAACTTCTATTATTTGTCTTTATTTGAAACAATAAAATACATATATGTATTAATAGCAGTATTTATATAATGATGAAGATTTTTATACCTTCACTTCGATGAACTACTCCTAAAGTACGTCACCACTAAAATATCGACAGCAAATTATTGGATGTTTACTTTTACTTTCTATACCACTCACATTCATATGCAGAGAAAGTATTGTATTCCACTCAAAAGATTCGATATTGATATTTCACGGAACCACGTCTTTGATGTCCACTAAACCGAGAAAGCATTTTTAGAAAAAAATTCCTATGTTGGTATGTGCCTGTCGGTGAAAATAATTACTCAAAAACAAAGTGTCGTATAAATACCAAATCTTAAGTTTGAGTCAGACAGTGTTAAGCATGGCAGAGAAATATTTAAAAACCGTTCTCATAATTGAGATAACATTTACATTGAAGTTTTTTGCCATAGTTTTAATTTTCTCGATAAACGCTCTAAAGATTTTAATTTTAATGCAATATGCTTAAGATTTCTAAAAATGCATGTGTGGAATTTTCTTGTTATGTCCTCCTTCTGAATGTTGTATAATTTCGTATCATTGATGAAACATACTACTACTTGCTACAACAAACTGTAGAGCCAAAATGTCAAACAACCTTTCGTGCACTGTCTCTGAGACCTGCTGGCTTCCAAATCCAGAGATTCCGGGTTCGATTTCCAGCTGGAGAATGGAAAGTTTGCTTTAGACAAAATTTTTCCCTATCCTCCATGGAGTCTCGAAGTATGGGAGAGTGCTTAGTTTGATAATAAGGGTTAAGAGCGCTAAACATCGAAGGTCATCAGCGCCCTTACAACGTATAAAATTTAAAATCCAAAAACTAAAATACGGGACACAAAACCGCTTAGTCTAAAACAATGAAACACAACATGTCAAAGTCTAAAAACCACCATACTAAAGACATGGTAAATCAAACAATAAAAGATAAAACTACGTGCCAGCAACTGTAGAAGGCAAGGGGCTAGAGCGCCATATGTCCCCAGGGGAGAAGAGCCCCCATTAAAACAGACATTATAAAATCTGAGGCAGTATTTTTAACACTTAATGATTTCAGTTTAATTATATAATACAAAAATAATAACAGACCGCCTTAAAGTCTTATGCATAATAAATAAAATGTATGTAATAGTCATTGTATTATGCTATATTATTGTGTACATGTTTAATAACGTTATGTGAATGTGTTACGTAATATAACAATGTAGGAGCTGTGAGAATAGAAGCTGAAAATTGCTAAAATGAGGTAACCTTGAGGCAATAATGAATTAGAAAATTTAATAACGCTACTGGTAATTATTGGAACAATATTGTAATATTTAAAACATTTTATAAATAGAGAATCAACAACTACAAGAAGCTTAAGTTAAATAAAAATATTTTATTGGAGTAGCATTAGCCAATCAAAGAATTGAAATAAAAAAATACAAATTTAAGCGGTAGAATCCAGATGCTAGAAGGCAGCGTTCCTGAGCAGTTCATTCGCTCGGTACGTATTCGATGTGAGACATATAAAATTCATTACGGCGAGAATATTTTAAAGTTTTCGTGTTAAAAACTGCAAGTAATTAATAAATAATCCCACATTTCCCTATATCAGTGAAGTGTTATTCAATCGTGTGAAGGATTAATGAAAGGAGTGAAATAAACATTATAATTTGTGTAAGCCTAAATTTTTTAGCCGCATAACCCCTGCTGAGGGATACGTGTTTCTAAAAATTAATACCGAAGCACACGAGGCAAACATAAATATATATAATATTTAAAGTAAGTAGGTATATATAGAGAGATCGAGCGCAGGGCTTTGGGCATATATGGGAAAGGATAGGGAAAACGAGGCTAGATGGGACGGTTCAAGGAGGAAAATGGGTTTATATGGGAGAGATAGGGAATACGACGACCGATACTATGCTAGAGAGGGTTGAAGGAGGGAAATACGTTTATACGGAAGCAATAGTAGAGAGGTGTTAGGCTAGACAGAGGTCGAGGAGTAGAGTATGGTTTATATGAAAGGTATAGGAAAACGAGGAGGGGTGTTAGGCTAGACAGAGTTGAAGGGTAGAGTATGTCTTTTATATGAGAGAGGTTGGGAACAGGAGGAGGGGTGTTAGGCTAGACAGAGGTTGAGGAGTAGAGTATGGTTTACATGAGAGATATAGGAAAACGAGGAGAGGTGTTAGGCTAGGAGGGTTTAAGCATGCGTTTATAAGGAGAGACGAGAAAACGGAGAGAGATCCTATGTTAGGATACACAGGTGTTTAAAGCTAGAATGTGTTTTATATAGGCTAGATAGGAAACCAAAGAGATACTCAGCTAGACAGAGGACAGGAGAGGAATGCGCTTTATGAGAGGTAGGGGATACGGGGAGTGGTGTTAGGCTAGACAGAGGTTGAGAGTAGAGTATGCGTTTATATGTATGAGAAGTATAGGAACCGGAAGAGGGGTGCTAGGCTAGACAGGGAGTGGTGTTAGGCTAGACAGAGGTTGAGAGTAGAGTATGCGTTTATATGTATGAGAAGTATAGGAACAGGAAGAGGGGTGCTAGGCTAGACAGAGGTTGAGGAGTAGAGTATAGTTTATATGAGAGGTATAGGAAAACGAGGAGAGGTGTTAGGCTAGAGAGAGGTTGAAAATAGAGTATGGTTTATATGAGTGGTATAGGAAAACGAGGAGACGAGTTAGACTAGACAGACGTCGAGGAGCAGAGTATGGTTTATAAGAGAGTCATAGGTGAACGAGAGAGGAGTTAGGCTAGACAGAGCTAGAGGAGTAGAGTATGGTTTATATGAGAGGTACAGGAACAGGAGGAGAGGTGTTAGGCTAGACAGATACTAAAGGAGTAGCAATATGGGTTTATATACAGGAGAGATAGGGAATAGGAGGTGCTAGACTTGAAAGCGACGTTAGACGTGAAATTAGTGGAAAACTGTTTCATGTCAATGAAACTCTAATTCTAGACATGCCCATCACGTAACCTATTGAAAGAAAAGGTGACTCGTTCAGGGGAAAAGGTGACTGTTCAGGGAAAAAGGTGGCCCACAAAGGGAAAAAGTTGACCAGCAAAGGGAAAAACTTGACCAGCAAAGAGAAAAAGGTGACCAGTAAAGGGAAAAATGTGACCAGCAAAGGGAAAAAGGTGACCAGCAAAGGGAAAGAGGTAACATGCAACGGGAAAAAGGTGACCAGTAAAGGGAAAAATGAGACCGCCAAAGGGAAAAAGGTGAGCCATAAAGGGAAAAAGATGACCTGCAACGGGAAAAGCTAACCCACTAACACTAACAGGTAAGTAATTCAGCTAGTATTGCAAGAGGCTGACTGGATCATAGCAGTGTATGATTTCACAGGTAATTCAGCTAGTATCGTATGTATTTAGGCTAATTCATCTAGTATCACAGGATAGATTCCAGAGGCTAACTGCATCATGGCTCTGCATGATTTCACAGGTAATTCAGCTAGTATCGTAGGTATTTAGGCTAATTCAGCTAGTATCACAAGAGGATAGATTCTAGGGTTGGGTATAGCTTAGTGTCGTATTTCACAGGTAATTCAGATAGTATCGTAGGTATTTAGGTTAATTCAAGTATCACAGGCGTTTAGAGTAATTCAGCTAGCATTACAGGAGGGTAGGTTCCAGGGGTTAGTTATAACATAGCTTCGTATTTCACAAATAGTTCAGGTAATATCGTAAGTATTTGAGGTAATCGACATAGCTTCACAGATATTATTGATAATTTCGATCAGAGATTTGTATCACAGCTATTTAAGGTAAATGCAGGTGATTCAGGTTGTATCAATGGTATTTGAGTCATTTTAACAGGTAATTCATCTAGTATCATTGGTATTTAAGGCAAACCAGATAGTATCACAGGTGCTCGTGCTAATTTAGAGCAGGAATTCGTATCAGAGCTAGTTAAGGTAATTTCACATGTTTCGGGTAGTATCACAGGTATTTAAGTCATTTTCACAGGCAATTCAGCTAGTATCGCGAGCATTTAAGCTAATTCAGCTAGTATCACTGGAGGCTAGATTCCAGAGGCTAACTGCATCATAGCTATGCATGATTTCACAGGTAATTCAGCTAGTATCGTAGGTATTTAGGCTAATTCAGCTAGTATCACAGGAGGTTAGATTCCAGAGTTGGGTATAGCATAGTTTCATATTTCACAGGTAATTCAGAGGGTATCGTAGGTATTTAGGATAATTCAAGTAACATAGGTGTTTAGAGTAATTAAGCAAGCATTACAGGAGGGTAGGTTCCAGGGGTTGGTTATAACGTAGTTTCGTATTTTACAGATAGTTCAGGTAATATAGTAAGTATTTGGGTAATCAGCATAGTTTCACAGATGCTCGTAATAATTTCGATCAGAGATTTGTATCACAGCTATTTAAGGTAAATGCAGGTGACTCAGGTTGTATCAATGGTATTTGAGCCATTTTAACAGGTAAGTCATCTAGTATCATTGATATTTATGGCAAACCAGATAGTATCACAGATGCTCGTGCTAATTTAGAACAGGAATTCGTATCTGAGCTAGTTAAGGTAATTTCATATGATTCGGGTAGTATCACAGGTATTTAAGTCATTTTAACAGGTAACTCAACTAGTATCACAGGTACTTATGGTAATATAGAGAGTGATTAGATTATAAACATTTCTCATCCAACGTTACAACAATTTATATACTTTTTCTAAATCTTACAAACTTATTATATGTTAAACAGTTATTGTACGATGCGGAGAGGGCTAAACTGCATATTGGTTTACAAATTGAAAAGCTTTGCGTCAATATACCTTTATGTTAGTTCGTTGTAGGTGTCTCTCCCCTTTTATCTAGGCTTGAGACTAGCACTAGGATTGCTCCTAATGGCAGGGTTACCACCTTCCCTTCCATCTTCTTCTTTCTTCATCAGGCGTCTGCTAGTTACATACACAGCACACGGATAAACTTCATTTTTAAGATTGTAGACTCACGAGAAAATCTTCATCTTCGACTTACATTCTCTTAAGCGCTATTTGTAATACTGTAATGTCCATACGCATAGGTAGTTATTCCATCCTCAGCAATAATTCTTTTATCATCAAAGGGATTCAATGCAATTTTATTCACTTGCACTGTGGTAACAGCATGCTTTCGTGATAGGATTAGATTCATGGGCGTTCTGATGATTTCACAGGTTTTAAGACAGTCTGTATAGCTGTCAAACGAAATGTACTGCTTAATAGCGCTACTTCTTATACCTTTAATCTTTTTTATCATTGAACCTTGAATTTCTAAGGCATACATCTTAGGACGTAGTCCAACAAAGCGTAGGATGATTTTGCTATTAGCCTCATCTTTAAATTTTCCCAATACCTTCTTGTTCTGAGTAGTGTGGCATAAATGAATGACAGGGTAATCAGCTGTATCGAGATGCTCAAGAAAACGTAGCTTGTCATGGTACACATCTTCAGTTGTAACACGATGAATGAACGAATCAGTGTCCATATACATAAGCTTCAGGTTTTCAGCTCCATAATAAGGCAACAACACGTCATAATGATAGTTATACATTAATGTCTTGGAGATGTCCAACACACTCATTCCAATGTATATAGGCTTGTTGAATACAATCTGACGAGAGGCCATATGTACAGCAGCTAGATTAGCAGCATATATCGTCCTGTCGATAAATGTAGGCTTGGCGATCAGCTTCTCTAGAGTTTTTTCATTGGTCACCTGTCGTATATCCATACGGTTACGCAGGTTCTCCATAGTTTTTCCAAACATGGCGTTGTTAAAGAGCTTGTAGAGATCCTTCTCGAAATCATTTGCAGCTTGTTGTCGTAGCCTGTTGTTAAATTCCACATAAGGTTTCAACAACCGAGACTGTAGGAATTGTAGCACACGATGGATTTTTGTTAGTCGTAGTCCATGACTAAGAGCTTGCTTCAAAGCCATGTAATGCACTACATACTTCTTTCGAGGTCCAAGATGGGGTATCAGTTGCTTTGCAGATGCTTCCAATGATTTCATACACTCAGGCAGGAAAGGTAGATCGTTGTGTAGATCGTGAAGTTCAGCAGGATACTCGATGTCGACTTCTAATATGCACCCATGAGGATCATCTTCTTGTAGTGTTTCTAAGTTTATTTCTTCAGGTGACACCCACTGAAATCCACCAAAAGGAAGTTCGTGACACATTGCCCACCCATATTGGTTATTTGCGTCCTCGTATGTTATAAATTGGGTTGGTCTCGACGGATCGAACTTCTCCATATACGTGTTATTAGCCTCAGCATACCGATGGGAAACTTGGCATAAACCTCCTCTTATACCTGATTCCACTATGAGTAGTTGATCATAATCTCGTAACAGCTCCAGCTTAATTCCAGTATACAGTAACATGGCGTCCCATGTAAGTCCTGGAGAGGTAAAATAATGGGCAGGATCAACTTTGTGTGTTTTAAGGGTTTGTTCTCTGAACGTCTCAAAGACATCGGCTAGGAGTAGTACATCTGAGGTTAAGTAGAGATCGCTGTACTCTCCCAGGTTTCTCACATTAAACAGGTCCCATACATTTCTAGCATGATCATAGTCAGTATCAGTAATTTCTTCTTGATTTAATCTATTGTAGAAGGAATCCTTAGGAGGCAAGCAGGTCTCGTTCAGGGTATCCCATGACGTAACAAAATCATGTGGAAATACACCCTTACGGGTCATCAACTTCAATTTGTCTTCTCCAAAGTACTTTAGTGTTTCAGGATATGAGGTTAGATTTTTTACCAACTTATCCAAGCTTGTACTGAGGAATCGGAAGCTGTCAACAAATCGAAGCTTTATATCTCCTACATACTTGGTGAATGAGATATAGCTTTCTTCAGAGTTAGGAATTACCTCCACACGTTCACTTGTACAACCCAGCTCCTTGACAATGAAATGAGAGTCATATCCGGTAAGGTTATGCATGAGGACTGGTATATATTTAGGTGTTTTACAGGCTAAATTGCATTCATTATGAAGACTTCCACGATATTCACCGCTGATGTGATTATGGTCGCGTACTTTGTAGTTTTCTCCTGTAAAGCCTTTTCCACACAAGTAGCATACCGTAGAAGACTCAAAATCCTTTTGCTGTTGATCCGTAAGTTTCAGAGGCTTAGCAGATTTGTATATGTCATCAATCATTTTTGCAAGGGATGTCAGGTACAGCATAAACTTCTGAGCAGCATCAGCACCACGATATACATGAGGTTGCATAGGAAGACCAGTTTCAATATGATCAACACTGGATGATGGCTTCACATAAACACAGAAGCTCATTGGTGTGTGCTCTTGATAAGGGGTTGTATAGGAAGTTTCAGGATTGGGTAAACACGTATGGCATGGAGTGAGAATACTCTCAAAATCAGCATAGATGACATAAGGTACTTTCAGCATCCTCTCAACATTTTTAAACTGAACAATTGATTTCTCCTTGGTAGGCATAACTACCCTTGCAACACCATGTTGATTACAGATGGACACATGTTCTTGTAGTTTTTCCTGTCCACTTCGTCCGCTCTGGTCATCAAAATGTGTAAAGCAGTGCTTACAAGTATAAACCCGTCCATTATGGTTAGTTTTCTGACGTCGAACGAGTTTCTCAAAATTCTTTATACACACGTAGTGATGTTTTCCACTACTCTCATTCAACAGTAGCAGGTCGCGATGTTCAGGTAGTTCAATATCAGCAACCTTTATCGGATACACTTCGTGCTTCTCATCCAGCCCGAAAACCTTAATAGACATATTGTTAAGCTTCTCAAATTTAGGTATTTGAGAAAGCGGAGTAGGGTAGAAAACACAGCTGAAGTCGTACTTGTCTTGAATTTGTTTGTATTTGTTCATACGCTGTGCATTCTTCCCTATGAATTTAGCTAATATAGAATACATGAAACATTTCTCGTCGGTAAAGTTCTGAATGTTTATACACGCTTCTTTAGCTCCGACAGATGACGGTAGTGGTATGTAGCTACTTCCTCGTAACGGGTTGTACTTGTTGATACGAAGTCGAACTCCTTCCACAGCAAGCAAAGCCCAGCTGCTACCCTTAAGCTGAGACTCCTCCATTTCAGTCACCAATTTCTTGAATTTCACTTCCATCGTTGACTCCAGATCAGTTCCCAGGAAAACAGCTTGATTCCGTGTTTTAAATGTTTTGTCACAGGTTTCTCCAATACTTTTAACAAATCGACACTCAACCAGCAGATTAATTTTAACACTCTTGTGAATACCAAGCTCTTTATGCACAGCCTGGATTATGCGTTGTTTTGCTTCATGCAGATACATATTTAGGTCCTTAGCTGATTCGCATCGTATAAAATACGATTTCAATCGTCCTTCGAATGAAGTTTCGTATTGTTTCATATCACAGTCCTCCATTGTTAATAATAGCTGTTTAGTTGGCTCCAATCTTCTTTTCTTCTGAGGGATGCTTATTTCACATATACCTTCGTGTCGCTGCCCCTTATAACCATCTTTGTAGGTTACATTACAATGTTTACATTTGAAGAGCTTCTTGCAGCTCATCTCGTGTCTTCTCTTGTGATAACCTCGGAGGAACTTCTTCTCACATTTTCCGCATGCATACCAGTAGCGCTTGGAATAATATCCTTATACGCTGAGTTATTCATCTTTATTCTTGATGTAATAACGTATTAATCACTGATCAATGAAATGTAGACCTCTTCACCTTGATACCACTTTAGAAAGCTGATTATTCTTGGAGAGAACACGATGTTAAACCTCAAGACTAATTAGCACAATGAAGTCCAATGCCCTAGATCACCATATTTATAGAGGGAGCACGAACCTTTTAGATCAATCATAAACTCGCTCCATAACCAGCTGTATATGATCACTCAACGTGTATTAACCCCCGCCATATAACCTCAAGTCCAGAGACAGGATGTTTATGACGTCAAACCCAGAGACAGGATGTCTGGCAGCATCAAACACGTTTAAACTCGTCTCATAACTACCTGCTTATGCTGTCACACCAGCAAGAGAAGTATTCCCACACGCTCATTCAGACATATATTTCAAATTCAAGCCTACCACCACCACCATCATCACCTATTGTACCAAGGTTAATTCCAGCTGTATTATCACAATTCTTAAAGTAAAAGCTTAAAAGGTAACGTAGAACATTTTCCCCTTATTTACTTAATTATTTCATGTTTTCATTCCCTTTTCAATTCTTCCTTTCCATCTTCCCACAGAAAGACCATTACATTTCACTGCAATCACGAGAAAAGCAATTTTTTCAGAGTTACACAGATTCTAAGCTTCTAAATCGAACGCGGTAATACTTTTAATAAATGTATTTTTAGTAACTTAGCTCCCCAATATCAGCATCTACCATTTGATCTTTACTCGAACCTGATATGATCCATAAGCTTGAAGATATATGAAATCACCCCTTCGGGATTCTATCTAAGTACTTTAAAGTAATTTTTATAACGATAACTATATTTAAGGACTAGATACTTTGTTTACGTTTACCTCGACATGTCTATCTAAATTAAATTACGAGTTATTAAATTTTTGCAAGTAAATTTCATTGAATCGGTATTCGAACCCAGAACACCAGGAAAAAAATAATTTATAATATTAGTCTGACATGTTAAACAAAGCTGCATGCAGTTACATCATCCATCTAAGTGATATATTCTAGTGTACAGAGGAAAATTAAGGAAGTCATTAAAAGATGGGGAATCGAACCAAGCACAACTGATTGACAATTATATACAGCATTAATCACCCACTACAGAACCTATTAATCATGCTTTGGTGCACTCCTCTACCTCACTTAGTTCCCGAGATAATGAAAATTTAAAAATTAAGGATCGAACCCAGGATGGCAGGTATCAAATTACACATCTATAAAATACTACCTAATAACATAAACGTAATAAGGTTTATTTGACGTTTTTATCTCAATCAGTTCAGGAGTTATTAAATTTATAATTAAGGTACATTTTATAGGTATTCGAACCCAGAACAACAGAAACAAATTTATTTACAATATTAGTTTGATATGTTAGCTGTATGCAGTTACATCATCGATCTAAGTGATATATTCTAGTGTACAGAAGAAAATTAAGGAAGTTATTAAAAGATGGGGAATCGAACCAAACACAACCAAACATTGATCATTCAGTACAGAACCTATCAATCATGCTTTGGTGCACTCCTCTACCTCACTTAGTTCCCGAGATAATGAAAATTTAAAAATTAAGGATCGAACCCAGAACGTCAGGTATCTAATTACACATCTACAAGATACTACCTAATAACATAAATGCAATAAAGTTTATTTGGCGTCTTTATCTTAATTAGTTTAGGAGTTATTAAATTTATAATTAAATTACATTTTATCGGTATTCGAATCCAGAACACCAGAAACAAAATTATTTACAATATTACTTTGAAATGTTTAAAGCAGCTGTATACAGTTACAGCATCGCATCAATCTAAGCGATATATTCTAGAGTATAGAGGAAAATTAAGGAAGTGATTGAAAGATCGGGATTCGAACTAAGGGCACCTGATTGAAAATTATATACTGCATTAATTACGCATTATAACAGCTATCATAAATGCTTTAGTACACCCCTCTATCTCTCTTAGTTTCCGAGATAATGGAAATTTTAAAATTAAGGATCGAACCCAGGACAGCAGCTACCAAAATATACATTTTCAAGAAACGACCTAATGACTTTAATGTAAGAGAGTTCATTTGGCGTCTTTATCTTAATTAGTCTCTGAGTTATTAGAAGATGAATTTGTAATCACTCGTGGGATTCGAACCCAGTCATCCAGGCCAACTTGGAATAATATCTCAAGGACGAGACGCATCCCAAAGAATTGATTAGTTTTTATCCGATTGTTCTATCTTTTTTCATTCAGGAGATATAAGCGATTAATCAGTAGGAATAAAAAGCCGATTCTGGCGCACAGATAGATGCCGACAACTGATAAGATATAATCGACATCTGTAAGAACATGTAAACATGTAAACATGTTTAAAGATGAGGCTAATAGCAAAATCATCCTAGGCTTTGTTGGACTACGTCTTAAGATGTATACCTTAGAAATTCAAGGTTCAATGATAAAAAGGATTAAAGGTATAAAACGTAGCGCTATTAAGCAGTACATTTCGTTTGACAGCTATACAGACTGTCTTAAAACCTGTGAAATCATCAGAACGCCCATGAATCTAATCCTATCACGAAAGCATGCTGTTACCACGGTGCAAGTGAATAAAATTGCATTGAATCCCTTTGATGATAAAAGAATTATTGCTGAGGATGGAATAACCACCTATGCGTATGGACATTACAGTATTACAAACAGTGCTTAAGAGAATATAAGTCCAAGATGAAGATTTTCTCGTGAGTCTACAATCTTAAAAATGAAGTTTATCCGTGTGCTGTGTATGTAACTAGCAGACGCCTGATGAAGAAAGAAGAAGATGGAAGGGAAGGTGGTAACCCTGCCATTAGGATCAATCCTAGTGCTAGTCTCAAGCCTAGATAAAAGGGGAGAGACACCTACAACGAACTAACATAAAGGTATATTGACGCAAAGCTTTTCAATTTGTAAACCAATATGCAGTTTAGCCCTCTCCGCATCGTACAATAACTGTTTAACATATAATAAGTTTGTAAGATTTAAAAAAAGTGTATAAATTGTTGTAACGTTGGATGAGAAATGTTTATAATCTAATTACTCTCTATATTACCATGAGTACCTGTGAAACTAGCTGAATTACCTGTTAAATGACTTAAGTACCTGTGATACTACCTGAAACATGTGAAATTATCTTAACTAGCTCAGATACGAATTCCTGTTCTAAATTAGCACGAGCATCTGTGATACTATCTGGTTTGCCCTAAATATCAATGATACTAGATGAATTACCTGTTAAAATGGCTCAAGTACCATTGATACAACCTGAATCACCTGCATTTACTTTAAATAGCTGTGATACAAATCTCTGATCGAAATTATTACGAGCATCTGTGAAACTATGCTGATTACCCAAATACTTACGATATTACCTGAACTATCTGTAAAATACGAAACTACGTTATAACCAACCCCTGGAACCTACCCTCCTGTAATGCTTGCTTAATTACTCTAAACACCTATGTCACTTGAATTATCCTAAATACCTACGATACCCTCTGAATTACCTGTGAAATATGAAACTATGCAATACCCAACCCTGGAATCTAACCTCCTGTGATACTAGCTGAATTAGCCTAAATACCTACGATACTAGCTGAATTACCTGTGAAATCATGCATAGCTATGATGCAGTTAGCCTCTGGAATCTAGCCTCCAGTGATACTAGCTGAACTAGCTTAAATGCTCGCGATACTAGCTGAATTGCCTGTGAAAATGACTTAAATACCTGTGATACTACCCGAATCATGGTAAATTACCTTAACTAGCTCTGATACGAATTCCTGCTCTAAATTAGCACGAGCACCTGTGATACTATCTGGTTTGCCTTAAATACCAATGATACTAGATGAATTACCTGTTAAAATGACTCAAATACCATTGATACAACCTGAATCACCTGCATTTACCTTAAATAGCTGTGATACAAATCTCTGATCGAAATTATCAATAATATCTGTGAAGCTATGTCGATTACCTCAAATACTTACGATATTACCTGAACTATTTGTGAAGTACGAAGCTATGTTATAACTAACCCCTGGAACCTACCCTCCTGTAATGCTAGCTGAATTACTCTAAACGCCTGTGATACTTGAATTAACCTAAATACCTACGATACTATCTGAATTACCTGTGAAATACGACACTAAGCTATACCCAACCCTAGAATCTATCCTCTTGTGATACTAGCTGAATTAGCCTAAATACCTACGATACTAGCTGAATTACCTGTGAAATCATGCAGAGCCATGATGCAGTTAGCCTCTGGAATCTATCGTGTGATACTAGATGAATTAGCCTAAATACATACGATACTAGCTGAATTACCTGTGAAATCATACACCGCTATGATCCAGTCAGCCTCTTGCAATACTAGCTGAATTACTTACCTGTTAGTGTTAGTGGGTTAGCTTTTCCCGTTGCAGGTCACCTTTTTCCCTTAATGGCTCACCTTTTTTCCCTTTGGCGGTCACCATTTTCCCTTTGCTGGTCACATTTTTCCCTTTACTGGTCACCTTTTTGCCGTTGCAGGTTACCTTTTTCGCTTTGCTGGTCACCTTTTTCCCTTTGCTGGTCACATGTTTCCCTTTACTGGTCACCTTTTTCCCTTTGCTGGTCACGTTTTTCCCTTTGCTGGTCAACGTTTTCCCTTTGTGGGTCACCTTTTTCCCTGAACAGTGACCTTTTTCCCCTGAACGAGTCACCTTTTCCCTCAATAGGTTACGTGATGGGCATGTCTAGAATTAGAGTTTCATTGACATGAAACAGTTTTCCACTAATTTCACGTCTAACGTCGCTTTCAAGTCTAGCACCTCCCATTCCCTATCTCTCCTGTATATAAACCCATATTGCTACTCCTTTAGTATCTGTCTAGCCTAACACCTCTCCTCCTGTTCCTGTACCAGTCATATAAACCATACTCTACTCCTCTAGCTCTGTCTAGCCTAACTCCTCTCTCGTTCACCTATGACTCTCTTATAAACCGTACTCTGCTCCACGAACTCTGTCTAGTCTAACTCGTCTCCTCGTTTTCCTATACCACTCATATAAACCATACTCTATTTTCAACCTCTCTCTAGCCTAACACCTCTCCTCGTTTTCCTATACCTCTCATATAAACTATACTCTACTCCTCAACCTCTGTCTAGCCTAGCACCACTCTTCCTGTTCCTATACTTCTCATACATATAAACGCATACTCTACTCTCAACCTCTGTCTAGCCTAACACCACTCCCTGTCTAGCCTAGCACCCCTCTTCCGGTTCCTATACTTCTCATACATATAAACGCATACTCTACTCTCAACCTCTGTCTTGCCTAACACCACTCCCCGTATCCCCAACCTCTCATAAAGTGCATTCCTCTCCTGTCCCTTGTCTAGCTGAGTATCTCTTTGGTTTCCTATCTAGCCTATATAAAACACATTCTAGCTTTAAACACCTGTGTATCCTAACATAGGATCTCTCTCCGTTTTCTCGTCTCTCCTTATAAACGCATGCTTAAACCCTCCTAGCCTAACACCTCTCCTCGTTTTCCTATATCTCTCATATAAACCATACTCTACTCCTCAACCTCTGTCAAGCCTAACACCCTTCCTCCTGTTCCCAACCTCTCTCATATAAAAGACATACTCTACCCTTCAACTCTGTCTAGCCTAACACCCCTCCTCGTTTTCCTATACCTTTCATATAAACCATACTCTACTCCTCGACCTCTGTCTAGCCTAACACCTCTCTACTATTTCTTCCGTATAAACGTATTTCCCTCCTTCAACCCTCTCTAGCATAGTATCGGTCGTCGTATTCCCTATCTCTCCCATATAAACCCATTTTCCTCCTTGAACCGTCCCATCTAGCCTCGTTTTCCTTATCCTTTCCCATATATGCCCAAAACACTGTGCTCGATCTCTCTATATATACCTACTAAAGTAACATTAATATACAAAGTTGATTGGTAAACGTTAGGGCGAAGGCCACCGGAAAATGAACGTTGGGACGCAGGCCACCAGAATCTTTGTACAATACGTGGTGCAGTTTTTTCATCTAGCTTGGCTCACCAACAGTAAAACTACAATACGACCTCCTTCAATAGCAAAACTAAAACGCGCTCAGCGCATCAAATGCGCCGTCTAAAACTACTGTCACTGATAAAACGTAAAGGACATTCTATGCGCCTCATCTGCCAAAACATTGGCCATGCCAACACGCAGAGACACATTAAGGCGCAATGGAGCTAAACCCTGACAGTCTGCTAAAATGTGACGCACCGTTAAGGGCGCATCATACTGCTCGCAAAGTGGCGCGGAGTCACTACTGAGCAGGTATCTATGACTAAAAACGCAATGCGCGATTCCTAAACGATCTAACATTACCTCTTCCCGAGGAGAAGAATGAGAAGAGGTACTCCAGACTAGCAGGGGAGGCTTAACCTCCCGAAACTTGTTCTCCCGACGGGCCGTCCGCTCATCGCGCCGAAAGCGAGAGGATGCGGTGACGTAAAATAGCATACAAATCTGTGGTCGGCACAAAAAAGGTAAAATATCTGGATGATAAAAGTGCCGATTTGGTAGCGGCATCGGCTGACTCGTTACCTGAGACGGCCACATGACCTGGAATCCACACGAAGGAGACGCTGATGCCAGAAGCACCGACCGAGTGGAGCAGGTCATGAATGCGCTGGACGAATGGGCGGTGTGTACAGCGCGCGAATACTTTTAACACCAATCAGAGAGTCTGTACAAACAACACACTGTCGTAAGTCGTGCCGCTGGATGTTTAAGAGAGATTGATAAATACTAAAACTTTCGGCGGTGAAAATCGAACATTGCAGCGGGAAACGAATGGTGACCAAAAATAAAGACCCACCCTACTCCAACATCAGTCTTAGACAAATCAGTATATATAAAATGATTTTCACCGAATTGTGCCTGAATTTCCAAGGGGACTGATCTAAGGACTGAAGAAGGGGTCTCATTATGCGGCATCAACGTTAACCCAAGTTGACAGTCTGCCTCAGAGCGCAACCAGGAGGAAACCACGTTTATCCGCTGGAAAGGGTTGGCGCTGACGTAAAGTCCAAATGACGAAGTAGCTGACGAAATCGAACCCCTGCAGGGAGTAATGCAGAGGGCTAACTAAATATTGCCGATCAAGCGAATCTACGAATAAAAAACTCGAATGACGTGTAGTCAGGCAAGTTGGAGAGTCGACAGGCATAGCTGCACAAAAGCTTCTTACGCCTGAAGGACAGCGGAGGCTCTGCAGCTTCAACATACAGAATGGGTAGAAGGCTAGTTGGAAAAGTCCCTGTAGCGACTAGTATGCCACTATGGTGAATGGCATTCAGGTGACGTAACACAAACGGACGCGCCGATGAATGAAGAATGCACCCGTTATGAAGCATGGGTCGGACCAAAGAGCGAAAAAGACGCAGAAGGACGATCCGATCAGCTCCCCAGGTTGTCACTTAAAACACGTAAAATATTAAGAGAACCGTAACACTTTGCTTTTAAAAAAGCAATGTGCGAAGTCCAGCTCAGCTTTCGATCAAAGATCAACCCCAAAGATTTCACCTAGACTGCAAATGGAAGTATCTTTGGCCCAAGATGGAGAGAGGGCGGAAGGAAAGCCTTTCGGCGCAAGAAATTGACACAGACGGATTTCTCGGCAGAGAAATTAAAGCCGTTGACGTTACTCCAGGCATAAATATGGTTGATACAGCTCTGGAGCTGGCATTCGAGCAGACAGGTCCGCCATAAACTGCGATAAATGGCAAAATCTTCCAAAAAATGGACGATGAAATACCAGGTGGAATACACTCAACAATGAGGTTGATAGCAATCGCCAAATGCGTAGCACTGAGTACTGTGCCCTGCGGTACACCGTTCACTTGAATAAAACTACTAGATATAATCGAGACCACACGTACACGAAAGACGCGATCCGTCATAAACACCCGCAGAAATATGGGAAGTCCATCGCGTATATTTCATGAGTGGATTGTGAGTAAAATGCCGCCCCTCCAAAAAGTGTCATAAGCTTTCTCATGTCAAAAACACAGCCACTGTTTGACACATTCTCAGAAATCCGTTCACAATATGCGTCGATAGAGATACCAGATGGTCGACGGTAGAGCGATGGCGACGAAATCCGCACTGATCTATCACCAGAAGTTTCTGAGACTCAGGCCACCATGTCAACAGCCCGTTGATCATGCGCTCCATTACCTTGCAAATAATACTGGTGAGGAAGATAGGGCGGTAGCTTGAAGATAGTTGGGGAGACAATATAGGTGAATAGACTGAGCAAATAGAAAAGAAAAAGCCGGGTAATTGAAGTCTAACGGTAACAGCTTGCAAGTCGGACGTAAGTGTGAGAGTCTGAAAATGAACGACGTTACACACTAATAGCACGACACCTCTATAAACCTGAGTACCCTCATCCGGTGCAAGATCGTAACGAATCGGAGTATACCCTCGGAGATCAAAACGATCCTGTGGGCAAAGTTTGGTCTCCTGTAAACACACGACCATAGGTGAATGCGAACACAATTAATGTTGCAGTTCCGCCCTATGCAATCGTACACCACGCAAATTCCAGGTCAGGATGGCCATGAATACAAGTGATAAACTTCCTACTTAGATGTTCGGCTCGAAAAACATTCTGTTTAACCTTGGTGCTCGGGCTTTGGTATGGAGTTGGTCAGACTCCATAGGCTCCTGGAAGGGAGGACCCAAGCGCTCAGTGCCAGAAGCCAATTCAAGCGCCGGGAATCGGTTCTTGTTGGCAATGGGTGAGCGCGGCTTGTCCCAGAAGCATCCTGGAACTGCGACTTCCGAGGAGGAGAAGCCGAACTTTTCTTTCTGCGAGCACGCGGAGGATCTTTAAGAAAATCTGCCTTACGAAGTTACTGCTTGGATTTCTTCTCAGTGCCTTGAGACTATAGTACCTTAGGATGAGCTTTAGACGGCTTGAATAGTGTGCCAGAGATGGACGGCCGGATGGTAGTTGCGGTCAAAGCAGTCACAGTACAGGTCTGTGTTTTAGCATCCTTCCGGGATACTGTCGAGGCAACAACAGAGCTGAATGTACCCGATCGCAGGTGCCAGTTTGACACGTATGGTAACGCCTCCGGGCTTCAGCAAAGGAGAGTTTCTCTTTTACCCGGAGCTCCTGGATCCTCTTCTCGTCCAAGTATCGCTGACGCAGAATGAGACCCTTAAGAATTAATGAAGACGGGGTCTGATAAACAGGTACTTTCGTGTGAGGGCTGACTACAAGAGGCACAGATGGAAAGGGCACTCTTAAAAGAGACTTGCGTATGCCCTAAACGTTGGCATTTAACACAACGCAGAGGTCTGGGGATATAGGTCCTCACCGCAATTCGTTCGTACCCTGCTGAAATACTCAGCAGGGTACGAACGAATTGCGTCAGATACTCATGGTCAGATCGACGCCATCGAACATGAGAAATAGGGTACGAGTGGGTACCAATACCCAGTCGCGTTTAGCCTGCACTCGATGATCCGCTGTTACCTTTTGGTCGGAAGGATATTCGACCAGTTCATCGTAGGACATACCATCGAGGCTATGGGTTGTGACAAAATTTCGACAGGAATTCAAGGTGCGATGCTTCTCAACACGGATGGGATAACCGTGGAGAAGCGTGGCACGCAACATGGTCTTACTTTGTTGATCGGACTTGCTCTGAACTAACAAGGAACCGTTGCGAAGTGGAGTGCAGTCATGAACGAACTAGCAATAGACTCAAGGACCTTCTGTATAATAAAGGGTTTCAACTTCTCAAACTATTGTCCTTCCTCTGTTCACGTAATGACTAAGTAACAACCAGAAGTCGGTGGTGCTACTTCTGTTACAATTACTTTTCGGCGCGTGTTGTTAGAAATGGAGAAAGAGGGCTTCATAGCGAAAGAAATCCTCCACCATTGCAACCGTCTCCGATCTCGGGCTCTGACTTCCCGGGCGTTACCTCGGTTTGCTTGAGTGGCCTATCCATACCAGTCTCACTTCAGGGTCACACCTCCCGGAACATAGACATAGGGACCCAATGGCCGTGGCGAGTCAGCAACTCATGCAATGGCCCCCACCCCGCATGACTGCAGATGACCCTACATGACGACCCCGGGTGGTAGGGATGACGTCATTACCCATTCACCCAGCTGCGCATCCAGTGCGCGGGTATGAGCCAGGCTGTGTCCACGGAGGATTAAAATAAACAAAATTAGAAAATAAATGAAAAGTGTGTGGGCGTTTCGCACGCAAGGTAGGCCGGCGAGGAAGGAAAGGAGATGTGTGAATGTTTGTGGTGCGAAATGTTCGTAAATAGACCAGAGAAGAACAATGGCTAGGGGTGGCATGGAAGGAAATGCAACGAACGCACGAGAGCCTACCTTGTGTCCCCGGTCACGAGGTCGAACCCGCCTCGATCGGACGAGGGGGTGGAATGACAATGGCGATGAGGGGCTTGGGATCCCGGGTGCGTCAAAGCTGTTCTCACATAAAGCGAGCCCCTGGGGGGATTTTTAAATGGAGCTGTAAACATTTTATAATTTCGCTAATAGCTAAATTACAAATTCTTTATACATACAAAAGGTACAGCGATGGTCAAATATTTAAGAACAGGATGTTATATGCTGACCTTCCACGCCATTGCGGAAAACAGTTTATGTCGACAGGACTTAAGAGAATGACAAAGTATAATGCGAAATATTAATAAGAATATCTCGTTAATAGCTTATTCCACAAAAAAGATTATTTGAAATAAATTGCGTATTTTAAACAGATCTACATGTTTTGTTTAGTACATCTTGGTCTTACGCTCAAAGTTCCATAAGGTTATAAAAATGTCCCTTCGAATGAAGACTTCGCAGGCTATTTCCAGAAAATTCAAAATGTTGTATTTGTATTATAAATGAATTTGATATATGACTTTTAGTCAAAACCGTTACAGCCTCTTTTCGGAAAATAAAGGAAATTGGATAGTCATCTCTGTAATGGGTAGCGGGGTGAAGGCATTTTCCTGAAAATCATTATGTCGCATGAAACTTAAATGCCAAATTTGGTATATATCCAACTTTTCGTTTTTGAGTTATGCTGTACACGCACACAAACAGTTTTCTAAAAATACCTTTTAAGGGCCTAAAACATGCGTTAACGCTGAAACCTCGATATCCAATATTTGGGTTGAATGCAATACCTTCGCTTGCTTCTATGTATGTGGTAGAGAAATGAAAAAAAAAAAGAAAAGGAAAAATGAAAACGAAATCGGGACCAGCACGTATTGATAACTACAGCTTTTATATATATATATATATATATATATATATATATATATATATATATATGTGTGTGTGTGTGTGTGTTTGTGTGTGTGTGTGTGTAACCAGAGATGTCTTGTGACGGAAAAAAGAAGCCTAATATCTTCCATTATTAAATTGTTATCGTTGAATGTCGCAAATTCCTTAAAACATTCCAACACCTTAATGCATGGTTATTTTGATTTACCAAGTATTATTTTACTTAAAGGTTCCTGAAAATCTCAATTTACCAGTATATTATCACAAAATATAACATTACACAGTGTCGATCTCAAATTCAATTGCAAACTTTTTTAGAATCATAACACCTCCCACTATAGTTACATAAATTTAGGTTATATGAACCTTTTAGAAATAATGTGTAACGTCCACAAATTATTGCGTCCGGGGCACATTAGATTTTTGTTTTTAAACGTGGAACCGGCACACTCTTCAAAGGAAACTAGACTGGTGGCTGACTTATCTAACAGGCAAGTAATAGCGAACAACGTTTAAAACAATACATTTATGAAATGCATTTACTGCCACGTGCTAATGAAAACATCTTTTAAGATATGATTACATTATAGTGATGTTAGTTTTCAATTATGCTCGTATATAAACACTGCTTTTAAATGAATATTATTATCCTGTTTTGCCGGCAGTCTTCTAGCCATGTTAAAAAAATAAAGCATTATTTTCTCACTTGGTTTTCATAATTTATATGCGTTGAGAGTTCTACTCTTACATGATGTGTGTTACATTACATATTTTCATTCTGTGTGTGTTTCAAAGTGTGTATTAATCTCACTTTTTTCTCACGTGTTCCGATCTATAACCTATTTTTGCTATCAACATGGATATAGAAAGGTAATGTGTCTTCTTTTTTACATAGATAGTCTTTATTGCCAGAAACCATTATAGGATAGTAACGCCAATAAAATAAAAAGAATTCCTAAAACATCATTACTACCATACAACGGATTAATCACTAATGCTGGCGTATAGGTCTCATAAAGTTTAACTTCGGGAGTTCTCTTAATTTCTGTTGTTGAGTATTAAAAACTTCATAGAGCAAAGTTAAATAACTATTCTGAACTTCAGTATACTGAAATTTCTTTTCTGTAGGTAGAAACATAAATGAAAATGCCTCGACATTGTAGTGTGTTTGAATGCAGAGCCAATTGTGTCCACAGAAAATGAAAGAGTTGCAACATTTTCACTACCCAAAGATGAAAATCGTTTGTATAGCCTGGCTAATGAACATCCCGCAAACTTGTCATAAAAAATCCCTCTGTAAAAATAGGACATTTTTAGGAATTATGTACTACAAGAGTAGATAACGCCACACAATTAAAAGGAAAAACACTGGAACATCCAAGAAAAGTAGCAAAACTTACGGAAAATGATAATTTCTCATTTTACGCACATTCTTTTTTTCTAAGTGCATTGTGTTTGCTAATTTTATACATAAATATTGTAAATATACAAGTTTGCTGTCTTTAGCTGGAAGTAAAGAATCAGTCGAACACAGGAGAATTACATTAATAGGAATTAAAAATATCTCATAACTTAATTTTTAGCAAAAAAATATATAATTTGGTATAAACGTTTCATCAACAGTTTTCATTTAATGCGATGTTTTGTATAATGGATCATTTAAATATTGGCATGGTTAATTTTTGGGGAGTTTATACGTTGATGAATGTCACTGACTAGACCTATGTTAGAAATATTAGCGAGAGCCTTATTTATGAGCTGCACTCTTGGTGTATTGTAAAAACTTGCTTTAACT
Organism: Deroplatys truncata; assembly: GCA_030765065.1. Lineage (NCBI taxonomy): Eukaryota > Metazoa > Arthropoda > Insecta > Mantodea > Mantidae > Deroplatys > Deroplatys truncata. The sequence continues at coordinate 181,487,740 of CM060977.1, forward strand.
TTGAGGAATATGAAAAACAGTTTATCATGAATTCAAAGGAAATTTCTTTTTTGTCAACAAATTACTTTTATCATATTCCGGATATATTTCCCTTTTATTTTGTTTCTTTTTTCTTTCTCTACTACGTAAAGTAAGTAGGGGAAGTATTGTATTCCAACCAAAAATTCGATACCGAGATTTCACCGGAAATACATGTTTTGAGACACCCTGAATGCAAGAAAAGCATTTTTGGAAACATGTCCGTGTGTGTCTGTGTGTGTGTGTGTGTCTGTGTGTGTGTGTCTGTGTGTCTGTGTGACTGTGAACAGCATAACTCAGAAACGAACAGTCGGATAAACACCAAACTTGGTATTTAGGTTCAGTATCTTCCAGAGATGCGACACGAAGGTTTTCAAGAAAATCACCCTACCCCAGACTATCCTTTGCATGGAATATTTTTCAAATTTTTAATTTTCTCAAAAATGGCCCTAACGACTTTGATTAAAATATCATATGTTTAAGATATTGTCATGAGAAATGAAATGTATATCTCGAATTTTCTGGGAATGTCTCCAAAAGTATTCTTCATTATGAATGACTTTTGCATAACTGGTAAACCATAAGAGATAGACAAAATTTTACTACACAAAAAATGTAATTCGCGTTAAAATACACAATTTATGTCATATACATTTCTTTTGTTGAGTGAACCGTTTTCGAGATATTGCTTGATATTCCCTTAAACTTTCTTATACTTTTTCTCAAATTCATTATTCATTTTTCTATGTCCTGGACATGCAAAGAGAATGGAATGCGCCACATAGCAACCAGCGTTAAAATATTTGACTATCGCTTAAAACCTACCATATTCCCCTTGCATCTACAAGCAAATTAGCAATAAGATTAAAATCTCGATATCTCATTAACATGAAGCATATGGAGAATAAGTGTTTGTAAAAATAGTTTTTACAAGAGTAGGGAAAGTCATGTGAGTGTAACACATCAAATTTTTTCCATTGTTTTACCCAATTTATGATACTGTGTTTTTACTGTTTTTTCGTTACGGCTTATTACCGCATTACACAACACACATACACACAAACACCGATGCCCCTGGCGCGATATAAACCCGAGGCCCTCAGCTTGGTGGAGCGCCGGAGCTATACACTCCAGCGACCACGAAATTAAAAACGAACTTTCGTTTAAAAGCACTGTACAATTAATACATTTTAAGGTAAGCAGTATATTATTATTTTGTTATTTTATAGTGAATAAATGTGTGATGCATCTATGAAATTAGGCCTCAACTCATAAAAATTATCACACTTAAGTTTTTCATAAAAATAAATGCCTCACTTGATGCAATTTTACAACTGCCTGTGACAAAACTTTTAAATTTCTTAGAAAAGGAGAAGAAAAGCTTTAAGAAAGATAGTTTTACAAACATGAATAATACTTTAAATTAGCAATAGTAACACGCATTTTTACATATATAGCAATTAATACATCAAATTGTACAGAAAAATTGCATTGAAAATTTCCTAGAAAAATAAATGTTTTATTTCCAAACACACGTCATCTGGAATGTCTTAGCGTTATACACGTATATAATAAAAAGTAGTTTAGTTTTTTTTAAGCTCCCTTGTTTTACCCAGTTTATGATACTGTGTTTCTACAGTTTTCGTTACCGCTTATAACTGCACTTACACAACACACACGCACACACACCAACACCCATGCCCATGGCGGGACTCGAATCCGCGACCCTCAGCTTGGCGGAGTGCTGGAATAATACACTGCAGCGACAAACGGCCACGAGGGCCGCCATCGTTAACTGTGGGAACCAAATGAACGAAACTTGCAGGACATTAATATTTCTTATTTATTTTAAGTCCCTTTGACAGTCTCGTCATATCGCGAGTATTGCATGTGATAGCATAAACTGACGTCAGAAAACAGTTATTTTGTAGGTTTTTCCAAGGTTTGTATATATATATTTACAAAGGCACATTGCTAATTGGCGTAGGTAAGCAATTAAATACTGTGATAAAGACATATCACGTAGTGCTCCACTAATTTGGTTTCTGTACTTTATATTTCATGTCACATCTTCTACACGGCGATGAATAAGATTTGTAATTTTTAGTGCTGCACCCGTGATTCTAATTGAATTTCTCAAACTTAACTTACACGTAACTTGTGTAAAAGAGCAGTCAGTGGGAGCAAGATTTTCATAATATTTATTATGTACATATCTACAACATTTATTTTAGTATAACTGCTGCATTTCCGTATAGGCTTGTGATGTCACAGGGGAACTAAGCAGGTAGCCGGTCAGCCAACGCACCAGCATCTCAGCGAGCAACCAGCCCGCCATCTATGGATTGTGTAGCCCAGCTGCTTCCAACCGGCGTGGTAGGCTAGGTTGCTTCCGCTCTGCAACAGGCGAAAGTATATAGTGATGTCGATAATGCAGGTAACACATAGCTTATTTAGCGCTTAGCCTGACAAGACGAAATCTGCTGGAGTAAGGGCCTATCCATGACACAAAATGATGACGTTACGATTATATTTACTAAATATAATAAGTTACAATACAGTAATGTTATCAGTAGGACTCCTCAAGAGTGACATGACTCGACCTAATAAACACAGAACTCATAAACTCTGCCTGATTCATCTTTGATATTCCCAACGAGCTAATTCAACAGATTGACTCCACTGGCCACTGAGGTGGCTTCTTAACCCAACAGTAATACATTCCTGCTAGGGCACAGGGAGCTTAGAACCTTTACATGGCCTCGCAGTTGTTTCCTTAGAAAACAAATAAAGACCTGTATATCAATGAAGCAAGGTATTGGTTTGTGGATGCAATTAAAATGTGTACACTGAATGAATATATTGCGGGTGCATAAGATTTGAGCACAAAAGACAAACATAACTATCTGTGCATACATCGATTTCATTCTAGTTGAGCACAAATAACAGTACTACGACCCTTTGAGAAGAGAACAAATTAATAAATTGCCTATGTTTTACCATTCCATAGACTGAGAATACGGAACTCCTGGAACTTATTTTGGTACCATCCTCATGGTTCGTGGTTTGAAATGTGACACAGCTCTCAAATGTTACAAAGGACGAAGGAGGACACCAGTGCAATTCAGCTATATCTTCAGTCGAATAAGGTCAAGTTTCAATGTGGAGTGAAAAGGTACAGAGTTGAAAGTGTACGAAAAGCATAAATATAGAAAGGTAAGATGGCGATGTACAGATAGATATTGTCATGCATGTTTGTATACTGACAACTGTGGTGGCGTATTGAGCAGTGGTGATACACGTAATCATGAGGTGACTGATAATCTATTTAGGCAAATAGTTTCAAACAGTGTAAAGAGAAACACAAGTGAAGACTGGGATGAAATGCCTAGTAAAGTGATTCGAAAACTGTTAGCTTCTTCTAGTTGAACTGAGCATCTCACAACAGAAGATTTGCTTCGGAATAAACAAAATGCTTACCCTGGTAGATATGGAAAGTTTCCAAGTTTCCTAAGACGATATCCATGAAGCACTATATACATCCCACTTCTGGGAAAGTTTTCTGATTTTTAATACCAAGTTAATCCTATAGTAATACTTTATACAACTAATTTACGGTTCCAAACTGAAAGAGAAATCGTATTGAGGGTTGCCACATTTTCATATTGCCCTAAATATTTGGAACAGTTTCTTTTTTGCACCACATACTTTATAAAACGGGCATTACATTGCACTTGTATTTTGTGCACTGCCAACAAAACAAATTGCCACTATGTGATTGTGTTTAGACATATTGTAAACAAGTGCTGCGAACTAAATGTCAGCTTTATTCGAAGACTATAGTCGCTGAGTTTGAACGTAGATGTAATAATGCTGTGGCATTTGTAAGGCCATTTGCAACTATTACTTGGTATCGCTTTCATCTTTGTCAAGCGTGTTTTCAACATATTAAAGAATTAGGACTCTCGCCATTCTTGCCGTATAATGACAAGAAATCCTACTGTGGTGTTTAGCTGCTTTCAATTTTTAGACTTAGCTACCTTGATCCAGCAGAAGTTGCTCCGTCTGTAGATGATTTCATGTCTTACCAACCCACCTAAGCCAGTAAACTCGGCGATTATTTAGTAGAAACATACATAGGTGATTCTGCACCATTTCCTCCACAAATGTGGGCATCCGAGTAAACAGAATCTCAGAGGACTAAAAAGCTGCAAATCATGCCATTCTAATTTTAATAAGAGCTTTATCAGCACATACCCAAACATTTACGTATTTATTGATATTATAAATTAAGTACGGTTGAGGCTTATATTAATGTAGAAAGCTGCAATCGCCAAAAGGAAACTGCTCGACCAAACATAAAAAATGAGATATTTTGACAGATGCATTAATAAAATATAAGGCAGGAGTAATTTCTCAATTAGACTATGTAAAACGAGTAACCTATCACTGCAAATATTTTTTATTAAAAAGTTGGATTACTTTAACCCATTAACGCCTCAATTATTGTTTTGTTAATTTTAATTGGCGTTTTTTTAGTTTACTATGTCTCTAAGTAACACAAATGTACTGAATAAAATAAAAAATAAGTGCTCATTACTCAGTTCTGAAAATATTTGCCGGTACCATATGGTAACGCTAGGCGCTTCCACTAACTAGTTTTATGGTATACAATTTTCATTGAGACTTTGTATTCTGAATCTTCAACAGACTGCTATTCTACATGGTTATTAAAGGTAATACTGTCCACCCCAACAATTTAACAATTTCAACTAAATGCACTTATGGTATACACACATCAGTATTTTCTGCATTTATAAAATCACGCAAAATCTAATGAATATGAAAGGCAATAAAGCAATCGATGCACAATCCAACACCACAATTCCAGTATATTATTCTCACACTTGACTTACAGTTGTCAATAGCACGCCTTTTTCTGTTTCCTCTTTCCGTTGGCTGGACAAGGTGGTCAGTTCTGTCAAATCTTATAGAATCTGATATGCGATCTCTAAGAGACATCCGTGAAGCTGTTGGTCTTCCAACTCCAACTTTTGGTACAGTTTGGTATCTCTGGAAATATATGGTAGTCATTTCTCTTTTGAAATCCAGCTGAAACATTCTTTGTCTTCTGACTTTATTGTACAAACTCCAGGTGTTCTGAATGGCCACATCTAGCATCCACGTAAACAAAGGCCAGTACCATTTTTTGCTTCGTATCCCAATGCGACACCAGGGAATATTCTGCTCCATCTGGTCAGTACCACCCATAAGTGTTGTATTTGGCGATTAGCCTCTGCCTTGGAATCATTATATGTTGCTCCTGCTGCTGTAAAAATCTATTCACTTGCCTAACTTCTTAGCACCACTTTAAGAAGAGATCATTGTGACTAATGAATTATCAATCCTTCGGACATAAAGCACTCCATCATTCTTCCCTAATGCTGTCTCAAAATGCCCACAACCTATTTTATAGAATATTTGCTTGTTTTCTAGCGGGCATCCTTTAGAGATTCTGCTTTCTCTAACAGTACCAAAGACAGAATAGCCACAACACCTAAAAATGAGAAAAGTGGTTCACTAGAAAATAAATTATTCATGAAGAAGCTGTACTTCAGTATTCTCTTCTGATCTGGAGCTTCGGTAAGCAATAAGAGTAAAGGACTTGCCGCTTTACCAAATAAGTCAGCATTATAGTTTGATCCTTTACCATGATACAAGTTCACCAAATATCCATCCTTGGTGTTCCGGCTCCATATGTTATAGCCAAATCTATTCGGCTTGCCATGAATGAATTGCTTGCACCCATGTCGGCCGAAATATTTGACCATACCTTCATCAAAGGATAGTTGTTCCTTGTGAAATTATCAACGCATTTCTTCTTCAACGTTTCCTTTATGGGCCGCATTTCGCATGCCATATCATTATTGTCAATTCTAGTGTTGTCTGCAAGTTGCAGAAACCTACATATTTGAAGAAATCTGTCTCTTCCCATTGACCGAGAAACAGGCAGGTTCTTCGTGGCATCATTTGAATTCTAAAAATGCTTTTTAGGTGGCGAGTTACTGTACAGAGTCGCAACATATAGAATGGCAATGAAGCAGCACATTCCTTCTGCTGTATCTTTAGGTCCTGAAAATTTAAAAATAATGCATAACGTCTGGTTTTCTCTACACCGATTCTTTCATTATCTGTTAGCCTTATTTCAGCGTTAGCCAGTAATTGATGATATGTCATGTTGTCAGATAATCCGTCTTTATTCCCATTTCCAGCATTCCCATCTGTGTCTTCGTTTGGTACTGGTAGCTCAATAAACATATCACCGTGAATATCATCACTCTAAATTATCTCCTGCTTCAGCAACTGAAAGCCCTTTAAAAAACAACATAACTAAATTTAAGTCTTACTGAGTATATCCACCTAGCGTTGCTATAATGTAACATTGGAATTACGAAGCCATAATTTCACCTGTTTTTCTCTGAATCACATTATAACTCCCAGAGAATATATATTGCACTATACAAGGAAATATACTACCAAGAAATAATCCACATAACTCTAAGCATATGAAATTATACTTACTCGAAACGGATGTCCAATTCTGCTCCACATTCAGCGACAGCAGTTTTCAAACAATATTTACGTTATTATTGTGACAAATACAACAATGAACGCTATATTGTCCTAAACAAGATTGCTTTACAAAGCGATTGGCGGTGGTACCGAACCTCCAGCATAATTTTTGGAAGCGCAATAATGACTTAAAGAATTAGTTACGTGCGTTCCCATACGGAAACACCAGGCGTTAATGGGTTAATTTCGACCGGCACATTTTTTGTGCTGAAGGCGAATGAACATTTTAAACATTTGTGCTCAAAGCCAATGAACTGTTTAGACTGTTTGCGCTTTACTCGAAAAACGAATGTAGGTTGAGCAGGTATATTGTGCTCAGTTCGAGTGCACTGGTATAGTGCAACATGTCTACTATGAATTCCGCGAAATCTCACGAGTTGTAATGCATGATGTCAGACATAAATAACGCAATAACGGAATATTGTTTTATACTTGTTGGGCTTGCAGAAAACTGAAATTACCGAAATAATAACGGATCTGATACCTGAGCCGCCATCATCTAATTCTTATGCATTATAATGAAATAATAAGAATTAGTAAGGTTTAAAGAATCAGGATGTCATGGGAAAGAAATGCACATAGAAATTTTAAAAAATAATTGCTCATAAAGGTAGAATTAGGAGAAACACAGCACCTGCCTTACTCACGGAAATGTGTCCTCTTATCGGCTAGCAGATTACGGACTGCTTCTTGAGGACTATACTCCTGCAGAGCAATTCACAAATGCAAGTATATTCTGGCTGTTAGCGAAAGAGCTATATCCATACAATGACCTCTAGTGATGACAAAATGTTTTAAACTACGGTACCAAGCCAATCGATGTATAGTACCGAATATATTGGCCAAATGTCGTACGATGAAGTGAGCTAGAACCTCGGCCATAATTTAAAGGAATGGCCGTATCATTCAAATAAGCATCCTATTTGTTGATACGTTTATATTCCATTTAAGCAGAATTCAAAGTGATACACGCATCATATTCGTTTATCCATCACAGTATTAACAACATACGGTCGGAAAAAATTAAGCAATCCTTCAGTGCAGCACAGGGTAAGGAGGCCTATTTATGTTGCTGCCAATTCACTGTTGTTAGATATTTATTGTTTTAGGGGCAGAAGTTTGCGTTCTACCAGAGCAGCGCAAGAGGTCAAAAATACCCAGAAACGACAGGCCTAAGCTGCAATGACTCCGTAATACCACATTTAATGCGATTATTTCTATTGTTAGGCGCTAAGGCCCGGCAGCTGCTAGACAAATAATCTCTCGTATCATGTAGTGACTCCATAAGTACTCTTGTGTACATTGCGTGTTTTTAATAGGCACACAATTGGGATAGTAAGAGTGTAGTTGGCACAGGGTAAAACAGTGATACATGGGAGAGATAGGGAAAACAAGGTAAAGTGCTAGGCTAGACGGGGTTGAGGGATAGAAACATGCTGACACATGGGAGCGATGGAGACTGTGAGGGAGATGCTAAGGAGGGTAAGGGATTGAAGGTGATCAGGGGTGGTTCTGAGAATAATTTAGGATTCATTAGAGACGGAGGTTTAGGGGTATACAGGCACGCACGTTCGTTGTAGGGTATGCTGTTCATTGTATCTGCTGTACGACGTATGTACGATGTATGCAGAAGGTACAAAACTTCAACGATGATTATATCTAACCTAACCTGACAGCAACAATTCTAACAAAGCTAACTGAACCCATCCTCTCATCGTTTACCCTAACCTAACCTTAACAATCCCCTCATCATCTATTCTATCCTACCATCGCAAGCCCTAATGACTCACTGAACAACATAACCTAACCTTAACGATCCCCTCATCATCTATTCTATCCTACCATCGCAAGCCCTAATGACTCACTGAACAACATAACCTAACCTTAACGATCCCCTCATCATCTATTCTATCCTACCATCGCAAGCCCTAATGACTCACTGAACAACATAACCTAACCTTAACGATCCCCTCATCATCTATTCTATCCTACCATCGCAAGCTCTAATGACTCACTGAACAACATAAGCTAACCTTAACGATCCCCTCATCATCTATTCTATCCTACCATCGCAAGCCCTAATGACTCACTGAACAACATAACCTAACCTTAACGATCCCCTCATCATCTATTCTATCCTACCATCGCAAGCCCTAATGACTCACTGAACAACATAACCTAACCTTAACGATCCCCTCATCATCTATTCTATCCTACCATCGCAAGCTCTAATGACTCACTGAACAACATAACCTAACCTTAACGATCCCCTCATCATCTATTCTATCCTACCATCGCAAGCAATAATGACTCACTGAACAACATAACCTAACCTTAACGATCCCCTCATCATCTATTCTATCCTACCATCGCAAGCCCTAATGACTCACTGAACAACATAACCTAACCTTAACAAGCCCCTCATCATTTATTCTATCCTACCATCGCAGCCCTAATGACTCACTGAACAACATAACCTAACCTTAACGATCCCCTCATCATCTATTCTATCCTACCATCGCAAGCCCTAATGACTCACTGAACAACATAACCTAACCTTAACGATCCCCTCATCATCTATTCTATCCTACCATCGCAAGCCCTAATGACTCACTGAACAACATAACCTAACCTTAACGATCCCCTCATCATCTATTCTATCCTACCATCGCAAGCCCTAATGACTCACTGAACAACATAACCTATCCTTTCATGTTCACATAGATTTCGTTTAACTTCTCTACTACATTATTAGGTATGGGAAGTACCTTCTGCATTCCACCCAAAAATTCAATATCGAGATTTCACACGAAACATGTACCTAGACCTCTTCCCTTATCATCTATTCTATCCCATCATCAACTAGCCTACATACCAAACATTTCAACTTAACTTAGGCTATACTCTCAGCGTCTAAACTAATCTAACCAAACCTTAACCATCCTCTCAACATCTATTCTGTCCCACCACCGCATGCCTTAATGTCGCGCTGAACAACCTATCTAACCTAAGCTATCCAACACTAAACCAACCCAAACGATCCTAACAAAGCTAACGTAAGAATAAGCCATGTTAAGCTATATATGGAGTGTCTCTAATCGCCTAAACGGATACACATATCAGTTTAACGGTCGCATAAAACAGTATCTCCGGGGTACCTTTATAGACATTTTGGGAGGCTTTGATGGTATATTGAACATTTTTATGGGACGTTTAGAACATTGGTGCAGATATTTAAGCATTTTTCTAGATTTACGACAGTTTTAGCATACATTTCAGACACAGAAATCACCATTTCGGAAGCACCTTACTAGCATTTTAGGCTCCGGATTAGGTTTTTCAGTTATTTTGCTACATTCAGAAGCTTTAGAATACAATGTACCCACTTTTACAGACATTAAGACGCAGGTGCAAGTATTTTAGAGGTTATTGGGAATGCATTGTAGACAATTTAATCCTTTTACGAACATTTTATACCATGGGGCGTGATATTGTAAGGAATTTTAGAGCATTTCAAAGGCATTTCAGGCAATGATTAACAAACGTTTAACATATTTTGGAACACAGCAATATTTTGGGCCATTTTGGTGGCATTTCGAAGATATTTTAGACACTGGGGCGAGATATCTTCAAGCATCTTAGAGCATTTCGAAAGCATTTTAGCCGTTGGTGTAGCTACTTCTGGAGATTGATATAAGTTTTTAGCAGATTCTGAAACACTAGCAGGATCATTTAGAGGCACTTTGATGTTATTTTGAAGGTGTTTTTGACACTTCAGCGGGTATTATCGAGCATTTTGGATCACCCCGAGATATTTACGCCACGGATGCACCTATTTTTGGGTACTGATATAAGCTTATAGCATATTTTGTAACACTGTATGGATACTTATTGTCTACCTTGATAATATTTTAAACAATGGGACCAACTATTTTCAGGGTATTGGTACAGGGTTTTGGGCATTTCGACACATTTTGAAGGTTATTTTGTGATGTTTTAAAGCATCCTTATACAGTTTCCAGATATTTTCGAAGGTATTTTAGGCACTATAGCGGATATTTTTGAGAGGAGATGCCTTTTTGCAATATTTTGGGACATTCTTATGATAGATTGAAGCCCTTTAACTCCATTTTACACACTTTGAAGACATTTTCCACGTAGGAATAAACCATTTTAACTCTGGTAGGGACATTTGGAGAACAGCAACAAGAGTTTGGATACTTTTATGAATATTTTGGCCGCTTTGAAACCGTTTTACTACATTTTAACGGGAATTTCACACGTTTCGTAGTAGCGTAATCGTGTTAAATCCTCATTTCTATGTTCTACAAGAATATTATGGCAATTTTAGAATTTTCCGGTATTTCCACTAGCTTTTGGGTACATTATAAACATTTCATGTACGGTTACAGTAATGTCTATGTATTTTATAGCCCTTTTAAATTTCTCTACTACGTATAGTAAGTAGGGGAAGTATTTTATTCAACCCAAAAGTTCGATACCGAGATTTCACCGGAAATATATGTTTTGAGGCCCCCTGAATAAAAAAAAGCATTTTTGGAAGCATGTCCGTTTGTGTGTCTGTGTGTCTGTCTGTGTGTCTGAACAGCATAACTCAGAAACGAACAGTCGGATAAACACCAAACTTGGTATTTAGGTTCAGTATCTTCCAGAGATGCGACACGAAGTTTTCAAGAAAATCCCCCAACCCCAGATTTTCCTTTACATGTAACATTTTTCAAGAAATGTAATTTTTTTAAAAATGGCTATAACGTTTTTGATTAAAATATCACATGTTTAAGATATTATTATGACAAAGGAAATGTATACCTCGAATTTTCTGGGAATGTCTCCAAAAGTATTCTTCATTGTGAACGACTTTTGTATAATGGTAAGCCATAAGAGATAGACAAAATTTTACTACACAGACAATGTAGAGCGAGTTAAAATAGACAATTTGTGTCAATTACATTTTTTGTTGTTGAGTGAACCATTTTCGAGATATTGTTTGTTATTCCCTTAAATTTTCCAATACTTAGACTTTTCTCAAATGGGAATTCGTTATTCATTTTTTGTACCGCTAATCCAAAGAGAATGGAATATTCCACAACCATCTCTTAAAACATTTGACTATCGCTAAAGCCCTTGCATCTACAAGAAAATTAGCAATAAGATTAACATCTCGATATCTCAATTTACACGAAACATATGGAGAATAAGCGTTTGTTAAAATAGTTTGTAGAAGAGTAGAGAAAGTCATTTGAATGTAACACATCAGATTTGTTTATATGGCTTCTAAACTTATGAGTGGCGAACACGTATATGAGGGTAAGGGGAATGAACTGTGTATCGTTTGCACTCTTTTGAAGCATTTTCAGCTATCCTAACTTAACCTACCTAGACAATCTCTACACTATGACTTCTATCCCGCCATCGTCGAACCTAACCTCACACCGAACATGCTAATCGAATCTATCGCAGCCTTACGTATTCTGGAACACCCTTTGGTTATCACCCTTTGGAACACCTTTCCTTCGTCTAAACTAACCAAAACTTGTCCAAACGTATCAAGGCATAACAAAACGTAAATATTAAAAGTCGCAACAACATTATACAAACGCAACCACAAACCGTAACCAAGCATAATAAAGCGCATCAAAAAGTAACCAGAAGTTATCTACAAAACTTAACAAAATCAAGCAAGATGCAAGCACAGAACATAACCAAAGGTGATTACCCCGTTGCTAAGACAACTTAAATTATGAACTTGTTCATAATTTAGACAATCAGCATGCGAGCCTAACCCACACTATCCCATATTTTGCTTCATCACGGATTTTATCCAGTCATCGTTCAACATATACTGATAGCACCCTCACCCAATAGCAAGCATTCTGACCTAAATTAGAAATTCCTTATCATCTATCCTGGAATCATCAACTCTAACCTACAACCAAACATCTCAATCCCACATAATCAGAGCTATCCAATACCAACCAAAGATGACCTTGAGATTCTTTTTAGCGAAATTGTAGCATTTTATTCAGGTTTTGTTATTCGAGGGCCTTAATTAGACAGATTTACGTCAACATTGCTTTATTTTAGTTTCAATATTCGCGTCTCTCCTCCTTCATCTGGGCTTGAGGCCAGCTCTAGAAGTTACTCTTAGTGGCACAGTTACCGCCTTCCGTTATTCTTATTCTTTCTTCGTGTTTATGCAGAGTGTATGAAGGTGATAGTTGAGTAAACATTCATTTGCGTAAGCAGTCTCACGGGGAAAACCCCAGCATATTAGTGTATGCATAACATTTTCTTATGCATGGCTCACAATGCCGCAAAGACCATAAGCCTAGGTATATATTCCATCATCTGCAATTACTCTTGTAACGTCATGAGATGAAAGAACAAGTTTGTTAGTTTCAACTGTTGAAACAATATGATGACGAGGCTGAATTAAATTCGTGAAAGTTCTTATGATTTCATTGCTTCTACACAGCCCAAATAAATGTTCAGTGTCAGATAGCAGTCAGTACCTTTGCTTAATACCTTTAATCTTGTTAATACTCATCCATTGATATCGAGCGCATACATTTTAGGTTTAAGACCTACAAAGCGTTGACTAACTTTTCCTTTGGTTTCGTGTTTAAATTTTCCCAACACGGTTTGTTTTGAGCTAAATAGCAAATATGCTCTGTCGTGTAATCAGAAGTACCTGGGCGCTTGACCATGTAGTTTATCCTGGTATACATCTGTTGTCACTCGATGAATGAAGGAGTGAGTATTTATATTCAAGAGTTTCAGGTTTTCAGCTCCATACTATGGAAGTACCACATTATATTGATAGTATACATGAGGGTTTTTGAAATGTCAAGCACGCTCATGCCTATGTATATTGGTTTGTTAAACACAATCCGTCGTGAGGCCATATGTACAGCAGCCAAATTATTTTTATCAATAAATGTTGGTTTTGCTATAGGTTTAGCCACCTTTTTAAAATCTGCTACAAGTCCTATATACATCAGATTGCGGATCCCTTCCATTGCATTCCCGAACATAGCATTATTGAACAGATTGTAAAGATCCTTCTCAAATTTGTTTTAGCACCTTGCAGTAGCTTGTTATTTAATTTGACGTAAGGCTTTAACCATCGTGATTGTCAAAATTGTAGTGGGCAATGTATTTTTGTCAGATGTAGTCAATGGGAGAAAGTCTGTTTTAAGGCCATATAATGGACAACATACCTTCGTCGAGGTCCAAGCTGAGGACGGAGTTCTTTGTAGAAGAGTTCTTTTGTTTCAAACCCTGGCGTAGAAATTGCAAAAATGTCATGTAAGACATGGAACTCAGCAGGATACTCAGTATTCAATTCTAATATACAGCCGTGAGAGCCATCTTCTTCCAAATTGTTTAGATGATATCTTCAGGGGAAACCCAATCAAATCTGCAATAAGTAATGACGTGGCACATTGCCCGACCATATTGGTAACTTGCGTCATTGTATATGACAAATTGAGATGGTTTCACTCAAACAAACTTTCCTTGTAAGAGTAATTAGCATCTACATACGGCAGGAAGCTTGGGATAAACCTCCCCTTATACCAGATTCCAACATGAGAATAATCATTATTCTGGAGCAATTAAGTCTCGATTCATGTATATAGAAGCATAGCACAACATGCAAGTCCTTGATAGGAAAAATTATAGCAGGATCAAGTTAATGTGCTTTAAAGATCGGGTTCCTGAATCTTTCAAAGACATTCAGCTAAGGGAACACCATCGGAGGTTAAGTGGATGTCCAAGTACTCTCCTACATTTCTTATGCTAAACTGCTGCCGAACGTTTTTATCATGATCGTAGTCATCGAGGCGGTAATTTCCTCTTTATTTAATTTATTGTAGAATGATTCCCTTGGAGATAATCGTCTCTCATTCAAGACATCCCATGAAGTGACGTAATCATATGGAAATACGCCCCTACGAGTCATCAAACCAAACCTCTCACGTCCAAAGTACTTCTCTGTTTCGGGATATGCTCTTAAGTGTTTTACCGACTTATCTGGGCTTGTGCTCAGGAAACGATAAGTATCTACAAACCGGAGCTTCAAATTCCCAAAATACTTAGAGAATGCGATGTGGCTTTCTCAGATTAGGAATTAACTCTACTCTCTAACTTGTACATCCGAGCTTCCTAACGATGAAATGTGAATCACGTTAACTCTGGTTACGAGGGAAGACAGGAATATATGTAGGCAATTTTAGTCTAAGTAGCACTTATTATGCAACATCCTCGGTATTCGCCGCCGAAATGATCGTGGTCGCGCACTTTGTAGTTCTCTTCTGTAAATTCATTAGCACATAAGTAGCACTCTGTATATGCTGTCGATCTTCTTCACAGGGGATGCTATATATTCCACAAACCTCCGAGCAGCATGGCAACCACGATATGCATAGGGTTGAGTAGGAAGATCAGTTTCTAGACGTTCAACGCTGGATGACGGCTTTACGTACACACAAAAACAGATCACGAATGTCACGATGGTCAGACAGTTTTTCATCAACAACCCTTATAAAAAACGCTTCTTGTTCGTTATTTAGTCCAAACACATTTATAGACATGTTATTTGTTTTCTCAAACTTAGAGATTTGAACCAATGACGTACGAAAGGAAATACATGAGAAATAATAATTATATTAAAGTTGGAAGTATTTGTTCTCACGTCGTGGATACTTTTGTATGAATTTAGCGAGGATGGCATGCATAAAGAATTTTTCATCACGATAGTTCAGTGGGTTTATACACGCTGTTCTCGTTTGAACAGGTGCTGGTGGAGGGGCAGCTTGAAGGGGATTGTAATGGTTAATAGGAAGCCGAATCTCCTCCAAGGCAAGCAAAGCCGAGTTTCTGCACTTCAACTGGGACTCCTCATTTCAGTAGTTAGTTTCTTTAATTTCACACCCATCATGGAGTCCAGATCCATTTCTAGAATCTTCGGTAAGTTACGTGTAATAAATGCCTTATCAATTATTTCTCCAACAGTACTTACAATTCGACATTCAACCAGTAGATTAATTTGAACAGATTTATGAACTCTATGCTCTTTCTGAACTGCTTGTATTTTTCGCTGCTTTATCTCCTGTGGATGTACATGCATGTCCTTGGATGAATCACATGGAATGAAATAAGGTTTCACGCTGCCTTCAAATGCTATTTCGTACTCTCTCATATTGTTACATGCTGGGGTGAAGGCCAACATCATCCCAGCAAATTATTAAATTCTAATCACCCAACACGCACATGGGGGAACGTAGCACAGAAACTGCGAGAGGCTCAGTACGTTGGTGACTACATTCAGATGAAGGTTGGTTTTTTTACAAATTATATACAAATTTCACATCATTCACATTAACTGTGGTTTACTAATAAAACAATTAATGGCCTCTACATTACACTCAGGGAAAATAAAGGATTGAGAGAAGAGCGTCACACGCACGACCTACTACTTACACACTTACTCAACAAGTGATGCGCAAACACACAAAGCAATAACGCTAACGTCTATTCCCCTCTCCAACCCTAGCTAGGCACGCTAGCTATTGCTGGCGAGTGTCATACCAGACAGAATTCCAACAAGCCGAAATAAATAAAAAATCACCCCAATAATACCGCCGAAAATCCGAAACAACAATGTGTCCCTATGACAATATCCACTCATACGCCACATCTCCCCATTTACTAGAATGAGGTGCCCCCGCCGAAAAGGAAAGAAAAACTTGGAAAAATATGGAAATACAAATTTTTTGAACATAAATTGATTGTAAAACCCCTAAGGAATCCCCACATGAAAGTAATACTGGATCGACGGATAATGTAGTCCCACAGGAACCCACCCCCCATCTCGTATATCCTCTTCTGCAAAGACATAGTTTATTATGCAAAATTGCTGGAGAATTGTGCACAAATACTGAATTGTGCGGTGACCTTCACTCACAACTAAACCACATCTGCCTACGAATTGATAGAAACTTGAGCACAAACAGTAAGCGTTTGGGAACATACCCGTTGGTTTAGGGCACACATAGTCCGTAACAGTCACCATGGCGAAACTCAGAGAGGTTGCTGCATATCGGGAGAGCTGGTCTGTGACCTATGGGCTCTGTCGGCACAGACGAAGACAAAAGAGGGTACATCCTGTTAACATGCCGTGGTGAGACAGTCCATAGATAGTGATATGTTGCTGGATGATCTGTGTGGGCGACTGAGGTTGAATAACCACCATTCTCCGGATAAGCTGGAATTGTCCTCTTCCGAGGATGGAAGCGTTACCTGGGGCTACAAACAGACTACAACAATATTTGAGGAAGCATCATGTTTCATAATAGACAAAGAGGAATAGATAAAGGATAGAAATGTTATAATAAACAAACGAAGTTGGCACAATAAAACTAATAAAATTAAAATCTAGGGCAAGGCCTTGCAAAACCAAAACACATAAAGCACTCAATTATTGCATATAACTAAAAATACTAATCAGTATATTAAAACTAGAGCCAACCAGACAAAACTTAAATGAAAAGAATTTTGAACAGTTTGACATAACCTCAACGAAAAGTAAGACTCTTAATACTTTATTATGGAAGCTGTACCTACTTATGGTATTATCCTGTGTGATGATGATATTGAATTTCGGATTAAGAGTGCTAAACATTTAAGGTTATTAGCGCTCTTACAAGGTATAAAACTTAAAATCAAAAACTAAAGTACGGAATAGCTTAGTCTAAAACACTAAAGTAACAAACCAGATAGCAAGGTCTAAAACGCACCATGGTAAATAAAACAATAAAAGATTAAGCGACGTGTCAGGAAATGTAGAAGCCAAGTGACTGGAGCGCCGTATGTCCGCAGGGGAGAAGAGCCCCATTAAAACAACCAATATAAGATCCAAAACTAAAAGACGCTCTGCGCATCAAATGCGCCGACTAAAACCTCTGTCACCGATAAAACGTAAAAGAAATTCTACATCATGCGCGTCGTCTGCCAAAACGTTGGCTATACACTACAGGCAGAGACACAGCAGCGCGCAATGGAGCTAAAACCTGACACTCTGCTAAGACGTGACGCACCGTTAAGAGCGCATCACACTGCTCATAGAGTGGTGCGGGGTCACCGCTGAGCAGTGTGTATGACTAAAAAGGCAATGTCCGATACGTAAGCGAGCTAAAAACACCTCTTCCCGACGAAAATAAGGAGAAGAGGTACCCCAGACTAACGGGAGAGCTTTAACCTCCCACAACTTGTTCCCCCGGAGGACCGTCCACTCACCGTGGCAAAGCGAGAGGATGTGGTGTCGTAAAATATCATACAGATCTGTGGAGGAAAAAACGGAGGTAAAACATGTGGTTGATAAAGATGCCGATATGGCAGCGGCGTCGGCAGACTCGTTCCCTGAGTTGCCCATATGACCTGGAATCCAACGAAGGAGACGCTGATGCCAGAAGCACCGACCAAGTCGAGCAGGTCATGAACGCGTTGGATGAGAGGGCGGTAGGTGTAAAGCGCGCGAATACCTTCAAGAGCACTCAGAGAGTCTAACAAATAACCCAGTGCCGTACGTCGTGAAGCTAGATGTATAAAACAGATTGATAAATTCTAAAAAGTTCGGGGGTGAATATTGAACATTGTCCCGGTAAACGAAAGGTGAAACTATGTTTACCAAAAATAACGGCCCACACAGTCTTAGACCCATCAGTATATTTAAAATGAAATTCCTCGAATTGTGCCTGAATTTCTATGAAGGCTGATCTAAGTACTGAAGAAGGGGTCTCATTCTTCGGTATCGACGTTAACTCAAGGTAGCAAGGCGCATTAGCGCGAAACCAAGGAAGATTCCCCCCTGGGAATTTTCAGCGCTGGAGTAACATCCAAATGCCAAAGAAATTGGCGAAATCAGACCCCTGGAGGGACCAATGTAGAGGAGCTAATTAAATCCTGCCGATCAAGCGAATCCTCAAAAACGTTCTTCAATGGTGAGTAGTCTAGCAAACTGGAGAGTCGACAGGCATAGCTGTACAAAAGAACCTCACGCCTGAAGGCCAGCGGAGGTTCTGCAGCTTCAGCATACAGAAAGGGTACAGGGATAGATGAAAAGGCCCCTGTAGCTACTCTTATGCCACGTTGTGGAATGGCTTTCAGACGACGTAACACAGATGGACGCGTCGATGAATAGTCAATTCACCCGTAATCAAGCTATATCGGACCAAAGAGCGATGAAAACGCAGAAGTGCTGCTGCTGCTAATCATGATGATGATGAGATGGGGTAAAGGGCGCTAAGAATTCATGGTCATTAGCGCCCTTACAACGTGTAAATTTTAAAATCCAAATACTAAAACACGGGACACAAAACCGCTTAGACAAAAACACCAAAAACTACGGCACAAAGTCCACAATCCACCACAGTAAACCATGGTAAATAAAAAACTAAAACATAAATGAGTCAAAATGATATTAAAAGCCTTCACTTACATCATGATGGTAAAAAATGGACGATCGTTTCGAGGCTATCAAGGCCTCATCATCATCATTATCAACAGCTTGTAAGTCGGACATAAGTGTGAGAGTCTGAAAATGAACGTCGTTACGCACTAATAACATGACACCTCTATGTTCGGGAGTACCCACATCCGGTGCAAGATCGAAACGAAAGGAAGTATACCCTCGGAGATCAAAAGGTTCGTGAAGACGAAGCTTGGTCTCCTGCAAACACACGTCCATAGGTAAATGGGAACGCAATAAAAGTGTCAGTTCCACTCTATGCGAGAGTACACCACGTAAATTCCAGGTCAGGATAGCCATGAATAGAAGGGATAAACTTCCTACTTAGAAGGGCCGCTCAACAGAACCGTCTGCTTAACCTGGGGCTCGGGATTTTGGTATAGGGTTGGTTAGACTGCATAGGCTCCTCGAAGGGATGGCCCACGCGCTCAGTGCCAGAAATCGATTCAAGCGCCGAGAATGGGTTCTGGGTATCAAGGGGTGACCGTGCCGCTGATCGCGGCATGTCCCAGGGGCATCCTAGGAATGCGACCTCCGAGGAGGAGAAGATGAACTTTTCTTACCGCGCGCACGCGGAGGATATTTAAGTATATCTTCTGTTTAGATTTATTCTCAGTGCCTAGAGAATTCAGTGCCTTACGACCAGCTTTAGATGGCTTGAAAGGTGTGCCAAAGATGGACGGTCGGATGGTAGTTGCGGTCAAGGCAGTCATGGTCCAGGTCTGAGCTACGCCATCTTTCTGGGGTACTGGCGAGGCAACAACAGAACGGAATGTACTCGATCGCAGGAGCGCAGGTTGGCGCGTATGGTAACGCTTCCGGTCTTCATCGAATGATAGTTTTTCCTTTACCCTGAATTCCTGGATTGCCTTCTCGTCCAAGTACCGCCGAGAATCGGTAAATGACGCAGATTGAGGGCCTTTTCAATTAACGCAGATGGGCGCTGATGACCAAGTACCATCGTGTGTAGGCTGACTAAATGAGGCACAGGTGAAAACGGCACTCTTACAAGAGACTTGCGCATGCCCAAAACGTTGGCGTTTGATACAACGCTAGTTCCTGGGAATATAGAGCCTCACCGTAATTCGGTCGTACCATGCTGAAATACTCGTGAGCAGTTCGAATCCATCGCAAGTTAAAAACAGGTTAAGAGTGGGTACTAACACCCCGTCGCGTTAAGCCATGCACTCCATTAACTGCTGTTACCCTGTGGTCAGAAAATATTCGACCAGTTCATCGTTCAACATACCGCTAAGGCTATTGGTGGTGTCAACGCCTCGACAGGAAATCAAGATGTGGCGCTTTTCAACACGGATGGGATAACCGTGGAAAAGCGTGGTGCGCAACAAGGACTTACTTTGTTGAGCGAACTTACTTTGAACCAATGAAGAACCATTTCGAATTTGAGCGTAGGACTGAACCGAACCTGCAATGGAGTCTATGCCTTTCTAACCAATAAATTGCTTCACCTCCTCAAACGATTGTCTTTCTTCTGTTCGCGTAATGACTAAGTAACTACCAGAAGTCGGTAGTGCTACTTCTGTTACCAAAAGTTTTTGGCGCTTGTTAGAAATAATGGTGAAATAGGACTCCATAGCGAAAGAAATCCTCCACCATTGCAACTGTCTCCGACCTCGGGATCTGACTTCCCGGGCGTTACCCCGGCTTGGGTGATTAGTCTGTCCATTCCAGTATTACCCCAGAGCCACACCTCCCAGAACATAGACAGAGGGATCCAATGGCCGTAGGGATACAACAGCTCATGCAATGGCCCCCCGCGGGACTGAATTTGAACAGCGGATACGAACACACACCCTACATAACGATCCTGTATGTTGGGGATGACGTCATTATCCATTCACCCTGTGCGCTGGTATCCGTCGGGTTGTGTCCACTGAGGATTAAATGAAAGAAAAACTAAAAGAAACCAAAACGTTTGTGGGGGTTTTGCACGGAAGGTAGGCCGTCGAGGAAGGAAAAGAGATGTGTGAAGGGTCGTGGTGCGTAATGTTCGGAAGTAGAGATTAGAGAAGAAAGAAACAATGGCTAGGGGCGGCATGAAATGAAATGCAAAGATCGCACGAGAGCCTACCTTGAGTCCCTCGGTCACGAGGATGAACCCTTTTCGACCTGACGAGGGCGAAGGAATGACTATGGCGATGAGTGATTGGGACACCGGGTGCGCTAATTCCGTACTCACATGAAGTGACCCCCTGGAAGGGTTCTCCTGTATCAGTTAACAGAAATATGGACCGAGACACACTTATTGATTTGTACTATGAATTTAAATGGCATCATAAAAATTGTTAAGTTAATCTACCAACAAACTGCAACATACAGCTCGGAATCTGTTTTTAATAAATCGTTTTATTTTGTCATGGTTGAAGTCTGGACCCAGACCCAGTCAAAAGATTCTGAAAAATACATTCATAGAAACATACAAAAAGGGAATGAAAACAGTTGGACCTGACCAAAAGGAAGAAATTATTGTCACTAAGCATTGTTTCGCACAACATGTTACAAGATCTTTAAATTTTGTGGACATGTAATCACCAAAACAAGAAATTGTAGACAATGACATCTATATTGCTACCGGACAGATGGGTGAACCTGCGACCATTCCCATAATTCCGGTGGTACCGCAAGGTAGGGGTGACATACCCAGCACAGTTAACACGACTTCATAGTTACTGTAACCAATCTCTAATAAATAATTAATATCAATTCTACATTAGTGTGGACACACAGCAAACACAGCAACTTTTTCAGCTTACGAAATACTCATCGGCACATTAGCCAGAGAACATCAAACAAAAAAGTATAACCTTTGATCTCAAAATATTAAAATACCCTCGCAATGTTGGAAAGAATCACATTAAAGTATTCTGGTAAGTACATGTAGGTTTTATCAGCCAAAAGAAAATGCAGTGTCACAACAAAGTACTTGGCGAAATAAGCAAAACCATGTTATCTGGAAGACGTAATGCGTAGATCACAGTAGTGATTTGCTTAACAACCTCAAAAGGACTAAGGTATGAATGGAAGTGTTTGGTACATTTGCCTTTTTTTCTAAAGGGAGTAAAGACTTTGACAATTTGACTTACTTGAAAGTTTACATCACGATGCTTCATGCCATATTTCTGATTTTGCTTCAGTTGAGATTGGTTTATATTGGCGATGGCAGCTTCCGTGAACTTTTATATACCTGTAGAATATTACGGAATAATAAACTATTAGAAGATGACTGTAGCAGTACCTGGTGAGGTAAAGTAGATTCTTGGCCATAAATTAAGAGAAAGGGAGAGAACTCAGTAGTATCCAGGACAGAGGATTTGTACGAGAAAATAACATGGGGCAAAATTGTGTCCCGGTTTCTTGTTTTTGAGTTAACAAAATGACTCAACATATTAGCCAACATCTGATTAAAGCGCTCAGTGAAGCCGTTGGTAGCTGGATGATATGAAGTTGTGAAGTGTGGCGAAACTGTTTAGGTTTTGAGCAGTTCCTGCGCCAACTCACTAATGAAGACAGATGCACTGTCACAAAGTAACACTCCTGGATCATCAGCACCACTAATGCGATGTAGAATAAACTTGTCCACACGGAGAATAGTAGTAGCAGGTAAGGCACCTGCTTCCACCCAGCGAGAAGCATACTTTCTGCAGACGATGACGTGGCGATTGTCAGAATTTGACCGTGGTAAGGGACCTAAAAGATCATTGCTCCACCCTTCAACTAAGGTGGTCACAGGGATGGGTTGTAGAAGACCAGCTGGTCGTTGTTTCTTGGAGCCTTTCTAGATTGACAACTAGGACAAGTACGGACATAAAGTTCAATAATCTTCTTCATGCCTACCTAGTAGTAGCGAGAATTAATCTTAGAGGAGGTCTTGAAGAAACCTAAGCGGCAGGACAGAATGGCATCATGATATTTTTGACTTAAGTGTATAGGTAGGCGACTGACGTTGCAATTTTGGAGAGGAGGTAGAACCAGGATGTAAAGTGTCAGTGAGACGTCGAAGAAGAGGATCAGTCATCTACTTCTCCGCAACCTCAAGAGAAGACAACAAACAAGTGATGAGGTGTTTATGATCCTCAAGCTGCCAGACAGGGAAACGAGAAAAAGTATCAGCATCATTATGGAACTTGGCACATTAATAGCAGATGGTGTATTCAAACTATTGCAACTTAAGACTCCAGCAAGCTAGCCTTTCTGTTAAATCTTTAAGGTTGTTGAGATAACATAAGGAATAGTGGTCCGAAACAATATGAACTTTGTAACCTAGACAAAGCACCTGAAATGTGTCAACCCAAAAGCAATGGCCAATAATTCCAATCTGCAACACTAGTTCTTCTCACACATAGAGAGTGTCCGAGACGCATACGCCACGGGTAGAAGATGGACATCCTGCCGTTAAATGAGAATATTAGCAACCCCAAGACCGCTGCTATCAGTATGGAGTTCAGTGTAAGCCCAAGAAATGTAATGAGCTCACGCTGGTGATGAACATAAAACATCTTTTAACTGTAGAAAAGCCTGTTGTTAATCGGGCGCCCTTGGTCCTTTCTAGTGTGTTAGGATGAAGGATGAGCCATTTATCCCTAATCTTTAACAACTTTCTGTAGAAATTAAATAAACCTCACAAGTTACGGACATCCCGAAAATTCTTGGGTGTAGGTTATCCTGAAGTTTAAGTCACCTGATAATTTATCAGCAATGTAACTGAAAGTAACCCAAAACTAAGTCTCTCGAATTGATAATGCCCCTGTGTGCTGTTATGTGTTCCTTTTATGTTTTGTATCTGTGTTATACATCCAACCAGTCACTTTACGTTGCTTGTCCCCTTGCTTAACGCACTCTTTGGTGCTCTCTTTTTTTCTCCTCTCTGGTTTGCTTACGTGGCTTGTGCTTTGGCCGTACGCGAGGAGTGGTGGATTTCTGTCGCATTGCAGGGATATAGCTCTCGGCCCGGCTGCAAGTCATCCGGAGTGTGGAAGTTTTTTGGAATCGATTTAAGGAACTTCTTTTGTGATGTTTTGTGGATCGGTCTTATGTAAAGGTAGGCTTTGTTATCAGTTTATATCTTGGTAATGGTGAGTGAATTTTGGGACGGAAAACGTAATGTGTGTTTGAAAACACGAATTCGTAAACCGACTGGCTCTTGAAATCTTTCATATGTTTATTGTGTTTTGGTTCTTTTCTAGCTGAGTTATATTTTCAATACGTGATTTTCAGTGCATAGTTAGTTTGAAGTTACAGAAATTGTGGTGTTAATTATGGGAGCAGTAATTGCAGTTAAAACCCAATCATGCTGAAATTTTGTAACTGTAAACAGTGTGGTATAACACATCATAGTCATAAAGCGTTACTGAGCTCCCAGTATTTGTATTTCTAATGTATGGCAAAGAAATGCAAGAATCAATTTATTCTTTACACAACCTATTGAAAGTATTATAAGAATCAGGAAAATTTAACTGTAACCACAAACCATTACTGACATTCTAGCTGAGGTATATTTTCAATACGTGATTTTCAGTACATGGTTAGTTTGAAGTTACGGAAATTGTGTTATGTTAATTATGGGAGCAGTAGTTGCAGTCAAAAACCCTACCATGCTGAACTTTAAAAAAACTGAAATCAGTTGTGTTATAAAGTACATCTAGCTCAGCTGGACTTTGAAGCTTGCTGTTCCTAGAAATTCGTAAAAGTCCGTTTGGGTCTTGATCAACATACTTAGCAAGTCTTTGATTAGATAAACATAATTAAATATATTGGCCTGATGTTTATAATGGCCTTGTTTTATAACGTTTCTATATTTATTTTGTATGTTGAATTTTTTGTTTACTTAATTTCTGCTGTATTTAAAACTTGCCTTACTGCTCTGCTCAATTGATGTTTTGGTTTGTTTACTATTTAAGCCATCTTTGTTTTACAGTTATTCTTTTAAGGTTGCTTTATGGTTCTGGTTATTAATGTTTGTTTATTATTATCACTAAAGTACCAAAAAGAGAGAAACACCTTATTAATAGTAGTATAGTTTTGAGAGTTCTGGTTTCCATCTTATTTTTTTCTTCCCCTACGGCACTCGTTAGGGCTTCCCTTTTCGCTTGGCCGGGGTTCCCTAACTCAGTCAAACCTTCTTAAGCGTCTGCATGGTTTTGCTGCCTTGCTCCAATTTTATGTTTTGGGAGAAACAACGGAACCATTGCACCTGATGATTGTCAAAACTCGCGAACTGCTTAGAACTTTCTTCTAATGGTACGTGAAAGTAAACCTACAGTAAATCAAGAGAACACAACAAAGAGACTTAATTAAGACAACTGGATAAGTTATTAATGATGGGTAATGAAAAAGAAGAAGTAACTGTTACGCTATATAACTTTTCGTAGTCAACACAAAATCTCATGTACCCATCTTTGTTTTTGACAAGTACAACAGGAAATGCTCAAGGAGTCTGAGGCTCATTAATAATGCCAGCATTCTGCATTCCTGAACCTGTTGAGCAACAATTTCTTACTGTTTATGAGGAACCCTATAGGACGGTTATTTGTAGGAGTGAGTTCAATGACTTGTGTAGAAAATTCAGCAAAGTCTGTCGTCCCTAGTTCTTGCAATGATGTATCAAAGACACGAGTACATTTAAGTAAAAGCTTATGAAGCTGGTCATACTGGCTACTAGAAGGTTTATTATCGATATTAGAGTTGAAGTTAGGAGCTTTCAATGTAGAAACGTTCCTAGGGGAGCTATAATTGCTCGGTACAAATGCAACATTTTGCACAATAGCGAGAAAAGTATTATTAAATAATATTTGAGGTTGGGCGAAAGTTTTACGCACAGGTACAAAAAGTTCATATTTAGATTCACAAGCAATAGATGGAACAACAATATAATTTTTGTGCATAATGCTTTGTAAAGACTCTAACGTAATAGCATGAGAGGAAAACACCAAAAACTGTATTAATACATTACAAACTGCAAAATGAAGTATTCGGACATCACTTTTAACAAAACCATTAGCTGAAGAGTTTTTACAGGATTCGTTCAACAATGGGATTAAGGCATTATCGGTCAAAGGAAAACACCCTTTTCTAAAACCTTAACCTTACAAATAGCATCACCTACTGCAATAGCAACTGTGTTATGCGCATAATCCATGATAATTTTATGTTCATCTGAGCAGGTATTACCCAGAATGAAATCATGTGCTAAAACGTCTACTACTAACACTTCCTCCTGGAAAGAAAAACTATTAATATGCAAAAGTAAAACAGTGTGGTAAGCAGCATACCACAATTTGTCTACAGCTGTGCACAGTAGCATACCAACAGGTCCCAGTTTGGAAACGTCATGCAAATGGCCCGAATGCATGATGTTAACAGCACCGTATCCAAAATAATGTTAATTTGTTTTCCATCGATGAGTCCAGGGACCTGCAGATTGTGGCCCAGAGGAAGAGAAGCACTGGCAACAGTAGCATGCTACCCATCACTGCGAGGTGACACAAACTGGCTGGTTGTGAGGCGTGGCGCTGCTCGGTTTTTGACTGAGATACATATTGCCAACTAAATCTTGCTGTGTGCCCTGGTTTTCCACATCGAATCAACTTACAGGTTGGCGCCGATCTAGATGTGGTGGACGCGGTTGCCATTGTCGTGACTGTGTGGAAGATGATGGTGTGTTACTTTCGGGATTATATGAGGTGTTCAGTGAATATAACTGACTGGCCATCTGGTACACTTTTGCAGCTAACTCAGTGATATCAATATTAGGAGGGGCTGAGGGACCAGGCCAACATGAACGATCTGATGGAAATGGGTTAGTAGTGCTAAGCTGATAATTTCAGAGTCAAGAGTTGCCGAAACTTGAGCAGAAGAGTGCGACTGTATAGCGCTTGCTTTGGGTCATATGAAACTGTGCTTTGTCCTACCGCTTAAGAGCCTATAAAGGATCTTCGACAGTAGCGGGTTCATTGGCAGTATAATATTCACATACTCAGGTTTCACCTTTTAATACATTTTATATTTGCTCAGTTTGAGTCACACTTGGATTAACCTGGTCACATAATTACAGAACGTCTTTAACATAGTACAACAATGGTTCAGAATCTAACTGAATCCCTTATCGGTGTTTGACTTCTAATAAATCATCTTGGTGAGCAACCTTAAAGATGTAACGAAAGAAAAGAGATAATTTAAAAAGGACAATTAATGAAAGGGATGCGTGTGAAAAACTATCTGAAAAATTGTATAGCAGTGTCTTTAAGGTAGCAAGACAAATACTTCACTTTTTCAAATCTTACCAGTTATTAGCAAAGGCTACCCATTTAAAAGTATTCAGAAGGTCAAAAGGATTATCTACTGCAGCATTAAAAGGATTCTGGACAGGATGTCGGGCAGCAGTTGATTGTAAAGCGGACACGATAGTCTGAACAACTTCCTGTACAAGTGTAATTTAATCATTATTGGTGGTCCCAAGATCGGTGACCCAGCAGCAGTTGAAGGCGTTGGAGGAGAGTTTTCCACACGCATGTTAGAAGATTGTCTGTTATTTTTATTCGGCATAGTGAAACTATGTAACACAATATTAACACGAAAATGTACGCAAATAGGGATTAATTAGACACAGGCATGAAACTAAACAGTGGCTATAATGAAAAGGATGAGTGGACATACACCACGTAAAAATATTGTTACATCAGAGACAAAAGTACGTATTCGCATAATGCATAAATATCAATGCCGTAAGAGAGGCAGTGTCTGCCTTTATAAAACAAACTCAGTTAAAAAAATTAATTTCCATGGACAACGCCAGAAATTAGCCCAAACGTACACGAAAGACGCGATCTATCATAAATTCCCAAAGAAATATGGTAAGACGACCGCGTAAAATCCATGCGTGGAATGTACGTAAAATGCCCCCCTCCAACAAGTGTGATGATCTTTCTCCAGGTCAAAAAATACAGCTACTGTTTGACACCTTCTCAGAAATACATTTATAATATGCGTTGATAAAGACACCAGATGGTCGACGGTAGAGCGGTGGCGACGTAATTCGCACCGAGCGTTTGCTAGAGGTTTCTGAGACTCAAGCCACCATGTCAACTGCCCGTTGATCATGCGCTTTATCATCTTGCAAATGCAACTGGCGAGGGAGATAGGGCGGTAGCTGGAAGGTAGTTGGCGATACTTTCTGGGCTTAAGTTTAGGGACGATGGTGGCTTTGCTCCAAACTGAAGGAAAAACGCCGTCTTGCCAAATACGGTTGTAGACCTGTAAGACAAACAGCTTACTGTCGGCTGAACGGTGCTTTAACATCAGGACATGATTGCCGTCCGGCTCAGGAGCGGAGTGCCTAGAGCAATGGAGAGCATGCTTCAACTCCCTCATTGTGAGAGGTTCATTATAACACTCCTGATTAGGAGACCGAAAGCTATAGGTCAGGGATTCCAGTCGGTAGACGTAATGTCCTGCTCCATTTGGTTAACGTCAGTGAAGGGCTGGTCCAGAAACGTCGCGAAGCTGGAATACAGTATCCAGTCGGCTTTAAGGAATTGCCAGGTAGGTCCTTTGGAATGCTGGACGTGCTGAGACAGAAGAGACACGATGCAGGAGTAATGATCGCTGGAGTAGGTATTAGCGAAACGTTCCATTGCGGACGAATAGCAAGCTGGAGTGAGCAAGGTCTAAGTGAGACAATGCACCAGAAGAATCAGAAAGAGAAGTAGGCTCACCTGTATTAAGGATGAAGTAGTTAAACTGAGAAAGAAGTATCGGATAGAAGCGTTACTCTTGCAAAAGCCCTAGGCGAGCCTCACAGGGGGTGATAGCCATTAAAATCTCCCAACAGAAGAAATACTGTTGGGAGAGCGGACAGGAGATCTCGAATGTCCGTTAGCGAGGGGAGAAGATGGAGGTGAATAGACGGAGCAAACAGAAACAAGCGGGGTATTTGAATCCTAACGGCAAGAGCTTGCAACTGGGACTTAAGTGTGAGAGTCTGAAAATGAAATTCGTTACACACTAATAGCATGACACATCCATCAGCAGGTGTACCCTCATCCGGAGAGTATACCCTCGGAGATCAAAAGGATTGTGAGGGCGAGACTGGGTCTCCTGCAAACAAACGACCATAGGTTTGTTGGAATGCAATAAAAGTTGCAGTTCCGGCCTTTGCGATCCTACCCAGCGTAAATTTCAGGGCACGATAGCCATGAATAAAGAGGATAAACTGTATATTTAGAAGAGCGGTTCAAAATCACCTTCTGCTTAACTTTGAGGCTCGGGCTTTTGGTATGGAGTTGGTCAGACTCCATAGGCTCCTCGATGGGACGGCCCACGCGCTCAGTGCCAGAAACCGGTTCAAGCGCCGAGAATCGGTTCTGGGTGGCAATGAGTGACGGGTGCCACTGAGCGCGGCTTGTCCCAGGAGCATCCTGGGACTGCAACCTCCGAGGAGGAGAAGGTGAACTTTTATTACCGCGCCCACGCAGAGGGTCTTTAAGAAAATCTTCCTTGCGAATCTCCTGCTTAAATTTCTTCTCAGTGCCTTGTGACTTCAGTACTTTGGACCAGCTTTAGATGGCTTGATATCTGTGCCAAACGGCTGGATGGTAGTTGCTGTCAAGGCAGTCATGTTCCAGGTCTGCGTTTCGGCATCCTTCCGGGGTACTGGCGGTGCAACAACAGAGCTGAATATACCCGATTGCAGGTGCTCAGGCTGGCGCGTATGGTAACGCCCCCGGGCTTCAGTGAAGGACACCTTTTCCTTTACCCGGAACTCCTGGATCGTCTTCCCTGAATTCCGGGATCGTCTTCTCGTCCAAGTACCGCGGACAGACGGCAAAAGACGTATAATGAGATCCTTTGCTATTAACGCAGACGGGGACTGATGAACAGCTACCATCATTTGAGGGCTGACATAAAGAGGCACAGATGGAAACGACACTCTTACAAGAGGCTTACTTAAGCACAAAACGTTGGCATTTAAAACAACGCAGATGTCTAGGATAATAGTGTCTCGACGCAATACGCTCGTACCCTGCTGAAATACTCGTGGCCAGAGTGGGTACCAACACTCCGTCGCGTTTAGCCTGAACTCGATTAACCGCTGTCGCCGATTTTTCTGAAAGATATTAGACCAGGTATTCGTCCGATATAACATCAAGGCTTTGCGTGGTGACGACGTCTTGATTCAAGTTGCGGTGCTTCTCAATACGGATGGGATAACCGTGGAGAAGCGTAGCGCGCTACAAGGTCTTACTTCGTTTATCGGACTTGCTGTGTCCTAATAATGAACCGCTTCAAAATCGAGTGCAGAACTGAACCGAAGCAGCAATAGAGTAAATGCCCTGCTGTATAATAAATGGGTTCATATTCTCGAAAGATTATCCCACGTCTGTTCGCGTAATCAGTAAGTAACAACGAAATGTCGGTGGTGCTACTTCCGTTGCCAAAACCTTTCGGCGCTTGTTAGTAATAATGGAAAAAGAGCGAAAGAAATCCTCCACCATTAGAACCGTCTCGGACCTTGGGCTCTGACTTCTCAGGCCTTACCAAGGCTTGGGTGGGTGAGCTATCTCAGCCAGTCTCACCCCGGAGTCACACTTCCCAGAACATAGACAGAGGGAGCCAATGGCCATGGGGAGTCAGCAGCTCATGCAAGAGCCCCCGCCGCGGGACTACAGTTGAACAGCGGATACGAACACACACCCTACATGACGACCCTGGATGGTGGGGATGACGCCATTACCCACTCACCCAGCTGAAAATCCAGTCCGCGGGTATCCGTCAGGCTGTGTCCTCGGAGGACTAAAAGAAAGAAAAGGGTAAGGAAGGAAGGAGATATGTTATTGTTGTGGTGCGAAATGTCCGGAAAGAGACCAGACAAGAAAGAAACGTCGCGAGTGTCAGCATGGAACGAAATGCAAAGAGCGCAAGAGAGCATACCTTGTGTCCCCCGGCGATGAGGACGAACCCACCTCGATTGGACGAGGGTGTAGTGATGACAGTGGAGTTGGTTGGCTCGGAATCCTGGGTGCGCCAAACCCATACACACACAAAGTGAGCCCCTGGGGGGGAAGGGTTGAGAATTTTCAGAGTCGAAATTGAGAAGAAAAAGATGGCAGTTTTGCTACGTTAAAAAAATACCGACACGTCAACTCCTGGAACAATTTTGAATTTCGAATGTAACGTCTACGTTATAAAGCCGAAATGTGCTGTGCAAATGTGGTCGGCAACCGCTCAATAAAATCCTGTCATATCACTGTGATCCTACATAGAGAAACACTCACAGCAAACACAGACACTAAAATATATCCCACTCACGCTCTTATATAAAAGAAACTTACCTTGAATTATAAAACTGCTCCCGCCACTTGGTCATTCACAAAATATTAACACATAGCTGAAACACTTGCACGCCAGAAACACTCAAAATATTTTCGTTTCTATCTCACAGCTAAAGTCGCCTCAACCAAAAAAATAAAATGTTATAAATCGGCGAGTACACAAAACATGTTACATGCTGGGGTGAAACCAAAAGGTACCCAGAAAATTATTATACTTTAATCACCCCAAAACGCATATGGGGGAACGTAGGATAGAAACTGCGAGAGAACCAGGGCCTTGGTAACTATATCCCAATGCAGGCTTGGGGTTTTTGACAAATTATACACAAATTTCACAACATTTCTCATTACCTGTTGTTTATTAATAAAACAGTTATTGGCACTACATTACACACAGGAAAATAAAGCATTGAAGGTAGATGGCACACATGCGATCTACTCCTTACGGCTTTACTCAACAAGTGACGCTTAAACACACAAGGAAGTAACGCTACCATCTATCCCCCTCCACAACCCTGGCTAGGAACGCTAGCTAGTCACGCTGGTGAGTGTCATAGCCGACGGAGTTGCAAAAAGAAATAACAAATCACCACAATAATACCCCCAACATTGCGAAGCAACACTGTATCTGGCATGACGATACCTACTCATACTCCACCATATCGCAACCCTTGTCCATTTTTGATAATGGTAGATGTTTCGTATGCCTAATATTCATTTTCTTGCAAGGTTTAGTGAATATACACACCTCTGCATGATGTTCTCCCTTATAGATGTTGTTGAAAAACCTTTCACAATGCTTACACCTGAACAGCAGCTTGCAACACATTTCATGTCGTCTCTTGTGATAGGTTTGCAGAAAGCTGTTTGCACAATTACCACATTTGTTAACAGACGTTGTATTTGGAAATACTTTTTGAAATGTATCGCTCTCCTGCTCTACAATCTGTTAAATTACACAAAACGCTACTTATGTGTTTCATTATACAAAGTTAGGGATCAATATATCCTTGACCGACTTATTAAAAGGAGCACACCTTTCACCTTAACAACTCCTAGACACACTCAATAGCTGATTTCGCTTAGAGGAGACGATGTTCTCGACTTGAAGTGCACTAGCACAATGAAGCTTTTGCTTTGTTTTCCGTGGGGAGAAAATGCATTAGTGCATTCAATTCCCAGATGGTGTGCAATGGCTGCGGGGATATGTGGGGCTCGCCGCTCAATCGCAGAATACCGACTAATAAACCCCTCCATGTGTTAATCGTGTACTTGTGTTTTGGGTGCTTACATACATTATTTGGGTCTTGCGTAGCACCCCGGTTAGTGTGTGTATAGCTAGGTTGCTGTTATGCATTGTATGCGAGCGCACTAATGGTTTATTGCTGGGATCGACCATGAGACTTGGACAATACCAGGGGACATCGTGCGTTAATGTTGTGGATATTAATTGCTTCTTTCTAATGTTGTGTGTGCGCAGGGAGTATCCGCTCGTCATGACATTTATAGTCTTAAATTAAGCTACTTGTATCTACTAAGTTGAAACTTCGGTGTATTTAATTTAGTGATAATATAAACATGCTAATATGTGATAAAGTGTTGTTTTCCGGCTTTATGTGCCGTTCTCTGGATAGAATCCCTGCTCGTCACACGTGCACAGGCGCTCATCCTTGAAAACGGCTTAGTTTGGTTGTCCATGTGGTTGCTGCCTTCGTGTGTGTGGCCGACTCAATAATGCCGCGGCCCAACTTTCGCTGACCACGTCAATCACAGTGGGAGTCCCTTTCACCAGATCCGCCTCAGCAATGTCTGAGATCCTGACTGCTCTGCGACGGGCTAGATCTCAAACAAAAGTTAAAAAGTAGTAAAAAGAGACTAATGATGGAATATAACGAGTATTAGTCCCGTGTCAGTGTCTTTGTCATAATCGTAGAGGATTGTCGAGAAAGTGCTGTATTTCTTCTGAGTTGTCTTGTGGTAATGGTCGATCGAATAGTGTTAGGGGTCTATAGTTCCATTTTGTGGTTTCCTAATGCTTCTATTAGCGGGTTGTTGTGAGAGAGCAGTTTTGTTGTTGTATGTATCGTATACTAGTTTTTTAATGAATTTCTGTACTGTGTCTATTTTAAGATCTTAATGTAATATTTCTGATGGAGCTATGTAACGTACTTTACTTATCATTTGTAGCATTTTGTTTTGCAAACATTCCTATTTTTATCTAAGTTTTGGCGTCATATCCGCATACAGGTGCAGCGTAATGAATTTTGGGCGTGTAAGCGTTTTTTATAGCGTCAGTCCCATTTTAGGGTTTATTGGGCGTCCATGTTGATGACTGTAGAGCCTGCCTAATTGGGTGTTGACTTTACCCCGTATTTGTAGTATGTACTTTACCCGTATTTGTAATATGTACTTGAGTCCCTGGTCTATTTGGAGACCTAGCCTAATGTGACTTTTCACCTTATGTTTTCACCAAATATGGTTGGTGGTGGTAACTGGTGTTTAGGAAGCCGGTGATTCTTGCGCTTTGTCAATATTATCGCTTGTATTTTTGGTGCATTAACTTAAATTTCTAAGCCGATTCTCTAGATCGTTGCGCGCTTTATAATCTTCGATGTATGAATTCCTATTAGCCTGAATATTTTACTATTGCTGTATCGTCAGGATACATGTATACGTTTGTGTTTACGGTTTTTAGTATGTCGTTTATGTGTATGTTAAATAGAGTCGGCCCAAGTAAACTGCTGTGCTCGGACGCTCAGTTGAGAGATGATTGTTCACACTGGATTGGAATAGCAGATCGCTATAATTTCTGTTAAAGAGTTGTTGTTGTTGTTTTCAGTTTTATTCAGTAGGCGATTTTGCGATACTCCTTCGAAGGCTCGTTCAACGTCCATCACGAGTGCCCCTGTTGATTTGTTAAGTTATGCTTTCGGTTACTTTGATTAATTGTAGGGTTTTTGAGTGCTTTGCTCAGAAACCAAACAGCTTATTTTGTTTAATTAATTGGTGGTTGAGGCGTTTAAGCATTGTTTTTGGAGAAGTTTACCTAGTGTGCTCTGAGGACTAATTGGGCTGTAGTTTTGCGGGTTTGATAGATTTTTTCCTGCTTTGGGGAAGCAAACCACGGTGGCCGCTTCCACCTGTTCGGGTAGTGCCCGCTAGTTATAAGATAATTCAATATCGTAGAGAGTAGTTTTATTGACTTCTGCGGTAGTTGTACGAGGGGTGGTGTAGAAACGCTGTCCGGCTCTGGGGCTTTTCGGCTTGTCAGATGTGCAATTAGCCTTTTAATTTCGCTAGGGCAGGTTTTTGGCGCTAACTTCTAATTTACCTCTTCCCTATAATTGTAAGGTTTTTGTTCCACTTCGCCGTGAAATGTGGATTGAACGGAATGGATTAAGCGATCGTTTGGCTGTAGTGCATCTGCTAGTGTGTTCCCTTTTTACTGATCTGTATAAGCAACAGTTTGATTGCAATGAAGGGGTTGGAATTTGTGTTTTGTCGTGCGTTAGGAAGCGTGATATTCCTCACACAGTGTCTCGCTCGTAGTTGAGATTCTCTAATGTGTACTGCCATTGCTGGTAGATCTAGTTCATTCTTTCTCTTACTAGAGGGTTTTAGGTATATGAAGTACTCATACCCGCTATGTACAGCGATTTCCACCATTTTCGAATATCTTGATTTCTCTTTTAAACTAATGTGTGTATGTCCTGTGGCAGTTGACACTGCGTTTGTCTCGAATTCCTGATCGGTACCGCCACGTTGGTTGCGGTCTTGATATCATGTTCGAGTTGCGTTAATGTAGCATTCATATCTTCGATCATGCTTAATGATGTTGTGGGTAAGTTTTGGTTTACGGTCGTTGCGAACCTATCCCAGTCAGCTTTGTTATGGTTTTATCGCAGCACTGGAAGTTCTCGGGCTGCTGAGCCCTCTGAGATTATTAATAGTGGTAAATGTTCGAAGGATGACTCGTTCTTCTCCTGTAGGTTGATTCTAGGATAAGGTTGCGAGTGACTGCTTAGTTCAGAATTTCTGGTCATTGCGTTCTCTTGTAGGGGATGTGCGTATGTTCAGTTTGGTTGTGAATTGTGTAATCAGCGGTGTTTAGTAAGTTCAAGTGAGCCGTGTCTTCGGGATCGTCCCTTGGCTGTCCAGAATTTGGTGGTTTGCGTTTATGTCACCAGCTATAGGTACTCTGTTGTTTAATTGCATGAGCGCATTTATGTCGGCTACGTTTAAATACACCAAGTGGAGCACATGCTTCCGTTACGAATACTCGATTCTTATTGTAAACTTTAGTTGTTTCTAGTGTTCCGGATTGAGGTTGAATATAAACCCATAAGCTATTCTTGTTGTAATTATCATACCAGTTCCGATACCCCACCTATTTTTGTCATTACGATGAGTGGTGTATCCGGATATTTAGAATCTGACTTTATCGCTAAGATGGATTTCAGTAATTAGTGCTATGTGTGTCTTACTTTGTCCGAGAAGGTCCCTTAAATCATTCTTTCGCATTCGTAGTCCGTGAGCAATCTATGTTATGAGGTTAAGGATAGACGGTGTATTGTGAAGTTTCGATAGTTTCTCTGACGTCTCTGATAAAGACACCACCTCGAAGATCTGCAGGCAAGTGTCTCTCATGTCCTGGTCCGCCCATACTGTAACCTGGAGTTTCCGGTACGCCTTCGCTGGTGCTCCAGGAGTGGATCAGCGAGGATCTCTCGTCTATCTGTCCCTTCGTTTATGAAGTGGTTTGCCTAGAGATTGGCTAGGCCTCTGGGTCCTGGGCCTGATCTCCCTGTTCTGTCTCCTAAGGTCGTCCCTCTTGCACACCAGAAGCCGATCACAAACGCGCTCCCTCATCCGCCGCGATCCCGTTTCCTGGAAGTTTTGTGCCGCGGCACCCTGCCTCTGGACCTCGGGACCAGCGCGGTACCTGGTCCCGTGGGCCAAACAGAGGCAAAATACGCAGTTTCTCTGGAATGGGGGAACGTATTAGGTTGGCGAGTTATGCGTGGCTGTGCACCTAGAGCACATAACTGCGCTCGCAGCGCATCTCACCTCTGTGTATCGGAGCTGATGACATCGGCTTCACTGGTCAGGATGACCGGTTGTCGATACATATCCACCTTTACCCAAAAGTGCAGCACGTACTTAATCCGTCGTGGTCGATTTAGGTCATCGGCTGTTGTCAGGTCTACCAGGTACGGAAGAGGTGTTCATGCAGGATCGTAACGCCTGAGCTGCGCAACACTCAGTACTGAGAATTTCGTGGCCTGCACCTCAGTCTTAATCGCCTCTTTCGCATTTCATAGTACAGGTGCTTCACCACACGGAATGTCTCGTTGTCGACCATCGTGAGCTGGAACTGCCCTGTGCGTTCACGCAAAAAGCTATTCGTAAGTGCGTAATCTCCCGCCGACTTAGCGCACATAAGGAAATCCCGCGAATACGGGGCTGTGGACATGACGTAACCCTCATTGGGAACAGAGTGCCGAAGTCTCGAAGCATCTGGAGCAGGGTAACCTGGTGTTTAAATATGTAAACGGAGTCTGGAAACGAGAGATAAGGATTGCGGTTCAAAGGCGATGGGAAGAGTATGCCTGGATAAGAAGGAGACCAGCTGGAGGGTAAACGGGAGTTGCAAGGAGGGCACGGATAGAAGAGGACTGGCGAGGAATGTGGGGACAGGTTGTGGGATGGAGTGGGGTGAGGGAAACGGGTGAAGACGGAAGGGGATGAACAGGAAGCGGCAAGAAGGGTATCCAGGGCATCTACTGAGACAGGAGAGATTGCGACGGAAAGACACGGGGTCATAGCAGAGCTTTTTTCCATGCCTGCATGGTTCCGGCAAGGGGAGGAATGGGGAGCGGAAGGAATGAGAAAGGGGCGCGGAGGAAGCGGCAGGAAAAGGGGCAGAAGAAAAGCAGTAGGAGAGGAAGCTGTGGATGAGCCGAGGTGTAGCTGTGTCTTGAGAACCGTTCGCCCCGTGTCTCGCACCTGCGTTGGAGAATTCGTCCTGAGCTTACTTTTGGACATGGCAAGATCAAGAATTGTAAGCACAAGAAGTAAACATTGGGAAAGGAGGCGAGTAGGCAAAATCTTCTATCTGCGTAAGGGGAACTTAAAATCTAGTAAATAGAGGAAAGGATAGAATAGTCGAAGACAAAGAACAGTTAGAGTGCACTGAAAAACTTGAAGAGTATAAGTTTCATCCAAGATTCCTTATGGTTCCAGTCAAAGACTGCTAGTAGAGGACGTGCTTATCTACCCATTTAGACTATTAGTAGTCACGGGTGAGCCTGTTTGACTTT
Organism: Deroplatys truncata; assembly: GCA_030765065.1. Lineage (NCBI taxonomy): Eukaryota > Metazoa > Arthropoda > Insecta > Mantodea > Mantidae > Deroplatys > Deroplatys truncata. The sequence continues at coordinate 181,525,608 of CM060977.1, forward strand.
GTCGCTAGACTTCGGCAAATACTAGCTGAAATAGCGGTGGTAGCTTCTTTGGTCCGGACAGCTTCCTTGGTCGTTGGCTCGGGGTCACTTGGCTGGTCTCAAATGGGTTCGCTGGTGGTCCTCAGGGATGCTTCCTAGTCGGCACCAAGACTGCGACTGTGTGAAAAACTGTTTTTGGAGCGAGGTTTCAGGAGCACGAGAAAAGTATAGGTACGGTAAGAGAGACGAGTGCGGTAGCTAACGGAATTCCGCTGAGCACCTCCGTTTGTGCGGGAAGGGTAAGTGGTAGTTAATGTCGCTGCCAGGGGGTAAAGGAAAATTGTCCGAGTGACATCCATGGCCTTTCCAGGGAGTAAATAATTGTCTTTATTTTTTAAAAAATCTAACAGTTCTTAAGCTGTGCACAATTGTGCTTAGTGGCAGGCTCGAAGGAAGCCACCGTTTCTCGACATGTGCCTCGGTTGCACTGTGCCTGAGGAAGGAACGACGAGGCGAGCAAGGCGGCAGCCATAATCTGCCGTATTTCCTGAATGGTGGTGGTGTGGAGTTGGTGTTTTGGTTGTGATTACTGAGGTGCAGTTTTGGTGATTTTCGACACGGTAGAGCTTCTGTTGCATGCTTTGAATAGTTCGCTCACTGCATCTGGAAATCTGTTCGTTTAGGAGAATGAAGCCGTTTTCTAGAGATTCTAGGTGTGTAATCCTATTGAGTTTGGAGGGGCAGGTGTTGGCGATAGTCTGCAGATCCAGCTGAGTAATTACTATTTCACGGCGAGTAGCGGCGGAGATGGGCTTCTGTGTGTTCTTCGGGGAAGTAGGAATATATGTTATGAGGGGCCTCGATGACATTTCCGAGGCGGCAGCTTATCTTCAAGACCACGGAGTGGAGGTCCGACACAGCCCATTGGACGTGCTCGTTGGGGATGGAGGCGCCTGCTGTGGTTGTTGCCTAGGGGTGAGAAGTGTCTCCGGTGGTGCTGAATTGGCTAATGCAGTTTGCGGCGTATCCTGTCAGGACGAGTTTATCTTGGGCACTGTGCTCGAGCTGTGTGGTGGCCGTAGCCATTGCAGCTGACATAGGAACTGCGACGTCGGAAGAGATAGTCGATGGAGCATTTATACGTGCTGATTGGTGAGCCGCAGAAATGACACCGAGGTGAAGCGGCGCGGTGTGCAACGTCATGTCCGTTTAAGCGGCAGCGACGACATGGCTGAATACTTTTCGCTCGGCTCGCCTCAATTCGCAAAATCTACCCTAATAAGGAAAGAGGAATCCTCAACGCAGCTTCGCGGTCATGCTGTTGAACTCTTGCCAGTCTGACGAGCATTGTTGTGCCGGGGACGAAATGATACGACCGACTTTCTATGAAGTAGACCACTTGTTAAGCAGGGTTGAGAATGAAGCGAGTGGGCAGGTTCCGGGGAACTCCATAGACAACTACACTGTATCTAGCAGGACGAGCTGAGTTCGGCGGTCTTACAGTAGACGTCGGTGGTGGTGGTGGCTGCCGTTGGAGGTTATGGATGATCCTGTATCGTCCGGGAGGGGAGTGTACTGCTGCAGGAAAAGGCAGTCTGGTGTTGTTGGCTGCGACTCTGGGTGAGGTGTGCTGCTGTTTGTAGGTGTTGGCTTTGCGGTAGTCGGGGCGAATCGGTGATCAAGGCGAAGGACGGTCCGGACATCGGCTGTGATGATACAGACCCCGCGGCAAGTGTCGGTGGAGATTTCGGCGATTCAGCCCGGACCTCTCAGGAAACATTACATTTCAGATCCAACACTGTAATGTTTTATTACCTTCCTGTTCGACGTTTATACACATATTTAATGTACTTAGAGGTTTTAAGAGATACATTTTTATGATTTACTCTTTATGTTTTCGAGTTTTTATATACTTTGAAACCAATGATTAAGTGTCTGAAACTTCTATGTTTCACACAGACATCCTGACGCTCGTCTCATAACCACATTATGATATATCACACCAAAAATAGAGAAGCATTCTCACACGCTCAGTCAGACAGATGCTTCCGTTCAAGCCCTACACCACCAACACCACCATAACCACGACAACCACTACCACCACCACAACCACGACCACCATCAGCCATTTTAAATAAAGTTAGCTCCATCTCTGTTAACACAATACTTTAGAAATGGAGCTTAAAAGGAAAAGTAGATGATTCTCTCCCCTCATTTAATTAAAACCATGCATGTACTATAGTATTTCATGTTTTCATTCGTTTTATATTCTTCCCCTTTGTCTTCTCTACATTCTCCATAGAATCAGGAACACAGACTTCTATACGACTAATACGTAGGTATCACAGAAAACCGCTAAATTTCCCTCCAATCATGTGTAACGTAATTTTTCTAGAGTTAAATAGATTTTGAGCTTTTAGAATTAAACAAGGTAATGCTTTTAAAAATGTATTTAGCAATTTAGTTCTCCTCATCAGCTTCCATCATTTAAGCGTTATTTTCATCAGGTAGAATCCATAGTTTTGAAGGTATAGGATATTACTCTTTAGGAATTCGATCGGAGTTATCTTTCAGGTACTTTCTTTCTTGTTGACGACATTACTAAACTAACCCCACAGTTCATTTCTTATTTATCGTCTTTATCTAAATGCATTAATGAGCTATTGAATTAATTAGTAGATTCAATTGAATCAGTATTCGAATGCAGAATATTAGGAACAAGATTATTTATAATACTAATTTCACACGTTAAACATAGCTATTTTCACTTTACTACATCAATCTAAGAGTTATATCCTACAGTATAGAGGATAATTAAGGAAGTCGTGGAATAATCGGGTTTCTAACTAAGAAGAATTGATACGCAATTATTCACCGTGCTAATTTAAATAATTTGAGCTATCAATCACGCGTTGGTCTGCTCCTCTGTGCCTCTCGTCCTAAGATAATTGAGTTTTCAAACGATTCCAGGACTACAGATACCTGCTATACAGAAGAAAACTGCATAATGATGCAAATATAATAAAGCTCATTCAACGTATTTATTTACATCAGTTCAGGAGATACTGGAAGATAAAGTTGCAATTATTTACGGGGATTCAAACCGGCAAATCCCATTCAATTTGTAAGAATACGTAAATGACGCGCCGTATTCCAAGGATTTAATTTACTCTGATCACGTTGCTCTATCTGTTTTAATTCACGAGATATAAGCGTTTAACGAGTAGGGATAATATATGGAATTTTGATTCATTCGCGACAAAGACCGCCGTTTAATGCGACGTGTGATCTGATCACTTTAATTGAGCGTGTAATGACTACACGTGTTAACACGTATAAGGAGAAGGGCTCGGCTTCATGTGTCGGCAAAGGTGTCGACAAACATACCTTAGTTACCTAGGTTAGAAAACTGACTGTATTTTAATCCAAATTTAATAGCTCTTGAACATAATTCAGTTAAACTGCGTGGAATGCACATTAATAGGTTCTGTGTGTTTTATGTACCGCAGGGTTAAGGTCATGAGTTCGAGTCCTGGTTTTTAATAAAGCAATTATCTCCGAATCCATCAGTGTAAGGATCCCAAAGAAAGCATGCGATATTATATGGACTATAGCGAATAGCCGCTATTACTTATAACAATATCGCAAACACTTGTGATCAGTTGTGCTTAGTTCGAACACCGGTGTTTCAAAAACCTCCTTAATTTGATGTAGTAAAGTGCATATAGATATGTTCAACATGCGAAATTAATATTATGAATAATCCTGTTCCTGCTGTTAAGGATTTAAATACTGACACAATGGAGTTTATTTTAAATTTAATAGCTCATGAACTAATATAGATAAAGACGCAAAACATTTAACGCACGGTCTAGTCTACAATTACCGTTATAATGTCAAGAAAGTACCTTAAAGCTCCGGATAGAATCCCGAAGGGGTGATTTCCTATATCTTCAAAACTATGGATCCTACCTAGTTCAAATGGAGCTTAAATGATAGCTGCTGATGAGGAGAACAAAATGACTAAATACGTTTATTAAACGCATTATGTGGCTCGATTCTAGAAGCTCAAACTCTGTGTAACCCTGGAAAAATGAATTTTCATTTAATTGGAATGAAATGTAACGGTTTTCTGCGATAACTAAGTTTTAATCGTTTAGGAATCTCATATTATATACTGATTCTTTGGAGAGTGAAGGGAAGAAGGCAAGGAAGTATTGAAACGAAATAAAACACCAAATAATAGAGTATATACACGAAATTATTTAATTACTGGTAGAAAATACTCTACGTTACATTTTAGGCGTATACTTCTTAAGTATAGTGGTAAACGGCAGTACCGGTACACGTACCGGAGGCATATGACATAAACCTTCCAGCGAACGTTAAAGCGCTGGCAGGGAATGAAATCGAGCAAGATGAAAATGGCAGCGAACTTGCCACATAGCTGATCTCGAAACTTTCCAAAATCTCAACAACTTGGTTGGACAGAAAACCTCAAATTACACCTCCCAAGAATATCAAAGCACTCCAGACAGCCTGGATCACTAAACTAACTCAGTATGTGTACTAGTGTAGTGGTTACCTCCAGTTCCTGAGGCTGTGGCTTCAAACCCTGCAGAGGGCGTTGGACTTTTTCGGGCGTAAAATATTTAGTATGGCTTCCTTCGGAAAGGAAGTGAAGCCGGTGGTCCCGTGTAGTAGATTTACGGCACATAAAAGAACCTCAAGCATAATAAAGAGGCCTCTGAGCAAAATTACCAGTGTTTCACGCCCAATATGTAACGGGACGCCAAAGACCACAGCAGTTAAAAAGTATCCATAAATAAAACTCGATTTCAATTTCAACCCAGTATGACACATTGCAAGAATCTTAGCCTAAAATTAAGTACGCATACCCCCACTACACAAGAATAAAAAATAGCAACTACAGACCAAGAAAAAGCCTACGCACTGGCTTACAAGCTCCAAGACACTCTATCTCCGAATGAAGCTCTATCTTATCCATATTTACAGCAGACACAGAGGTGGAATCCCGCGTCTTTCATGAACGACAGGCGCATATCTTAGTTCGTAAAACTTGCTCATCTGAAATAAAATGGGTAATGAAATGTCTACCTCAACGAAAAGCCACGGACCTGACAAAATACCCAACGCAACTCTTAACCACCTCCCAATGACGCGGTACAACAACTTGCAAACATTTTCAACGTCGTATTAACGCAAGGAAAATTGCCCACGTACTGCACATCCCGAAAAAGAAGAATTCGTCCAATTCCAAAAATATCGCCCTATTAGCTTACTGAACACATTAGACAAGCTATTAGGAAAGTAACACTAAAACGACTCAACGCAGCAATCATTAAATGCCACATTCTCATCCCGGACAAGTAATTTCCCACGTACTGCACATCCCGAAAAAGAAGAAGAATCCGTCCAGTTCCAAAAATATCGCCCTATTACCTTACTGAACACATTAGACGAGCTATTAGAAAAAGTAACACTAAAAAGACTCAACGCAGCAATCACTAAATGCCACATTCTCATCCCGGAACAGTAACAGCCCACGTACTGCACATCCCTAAAAAGAAGAGGAATCCCTCAAATTCCAAAACTATCGCCCTATTAGCTTACTGAACACATTAGTCAAGCTATTAGAAAAAGTAACACTAAAAAGTCTCAACGCAGCACTCATTAAACGCCACATTCTCATCCCAGAACAGTTCATCTTCCCAGCCAATCGCTCAACGTCCATGCAGAATTAAGGGCCACAGAGATCATTATACGAAAGTACCCAGGAGATTACTCCTTGACGTCTAAAACGGGCTTTCGAAAGAGTTAGGAATGCGGGTATACTGAAAAAGTTATCCTCATTAGGCATTCTGTATCGCTAATAAAACTGATGCCTAACTATTTGAAGGACAGAAAGTTCCAATATTCAGTGATCACCAGTCGGTCCTTCATTAGTCCCATTAAAGCGGACGTTCCCCTAGGAAGTATTCTCGGACCTACACTATTCAAGTTATACATAAAAGACATGCCCAAACTACAAGCACCGCCCTCTACATATATGCGGATTATAAAACAATAATGATGCAATCGTTGAAAACTGAAAGTAATACACACCCGCCTCCAGAATGACCTGCGAGGGTTCGCTCACAAACTGGCGAATCAAAGTAAATGTCACAAAGAGCCAAACAATACACTTCTACAAGCGAATAAATCACAGACACCCAAGACACAGTTTATAACCGCTCGCCCTCTTCGGTGAAACATAAACTGGACAGCGAATGCAACGTGGCTAGGGCTGAAAATGTACCACGGTTTGAATTAGAAATCCCATATAAACCAAGTTAGGGGAAACGCAAGTGTCCAATTGGGCAACATATACCCTCTAATAAACTCAAACAATCAACTGAACCTCCAATTAGGCCAAAATCTCTACAAAACACCAATGCGCCCCATTCTAACCTCTGCAGCCCCTGAGAGGGGACACGCCGCAAAAACACACATCTAAAGACTAGAAACTTTCCAAAATATAATCTTACGCTTAGTATAAAAAATACCAGCGATAGCTCCCATTGACATTCCACATGATGAAATAGAAGTGCACACCATTGAGGCATTTGCTAAAATGCGAACGTCTGATATACACAAAAATCATCCTGCACATCACAACACTCTAATGCATGACTTATGAAACTATAACACTGAACCGAGCAAACACAAGTGTCCTATCTGAATATTCGACCGAACTTTACTTAATAACGCGACTGAGCCTAACGTCCAAAAATTCCTAAACAACCTTCTAAGATACCCGAATTGACCAATAACAAGACCAATCTCACTACACGACTTTCACACTGTTACAGATTTCCAGTCTATGCAGCAGCCTTCGAAGACCTTGCGCTACACATCCAAGGCCGCTCCGGGAGAAGAAGGCCTCCCCGTGTTACACGGTCATGCAGCTGCGCCGTGATGGGTTGGCTGCTTATCTGTTTGGGCAGAGCGACGAATGGGATTCAATTATGGACAAGGAGAAGACGAGCAAGATAATCTTTCAAACAGCAATTCGAACCTCCCAGGAGATCTTCCTGTCGGAATTCATTACGTCCTTCCCATGGGAGGGAATACAGACGTTCTTATAAGACGACCGGTTAATCAAAGCCTAACAGTATCTAACTTAGCCTTGGTCTAAAGTATTACACTTAACCTAGGTTAGATATATAACCATAACGTTTGCACTAACTGCAAGAACGTAAATCAACGTATATCTATTGCATGTCACTGATTAATACCGTTATCATAATTATCTAGCACTTACATTTTCATGTGCGAATAATCACTCAGAATTTCTCAGGGCGATAGACATGTGTCATTCCGCGTATCTAACTGTTGACACGCTCGCATGCTCGTAGCTTCACATCTTTTATTGACTAACCGGAGTGCTATACGGGACCCGACCAGCTTGCACGAACACACTAATAATTAACGCACTCTAATACGTGGAAAGGAATTTTATTGGGCATTCCACAATTGAGTGGCCAGTCCTACATATTCTCAGCCATTGCACACCGGCTGGGTGTTGAATGCAGCAATGCATTTTCCCCCGCGAAAAAAATAGATATTCACCATGCTAGTTTACATCGAGTCGAGAACATCGTCTCCTCCAAGCGAAATCAGGTCTCGAGTGTGTTTACAGTTGTCAAGGTGAAGAATTGTACTCATTTTAATAAGTCGGTCAAGAATATATTGATCAGTATTTATATGAAGTTTTGTGATATTTAGCAGATTGTAGAGCTGGAGAGCGCTACATTCCAGGACGTATTTCAAAATACAAGCTCTGCTAAAAAATTTGGTAAATGTGGAAGGAGGTTTCTACAAACCTATCACAACAGGCGGCATTAACTGGTCTGTAATCAGATTTTCAAGTGTAAGTATTGTGAAAGATTCTTCAGTAACAGCTACAAGAAGAATGCCATGAGGAGGTGTTTAGATTCACTACTCCTTGCAAGAAAATTAACATGGAGCCTATGAAACATCTACCATCTGTCAGCATCTTTTGAAGTGGGAAGAAACGTGTATAAATCCACGGAACTATCGTGATGAAAATGCTTTAGGTATTCTATCCTCGCAACATTCATACGAAAGAATCCACAACGTGTGAGCAAATACCTCCAACATTAAGATAAGTAGGATTTCATATGCGTTTTGTTTCCTACGACATTGGCTCAAATCCGTAAGCTTAAGAAAACGACTAACATATCTATAAATGTGTTTAACTGGATGAGAAAGGAGAAGCGTTTCCTATAAAGGTCTTTGATGAAGAACTGTTTGACCATGGTGACCTTGTTTTGTGTGATGCCACTGGGCTACAACACTATGTTTACACAGAAAGTTTAAAGAAGCTAGTTCTAGATCAAAAAACAAAATGTGAAGGACGAGTGTACACATACAAACGGTGCCTCACTCATTTTGATGATCGATATATTAGAAACGGGCTGAAAAATCTAGAAGAACACAGCGGTATCTGTAGACATCATTTTGTTGGCAGGACTGGTATGCCCACAAAGGATAACTCAAATTTTCAATTACAATTAAGAAATGTGGCGTGATGATGATGAAATGCGGTTTAAGGGCGCTAAACTGCTGCGGTCATCAGCGCCCAGAAATGTGGCGAGGAAACAGAAGCTTCCTATGAGGATTTTGAGAGTATTCGCATGGCGTATGACACATGCTTTGCCAATCCTGTAACTTCCTATACAACACCATAACAGAAACTTTCTCTGGTGTGCTTTGTGTTTAAGTAAAGCCGTCATCCAGCGTTGAACGTATAGAAACCGATCTTCCCACTCAACCCTATGTATATTGCGGTTGTGATATTGATGAGAAGTTTATAGAATATCTAAAATCCCTTGTGAAGAAGATAAACAGCCTATACAAATCTGCTAAGCCTCTGTAACTTACAGATGAATAGCAAAAGAATTCCGAGTTTTCTACAGAGTGCTACTTATGTGCTAATGTGTTTACACAACAGAACTACAAAGTGTGTGACCACGACCATTTCAGCTGCGAACGCCGAAAAGGTCTGCATAATAAGTGCAATTTAAACCTACTCCTTCCTTTCCTCATAACCAGAGATAACGTGATTCACATTTCATCGTCAAGGAAGCTGGGATGTACAAGCGAGAGAGTAGAGGTGATCTCTAACTGTGACGAAAGCTACATCACATTCTCTAATTATGTTAGGCATATGAAGCTCTGGTTTTTAGATACGTATTGTTTCCCGCGTAAAACCCCGGAGAAGCTATAAAAAACCTAAAAGATCATCCCGAGAGAGTTAAGTACTTTGGACGTGAGCGGTTTAGTTTCATGAAACGAAAGGACCTATTTTCACATGATTACGTCACTTCATGGGATGCCTTGTATGAGAGACAATTACCTTCAAGGGAAGCATACTACAAGGAATTAAATGAAGAAACAGTTAGCGTCAATGACTACGGTCATGATAAATACGAGTGGCAGCAGTTTAGCAAAACAAATATAGGCACGTACAGCGAACTCTACTTAACCTCCGATGTTCTTCTCTTAGCTGATGTCTTTGAGATATTCAGGGACCAGTACCTCAAAGCACATAAAGTTGATCCTGATCATTATTTTACCTCTCGGACTTAAATGGAATGCCATACCTGTATATACTGGATTTGAGCAGGAACTGCCATAGGATTACGAAAAGTGTCTTATGGTGGAATCTGGTATAAGGGGAGGTTTTTGTCAAGTTTCGCAGCGGTATGCAGAGGCTAATAGCATGCAGAAGTTTGATTCAGTAAAACCGCCTCAATTTATGACATAAAAGAACGCTAATAACCAATATAGCTGGTTAATGTGCTACGCTCCTCCTTATTGCGGATTTGATTGGGTTTCCCCTGAAGATATCAACCTAAACAATTTGGAAGAAGATGACTTTCACGTTATATACTAAAAGTGGATATTAAGAATTCAGCTGAGCTCAATGATCTACATAACTATTTACCATTCGTACTCGAGTGCTCGAAACCAAAAATTCTTCTACAAATAAGCTATTTCCTCACCTTGCACCTCAAGGAAGGTATGTTGTCCATAATAGGCTACATATTGAAACAGACTTTCTCTCATTGACTACAACTGATGAAAATTCATCGCGCACTACAATTTGGACAATCAATCACCTGGGTTAAAACCATACGTCAAATTTAATTACAAGCTACGGAAGTCATCTGGAAAAGATTTGAGAATGATCTTTACAAGCTGGTCAACAATGCTATGCTCGGGAAAGCAATGGATGCTTTCGGAATCGGATGGATATACGACATGTGGCAGATCATAGAAGTTTGGGAAAACATAGCAAAACCTACATTCCATGATGGAACTATATATGGAGAAAACCTGGCTGCTGTACATGTGGCTTCACGACAGATTGTATATAACAAACCAATACAAATACGCATGAGTGCACTAGACATTTCAAAACCCCTCATGTACTCCTATCAATATGATGTGACACTTCCCTGATATAGAGCTGAAAACCTGAAACCCTTATATATGGACACTCACTCCTTCGTCCAACGAATGACAAAGATTTATACCAGGATAAACTACACATACTCAAGCAACCATATACTTCTAGTTACCCGTCAGAGCATATTTGTTATTCAGCTCAAAACAAATGGTGTTGGTAAAATTTAGACATGAACCCAACGGAAGACTTAGTCAAGGATTTGTAGGTCTTAAATCTAAACTATATGCACTCGGTTTTAATGGAGGAGCATTAAGATGAATATGGGCCTTAAGCAGAGACCTATTAACCATCTATATTACACTGAAGATGTATTTGGGCCGTTTAAAAGCAATGAATCATAAGAACTCTCCTGAATTTAATTCAGCCTCAGCATCATTGTTTCAACAGGTGCAGCTAACAAAATCACTCTTTCATCTCATGACGTTAGCAGAGTTATTGCAGATGGAATAGCTACTTAGGCTTATGGTCTTTACAGCATTGTGAGCCATGCATAGAAAACTGTTATGCATAGACTAATATGCTGGTTTTCCCAGTGAGCCTGCTTATGCAAATGAATGTTTATTTAACTGTCACTCACTTATACTCGGCATAAACACAAAGAACGAATAAGAATAATGGAAGGTGGTAACTCTGGCACTAGGACTAGTGCTGGTCTCAAGCCCAGATGAAAGACGAGAGACGCGAACAACAAAACTAAAATAAAGCTACGTTGAACGTAAAGCTTTCTATTTAAGATCCTCGAAAAATAAAGTCTGAATAAAATGCTACAATTTCGCTAAAAAGAATCACATATTCAGCTTTGGTTAGTATTGGATAAATATGATAAGGTGGGTTAGAATGCTCGGTGGTAGGTTAGGGCAGACGATTGCAGAACAGATGATAAGGAATGACTAATTTATGTTAGAATGCTTGGTATTCTAAAAGTAGAATGGTATTAGGTTAGGATGATATCAGAGTAGGTTAGACGACAACCGGATAAAACACATGATGAAAGGATACTCTGGGTTAGGTTGGTTTAGACTCGCATACTGAATGTCTAAATTATATAGGCTGGGCTAACTTAGGTTGGCTAAACAACGCCTTCGTTATGTTTGGTTGCCTATTGTGCTTGCATTTCGTTACGTTTGGACAGGTATGTTTAGGTTTTGTTTTTACGTCTGGTTGATATTGTTATGTTTGATGGTTAAGTTTTGTTACATCTTGCTACGGTTATTTATGTTTTTGTTGGGTTAGACGATGGAAGAATAGAATAGATAACTTTAGCATGCTGATATGTAATGACTGAAAACTAATACGTGATTCTGACTCACTTTTTATGCTGATTTCAGAACAGCTTTAGTTTCTTCCTATCACGTACAGGTTTTTTCACAGTTTCACTTCAAAAATATAGAGTTGAGCTACTAGATGATGAGTATTGTTAAAGGGAAATTTATCATTTCTTGGAGGGAAATTTCTCAATACAGATTTGTAAGCCTTTAGGTTGTTACACTTGTAGATGCTGGCTGCTATTTATAATTTAGGCATTGTTGCTAATATCAGAGGCTTGCATTACCAGTGCTATATCGTGATTGTAGTTATAAACACATTATGTCTACACGCAAGTGTGTGAACAATCCAAATGTTTTTGCTACATTTGTGGAAATCATACAGTGCTTCAGCAGAGAACTGATATAAGAGACTTTGTGAAAAAAGTGTGCCATGAGTATCTAAAGTGAAACTTGGTGACCAAGACAAGGCCTGGGCTCAAAAGATGATTTGCCGATATTGTGTTGAGAGGTTAAGATTGTGGATAAAAGGAAAGAAATCATGCATGCCATTTGCAATTTCTATGTTGTGGAGGAAGCCTTAAGGCCACCTTAAAGACCTTTATTTCGGTTTAGTTAATGTTTGGGGGTGCGATTCGAAAAATAAGAAACCCATTTTGTAACCAAGTATTCCTTCAGCCAACAGGCCAGTTCCACACAGAGAAGATCTGCCTGCTCCTCTTTCTCCAGCTATTTTAGAGAACTTGGAAGAATATGGTGTTGAACGTGAACCTCATGCAATCACCGAAGACGATTCTGATGATGATTACCGCCCTGAATATGACGTGACTCCACAACTGTTCTCTCAGAGTGAACTAAATGATCTAGTGCGTAATTTGAATTTGTCTAAAGAATCTGCAGAGTTACAGGGCTCCCATCTGAAAATAAGAATCTTCTGGAACGAGGAACACATTACGCATGGTACAGACACAGAACAAGAGCTAGTTCCTTTTTTTCTCACAGATCGTGTCCTTCGTTTACTGCAATAACATAAACGAGTTTATGCACTTGTATGACATTGAACATGATCCTACTCAGTGGATACTTTTTATAGATTCATCAAAGGGAGCCTGACAGACGTGTTACTGCGTAATGGAAATGTGTATGGGTCCATTCCTGTCGCACATTCAGTACAAATTAAAGAGACATTTGAAAACATGAAGATACTTTTAACAGGTATCTAATACGAGGAACACAAATGGCATAACCTCGGTGATTTCAAAGTTATTGGAATACTATTAGGACAACAAGCTGGGTTCACAAAAGTGCCTTGTTTTCTGTGCGAATGGAACAGTCGGGCAAAACAAAGACATTGGAGTGTGAAAGTATGGCCACAGCGGAGAAATTATTGCCTGGAACTAAAAACATCCTATACGAACCGCTTGTAGAGAGACAAAAGTTATTGCTTCCGCCAATACACATAAAATTGGGCTTGATGAAGCAATTTGTAAGTGCTCTACCACAGGATGGAACACTGCTTCAGGTACCTTTCCAAGAAATCACCCTTCATTACACAAGACAAATTAAAGGCTGGAATTTTTGTTGCTCCTCAAATAAAGAAATTGATGAAGGATGACGATTTTGAGAACACAATGAATCAGAGAGATATAGAAGCATGGACCTTCCAACCACTTACTGAAAACTTCTTAGGCAATAACAAAGATCCTAATTACAAGAAAATGTTGGAAAATTTCAAGAAGATGGGTTGTAACATGAGTGTAAAAGTGCATTTTCTGCATTCACATATCGACTACCTTCCAGAAAATCTGGGACATTATAGTGAAGAGCAGGGTGAACGTTTTCGCCAAGATATTAAGGAAATGGGGAGGAGATACCAGGGGAGATCGAATGAAACTATGATGGCCGACTACTGCTGGATGTTGAGGAGGGACAGTCATCTTCAAGTATCTGCAAGGAAGTCAAAGAAGAGAAAGTTTGAAAAACGTAAATGAAACATCTTGACTTCTTGTTTTGTTAAAATGTAGTTATGAAATAAATTAGGGAAGTTCTTGAGAGTATTCTTAAAATTGTTTCTTGAATAAAAACGTACCTTGTGTGAAATGGTATTTGAATACTTTTCTACGCTCATTAGTAAAATTGTCAAAACATTACTTCCTATTTTGTGTAAAAACCAGACGTGATAGAAAAAAACTTGATTCAAGAACATCTACTTTTAAGAAATCATCTGACTAAAAGTTTGAAAATCCAGACTAGTGTAATCACCGGGTGTTCCTGCGCAGGTAAGTTTGGAATATTTTAGGTTAATATTTTTCGGTGTGAGCTTAGATTAGACGATGGCGGGTTAGAAGGTATGATGAGGGGATTGTCTAGGCAGATAAGGTTAGGATAGCTAAATATAGCTCAATAAGAATGTAAACCATACGCAGTTCATCCCTCCTACCCCTCATATGCTAGCAGTTCGCAATGTATATGTTTATAAGCGATATAGTATTACTTTAAAAGTATACGTTAAGCATTATGACAGTACACGAAATGCTGAAAATGTACCTAAAATAAAGAAAAGGCCGTAAGTATTGCAAAAACATGAAAAAGTACACAAACCTGTTGCGGTGCTCCAAATACCTTACCGGGGCTTGAAATTTCTATTCCTTAGTCCAACATGTATTTAAAGTGTGCCTAAAGAACTCCAAACCACCTTACAAATTACCCAAAACACACTATAACTGACTCCTATCTTGAAAATATCCGCTTTAGTGCCTAAAATACTATAGAAAATATGTTCAAACACCATAAATTTCCTATCAAATGCACAAAAACCCTTCGCCAATATCCTTAAACCAACTAGTGTGTTGTCAAAAACATAATGAAAGTAACCCGAGTGTACCTACTAGTGGTCACAATATGTTAAAAGATTACGTTAGTACCCGAAAATACCCTCTAAATACCCTAAAATGCTCTAGAATGCACGCTCAAGTGTCAAAAATATCTTAACTGCGTCATCAACTGAAATATATTCGAAAAGCTCCAAAATGCCTGACAATATCTCGCCCCATGGTAGAAAATGTTCGTAAAAGGGCTAAATTATCTTCAATGCATTGCCAGTATCTTCTTAAAACCTTGCTCCAGTGCCTTATTGTCTGTAAAGGTGGGTACACTATGTTCAAAAGCTTCTGATATGTAGCAAAATAGCTGAAAGAACCTAATCCGGAGCCTAAAATGCTAGTAAGGTGCTTCCGAAATGGTGATTTCTGTGTCTGAAATGTACGGTAAAGCTGTCGTAAATCTATAAAAATGCTTAAATATCTGCGCTAATGTTCTAAACGTCCCATAAAAATGTTCAACATACCATCAAAGCCTCCCAAAATGTCTATAAAGGTACCCCGGAGATACTGCTTTATGGGACCGTTAAACTGATATGTGTATCCGTTTAGGCGATTAGAGGCACTCCATATATACCCTAACATGGCTTATTCTTACGTTAGCTTTGTTAGGATCGTTTGGGTTGGTTTAGTGTTGGATAGCTTAGGTTAAATAGGATGTTCAGCGCGACATTAAGGCATGCGGTGGTGGGACAGAATAGATGTTGAGAGGATGGTTAAGGTTTGGTTAGATTAGGTTAGACGCTGAGATTATAGCCTAAGGTAAGTTGAAATGTTGGTATGTAGGCTAGTTGATGATGGGATAGAATAGGTGATAAGGGAAGAGGTCTAGGCACATGTTTCGTGTGAAATCTCGATATTGAATTTTTGGGTGGAATGCAGTAGGTACTTCCCATACCTAATGATGTAGTACAGAAGTTAAATGAAATCCATGTGAACATGAAAGGATAGGTTATGTTGTTCAGTGAGTCATTAGGGCTTGCGATGGTAGGATAGAATAGATGATGAGGGGATTGTTAAGGTTAGGTTATGTCGTTCAGTGAGTGATTAAGGCTTGCGATGGTAGGATAGAATAGATGATGAGGGGATCGTTAAGGTTAGGTTATGTTGTTCAGTGAGTCATTAGGGCTTGCGATGGTAGGATAGAATAGATGATGAGGGGCTTGTTAAGGTTAGGTTATGTTGTTCAGTGAGTGATTAGGGCTTGCGATGGTAGGATAGAATAGATGATGAGGGGATCGTTAAGGTTAGGTTATGTTGTTCAATGAGTCATTAGGTCTTGCGATGGTAGGATAGAATAGATGATGAGGGGATTTTTAAGGTTAGTTTAGAGTAATCGATGAGAGGATGGGTTCAGTTAGCTTTGTTAGAATTGTTGCTGTCAGGTTAGGTTGGATATAATCATCGTTGAAGTTTTGTACCTTCTGCATACATCGTACATACGTCGTACAGCAGATACAATGAACAGCATACCGTACAACGAACGTGCGTGCCTGTATACCCCTAAACCTCCGCCTCTAATGAACCCTAAATTATCCTCAGAACCACCCCCAAACACCTTCAATCCCTTACCCTCCTTAGCATCTCCCTCATAGTCTCCATCGCTCCCATGATTCACCATGTTTCTATCCCTCATCCCCGTCTAGCCTAGCACTTTACCTCGTTTTTCCTATGACTCTCAAGTATCGCCGTTTCACTCTGTGCCATTTCCCTCTTACTATCCTACTCACACTGCATAGGGTACAAGATTTGTTGCAGAAGTATTCCAGTCTGTTCCAATTAACCTCACTTCTTGCATTAGCATTGAGCACAGAATTGAAACCACGGGAGTTCAAGTATACGCAATTTACACATTTGTCCCTGGAAAGTTTGGTCCAGGCAAAACTAAAATTTTAAAGAAATGACCAACCTCGGTATATGTCAGTATTCTAAAAGTATCCTTGTTTCTAAAAGAGCACCTAACACCTTGCAGTAAGCATCCTGTGGTAAATACAGTGTTTTAAATTCCAACAACATCTCATCTTAATGACTACAACATTCAGCTCAGCAACAAAGTTACATTATCAATATTAGTTTTAGCCGAGCTTGTAATCCTATTCTTTTTGCATCTGACTTCTGGTTGTTTACTGTTCCGAAACAACATTTAATTACGCCACGGTATTTTTTAATTCGTCAATAAACGATTTAGATTAAAGAAGAAGGAAACACAAAAAAAATGAATATTTCATTCACCACGTTAGTTTGTCTTTAGGAATAAACTACTATGCACGCAGTTTCACCATCCCATGGTGAATGGTTATCGGGTTACAGCATGTTGTTGAGTAGACGCGTGACGTCATATGACAAGACGTACCTAGCATAGGTGTTTTAAATGGCTAGCAGGGTTGTGTGTTAATTACGCTAGAAGCTCCAAACTTCTCTGAATAACAAAGAGAAGAGCTAATATAACCAATTACTTTTCATAATCCAGTTAATACCTTCTAGGTGATAAACATTAGTCCAACAGCTGCGTTGAAAATGAGAAAACTTGGTATCCGGCCTTAATATTTGAACAAAAATAGGGAGGGATTTTGAAGATTTGCACCTTTCTGTCAGCGACACCGCATACCATGCTGGTTTCATCCAACGGTGTAAGTGTAAGAAAATCATAAATAATTATTTGATGAATAATTAATAACCTTGAGGAAAGCGTGCGCTGCTCGGTCTATGAAACCACATATTAATGAGGAGGTATTTTGTGTCACAAAACATCCCAATTTTCACAAACTATTTATATATCGTGATGTTTTGAGTATTGTGAGACATAATTTAGCTTTAAAAACAAAAATGTGAGCTAAAATGATAATCACCGCAGAAACTCCTGCTAATAAGAACTGGCAATATTGGTGCTACAAACAATTTACAACGTGGATTAATTCATGGACTGCTATTGGACATAGAAGAAGAGTTGTCATACAATTATGTTTAGTGCTTTCTACTAGAAATGCTTTTCCAGAATCCAGCGAGTATGTGTAGGATTCAAACTTCACTAATAAACACACAAATTAAAGTAGTAAGTTTTAAATTCATCCATTATTACTATTTATTTGTTTAAAATGTTATAACGTGCGTGTTACCAAACTTATTATGTTGACTGAAAACGTTGGAAGCGCTTCAGTCGTAGTAACTCTATTGTAGGTCGAAGCTTGTTAGCTATATCCTTCGTTAGTGCAGTTGTACGCAGCCCACCATAAATGGTAAATTAAACTGTCTTTCCATATTATCATCTCTGGGTACTTTCTTCTATCATTTTCATTTTCTTAATTAGACTTTTATACAAATGGCATACGTCAGTAGTAACAGAAATGTATGTTCAAGAACAAAGGAAGATGCCGACAATTGATAATCGACATCGTTTGTTTTGTGTTGCCGCCTCCCGCCGGCTCCCTTTGAGGCAGCCGCCGAAGATGACCCCTCCTTTTCGCCGGCTCCTTCCCTTTCTTTGTGTGCTAACCCTTAAAGCCGCCGAAGATGACCCCTCCTTTTGGCCTCCTAGCATGTCACCAGACTACGTGTCGCTAGCCCACGCCCCCTCGCTTTGTGTGCTTACCTAATACCGATAGGTCCTACCCCCTCCCCCATGCGGTCTGGTCGCGTGCCGTAGCGTCCTGTCTTGAGGTGTGCGGTAGGGAATGGTTTTCTCGATGCCTGCTGCCCCTCGGCAAATCAATTAGGTAATGTTCGTCAAACATTATTGAAAAAAAAAAGAATTGGAATTTTATGACTACTAATGCCCTCACATTGCATATCTAATGCTCCTCGAGCAATTAAGTTTTTTGATTAATTAATTGTATATGAATTGACTCGAGCGCAAGTGGTCGTCATCGTATATGTGTGTATAAGTAGCACGCTCACGGGAACAGTCCGCAATGTAATGAAAAACCCCGCAACCTACTTCTGTCTGAGGATAACGGTAATGTCCACGTATACACACATTAGCTGACAACGTTAGACGTTTTCACCACATTAAACACATTAATAGACTTTAAGATTGCATCCCGGATCTATATACAGTCATTAGCGGACAATGTCAGTAATTGTTTTCCTAAGTGCTCTGAAAAACCCCAGACACTCAATGTAAATACCTTTTAGCTCGTAGAATTTCCATCACAAACTGTGGAAAAACCCTAGTCTAGACAATTTTTTCCCTGCTAATTAATGATTAAGTTTCATAGCTCTTATTTCTTTCAATAAAGTATTGCGAATAAAGTATTCAGAATTCAGATTGGCGGAAAGAAATATTACATACGGTATTAAAAATAAATAAGCGTCTCATTGATCGGTGAATACTACATATATTATTAAAAATAAAATAAATACGGATAACATTATAGTTAAATATTATAAATGTTATTAAAAAAATAATTAATGATTAAGTTTCATAGCTCTTATTTTTTTCAATAAAATATTGAATACGACTCTAGCGTTAGGAAAATTAAACGGTGAGAAGCAATATTTTCTACGCTGAAATTATAATTAAAGGCGTACTGTATAGATTCTGTACTAAGTATTCGAATGTATCTTTGTCATTATTTAAATACTCACATACAATAATTGCCATGCATGATATCAAAAATTAAACTGATTTTTTTTACGTGATGTTAAACAAAGAAATATGATTTGGTGAGAGTGATATGAAGAATTCAGATGTTTGGAAAGAAATATTACATACGATATTAAAACGCATCGCTGATCGATGAATACTACATATGTCATTAAAAAATAAAATAAATTTTCTAGAGTCATATGCAGAAGCATTCCTTTAAGGAGAGATGACGTGATGTTGGATTTCCCCATAACAGGTTTAGGCTTGCTTATGAAATGTCACTGTGCGAGGCAGGTATTTCCCTATCATTCTACTCGAATGTTTGGAGTAGCCAATCAAAATCGTTGTATTATATACCATCACACCTCTCACCCACTTCAGCTTTTATCGGAGGAAATGATATAAAAGCAGCAGCTTCTCCAATGATTTTCACTGTATTGTGAGAACACCTCGATCTAAGCACTCTGCAAACTTTATTCTTTCAACCTGAAATTTCATCGAACATCATGGCTGGTAAGTTCTATCACCAATTCATTTTCATTAAAAAGTTAACTTATTACTTCGTACATTTAACTTATATTTGCGTTCTTGTTTTTAATGTCAGACCTTTATTTGTAAATAGCTGAGCATTCTAAAAGTTAATAGCTAGACAGTTGCATTTTCTGAAATGTGAACAGTTTAGTTAAGTATTCATTTTAGGCAAGCTTATTCTACATTTAATAGCTTACTGCGCGAATTCTCAAAAATGTGAACAGTTTAGTTAAGTACTCATCCTGTTGAGTAATTATTATTCCAGGTGTTTAAATACGTGTTTTCACCAAGTGAATTATATTCCTTTCTAGACAAAATACAATTACTTGAATACCCTACGAATCGAATAAAAAATGTTCTGTATAAATACTCTTCCGAGGGTAACCGGTGGTAATCGTTCCGGGGACTTCATGTTTGCATGCATTGATCGAACATTCGCAGTTAATGTTTCATTCCTCTTGTGCATTTTGTTTAGTAAAAACTTCCAGTCTGTTTCCATCACGTTAAAAGGAGATATTTTCCATGAGTGTGTCGAATAATACAAGTGCTTTATTTTTTCATAGAAATTTCTCAGGTGTTTAAAATACATCGACATTTTCCCTGTATAAGCTATTCGCAATAAAGTAAATTAACTTAATAATATAACGTTTCTTAAAAAAATAAGTAAATAAATAAATAAATAAAAATCTAACGCGTAAATTAATTACATTTTCAGCATTCAGTTCTGCTAACGTAGCTGAGGCGTACATCCCGCTCCAACAGGATACCCGCCACCGGCTGCAGGATCGTTCCTCAAATACAGTCATGATTCAGGCACCCGAACACCCGAATGGTAAGCATTCTTCAGAGTTTAAAAAAAATTAATGTAACAATTCATATTAACTTCTTGTTCATATTCTTTATTATTAATATTATTAATATCACTATTATTATTATTTCCAGGAAGCGGAGTTTATTTCGGGGTCTGTCATTCATCGACCGCTGCACCGGCACCACCAGGCTTCCAAACCTTCCTGGTGCCAAATCATCATGGATGGGGGCCTGCTCCGGACATGCAGCAACACTCGAATGGTAAGAATTTACAGACCGGTGTTTGAGCAATTGTAACTAAACATTATTCGATAGTAGGTATACAAGGGCGATTCTAGCACACTAAGACCTACCTACGACAGCATAGAGTTTAGGATTGTATAAGGAGAAAAGGATATATTTAAGGGGAGTTTCTCACCACATATGCAGTCACATAACTCTTTCGTCTCCCAGAATACCATGTATTTTTCACACATGTGTTTAAAACATATATTTTTCACGTATAGCCTATAGATTCTTTAGAACTCTGTACTTAAACATGCTATACTATTAATATTATTATTATTTATTTTTTCCAGGAAGAGGACTTCATTTCGGAGGCGGCATCGCTCAACATGCGACGACTGCACCGGTACCTCCAGGCTTCGCAACCATTGTACCGGCACCACCAGGCTTCGCGACCGCTGCACCGCCACCCCCAAGCTTCCAGACCTTCCTGGTACCAAATCAGCAGGGGTGGGGCCCTGCCCCATACATACAGCAAGCATCTAACGGTAAGAGTTTTTCAATATTTTATGAACTTCTTGCTTTACACATTCTATATTATTATCATTAATATTATCATTATTATTATTTTCAGGGAGTGGACTTTATTTTGGGATGAGACAACCATCGTCCGCTGCACAGGCACCGCCTGACTTCCAAGCCTTCATGGGGCCAAATCAGCAGGGTCGGGTCTCTGCCCCATACATGAAGCAACCACCGACCGGTAAGAATATGTTTCAACATTTTATGAAGTTCTTTTACACATTCTATGTTATTATTAATATTGTTAATATTATTTCCAGGAAGTGGACTTTATTTCGGAGGCGGGTTTGTTCATCACGCGCCCTCTGCACCACACGCTTTCCCTGCACCAAATCAGCAGGGGTGGGGCCCTGCCCCATACATGCAGCAACCACTGAATGGTAAGAATCCTTTAACATTTTATGAAGTTCTTTTACACATTCTATATTATTAATATTATTGTTATTATTAATATTATTATTATTTCCAGGAAGTGGACTTTATTTTGGACGAGGTATCGCTCAGCATGCGAGCGCTGTACCATCAGCCTTCCCTATACCAAATCAGCAGGGATGGGGCTCTGACATATGTGTGCAGCTACACTCGAACGGTAAGAATCCTTCAACATTTTATGAAGTTCTTTTACACATTCTATATTATTATTATTATTATTATTATTATTATTATTATTATTCCAGGAAATGATCTGGGTGGCGCTGGAAGCCAGCCTATGGACCTAGCAACACAGGGGTCAGCATCGCCGGAGATGGGTGAAGACTCGACCACTGCACAGTCCGCCTCCTCATCGCTCAACACTATGGAGGAAGTTATACACAGTGAAACATCGACCTCCTCAGTCGCAGGCGATGAAACCGCTGCACCATCGACCTCCTCAGGCGCAAAG
Organism: Deroplatys truncata; assembly: GCA_030765065.1. Taxonomy (NCBI): domain Eukaryota; kingdom Metazoa; phylum Arthropoda; class Insecta; order Mantodea; family Mantidae; genus Deroplatys; species Deroplatys truncata. Next base: position 181,547,905 of record CM060977.1, read on the forward strand.
GATGAAGCCGCTGCACCGTCAACCTCCTCCTCCTCATCATCATCGAATGATGTAGAACCTGTTAATGGAAAGAGAGGACCGACATCGGATGGGAGGGAGCAGCTTACAATCAAAAAAGCCAAGGTTAGTGCTAGCAATTGCCAGGGGCTGGAGTGCAATACCATCCAATCGGCATTCAAGGGACGTATTTTTAATACTAGAATAGAAAATACATTAGAAATACTGGAGCCCAGAGTCTTTTTAGATGAGTGCAAGGAGCTTATTATTAAAGAAGCGGAAAACGTTTTGCAGAAAAGCAAGAGTGGATTAAAGATGCATTGTTCCATGGAACTTGAATATTTAATCCACAAACCTGATGAAGAGAAGTGTCTTCCCACTGGCTTTAATTCTAAGCCTGTGCTGATACTTCCGTCAAGCGATCTCAATGAGATCTTCTCTTCAATTGCGGGGGATATTTTGGAAAACATTTCTAAATTTGATGGGGGAGCATCGTCTAAGTTCTTGTTAAAGATACTCAGACTGGTGATGGGCTTTACACACTACGATCCTTTACACGCAGGTTCATACATTGAACTACCGGAGAAAACTGTGAAAAAGAATGCTGTTATAAATATAAAGAACAAAGACAATTACTGCTTTGCATGGTGTATACTAGTCTCTAAATACCCTGCTAGTAACAATGGATATAGAGCAGCAGTATACCCTGAGAAACTGCTTTTCAAAGCATTCAATTATGAGGGTATCGAATTTCCGGTACCCCTCCATAAAATTGAATGCTTTGAAAAGCAGAATAATGGAGTATCCATTTCACTGTTTGGTATAGAGAAGAATGACAACATTATTCCCCTATACCAAACAGCTGAAAAGAAGCAGCACCATGTAAACCTGCTATATATTGAAGAGGATGATAAGTCGCACTATTGCCTCATTAAAGACCTGTACAGACTAGTAAGGAGCCAGACAACGAAGAACTGTCGAAGGATGTGGGCATGTGAGGCATGTCTCAAGAGATGCACCAATGAAAAGGCTGTGGAAACGCACCAATTAAGATGTGGAAAATGTCAATTGCTTAAAGTGCCTCAACAGGATGAGTACCTTGAATTTAAAGCATTCTCCAAAAGCGTCCCTGTACCATTTGTTATGTACGCAGGCATTGAATCTGTTCTGGCGAAGGTTCATTCTTGTGAGCCCTCAAGCAACTCGAGTTGGACCCGAACCATTCAGGAGCATAAAGCAATGTCTATTGCCTTGAAGGTGGTATGTAGGCATGACGAGGCATTGTCAAAATTCTTCCTCTTCAGAGGTCCGAATGCCGTCGATGACTTTATCAAGCAATTAAAATCAATCGCTGATGACGTCATCGATGTGTATTCCAATCCTAAACCCATGGATTTAAGCCTTGAAGAGCAACAGAATTTTGACAATGCCTCTGAGTGTCATATATGCCTTGCTGCTTTCACTGTGAGCGATTTGCGCGTGAGGGATCACGAACATGTGACTGGCGAATATCTGGGTGCTGCTCATAATAGATGCAATTTGAATAGAAAGGTCCCTGATTTCATACCGATATTTTTTCATTGTTTATCTAATTATGACAGCCACTTGTTGATAAGACGCCTGGCATATGATAATAAACCCGTATCGTGCATCGCTCAAAGTGGTGAAAGGTATATAGCGTTTAGCAAACGGTACAGGAACATCAGCTTCAGGTTTCTGGACAGCTTTAAGTTTCTTGACGATAAGTTGTCCAGCCTGGCTGACATGCTGGAGGAGAGTGACTTTAAAGTAACAAGGGCAGAATATCCTGTTGAGGAGCATTTTAACCTGGCGAAGAGCAAGGGAATACTCCCATGTGATTATGTTTCAAGCCTTGCCATACTCAAAGAAACTTCTCTACCACCGAAGGAGGCCTTCTACAGCACTCTCACTGACAGCCACAACACCGACGAGGAATACAGGCATGCTGTAAAAGTCTGGGATACCTTTAATATCCGGAATCTCGGAGAATACAGCGATCTATATCTGAAAACAGATATACTGCTCTTAGCGGATATTTTCGAAAAGTTTCGGGATCTCATCCTGAGAATGTATAAACTTGACCCAGCATGGTTTTATACATTACCAGGACTCGCCTTTGACGCTATGTTGAAGATAACAAAGGTGAAACTTTCCTTAATATCCGACAAGAACATGCTGGAATTTTTTGAATCGGGAATTAGAGGTGGACTGTGCACAGTGGTGAAGGGTTATACCAAAGCTAACCACAGATACATGTCCAACATTGACCAGCATGCTCCTGTTAAACACCTGTCCTCTTGGGACATAAACAGCTTATATGGAGCTTCTATGGGGTCTGCCCTACCATACAAAAATCTGAAATGGCTCACCAGAGAAGAAATTGATAGCATAAACTTCGCAGAAATCAAAGAAGACTCAGAGACTGGCTATGTGCTGGAGGTTGATATCGAATACCCCGACCATATCCATGACGCCCATAACGAGCTTCCTTTCTGCCCACAGAGCGCGACACCACCGAATGGTCAATACAAAAAACTGCTTGCAACATTAGAACAGAAAAGCAAATATGTCTTGCACTACAGGGTGATGCAGCAGTGTATCGTACAAGGTCTATCTGTGAGACATATTCACAGAGTGGTATCCTACGACCAGTCTAACTGGTTGAAGACATATATCGACGTCAACACCGAGAAAAGAATTCAAGAAAGGTCAAAATTCGGGCAAAACCTATGAAAAAAGATGAATAACGCCGTATATGGAAAATTTATAGAAAATGTGAGAAAATACACTGATTTCAAAATAGTTGGAACCTGGGAACAGGCAAAGAAGTTGATAGCACGCAGTACTTACCTACGCACCATAATTTTTGAAGAAAATCTTGTAGGAATCGAACTGGCAAGAGAGGAGGTGCATATGAACAAACCAATCTACATAGGACACGCAATTTTGGACATTTCAAAATTTATCATGTATGACTTCTTTTATAATATAATTAAACCAAATTTAAAAGACTTGCTGCTGAATTACATGGATACAGACTCGTTCATTTTTGAAACGAGTTCTGATATCTATGAATTCATCAGGGAGAACCCCCAATATTTCGACACTTCAAACTTCGAAAAGGATAATGCATATGGTATTAAGCAAGCCAACAGGTAAAAGATTGGGTTGTTCAAGGATGAATTGGGCGGTTTGGTTATGGAGGAGTATGTCGGAATAAGAGCAAAAGTATACGCATACAGATACGGGGGGCAGACGTTAAAGAAAGCAAAGGGTATCACCAGGGTGGGTATGGATAAAAGCGATTTCGACCATTATTTTGAATGCTTAAAGGACCATAGTATAAAAATTTATTCGGTACAAAAAACATTTCGCAGTAAACACCACAAAATTACAACCATTGAAACAAACAAATTGGTATTGAAGGGGGTGACGATAAGTGGAAGTTGATGGAAGGAAGCTATAAGACTCTAGCGTGCGGCCATTATTCCCTTAGACCTGGTGATTGCTAGTGCCTAAACTTGAAAATATGTATATAATGTAAATATTTGAAGATTTCTTGTTTTTTACTTTTTCAATCTGAATTTTGTATATATCCATTTAAATTGTGTATGAGGGTTTTTATGTAATAATTTTTTCCCTCTAATGATGTTATTGTATATATTCATTTAAAGTATGTGAGGGTTTTTATATATTAATTTTCCCTCTAATGGTGTTATTGTATATATTCATTTAAATTGTGTATGAGGGTTTTTATGTAATAATTTTCCCTCTAGTGATGTTATTGTATATATCCATTTATAGTATGTGAGGGTTTTTTAAGTGTCTACATTTTTCCCTCAAAAAAAGAAAAAATATGAATGATTTTTTAAAATAAAAATACTCATGATTTTACAACCATAAAAACCGGTCTTTATTAAGTCTTCATACATTACACCAAATCCTTTATATCAATCCATTGAGTATCTGGAAAACCATACCACTTTACAAGAACTTTGTTTCCCCGTTTACGTATAACCTTTTCTACTAAATATGTGTTAGGATAGTTAGTCTTTTTTAGTTCATGTCCATAAAAGCCACCTTTTATGATTTCACCATTCCTATCCTTTAGTATGTATGTTGTAGGCTTGGTACGGTTCACACGAAATACTTTGAAGTTTTCAACGCTCCAGTTAGATTCATAACCCTTTTCAAAATGTCCTTTATGTTTAGATATCCTGACATAATCACCAACACTAAACTTCCTTGAAGTCTTCTCTCTTCGTTCTTGATTATAATTATACACAGTCAGAAGAAGATCGTTGTTTTTCACTTCATTAGGTTTCATGCGGATAGTTGAATGAAGAGTATAATTGTACTTTACAAGGATTCTAGGTAAAAGATCTAGCCACTTGTATGAGCCTTGGACTAAAAACTCACGGTACATCATATTCTTCAAGGTTCGAATTAAGCGTTCAACAGCCGCAGCCTTCACATTGGTATAGGTGCTGTAGTGGTTAATAATATACTTAAACATTAGCCGTTTAAAGAACTTGTTATAAAATTCTTTCCCGTTGTCACTTTGAATATTCCGGGGAGGGACATCCATTTCTTGTAATATATCCTCCATAGCCTTTGCAACATTAACTCCGCCCTTATCCTTTAAGGTTTTGCATATGCCATTTTAGAGTAAAAGTTGATTGCGATCAGAATGTATTTGAAATTTTTGTTCACTCTTGCATATGGTATCATTTCAATCAAATCAATTTGTAATAAATCATTCATACCTTTGCTGATAATTTTGCGTCGTAAATAGTATCTCCTCGCCGACCTGTGAAGCTCTCTGGCGATATTCTGTTTGGCTGTCATGCTATAATTTTAGATGCTTTCAACTCCCGGATAATTTCCTCAATCTCTTGAGCGTGACTATTATTACCGGCGTCCCTCGAAGCAATAAGTAACCTCAGTCTATTCACTAATGTGTTAGGATTTCTCCAGAAAACGTAGTAAACCTCCTTATCAGACTTATGCTCCTTCCATGCCAGTCCTAGACCTGAATGTCTATTGAGCAAGGGGCGTATTATATTCTTGTATTAATACGATTTTCCAGATTTCAAACGACCGTGTCTGGTGTAACCACTTCTATGAAGAAAAGTACTTTTCATAATCTTAGCGTACGTCTCCAAGTCTTCACTGGTGTATGCAGAAATCTGAGGCGTTCGCTTAAAGATGAGCTCCGTCAAACCGGCGGTAGACTCATACGTTACATCACCTATCAATATTTGATTATTTATAAAATGAATATCTTTATTTCCAAGCATATAGCTTCCATCGTGATATCTCACACCGTACAATGTATCAATTTGATCCTTGTCTTTTGACCGAACGTGTTGAAGGAAAGTAGAAATACTTGTAGAATCATCATCTTCATTCTTGACTGTCTTCACAGTCAACCCTCGTTGAGTGTCCAAAATATCCTTGAGGGGAGCGGTTACAGGCTTCAAAGCTTCGGACATGACATGCTGAGTCTCAAACCTGAGACCTTTTAGAGCTCTCAGTTTTTCTTTTACAGCCCTGGTATGCTCGACTACAGACTCTTTAAGTCTTATGCTTTCACTATCCATCTTACAAATGACGTGAAAATAGACGATTACTTCCAATTTATAGTCTGCGTCCAGCTTGAGTTCTCATCGTATCGATAGCCTTAGCTAACATCTCTATCGAAGTTCTCAGTTGCTCGGTTTCTTTCTTATGTTCCTGCATAAGTGTCTTGAACGCTTCAGCAAAGATTGCCGTATTAGCGTACTGGCTTCTGACTGATTCTTCTAGACTCGTCATTTACTGCACATTAGTTTTGTAAGCGTCCATCATCATATTTACATTTTCCTCCACTTTCATTGCAGCAATCAGTTTTGAGAGTATTCAAAACCTCTGTCTTTAACTGCCCGACTGTAGCCTCTAAATCTGAAACTCGATTCAGCGCTAACTTTTCTAAATTACTAATTTTCTGATTGCAAATATTCTGAGGATTTGTTTTTTCTCTATCAAGCTCTGCGGTAACTTGTTTAATAGAGTCCATTACAGAATCCACTCTGTCTTTTGTAGAAGTTGTTAGAGTATCCACTTTACTCGTAGTTTTATTCAGATTTGCTGTGATGTCTAGCAGCTTCTTACCTATTTGCATCTCGATTTCCTTTGGCAAGTACCTGTTTAACTGCTGTCGCGTCTCGTTCGATTTCAGAATGATCATAGCTCTAGCATATCTTTTATTTACAGCATCCGTATCTCCGAGAGGATCTGCTATATCAGTGATTCTCTTATTGTCGAATATAATGTTACCATTACCATCTCTCGACTGCGTGCGTGAATTGACATATCCAGTGATGAACTTTTTATTCACAATATCGTTATCGTGAACAGGATCTAGCAATACCTTCAATCTAACTTTATCAATCACGATGTTATTTTCCTTATCTCTCTTGAGGATATATCTTGAAATCAATTCATCGATCAGGGTCTTAGCCATAACCTCAACATTGTTAGCAGCTTGCTGAGAGAAATCGTGCATCCTAATTTCGAGAGCATCCACATAATTCTTATTGGAGGCATCATGATTATCTTCAGGATCGTGAACATTGCACAATCTCTTATTCTTGAATTGATAGTTTCCTTTGACATCTCTATTTATGATAAAACGATCAAAGACTCTTCTAACTGGACCAGTTCTCTGTGAACCGAACCTATCGATGCTCATGGTTAACTACGAATGATCATTTTCTTATTTGTCGACCTTAATATATACATCAAATCCATTCCTATATCGCCCCTCATTCATGTGAAATTCAGGAACTATCACAACAAAGGGTCTTCCTTCTGATACACTCTCCCAAACGCTCTTACATAGATCTTTAAATTCATTGTAGGTCATGTCGGTATTTACATAATCTTCGTAAATGTGCTTTAAGTTTAAATTGTCTTGTCTGAAGAGTATTATCATGTTTGTATTATCGCGAATTAAATGTTTTGGAACTTTAGCATAGGACTGCGCTAGATATACAGAGTCGACATTTCGATGTCTACCCATACTGTAAAAGGATGCTATCTTTTCCTGCTTTTCAGTGATGACGTCATCAAATATAAAGATTGAATTTTCTTTGACTTCAGAAGCATGCAAAACATCATTCCCGTTGTCGAAGGTGTTCACTTCTATACCTTCGATGTTTCTAAGCACTTTAATTAGGTATTGGTACTTTGGTTGATAGAGGGACTTTGAATAAATATACAAATTTTCAAAACGTAGTCCATTCTCATGGAGTAGCATATTGAGTAATACGTTTGTTTTCCCTGCACTGGAACTCCCTAAAATAAGAGCTCTGACATTAGACGGAAATAACTTGCCATGACGATCACTTTTAAAGTCACTTTCAAAGTCTAATACCTGAATAGGTAGAGAGCAGTGCTGCTTAACAAGCTCCATGTTAACAACTAACTTATAAAAATGTATGTGCGATGTTTATATATTACCGGATGTAAAGTAGTTAATGATTGAATGCAATGATATAAAGGGCTAATGCATGCAATTACTCGCTTAGTATATCATGAGAGCTAAGAGAGGGAGGTCGTTGCAGTATAAGCGCGGCTCTGGAATTATTAATTTCATAATTAATTCGCTCCCCTTTGAAGCTCACTTACCTGGATATAGATATTGCGGGCCTGGTACTAAATTGGAAAACGTCTAAAAAGAGGAGACCCCGGAATTATCCAATTAGACGAATCTTGCAAACAGCACGACCTCGCGTACGCTGAGGATAAGGACACCGCTTCAAGACAAATAGCGGATAAGATTCTTGCAGAGAAGGCTTTGAAGCGTGTGCAGTCATCAGATTAAACTTTTGGTGAAAGGTTAGCTGCAAGGCTAGTAACTGCAATCATGAAGGGAAAGGTTGCAGTGGGAGCCGGAAAGAGGAAGAAGAAGAGAGGAGGGTTTTTACCGTTGATACCCATCATTGCTGGTTTAGGCGCTGCAGCAGGCGGCGCTGCTCAGATAGCCTCTGCAGTCAATAAAAAAGGCTGCTGATAGGCACTTAGCAGAAGTTGCGAGGCATAACAAGGCGATGGAGACCCGAGGAAAGGGACCCCGGAAGAGAAGGTGTAAGAAGAGGAATAAAGGAGGATTCTTACCTGCAATGCCGCTGATGTCGTCTTTAGCCAGTGCATCTAAAATAGCAAGGTCTTTGAAAAAAAGAGGATCTAAAGGCGATGGTTTAAAGAAGAAGGCAAAAAACGGAGGATGAGGGTTGTTCATATACCGGAGGATGCCCTAAGTAACGTAGCCATCGAATATTATGCTAAGCGTTTAAAAATTCCTTATTTTACAGGGTTTCATATGATTGACAAACTTCCTTTAAAACCACACTGCAAAGAGAGACTTATTACCAATCTCGATACATCAGATAATGAAGGAACACACTGGGTTGCTATAAGGAAAGAAGGTGATGTCGCATACTACTTTGATAGTTTCGGTAATTTGAAGCCGCCTCCTGAGATTGAGAAATATCTACAAGGCGTTAAAATCTACTATAATACACAGAGATACCAGAATTTCGATTCATTCATCTGCGGGCACTTGTGCTTGCAATTTCTTTTATCCTAGAAGCTGCTTCATCGTCAAGATGAGTTATACAGTTACAGTGAGTGGGTCAGACACTGTTATTTCAACGTATCTAAACCCGCCTCTACAGCTAGATCCTCCAGGTCATTATGAGATTGCTCTCTTGAATTTTGAAACATTCTATTCAATACCAAATATCGATGAAAGTAATAATAGATTTCATTATATTCATAATGGTAAACCTGAAACCATTGTCATCCCTCATGGAACCTACGAGATTGCCGATATCAATACATTTCTAAAGGATAAACTAGGATTGAATGATGAAGTCTTCTTCATAAGCCCTAACAATAATACAATGAAGGCTGAAATTAAATGTCCTTATACAATAGACTTTTCTAAGGTTAGATCTATTGGTTCGCTTCTAGAATTCACAGACACAAAAATAATTCCTGCTGAAGAAGCGCTCGAATCTGACGATCTTGTGAATATATTTAAAGTGAGTATCATACGTGTGGAGTGCAGTATTGCAACAGGCTCTTTCATTGACGGTAAAAGCGGACATTCGCTCTACGAGTTTTTCCCTTCTGTTCCACCAGGCTATCATATCTCTCAAGAACCTTCGAACCCGATATATTTACCGGTCATAGATACAAACTATATAGACCAGATCACTATTCGAGTGGATAGATCAACACGGAAAGGCGATCAACTTCAGGAACAAAGTTATCACTACAAGACTCCACATAAGACGTAATGGCAATACATTTTAAAAGACATCGCAAATACTATAATAGACGACGTACACAGCGTTCGAAGCATACTACCTCTCCAGCTTCCGAGGAGTTAACACGTGCTAACCGCAAGTTCCTCGAAGGGTTAGGTTACAGGACGCTATAATGGACATCTTAAACGTGACAGAAGTTCCAGCCTTTGACGACAAGATCACCAAGGAGGAGGAGCATATTTTTCTTCCATACAACACCTCCGCTCTGGATGTAAACGATGAAATTAGAATACCATGCCAAGCTGAAGATTTGTATACGCTACCTAACAAGAGTTATCTCTACATCGAAGGTGCTCTCACCAAGGTAGATGGATCCCCTACTACATCAAAGCTCACTAATAATGCTATAACCTTCATGTTTGATGAGATACGTCTAGATATGAATGCTACAACTATAGACAGAACAAGGAATCCTGGAATTACTACAACTATACGAAATTATGTGACTCTCAACCCTATGGAGTCGAATCGGCTGCTGAATGCTGGATGGGCCTATCCTGGTGAAGAAGTTGATATAGTACACGCGACGAATGGAGCTTTCAATGCTGTAGTCCCTCTCTCGATGCTCCTAGGATTTGCTGATGACCACAAGGAGCTTATACTCAACAGCAAGTTTGAATTGATTCTCATAAGATCCAAAAATTCTAGAAACTGTGTCCTGAGTTAGAATGGAGAGGAAGCTAATGTAAAGTTAACTAGAATCGAATGGAGGATGCCTGTAATTCGCCTTTCCGATGCTGAAAGGGTTCACATTCTAAAAATTGTCAAGTCTGATAAACCTCTACACCTTGCCTTTCGATCTATGGAGCTTCATACCCAGCCTGCTGTACCCCAGGCAAGATCTTTCACGTGGAATGTAGCAACAACATCTAAGCTCGAGAAACCTCGCTTCATCATAGTGTGTGTTCAGACTGCAAGATTGGGTGATTATAGCAAGAACAGTTCCGAGTTTGATCATTGCAACATTACTAATTTGAGACTATTCCTCAACAGTGAATGCTACCTCTACCATGATTTGAACTTGGACTTTAAAAATTCAAAGTTTGCTTCACTATATGAAATGTACTGTAAATTTCAAAGTTCCTATTATGAAAGAGATAATTATCCCGTCTTGAAGAGAAAGGATTTTCTTCACCGTGCACCATTATTCGTAATAGACTGTTCTCACCAACCCGAGGAGGTTATAAATGGAGCTATGAACATCAGAATCGAGATTCAAGCATCTGCAAATATACCAGCCCAGACGTCACTGTACTGCCTGGTTCTACACGACAAAGTATTTACCTACAAACCTCTTTCTCACGTGATGCAAGCACTTATATAATTATGCATATGTTTGGGTGAATGGTTTTTGTAAAGGAATGTACAAGGATAAGTTTATGAATAATAAATTGAATTCATATACTAAAACCTTCTTTTATTGACTTAAGCATACATTTCAAGCATTTTCCTTCTTCTCCTCCTATTCCCTGAAAAAGTAATTGCTCCTGACTTGCAGAAATCATTTAAAATATTCAAATGTCTTTCAATATATGGCAATAGCCGTTTTAGGTTCCTTACACCCTCAATGTCTAAAGATATTACATTAGTATTTAAACATGTATTTATGAAATTAATTTAATGGTCAAAAAATACAATAATATTGTATGCATAAATTACATTGTCACAATATTCATCACACGCAAACTTTTTTTCTTGGCGTAGGTAATCTTCAATCATTGGAATGTTTTCGGATATTATATCCCAGTCTGATTTTGTAATATAAACAATTGATTTATCACTTTCACAATTTATGTAGAGGGAGGGTATGTCATATTATAGTCCAATGTTCACGGAATGGGAGGGGGAGATGCTGACGTCATCAAACGCCCGTGATCCATTCTCCATTCTCCTCCGGTGAATGCAGGGTATCTTCAATGAATAAGAAGACCCTAGGACCCTCGTTGAGGATCCTCCTCTTCCACCTCCTCTTTTGCTTTCTCTTCCCAGTCTCGTTCTGCCTCTTCCTCCGCTCCCTCCTCACACCTCTGCAACATATATTCAAAACAATGTTAGAAATAGGTTTAGTTAATGATTTCATGCCCTCTGAAAGAGAAAATACATATATTAGAAAAATCCTCTCCGCTTGTCACACAAAAGGTACTATCAAAGTGTGTCATACTCACTTCACGGGCTTGCACGATTCTGTGTGTATCTCGTGCGAGCAATCTGGAATCGTCTGATTTATCCCCTCCTGTACCCTCGTTGCTTTATCATCAGGGGTAGTAGTAATGTCGGGTAGTGGAGCAGCAACCTCATCCATAGGCTGCGTATTGCGCTCTGCGATTGGATATTCCTCTATATTGACAATGCGTCTCTCAGGATCCAGCTCCTCTATTGGCACGGGTACCTTAGGCGCAGTCATTCGCAGTCTGTAATAATTTAATTTTAGGTTAGACATAGAGTAGCATTAGAAGCAGTAAATGAATATGTAATTTAACATTTCTTCTACTTACTCGAGTTTTCTCTTCCTGCGCTGGTAGACCTCGCAGTTGTCGTTACATAGGAAGAAGGATGTCATGCGTTCATGCTGGGCCGGATTAGTACAAAGTACAGAATGCATGTATCCCGTGCACGACTCTGTATCACATTCAGTTAGATGTTTCGAGACGAAGACATCGTCAACTTCATCGACATCGCTAAGATCCTCCACATCATCACCCATGCAATTTTCACTGAAAGAATAAAATAATTTCAAGTTAGCTTTCATTTAACATGTGTACAATATATTACCGAGTTATAGAAATATATATATTACTTACATGCTCGCTCCTCGATAAACAGGACAGCTCTCTGTACACACTTCCAGTGTAGTCATCTGATCATGATGAGATGGTTGAGTACACAACACTGAATGCATTAAACCATTGCATGTTTCGGTATGGAAGTATACGTAGTGAAAATAATCTTCTCCGCACTCGCTCCAGCAATCATTCATCTCAGATGCACGATTATCACCAGCCATTTCGATTATCACTGAACGAACAATAAATGATCGCTCTGGCTGTCGACGTTCCTTATATACTGTAGACGGTGATGTCACGCGGCTGTGGAGAGGGTTGAATGCATGTTGAGACCTGTTATTCACCCTCCAGACAGAAGCCGGCTGTCTACTTTTAAATACAAAGGAAATCCAATGTCGAGCATGTTTTAACATGATTTACCGACGCCGACAGAATGGAGCCGGACTAGTCTACACATCGAGACTTGTTAGCGACGTCACGCAGCCAGTCGTGGAGTGGGGTGAAACTTGTTATTACCAGACAGAGGTCGGCTGCCTGGTTTTTTCATTACATGACGGACTGTTCCCGTGAGCGTGCTAGTTATACAGACGTTACCAGTTGCGCGTGAGTCAATTCATATACAATTAATTAATCAAAAAACTTAATTGCTCGAGGAGCATTAGATATGCAATGTGCGGGTATTAGTAATAAAACGCCAATTATTTTTTTCAATGTTAACCGTATTTATTTTTTAATAACATATATAGTATTCACCTATAATGTTAACCGAATCATTTATTTTTTAATAACATTTATAATATTTAACTATAATGTTATCCGTATTTATTTTATTTTTAATAGCATATGTAGTATTCACCGATCAATGAGACGCTTATTTATTTTTAATAGCGTATGTAATATTTCTTTCCGCCAATCTGAATTCTGAATACTTTATTCGCAATATTTTATTGAAAGAAATAAGAGCTATGAAACTTAATCATTAATTAGCAGGGAAAAAATTGTCTAGACTAGGGTTTTTCCACAGTTTGTGATGGAAATTCTACGAGCTAAAAGGTATTTACATTGAGTGTCTGGGGTTTTTCAGAGCACTTAGGAAAACAATTACTGACATTGTCCGCTAATGACTGTATATAGATCCGGGATGCAATCTTAAAGTCTATTAATGTGTTTAATGTGGTGAAAACGTCTAACGTTGTCAGCTAATGTGTGTATACGTGGACATTACCGTTATCCTCAGACAGAAGTAGGTTGCGGGGTTTTTCATTACATTGCGGACTGTTCCCGTGAGCGTGCTACTTATACACACATATACGATGACGACCACTTGCGCTCGAGTCAATTCATATACAATTAATTAATCAAAAAACTTAATTGCTCGAGGAGCATTAGATATGCAATGTGAGAGCATTAGTAGTCATAAAATTCCAATTCTTTTTTACAATAATGTTTGACGAACATTACCTAATTGATTTGCCGAGGGGCGGCAGGCATCGAGAAAACCATTCCCTACCGCACACCTCAAGACAGGACGCTACGGCACGCGACCAGACCGCATGGGGGAGGGGGTAGGACCTATCGGTATTAGGTAAGCACACAAAGCGAGGGGGCGGGGCTAGCGACACAGAATCTTGCGACATGCTAGGAGGCCAAAAGGAGGGGTCATCTTCGGCGGTTTTAAGGGTTAGAACACAAAGAAAGGGAAGGAGCCGGCGAAAAGGAGGGGTCATCTTCGGCGGCTTCCTCAAAGGGAGCCGGCGGGAGGCGGCAACACAGAACAAACGATGTCGATTATCAGTTGTCGGCATCTTCCTTTGTTCTTGAACATACATTTCTATTACTACTTACGTCAAATTCATGTTCCACTTCCGGATACTGACTTTTTAACCTATATCTTACCCCTTTATGTCCGTAGGAGAGAAATTTTCTTACAAGCGGCTTTTCCAAATAGCCTTTCACTTATTTGAAACAGTTAAAAATCAATAATTTGGCACGAATTACGTCCATGACAGAATATTTGTCTGAAGATCCTGGGGAGTCATACTGCCCATTCCCTGCCAAGCATATAGGTTTTAGCACAACCGTTTAATAAATTAGTTTGTTTTTTCCTTCTTGAACCCTAAATGCTGTAATAACTGGTGTTCATATTTCTAAAGATTTTATCGAATGAACGCCTTGAAAACATTACCAAACCCAATAATTTGCCGGTATTAAACTGCTGTAACAATATAACGGATATTAATAAAGAACTTTCTATTAAAGCATTTCCTTCGGCTTTCTTTTCTGATAAATTTATGAGTTCCATGTGAGTCTATTATCGCAATAACAACTGTTTTAACACATAGCATTGTCCCGTTAATGTAATGATAAATGGTCTGGACTTCATTTAAACATGAAATACATACCTTCAAAAGTAAATCTGGTGATGTCCATGCAAAAAAGAAATATTCCGCAGTAGCTTCGTTTCTACATATAGTGAAGGTTTCAGGTTCCTCTTCTTCTTCCTTATCACTTGTATCAGAATCTGAAGTATCAGGTTCGCAGAAACTTTCATTCAGCTTATCCTGATCTTCCTCACCATTGCCTGTTTCGTAGACATTTTCAGGTTTCCACAATTATATTTCCTTGTGATTTTAGTACCTTGTTCACACTGTACTTCTGAATTCTTGGTTCTTTCATCATTTTCTATTCTGAATTCTCTTTTATTACTTTTATCATCATCGCCTTTGTTGTCATATCGTATAGCTCAGAAACTATGTTTCACGATTTCTAGCCTCATATCGTTGTGTTCTTTGTGATTTGCTCTTGGATGAAGATGGGGAAGGGAGAATTGTCTTACTAGAACTTTATATCTGTAAACTGTCTTCATTTCTCCTTATAGTATGAATGACTCCAAGTTTTAATAAAGACACACTGAAATGTTTATCCGGCGTAAGCTCCTTCTTTAACAACTGTATCTGTTCATAATCTGGATCCTAAAAATGAAACAAACAAGCACGGGACTAGGCAGAAAATCTTTTCATTTGCAAAGATTTACCCATATCCTATAACCTTTAGGAGATTTATCTGTGTTTGGAAACGCGTGAAAATGACTTCCCTTTTGTGTTTTTCTCCTTGCATTACAACTGCATGCACAATATTGAGGCATTTTATTTCTTAAAATATTACGTTGTTTATATAATAATAAATTAACTCAGAAACATCAACACCACCACAAAGTACACTGCTTTTGAACTTCAGTACCAGCAAAAACAATTCTTGAAAACGTATTACCGCATGCGCAGCAATGACTGATTCGTGATATCCCAACGATCCTGCGCTTTGATGGTGTATGAGGTAATCATTGTTTCGCTTGCTCAGTGGTAACGGTGTAGTGAATTAAGAAAGCAATCATTTCATTGCAATTCTATATTGGTCATTTAGGAAGAAACGCGGCTTTTGTGTTTTGTTCCCTCTAACGAGCGCAGCACATTACCTTCAACTATACATCCATGGAATTTTAGTTGGATCGACTTTAATGGAAGAACGTCTGGTTCATTGATTAGAACGCCTAAGTAAACTTATCTCAACTTTATCCACGTAAAACGTATTTTTTAAAAGTAATTCTTATTTATTAGTTATCACGTTATTAACCATAGTCATATCGGTCATCACGTGTCAGAAAATAAAGCTTCACCGCTAACATAAAATGTACATACAAGTCATGAAAATCTGGCATGGCCCCCAAGCAGTGTCAGAGCTTCTCAGAAGTGAGTTTTGGGACTTAATTGGTGCAAAATTACTGAAACACAGAGACACTAGTTTAACATATGCAAACACGTGAAGCAAAGGGAGGAACGCGAAATGGTATTGAATGATGTAATATGGAGATAATTGAACACTGTGAAAAATGATCTAGTTGATACAACTTCTTTATTGCACATCTTTCGTCTGTTCTTCTGTCACCTTTGATCTTTTTAATGGGTGTTATGGGTTGGCTTATCTTTTCAGAGAAAGTTGGAATATTCAGGGGATAATGTACGGATTTAAACTTGTACGGACCCGCATTGTGCTCTCGTTAGTCAAAGAAAATTCGTTGCGTTCGAACAGTGGAAGGAAACCGGTAAACGATTGCCTCCTAGGGACTGTAGATAGGTTTAGCAAGATCAGAGAGTTTAAGGACATCATATAAGAGCGCCTGATTAGTTAGTTCCCTCTATTTTGATGCCCACTTACTGGGTTACAAATACTGATCACCTGGTGTGAATTACAGAAACTTGCATAGAGAGGAGACTCAGGAATAAATCAATTGAAATTAGACGAGGCTTGTAAACCTGGACATTATGTCGCCCTGCATGGTCAAGGGTACTATGCTAGTCTCTAGTTTTCGAGGTCGCGCGTTCAAACCCGGTGGAAGGCGATGTACTTTTCGGACGTAAAAGTCCTTAGCATGACTTGCTTGGGAAGGGAAGTAAAGTCGATGGTCCCTGCCGTAAATGTATGGCATATAGAAGCACCTTAAGCCTAAAAAGGAGGCCTCTGAGAAACACTTCCGGTATTTTATGCTCAATATAGAAGGGGACGCTAAGAACCATAGTAGTTAAAGGAAGTCATATTTAATTTAGCACAACATTGCATACTAGGAGTACAATGACACGACTTCGAGACACTTGACTTACAAGATTCTCGTAGACAAAGCTTGGAATCTATTACAGTCTAAATAGAGAAAAAGACGCGAATCTACAAGTTGCCATATAAACCGTTTAAGCTTCTGTATTCATTACAAATCAAACAAATGAACGTGATTATTTCAAACTCGCTACATATGCATGGATTACCGCACACCTAAATAAAGAAATAAAAAATTCTAAGCACAAGGTAAATAATTTCTGTTGTTTCACAAACTATGACGTATTTCGGATCATACAGTCGTTATAATGACTGATGCGGTTTATTTGTTTTAATTAAAACCACCAAACCGAACTCAAAACACTGTATGACGCTGCAAAATGCGTGCAAAGATTCGAGATGGGGTCTAGTTCTGCGATTACTAATTCCTATAGGAACCCCTCGTCGCAAGGTAGTATTGGCCGTATGGTATTATCTGGTTGTTTTAACGCTGTGCCACTGTAATTGGGGTTGAAATCCTTCAGGTTAAGTTCAAACTTTTTATTACCCTTTGTTTTATCTCTTTGGGCATATAATTTTATATTCTGATATAAAATAACATTTTAATAACATTATAAGTGTGTAAAAATTGAATAATCGTCATATTTTCCACTGGCAGGTGGATAATTTGTACCTTGCAGTAGGTGTTTTATTGTGGTCAGAATTAGCTTGACCCACTCAACCAAGTTTAAAACACTTCCCACACACAAAGTGGCTTTCACTATTTGAGCTTGCGTCAATGCTTGGCGCCAATAAATATGTCTCTCTGCATTGTCTACTCAGTATCTGAAACCTTTCTACGAGACACGGCTGTTGTATAATGTATACAAACGACGAGTATGTTGACATGCTATTAATCTATGCAGAAACAAGGTGTTATGCACTTTCAGCAAAGCGCGTGTATGAAGAACGATTTCCAGGAAGAAGGGCACCTACTGCAGACACTTTTCGAAAGGTTGAAAGACGCCTTCGTGAAATAGGATCATTTGGAAGATCACCGCCTTCTCGCGAAGCTCCAGTAACTTCTGGACTCAATGAAGAAGCTGTGCGAAACGCAATAGAAAAAATCCACATACCAGTTCAAGAGCCATAGAAGATCTGTACATAAGTCAGTCCCCAGTGATGCGCACATTGAATCGTAATAAAAGTCATCCGTACCATCTACAATTACACGTGGAGAATGCAGCCAGATTACACCGCGCATGTTGCAGTATACAAGAAGGTCTCTCCGACAATGTACTCAAATGTGAATTGATGAAGGGGGTCGTCATTTTTAACATTTACCTCTTTGATGAAATCCACGCTCTTTAACAATTTGTTATTCTGTTTACCTGTGAACTTAGCACATTTACAATTCCTCTGTCAATAGAAGAAGTGAAACATAGGGTTTAAACATGAAACAAAACTGTTATATTTAATATAGCCGATATGCGCACAGAAGAATGTAAGCTAACTACGTAACACCGTTTACAACACCAGGTACGGTGCAGATTATTAGGGTAAACATGATACACAATTATCTGATTGCAATTCCAAAGTCTATGACTCATAGGACGGCCAGTAACAAGAATAAATAATACAGAATACACTACAATACACTACAATACAGAAAATAAACACAAGGAGCGACAAAAAAACGATGTTTGTATCAGATTCGAACCTCCGAAGCTAACCTTTACTTCACTACATTCTGGTAGCTAAACTGCTCGGCGAGAACCCACTTAGTTTATCCCGCTCTTCTTGAAAACATTCCTAGATCTGCTTGCAAGTATTATATCCATGAAACGCTTTCTTTTTTAAGGTTTTCGCAGCTCGTCGGCTCTCATTCAGACCTTTAATCATTAATGCTGTTTGCGTATAGTACCAAATAGAAGGACAGAGCTACAATAACAGTTTGTTTGCTAAAAGGGTCAATGTTTCATATTAGATTATAAACTGCGGGTTGCATAGATACTTATAACTAGGGGTAACTGACTCACCTGATATATATATATATATATATATATATATATATATATATATATATATATCTTTATTTAGGTGTGTGGTAATCTATGCATATGTAGCGAATTTGAAATAATCACGTTCATTTGTTTGACTTGTAATGAATACAGCACCTTAAACGCTTTATATGGCAACTTGTGGATTCGCGTCTTTTTCTCTATTTCGACTGTAATCGATTCCAAGCTTTGTCCGCGAGAATCGTGTAAGTCAACTGTCTTGAAGTCGTATCATTGTACTCCTAGTATGCAATGTTGTGCTAAATTAAATATGACTTCCTTTAACTACTATGGTTCTTAGCGTCCTCTTCTAGATTGGACATAAATACCGGAAATGTTTCTCAGAGGCCTCCTTATTAGGCTGTATGTGCTTCTGTGTATACTAACTTAAGAGAGGGGACCGTCAACTTTAATTCCATTCCAAAGCAAGTCATTCTAAGGAATTTTTCGTCCAACAAATTCCATCGCAAGATTAAGCAGGAGTCTGAAGTGGCCTTAAGACAAGGAAAAACCAACGAAGTTCAAAATAGACCACGGCAGAGGACGAAACAACCATTCTAGAAGTCCACGTGGGAATGGCTTCCTTCCAGTGATAAGTATAACAAGAAGTCTAAACCTCCCAGTGGGTGCTGAGACGGTCCATCGACGACTCCATGCTGCTGGCATCCAATATTAAAGACCTGCGGGAAAGGATGTCCTTAAAGAACAACAAGGGAAGCTCGCTTGGCCGTCTGCCTCCAGTATCTGGCAGTAACGCGAGCTTTCTGGAAGATGATAATACTGTTCGACGAAAAGTTTTTTCGTCAGACGAGGATCGGAGGCTGTCTTTATGGCAAGCAGACATAACTCACATTGACCATATACACGTCTTTGGCACTGTACGGAGTAACAGAATCGGCTTAGCTGTGTAGGGCCAGATAAGCGCCAGTGGATTAGGGGAGCCTCTAAAATTCTTCTCTAAAATGGACTCCCAGGAATGTGTTGTAGTCCTGGAAGAATCCATGCTTCGAAAGCTACTATCAACCCGGAAGAGGAAATGGCAGTGAGAATTTCATGCGCACAGTGTGTGCACATCCTGGATCACTGAGGCTTGGCTTCAGCAGCACCCAGACATTTCCGTTTTATAATGCCTTGCGAAGTCTTCGGAACCTAATCCAATTGACAACGTCTGGGCATTGCTGTTTTGGGACTAGAAACAACGTCAAGAACCCACCAAAGAGACACTGGGAGAATATTTCTGGGAGACTGGGAGAGTGAGGTAATGAGCTCCAACTTGCAGCTCTTTATTTTCCTCAGTGCCTCGGAGACTAAATGAGGTCATGGAAAATCAAGGCTGGTGGTCTTCTTATTAAACAAATAAAAAACGATGATATATAAAAGTTCGTTGTATTATTATGTGTATTCTTATTATTATTATTATTGTTATTTCTGTTATTGCATTTATTGTAAACGCATTGCTATTGAGTTTAGCATGTGGTAGATTTGTGTTAAGGAAAATGTGTTTAATTGCTATATATATGTTTATTTAAGTGCAACGGGTGCTATTAAAGTGATATCCACGACGTTAGTCTTTGTATTTGACACAGTTTTCTGTTTCTGTAAGCTAGTGTGGAGCAAGGAAACGTTAAAACCTGAACATTAAGAGAAACACTTTCATTATTATTTTATTCTTAATTATGATGTAATGGTAATAACAAAAAGTGATAATAACAACAATAATAAGAGGAAAATAGGAGAATATGTGTGAAAATCTTTATACAACTCATTTTAACCTGTTAATCATAAGACATAGAGAAACACTTACTAAAGTGACAACTTAAGAATGAGTGTGTCACCAATGTGTTTTCCTACCGTTAGCATTTACAAATGAATTGATATTAGGTGTTTGTGTTTTCCCAGGTAGAAGGAAATCTGCTATTTATATACTTATTTTAAAAGCTTTCTTCTGCCTGTTCATCTTCTTCTTCTCTTCCTTGCATATGCATTAATTTATGATTAATAAAAGTGAGTTCTTACATAAACAGTTCAGCACCCAAACGCATAAACATTTCCAAACATTAGACAATCAATCTCCCTTTTTTGTATGTTATACGCTTATTTGCAAACTCCATCCCTAATTTGCATTTTATATATCAATTCCTTTTTTAATTTGCATAACATAATGCAGGCATCGGCAGGTACATTACTTTTGGTCAAGGGTAGTAGGCTTAGCGAAAGACCCGTCCGCCGTGCAGAGATAGCTGTCCATAGCGGACAGCTTGTTAAATAGTGGGACTTCAGGAAGTCCAAATCAATATGTGGTCATTACGTTCCTTGCTAATTTGACTTCGCATTTGAACCTATTTAATACATCTAGGAAAGGGAAACGATGGCTTATAGTTCAAATGTGAGATAAAACGCATGCTTACCTTAAAGAGTACTCAGAGACATTTACTACATTGGTGAAATAAATTCAATGTAAGTTCTGGACAATGCAAGTTGTAGAAACTGAATTGTATATATTGTCTAGCCCATACACAATAAATCTTGTTTCAGTTCCTTCAAACTGACTGTTAAAAATGATTGACGTACAGTGTGACAGAGAACTGAAAGACACGTTTAACAACAAGGTGGAATTGTTTGGCTTTGACCAAACTTTTCCCCCTTTACAATTCACGCATCTTAAGGGCAGCTAAAACTTTGTGCTCTTTCGGTACGACTTATGCGTGTAAGAAGCTCTTCTCTCTTTTGAAACTTGAAAACGCGGACAGCAATGTAACTTGTGTGATGAAAAGCTTGACACAGTTCTCAGAATCAAGTTAGGATAAAACGACGCCCAAGTATTCAAGGCAGTTCCAAGGAAGTCTTAGCAACAGAAAATAAAACATTAAATTCAAGTTAGATTTCCATTTTATTCTAACTATTCATTGCTATGAGTTACTTATAACTATTTCTAATCCGTTATATATTAGGTTATTCTGTTTGTATTATCTGTATTGAGTTTTGTATTCTGAAATGTAGTGTTGTTTCTGTTACATTAAGCGTCGTTCAGTTAAACGTGTAACTATCATTTCTGTTTAATTGTTTCTGATTAAGTTACTACATATATGTACATAATAATTATATTAGTCGAATAAATAAACCTAAAGAAAATTGTTTACTATAACTCTAAATTGGAACTGAATGTGAGGCAGGATGTAAGAACGTATAATAAATATGTCTGTAATTCCATGCAGGTACTTTTTAATCTTATAAATGTAAAATATTGGGTTTTTACGTTAGATAATTTGACCTTCCATGTGATTAGTTCCGCTATTGATGAGGTAGGTCACTGAGGCATCCCAAGTGCCGCCTTGAGATATTAAGCCGGCGGCAAGCAAGAGCAGAGCTCGAATGGGCAACCCCTGTCAGTGTCTGATGTATGTCAACAATGTTGGTTACGCCCCTATTTTCAAACGCATAGAGGGTTCGGACGGAGTATACACCCCTAATTTTAATATAGGTCATGCCTTTTAAAAATTTCCATTTTAAATGCACAAATGGAAGCCAGTATAATTTGCCCTTGTTTTATAATTTACGCCCATTTTAAAAATCACCATTTGTGGCACCATCACGATTATATTTAATAGATATAATTAGTTTACATATACAAATTACAAAGGTATACAAATTCAGATAAAGACCTCATGCGGCATATAATTTCATTGACTTTTTGGAGAGAGTTCAGTGGTGACTCTAATTTTCCTCTAAAACTAAGTGTAGTTGTGTTATTGCATTTTGTAAATTATGGCTGCAACCATAATTTGCAATAGTGTTCTTCCGGAAACTTACAACGCTATCCTCGTTATAGAGTAGCCTTACGGATATGTAAGTAGAATGAACCGCCGTATGTTAGAAACCTTGTAACATGCGACCAGTTCAAGCTAGCATACACAGGCATTCATTTAAAATAACTAGAAGGAGTAAAAATGCCATAGGTAGAAAATATATTCATATTTTAACAAATCTTAACCCAACCAGTTTCTCCTAAATGGTTTACGAAATTAAAATAATAAAACATAACCCTATTAGAAAAACAAAGCCTAAAAATACGCATGAGGGATCAACTGCAAAACCGCATCTGGCTATGTAAATTTTCATCTTAGTACCACGAAGGTGGCAATTCGGAGTCCTCCATCCATAAAATTAGTTGATTCCAAAAGGTTTCATGGAGTGCGCTCAGCTACTGGCTACTTTTCCACAGCCTCCTGCAACCCCTTTGTAGTTAGAGCGGAGCCATGCATTGAAATTGGAATACCTGCGTGCAGTGCTTATTTGCCTTATACAAGTTGTAGCTCACATAACAAATCTGCTATTTCTTTCCGAGTATCTGCTCTTTAGCTACCATTATCCTATATATGACAGCATTAACATGTTGAAACCTGAAGTTTACTCTGTGTGACGTCATTGATAAGCTTGGGCATAAAAACAGGACGCCCTTTATGCAAAAGTAGCTGGCATCATTCTATCATTTATTTTTGAATCAACTCCTTTCGGTAAAATTTCAGTTGCTGTCTATAACGTTACATTCATAGGCAGGATATCTGGAGTGAAAGTGGCCTGTATTGACACACTGAGAATTGCAGTGACCTCGTTCATTCCATACTGTATAATAAACCAAAGTACCGATCACATGTCTTCATAAGATGTACGAGAAGGATGTTTTGGCAACATATTCTCTTGTGTGAATAAATACTATTTTAATTGTTAAGAATAACTAACGTGAAATTATTCTTATGGGAGAGGATATTTTCGAACAGAAATGACTAAGCGATGTTGATAACTAGATGTCTTTGTTACAAAGAATGTTTTGCAGTGTTATACGGATGAATAAAGTGGCTAAATGCATCATTTATTATGCATTGGTCTGTCGCAGCAGAATCTAATGTCCTTATTCTTCTTTTGCAATGAGAATTGTGATACCTACCAGCGCAGGAGGAAGAAGCTAGAGCAGATAATAAAAATATATTATATATTAATCTGTTTCTAATGCTATTAATGCGTACCTAATGTAAAAAAAAATACCCTCCTTCCAAATTTCATATGGAAACACCATCTGATTCTATGCTTATAGAGACTTGGATACCGAGAGGTTTATTTAGATGAAGAAGCCTGAATAGCAGAGCACAATATTCAAACAATGGACGAGAGTAGCACTTCTACTGCAGACGTGTTCGTGATTGCGAAGAGCATTTTATATGTCGAATTATCCATTACAAAGCTGTAAGAGACCATAAGAAGACGAACTATGTTTTAGTGTATATAAAGCAGAAACCTAGATCTAACAGGAAGAGCCTTCCTAACGAGCAAGTGGTACTCTTCTACGTCCGGAGTAGACAATGGTGCAGAATAGCAGTGACAAAGGAAGCCTTCTTCCTTCATGACATTGGCATTTCGTAGCTCTGATATGTATTTCGATATACTCTATCATAACATAAATTATGCGATTAAGAAATTCTAATTTAGGGTTACAGTAGAGAATTTTCTCCCGGTTTATTTATTTCGCTAATATAATTATTGTATACATATAGTAGTAACTTAATCAGAAGGAATAAAACAGAAACGATAGTTACTAGTTTAACTGATCGACATTTAATGTAATTGGAACAACACTATATTTCAGAATACAAAACTCAACACAGATAATACAAACAGAACAACTTATTATATAACAGATTATAAATACGTTATAAGTAACTTATAGCAATCACTGATTAGAATAAAATAAAGTGTAACTTCATATGAAAGTTTTATTTTCTGCTGCTAGGTTTTCCTTAAATCAACTGGTGAATATTTGCGGTGATATTTTTCCTAACTTGATTCTGAAAACTGGATCGAGGTTTTCGTCATACAAGTTACTTTGCTGTCCGCGGTTTCCTGGTTTCAAACTGGAGAAGAGCTTCATACATGCATAAGTATAACCGAAAATGTACAAGGTTTTTGCTGCATTTTAGAGATGTGAATCGTAAAGGGAGAAAAGATTGGTCAAAGTCAAACAATTTCACCTTGCTGTTGAACTTGTCTTACAGTTCTCTGCTACACTGTAGGTTAAAGATTTCTAACAGTTAGTTTGAAGGAACTGAATCAACATTTATTTTGTATGGGCTAGAGAATAAGGCGTTTTGTAGAGTATAGGCTTCCAATACTGTCCGTGTATCGCTTAACGTGCCCTATTCCTCATTGGGTGATTATTAGCTCCTAGTGCAATACAAAGTGCTGACAATGTTACATGATATCAAAATTCCCTGGCTTCAACCTACCAATTTAAACATACCCTAAGGCATTTGGAATAGTTACTGTGGTTAAATCTTTGGAGTGTTGGCTTATGAAATTAGAATTCCGGGTTTAGTTCTCGGCTAGATGGCTATGGCCTTTAGTTATGTTTATTTCATATTCTCCGAAGAGTTAAGGAAGAAATAAAGGCAAGGATAAATCGTTTCTTATGGAACCAAAGAGTAAATTAGGCTATTTGCTTAATTGTACTGAGAACAAGTATTGTGGAGCGTACTTTGGTGATATAGTTTCTAAGCTGTTAATGCACAAGGAGTTAGGTAGGAGGAAGTTTGGGAAGATATAAGATTGGATACATGGATCCCCGGCCTTCCTTTAGATGAATTTAATTCTGGAAACGATTATAAAGGATCATGACTAAATGTAAGCAAAGCATTGCGTTTACGTCTGTCGTATACTTCGTAGCTATATCCACTCATATAAGCTTAGAATGTAAAAATGCTGTTATTAGACTGTTAGGGCGCTATTAAACACTGGAGTAGTGTGCTCTTAAACGACTTCCATTACTACCGCTATCACTGTAATCAATTTTGTTCATACAATTTGTTTGTCAATCGCGAAAAATCAATATTACCATGATGTTGTTCATTTTTCTTCATAGTTAAACATAATTTATTGGTAAAAGTTGCTAAAACATTACTAGCAGAAACTATTATCCTTAATTATCAATCGTATTGTCTAACATATTTCAATTACATAAATGTCCTGAACTGAAAGAGTACATATTTTCTTCCTTGATACAAATAAAATTATACAGCATAAGTTGGTGATTATTTATATAAACGATTGTTTCAGAATTAAGTTGTTGTCAGTGCAGACACTTATCCCATAGTGTAGTGGCGTTAAAATATTAATGTAGAACTTACAAGTCAAAAACCGTTCGGCCGACTGCTGCTTTGTGGATAAGCGTCGTAACCCCGCACAAGGCTCCCTCCGCTGACTAGGAATGGACCAACTAAGTGTGCGCGACTCATTCTTTCGGATGCGGGCTCCAAATTATTTTATGAAGGATTGTACAGAAGCAACATACAAGGAAGCGTATCAACACTAATTCTTTCTTTCATCACCGAAGGGGTTTTCAAGTCATATGTTGTAACACACCGGGGTACTTTGATGATGATGAGATGGGGTTTAAGGGCGCTCAACATCTAAGGTTATCAGCGCCCATACAGTGTATAAAATTTAAAATACAAGTACTAAAACGGCAACACAAACCCGCTTACTCAAAAACGCTAAAAAGAAATCACAACATTCTAAAAATACCACACTCAAATCATGGTCAATAAAAGAGTAAAACGTCGCGTCAAGAACTGTAGAACGCAAGGGACATGAGCGCCCTATGTCCGTCGGGAAAAAGAGCCCCATTAAAACAGAGAATATAGAATCACAAATCTAAAAGACGCTCAGCGCATCAAATGCGCCGATTAAAACCACTGTCACGGATAAAACCTAAAAGACATTTTACAGTCTGCGCGAGTCTGCCAAAACGTGGGCTACACCAACACGCAGAGACACACGAACGCGCAATTGTGCTAAAACCTGACTCTCAGTTAAAATGTGACGCACTTTGAGGGTGCCGCACACTGAACACAGAGTGGTGCGGGATCACTACTAAGTCATGTTTTATGACTAAAAACCAATGTCCGATACGAAGTCGTGTTAAAATCACCTCTTCCCTACGAGAAGCACGAGAAGAGGTGGACAAGACAACCGGCAGAGGCATAACCTGCCGTTACTTGTTCCTCCTAAAGGGCACCCACTCATCGCGCCAACGCGAGAGGATGAGGTGTTGTAAAAGAACATAAGAATCGGAGGAGGGAACAACACAGGTAAAACATCTGGGTGATAAAATCGCCGATTTGCCAGCGGCGTCGGCAAACCCGTTACCTGAGATGCCCACCTGACTTGGGATCCACACGAAGGAGACGCTGGTGCCACAAACAGTGAATGAGTGAAGGAGATCACGTATACGCTGTACGAGTGGATGGTAATGGCACAGCGCGTTAATACTCTGATGGACACTCAGGAGGTCTGCGCAAAGAACACAGTGCCGTAACTCATGCCGCTGGATGTATAAGAGTGACTGATAAATACTAAAATGTTCGGCGGTAAAAGTCGAACATTGCCCCGGTAAACGAAATGTAAAAGTATGTTGACCTAAACCAAAGTCACACCCTATTCAATATCAGTCCTAGATCCGTCAGTATATATAAAATGCACGTCGGAGAATTCTGCTTGAAGTTCTAAAAACGCGGATCTAAGGACTGAAGAAGGGGTCTCATTCTTTGACATCGACGTTAACCCAAGGTGACAGAGGGCCTCAGAGCGCAACCAAGGAGGGAAACGCGTTTCCCCCTGCGAAGGGCCAGCGCTGGAACGCTGGACGTGGTGAGACAGAAAAAACGATGCAGGGTTAATGGTCCCTGGAGTAGGTGTCAGTGACGACGTTCAACTGCAGACGACAAGCAAGCTGGATGGAGCAAACGGCAAGGTCCAAGTGAGCGAATGTACTGGAAGAATCAGACAGAAAAGTAGGTTCACCTGTATTTAGAATGGAGAGGCTAAAATGATAAAAAATGTCGGAAAGAAGAGTTCCCCTCGCACAAGCCCTTGGCGAACCCCACAGGGGGTGATGGGCATTAAAACCTCCCAACAGAAGAAATGGTGTCGGGAGAGAGGACATGAGATCTACAATGTCCGCGTGAGTGAGGGGAGACGATGGAGCTGAATACACAGAGCAAACAGAGAAGAAAAAACCGGGTAATTGAAGCCTAACGGCAACAGCTTGCAAGTCAGACATAAGAGTGAGAGTTTGAAAATGAATGTTGTTACACACTAATAACATGACAGCTCCATGAGCATGAGTACCCTCCTCCGGTTCAAGATCATAGCGAACCGGAGTATACCCTCGGAGATCAAAAGGATCGTGAGGGCAAAGCTTAGTCTCCTGCAAACACACGACCATAGGTGAATGCGAACGCAATAAAAGCTGCAGTTCCGCCCGATGCGATTGTACACCACGTAAGTTCCAGGTCAGGTTAGCCATGAATAAATGGGATAAACTTCTTACTTAGAACGGCGGCTCAAAATAATTTTGGTCAGACTCCATAGGCTCCTCGCAGGGAGGGCCCACGCGCTCAGTGCCATAAACCGATTCAAGCGCCGAGAATAGATTCTGTGTGGTAATGGGCGAAGGTTGTCGCTGAGCGCGACTTGTCCCAGGAGGAACCTGGGACTGCGACCTTCGAGGAGGAGAAGGTGAACTTTTCTACCGCGCGCACGCGGAGGGTTTTTAAGAAAGTCTTCTTGACAAAGTTTCTGGTTTGGCTTCTTTTCAGTGCCGTGTGTTTTAAGTACCTTAGGACCAGCTTTAGATGGTTTCATCAGCGTGCTAGAAAGAGACGGCCGGATAGTAGTGCCGGTCAATGAAGTCATGGTCTAGGTCTGTGTTTCGGCATTCTTTCGGGGTATTGGCGAGGCAAGAACAGAACTAAATGTATCAGATCGCAGGAGCGAAGGTTGACGCACATGGTAACGCCTCCGGGCTTCAGCTAAGGAGAGTTTCTCCTTTACCCGGATCTCCTGGATTGCCTTCTCGTCCAAGTACCGCGGACAGTCGGCAAATGACGCAGAATGAGACTCTTTGCAATTAACGCAGACGGGGGCTGTGGAACAGGTACCTTCGTGTGAGGGCTGGCTACATGATGCACAGATGGTAACGGCGCTCTTACTTGAGACTTACGTATGCCAAAAACGTTGGCATTTAAAATAACGCAGAGGTATAGGAATGTAAGGCCTCACAACAATGCGTTCGTACCCTCCTGAAATGCTCGAGGGCAGATCGACGCCATCAACTGTTATTAACAGGGTACGAGTGGGTACTAACCGTCGCGTTTGGCCTGCACTCGATGCACCGCTGTCACCTTGTGATCTGAAAGATATTCGATTAGGTCATGGTCCGATATACCAACGAGGCCATGCGTGGTGACGGCGCCTCGACAGGAATTCAAAGTGAGGTGCTTGTCAACACGAATGGGATAACCGCGGAGAAGCGTAGAGCGCAACAAGGTCTTAGATTGTAGATCGGACTTGCCTTGTACTAATAATGACCCGTTTCGTTGTCGAGTGCAGAAATGAACCGAACCAGCAATAGAGTCAATGCCCTTTTGTACTATAAGAGGGTTCACCTTCTCAAACAATTGGCCTTCCTCTGTTCGCATAATTACTAAGTAACAGCCAGTTGTTGGTGGTGCTATTTTTGTTGTGATGACTTTTCGGCGCTTGTTATTAGCAATGGAGAAAGGGTGCTCCATAGTGAAAGAAATCCTCCACCATTGCAAACGTCTCCGACATCGGGCTCTGACTTCCCAGGCGTTACCCCAGCTTGAGTGAGTGGCCTGTCTATATCAGACTCACCCCAGGGTCACACCTCCCAGAACATAGACAGAGGGATCCAATGGCCGTCGGAAGTCAGCAGCTCATGCAATGGCCCCCCGCGGGACTGCAGTTGACAGCGGATACGAACACATACCCTACATGACGACTCCGGTGGTGGGGATGGCACCATTACCCACTCACCCAGCAGCGCACCCAGTGCGCGGGTATCCGTCAGGCTGTGTGCACGGAGGATTAAAACAAAATGTAAAATAAATAAAAGTGTGTGGGCGTTTCGCACGTAAGGTAGGCCGGCGAAGAAGTAAAATAGATGTTGAATGAATGGACGTGGGGCCAAATGTGCATAAATAGAAGAGAGACTAAAGAAACGATGGCAAGGGCGTCATGGAATGAAATGCACAGAACGCACGAGAGCCTACCTTGATCCCCCGGTCACGATAACGACCCACCTCGACCGGACGGGGATGAAGGGATGAAAATGGCGATGAGTGGCTCGGGCACCCCCGGGTACGCCAAAACCGTACTCAAATTAGGTGAGCCCCGGGGGGGGGGCTACTTTGAAGCGCGTCGCCAAATGCTATAAAAAGGACTTCAAAAATCTTTGAGGATAGTGTTCCAAAGTTTAACAATTATAGTGCCGGTCCATTTAACACAAGAGGGATGATAACACTTATGATATAACAAAACATGTTGGTAACCTAAGTATTCCGTAGAATTTGGTTACCTCCTCGCATAAGCTTTTAAGTAAATTTTTGCGTTAAAGTGTACTAAGGCTAGGCGTATTTAATGCATGTTGTGAATTAGGCATAAGCATATTCTGTAACTTATTACTTTCTCTATTTGTAACTAGTAGGCACAGAAAGTACTTGTTAGTATTACAAAGTATAAGTAGCGTACCTTACAGCGAATTGCTAGTTGAAACTCCTAACATTATTAGTGAACCGGATAACTGTGGAATAACATTGTTAGACTGAAAGCAGCACAAGCTTTGTTAGCGAAAACAGCTAGAGCTTAGCTAATGAATATTTTTATTAAGGAACGAGGACAAAGAACTATGACCATTTAACGCATTTGTGTACTGCAAGGGAAGCGTAGTGATCTAAATCTCATAAAGCTTTTGTGCAGCTTACAGCCCAGTTGGGAAGGACAAATAAATATCCTTAGCGGAGCAGAAAACAGCTTCTGCACAGATCAGTTCAACGTAATTGGCTTAGCCCGCATGACCGGGCACCGAACCTTAATCTCTGAAAGATTACATTGAGAACTGCCATTTGTAACAGGAGCTTTGCTCAGTGCGTGGAGTATCCGCCTGGATCCATAACCGTTATGCGCATAACGTCACTTTCATTTATTAAATCTTTAAACAATGCATTCACATATTTCCACTAACAATCATTATTGAAAAATTCAATTCAATTTTATTTCTGGACGTTCTTTAACGGCTGTGGTCCTACGTGTAAGATAGTAATTTTGCTTAGAAGTTTCTCTATCGGGCTTGTGGTTGTTTTACATGCCGTAAATCTAGGACACAGGACCACCGGTTTTACTTACCTTCAGAAGGAAGCCATGCTAAGGATTTTCACGCCCGAAAAAATACATCGTGCTCCGCCGGGTTTGAGCCCACGACCTCGGAAACTATAGGCTAGCACGGTAACCGCTACATCACGTAGGACGACAATAACTATTGTATTCACTGTTATGAGAAATAAGAGAAAACGTTTATGAAAAAAAGAAACTATCATAGACATTAAACGAAAATTTGTTTCTACGTATTTCAAACTGACATTTTTAAGACACTTATGGGGTTTTACTTAAGTAGAAGTGTTTCGAAGGTATTCTGGCCTCTAGAGTTGGAGAAAACTCTGCATATTTTTAAGACGTTAATATTCAATGTATTTATTTTAATCTATAAATATGTTATATGAGCATGCCTCCTAAATAACTGGCTCAGACACTTAGCTCTGTTTCTTTATAATATTGAATAAGAGCCATTCCGCATCAAACCGCACACACACAAAACATCCCTTTCTCTGAATGTTCTGAATTTTAGTCTACGTGTTCTACACAAAAAATAAGTGGACATGCATTTTATATTTTGCGGAAAATCAAATTATTTTAGGATTTACTACGTAATTAACACTTTTCTTAGACGCACACGACGTTAACTAAAAGTAATTTATTCTTGGAACACAGAATGGCCAGGAATAAGAACAGTACATCTTTTGCAGATAAAAACATTGTGGCTTTCCTTATATAAAATACTACTTTTTTCGGAACAAGAAAGTAATCATATTTTTAAGTGTGAATATTTTAAACCTTAATATCATATTTAACGCCATAAAATTAAAATCTGAGATGAATACAGGAGAAACCGGAGATATATATTGTTTTAAATTTGTTAATATCAAGATGGGATCTTCCTTAAAAGTACGCTTTTCAACAGTTTATTTGTGTTAGCACGTAGGGTTTTAGAGCATAGGCTGCTGACTCAGAGCTTTGCATTGCAGCAGCACGCCGCGCCGGCAGATGTGACGGGCTACCACTTGGGTGTTCGGTGTAACTTAGCAACTGGAATCTGATATTCTATAAAACCTCTATCCACTGTTTCATTTTAAATGTTACTTTGCGTTCAGGCTTTTGCGTTAGAAGCTCATTTTTCTCTGTGTGATTTCAGAAGTTGTTTAATGAGTGAGCTGAAGAAACGTTTCTTCAATTAATTTAATGCTTCCAAGCATAACACAAGGCAGAGGTCATTAAACTTAGTTACCCGCAATATGCTTAAAAAGTTTAAAATAGGGAACTTAAATTTGTCACCAGACCTAAAACTACGCAATGCTTGCGCCCCCCAAAAGTGCCGATGCGGTGAATAATCCGGAAGTGGTTTTGAACATAGTGCCAATTTTAAGCCAAGATACAGCAATGCGAAGGGGATCCCTTAGGAGCTGAATTAGTTTATTCGATCAACCAAATGAATGCAATAAATACCAGATGGAATTCACCTTGGCCTGAAGAGAAAAAGTGCACATTTAAATTGTATTTAAGTTGTCTCTAATAGGATAAGATTAAAAGTTCGAATGTTGCTCAACTGTATGCCACGTTAATGTTAATTGAGAGCAAACTATTGCAACTAAAGTGCTGTGAACAGTTGACAAGGCATCCAATGACAGACTCCTGTGCTGCCACTCTCCGGCCGCGCTGCGCTGGAATCTCTCTGCGCACCGTTTTCTAAGTTATTCTATTTCAAATTAACTATAGAGGATCCCAAATTTCTTTTATGTACAAATATGCAAAAACCTACCAGGAAGGTATGCATAATTTTTATAGAAATTTAAACTTGGTGGATGTTAGGGATTTATAGTGTTTAAGTGTTTGGACATTAAAAGTTTATGTAAATAGTTAATTATATGAATTATAAAAACTACTAGGTAAAATACTACATAATAATCTTTGCATTGCACTTTATACAGTAGTTGTTTCACTTATTGCCTGTGAGATATTCTAATTTAAAGGTAGAGAGGTGTGCCGCTTTTCACAATTTCGATTGCGCAATATTTTTAAAAATATTGCGATTTAAAAAAGTAAGAATTTAAAACATAATTAACTTCGTTTTTGTAATCCATTGACAAAATTTGAGGTAAATCAGACACATGATGGTTAGATTTTGTGAAATTTTGCGCGACTTGACGTGGCATTACTCATAACTAAACAGATTTCGGGAGTCAAAATGAGGGAGAAGTATAATAAGAATCTTTCGAAATGCACGTTGGAGTTGGTATTTTAACACATGGGATTTCCAAACCCTTATCTCTCTTTATTAATTATTTATGAACTGAAATATGCGTTTTATAATCTATGTCCGTCAAAAGGATTCGGGATTTTCAGTGGTGAAATAACTATCAAAATCGCATTCATACACATTCATACAATTTTTCTCCATTTATAGTAATATTATTAGAGTAAATATTTTGGCTTAGCAGGAGGAGGAGCACAGGAAATGAGAGGTGCATCAGCAAATAGTCACCAACACAGAGGCAAAGTTATGTCAACTCTGACGCGGTTGTATCCCAATATTTTCTACCCTTCCAGGTTATCCCAATAGAATTTGGTTCTAGTGGAATTTTATGCGTTTCTATGCGGTTTATCAGTCTTCACAGTCGTCACGAGTGAAATGTTTAGCCCTGCATCGCTTTATAACTCCCATTTTATTTTAAAACGATGGCAAAAGAAACCACACAATGGACACTTCCATTTCTTGGTTGTCTGCTTCTTAAAGAAGTTCTCTTTCGTTTTCTAGTTTACGAATTCCCCAATGGTGGCATTTTCATCAAATTCAGAAGGGAAAATTTGACACATAACATAAGGTGGCTATTCAGAGGAAGCTATGTGAACGAGAGCGTTGCTTATCGGCCAGAAAATGTTATTTAGAGAGTAACTGTAAGCAGCCTATCCGGATATTGCAGAACTGGCCCTAAGACACAATAATGCCAACAGAACAAAAGCTGTTCGTGTAGGACGTAGGTTGTGAACGACGGTTCTTGCAAACTCAGGTTCCAGGTGTTGGACATTACTAACCACAAAATTCCGTTTCATAAATTTTAAAACATAATTGCTATAACGGTGTTACAACTTGATGATAAATTATTCTCTGTAATTAATAGGGTTTTACAAAGGAGCGGTTTGGTTACAATAACTATGCAAAATGAGTTTTAAGGAAAGAAATATTCGTCCACAAAACGTCAATATCCAGAAGCGTACTACACAACCTCGTTACCCACATTATTGATATGCACTTCTTTACTACTTTGGCTGTTCATGAAGACAAACAATTATTGCATTCTCTATGTATGGTTTAATAATTGAATTGATAGAACTACCTAAGTGCGTCAAGAAAGGTATCAACATGACGTACTTAGACGGTTGTATCAAATGTATCTCCTTAAACGTTTTTAATATACATAAGCAAACTATATAATGTATATTATTTGTGCAAGCGCATTTTATTTAGAGGAGTAAAAATCAATAATACATTTCTCTAGAAGGATGCCGTTTGTGAGTTTTAAACAGATGCGTCATTTGCCACCAATTAGAAATATCATGACCTTGAGACTGATAACATCAAAAGATACATTCATTTTAGCCGTTTATTGTTCATAGGGAGAAACTAAAAAGGAGGTATTGGTTTGTTGTAATAGGATTTCATTAAGGAGGAGTATAGTATGTGCTTATTCTAATAGTAACATTTACCCCATTTCTTACAATAACCCGAAAACAATACATTTAGCTACACAGAGGTTATTTTATTCTCTTTGTATGCTTAACACCTTAGCATACTGTTATCAGAAAAGGGCCACCGGCAACGGTATGTCGCAGTATGTCACATGTTATAACTAACGTATCTTAACATCAGAACAAAGGCTATTATTTGTTTAAATGAAAACCATAGATACCTTAAGTTGCAAAACCCAGTAGCCCTCAGTAATTCAAGTACATTATCCTGCACAGAGGAGTGTTAC
Source organism: Deroplatys truncata (assembly GCA_030765065.1). NCBI lineage: Eukaryota > Metazoa > Arthropoda > Insecta > Mantodea > Mantidae > Deroplatys > Deroplatys truncata. The sequence continues at coordinate 181,582,944 of CM060977.1, forward strand.
TCCTCATTTTGGAAGACACCGAGTAATATAAATTCATCCACTTCTAGGAGTACTGGTTCCTTTATAAAATAAGCTGCATTTCTTTTAAGGGTACGTTTCTTTGTACGCTTGTACTTATTATATATAATATTATACATATATATTAATTTACGTGTGGTCTTTGTTTTCTTAATGTTTTTTTTAAAGGAATAAGTCTTCCTATAGACAGATGGTAAACCAAAATATCTGAAACACGAATTATTTTGTAATGAAAATATTTATTTTAATTTATTGTGACTAACAGAGTAATGCATAGCCCTCCAAAAATATCATGATTGGTTACTGAAGGAAGAATCGAGCTTGCCTTGAAGCAGCTATGTGCTTGTATGACGAGTAAAATGTGATGCACGGTCCTGTCCCTAGGTCCTGTCCTATCGTTTCCATCTCTCGCTCCTTCTCTGTCTTTTCTATGCAACAAACTCAACAATACGATGTAATGAAGCATCCAATATTAATTAAACGTATATTTCCCTGTAGTTGCAGAACTTTCCTTTACCTACAAGAGAAATTTAGTGTAACGACGTTACTCTAAACAAATATAAGCTGATGCCTTACATTCACATGACCTTCTCTACCCACAACAGTTTTGTTTTATAGCTGCTACAAACTATTCCTACAAATCTAATTTTGCATTTATATCATGTTAAGCGAAGTAAGTATTTGCAGAAATGATTTTATTAGTCGTAGGTGCTGAAATTACAAGGAGGATAAAGGAAACCAAAGCCATAATCAAATGTTTAAAACGAGTCAGTTTATAATACTGCTGAATTTCTACAGTGCTTCCTTGACATCTTATATGTTGAATTCGCACACATTTCTCCATATGCTGTCGTTTACTTTAGCACCTACACATTGTTTAACAAAAGAGTATTTCTTCACTTTTATAGTATTATATCTTATGGTGTTATGTCACTTCATGATAAACGTTTGTAGAAATAGTTTCGTTATACTAAAGGAATAGTTTTAAGTTCGCTTTTATAGAATATTTTGAAGGAGCTACGTAAATATAGACGACAATGTGCAGAGAAAGTCAGGCGAATGTAACGCTTTAGATTATTTGTTGTGTACTCATGCAAGGAGTGTGGAGTTTGAAAGGTACCGCATAGGAAGCACTTTTAAAGGATTTGAGAGTCGCATTAGTCTACAGCAGAGGTGGCGAAAGTGTGCTTCGCGAGTTATTTTGACTCGCAGGCGCCGTTCCCTCTCTGCAATTGTCCCTTTGTTTTACACGTGCTGTGAGTGATGCAGTGCGTGTTGCATATTTGGTGACTCGCGGAAGGAAGTCGTTTTCGCCACCCTTGGTCTACAGTATTCACTTTCTATCACTTCCCGACCAGCAAGGTGACGTGTACGATTCGGCAGATCCCGGGTCTCGATTTCCATCAAGCGCCCACTCTGACCTTCGTGCTCTACCCGGGGTCGGCAGGCGAATACTGGGGTGGATTTTTTCTTCACCGTGATTTCCTTTCCATCATTTCCCTTTCACAGTCACTTACCCTTCATTCGTTTCCTTCTCATCCTTCAGGGGTGCTTTTAGGTTTCGTGGCATTCGACGATGCTGGACAGATGGAAAAAAACTCCTCGTGGACACCAGAGAACTGCTTGACTGGTGGGACGTGCGAGCTTGGAAATGTTAGGGACTTTCACGCGTCTTGAGGTCTGTGAACTCCTGTGATTCCGTCAGCTCATCTCTTCCTATTTGTGGGTGGTAGACCTTATAGATCTTGCAGGTCGCAGCGCGCGAAGTGTTCCCTACAGTTTAATCACCTATACCTATACATGAGATGAAATGTACAATTAAGTCATTTCTGCAAAACTTGAACATGAACCAGATGGAGTAATAAGCTCTAGTACAATCGGTTTGTAGAGGAATGGATAAAGAATGGCATTTGAATCTGAGAGATACTTTAACAGCATTTAACACCAGTTTTGCTCAGGAGAGATATGAAAGAAAATCATATTGGAAAACAAAACTTGGATATTGTCGTGAATATTTACTATTGATATTACAGCGATTAGCATTAAATGTATTGATTTTAAAAAGAGACTATGTCTTGATTTTAAATTAATAAATTTCCTATAAAATGAATAAATTGTAAATTTTTTATATTATGCATTACTTTTCCTGGAAAGGAAATGCTACAGATGTAAACTTTCGGGACATTTAACAGTTATAAATAGTGAAGAATATATGAAAAATGCTGATGAGATAGGGGTTAAGGGCGCTAAACATCCAAGCTCATCAGCTCCCTTACAAAGTGTAAAATTTAAAATACAAAAACTCAAATACAGGATAACAGCTGCATAGTAAAAAGCATTAAAAAAACAGGCCAAACATTTCTAAACCAGCACACTAAAACATTGAAAACAAAACAATAAAAGAGGAAAACGACTTGTCAAAAACTATAGAATGCAAGGCACAAGAGCGCAGTATCTCCGCCGGAGAAGAATCCCCATTAAAATAGACAATATAAAGTCACAAGACTAAAAATCGTTCTGCGCATCAAATGCGTCGACTAAAACCAATATCACTGATAAAACGTAAAGGACATTCTGCAGTATGCGCGTTGTCTGCCAAAACGTCGGCTAAGCCAACAGGCAGAGACACACGAACGTGCAATGGAGCTAAAACCTGTCACTCTGTTAAAATGTGACGCACCATTAAGGGTGCCGCACACTGCACACAGGGTGTTGCGGGGTCACCAAAAAGCAAGTGTCTATGACTAAAACGGCAATGTCCGATACGAAGGCGTGTTAAAATGACCTCTTCCTGACGACAAGAGTGGCCCTGAAAAACGGGAGAGGTATAACCTCCCGCAAATTATTTCCCCTAAGAACCGCCCACTCATCGCGCCAACGCGAGACGGTACAACGACGTAAAATTACATCAAAATCAGTGGATCGAACAATAGAAGTAAAACATCTGGGCGAAACTATTTCCAATTTAGCAGCGGCATCCGCAGACTCGTTGCCAGACACGCCCACATGACTCGGAATCCACACAAAGGAGACGCTGGTGTCAGAAACACCGAGGGAGTGGAGGAGATCATGTGTGCGCTGTACAAGTAGGTGGTGATTGTACAGCACGTTATTACCCCGAAGGGCGCTCAGAGAGTCTGTGCAAACCGTCGTAACTCCTGCCGCTGGAATAATAGTAGTGATTTAAAAATAATAAAACATTTGGCGGTAAAAATCGAACATTGCTCTGGTAACCGAAAGGTAAAACTACATCGATCAACAATAAAGGCACACCCTACTCCAATATTGGTCTTAGATCCACCAGTATATATAAAATTACATTCCCCGAATTGCACCTGAACTTCCAAATCTGATCTTAGGACAGAAGAAGGGGTCTCAGGCTTCGGCATCGACGTTAACTCAAGGTTACAGCGGACCTCAGCGGAGGAAAGCGCGTTTCCCCTCTGAGAAGGGGGGCGCTGGCGTAACGTCCAAATGTCGAAGAAGCTGGCGAAATCGAACCCCTGGGGGATAAATTCAGAGGAGCCAACTAAATATTGCCGTTCAAGCCAACCCTCGAAAAATAACTCGAATGACGGGTGGTTACGCAAGCTGGAGAGTCGACAGGCATAGCTGCACAAAAACATTTCACGCCTGAAGGACTGAGGAGGATCTGCAGGTTCAGCGCACAGACTGGGTACAGGGCTAGTTGGAAAGGCCCCTGTAGTGACGCTTATGTCACGATGGTGAATGGCATTCAATCGACGTAACACAATTGTATGTGCCGATGAATAAACAATGCACCCGTAATAAAGTTTGGATTGGACAAAGGAGCGATGAAGACGCAGAAGGACGTTCCGATAAGCACCCCAGGATGTGCCACACGTAAGCGATTAAGAGAACGGTCACACTTAGCTTTTAAAAAGGAAATTGCGAGGTCTAGCTCAGCATTCTATCAAAGATCAACCCCAGAAATGTCACCTCGTCTGCAAAAGGAATGATCTCCGACCCAAGATGGAGAGAGAGCGGAGCGAAAGCATTTCGGTGCCAGAAATTGATACAGACGGGTTTCTCGGCGAAGAAATTAAAGCCGATGGCGTTTCTCCAGAGGTAGATACGGTCGATACAGCTCTGGAGACGGCGTTCTAGTAGACAGGTCCGCCGTGAACTGCAATAAATGGCAAAATCGAGAACGAAAAGAAACCATAAAATGCCATATGGAATACAATCAACAATGGGGTTGATAGTAATCGCAAAAGCTGTGACACTGAGCACAGAGCCTTGCGGTACACCGTTCTCTTGAATAAAACGACTAGATAAAACCGAGACCACACGCACACGAAAAACGCAGTCGCTCATAAACTCCAGAAGAAATATGGGAAGACGACCGGTAAATTCCATGCGTGAAGTACACGTAAAATGCCGACCCTCCAGCAAGTCTCATAAGACTTCTACAGGTCAAAAAACTCAGAAATCCGTTCATAATATGCGTCGACAGATACACCAGATGGTCGACGGTAGAGCAATGGCGACGAAATCCGCAATGAAAGTTCGCCAGAAGTTTCGGAGACACAAGCCAACATGTCAACCGCCAGTTGATGATACGCTCCTTCACCTTGTAAATGCAACTGGTGTGGGAGATAGGGCGGTAGCTGCAAGGTAGCTGGCGATCCTTCCCAGCCTTAAGTGTAGGGACAACGGTCGCTCCGCGCCAAACTGAAGGAAAAACGCCGTCTTGCCAAATAAGGTTATACACCTAAAATAAGAAAGAGTTTACTGTCAGCTGAAATGTGCTTTAACATCAGAACATGAAGCCGGCCGGCCAAGAAGTGGAGTGCATAGATAAAAGGACAGCGTGCACCAGCACCCTCATTGTGAAAAGCTCATTATTATACTCGTGATTTGGAGGCCGAAAACTATAGGTCACGGAATCAAGACGGTTTTGAGAGTGCGAAAGCCGGCAGAATAATGATCAGAACTGGAAAGCGCCTCAAAGGCAGCACCCAGAGTGTTACCAATGGCAGCCGAATCCACTATGGTGGCATTGGAAACCAGAAGACCAGACACAGTACAAGGCGACACTTTACCGGAGAAGCAACGAAGTTTATCCCAAACAACACAGGAAGGCGTGAAGCGATTACAAGACTCGACAAAACCTGTCCAAGATGCCTTCTTGCTATCCTGAATAAAGCGACCTGCTCTGGCGCGCGATTGTTTAAAAGTAACCAAATTGTCAAGTGTACGGTGTCCCGACACTTTTCTGAGTGCAGACCTATGGGCAGAACGGCATTCCGACAGTCCTTGGTTCGCCATGTTACAGGAATACGCCGAGAGTGGGAGGACGAACGGGGAATTCTGCGATCGGCGGCAGATAGGATCGCATACGTAAGTACTGCACCATATGATTAATGTCGTGAAGCGCTGGTCCACAAAAGACACGAGGCTGGATTACAGTCACCAGTCGGCTTTAGGATATTGCCAGGTAGGCGCTGTGGAAGGTTGGACGTGGTGAGACAAAAGCGAAACTATGCAGGTGTAAAATTCTCTGGAGTAGGTGTCAGCGACGACGTTCCATTGTAGACGACAGGCAAGCTCGAGGGAGAAAAAGGCAAGGTCCAACTGAGAAAATGTACCAGAAGAATCAGAAAGAATAGTGGGCTCACCTGTATTGATGATGGAGACGATGAACTGATAAAAATGTGGGAAAGAAGAGTTCCCCTTGCACGAGCCTTTGGGAGAATCCACAGGGGTGATGGGCATTAAAATCTCCCAACAGAAGAAGTGGTGTTAGGAGAGCGGGCAAGAGATCTCGAAAGTCTGCATTAGCGAGGGGAGACGATGGAGATGAATAGATGGAGCAAAGAGAAAATAAAAACCGGGTAACTGAAACCTAATGGCAACAGATTGCAAGTCGGACGTAAGTGTGAGAGGCTGAAAATGAACGTCGTTACGCACTAATAACATGACACATCCATGAGCAGGAGAACCTCATCCGGTGCAAGATCGTAGCGAACCGGAATATACCTACGGAATGTAAAAGGATCATGAGGACGAAGCATGGTCTCCTGCAAACATACGTCCTTGGTGAATGGCAACGCAATAAAAGTTGCAGTTGCGCCCTATGCGGTTGTACAGCGCATAATTCCAGGTCAAGATAGCGATGAATAAAACGGATAATCCGTCCACTTAGAAGAGCAGCTCAAAATAATCTTTTGCTTTACCTTCGGACTCGGGCATCTGGTCAAACTCCAGGCTCCTCAAAGGGAAGGGCCCACGCGCTCAGTTCCAGAAATCGATTCAAGCGCCGAGAATCGGTTCTGAGTGGCAATGGTCGAAGGGCGCTTCTGAGCGCGGCTTGTTCCAGGAGCACCCTGGAACTGCGACCCTAGAGGAGGAGAATTTGAACCTTTTTACCGCGTGCACGTGGAGGGTCTTTAACATAGTACGCTAAGGACCACAGCAGCTAAAAAGCGTCCATAAACAAAGCTGTTTTAATTTAATTAGTTCCTTGCATAAGATTTGATATTTTTTCTCGTTCACTTTGAAGGTTACTTGGTTGTAGTCTCTGTAATGCCTTGGCCAGGTTCTCTACATTAAATTGGAAAATCCTGCCAATACCGATGATATCCAAATACTAAAGGCAGATGTCATACGCCAAATCCCTCATGACGGAGACCATCAGATGCTGGAAAGTAGCTGCAGAGGCCAAAGGACATAAACGTAAACTATCATGGCCGTTGGGCTGTCGAGAATGTTATATTTCACATGTCTCTGGTTTTCAAAGTCACTTGCCAATATCCGGATTTCAGGTCCAAAGTTGAGAACCATTGGGTGCAAGTAAGAGCGCCCAGAGTTTCATCAATTAGTAGTAAGCAGGATACATTCATTCGCGTGGCAGCATTTTGCTTCTAATAATCCACAGAAGCATAATTCGTCGTTCTTCTTCTTGTTCACAAATACAACAGGTGAACACCAAGGGCATCGAACTCTTCGATGATGTTCCTAAATCTCATAGCCTCCAGCATTTCTCGTTCTTCCACTTACTTCGTCGGAGAAACACCTCTTGGTGTGTGCCGGATAGGCTGGAAGTCTCCTTGATGGATCACTCGGGTACGCGGCTATAATAAACGTCCCCTGGACTGAAATAAGACTGGTGTTGCTTGAAAAAACGCCAAATTTCCTTAGCTTTGCCAAGTGCGATGGTTGGCCGCCATCTTCAACATTTCAGCTGGGGCCCCAGATCTTATGACCATACTGATTTCTGGGTGCGTCTCACAGCAATACATTTGCGTTTATCTCGTAATTCCCTAACTTCATTTTGGCTGTATGCCTTGATCGGTGATCGACTGATTCAGCAGTCTCAGTGGAACTTCCATCTGGTTATCGTAAACATTTTCTGGTAACGCATAATACATCCAATGGTGTATTCCGGTTTAAAGACAGGTTCCTTGAGTGTTGGCCTTCCACACGGATCTTCACCACCACCTTGCGTCTTGCAAGCACAACCACATCCACCACCTGGATCACCCTGTAGATCCCCGGATGTCCGTTGCAGTTCCAGAGCGTCACCGAGTCTCGGCGAGCCTTAAGACTCTCCTGCTGATATCGACCGTCATCTCGTGGCTCCTGAGATCATGGAGTTCCAGCTATACGTTTTCAGCCACCCTGCGACAAACATCAAGAAGGCTTAGGATGCTATGTCCTTGGGTCAACTACAGTACGGTCTCCTACACCACAAGCAGGATATCACCCAATGCCGTCACTATTTGAAAAAGTAGATTGGGTTTCCTCGACGGCAAGTCCTTCGCAACGTCATGTCACCTAAGTGACACTGCGTCAACTACTAACTGGCTAGGTTTCCTTGTATGCAACGAGGTTGCCATCCATTCTTTTGCGCAAGGTGCGCAGTAGCACTCGAGATGGTGATAAGCAGGCTCCGCGGGAGCTTGCCAAGCTGGTGCTCATTCGTTTCCCGCGTGTTCATCGAATTGGTGTGGACAGTCCTCTTTTAGGTATCCTGGCTGCCTACAGTTGAAACATACACCGCTTGAATAACTTCGCCTACGTCCTTGGGTTAATCCTCTGTTCCCACTCGAATGCTCTTGGTCATCGCGGTAGGTACCGCTGTTAGCTTGGGAGCGTGCATTCTCAACGCATTTGTTAAGGCCCCGTGGATGGTGTTGCAATCTCCGAGAATGAACCGCTGTCTAATCTCGGCGTTACGCATCTCATAGAGGTGTCGGAACCTTCCTGGAATGCGTATCTAGGCGGCACATCCACAACAACGTAGCTGTTCAATTTAATAGGCGAGCCCTGCTGCGTCTCCTCTGGATATTGCAGCTGTAAATTGAATTGGTTACGATAGACTAAGGCCAACCGATAGTTCATGAACCATCTTTTGAGGGCCTCCCATATGTTTCTGGAGGCGCGGAAGAAACGACTTCAAAAATTGTATATTTTGAATAGAATCGTTGGATTTGCATACAGTATTTGTGCTGCTTGTTCTGGAGACTGACTATTATCTGTGTGGCCTCCTTATTTATTGACCATCTGTATGTGTAGTATTAGCAGCGAATGTTGGCAGAAGACTTCGAAAGCTGATGTTCCGTCGTATTTGGGTGACTTGACGAGTGCAGATATCGTGTCGCGTCCAGGCGTTTGGACTTTCTAGTACTTTTCTTCCGTTAAGCATTTCTTCCATCATAGCATTGAGTTCTTTAGCGCTGTCATCGACTCTATGTTCCAGAACACTAAGCGGTTTATTAACGACCTCCTGGGCGTTAAAACGTTGTTTAATGTGTTTCACCTTTGTACTTATCTCTGTCACGTATTCCTTCATGCCGAACAGTTATTTGCAATCCTAGTAGGAATGTCCGCCTTAATCTTGCACATTTTTGCCTTCATTTCTACTTTTATACCCTTCATTTCTGTTTTAACTTCTGCCTTCAAACCCCTCATGTCTGTATGCTTATACTCTATTGCGGAATACACTGTCATTAATTCACCTTCCATCTTGTGCATTCCAGAACTCACATTCTTTATTTCATTCCCATCTTCTCTATGCCAGTTTGCGTTTCCATATCCATTTTCTTCATTCCGCATTTAATGGTCTGCAGTCCATTTAATAATCTTTAAAGTAGCTGCACCACTGAGGCATTTGTATCTCACTCCTGACACCAATACAACAAATGAGAACACCAGTTCTGCGTAAATGCACTTTATTTAATACTAGGCAGTGTACGAAATAAACGTTACAGTTGCGTCACCTTAATACGCATTCGAAATACAACGCAATTGACTCATCACCACTGAGCTATTCAACTGCTCAACTCATAACCGACTGCTGAATTACAACTCACAGTTAGAGTGCAAAGCCCGCTTCTCATTTTTAACAACACACAACTCAACTCAATCGAACACACACTCACCCAGCTGACAGCAGTCTCTTATATAGGCCTTGCATACAAAGCAAAATTTTTGAGAACATCCTACTAGAACACAACGATATGAATATTCCTGAATAAGTAAACGGCATATAAAGATATTTTAATTCCACCCTGCCTATTGTTCTGTTGTTCCTTGCTCTCTAATGCTCCGACGGACCTTCGCAGGCCTCTATACGTATTGAGATGAGAGGCACTACAAGCCGACCGCAGGTAGCACCGCGGTCACTCTAAAATGAACTCTAATCACACCTTACAGCAACTGAGCGTTTACCAGGAAGCCCCTTGCCATTTTGTTATATTCTGGCTGAACCAGAAATCCAGCAATAGACTCAGAGATTGTTCCGGGATACCCACTGAGTATTTTGGTACAGGGACACATAGACCCGGTCGCTCGTTACAGAGTAATAGCGTAATCATTATATATTCTGTTTGTTATCTCAAATCACTTATTTCTCTGAAAATACTTTCACACAAATGAAGAAGCTGTATAATGTAAATAACGCAAACGTAAACAGACTAAAAAATCCCGCAGACGAAAATTATACACTTTTTCACAGTGTGTTCAATCTAATATCTCTGTGTACAGTACAGAGCATAACAAAGTCGGAGCTCTTCCCTTAAAGGTATTCTTCAAAATGTCGACCACCATGACTACCGCAGAGTGTACAGCGATGCACTATCGACTGTCTCATACGCTCAAGTATCCGAGGATTTGGTGTGCTGCTTCCGCGCCTGCGATAATCCTAGGAACCAGATATATGGGACTGTCGTCAACTAGGGTCTTCACATGCCCGCAGAAGAAAAAGCCCATTGGTGTTATGCCTTGTGACCGAGCTGGACATGGAAGAGGTGCACCACGACCAATCCATTATAGTCCAAATTATACTTCAATGTGGTACATGTACATCTAGGTAAAGCATGCCGACGACCCACCATGTTGAAGGTACACCAGCTGACGAATTCTCAGCGGCGCATCTTCTAGGAACTATGGGATGATATGTTGATGGAACGTTTTATACACGACTCGATTCAGAGTATCAGGAACTACGTAAGGTCTAAATACAAAGTCACGACACATCAGTGCTTGTGGATTTATGTAATACCGTGCTTGGCAATTCCTACTGTTGAATACGCCCTCTCTTGTAAACCTGGTACGGCTGTAAACAACAACAACAAAGCAAGAAAATTGTGGTTTTCTAAACATTGCTGTAGGAACCAATTTGCAAAGTACACTCGAAATGGAAGTTCGTTGACTGCAATGAGTACCTTCTGTGGATGATACGGGTGAAATTGTTGTGCATGTACAACTCTCAAAACAGCTTATTGGCTCCTTTTGTTCAGTGCTCGTGCAACGCGTTACTACTAGCGGTGGAATTGTAACCAATCACGTGTAACACCTTCTCTTCCAGATCAGTGTTCTGGCATACCTCACTTGGCCAGTACATGCCATTCTGTCAGTTGTATCCAGTTTTCTTAAGCACCTATGATGCAAAGGTACTGTGATGTGGTTGCCGTCGGTGCAGAACAGCTTAACATGGCTTCGTTGTGTTCATCTTCCATTTCATTCAGTGAAACCATATACGAGGTGCACATCGGCCAACTCTTCGTCAGTAAACTTATCCATACAACAGCGTATAACTGCCAATGCACAACTAACACATTCGGAAAAGCAAAATCGTAGGCAGAATCGAAAAATGCTGAATGCAGACTTTGGGGATTATTGTTGTCAATGAGCAAATGAAAACAATTTGCTTTTACAAACAGAACACACTGCGCATATCGTCGACATTTGCACTGTTGTGCAGTACTTTTTAGTACAATAGAGATACAAAGCTTTTTGGTGCAAAATAGCGAAGTATAAAGAAATTTTAATGACAACGAAGCGCAAAATGCCACGATATACAGGAAGCTATTGGTAAAAAATGTTATATAACGCTTACACAAAAGCCAACGCTTATGGGAGTGAGATAAGATATATAGACTACTGGTGAATCTATGGGACAATATAAGTAAATCCAATTAAATTATATACACTATGAGTTGGTAAAAGAAGGCACCTATTTTAAAGTTTACTTCGACGAACCTAACAACCTGATTGGTAAAAGAAAGGAGATGCTGTCTACTGCATATATCCTTTACGAGGACAAGAGCTTTCTATCATTGATGGTAAGTGATAATTGATTACAAAGGAATATCCAGATAGGAGTTCTTGCGTGGGTGTGATGTTAATGCACCACACTACATGGAGGAACAGTAACATCAACATAAAGGAAGAGCTAATTATGAATATTTGGTAAATACACATCTACATATTGTGGCATTTTGGTTGTGGCAATTCTGTAAGAACATATGTGGTTATGGTAACATTGTCTGGTGAATGTATAAGTTGGCAGTACGAACAGGAGTGGGGGTACACCCGTTGTATATTGTGGAAACATCTACGACGCTGAGTCTGTCTCTTGGAATGTAGTGAACAGTGCACATGTAGGAGTAGACGCTCCGTCAAGCAGAAGGTAATATGTATCAGTTTTAATGCAATATATTTTGCCCATCTAAATTTCTGTCATCTGAATTCTTAATGTAGTTAGTTCCTTCTTTCCTTCCCTAAAATGACTTCGGGATGTTTTAAGAGATTTCGGGTGTTTAGGAACTTTGTTGAGCTTGCCCCGTCGGACCTCGTGTAGATTGGTATGTTTTAAACTCCGGTATCATGCTCTACCCCGTGATATGTAAGAATATAAGAGGTTACGACAAATTGGCGTGAGTCGCCGGGTATTTTGACAAATTGCTGGAAGGCCGGATAGAATTTGATATTTTTGAAGTGAAAATTTTTTTTCTCTTAGTTTTGGCAATGCAGTTTACGTGATTTGGCCCTCCATGTGTTCCTTGGAACATGTAACTCCTTCGTTTCGGCTTAATGGTAAGGTTTTATATTTGAAAATTATGGCTTTGTGTTCTAAATTCTTCTAAAAGTATTTCTTTAAAAGTACCATCTTTGTATCTTTATTTTGAGCTCACTTTAAAATTTTTACTTTGTCTTCCTGTTGGCGGAGCGTCGTTAATTTTTGGCGTTATTCTTGACTTTACCATTGTTTAAATTCTGTTTGTATGAAAAACGTTTGGTACTGTCCTTTCTAAATTTCTTGTTTTTGTGAATTCTGGAAATTTCAGTGGTATTTTAAGGTTTAATAATGTGGTTGCCACGTGTTAGCTGGTGTTTATAAGATTGCTATTTTCAGTGCTAATTAGTAATATTTGTTTTGGAGGTTTCATTCTCCTTCACACTGGTTTTGGTTTTCTACGCATTACCATATTTTCGGCGCATTTTTCTTGCAACGTTTATGTAAGCACATGTGTTGTGTATTGTTGCGTAATATTTGCGTGCTTTGGCTCTTCAACAACAATTCTAGAGTGTGAAGCAAATCTTTTACAGTTCACGTGTTTTGTGTATCAAGCTGCGTGTGTGTATATTAAGTGAAGAGCATATATTAAAAATTTCATATTTTTTCATCGTACTCGGTTACGTTCGCCGTGGACGCTTAGTGGTAGTACTACTAACAATTTTGCTTCACCGTTGCCATGATTGGTTTTATCTAGTAACGCATTTTTTGTAAAGTATTACAAAAGACTAATTTGAGTGAACGTTTCAGCTACCACCAGTTGTGCCACTATCTTAAATACCTATATAGGTTTAACGAACATCCAATATGGACCAGCAGGACTTATCCACCTCCATTGGATGTCGATGGGGAAGTTATATGTGTGTTACCACAAATTGGAAAGTTGCACTGGAATTTTGTGCTAAAAAAAGAAAAGAAAAAGAAAAACAAACCGTAAGTATGTGCACATTGTGTGTACCAAAGTGTGGTATGTATATTTGAACAACTGAAAACTTTCACAATAAAGACAGGTATGCTTAATTTTTGTTTTAATGACCAATGCTTAATAAGCTTTGATTTTCAGGAATGAAGTTTATGTTTTGCTAAATTGAAGGCTAGTCACCATTTTGATGTAATGACAATGTAGGATTTTGTTTTGGGCATTAGAAATTATTTGGTTTATTACGTTATGCTGCAGTGTATTTGTCTGATGTGTTCTGTGTGTTTAATTACCTTTGACTTCCAGGAATTATACGTGAAAGTGTAGCTTTGGTAATGATGTGCTTTCTTCTGTTGCAATCTTTTGGTTTGATTTTGTATTTCATTGTGGTGCTGTGATCTTTCTTTGCTGAAGTTGTTGCATAAATTTTGTGTATGTGCGTGAGGTTCTGTGAACAGTGTATGGAAGATTTGCCTCGGTGGGAGTGCCAAAGAGTAACTCCGATGGTGGTATTGAGATGTGATGAGTAATGTCAGCTTTGATGGGATAGCAATAATGTACCCTTGAGGTTTGAATGTTTAAGTTTTCAGGAGAGCTAACAAGTACCGGGAAATTCGTTGTGAGGACTCCAGAGATATTCTGCATATTGCTGAAATGTGCCCAGTATAGCGTGTGTAATATGCTCACAAAAGGGATGTAATGCAATGAGAATAACTTTTTTTAGTTTATGCAGCGAGCTTTTGTACCATCTATTTTCCAGCTTCATCTTTATTCTGTAGATGTGGATGCAACAGTTTAATGCTATATTATTTGTGTCATTCCTGATATGTTAAATGTGACTTGTTCAGTTTATGCCTATGTCAGGTATCTTTGATTTTGCAGCTAGTTGAACGAGACATGTCAGTGAATATTTTCTTTTCTCAGTAATTACTGTGTATAACGATGATAGGAATGATGATGATGATCATAAGAATGATGCTAATGAGAAGGATGGGAGGATAAAAATGGTAATGTGAAGGAGAGTTTGTGTTATTTAGAGTGAAGCATGAGTATTTGTAGTTTGACGCATGTAATGAGGTGTTTATTTTGAAGCATGTAGTAATGTTTACTGTAGTTTTGGTAGTTATTCAAGTGAGTGTTTTGTATTATTTGAGACATAGTTATTATGAATGATTTTGTTTCATATGTATGTGTGAATGATAAGTACACTTATTTATTGTTTTAGTTGTACCAGCTGGTTAGATTTAATATTGGGATCCCAAATGATTTGCTTTATTTGATTTGTATTACTATGTGTGGACAATGGATATAATTGACATAATATTCATGTATTCTAAACCCCCTCATGTCTGGTTACTTTGAGTCTTAAGCATTTCTTATAAAAGTTTGGCTTGTAACCCTTTGAAAAATTCAGGATTTATGTCAATATGTAATTATTTTTTTTCTCTTCTCAGTACTAAAATTAAATGTTTGTAAGCTATTGCCAAATTTGCAGTATTTTCTGTTCATTTTATTCTAAATGACATACTACCTTCTTATTCTATGTATGATGATGTTTTGGGTGCACAAGTTATACCTTTTTGTAATACATGTTTTAGTGATTTTGTTGGCTGTGGAGCACGAGTGTCCTCTGTGGAGTGACCCCGCTGTACAGAAATACACCAGAGGCTGCATATATACATCAAAGAGAGCTGCTGCCTGTTCGTTAACTGCACTGTATGTGGCAAAATGAGCTACAATATTTGGGGGGGGCAATCCAAGCCGGCGATTGAAACCCACATCAGCGACTTGCATCAACAGCTAGTAACGACTCTGCATGATGATGATATGGGGTTAAGGGCGCTAAACACCTAGGGACATCAGCGCCCTTACAATGTGTAAGGTCTAAAACCCCAAAACTACAACACGGTACACAATACCACTATCTCAAAAACTAAAAAGCAAAACTCCAATTTCTAAAAATTAACACACTAAAACCATGGTCAATAAACGAGTTAAACTACGTGTCAAGATCTGTAAAATACGAGGGACATGAGCGTCATATGCCCGCCAGGGAGAAGAACACCATTAAAACAGACAATACAAAAACACAAAGCTAAAAGACGCTCAACGTTTCACATGCGCCGATTTAAACTACTGTCACTTCTAAAGCGTAAAAGCAATTCTAAAGCGCGCGCGTCGTCTGCCAAAACGTGGGCTATGCCAACAGGCAGATCCAGACGAACGCGCAATGGAGCTAAAGCTTGACACTACACTCTGATAAAATGTGACGCACCGATAAGGGCGCATCACACTGCTCACAGAGTGCTGCGGGGTCACCACTGAGGAGATATCGATGGCTAAAAAGGCAATGTCCTATTCATAAACGAGCTAAAAGTACTTCGTCCCGACGAGAAGAACGAGAAGAGGTACCCAAGACTAACGGAAGAGGCTTAACCTTCCGCAACTTGTTCCCCCGGAAAGCCGTCCACTCATCGCGCCAAAGCGAGAGGATGCGCTGACGTAAAATAAAACACAAATCTGACGAGGGAGCAACAGGGTTAAAAACTCTGGGTGACAAAGTCGTCGATTTGTCAGCGGCGTCGGCAGACTCGTTGCCTGAGATGCACACATGACCTGGAATCCACACGAACCAGACGCTGATGCCGAAAGCACCAAGCGAGGGGAGCAGGTCATGTATGCGCTGTACGACAGGGTGGGAAGTATACAGCGCTTTAATACTCTGAAGGGCACTCAGGGAGTCAGTACAAACAACAGAGAGCCGCCAGTGGTGCCGCTGAACGTATAAAATGGATTGAAAAGTACTAAAAAGTTCGGCGGTAAAAATTGAGCATTGCCACGGTAAACAGAAAGTAAAGCTATACCAACCATAAATAAAGGCACTCCCTACTCCAACATGAGTCTTAGACACATCGGTATAAATAAGATAATATTCCCCGACTTGCGCTTGTAGTTCTAAAAACGCTGGTCTAAAGACTGAAGAAGGGGACTCATTCTTCGGCATCGACGTTAACCCAAGGTGACAGAGGGCCTCAGCACGCAACCAAGGAGGAAAACGCGTTTCCCCCCCCTGGGAAGGGTCGGCGCTGGCGTAACGTCCAAATGCCGAAGAACCTGTCGAAACCGAAACCCTGGAGGGAACAATGCAGAGGGGCTAACTAAATATAGTCGATCAAGCGAATCCCCGAAAAATAGGTCGAAGGACGGGTGGTCAGGCAAGCTTGAGAGTCGGCATGCGTAGCTGCACAAAGGCATCTCAGGCCTGAAGGACTGCGGAGGCTCTGCAGCTTCAGCATATAGACTAGGTACAGGGCGGGTTGGAAAGGCCCCCGTAGCGACTCTTATGCCATGATGGTGAATGGCATTCAATTGACGTAATACAGATGGACGTGCCGAAGAATAGACAATGCACCCGTATTCAAACTTGGATCGGACCAAAGAGCGATAAAGTTGCAGAAGGACGGTCCGATCATCTCCCCGGAATGTGCCACCTAAAACAAAGATTACGAGAACGGTCACATTTTGCATTTAAAAAGGAAATATGCGAGGTCCAGCTCAGCTTTCTATCAAAGATCAACTCCAAAAATCTCACCTAATCTGCAAAAGGAAGGATCTTCGACCCAAGATGGAGAGAGGGCTGACTAAAGCCTTCCGGCGCCAGAAATTGATTCAGACGGATCTCTCGGCGGAGAAATTAAAGCCGTTGGCGTTACTCCAGTCGTAGAGACGCTCAATACACGTCTGGAGACGGCGTTCGAGGAGACAGGTACGCCGTGAACTGCAATAAATGGCAAAATCGTCAATAAAAGGGGACGATGAAATGCCAGGTGGAATACAATCAACAATGGGGTTGATAGCAGTCTTAAAAAGTGTGACACTGAGTAAAGATCCCTGCGGTACACCGTTCTCTTGAAAAAAACAATTAGATAAAACCGAGCCCACACGTACACGAAAGACACGGTCCGTCATAAATTCCCGAAGAAATATGTGAAGAGGACTGCGTAAATTGCATTCGTGAAGTGTATGTTAAATGCCGCCCCTCCAAAAAGTGTCATAAGCTTTCGCTAGATCAAAAAACACAGCCAGTGTTTGACACTTTCTCAGAAACCCATTCATAATATGCGTCGACAGAGAGAGCAGATGGTCGACGGTAGAGCGGTGACGACGAAATCTACACTGAGAGTTCGCTAGAGGTTTCTGAGACTCAAGCCACCATGTCAACCGCCCGTTGATCATGCGCTCCATCACCTTACAAATGCAACTAGTGAAAGAGATAGGGTGGTAGCTGGAAGGTAGTTGGCGATCCTTCCCAGGCTTAAGTATAGGGACGATGGTGGCTTCGCCCCAATCTGAAGGAAAAGCGCCCTCTTGCCAAATACGTTTATAGACCTGTAAAAGAAAGAATTTACTGTCGGCTGAAAGGTGCTTAAACATCAGAACGTGAATGCCATTCGGCCGAAGAGCGGAGGGCCTAAAGCAATGAAGAGCTGACTCCAGCTTCCTCATTGTGAAAAGTTCATTGCAACACTCCTTCATAGCAGACCGAAAATTAACCGTCTCGGAATCCAGCCAGTCTTAGAGAGTGCGAAAGCCGGCGGAATAATGGTCAGAACTGGAAACTGCCTCAAAGGCAGCACCCAGAGGGTTAGCAATGGCAGCCGGATCCACTATGATGACATTGGAAACCCGAAGGCCAGACACAGTACAATGCAGCACTTTACCGGATAACCGCCGAAGTTTATCCCAAACAGCAGAGGAAGGCGTGAAGCGATTAATAGACTCGACAAAACGAGTCCAAGACGCCCTCTTGATATGCCGAATAATGCGACGAGGCCTGGTGCTCGATTGTTTAAAAGTAACCCAATTATGAAGTGTAGGGTGGTGACAAACAACCTCAGTGCAGTTCAACCGGCACGAAAGGCTTCCCGACAATCCTTGTTGCACCACGGATCAGGAAGACGCAGAGGGTTAGAGTACGAACGGGGAATGGTGCGTTCGGAGTCAGATAGCAACGTACACATAAGGTGCTGCACCATTTGGTTAACGACCGTGAAGGGCTTGTCGTCAAAGTGCACGAGGTTTTTCTGAATATCCAGGTAGGTACTCTGGAATGCTGGACGTGGTGAGAGAACAGAGAAACATGCAGGGTAATGGTCGCTGGAGTAGGTGTCAGCGACGACGTTCCACTGCAGACGACTAGCACTATGGAGTGAGCAAACGGTAAGGTCCAATTGAGAGAATGTGCCAGAAGAGTCAGAAATAAAAGTAGGTTCACCTGTATTGAGGATGGAGAGGTTGAATTGATCAAAAATGTCGGAAAGAAAGGTTCCCCTCGCACAAGTCCTTGGCGAAACCCACAGGGGGTGATGAGCATTAAACTCTCCCAACAGAAGAAATGGTGTTGGGAGAGCGGACAAGAGATCTTGAATAACCGCGCGGGCAAGGGGATACGATGGAGGTGAATAAACAGAACAAACGGAAAAGAAAAAGCCGAGTAAGTGGAGTGTAACGGCAACAGCTTGGAAGTCGGAAGTAAGTGTGAGAGTTTCAAAATGAACGTCGTTACACACTAAGAACATGACACCTCCGTGAGCAGGAGCACCCTCATCCGGTTCAAGATCATAGCGAACCGGAGTGTACCCTCGGAGATCAAAAGGGTCGTGAGGGCGAAGCTTGGTTTATTGAAAACACACCACCATAGGTGAATGGGAACGCAATAAAAGTTGCAGTTCCGCCCTATGCGATCGAACACCACGTAAATTCCAGGTTAGGATAGCCATGAATAAAAGGGATAAACTTCTTACTGAGAAGAGTGGCTCAAAAAACTGTTTGCTTAACCTTGGGGCTTGGGCTTTTTGTATGGAGTTGGTGAGACTCCATTGGCTCCTCAAAGTGAGGGCCCACGCGCTCAGTGCCAGAAACCGATTCAAGCACCGAGAATCGGTTCTGGGTGACAACAGGTGAAGGGGACCGCTGAGCGCGGCTACTCCCAACAGCATCCTGGGACTGCGACCTTCGAGGAGGAGGAGGAGGAGGAGGAGAAGGTGAACTTTTCTTGCCGCGCGCACGCAGAGGGTGTTTCAAAATATCTTCCCTACGAAATTTCTGCTTCGATTTCTTGTCAGTGCCTTGTGACTTCATAACCTTTGGACTAGCTTTAGATGGCTTGACAACTGTGGCTGTATTGGATGGCCGGATGGTAGTGGTGTTAAGGCAGTCATGGTCCAGGTTTGAGTATCTGCATCCTTCCTGTGTATTGGCGAGGTAACAACAGAACTGAATGTTCCTGATCGCAGAAGCGAAGGTTGGCGCGCATGGTAACACCTTCGGGCTTCTGCGATGGCGAGTTCATTCTTTATCGGATCTCTAGGATCGCCTTCTCGTCCAAATACCGCGAACAGTCTGCAAATGAAGCAGAATGACCCTTTGCAATTCACGCAGACGGGGACGGATTAACATGTACCTTTGTGTGAGGGCTCACTACAAGAGGCACAGATGGTAACGGCACTCTTGCAAGACTTTTCAATGCCCAAAACGTTGGCATTTAAATGAACTTGCATGTCCAGGAATTTAGGGCCTCACCGCAATCCGTTCGTACCCTGCTGAAATACTCGTGGTCAGATCGACGTTATCGAAAGTTATAAAAAGGGTACGAGTGGGTACCAACACCCCGTCGCGTTTAGCCTGCACTCGATGCACCGCTGTCACCTGGTCTGCAAGAAATTCGACCAGGTCCTCGTCCGATATACCCTCGCGGCTATGTGTGGGTACGACGCCTCGACAGGAATTCAAGGTGAGGTGCTTCTCAACACTGATGGTATAACCGTGGAGAAGCGCGGATCGCAACAAGAACTTACTTTGTGCATCGGACTTGATTTGAACCAACAAGTGCAGGACTGAACCGCACCCGCAACAGCGTCAATGCCCTTCTGAATAATAAAGGGATTCACCTTCTCAAAACTTTGTGCTTCTTCTGTTCGTATAATGACGAAGTAACAACCGGATGGCGATGGTGCCACTTATCTTACAAATACTTTACGGCGCTTGTTAGTAATGGAGAAAGGGTGCGCCATAGCGAAATAAATCCTCCGCCATTGCAACCGTCTCTGAACTAGTGCTCTGACTCCCGGGCGTTAACCCGGTTTGGGTGAGTGGCCTATCTATACCAATCTCACCCCAGGGTCACACTTGCCAAAACATAGACAGAGGGACCCAATCTCCGTGAGAGGTCAGCAGCTCATGCAATGGCCCACTCCCCCGCGGGACTGCAGCTGAACAGCGGATACGAACACATACTCTACATGACGACCCCGGGTGGTGGGAATGACGCCACTCACCCAGATGCGCACCCAGTGCGTGGGTATCCGTCAGGCTGTATCCACGGAGGATTAATACAAAAGTTTAAAAGGAACTAAAAGCGTGTGGGCGTTTCGCACGCAAGGTATGCCGGTGAAGAAGGAAAACATATGTGTAAATGAATGGACGTGGGGTTAAATGTGCGTAAATAGAAGAGAAGTAAGAAAGGATGACGAGGGGCGCCGTGTAATGAAATGCACAGAAGGCACGAGAGCCTACCTTGAGTCCTTCGGTCACCAGGACGAACCCACCTCGACCGGACGAGAGTGGAGGGATGATGTTTGCCGATGGAAGGCGCGGGAACCCCCGGGTACGCCTAACCCATACCCATATAAGGTGAGCCCCTGGGGGAAAATACTCTGCAGCTGAAACTTCGTCGTTGTGGTTGATGTTGAAGTTCCACCCATGAACAGTTACGTCGAGACTTGGAGCAGTGTAGTGCGTGTGTAACAGTGGCAACAATGTATAATGTGCGTGTGCGGGGTCCACTTAAGGAGCCAAGATATCATCTTAATAAATATCGTCTGTGGCACTTGAGACTCCATTGCGTTTGTATAAGCTTCACACACATGTTAACAGGCATTCAAATATTTAATTTCTTATTGAGAGACATTTCTGCCTCAACTTATCGTTGTAAACATCCAGTTATTTGTTTTTGTAATAGGTTTTTGAAGTGTGTCATTTATTTCCTTTTCTGTAATTTTGTTTAAAAAAATCCTTCTTGCTTCGACGGGGACGTCGATTTGGGTAGCCAGGGGAGATGTGGCATTTTGGTTGTGGCAATTCTGTAAGAACTTGTATGGATATGGCAACATTGTTTATTGTAGGTTTAAGTTGGCAGTATGAACCGGAATGACGTAATAGGAGTGGAGGTAAACCAGTTGTATATTGTGGAAGCGTCTAGGACGCTGAGTCTCTCTCCTGGAATGTAGTAAACAGTGCACATGTAGGAGTAGACGCTCTGTCAAGCGGAAGGTAATGTGTATCCGTTTTAATTCAATATATGTATTGCCCATCTAAATTTCTGTCATGTGAATTCTTAAAGTAGTTAGTTCCTTCTTTCCTTCCCTATAATGACCCAGGGATATTTTAAGAATTTTTAGGTCTTTAGGAACTTTGTTGAGCTCGCCCTGTCGACCTCGTGTAGATTGCTATGCTTCAAGCTACGGTACCATGCTCTAGCCCCGTAATATATAAGAATATAAGAGGTTACAACAATATTCTCAATCAAGGCAATGATCTGTGTTCCTTAATGTTTCCACAAAAGACGTGATTTACATTAGAATAGGATCTCTATGTGTAATAAAGTGTATGGAAAAATCGAATACACTCAATATCCTTTTAAGGGATCATAGATGCCAGCACTTCATAGTATCGATATAAATATTGAAATCTATGAGGTTTATAAATCCAAAGATCACTCATTGGGGTTTATATTTTAAACAACTGTCGGCTTAATAAGAGGGAATTATCTTCTGAGGTGGACGTGAAGTTGGAGTTAGCTGTTGAGCAGTTGGAATATTGTATTTATTAGTCCTATCACTTCAATTTCAAGTATAAGGTTGTCAATTCGCCAAACGGATATTGCTTGGTGGTGAAAATTATTGGTCAAACTTAAACAAGAAGGCTGTTCAATGTAGCTAGACAAAATGGCTATTCTTTCAGTTACAGAACTGAACTTGTTCCTTATAAAAAGCAACAAGAAGGGCCAAAAAACACTCAGAAAAAATCAATATTAATATATTGAAGGGGCATCAATTAGTAAGTGCTTAAAGCTTTTTGACGGAAGTTATGCTACCGGGGAAGGAAACCCCGAAAAAAATTTTCAGGGTAAATTTTCATGTATGTGTAGAAATAAACACTGCAAATCAATTTAAAATAAATTATTATTAATTTTGACACTCTATGCCTTAAGTGAAGAACAATCTTAGAAGGATGATTGGAAAATCTATACAAGGAGATAATCCTTACTGGAATACGATTGGTGCTGGAATTATTTAAAAGCTGTAAATTGAATAAGTTGATATTCGCATAACTGTATCACGGTACGTATAATACAAAATTCTTATTGTACCTTAAGAATGAGACTATTCCAATATCTAGAGACAGATAAAATTACCTTCGGTACTTTAATCTGAGCGTTCCTGTAATGATTCCATCCGTCCATCATAGAGTTTATTAAAAGGCAGTGTAAAAATCCTTTAATGCCTATATTAGGAAATATTGTTTAAATAAATATCCTCCACACAGGTAAACATTTTCCTATAAACTAGTAATTCTGCAGAAACAGCCCTATACTATGCTTTTTGAAAAAAACAGAAAGGGAGGTATAGTATGAAGAACTGCTCAAGGAGCGCTTCTTCACATTGAGGTTGCCTATGATAGCACGTGTTCTAAGGCACTACATATAGTTGCAAATGAACAAGAGATATTGACACTATTTGTCGACAGATTAGTTCTACGTTAAATACCAGAAGAACAGCTACTACCGTAAATAGGGAAGCCTAACCTGCGTGAACGAAGAGAGGCTATCCATAAGGTGGGCTCTAATTATCCCTCATTTGGAACCTTATTGCTTATTTGATTCGGAGCATCAATGGGACGGACCATTTTACTATTTGTAGGATACTTTAATGAATTAGCAATTATCATCAAAGGTAAATTTCCTTGAATAGTATTAAAGGTACTGGAGGTCTGTTGTGATTTATCTAATATTTATCCAAATAGAACGGTTATATTACCCTTCACATATATCAGAGATTGGAGGGCTTATAAAGAAGCTATTGTTATGCAATTCAGAATACAATAACATGGCATAATTCTTGACACGCGATTAAACCGAAAGTAAGGAAAGACAAGCATTTATAGGGCACGCAGACTAATGCCCAAATGAGTATTTTTTTAGAAAATTTTCTACTTATTTTATAATTAACAATTATATATTACAAAAACTTGAAGGATATCCTTTGATGGTGACAGAGCACATTAAATGTATAATATTTTACGGTGAAAGAATTAAAATCGGCAGAAAAAAATTTATACACCTAGTAAAATTTGGCAGATTTTCTGTTACATAAGAGCTTTACTTATTGGGTTTTCAAATATATTACAAAGCTCGAAAGGTTAACATAATCATAACATTACAACAGATAATAAACAATATTTGCTAATGACTACACAAAGAACTTATGTCTTGAGTTGGAGCTAATGGTAAGGCTGGTGGAAGAACAATTTTGGGGGTACACAATGCATAGTGATGAAACCGTAGTTTCCTCCCAAAATCCATAAAGTTATTCTAAATACACCGAGAAATAGGACATTCATTTATATAACCTATAGCTTAGCTTATACTTTCCGTGGCACTTCAAACACTTATTGGAATCCTTGAGATTATTTTATGCAACCTATCACCAGTGGACAGGATATCATGTACCACTTTGAAACCATAAGGATCTGATTCTAACCGGAAGGTGTTCCAAGAAAATGTGAAACAAATTAGAATAATGCGTGTCCTGAGGCAAAACCTTCATGATTCCCATCTCAGGAACATTACACTGAAGTATGAGCTTCTCGTCTTGAATATGCAACATTGTTCCGAAGGGGATAACTTCTTTAATGAACACATAGGAACAAGTAAGTTATGGTTGTAGCTATCTTTCTGAAGTCTATTGAGTTATCAAAACCTAGAGCTACAACCCAATGTTAAATCACATGAAAATCACATGAAAATGCACCATCACTATGCTGTAAATTGGAATTTCAACTAATGGAAATCGTTCTTGGTTTCATCTCCATTTTCCAGAGAGCAATACTGTCACTACCAGGGCGTGATCAGCTGGCACATTAGCCGCGACAGTCACGCCTCAGTCACAACATTAGGAAAGCGTAGGACATGAGAGGTAGAGATAACTCGGAACCACAAATCATTAACTTGTTTAACATCTTAATACATCTTAAGCTCAACAGATGAGTATATAGTGTCCTCTGGCAGTGGCTAATCTTTAGGAGATGTTCCACGTTGAGAAGACGACTGACGTGGATTCACCGTCTACACTCCTGGTTGTCCCCCGAGGGGCAAATATCCGAGATTTAAATACTAGTTCAATATCCGGTAAATTCTGGGAAATGACGATATTTCTAAACGTAAATGGGTACGTCAGCCCGGTTTCTCCAGAAACCCTTGGGCATTTCCCAGCATTCCGGGGATGCTACCAGATGATATGGTTTACAATATGACACCTACTGCAAACGCTTGGAATCGCCCGTACACAGGAAATGGTGCTTTCCACCGGAAAACAGGCTTGGTTGAGTAAATACCCAAGACCTGTGCAATATCCGTGAACTTGACAAAAGATGAAATCTGAATAAAATATTTTACAATATAAGCCGAAATAATATTAATAGTTGAATAGAACTTCCAGAATTTCGGAGCGTGTTATTCCTCATCCGTCACCTCTCCCGCTGGTCTACAATGACGCTGTCCTCAGCGTAGGATAAAATCAGAACAATAGTAAAGAAAGCCCAGAGAGAACACAAGGAATTTAGTAAATACATATACACTGATAAACATAATGCCAACATAGTGGGCCGCAGCAATATGCGGATGAAAAAGCATCAACATAAAAAGGGGGTCTTGGGCGTAAAAATAAATGGTAACAGCAAGACAGACTGTTACTAAGAGAATGAATAAAACAAAAGTATTCAATACACGTAACAAACACAATCAAAGGTTCAGTTACAAAATTTAACCCGGGTCTCCAAGAGGGAAGGAAGAGAGGAAAAGGAGAAAATGATTAGATGTGTGGAAGGTAAAAAGGAAACAGGGGACATAGAGAGACAATACAGGACAAAGGAAAAGAATTATCCAGGAAAAGATGTCATAAGAAGCAATATATATAAGAAAGAATAATAGCGCAATGCTACGGTGGCGAGATAAACTGTAGAATGTCTGTTTAAACTTTGCTGCATCGAGCGATGAAGGTCGAAACATAACCGTGCTTATCACATCCCTTACCAGATACATAAGGACGCGTGGATCAAGCACTGCCACACAAGATATTATGGAACTGCAGCAAATGTTTATATACAAGAAAAACGTCCCACAGTGACGTAACATATCAATCTTGCAGTGTAGCGGTGATGACGAAGATCTCCTGTAGCGTCACAGCTCATCACACCCGCCGGGAAAGTGTATGGTCTCTGCAGCAAGAAATCTGGTTACAGAGATCCCAGTTCGATGATTGCGAGCCCATCCACTGCTGACTCAGAAAAGAATTGCCACCATGCAGTGTTCTGGGGAAAAAGGAAAATAGGGAGGAATACAGGAAATCTAGAGCATTGTAAGGCATTAATTAGTGTAGCAGTAAGCACCGGAGAATAAAGTAGCCTGCGCTAATTCCAATGGCAGGGAGGGGGTCTCCGGGAGAGATATCCAATGGATAGAAGGGACTTTCGGAATTATATAGGCATATTCCTGAAGAGGGGAAGGAGAGGGAAGAGCGGTAAAAGGAAGACATTTAGCCTGACGTCGCAAGGTTTGCACAGCGGAAGAAGGTAAAGGAACGGGAGGTGGGTGTTGTAAGGAAGGTTTAGAAAGGCGGATAAAATATGAACTAAGCAGGGTGCCATCGTGTAGCACGGAGATCGAAGACTCTGGCAAATTAAATGAAATAAACCAAAACCCATATTAGAATTCCGAACCTTAGACCACGCAAAACTAAGTACAATATTTGCCAATTAAATGCTTATAAATAGCAGTATTATAGCACTGATCTAGTGAAAAATATATAGGGTAACTAGAGGCATAATAGGGTGCTAATATAGTAGTATCTATTTAGAACCAAGCAGTGGGCAGTAAGCGAGTAAGCTGTATTTGTGACCTCAAACTAGGTAAACAATTCCGCGGAGGATATTACATAAAATCTTCCACCGAGACTTTACATGAGCAAGGTAAATAAAATCGAAAGGCACCTATCGTTTTATTCAAAGTCAAACTGCTACGCCGTGCAGGAAAGTTAACCAACGGGTGTTCTACTAGGGTCAATAAAAGTGTATGAGCATCTAATTGAGTAACAATAGGTTTCTGAGATTCCTTGCATGCAAATGGGCAAAGTTTAGACAAGTTCGAAATTGAATCGCCAGCCAGCACTACCTGAGCACAGTAGGTGGTAAATATCGATGATCCAAAGGGTGGAATGATTAAACACAAAGGGGATTGAAAAATCTCACATTAGTCGGTGGGAGGTCAACTGTAAATGTTTTCTCAAAAGGAGCAAATGGCGTAGGCGTAAATGCAAGGCCAGACATTCCCTGGATGTTCTTAGAGATTAACGGAACTTGTAAACCAAGAAGTATGAATTGCTTTGACATTAAACAATTAGCATTGTGGGAACTATAATATTTCCCAATATCTTCCAATGACCACACAAGCCGATGTTGAGAATTATTATTCTCTACCTGTTGTAAGATCTGCGTAAGGCGAGCCGGATTAATAACACGAGAGATTAACTGTCGCGACATACAAGTGCGATAAAGAAGTTCTGTCCGGTAAATCTGAAACATTTTTTCGAATAATGCCCCTGCTCCAGTACCTCTAGAAATCTGTGCGTCCTTTGCATCAAAGGCACGATCACAAATCGATATATTGGTTAAAGTTATGTAATGACTGCATTGCCGAGCCATTGCAATAATTCAAAGCATGCTGTCATTAGAAATGAAGTTATTATCTACATGTTGTTTGTCGACAAGAAAAAACTGTGCCCCAAAAATAGAGCCATCCCCACGCAGGGGGTTTGATTGTGAATGAAACAGTTGTACATATTCATCCTGTACTACCTTAAGTTTTGACAACATCCAATTACAAAATGATGCTTGAATCGTACCACCTGAACAATAGGCAGATACCAGGTCATAAACCGAACATTGGGCGGAAAGAAACAACAATGTACTGATGTTTGGTAAAAAGTTACATTAGTTAAAATGTGAAAATCCACACCCGGGGTGACCATAATACGTGACTCACTATACCATCCCACAGAAAAAACGAAGCCTACTGCTCCTATCAGAATCACTATCCCGAGCAACATCATGAAACCGCAGATATGCAGCGTTAAAAATAATATAAAACTCAAATATCCAAAGTATCTGTGTTATACCGGCATAAAGAATGAGAAACAACCCATAAAAACCACCAAATGCGTCTAATCTCTGCCCAAAGGGACCACGTAGGAATAATGCTTTGGTATAGGGCGCAAATTAAAACACATGGGCAAACCACGTCGAGTTCATTGACAAGAAAAGCAAACTAATCGCTATGTCCCTTCTTGCAGCTGAAAAAGGTTCGGTGAGGTCAGATGCAAAAGGGTATACTCACATACATGGTCATCACTTCGAGGAAGGATTTTCAACAGCTCATCATAAAACCAAAATAACAGATAACATATACTGCAACTTCAAGCAATCCGTGGGGAAGCACTGAGTCCTTGGGCAAGGTCAGGACGAGCTGGTGCTGGTGACGTCAGCTCAGTTCTCCTGGTATTTCCGGAAGCAGGTGCAGTGATGAGTACAGCGTTATGTTTCAGGCGGAATATCTGTAAGCATAACTCAAAAAGTCATTTAGTAACCACGACAACTAGAACGAATAGCATGAGCCCCTTAAGGGCAACAATCACTTCCATAGTATCATTGGATATATGTCCGATGCACTGGCAACCGGCAAGCGAGTAGCCACCAATAGTTCAGGTCTACGAAACAAAATGATCCCTAAAAGGACAGACAGAATAGAGGTCCATAGAACCAAAAGCGTAGTAGCCGGGTGTGCCGAAGACACAGAAAGCAGAAAATCATATTTAACACAATAAGAGGGTACCTGAAAAGATTTAAGTGCGGAACATCAACGGACCAATTAGAATTCAAACAATGAGACAAATTTGTAAAAGTGAGTGATTGCGATATTGCAAGGGGGTGGATCTTATGAGTCGTCAACGTAGGCCATGCTGCTGGTATAATGTGAAGTGTATGGGGTAAAGGCGGGGAATATTCGGAGCAAGGAAAACGTGTAGGAATTTGTACAATCGAACGAACATGTAATTCACATGAACAAGGTAAAGTTTTCATCAGAGCTTCCGGGCTTCCCTGAGGGGGAGGCGGAATAATATGAGTCAGCTTATTACACCGGAGATCAATGGGACTAAGGGTTGTGTTAAAATATATTGATCCCGATCAATTTCAGTAATACTCATTTTAGAGGCGGCATGACATTGAAAGGGGCAATAATCATTCAATTCTACAGCAGTCATACCTCTGAACATCTTCACAGCACAAAGGGGACCAAACATCAGACGGGTGCTGAACCGTGGTATGTAACATAAGCCAGTCTTAAAAGGATCGCACTCTTTCAAAGCAGAGCCAGTAATAGGTCGAATCAAGTCACCACACAGCAATAAAGGCTCTATCATGTAGTATAGTATAAGTAGAGTTTTGCTAAGCAAGAGGAGTACTAATAAAGTCATAACTATCCCACTTAGTGTATTTCTGTCGCACAGGAATTTGGATAGTAACCAAAATATAGGGAGAACGGAAAGAACAGCTGGTTATCTTAAAGTTAAAATACCGATGCGCCTCTGTATCACCGATAAACAACTCAAAAGTAGTATTATGTAAGGATGATTTAACAGTCCTGAGTACAGAAAGGAAAATATGATAAGGCATCAACGACAAACGAAATAGGTGCGAGCAGTAAAGGGACATCGTTTCCATGTGTTTCATCAATAAAGGTGTGTGAACGGACCGTTAGGTATCCTGTAGAAGCTCCCAACCCATCAAAAATTGGTTAGATGTTACTTGATCCAAGCGAGTGCGTAAAGTGTTATAAGAAAGATTAGCTGACGAGATATATTGTTTTAAGCGAACATCTATTTTTTCGAATGACCCTGTAACCTGTTCGTTATATTCCAATAAGTTATGCATGTCAGAAGCAAGCCACGAATGATCAGTAGTAACCATTCTTTGCAGATTACGGAAGTGGTCCTCAAGGTTACGACCCGCCATTGCCAACGTATTCAACTGTGAACTAGTAGCAACATCACAACAGGAATTGAATATATCACCCCAAAGAGGCAAACCGCGCTTCCGGCGCGCCGGTTCCCGATGAGTGAAATTAAAAATAGCATCATAGAACTTATGGATTTTGGCGTCCAAGGTACCCCCAACGTAATCAATACCATCGTCCATTTTTCGAGGGTATCCGGCCTTGAGCGCCGTCCAACAGGACGCGGGGCCGTCAAGGACTGAAGATCAACTTTTTCCCGTAGAACTCGAAACGTCAATGGGATCGACGCCTGATAGGTTGTCGTATCCGTTAAACGTTTCCAAGAGGCGCCCACAACAACCCGCACGGGCACCGAAGCGGAATCTCTGGAAGAAAACCCGGGAGTAAAGAGGGCCCAGAAGAAGACGAGGAAGAAGAGCATCTGGAAGATAGAACAGGACAAACGTAAGTAAAACTATTAAGTAGCCAACCCAAAGAGGGTGGATTGCCCGCCTCCCAGAGAAGGGTAAAAACAAAATAAAATAAATAAATAAAAAGTTGATGAACACACCTAATGCGAACGCACCGGAACGAGAGTTCCAGCGTGCTACCTGTGGGATTACCAGCCAAGAAAAGCAGGAAAACCACCTGATAACAGAACGCTTCTCAAAGTTTTCATATCATATTAAATGTGTGAAGTAAAATATCAAATCAGTAACAACATGGAGCAACAACGAGCAACAGCTCAGTGCCTAAGAGCCTGGTTATACCATGCAGACCAGCTCCAACGACTTGGGGTTCACCAACCCGGAGCCTGCTCCGCCTTGGAGGAGTCGTTGGAAAGGGTGCCGTTATACATCGACGCGCTTGAGCGGGGGATGATGGCAGCATTCGCACGCCATACCCAGGAGGAGTATCTTCATAAGTTATACGATATGCTTTCGAAATGGGCCCTAAGTACCATCTGAGTTAATTAAGTACCAATGCTAGAATACATACAGAGGAAGAAAGAAGAAGGGGGAGGAAAAATAAAGAAAAGAAAGAGAAAAATCAGGATATGTTTGTTTATGTGTTTTGTTATGTTGATCGTGATCCAAGGTACTTCAATGTAACGAGGGGGAATGATGTCAACAGACTTTTCCATAATAACATTGCAAGCTATTGAGCTGCAACTAAGAACAAGACTAAATATAAACGGGGAAAAACTGGGTGTGCTGTTTGTGGTAGGTGGCAACAAGATTTAAAAGAAAACCATCCTAATTGCATGCATATTTACAGCTATATCTACATGACCACATGAGGGCATATGGGGCCCACCGTCGACTAACAACTGCGCAGAACGCCAGACCAGGGGAGGAAGTTGTAATCGAGTGCCCCAGGGTTACGCGCCCTGAAGCCGGAGAAAATTGCGCAGGACGCGGGGCCCTGCACGTTCTCCTGCTCTAACGGGTACGCCCGGGGGCACCCCAGCGCCTAGGAAGCGGGTGTTAGGCCATTTAGGGCAACGGTTAAAAAAATCACAAAATTAAAAAAAATAGCAGTGGGTGTAAGCATGAAAGGACAAAATAAGAAAAAAAAAGAAAAAACAAGAAAAAAAGAAATTTGTATAAAAATGGAAAATAAAAGAAAGGTTATATAAGGAACCCTGTGTGTAAGTGATCCTTAATGGGGGTCCTAAGGTAATTCCCCTACAGTAAAGTGGTATAACTACAGGTACATTCCGAGCATAATAGAGCGACAAATGACCATCGTGGCGCGGCCAAATCAACAGAAACCGTAAGTAGCAAATTAGATTATGATTTAAAGGGAAAAGAACAGGCAGCCAAGGGTGCTGCTAGAGAAATAATACAGTATAACGCAGAAGGGCGACAAGAAACCCTATGGGCGGAAAGACTCACACTTAACAGCAGCA
Organism: Deroplatys truncata; assembly: GCA_030765065.1. NCBI lineage: Eukaryota > Metazoa > Arthropoda > Insecta > Mantodea > Mantidae > Deroplatys > Deroplatys truncata. The sequence continues at coordinate 181,614,502 of CM060977.1, forward strand.
TGTCACATCAAAACATATTCCACAAATCACAGGTAGACTTAAGCACTGCATATACCTGTCCCTTGTGAACTACAAACAGGGAAGGGACGAGAGAAAAAAGGTTCATGGCGTGCACATTAACCTGTAAATGTTTCACCAGTAACAGGAAAAGAAACTCAAAACGAATGGAAAAACTGATTAGAGTATCCTATGCTTTATATTACACACCTCAAGAAACCAGCGATATCTCGGATTTCTGATAAATTATAAGTACCTAGGTTTGATAGTACACGAACATCAGAACAATTAAACATAAAAAACATCACCTAACACAACTATTACTAAGAACATGCATAAAAATAATATGAAATAACTGAAAATGAATATTATGTCCTTCTTAAAGAAGCAAAATAATCATACTAAGCAGCAATTTGTTAGATTTTATGGCTCGTAGCATGGGTATAGTCGCGAGACATGGACCGTTTGTTCTTTTGTTTTGTGTCCGGTCTTGGACTTAATGACATAGTTCACTGACTATCACAAACGGTCCATCATACTGATGCAGGAGCTTTACTGATCTTCCTTTTTTGCATACAGGGTAAAACGTTTAACAGGTTGGCCAGGCGAAAATTCTAAATTACGCCGTTTCCGGTGAAACAAATGCTTAACCTTACGTTGTTGTCTGGTTATGCTATCCTTTGCTAATTGTCGAGCCTGCAGAATCTGGTCCTGTGTTCGACTTACAAACAAACTGTCGGAAGATCTTTTTAACTGTACTTCTTCTGAAAGTGTAGGACATCTTCCGCACAATAAGGAAAAAAATGTGACTCATTTGTGGACTCTTGTTTAGATGTATTGTAAGCAAAAATTACATGTGGTAACGCTGTATCCCAATCATTCTGTCTTGATGAACAATAATGACTTAGCATATTGACAATAGTTTGATTAGCACGTTCTGTAAGTCCGTTACACTGAGGATGGTAAGACGTAGTAAAAGTAGATTTTACTCCCATGATTTATAGTAAGTTTTGAGTTACTTCGCTTAAGAATACAGCACCACGATCACTCAAAAATATCGCCGGAGCACCATATGTACAAATAATTCGTTCCAATATAAATTGAGCGACCTACTCAATCGAGCCTTTAGGTACCGCTTGAGCGACGACGAATCTCGTGAGGTACTCCGTAGCCGTGATGATTATCCGTTTCTCTGATTTAGATTTAGTAAGGGGACCAATGATACTGCATCACTCAGCAGCATGTGAAAAACAAACGGCCGGTGCAGGGAGGGAACGGCGGCTGCGAGTCAAAATAACTCGCGAGTCACTTTTTCGCCACCTCTGGCTTAGAATATTCACAAACGCAGGACAACTGTAAGCTTTCAAAGTTACCAGCTTTTAAATCAAGAAGCCATGCAATTGCAAGGAAAGTGTGCTAAAAAACTTGCATACTTTATGAAGAAGACAGGGAATAGGGAGACGCAACGAAAGGAAGCGCAACAGATCAACACTGTCGTAGTGCATAGTGCATTTATTGGCCACCTTCAACTTTACACTAACTTCAAAAATTTACACATGTTATGATTCTGGTCTTACAATTTGAAACAAAAACGTTAGTGCTGTTTGTAGTTTCGTCATATTGACGGAGAAACTCCTGCAATTATAAATGACATGTAGTATATGAATTTTTCTGTAGTCCTTGGCAGAATAGAAAAATCATACTTTTCCACCTCTCGATAACAAGAGTTAATTTTCCTTTAAGAGAATCAGATTCCAACCTCCAGGTCAAAATTAGTGTAGTGCGGAACAGTGCAATAAGTACGATGTTTATTAATGAAACTCAGGGTAAAATTGTGGGTATAAGAAATAACATTTAAATGCTAAATCTCGAAACAAATCTCAAAATATGCATTGTGTATCACAATGCTTGCAGCAACCTAAGGTTAGACACATCTCTTTTCAAACGCTAACATTTTTAAACGTTATTCTCTGAAATCGCAGTGTTTTTCATGGCAGCTGTATAACACCATCTCCATGTGAACGGAAAGGAAAACGATTCTGTTTCATCCCCAATGTTATTTATCTGGAAGCGCTGAAATGATCATTTTAAATGTTAAAACAATATCCATGATCGTTACACCCCTAAATATGCAAAGAGTTTCCTGAGAAATAGCTCCCTGATGTGGCAAACAGCCGAGCTGTTAATGATGAGAACATTCTGCTAGTTAAAACATAAAAATTCATTTACCTAAACGTTTTCACAATTCTTGAAAACGTACTTGTAGCATTAATCCCTGCAGTCACACATCTCTGCACTACTATTTGGATGAGCAGAAAATGTGTGTCACCAAAAGTTTTAATGTAACACTCCGTGTTCCATATCGCGGCTCTAAGAACATAAAGAGCATTTTCACTTGCTCTAAAAATTACATATGCTTGGGAAAGAGTTGCATAAGACTCAAAAGATGATGTATCTACATTTCACTGGCAAAACACATTTGTTTACATGAATTTAATACATGATGTGTTACAGCCACATAAGTTTCTCTACCCTCTATCTCTTGTTATGGGTTCATAAATTATTCTTACTAAAGTTTATCTTCCTATATACTTCATTTTAATCGAGATAAACACTTCTGGCAATAGATATACTACACATTTCGTTATAGATGCAAAGGGAATAACGATAGTCAAACGTTTTAGAATTGGACACTATACGCTGGCCTTAAAATTCCATACTTTGTCCATGACTTCGCAAGAAATAACTGAAAGTTGACCGGACTTCAAAAGAATGCCTAAGAATTAAACAGCTTTAAACCATTAATGACGATATCTCTGAAATGGCTGATGACATAAGAAAGTTGTTTCTTTAATTGTTTCAAAACGAATTACGCTAGCGACAACTTATTGTGCCTGAAATGCAGAGGAATTTTGGGAGATTATTTATCTCTATAGCAAATGTTGAAAATGTCATCCTTCTTGTATAAGGCATAATTCAACAAGTCGTTCCACGTTACTGGCCACTCGTTGGAGGACTCAGTCTGTATAATGTTGTGCTTCAGATCGTTCAATGTCTGGGGACGTGTGGCATAAACCCTGTCTTTTATGTAGTCCAGCGATATCAAATCCGGAGACCTCGGTCGCCACAGGTTCATGGAAATTATACGGTCGTCAAAGAAACTTGCAATTAGTGCCATGGATTCATTTTATTTATGGCATGTAGCGCCGCCCTGCTGAAAATATCCTTGACTCAGCTCTACATCATCTAGTTGTTCAGCAAACTCCATGAAAATCCGTCGGTACTCTGCACTGTTCACAATGCTTAAAAGAAGTTGGTCCCACTGTTCTCTGTGCGGATATTGCGCACCAAACTCCGATTTTAACCGGGTGCTTAGGTGCTTCATGAATAACATGTGGATTTTCGATGGCCCAATAGCATGAGTTATTTGAGTTCATATAGGCGGTTAAATGGAACCATGCTTCATCTGTGAACCATGTGATGGACAATATGACAAGATTTTGCACAATGAACGTCTGAAATCAACGACAGTGATTCACTCGTCTATCCTTATCGGGTTCCTGTAACTGATGGACAATCGTAATCCTATACGGCTTTAGGCCTGTGCTTTTCACAGCTCTCTGACACATTGAGTAACTGTACCCTGTCTCCTGAGACAAACGTTTTAATGATTCTTTGGGTGACTGACCCTGTCGTGCTGTTACGTCAACAACAACGGTGGGAAGCCTAAATGAACGAGTTTTGCCTTTTTCACTCACCAGAGATCCAGTTGTTTCCAATTCGTTTACCAGTCCCACTATTGTGCTTTTGGGGAGGATTCCGAACACCTAATTCTCTCTGGTATGCCATTTGAGTAGCTGTAATTGAATTCATAATCCAGAATTTCTTTACAAGGAAGAGTCGTTCATTTAATGTGCACTCCATCTTCACGTTGAATAGATAAAATCTCAAAAACAGCTGCCGACAATAAAATTAACAACTAGGAATAAAACATGAACATCTGCGCATCTAGTGACAGGAAATCCAAACTCCAGAACATTCTGCTTAATTTGGTGCTAAAATTAGGGCATTGAGTGAATTTCGAACAGAATAATTAAAGAAATAAGTTCTTCACTTCTTCATAAAACACCCTGTACAAGAATATAAAAAAATCCTTCAGAAGGAAGTCGACTTCACAGGCCTTCCCAGAAAATTCAAAATATACATTTTGGTTTTCATCGAAATATCTTTAATATATATGCTGTTTTAGTTGGAATTAATTAGAACCGTTTTTTTAATAAAACAAAAAATTTCGAAAAGTAATTTGGGGTTGGGGATTCTTTTTTGAAAACCTACGTATTCCATCTTTTGAAAGATTCTCTACTTATACACTAAGTTTGGTATTTATCCGACTTTTAATTTAATGGCCTATGGTGCTGTTCTATTTGTAATTCTTAACTCGTAATACAAGACAGTCTAGCACAGTTTTTGTAGCGATGTGTTAAACGAAATTTTCAGTTATATTTTTCACAGACACACATATAAATACACATGGACTTTAACTCCAAAACTTAGCGTTATAGAAAGAAATGTCTTGAGTAAAGGTCGCTGGATATTATGGGGGAAAGTAAATGCCATTAGTTCTGGTTTGTTTGCAGGACGTTATGATGGTCATTCTAGGGTCAATTTATTTTTTAAATGGGAATCTACAATTACGGTCAACATTTCTGCTAACAGTTGTCACGATTAGTAGTGAGCGAATATAAAAAAATATATGCTCAACATTTCAGAAATGTTTTCACATGAGCTCATGATAGACAAAAAGTGACTTCAAACAGCGGCTCCCCTCTGGAGAACTAGAATGAAACCCTGGGGGAACAAATGTAACGTTCCATGCATTCCAATTTCCAATCATTTTTATACATTTTATTCTGAATGTAATAAAATAGAAGAATCGTATTTTATACTAATAGTATAAAATAATACGTATTGCTGTATATTGTTAATTGGAGAAAGTGGTATGAGTGGTATTGTATTGTACATTCTGATGATTTACCAAAGGTAGCAGTGTTCAGTGTTAGAGCAAATATAATATTGTCTCGACTCATGTAGGTTTCGTGACGGGAAAGGCTCTTTCACTGCTTTATCTAACAAGCGCTGTCAACAGATATCAAAGAAATAGAAAAGTCATTCAACTTCCCTGCTAAAACATTCAATGTGAAACAATGCAGGCTGGTTTTAAAGATATGTGAGAAACCGCGTTTATTTGTCACAGATATCACAGAATATCAAAATAGGAAAGTAGAGATTTTCATCTACAATACGTATACTTCACAATCCTGTAGGGAAACCTTTTAGAATGTTTTCCTCTCGAGAATCTCTTTCATTAAGCTGTTTCATCTGGTTTGCCTTTTCAAAAAGAAAAATAAAATTGTTTTTGTTCTGTATCAAACGGAAGTTTAATCAAAAGCCTAACCTGTGCCTTATCCATTCCATTAGACTCCCAAGCGAACTTTATGTAAAATAAGCATAGGTTACATTACTATGAAGCTTTACCTCAGAAATGCTTGGGGTGAAAGCATTTTCGGAATATTTTTGCGATCCGGCCTATGCGCAGGTTAATGTCACAAAGCAAAATCAGTACGTATTGATTACTTCACAGTAAGCAAGGATTCTCTTAGCAAATGAAGAACACCGAATTTAATGTACTGTTTATGACCTGGTCGGCACATATCAGGAACATAATGAACTACAGCTACCCCGTCAATATTTTAGTAATAGGTAGGTGCATTGCAACAGCACCACAAGTGCTGAGCTTAGCTTCCCAGCACCAACAGAGGGTTGTCCACAAGAAGCGTCGTCTCAGAGAGGAGTGCCTTGTGATGTGCTTCACTAAGTGACACATGAAGAGGTAGGCAACTATTGTCATTACACATTCGAGATAAGTCATCCCTCCACCACAAGAAGTCACCTGTCCAAAATGGAGGATTTAAATGCGCAAATTATATATTTTAGAACAATGATAGTGATGACTGGTGCACTAAAACGAAGTGGTACAAGGGTGTACATAGAACACTCTTGAGAGATAGGCAACATAACTTTAAAATTAAAAGAAATATCATAAATAAACAAAAGAAAAGCTAAGAAAACAAATGTTTTGGAGAAATATAATTACAACTTTAACAATGAATAGTGGTTGCATAGGATTTCTCAACAAGAGTATCCTACTTTTGAACTTAAATAAAACTAGTATAAATGATAGAGGTTTATTGATTTTCTTATTTTGGAACATAATTAATGTCATTATGCGTGGACTAGAACATCAGTTAAGTGACCGCCGCGACTTCGTTGGGTTGCGCGTATACGGTTGACCCAATTTTCAATGACAGAACAACGTAAATTAGGTCCAATTTCACGAATAACACGCGTGATGTTATTCATAAGATCATTTACTGTTTCTGCCTTTTTTGCATAAACTCGAGATTTAACATAGCCCCACAAGAAGTAATCCAACGGCGTTAATAACATGTCCTCGGGGGCCAGTCAGCATCACCACCACGGGAAGTGATGAAACCTCTGAACTTCTGCTTCAAAAGATCGATTGTTTCGACAGCGGTATGACACGTGACACCATCGTGCTGGAACCAGATGTTTCTGAGATCCATAGCATCCAATTGAGGCTAAACATAGTCCCTTATAAGAGACAGGTATCTTTCTTCATTGCCAGTTAGAGCTTCTCCATCTTTATCTTGGAAAAAATATGGACCAATGATTCCACTATAGCAAAAACCACTCCACAGAGTAACCTTTTGGGGATGAAGTAGTCGTTCCTGAATTTGCATTGGATTGTGATTGATCAATTAGCGGCAATTTTGTTTGTTAACACAACGATCCATCCAAAAGTGTGCTTCGTCGCTGAAGATGATTTTTGAACAAAACTCCGGGTCAGCTTCAAATTAATCCATAGCCCAGTCAGGGAATACACGGAGCAACCTATGGTCGTTGGGCTTTAGTTCTTGAGTTAACACCATTTTGCAAGCGTGAAATTTCAAGTCCAGATGCAGAATTCGCCAAGTTGTGGTTGGCGAAAGCCACAATTCTTGCGCTCGACGAGTAACTGATTTGTTTCCGTTCCCGCGTACACTCTCACGAACGGCGCCTATGATTTCGTTGGAGCGCTTGCGTCGATTACGTACAGGCATTCTTTGATCGCTGACAGAACCACTTCTTTCAAATGTATCGATCAAACGCCGAATCGTTCTCTCGAAGGGACGATTATGCGCACCGTAAACTTCACGCAATACACGGAAGGTTTGGCGAACAGATGATCTAATTTTATAATAAATTTTCACGATTGCTACGCGTTGTTGAATGCTGTAACGTTCCATGGGTATTTGACAATAACAGCCGTAACCACATGATAAAAATTACTGCTTTAAATCAATAACAACGGCAGCTATCACAATGTTAAAGATAGGACATTCTTTTTGAAAGATCCTATATGTCTGTATTATAATGTCGCAATTTAATGCAATACGATTCCAATATATAAAGTTGTAAGGATATTAAGTATAATACCGTTTATTTTCATATTTAAGTTGATATATCACTAGATGACGTAATTAAGCTTTTGTGTTCATTTCGTATCTGTTTCTTCCTTAAAGAAAGAAAATAAATCGGGGGTATGTACAAGGCTGGGAGCAGCCGGGCGAGCTCTTACCACGTGCGCGAGCCATGGAAATGGATTAAAAGGGTTGTGATTGCCCGAATCATACCATACGTTGCGTTTGCTCGAGTCAGAACGAAGATTGTGTCCAATCCAGAGAGAGGTGTGTGGCTGCATAACACAACTGATACGTAGTTGGATTTATAGTGTGCGTGGAGCAGTTAAGACCAAGCAGTTAGCAATCATTATTGGAAAAAAGATTTCTCGTCTGAGGATTTCACTTTCTCGATCACATGTAATGCAATACTTATTATGTGGTCGACATCAGGTTGGCAGGATATGTCACAATACTTAGCAACACCGGTTGAAATTGCACGAACATTCCTAAGAAAGTAACTGGTAGTTAGTTATTTATGTCGCTTGGTAGTTAAGGCAAACGCGCCGTTAGCACGTTCAGTGAAGATTAGTTGGTGTACACGTTCACAATTAAGCTAGTACTTCATGTTAACGAAGAGGTGGTTTGTGTCAGCCAAGCGTCGTCGAAGAGCCAGTTGAAGAATTGGGAATTCTAGTTGGCAAAGAATACGTGCGCAACAGTCGACATGTAATATTTGTGAAAGAAATCGCTTAAAGGTTGATGCAAGCGAGGAGGTGACTTTTTTTCACTGAATACCACCATGGTCGACCGGTAGCAGCTGTAAATTGGGTGCAAGTGCATGGAAATGACAACATAAGAAAGGTTAATCATTCTGTTTAAATTATTTAAAGGCCGAGATAAATATTAGAACTCCAATGGTTAAATCGGGCATCTCAGTGAGAGTTAATCACTTTTGCCGATATTTTAAAGTGGTTTAAAGGGGTGTTAATATTGTATGTCAAGGAAATGTAAGTTAAATGTTAAAGTGTATTATCAGATTACCAGAGTGCTCTGTCTAAAATGATTAAATAACCTGAAGGTATTGCTGTTTAAAGTTATGATTAACGATGTAATGAATATGAGATTGAATTATTCAGTGAAATGTGCTTAAAAGAGTAACGCTAACTTATTAATTTTTAGTACGGAAGTTGTTTTATAATTAATGAAAGTTGTATACTTAAATTGAATAAATAGTAATTATCCATGTTCAGAGTTGCTTTAGCAATGTTTAGTCATTTAGGGAATGTGCTGAGTACTCAGGCTACAAATGTTAAACATGCTGAATGTTGCTATTTCAACACAAGTGTAAATTGTTAATGAGGTGATCTGGCTTTCAGTGTACATGGTGACCTTTTCATGCAATGTGCAAATTGTGGTCGAATTAAAGAGTCGGAAAAGGTAACATTTTATTGTATTCTTTCTCCAAATTGCTACCCAAGGACATTTTAACATCTTATGGAAGAATGAAGTCTCTATTAATAATTATTGCCTTATCTTAAATTTAACTTAAAGTCAAGTATTATTAGTGTATTAAAGTGTTCCAATCATTTTGTAAGTATTACACTACGTGCCACTTAAGTGATCCTAATTGTATATTCCCATTTAAAAAATAAATTGACCCTAAACTACTAACGATAACATCTTAAAGAACACGAGTAATGATATTTAATTTCCCCCATAATATCCAGTAACTTTTATTCCAGACAAGTGTTGAACAAAGCAAGTCTTGTAACACGCTTAGTTTTGGGGATGTTGTACAGTCTCAACTTAAATGGTCCACCCTGTGTGTAGATATACTTTAGATTTTACTAACTTCACGCTCAGTGATATTCCTGTATTTTTCATGGACTGATAAATTTCAGTATAGAGCTAGAATATGTTCTGAACAACCATCTGAGAATATAACAGTGTTCAATGGAACCTCCAAAACTATCCTAAATTATATGCAAAGTATGCTTGAAATCTGCGATAAGGAGATATCAAAACAAATCATAGTCTCTCCATTTTTTACTGTCATAGCAGAGTGCACCAGCCACATAGTTTGCAAGCATTAAATTGTAATCATCTACAGATATGTGGTGAACCATAGGCCAGTGAAAGCTACTGGTAGCTTATAAATCCTTTAGGGCATAAAACAGAAAATTTAGCTGCCTGCATATTGCCTGAAGTTGACGGGCATTTACCAGGATGGGAGCATAAACTGATACCTGAAATATCTGCTTCAAAAAATGGCGTTAAGACGTCACAATACACTCATTGTTATACGGATAGGTATAAAGTTGGTTAAATGCAGCAACACTGAATAGTAGTCGAAGACTCTTCTTCATAAATCTTCAAAATTTGTGCTTGTTCTCTCAGTTTTATGGCAAGTGGTGCAGAAGCGACTGCCAAGATCTGTGCAAACAAGGTGGAGCTTCAATATATATCTGTGAGCATAGTTTTCAAATAGGTAAGAGAATTATTGGAATGCGTGAAAATTTATTGTACAGACGAAAAAATAAGCAGCCCAACTTCTATTATTCCAGAGGCATCTCCTTTTTATTCTAACTAATGCAGATTTTATATTTTGACTGTCCTTCAATAAATGTTACCACATGTCAATCTTTACTATAAACAACTTCAGAGGAGTGCCTGTACATACACGTGGGATTGTCCAATTATTTTTGTTGCAAATTATGAAAATTCAAGCACCATAAGCTCCATTACAGTTGATGAGAACGTGACAAAGAAAGCACAAATTTTAGGATTTATTGGTACTAAACGAACGGAGCTTCAAGAATGTATTGTAATCCATACTGAAATGAAAGAGATGTTCAGGAGTATTGCCCATAAAGAAGCAGGATGTTTCCTTCAGCCTGAAGATTTTCAGAATATAATGCATCGTTCCCAGAATATGCAAAAGTCTCACTTGAGACGTATTGCTTCATTGAAAAAAGTACCTGGCTACAGAAGTTGCTATCGTAGACAGCGCTGAATAATTTAACACATAGTTGAGTTTGTTCTAATAATTAATTTTTTAGGGATAATGACTTGTTCTCTTTTAGTGAATCTATTGAGCTACTAAATGCGATTCTGACAATCCCCATGATAAGTGTGAAAAAAGATGTTTCCCTGCTCTGAAAAGAATTAAAACACTACTGCGTGACACGATATCCGCACCTGCAGTGGCAATGCTTTCTAATAAACATTCTGCTATCATGAACTTTATTAAGCTGGTTGTCGATAAGTTTGCCAGAATGAAGGAGAAAAGTGCTGCTTTTCTCTATAAAACAGCTGTATGATAACAATGCTTATATGTGCATGTGATATACGCTATGAGTTTTCACTTATATAATTGTGGATTTAACAGCCTGTAGTGAAAACTTAAGTAGTTTTTGTTTTCTTTTTAAATTACAGGGATTTCTGAACCGTAAATTTGAGTCACCAGTCACACTAGTTCAATGGATTTCAGTAGCATATATAGATATATATGCTGCTAATCTAGCCTCTGTACATATGGCCTCTCGTCAGATCGTATTCAACAAGCTTATATACATTGGAATGAGTGTGTTGGATATCTCCAAGACATTAATGTACCACTAACATTATGATGAGTTGCTGCCATATTATGGATCAGAAAACCTGAAGCTCATGTATATGGATACTGATTCGTTCATTCATCGTGTGATGACTGAAGATGTGTACCAGGACAAGCTTCGTTTTATCAAACACCTAGATAGAGCTGATTACCCTGTCAACCATATATGCTATTCAGCTCTAAACAAGAAGGTGTTGGGAAAATTTAAAGATGAGGCTAATGGTAAAATCATCCAGCGCTTTGTCGGACTACGACCTAAGATGTATGCACTAGATATCCATGGCTCAATGATAAAAAAGATTAAAGGCATTAAACGTAGTGCTATCAATCAGTACATTACATTTGAGAGTTATGCTGACTGTTTTAAAACCGGAGAAATCATCACAACACCCATGAATCGGATCCTGTCCCGGGAGCATGCTCTTGCCACAGTGCAAGTGAATAAAATCACATTGACTCCGTTTGATGATAAAAGAGTTATTGCTGAGGATGGAATAACGACATATGCGTATGGACATTACAGCATTACAAACAGCGTTTAAAAGAATGTAATTCAAAGATGAAGATTTTCTCGTGAGTCTACAATCTTAAAAAAATGAAGGCTATCCGTGTGCTATATATGCAACTAGCTGACGACTGATGAAGAAAGAAGAAGATGAAAGGGAAGGTAGTAACCCTGCCATTAGGAGCAATCCTAGTGCTAGTCTCAAGCCTAGATAAAAAGGGGAGAGACACCTACAACGAACTAAAATAATGGTATGTTGACGTAAACTTTTCAATTAAAACTCTCGAATAATAAAACCTGAATAAAACATTGCAATTTCACTAAAAGAAAGTCAAGGTTATCTCTGGTTAGCATAATTAGGTTAGACGATGACTGAGTAGAATAGATGATGAGAGGAACGTTTGGGATTGGTCAGGTTAATCTAGGCTAGGCCCTCGTTCTTATTGTCTAAGTTATGAAGGATGAATTAGTTTAGATTGCCTTAGCAATGGTTTGGTTACGTGTTGTTACGTGGTTACATAGTTGCTACGTGTTGTTACGTCGTGTGACGTTTCTGGTTACGACATGTCACGTGATGTTACGTGGACACGTGCTTATGTTACTTAATGTGACGTCTTGTTACGTGATGTTACGTCTTGACACGTGGTTACGTGCTTATATTACGTAGTGTAACGTCTTGTCATGCTGTTATGTCACGTTGTGTTACGTCTTGTTACGTGATTATGTTTGTTGGTTACGTCTTGTTACGTGATTATGTTAGATGATGATAGGAATTAACTAACAATGAGAAGATCCAGAGCATACAAGGTGGGGATAGGTTAGGACGTATACTTCACTGTAAACCGATATACAGTTTGTCCCTCTCCGTCTAGTGCACTACTGTTTAACATATAAAAAGTTTGTAAGGTTTAGAAAAAAGTATATAAAAGTGTTGTAACGTTGGATGAGAAATGTTTTATAATGTAATTACTCTCTATATTACCGTATAAACCTACATTCCTCCTCCCCCTTCAACCCCTGTCTATCCTTGTACCACTCCCGTTTTCTATATTTCTCCCATGTGAACTTATACTCTACTCCTCAACCCATGTCTAGACTAGCACCTCTCCTCGTATTCCCTACCGCTCTCATATAAATGCATTTTCCTCCTTGAAGACTCTCTCAACCTAGCACCTACCTTCGTTTTCCTCGTCTCTCCATATAAACGCATACTCTGTCATTCAAACCTTCCTGTCTAATACCTCTCCTCGGTTTGCTAGCTCTCCCATATAAAAACGCCATATTCTACCCTTCAAGTCCTGTTTAGTGTAGCATCTTTCCTTGTATTCCCTATCTCTCTCGTATAAAGCGTATCCCTCCCTCCTTCAGTCCCTGCTCTATCTCGGAACTCTCCTCGTTTTCCCTATCTTCTCCATATAAACGCATCTTTCCTGCTTGAAGGTTCTCTCAACCTAGCATATACCCTCGTTTTCCTCGTCTCTTCATATAAAAAGCCATACTCTACCCTTCAAACCCTGAATAGTCTAGTACCTCTCCATGTATCCCCTATCTCTCCTGTATATATGTTCATATTCCCCCTGCTTCAGCATCTGTCTAGCCTATTATCTGTTCACGTTTTCCCTATCCTTCTCATATAAACGCATATTCCACATCTCAAGCTCTATCTAGTCTAACACTTCTCCTCGTATTCCCCGTATCTCTCGTATAAAGCGCATCCCCACTCCTTCAACCTCTATCTAGCCTAGCATCGATCCTCGTAGTCCCTATCTTCCCCATATAAACGCATTTTTCCTCCTTGAAGGGCCTCTCAACCTAGCATATACCCTCGTTTTCCCTATCGTTCCCCATATAAACGCAAAAAAGCGGCCCAGCTTCCCCCAATATATGCTACTGACTTCGTTCTTAAATTAAACAGATTGTTGAAGGTTTCAAGCACTATTGCCCTTAATTCTGCAAATTGATTTCTGTTTTGGAGTCTCTTCTAGTTCTGTTTTTAGCTACCTGTATGACCGTCTCTACCGACATCCCAATATCATGCAATAATATTGCAAGTGTAATAAGCCTGTCCCTATCTCAGTGAACCTACCTAACTGCCTCCTAAATATGCCTAAGATTCGCTTCCTGGTGGAGTTTAACTTTTCCCTTAAGTTTTTAAGTACCTTCCATATCTTCCAAAAATCTCTCGCCCTTTCAGTATGCCAATCTGCTTTCTTTCGTTTAATTATCTCGTTGTTTTTCTTGTGTATTTCAGTGCAGTTGCTACGTTGCCCTCACTTCCATAAGTGGATTTTCTATTTTTCTTTTGTCCTCCTTACACTGGTGGCCATACCAGACACGCCCTTTCCATCTGGGTTTACTTTTACGTCATTTTCATAATGATGCCGCTCTTGATAAAAACACATGTCGGATTCTTTACTATTAGATAAATAACTCCTCTTAGGCCTGTTCGATGCTGGTTTCAAACGTTACTGCATGCTTCGCTTTCTACCTGTATCGGCTTAACAGCAGTCATTACCCCTTTCCCGTTGTCCATTGCTTCTCGCATTTAGTTTCTGCCAATCTAATTCCACAATAATTTCGCAGTTATCTAACTCCTTTCTGTTTCCTTACTGAAAATCTCGGTTTTTTCTAATGAGATATTCAGTAGTCAACATTCGCATTTATAAACGTTAGTTGTAGTTACATGTTCTGACCGTAATTTCCGTTTTATATTTTTGGGCCAAAAGCCCTGCAAATATCAATAATTATTACGAGAGCTTTAAATCCTCGTTGTGCCCTGAAATGTCTTCTACTCTCTTCCTTCATTTCTATCATTTACCGCCCATTTCCTTACATTAAAGTCACCCATAAGTAACTTAGGATTAAGTAAATTGTTCCTTCCTATCCGATAGCATTGTAGTAAAATTCAGCAAAGAAATTGTTATTTGCATATTTGAATGTGAATGCAAGTTTTGACACAGAAGAATGCAGCTCAGATCTGAATTTCCTTTGAGCATCTCCCTTATCTGTCTACGTTTTCTGTCCTTATTGAAGACAATAAATGTTTGTAAATTCGCATAATTCCCATATTTCAACCATGTCTCTGTTAAGCAAAGAATGTCTAAGTCGTGTAAAAATGCCAGCAAGCGATCAAAACACATTCTCTTCGTCCAATCATCAATGTTACATATTGCTAGCCGAAGAGGAGATTTCGAATCCTACTGTCTATTTCCCCCGCTAGAGAATTGTTATTGTTTTTGGCATTCAGTGGTCGCCTGAACACTTTAGGCTCCTGCTCGGCTCCACTGACTCTCCTAACGATCGTCCTTCCGCAAGGGGTGCGCTCCTTGGATACATCCTGGCTGCTTCCTTTTGTGTGATCCTTGGTAACCCGGTCTTGCGCATCTCCAATCGCTGCAAGCCCAGTCGCAGTTGGCTTCAATCGCAGAGGATTGCTGTGTTAACTTTATAATATGCTAAAAGACACACTATTGGCTCCTATCCAATGGGGTTTTATTTTGTCATAGGCTCTCAGTGCCACTACGTTTGAGCCACCACATTCCTAATATTTTCATTCACATCCTAGTTCTCACCTATGTCTTCCCTTACACTGTATATCACTACTTGATCTCTCTGAGCTTGATCTCCAAGATAGGTGCTTTTTTCTCCACGAGATCAATTCTTTCCCCCAATTTCACCAATGTCTTTGACAATATTTACGCGTCCACCAAAGTTGTACATGCAGATGTCTTCGCGGATTTCCTCCTGAAGCTGGGAACACAGTCTCATTGTAATGCTAGATTAGATCTGACCCATCGTGAAAATTTATCAAAATGAAATATAACGCTAGAGAGAGAAGCTTTTAGAACAAGGTTCTGACACCTTCCACCTTCTGAACACAGAACATTCTATAGCTCTATATAAGAAATACTCTTTCAAATACATAACATTAATTACCTCCACTAAGCGCAGCAATACAATAAGGACGTGACACATATTTTGTTAAACTGTTATTTCAGACTCATGTACTCGGCTTATTTTGTCTTTATTTTATGTCCTTGATGTCATGTCCTTTTTGTTTTATTCTGTCCTTCTGGATTGTGTTTATAATGTACTATTATAGTTGTTTTTGTTTACTCCTACACTTTATGCAAATTACCATATTACTCTGTTAAGTTATGAATACATGGTTTGCATTCTTTATTTTGCTCCACATCGATTACACTTCAATAGAAGCAGATAATTTAGATGCTCCCTTTGTGATCAGATTTTATGCATATATGTACAACATTTTATTGGTAAATTTTGTGACCTTGTTGAGTACTAACGATAGGTAACCGGAAAACAGGTTCCGTAACGCCAACATCAAATACAAACCAACGAACATTATGCTTATAGATGTTTCACAATGCACAAAATATGAATAAAAATTGTTGTGTAACAGCAAAACTGCTTTCTCTTTCCATATCAAATTCATGTCTATGCTACAGAGAATTCACGCAAGAGATCGTTTTCTTTACACCCTTCAATATGATCCCGATTTAAAACAAGATTTTATTGTATCAAATTTGCATGAAATTCTCCACACACTGTCACTTATTTCTCTACCTAGTCCAAAAACTATTCTTACAATAGCTCATTTTTCTGCGTACCTTTTGCTAACATTTAGAGAAGTGACCTCATTACACATGTTATTGTAGCTAGAATGATAACGCAGGAGGGTGACGCAGGCGTCAGGTTTAAAAGTCCACCATTTGGTGATATCCAGGGAAACAAGTAAATGCTAACTTACTATATTTGCAAATTCAAAACAATGTAAATTACAGTACATAGAAAAAATGATGTAAACGTAAAGTGTGTGACACACTTTTGTGTGGCATGCTTGTTTTGTTTTACGGTATACCAGTAATACAAAATTTTACACCATTCAATTACAAAGGCCTTACAGGTTACTCACAGAAAAGTCAGGATTACAAACCTTGGTTTATAATAAAAGTCTTTAAACGTATTTTCACAAAGTAAAAGACAATGAACTTTTTCTGTAAAGGGGATTCCTTGCGTGTGGACATTTTCTCCATAATCTTCCCCTAGCTACTTACCTGTAAAATACAGGTTTGGTAATTATCTGACTTTTGCATTCTGTGACATGATGTTTACACACCATACCAATACACACTTACTGAAAACCACACTCACTGTCACTCACAATCACACTCATCGCAATCACAACCACAATCACACTGGCTCATAATCTCACTCATGCTGCCTGAGTTTCACGTTCACACTTACAATCACAATCGCACTATCACAGATCATTTTCTAAGAATGCTTTTCTTTATTCAGAGAGATCCGAACTTGTAGCCTCTTGACATCGAAAGTTTGTGTCTACACTAAAGTGCCTTATCTACCTACTACACGCAGGTGACAATCAATATAAAGGTATAATATATAGGTAGCTTTATGTGGAATTTGTTACACTATACAAGTAAGCACTTTATAGAGCACAGAAGCATGATGTAGCAGTTCGTCGTAAATATCAGAATTCTAACTAGTACGACCTCATAAGACGCACAGGAGTAGTGTAGATATATGGCGATTGGCTCACACCTTGCTTTTTGAATCCCTCGCAGGCTTCATCTAATTTGCATGCCCGCACCTTGTGTGTCTCGCCTTGATGTGACCATATTGTGATGTCCAATGATATGGATCTCCCCCCCCTACATGTTCTGATGGTTAAATGATGTGGTTCTTTCCTCTTCTAGCTGTGTTGTTATTGTCGATGTGTATTTTTTAGCTGCTGTTTAATTTGCGTAAATGTTTTGGACATGCTTCTGCAATTTGTACATAAACGAAAGTCACTTATGCGAGATTCGTATGCCGCTGTGTGCATTCCGGGGGATGATTAATGGATTAGCTCAAAGACTGTGGGAGGAGAGGAGGATTGGAGAATTTGAGTGTTATATTTTGAAAACTTTAAACCTTATAAAGTAATTTTTGTGTATTTTATGTATATAGTGAAACATATGAAAGTGCGCTACATTTTTCTCAGAAAGAGGCTCTAAATTATATTTGCGATGGTAGCGTCTATAGTAAATCTTCATAATATTGGTATATTAGAATAAAGTGTACCTATGTGTACCAATGGGTCTTGTAAACTTTTGCAAACCTCTACATAATCCAGACGCGCATACACACGTACGCACACGCACATACATACACCTATATATACATCCAGACACACTACACGCACGCACATATATACGTACGCCGATACATACAGACACATGTACATATAAACTTGCAAACAGGCATAGCTACACACATGTATATACATATGAGCATATACACGCTTTCATACATATACACACACGAGCATACATATACAATACATATAAGCATACACATGTATATACGTACGAGCATACACTAGTTCTCATACAAACATCACACGCACGCATACAAACATACAGATATGCATATGGTAATCCTTGCGCTCATTTATCTCCCGTTAAAGTTCTGAATTTAACCTGGATAACGCAGCAGGCAAGTTGAGGGAAAGGGTCTTCGTACATGCAACTGTGGCAAGACAACTCAAGCAAAACAAGGTCAAACGTAGACTGATTTGTTTTTCCTACCTTATTCGTATACTAAGATTAATAAAGGAGCGGTCAGGCACGACAATAATGTTTGCTTTAAAAGGAATTGCTTTGAGCGAGAGACAATACAAGCATACATACATTCATCATGATGATGATATAGGAGTTAAGGGCGCTAAACGTCTATGGTTATGAGGACCCTTACAATGCATAAAATTTAAAATCCAAAAACTAAAATACGGGACAAAAACACGCTGAGTGTATAACCATAAAAACAACATATCAAAGTCCAAAAACACATGGTAAATAAAACAACAAAAGAGTAAATGACGTATCAGGAATTGCAGAAGTCAAGCGACATGTGCACAATACGTCCGCCGGGGAAAAGAGCCTCATTAGAACAGGCAAAAGAAAATCACAAAACTAAAACACGCTCAGCGCAGCAAATGTGCCGACTAAAACCACTGTCACCGATAAAGCGTAAAAGACATTCTACAGCATAAGCGTCCTCTACCAAAAAGTTGGCTGTGCCAACAGGCAGAGACACACGAACGTGCAACGGAGCTAAAACCTGACACTTTGCTAAGATGTGACGGCGAATCACACAGCTCACAGAGTGGAGCGGGATCACCACTGAACAGGTATCTATGACTAGAATGTCAATGTCCGATTCGTAAATGAGCTAAAATTACCTGTTCCCGACGAGAAGAACGAGAAGATGTTACTCCAGGCTAACGGGAGCGTTTTAACCTCCCGCAACGTGTTCCCCAGGAGGGCCGTCCACTCATCGAAAAAAAAGCGAGAGGATGCGGTGAAGTAAAATAATGTACAAATCTGACGAGGGAACAACAGAGGTAAAGCATCTGGGTGATAAAGTGTTGATCTGGCAGACGCGTCGGCAGACTCGTTCCCTGAAATGTCCATATGACCTGGAGTCCACACGAAGGAAACGCTGATGACAGAGGCACCAAGCGGGTGAAGCAGGTCATGAGTGCTCTGTACGAGAGAGCGGTAAGTGTACAGCACACGAATACTTTGAAGAGCACTCAGAGAGACTGAACAAACAACACAGTGTCGTAAGTTGTGCCGCTGCATTTATACAAGGGATTGGTAAATACTAAAACGTTTGGAGGTTAAAATCGAACTTTAAAAACGAAAGGTAAATCTACTTTGACCATCGATACTACTCCAACACCAGTCTCGGAACCATCAGTATATATAAATGGAAAGTCCCCGAATTACGCCTGAAGTTCCAAACAGGCAGATCTAAGGACTGATGAAGGGGTCTCATTCTTCGGCATCGACGTTAACACAAGGTGAAACTGGGCCTCAGCGCGCGACCAAGGATGAAACGCGTTTAACCCCTCAGAAGGGTCGGCGCTGGCGTAACGTTCAAATGCCAGAGAAATCAAACCCCTGGAAGGAGCAATGCAGAGGAGCTAACTAAATATTGCTGATCAAGGGAATCCTCGAAAAAGAACTCGATGCTTTTTAACATAATGCTTTTAAATGAGCCTAAATACAATTTGAACTTGGGACCTCGCACTCAAGTGGTTCATTTTAAGTTTGTCATAACCGGTATAATCTTGCTTTATTGCGACAAAATAAGGAACTAAGATGAGAGTACAGGGATTTCAGTGATGTGGCTAAACAGCTAATAGGAAAAAATATGCACATATATACAAAAATAGCAGGCAAGTTCGTTTGTGGTTCTTGTCTCTTCCATGACAGTGTATGAAGAAACGACGTATATCTCTTTTCAATGTTTAACTTTAGTAGATAAGACGACGAGTTGATGTGGTTTGTTACCATAGTCCCGAGAGTAACTGGAAATGACAACGACAGTTTTTAATGGTGTGTATGTCAAAGCAACACGTTCCTGTGATCTTAACGTACAAGTGCAGAACAGGAAAGGTTGTTAAACTATACGCGATTTTTCATAAGCCTCACTGCAGAGTATTTAGCGCAGACACCTAAAAACTGAAATGTTAAAGAAATTTATAACCTTTAAAAAGTACAAAATTAAACTAAGAACGGTCGTTTGGAATTTAATCTCATTTTTAGAAATGAAAACTTGGATTATGCATTCATTTGCCATATATTCATTCACGTAAGCTTACGTTTAAATTGATTCTTGTGCTTGATTTGTTATGCTATACTCATTTCTATTATAATGGATACACATTTGACTCATAATATTTTAGTAATAATTATGAATGCTGACAATTCTAAATGTTTGCAGTATTTGAAAATGGTATCGTTTATCCTGCTTTATTTTAAATGAGTACACCTTCAGGATTCATAGGTAATTTTTATTAAATGCTGTGTTAATAGTAGGTTATTTGCTTTATAGCGAAACGGATATTTAAAAAAACGTTTAGAATATTAAATGAAACCCTCAATGCAAAACGAACAGATGAAAGCGAATAAGTGCCACTGGAGTAATCATATTAAGTATTTGGTCAACCGAATTGAATGAACTCGAGTACAACTGGTTTACCTGATAGAAACGAATTATGCAATGCAAGCATGCCAATTTGAAGACGTTCAGCTAGGGAAACGGGTAAACTGTATATTGCTTGCATTTCGACCTTTTAGTCTGTTTTGTGGTTTTTTTAAATTTTATTTCAGTAGTATTTAATACCCGTATTACTACATACCGCACCATAGATGCTGGACATGATGATAAATACGCATTAAAACTGTATTTGGGAAAGAAAATTTGGCAAGCAAATGTACGAGTGTAAGTCTTAAGTATATGTCAGTTATGAAGACCGAAGAAAACTTGGATGAAAACCTTAGTCAGCAAAGAATTTTAACCTCGGACCTTCGGAATGCGAGGCTCACCTTTTTTACCCAGTTTATTATTACTGTGTTTTACTGTATACTTTACCGCAGTCACACAAACACACCCAAACATCCATGCCTATGGTGGCCTCGAACCCGCGACCCTCAGCTTGGCGGAGCGCCGAAGCTATACACTCCAGCGACCACGGATACAAGGGTCGGCAGGCTTTTACCGCAGAACCAACTTGCTCGGTAAGCTCTATTCTCCGTAAGGATAATATGTTACATTGAGCGAGGCTTTATTTCTATTTTCTGTGGCACCTACCCATAGGAGCTACAAGGAAAATTTGCATTTCTCCCCAAAATCTGTGCCCATATTTATTTTAAACGAGTGCACATCGCTATTTCAAATACTTCTTATAACTTCTATGTTATCTCGCTGGCGCTTGCTTTCGCGATGTGATGTGTAGTTGCTTGTGACTGGAGTACTCAGCCGAGGTTACCCCTGGGCGATTGCTATTCTCTTTTGGGAGTGGGGGTTTGGTGCTGCCTGCATACATGTCGCTTTAGCTTCTGAAGTATTGCATGGTGAGTTGTACTGCCATGCCTCTGTAATTTATAAATAAATATAATTGCATATATTGCACTGTCTCTCTGACCTTTTCTAGGTTCATTCCCTGATATTTTAATACTTTATTACAGGTAGTTGGTCCACAAGTCGAATATGGAGTTTTGAGGTTTGTTTTCATACGTTTTAAACTTGTTTGATATGTACTTTTAATAGCGCTTTTAAAGCCATGAGGTTATTGAAGCTCGAATGTTATATTGCTGTGTACACTTGTTCGGGTTGTGTCTTCGTGATTTAGGATTTTTGAACTGTTTTGAAAACGTGGAACGTATAGGTATTACATATAAATACATTTGAAGTTACTTTTTGCCTCATCATTTCCGGATTGCCTTACACGGACTTTCCTTTGGTTACAAGAAAAATTTTTGAATAGTAAGGAAAGACGTTACACATTTTGCCCTGAAATCAAGCAGAAGCATACATAATATGTTTTTGCAAATGCTAAGATTCGCTGTTATTGTAATTCCTTATGAGTAACCCAGAGCAATCGGATGTCAGAATCTATTCGGTATACTGTTCTAGCATTCGTTTCTGCTTTGCTTCTAGTATATACTTATATGGTCTATTAATGGAGAGAATGGAACGAACAGGTGGTTAATGATAGTGCAAATGTTTGTGGTAGCGATGCGGTTAAAATTATTCGTTAGGGAGATATTACCGATATTTTTCTTTATATTCGGGTTATCTCTTCATGGTTAATGGTAATTGTTGCCATTTGGTCGTTTAGAAGCTTTTTATTTTGCTATTCCGCTCTTTTTGATTTTTAAAATTAATATTTGCTTTGATTATTGCTCCCGGTTGAAATATCAGTGTAGTTTCGAAACTTAAATATATAGCGTAACAAGAGGCACTGTCTGAATTGCGTATTCATGTCGGTAAGTACACACAAATAACTGATCTTCCTTTTGTCTTGGATGCATTTGTTTGGTCAAAGATAATGAGTGCGCTGACCTGCCTGCGAAACACGAGTTAATTAGTCAGAGGATATTTCTTTGTCTCGAAGTGTTTCAGGGTTTAAGAGGAGCTAAACGAATAGAAAATGGAATTTCCACAAACTATACCTCAGGACTTATCATGCTCACACGCATTGAACATTATATTCAATTATAGAATATTTATCATTTATTTCGCAAAAATTCAATTATCTGTATCTAGGAAGAGCTAAAAGAGAAATTCGCTTCAGTTTTGTCAAATTAAGAGCAATTAGTCATTTAAGGGCGTAACTAATGTCTCGTTCCATCCTTCGTTTGATGCTTATGCAAATGCGATTGCAGACTTTAAAATCTTTTCACCTTTTCGCAATTCATATTAAGTTTATAAGTTGCAAATACTTGTACAAGTACCAAATTTTTAAATTTTCGATGTCAACTCTGACGCAGATACGCTACGTCCTCTAACAATGAAGCAATAGCTTTGCCTCACGATTGCTGCTTTTCTCCTCCTAGTTGTTTTTTTTTTACTTTGACACGGCTGCTTGAGCATGAAACTGTAATCACTGGCTTTGCGTGAGTGTGTGTACATAGAAACACGAAAGCTTTCTTGGAACACTTTTATTCACCATTAAAATAAGACTTAAGATTTGCCGATCACTTTTAAATTCTTACGATGTTACTGTGTGTTTTCCAAGACCAAAGATTATCAATTATATCTGATCGTTCGATCCTCTTGCAAGTTCGCACCCAGTCTTAGGAACTAGACGAGACTGTTGTTCCGCACCTCAAGAGTGCCCCAGCGAGAGTAACCCCATCAACGCGCGATACAAATGAAAACCTCCTTACTTCCCCTCTCTCCCCTTAAAAATTTCGCACCAAAACTGAGCGTCATGAAGCTTCTAGTGACCTTCACTTCCTGGCCAGTGCATCTGCACCAATTATTTCCAGCAGAAACTGGCTTCAGCGGTTTTACCCTTTATACCTGGGGCTGGTGCCGGTCCCTAATTAGCTAAGCCGTGCCTGTCTGATCTTTCTGTCGCTCTTAACAGTCAACAATTTTCCCAATGCTTCTTCTTTTAATACATGCATTGATTTTAAATATTTTATTATTTATTTTGTTTCGCTACCCTTCCCAGATTATTATGACAATTATTGATTTTATAATTTCGTCTTCAAATGCCCCCATATACATTGTCATATTATACAATAATATGACAACGCGTATGTCGTGCCCGAAACAATTCCCTCTCAGCAATTTCGCGATTGATCGGCAAACCTTGAATTGGTTACATCATTCTTTTACAATTAGTCAACACATAAGTTTCTTTACGCTCTTTACAATTATGTTCCTTCTACGAATATGTTGGTCATACATACGATTTACCCTTCACATGATTCACTTTAACCACTATTATACAAAATTTACATTCATTATCATCATTCAAATTCAAACCATTATTATACGAAATTTACACTCAATAACATATAGTATTCAAATTAAACAATTATATTCTTTTGTTTTCTTTTATTCTGATTGGAGTACATGTTTTTGTTTTTGCTTTTTTTTCTTTCTTGTAGAATATTATTCTCTTTCTCACTTCACTTTCACATTGTCCACTGATAACTTTCACTTCACTGTTTCTCTTATATTTATTTTACAATTTTCATAACCTAATGATATTTCATGCGCTAACGTTTCTCAGAAAATTCACACGTTTGCATTTTATCAGGAACATTCAGTGATTTGCAATAAGGTCTCCTAAGTTGTTTGTGCCATTTACCAATAGATTTATTAGTTTTTATATCTACTAACTCAAAAGTATGTTCCACCAATTTAGCAGTTGTAATTACCGGACCTTTATATAAGAGCTCTAACCTATTATTTCTCCCTTTTAATGCGCTGGATAATTTGTGGTCCCTGGCAAGCACAAGATCTCCTATTTTCGGTTCCCATTTATGCTTTCGGTTCTTTACTTTAGATTTCCTTTTTTCTGCTTTCTCTTTTAACCTGTCAACAACAATTTTAGCCCTTTGTTCTTCAGATAATGGTGGTTGGTTTCCTTCAATTGTTTTGGGTATCCCTTTAAAAATAGGTTCAGGTTCAATTCCTTGCATTAACTGTATTGGTGTGAATCCTCTTATCGTATTGACGGTGTTATTTAGTATCTTTTCCATTACATTACAATACCTTACCCAATTTTTGTGATTACTATGAGTCAGTACACGAAAATAGATTACAATGTCCTTCAATATGCGTTCTGTTGCATTGCCAGATGGAACATAAGAGGAACAATAATAGAGTTTTATATTCTGATTCTTTAAGGTCTCCCTGAAGATCTCACTACGATGTGCAGTAGCATTAGATTGTATAACTTTCTCTACTTCCTCCATAATAGCACATGAGATTGGCCTAGGTTTATGAGCATATGGTTTAATGTCAGCCATTTCAAATGAACGGGTGTAATTCATGCACCTTCCCGGCTTTTCTGAGAACACATCCTTATTATCCATTAAAATTTCCCATAATACCTTCTTTGGTTTCTAATTCAGTCTACTTGCTTGGTTCACCTTATTTTTCAACAATTTCTCTATTTCGACACAGTCATTGACCCTATCGTACTTAGTTACATTCTTATCGTTCAAGCCTAATCTGGGATTTCCTTGAGGTTTCTCTTCGCCGTTATTAATACATAATTTCTAATTTTCTCTGTATACTATATTTTCCTTATTAATTTCATGGCAATTCACTAACCTTACTTCCGCTAATTTCATAGCTCCAATGTTTATAACTTCAACAAAGAATGCTTCTCCTTTTATTTATTCCTCTACCGGATCCCTGGTAGGTATTCCCGAACTACTGTCCTGCAACAATTGTGCGACTATGGTGTCTTGTTCTGTTTCGAGTTTCAAAATTTCATTTTCAAAATCTATAATGGAGTTCCATGCGTATAGACTATCACAACCTATTAGTATGTCTGTTGCAAGCCTAGGTACTACTAAAAATAAAATCTCAATAATTTTCTTTCCGATTTCAATATTCATCATAGCCTGAAATCTCACTCTTTCTTTCTTTTACCCATGCTACTGAACAATATATCCCAGTACTGGTAAGGACATCAATTTTAAACCACTGTTTATTAATTCTTCGTAAAAGTTTTGTGAACAAACGGTAGTGTTAGCGCCGGTATCTATTATTACATGAAATTGTTTACCATTAATGGCAATATTTATCCTTGGTGGATCAATTAAAATTTCGCTTTCTTCTGGCCTATCTCTCCCTTCCTTATGTTTCTCTATCATTAGTTGCCTTCCATTATTCCTAATTTTCGTGTACTTCTCATTATAGAAATTATTCCTAATCTTCACTGAAGGCGAAGTTGATTGGGTTTGGAGTTTTCCAACACTTTGCTAATTAATCCTGTCCCAATATCGTTATGCGAATGTCCCGGTTTCGTTTCATGACGGTAATTATTTCCCATTATTTGTCTAGTAGAGTTTATCGCGTCAACCCTATCTTCTTGAACTGGTGAACTCCTACCACTTCTAATTCTCGCATCCTGTCTTGGGGAACTTGGTCTATACCTATTGTCATAGTTATTGCTATAATTATCTCCAGAATAGCGTCTGTTTCTGGGATACCTTTCCCTTCTATCATCATTATATCTATGTGCGTGGACATAATTTACCTGTGCGTTCCGTTCTCTTCGGTAGTTTTCCCCTCTTCACCTATAACTGTTTTCAAAGTTGTTTCTCCTTCTGTTATCGTAATTGTTTTTCGGAACAGGCCCATGGGATCTATCCCTCACAACAAAATTTCTGTCATTTACTGGATATGCCCCCTGCCCGAAAAGTTTTGTAGGACATTTTTCTTTCTGTGTGAAATTCCTATTCTTAATCACGCCATTTGATTTCTCTTCCTCTCCAAAGCGATGAACAAATCTATCATGGTTGCTATTGTAACTGGTTTTGCAATAATTATATAGTTTTGTATTATTTCCGGGAAGTGCGCGGTTACTAGATTTATTAATTCACTTTCTTCCATCGGTGGGTCTAGCATCTTAGATTTTCTTGCCACTACCATAAAGTAATTCACCATAGACTGGTCCTTTCGGGAATCGTACTTGCCATTACTCAGTTCTAACCGTATATTCACTTGGCTGCTTGCACCCCAATATCTATTCAGAAACAGCTCTTTAAAAGCCCCGTAATTGTTATCTAGCCCTACAGACAATTACAGTCAATTGGAAGCATTACATTTGAAACATTTCCGCATTAAGGTCATCTTGTATTCATCTGGTATACCCTCAACATTGAAATATTCCTGCATGCTATTAATAAATGCTTTCGGATTATCCGATTCCTCGTCTTCAAAAATCGGTGGTGAGATTTCGCTGAGAACACGGTTAGGCCATTGAAAAGGTTGGACCGTCATTTCTAATTACATTTGTACTAGTGCTGTTACTGGAAGTACTTGGACCTAAATTCAGCATCGGAAGGTCTGCTGACGCATTCTGCGCTGCATCGTTCCTTACTGTTGCACTGCTTACATTGCTACATGCTGAACTACCAATATTGTCTGATATACACACTTTTTCTAATCCTTCCTTAAGTCTATCATTTGCGTCATCTATCCCTACAGCACGTCTCCTACTTTCTCTTTAAGACTGTTCTAACCTGTTTCTGTATATTTCCAGTTCTGTGCTAGTAGCTTCCCTTTCTCTAACTAATTCCTGACTTAGTTCTTCCTTTAATTTTCTGTTTTCTTTTTCTACCCTTTCACTAATCTCTTGTCTTACAATTTTGACTTCTTCTCTAACCTGTTCTTGATTTTCTCTAACCTCAATTCTCATGTTTTCTATTTCATTTTTAACCTCCTCCTGGAAAATTTTTAAGACTTTCTGCTGGTTCTCAATTTTATTCCCAGTTTCAGTTAAGTTGCTTGTTAAATCCTCTCTTAAACTTTGATTAGCTTTTATCCGATCCGTTAATTCTTTCTGACCCTGTTCTATTTTTCCTGTTAATTCCTATCTCAAGTTTTCTGTTACACCCCGGTTAGCTTTCATCTCATCCCTTAATTCTTCCTAACCCTGTTCTATTTTTCCTGTTAATTCTTTCTGACCCTGTATCATTGACATAATTAACTTTAACATCTCGTTAGTTTCCGTACTTCCCCCTGGCTGTTCTACCTGTTTTTGTACATTCCTAACATCTACTGTTACTACTACCTCATTTACACTACTATTTACGTCCTGCACAGTTCTACTATCACCGTCCTGTATTTCCATGTTTGTATCTGATTGCTCGAACATTTTACCGTTCCTTAACTGCATTGACCACTGGAACACATAAATAAATTTGCACTCAGTACCTTTATATCTGCTGCCTGCAACTGCTGCTTCTATGCTGCTCCTGTTTTCCTCCGCGTTGTCTCGGTCTCCTTGATTTCTCCGTCGTTCAGCTTCTGTTGTTCGGTTACACGTTGTTCGACTGCTCCGTTGTACAGCTTCCACGTTGTTCGGCTTCCACGTTATTCGAACCCCACGCTGGGCGTCATATGACGCAGACACGCTACGTCCTCCAACAATGAAGCAATAGCTTTGCCTCACGATTGGTGCTTTTCTCCTCCTAGTTGTTTTTTTACTTTGCCATGGCTGCTTGAGCTTGAAACTTTAATCACAGGCTTTGCGTGAGTGTGTGTACATAGAAACACGAGCGCTTTCTTGGAACACTTTTATTCATCATTAAAATAAGACAAGATTTGCCGATTTATTTAAATTCTTACGATGTTACTGATAGTTCGATCCTCTTGCAAGTTCACACCCAGTCTTCGGAACTCGACGAGACTGTTGTTCCGCACTCCAAGAGTGCCCCAGCGAGAGTAACGCCATCAACGCGCGATACAAAGAAAAACCTCCTAATTTTCCCTCTCACCCTTTAAAAGGTTTGCACCAGAACTGAGTGTCATGAAGCTTCTAGTGACCTTCACTTCCTAGCCAGTGCATCTGCACCCATTATTTCCAGGAGAAACAGATTTCAGCGGTTTTACCCTTTATACCCGGGGCTGGTCCCTAATTAGCTAAACTGTGCCTCTCTGGTCTTTCTGTCGCTTTTAACAGTCAACAAGTTTCTCAGTGCTTTCCTTTTAATACATGCACTGATTTTAAATATTTTATTACTTATTTTATTTTGCTATCCTTCCCAGATTATTATGGTAATTATTGACTTTATAATTTCGGCTTCAACTCTGTGCTGGATATTTTATAGGTTTGGGTGCACATGTGCAACTATGCTAAACACACGTAAATCGGGTGGTTGAAGGTTTTTTTGATTAGCTTTGCAACTATTGGTTAGAGCGAGAGAAATATAGAATCATTTGTTTCAAGTCTTCTTTTTTGTATTTTGTGTAGGTTATCAACCTATTTTTCTTTTCGTTTTATTCCGTAGATTCACTAGATGTTGAAGCATTAATAACGCGTCTTAGTGAATGCAGCCATGCCTATTGTGCTCGCATTTTTTATAATGTTTTGGCTCCTCCACCGATAATTCCAACTGCTCAAAACGTATCCGTTGCTCAGCAATGTGCGATGTTTTTGTTATGCTGCAGCCGGACGCCGAATTAAAGACTGTAACGTTCCTCAACGCAAAGTCTCTGATTTTACGAAAGTTCGGCGAGATTCATAATTTCGATCTGCTGCTATTTGACGCCGAAATATCCATGGTGAATATGTTTGTTCAGCTATATCTCGTCATATGTTAGTTCTAACCTCTTCTGAAAAATCCCTGTCTGAAGTCATTGTATGTAAGGCCTCTGAGTTAAGTCTCCTAGATTTAGGTGTTAATTTTCCTTAATTTACGGACAATAATTTTATAAGACTTTAGAGAAGTCTAATCTGAAGCCTCAAAAATGACAGGCCGAAGCCTTAACATATATTGTTCGATTCTTTTCAGGTTTCGGCTAAAGTAATCTTATTATTCCCTTTTTTAGAACTACTTAGTAACAAGGGTGTTTTCTGGTTCCGAATTTACCACTTTCAATGATTTCGAGAGCAGATTTCATGTCACGGGGTTGATTTCGGATTTTAGCAAAAACAAATCTTTTATTTTGTGTTTGCTCAAGGTACCCTTATATATTTACAGAGATACCTCCAGGACATCCCCGTCTTTAAATAATAAAAAATGTCAGTTTACTGCAGACCGAAGGTGAAAATAAACTGCTGTCCCTTTTGAATCCCGAATAGTCATTACAAATTGAGCGTCTACTGCTTGAATTTCAGAGATTTTTACTGGGAAATTGGGAGCTACCAACTGGGTTAATTATGATACACTAGGAGGTGCTGTTGTTGTCAAACTTCCGCTTTACAGTTTTACGCTACCCAAAATTGCGATGTTAAAGTTTCATATACATGATCAGATGGTTAAGAAAGATCTAATTAAGCCTTCTGCTTTGTTTATAGCAGTCCCACCTATTTGTTCCAAAAATATATGACAATCCTTACTTATCAATTATTATTGAAGTTTGAACAAGAAGATAAAAAATGGAAGTCAACTCACTCCATGTTTTTCAATGCTTCCCTTTCAGAAGCACGAGTTTTTACCACACTCGTCCTTAATAACGCGTATTACCGAATTTACTTTTCTCAAAGATTGAAACATTTAGCCGTTGCAACGTTATGAAGCTTACATTATGTAGTTGGTTTAGTGCCTTTTCAGTTAGGCACTAGAACACAGGTTCTATGCAACCCCTCAGATAATGTGTTTTCTAATGTGAAATTCTAATTTTTATATCATCACTTCGATGATTTGGGCATATATTCCTTAGATTTTGACACACACCTTCAGCAATTACTTGAATATTTTATTCGCTTGCACAATCCAGAATTAACCATTTCCAAAATATACATTGTAATTAATTTGAATTTTGGAATACTTTATAACCTTTATGGTCCTCATCCTTGCATTTCCCGTGGTAATGCAAAGGGAGGAATTTTGAAAATGGCGCATAGCGAGCAATTGTTTTAAACATATACCCATCGCTTCACCTAATGTACTCCCTTTGTATCCATAATAAAATGTGAAATGAAAGCTACATCTACAAGAGTTAATCTTGATTAACGTTTGGTAGATAGATGTAAAAGTTTTTGCGAGAACGCATTGTACAACAATAGGTAGAGAAGATCATGTGAATCTAATTTACTCGATTAATTTGTTTCCTTTTCAGCGTTTAACTGTAGTCTGCTAAAAGGCTGAACTCGCCAATCTCCGTTTTCCTAGGTTTTCTAATTGAGCAGTGTCTGTATGATAGATCACCAATACAACGGTTTGGTCCTGAACAGACTATTTGAGGCTTAAAATTATGTGTATCAACAACGTTTGGGAGTGTTTATTCAGAAGCTAACCGTGACTTGGATGCAGTGTGATAATCTAATCAGAGCGGCGACAATTTACTGATAAGTATCCACGCTCATTTGAAAGCATACATATAAATATCGCCCATCATATTTTGGTTTGCGGTTGTGGGAGATTCTAAATCCATTGTTAAGTGTAAGGTTGGGTACAGGCTCAATTATTTATTTTATTTTTAATGCTTGAGAGAGTAACTATGATCATATATGCATATTAATAATAATGTAAAATAATAATAATAATAATAATAATGAATATACTTGGTATGTAACTACTCGTAGATCTTAAAGTATATGTTTTATGTATGTGTAGGAGTTTAACTGGAGCTGTGGGACACTTGTTAAAAGTAGGCAAACAACATGTTTTATTAGAATTAGGTTCCAGGAAAACCGACTTGTAGGGGGGTGACACAGCAGAACCTTGAGTCATTGTGTAGAAGAAAATGACAACCGAGCTCAAGGAATATTTTTGAAGAGAGGTCACGTGTTTGGAAACAGCGAAAGCTAGCCAGTTAAGTTTTCGAGAACGTTCCAAGGTGAAGGAAAGCAGTCAATAGGATTTTAAGAAGAATATGTTTAAATATTTAAGTCCAGAAGCCAAAGTCAGTTGGGTGTAACGTGCGGCGATGTGCAGAACATACGTATAAGCTCTCCGAAGTAGGAGTTTCTAATTACCTCACAGCGTGTAGTGAGGACGTTTAAAATACACCAATTTAAAAGTGCAAGATATTACAAGGTGAATGAGGTATAGTTTAGGCCCGTGTGATAAATAGTACTATTATTAATCAAGCACTAATGAAAAATAATACTTTGATTGCTGCATTACCTAGCTATAGAAACTCCTACAGTTCCAAAAAAGGTCGATTGTTACTAAAGTAACTATGTACCTTCTTACGACAGCAGAAAATGTTTGTGTCATTAAATTATTGTGTTCCTCTACTGATTTAATCATGTGTTAGTGCTGTTAAACATACCTTCCTTCCCGTACCATACCCTGGTTAACACATGCTCTACCAAAAACCCATACAACAGCAGTCGTGGCAAGAGGTAAACACAAACTCCTTAACAATTTAATAGTAACAACCTAAGCACTAAGATAATCATCAGAGATAATATATTAATCCATATATAAATATAAAATATGCGAACCTTCTACGAGTTATGCTACCAGAATGAGGAGTATACCACAAGTTAAATGCTTCTTCATAGGATTTAAATTTGAATTATTTTAACATCATATATTAGCCTTTCTTTTAGAAATTAGTCACTGCTTTATAATTCTGCAGCTGGTACTAATGATAGGAGAAGCTGGAATATGGTTAATTTAAAGCAGAACATAAACTGAACTGTGTCTCATTATATGCTATTCCATTAATAATAACAATTATGTGATATAATATTATTTATACTATACAATGAATGTATTATTATCCTATATGTTTCGCTATTTTCTATAATAAATGTATTACTTTGTGAAAAACATAAAAGCCACAATTTTATATCAGCGCCTTGAAATTTTCACCAAAGTAAGTTCGTAATTCTAATGAACAAAGTTCAGAAGGGTATGCTTCTGAGATAATTAATGCATTCGTTCTTAATCTACCGTATACCAACAAAATTAGGAATATATTTCAACCAAGTGAAAGGAAGGGATATTTTATACATAATTTTGCAAATCAACAATGAAATATTCATACCACAGTTGACATGTAATAAGCTAACAATATAGATATTATTGTTCACCAATGAAATAGTGCATTAAGGAAAAACATATTATTTAATTTACTTCCTAATTTACTTTTTAATTTAAATGTAATTTGTGGACATACAAGTGATGATCCCTCATGAATATCGCGTTAAGCTCTTAATTCTTAGTGGAAAAGGCCATAGAGTTCTGAAAGACGCTGCAGATGAGTTTCGTCGGCGGAATCCTGAATTTCAGAAATCCTTATTTAAAGCTGCAAGCAATGTTCAAAATAAACTACCATTTCGAGCTGAATGCGAAGTAAACCAAAAGAGGCTACAGATGAATATAATACTGTGAATTTTAATGCAGAGGAGACGGCGAGCCAAACAAATATATTCGTGATGTACCAGGACGGGCTTCCTAAGTTATCTACCACTGGATAAACGTCTCATAGTGTGATTTGGCATACCGAAGCTTCTTCCCAATTTTGTGATGAGTAGGAACTAGATGAATCGCATGCTTGAATAGAAGTGGATTGGTAGCCGCGGTATAAGACCT
This sequence comes from Deroplatys truncata, assembly GCA_030765065.1. Taxonomy (NCBI): domain Eukaryota; kingdom Metazoa; phylum Arthropoda; class Insecta; order Mantodea; family Mantidae; genus Deroplatys; species Deroplatys truncata. The sequence goes on from CM060977.1 coordinate 181,647,712, forward strand.
TGGTCGGTAACTTTACTGATTAACTAAACATTTAAAATATTAAAATAACATAAGACCATTAACATTAAACCTATTACACGCAGTTCAAGAACATGGAGAAATAGCAGCAAGCAACTGTAAATAAAAGAAACAAAGGGAAGAGGGAAGGAGAGAAACAAAGGAAAGAAGTAATAAGGTGAACATTCAGATACTTATACACAACATAAAATATACGATGACATACAGGTACAGAATTACTTGCCATAACTGCTACAAACATTTAGAAAGAACGCGTAGATTGAATGCTAAAACAGACTAGCAAAAACAGTTATGAAATGTAAACCCAAAGGAAAGAGAAATCCGGACACACCTACAGAAATTAGAAATATATTGGCCGCAGTGGTGGTTGTGATGGTGTTGGTCGTTTGTAGACAAAGTATTTCAACATTTTAGGAAGCTTTGAAACCGCCAAACATTGGACAAATGCTATGTCACGTGAAGCAATATAAATATAGAAAGTTTTTGAAAAGTTGGGAAAACATTTAGTATTTGAATATAGTTCGCAGTATTGTGCATTGGTGTGCTTCAATCAGTTGTTAAATATTATCGAAGGTAATAAAGAAGAAATTGCCTTTATTTCTACCAAAGTCGCTGGTGCATAATGTAGTACTTTTGTTGTTCATCACTGGCCTTTATTCAATACCTTAGACTTATATTTATCCAAAACTGTTTCCCTCAGATTCAACAATTAATACGACTTTCCCTAAGCCCCTGTGTTTTAACTTCTATTCTTCAATCACCTCAAGATATAGGGGAGAGAAGCTTGAGTTTCATGGCTGAATAAATACCCCCTCCCCATAAAGAACACCTCTTGTGTAAATGCGACATAGTAATATTGACAAGAAGCACTCACTAATCTAGACATTCCTTTGTTCGCTACGCTCCCCTACATTTCCAAGAATAAAAACAAAAATAAGGCTTTACTTGAGCATCCTACATAGCCTTAACCTGGAACGTTAGAATAAAAAAAATGGTATGCATATGTACACAGTAGCGACTAGGCCGCAATTATGTGACAGTATTCAAGTATCCTCTCTAACATATGGATGGAATTATAAGTCTCCAGCGATTTAGTAAAGGTTGAAACTCGCAAAAACGTGATTTGTGGTGTTATTGCTTAGATTATTATAACCCTGACCGTAAAATGACTATCATAACGTCCTCCAAACCAAAGTCCGCTAGCAGCATTTACTTCCCCCATTAGACCAACAAACTTATATCAAAGACATTTCTTTCTACAAGGCTTAGTTTTGGAAATGTAGTACAGTCTCAAATTAAATGGTCAACACTATATGTTGTGTGTGCTTGTGTATGTGCGTGATGTCAGCTAAAACTACAGTTTCTAAACACGTCTATTATACTAAAATGTTTTGAAATTCTTATTCAATCAAATCCCTTAAATGCTGTAGGTTTAATGACTTTGAAGCGAAAACATTGCCTTTCAACGTCCCTCACATTGAAAAATCACACGGTGCGAGGTCCAGTAATCTTTACTCTACTTTCCTATCCACTCTTTAAGGTTGTCATCCAAAAACACACGCACGTGCAATCCGTTGTGCGGTGAAGCACCGTCTTGCCACTAAAGAAGGTTGTTTAGTACAACTTCAAGTACAGGTGTATTAAATAATTCCATAACAACTTCTCCTAATCTTTCTGCAGTCACGGTCCCATGGAAAAATTAAGGGCCGATCACCCCTTTGTTAAATATACCCGCACAAAGCGTAACAGGAACATTTATCTCTCCCTCAATAACAAATCGTGGATTTTCAGAAGACCAATACACGTAATGTGTTAACTTTTCCATTTAACTTAAAACGTGCTTCATCAGACTACAAAATTGTTTTGTAAACGTAGGGCCACTTTCACTGTGGATCACATACCACTCACGGAATTCACGTCTTTGATCAGGATCACTCTCGTTTACGGCATGTAATAATGTAGGTTTATAAGGCTAAAGATGTAATGTTTTTAACATTCTCCTTAAACTGTCAGAAAATTGTGCTTACTTAGAAGCTCTTGTAGATTTCTTGGGTGATTTCTTTGAATGTCTGTGCCACGAGCTGCAGATTTTCTTTAGTGGTTACTAATTTTGGGTGGCCATTGCGTGGAAAGTCGGTTACAGAACATATCATTACGAATCTTCGATTCAATTTGTAGATAGCTTGCCCACATTATGGCTGTGTGTGCGGGAACTTTTCAATGAAACGTTTTCTTACACTTTCATAATTTAGATCAAATTTCCACAACTTTTATAAAGCAAGCTGATCGGTAGATAATTTTCTTTTCATAATGTGAAACTTTCACGCTTACAATTAATGCACAAGTGCACACCAACGCTCAAATTTGCACTTCTAATTACAAACCAATACTGCCATCACTGTTCAAACAAATTTCACTGCGCACAGGTTTTGCAATTCTTAAATTCATTAGGCGGTAGTAATAAATTAGCTAAATTTTGACCATGGACAGAAAATACGAAGTGGTTAACTGACTTATGTCGCATCTGCTATTGTAGATGCAATGCCTCTAGGAAGAAGTTAAGTCCTTCTTGCGGCTTTCAGCCTTTACAAAATCTTTATCGGCGCAACTTTACCTACCATACATATGCATATTGTATCCAAGTTTCGTCAATGCTGTGAAAAATAATGGATTCCTATTTTAAGTTTCGCATTTTGTCGTTTTATCCAACGGCTTATCTTTGTTGAAAATAGTTGTTTTCACTTCAGGGGCATTTTCGAATTTTTGCTTTCTTGTTTATACTTTCGTGGTTAGTCTTGTTGCAACTCACTCCATTATATTTCGTCATCGTTATAAAGGCTCTTTCAACCAGAGTGTACTATCTTTAACATGTGATAGCTGCCGTTGTTATTGAGTTACAGCAGTCATTTTTTTCATGTGGTTACAGTTGTTATTGGCAAATAGCCATGGAACGTTACAGCATTCAGCAACGCGTACAAATTGTGAATATTTATTATCAAAATGGATCATCTGTTCGCCAAACCTTCCGTGTATTGCGTGAAGTTTACGGTGTGCATAATCGTCCCTGAGAAAACCATTCGGGGTTTGATCGATAAATTTGAAAGAAGTGGTTCTGTCAGCGATCAAAGAACGCCTGTACGTAATCGACGTAAGCGCTCCAACGAAATCATAGGCGCCATTCGTGAGAGTGTACGCGGGAACGGAAACAGACCAATTACTCGTCGAGCGCAAGAATTGGGGCTTTCGCCGACCACAACTTGGCGAATTCTGCATCTGGACTTGAAATATCACGCTTGCAAAATGGTGCTAACTCAAGAACTAAAGCCCAACGACCATAGTTTGCGCCGTGTATTCGCTGACTGGGCTATGGATTAATTGGAAGCTGACACGGATTTTTGTTTTAAAATCATCTTCAGCGACGAACCACACTTTTAGATGGATCGTTGTGTTAACAAACAAAATTGCCGCTATTTGATCAATCACAATCCAATGCAAATTCAGGAACGACCACTTCATCCCCAAAAGGTTACTCTGTGGAGTGGATTTTGCTATAGTGGAAGCATTTGTCCATATTTTTTTCAAGATAAAGATGGAGAAGCTCTAACTGCCAATGGAGAAAGATACTGGGCTCTTATAAGGGACTATGTTTGGCATTAATTGGATGGTATGGATCTCAGAAACATCTGGTTCCAGCATGATGGTGCCACATGTCATACTGTTTTCGCAACAATCGATCTTTTGAAGGAGAGGTTCAAAGTTTTCATCATTTCTCTTGGTGGTGAGGTTAACTGGCCCCGAGGTCATGTAATTTATCGCCGTGGATTACTTCTTGTGGGGTTATGTTAAATCTCGTGTTCATGTCAACAGGCCAGAAACAGTAAATGATCTTATGAATAATATCACGCGTGTTATTCATGAAGTTGGACCTAATCTACGTTCCTCTGTCATTGAAAATTGGGTTAACCGCATACGCGCAACCCAACAAAGTGGCGACGGTCACTTAACTGATGTTCCCTTCCATACGTACTGACATTAATTGTGTTCCAAAATAAAAAAGGAATAAGATTCTATCATTTATATAACGTGTTTTATTTAAGTTCAAAAATAGGACACTCTTGTTGAAAGACCATATATTTGCTTTCCTTAAGTTTATGGTTAGTCATAGTTTCAAAAAATATAGGTAACGTTTCTACATACAGTCAAAAACTCTCTGCTGACTAAGAAAAGTTGTCCAGAAACGAAAAGAAGAAACGCAGTTATTTAAAACGTATTCGAGATGTCTTGCGGATTAAAAACTCAATTTCTTGTTTCCTTCCATTTTAGAAACCACCTACAGCTGCAAAAGGACGGAGGTTAGCGGTAGCTTTATCAAAACATATTTTTGACAGAAAATAGGATATTATAATAATTAAGTATATATTTATGAAATCTGACGCTTCCTCTACTCATCTTCTCTCAGCGGTTCTTCTTCATGACTTTCGCTGTTTCCTGTAACTTATTTCCTTCTTCCAATACCGCAGTTTCGTTTCGAAAACCTTAATAAGTAATACACTGGTGTACAAAACCTAAGGACGAAAGTAATCTTCGCATGCTGTGACACTGCCAAGTAACACAGTTCGATGGAACTTGAATCGTACATAGAGGGAGCTGCTACGGTATGCTACAATAGGCAAATAAACGAAATATGCAATGAGACGAACAGAAATGCCACTTTTATTCATACACAATAAGCTACACTAAAGTCAATACGACACATGATGACTCTCTAGATTAACAGAAACAGATACATGGTGCTTAAAGGGGTGTATGACCATCACGGACAGCAATGCATGCTCTGCATTGTGCTCCCATGCTGGCCACAAGTTCTTGTGGTAGGGAGTTCCATTCCTCCACCAGCGCTGTTGGCAACTGTTGGATGGTCGTTGGTGCATGTGGGTGTGCTGCAATACGTCTCCTCTAAGCATCCCACACATGTTCGATGGGATGTAAATCGGGGGAACGGGCAGGCCAGTCCATTCGCCGAATATACTCTCGTTCCAAGAGATCCTCCACCAACGATGTTCGATGCGGTCGCGCATTGTCGTCCATAAAAATGAAGTCAGGGCTGACTGCACCCTCGAAAATACGCACATGGGGAAGGAGTACGGTATCACAATAATGCTGACCAGTGAGCCTACCGTGTTCAAAGTTTTGGAGGTCGGTGCGCCCATGCAACATTATGCTTCCCCAAACCATAATACCCGGACCACCAAAACGATCATGTTAAAGGATGTTCCTGGGTTCATTACGTGTTTCCACCTCTCGCCAGACGATGGTACGTCGAGAATCGCTACTTAGACCGAATCTGCTCTCATCCGAGAAGAGCGCGTGATCCCATTCCTCGTTGGTCCAATTTTGATGCTCTTGGGACCATCGCAAACGGCGCCGCCGATGTGCGGATGCCAATGGAACACAACGTACTGGCCATCGGGTAAAGAGAGCACTTCTGTGTAGTCGCCGTATCACTGTATATCGTGAGATAGAGTGCCTAGCTCTCCTGTTAAAATGTGGGTTCAATTGCACCCACTGTTTGGCGTGGATCTCTTATTGCCTGTTGCACAATGCGGTCATCTACTGCTGTAGTTGTGCGTATTCATCCACCACCTCTCCTTGGGACAGCAGTGCCTGTGGTACGGAGGGTTTCCCATGCACGTGAAAGGATGTTGTGAGCAATTCCAAACCCCTGAGCAACACCCGTCACACTTCGCCATTCTTCCAGTTTCCCGATGATTGTTCCCCGTGTGAAGTCATCTAAATGGTGTCTACGGGCCATGTTGTAATGAAGAACGCCACTACAGTGGGCCGTAACACTCGCTAATTGTCACAAACCGTCTTGTCCCGTTTTGTCAACTGGCCCGTATTGCGGGACCAAACACATTTGGCACTATATGCTCGCTACACTCACAGTATGTGACGTCCAGCTTTCTGTGTACGTGTGAGAGACCCTAGGTAATATACATGTTTAATCATCCGTCAGGCACAATTAACCAAATATAATAATGTGGTTTAATTTTATATATATAAATGTTTGAAGTTTTTCGCAGTGAATTCTCGGCGCCGTTCGTACAAATCTACCCTCATGGCCCTCACAATAGTACATTTCTTGCAGCAATATTTGAAAAATGTTTCTTTTTTATTATAGGGAACAGCTCTTACAATGTTAGGATTCATTTTCCGCAGAAAGCCCAGAAGAAAGCTGTAGATTTCCGTAGGCGGAATGTTTATACATCTTTGAAGCCTACTAGTTGTTCCCCTTCAAAGCGTGCGCTTTTAAATAGGTGGTCCAAAAATATCTATCGGGATAACTTTCTCAAGAACAACCGTCTACACTCTATTTAAATTTCCATTGCCCAGGAAGGGAATTTGAGCATTCACTGCAGAGTTATGTTCAGCATAGCAAACACTACCTCTAAAGGTCATCTGTGATAATTTCAATCAACGTCATATTATGTGGCACACATTTTGTGTACCACGTCTACTTCAGATTTACTTTCATCGTAAAATGTTATAATTGCTGGCCTAGAGTTTTAGCCGGAGCTTTGATCAATATTATCGTCAAAACCTTGACTGGATATCACAAGGACATTCTTGGCTTTCTTGGGATGTTAGAAAATAAGCGTAGCATCTTCTCTAAGTGCAAGCATACTGGAATGTTGAGATCTGCCTTTTGTATTGAATAACTCCACCGGAAGTTCTCCGATAAAGAGATTATACATATATTCCAGCAAATTATACTAAGTGAGAGAGTTATCTACGGTGATGTTTCTTCTACGTAAATCGGTTATGTCAATCGTTTTACAATTCTGTGGGCCTGTTGATAATGCAGAATTATCCACCAGGATCCTTCACGGCATTACTTGAAAGTAGTGAAACAAAGGAAGGCAAACGTTTTACAAACCCCAAGTTAAAAGAAAAAGGTCACTTAATCTCCATAAACCAAACATATATTTCATAACACGGAACGATTTTCAGTCCACATTTCATTCTGCAACACCCTAATTGGAGCGCTTGCCATGGCGTAGGCATGAGATTTACGAGGGTAAGCGAGCAGATCAGTCGTCTGAGACTTTCTTGGAAACAGCTGATTTGAATGACGTGGAAGAATCTACCAGACAGTTCGTCAAGGGTGGCTCTGAGCAATGTAGGAGCAACTCCTTCTGGGTCATGTAAATGGTTTTATCGGGTAGGAGGTTAGTAATCTTTCTAGATTCTTAACAGCGCTGGGTTTTGTTTTTCTAAATTCAGTTTCATTTTATGGCACGTTTCGGGGTTTTATATACACACATATACGTTAAACACACACACATGTATATATATACACGAGGGATGTCTAATAAGCAAGCTTCCCTATTTTATAAAAGAAAACATTACATTCAAATGGTCGTGTTGAATTAATATCAATTACATTGTAGAATCTTTCTGTTACTTTCCTGCATAGTCAACATGTTTTTTCAAGACGTTTTGGGGATGTGACACAAGTAGTTTCAAGCCACTGTTGTACCTTCGGGTCCTCTGCTCGCAACCAGCTGTTCACTGAATTGACTTCATAATCGGTGTTAAAGGTGCTTACCTTTGATTTGGAGAAAAATGCGAAAATCACTTAGGGCAAGTTCCGGTGCATACGAAAGATACGAGAAAACTTCCAAGTTGAATCTTTACCCAGGTGGAGCTCAGAAGATTCAACTGGGAAGTTTTCTCGCATCCTCCATATTCACCAGATCTTTTCGCAAGGGATTTTCACATGTTCCCCTGACTCAAAGGTCATTATGGATGTACGCACTTTAACACTGTGACGAAGATCAATCAGAAGCGAAGAGCTGGCTACGAGCAGAGGACCCGACTTCTGAACTTCTGGCTTGAAAAAGCTTGTGTCACGTTCCCAAAAAGGCTTGGGAAACGTATTGGCTATGTAGAAAAGTAACAGAAGGACCGTACAATATAAATAACATTAATTTAATATGATCAATTGTTTGTAACGTTTTATTTACAAAATAGGGAAGCTTACTTATTGGACGACCCTCGTATATTAACTTCTGGTTTGTTTTTCTGTGCGTGTTTTTTATTCCATTTGTGCTTCAGAGTTATGGGTCTATGTTAGAATTTTTAGGGTCTTCTTTTTATGTCTTGTGGATCTGCGTTGTAGGGCGTTGTTAGACAAGTTAGAACCTTTTATTATGGTGGCATTTTACGGGTTTCGATGAAATACATCGCCAGTATGCTGGTTTTAAGGGTGTATGGTTTGAATTCTGCACGGATTAGGTGAACCTCTGAGATATAATAAATTCATGTGTTGCAGGCTTTAATTATTCCTTGGAAAAACCATATTTCTCAATCAGTAATCCCGGAATTTTACATCGCAGAACAGTTATATCTCACGTCATGCTAGTTCACTAAAGTGTTAAGTGAAACAACTGTATAGTACTGCTGTATACTGACTCAATACACAGGGCCTAAATTCCATTGGTTAATTTCTATGTATTTATCAAGGTTGGACTAGTGCGAACAGGGACTGCGCACCTCAACCTATGGAGAACTTTTGTGCCTATGCCCCAACGGGACTCCCTTTTGAGGGAAGAGTAAGGTGAGAGGGGACAGATGGCGAACAGACCAGAAGGCACGATAGGGCGGAGAGCAGGTTTCCTACCTCTATCAGATTGAAACTCCTCGGATAGCAGGTGGTACAACCGGCTGCCCTCCCGTCTGCAAGCTTGCGCGTCCCGCAGGGAGGCCAGGGACGCAGAGCCCTCCATTTCGAAGGATGAAGTTTCCCATGGAGCATCCTTTTCCCTATCATGCAACGCCGACTCCTTCAACCTTGGAGTAGCCAAGCAGATGAAAATTGAAGCGAAGTGAGAATGAGGTGAAACGGAGGGACTGAAATTTCGGGGGTTGTAATTAACTTTCACATGCATTTGTCGGCCGCAAGAATCAAACCCGCGTCTTTTTACTTTCTCTACTACGTATAGTAAGTAGGGGAAGTATTGCATTCCACCCAAAAATTCGATACCGAGATTTCACCGGAAATACATGATTTCAGACTCCCTGAATCCAAAAAAAGCATTTTTGGAAACATGTCCGTGTGTGTGTCTGTGTGTGTGTGTGTGTGTCTGTGTGTGTGTGTGTGTGTGTGTGTGTCTGTGTGTTTGTGAACAGCATAACTCAGAAACGAACAGTCGGATAAACACCAAACTTGGTATTTAGGTTCAGTATCTTCCAGAGATGCGACACGAAGGTCTTTAAGAAAATCCCCCCACCGCAGACTACCATTTCCATGGAACATTTTTCGAAAATTTTAATTTTTTCAAAAATGGCTCTAACGATTTTGATTAAAATAACATATGTTTAAGGTATTTTCATGACAAATGAAATGTATATCTCGAATTTTCTGGGAATGTCTCCAAAAGTGTTCTTCATTCTGAACGACTTTTGCATAACTGGTAAACCATAAGAGATAGACAAAATTTTACTGCACAAAAAATGTAGATCGCGTTACAATACACAATTTATGTCATATACATTTTTGTTGTTGAGTGAACCGTTTTCGAGATATTGCTTGTTATTCTCTTAAATTTTCCAATACTTATACTTTTTCTCAAATTCGTTACTCGTTTTTTTATGTCCTGGACTTGCAAAGAGAATGGAATGCGTCACATAGCAACCAGCGCTTAAATATTTGGCTATCGCTTAAAACCTACCATATTCCCCTTGCATCTACAAGAAAATTAACAATAAGATTGACATCTCGATTAACATGAAGCATATGGAGAAGAAACGTTTGTAATAATAGTTTGTACAAGAGTAGAGAAAGCCATGTGAGTGTAACACATCAGATTTTTTATGTCCTGGCATGCAAAGAGAATGGAATGCGCCACATAGCAACCAGCGTTAAAATATTTGACTATCGCTTAAAAGCTACCATATTCCCCTTGCATCTACAAGAAAATTACCAATAAGATTGACATCTCGATATCTCGATTAACATGAAGCATATGGAGAATAGGCGTTTGTAAAATTAGATTGTACAAGAGTAGAGAAAGTCATGTGAGTGTAACACATCAGATTTTTACTCTCTCTACTACGTATAGTAAGTAGGGGAAGTATTGTATTCCACCCAAAATTTCGATACCGAGATTTCACCGGAAATACATGTTTTGAGACCCCCTGAATCCAAAAAAAGCATTTTTGGAAACATGTCCGTATGTGTGTCTGTGTGTCTGTGTGTCTGTGTGTGTGTCTGTGAACAGCATAACTCAGAAACGAACAGTCGGATAAACACCAAACTTGGTATTTGGGTTCAGTATCTTCCAAGGATGCGACACGAAGGTTTTAAAGAAATTCCCCCCACCCCAGAGTACCCTTTACATCGAAGATTTTTCGAAAATTTTAATTTTCTCAAAAATGGCTCTAACGATTTTGATTAAAATATCATATGTTTAAGATATTTTTATGACAACTAAAATGTATATCTTGAATTTTCTGGAAATGTCTTCAAAAGTATTCTTCATTGTGAACGACTTTTGCATAACTGGTAAACCATAACAGATAGACAAAATTTTACTACACAAAAAATGTAGATCGCGTTAAAATACACAATTTATGTCATATACATTTTTTTGTTGAGTGAACCATTTTCGAGATATTGCTTGTTATTCCCTTAAAATTTTTCAATACTTATTTTCTCAAATGGGAATTCCTTATTCATTTTTTTGTCTTGGATATGCAAAGAGTTATAATCTGTGGCAAAGGGAATGGTGCTGCACCTAGCAACCAGCTATTAAGCGATATGTATGTGCTTAAAAGCTACTGTTTTTCTATATTGCCCTTGTAAATATATTTTCCCCTACATCTACAAGAAAATTAGCAATAAGATAGAGTTTGCAAATGTTTATCTCCATTAACATGAACTAGATGGAGAAGAAGCGTTTGTAAAAATAGTTTGTACAAGAGTAGAGAAAGTCATGTGAGTGTAACACATCAGATTTTTTTATGTCCTGGACATGCAAAGAGAATGGAATGCGCCACATAGCAACCAGCGTTAAAATATTTGACTATCGCTTTAAACCTACCATATTCCCCTTGCATCTACTAGAAAATTACCAATAAGATTGACATCTCGATATCTGATTAACATGAAGCATATGGAGAATAAGCGTTTGTAAAAATAGTTTGTACAAGAGTAGAGAAAGTCATGTGAGTGTAACACATCAGATTTTTTAATTCGGGCCACAGACTTGAACGCCTTCCCGCTAGGTATTATAACGGTAATCTAACTTGCGACTTGTTTCATTTCTGGCTACTCACAATAGTTTTAATTTCAAGTGAAATAATCGCACAAGTTCATTTCATACGGATTCAGTACTGGGGTCCAAATTCCTTTACTTAATTTTTTACTTTCTCTACTACGTATAGTAAGTAGGGGAAGTATTGTATTCCACCCAAAATTTCGATACCGTGATTTCACCGGAAATACATGTTTTGAGACTCACTGAATCCAAAAAAAGCATTTTTGGAAACATGTCCGTGTGTGTGTCTGTCTGTGTGTCTGTGTGTCTGTGTGTCTTTGAACAGCATAACTCAAAAACGAAGTTGGATAAACACCAAACCTGGTATTTAGGTTCAGTATCTTTCAGAGATGCGACACGAAGGTTTTCAAGAAAATCCCCCCACCCCAGACTACCCTTTACATGTAACATTTTTCTCAAAAACGGCTCAAACGATTTTGATTAAAATATCATATGTTTAAGATATTGTCATGGCAAATAAAATGTATATCTCGAATTTTCTGCGAATGTCTCCAAAAGTATTCTTCATTTAACGACTTTTTCATAACTGGTAAACCATAACAGATAGACAAAATTTTACTACACAAAAAATGTAGATCGCGTTAAAATACATAATTTATGTTATATACATTTCTTTTGTTGAGTGAAGCGTTTGCGAGATATTGCTTGTTATTCCCTTAAATTTTCCAATACTTATACTTTTTCTCAACTTCGTTATTCATTTTTTTTATGTTCTGGACATGCAAAGAGCATGGAATGCGCCACATAGCAACCAGCGTTAAAATATTTGACTATCGCTTAAAACCTACCATATTCCCATTGCATTTACAACAAAATTATCAATAAGATTGACATCTCGATATCTCCATTAACATGAAGCATATGGAGAATAAGCGTTTGTAAAAATAGTTTGTACAAGAGTAGAGAAAGTCATGTGAGTGTAACACATCAGGTTTTTATAATTATAAAGGTAATTTGACATGTGACAAGTTTTATCTCTTACTTGCTTAAATTATTTTCAAGTGAAATGACTGCATAATCTCGTTGCATATTGAATCGGCACCTTTGCTGGGAGTCTAGATTCCCTTTGGTTATCGTTTCTAAACTTATAAAGGTAATTTAAGATATGGCCTGTTTCATCGCTTTTCAGCTTACATTACTTTCAGTTTCAAGTGAGTTATTTGTTCTAGGAGCTTCAGTTCTCTTGGTTAAGGTTTCTAAAATCATAAGAGTAATTCAATATGTGGCATGTCTCATACCTGCACAATTTACGTTACTCTGGTTCAGGTGGAATAACTGTGTAGTGTTATTACATGTCTATTCAAATCTTGAGCACGTTTAGAATTAGTTGCCTAATGGTGCTAAAATTATTAAGGCAAAATGTGTGTAACCTATGTTTACTTAATAGTGTGTAGTAACTGGAGTTTCAAATAGAGTAATTCCATTGGGTTATTGGATACTACTCTGATATTCTCTCAAAACAATGATTTTGGTTAATTATATGAGCGTTATAAAGCCATTTCAGTATAAAACTTCAATGTAAATATTTTTGGCCGTAACGCATTTCCAGGCAAGTTATGATTGCTTTATTAGTAGTTCTGTAGCACTAAATTGAGTCCTTAGCATAAATGATGCAAGGCGTTATAACAGCTGCGTGGTCTGTGCTTGCTCAAACACAAGTTAGGGGTTGAAGCCAACAAGTTTTTAATGAAGTCTTTCCTTGCGATGCACCCAAGGGCCTAATTTTATCAAGATAGTTGGAACTCCACATTGTAACGCACAAGTTCCCTTAATAAAATCTAGTATCGGAAATAAGGAACGTTATTCTGGTACAGTTCGGAAAGTTGCAATTACTGTCTTCCTTTCTGCAATCCTACCCGTTTAAATTTTAATTCCATATTTATTAGCCTTAGCTGAAGTATACCGTTTAGAACTAGACTTCCCTATAAAGCCTACCAGCACGTCGTCGATTGTGACATTTCCTCCCAGTGAGAAGAATTTCTTGCAGTTGCCGACGAATGTTGTGATGTTGCTGACGAATGTCTTTCGCTGCTGTTAAGCTGACTTAATTTCCTTCTTTGTGAAAAAATCCGATGATACAGAGCATAAAGATATGTTAGGGTTGCTATACATTGGTTCAGTCAGGCTTTCATTGTTACTGCTAATACGATCATCCTGTACTAATTTCATTTAAGTGGGCACAGAAAGCTGACGCCCACCTAATCAGAAGTTGTATCTCCTGTAATCTCGTTGCTAGAATCTTCATCTGTGTCAATACTTACCTCAGGTAACTCAAATATATCTTCAACTTGGTCAGCTATGTCGCCATTCTCTTCTAAAGTATCGACTGCTTCTAGTAATGAAATTCCACTATTTAAATAATGCAAAAAGTAATAATATGAAAATAAATACCCTTTTTGTATGCTTTAGTATGATGTTTAAAATACATTAAAAATGTATAATAAAATCCCAGAACTAAGGCCTCACACTGTAGAAAAGTTTTAAATTTGCTAACACCAAAGCCCAATTATACCATAATACTATGGTATCATCAAGCCTAGAACCTTACTGTACAGTAATTTTTCGTTTTGGTTGCATTAATGTTATAAGCAGATGTATATGTAATAAAATTGTAGATGGTAAGCTTCTATGAAGTTATTCAGGTAAGCATAAGAATTACTTTCGAAAGTCCACAAAACCCACTTCACTTCCTAGAAGCATAAACAGACTGCTAGAGCGTGTGTTCCAGCCGTCAATGAACAAAATATAGGCTGTAGCATCTGCTTTTAGGACGCAGAAACACAACGTAGTCTTCTAAATTCACAACAGGCACACTGATATCAAATGTTACTCGTGGGAGCAAATGGGTTAAGCTTAAGTTAATTCCGACCACAGTAAAAACTGCTATATTTTAGTATACAGTTTAACAAGAGGCAAAACTAATGTCCTATCAAAAGGGAAAGCCTGAATGCAGATCTGTAAATACTTCGTTGAAAAATTATATTTAAGTTTTGGAAGTTCGACTCCTCGGTATAATTGGATTTTTATTTCTAATTTTGATATAATCTATATTTTACCGTAATGAGACTTGGCGATGCAATGCTTCGATTAACTGTATGAATTAATGCATTAACTGCATTAACTGCATTAACCGAATGAATTCTCTTAAAACCACTATAGGAGACTGCGGTAAGCTCTTTACTATTTTCTATTCCCCGTATCATACGATGGCGCATGGAACATCAAACGTTTGGACACAACATGAACAAGGTACTTCATGAACGTGATCTTCAAGAAGTAGGGCAGGCCTGCTGAAGAGTGGGCCTAGTCCTTCTGCGCTGATCGCCTGAGGTAACGTCAGCGCCATACCGCTCCTCCAGCCGGTTCCTCGTGCATGTTGATGATATTGGGTTAAAGACGCTAAACAGATATTGTCATCAGCTCCCTTACACGCATAAAATTTAAAACCCCAAAACTAAAAGACAGGGCACAAAAGTGCTTAGTCTAAAACAGTAAAAACCAACACACCAGAGTCCAACAACAACCATAATAAAACTTGGTAGAGAAAACAATAAAAGGTTAAACTACGTCTCAGGAACGGTAGAAGTCAAGGCACCAGAGCGCCACATGTCACAAGGGGAGAAGAGGCCCCCATTAAAACTGACAATATAAAATCACAAAGCTAAAAGTCGCTCAGTGCATCAAATGCGCCGACTAAAACCACTGGCAGTGATATAACGTAAAAGACATTCTACAGCATGCGCGTCATTTACCAAAATGTTGGCTATGCTCACAAGGAGAGACACACGAAAGCGCAATGGAGCTAACACCTGACACTCTGTTAAAATGTGAAGCACCGTTAAGGGTGCATCACACTGCTCACAGAGTGGTGTGGGTTCACAACTGAGCAGGTATATACGACTAAAAAGCAATTTCCGATTCGTAAGCGAGCTAAAATTACCTCTTCCCAACGAGAAGAACGAGAAGAGGTATTCCAGATTAACGGGAGAGGTTTAACCTCCCGCAACGTGTTCCACCGGAGGGCCGTCTACTCATCGCACCAAAGCCAAAGGATGTGGTGTCGTAAAGTAACATAAGAATTTGAGGAGGGAACAACACAGGTAAAACATCTGGGTGATAAAAACGCCGATTTGTCAGCTGCGTCGGCAGACTCGTGTTCTGAGATACCCGCATGGTCTGGAATCCACATGAAGGGGACACTAATGCCAGCAGGAGGTCTGTGCGAAGGACTCAGTGCCATAAGTTGTGCCGCTGAACGTATAAAACCAACTGATAAATACTAAAAGGTTCGGCGGTAAAAATCGAACATTGTCGTGGTAAACTAAAGGTAAAGCTATGTAGACCAAAAACAAAGGCACACCCTACTCCAACATCAGTCTCAAACCCTCAGAATATATAAAAGCAAGAGTCCACAAATTGCGCCTGAAGGTCCAAAAACGCTGATCTAAGGACAGAAGAAGGGGTCTCATTCTTCGGCATTGGCGTTAACCCAAGGTAACAGTTGGCCTCAGAGCGCAACCAAGGAGGAAAACGCGTTTATTCCCTAGGAACGGCCGGCGCTGGCGTAACGTCCAAATGCGAAGAAGCTGTTGAACTCGAACCCCTGCAGGGAGCAATGCAGAGGAGCTAACTTAATATTGTCGATCAAACGAATCCTCGAAAAATAACACCAAGGACGGTTGGTCCGGCAAGCTTGAGAGTCGACATGCATAGCTACACAAAATCATCTCGTGCCTGAAGGACAGAGGAGGCTATACAGCTTCAGCATACAGACTGAGTACAGGGCTGGTTAGAAAGGTCCCTGTAGCATCTCTTATGCCACGATAGTGAATGGCATTTAGGCTCCCCAGGATGTGCAAATGGTTAAGAGAACGGTCGCACTTTGCTTTTAAAAAAGAAATAGGCGAAGTTCAGCTCAGCTTTCGATACAAAACCAACCCCTTTAATTTCACCTCGTCTGCAAATAGAAGTACCTTCGGCCCAAGATGGAGAGAGGGGGGAGCGAAAGCCTTCCGGCGACAGAAATTAACACAGACGGATTTATAGGAGGAGAAATTAAAGCCTTTGGCGTAACTCCTGGCGTAGAGACGGTCGATACAGCTCTGGA
This sequence comes from Deroplatys truncata, assembly GCA_030765065.1. Taxonomy (NCBI): domain Eukaryota; kingdom Metazoa; phylum Arthropoda; class Insecta; order Mantodea; family Mantidae; genus Deroplatys; species Deroplatys truncata. Next base: position 181,664,179 of record CM060977.1, read on the forward strand.
GATGACGTTTGAGCAGACACGTCCGCCGTGAACCTCAATAAATGGCAAAATCATCAACGAAAAGGGAAGATGAAATTTTAGGTGATTACACTCAACAATAGGGTTGTTAACAGTCGCAGAAGTGTGACACTGAGTGCAGGGCCCTGCGGTACATCATTCTCTTCAATAAAACGACTATATGCAACTGAGCTCACACGTACACAAAAGACGCGTTCCGTCATAAGGTCCCGAAGAAATATGGGAACACGGCCGCGTAAATTCCATGCGTGGAGTGTACGTAAAATGTCGCACCTGCCATTGGCTTCTCCAGGACAATAAACACAGCCACCGTTTCACACTTTCTCAGAAATCAGTTCAGAATATGCGTCAAGAGAGACACCAGATGCTTAATATAGAGCGATGGTGACAAAACCCGCACTGGGCGCACGCTAGAAGTTTCTGAGACTCAAGCCACTATGTCAACCGCTTGTTGATCTTTCGTTCCATCACCTTGCAAATATAAGTGGAGAGGGAGACAGGGCAGTAACCGGAAGGTAGTTGGCGATCCTTCCCAGGCTTAAGCATAGGGACAATGATGGCTTTGCTGCCCAAACGGAAGGTAAAAAGGCGTCTTGCCAAAAAAAGTTATAGACCTGTAAGAGAAAGAGTTTACTGTCGGCTTAAAGGTGCTTTAACATCAGGAATTAAATCCGTCCGGCCCAGGAGCGGAGTGCCAAGAAAACTGGAGGGCGTAATCCAGCTCCCTCATTGTGAAAAGTTAAATACAACAGTCCTGATTCACAGACCGAAAACTATAGTTCTCGGGATCCAGCGACTCCTTGAGAGTGCGAAAGCCGGTGGAATAATCGTACAAGTGGAAACCACCTCAAAGGCAGCGCACAGAGTGTTAGCAATGGCAGCCGGATCCACTATGGTGACATTGGGAACCTGAAGGCCAGACCCAGTACAATGCGACACTACCGGAGAAGCGTTGAAGTTTATCCCAAGTAACCAAGGACGGCATGAAGTGATTAAACGACTTCACAAAACGAGTCCAGGATGCCTCCTTGCTATCCTGAATAATGGGACGAGCCCCGATGTGCGATTGTTTAAAGTTAACTAAATTATCAAGGATAGGGTGTCGCCGAAACAACCTAAGCGAAGCTCTGAGGGCACGAACGGCGTCCCAACAGTCCCTGATTCACCACGGAATATCTTCGGGATTTATCACGGATCGCGTCTATCGTGTACGTGTGGGTTCGATTTTATCTAGTCGTTTTCTTCAAGAGAACGCTGTACCGCAGGGCTTTGTACTCGGTGTCATACGTTTTGCGTTGCTACCAACCCCATTGTTGAGTGTATTCCACCTGGTGTTTCAGCCTCCCTTTTCGTTGACGATTTTGCCATTTATGGCCCTGCTTGAACGCTGTCTCCAGAGCTGTATCAACCGTCTCTACGCCTAGACTAACGCAAACAGCTTTACTTTCACAACCGAGAAATACGTCTATGTAAATTTCTGGCGTCGGAAGGCGTTCCTTTTGCCGTCTCTCTATCTTGGACACATTGTCTTCCATTTGCAGACAAGATAAAGCTGTTGGCGTTGATCTTGGATCCTAAGTTGAGCTGGACTTCGCACATTTCGTTTTAAAAACAAAGTGTAACCTATTCCTTTATCTTTTACGTGTTTTAAGTGGCACATTGGGGTGAGATAATCGAACCGTCATTCTGCGTCCTTATCGCTCATAGGTCCGATGCAGGCTTGATTAAGGGTGAATTGTCTATTCATCGGCGCGTCCCCAAGGGGCTCACCTAATGTGAGTACAGGTTTGGCGTACCCGGTGTGTCGGAGCTTCTCATCGCAATCAACATCCCTTCACCCTCGTCCGGTCGAGGTGGGTTCGTCCTAGTGATTGGGGATCACAAGGTAAGCTCCCGTGCGTTCTTTGCATTTCGTTCGCCCCTCGCCATCGTTCTTTCTTGATCTCTCTACTTACGCACATTTCTCAGCACGACCATTCATTCACGCATCTCTTTGCCTTCCTCGCCGGCCTATCTTGCGTGCGAAACTCCCACACAGTTATGATTTATTGTACCCTTTCTTTTCTTTCATCCTCCGTGGACAATGCCTGACAGATACCCACGCATTGGGTGCGCAGATAGGTGTGTAATAGCGTCATCCCCATCACCTGGGGTCGTCATGTAGGGTATGTCTTCGTATCCGCTGTTCACCTGCAGACCCGCAGGGGGGCATTGCTTGAGTTGCTGACTTCCGACGGCCGTTGGGTCTATCTGTCTATGTTCTGGGAGGTTTGACCCTGGGGTGAGAATGGTATAGATAAGCCACTCACCCAATCCGGGGTAACGCCCGGGAAGTCAGAGCCCGAGTTCGGAGACGGTTGCAATGTTGGAGGATTTCTTTAACTATAGAGCCCTCTTTCTCCATTAGTAATAATAAGCGCCGAAAAGTCTTCGCAACAGAGGTAGCACCACCGACATCTGGTTGTTACTTAGCCATTACCCGAACAGAGGAAGGTCAAACCTTTGAGAAGGTGAACCCTTTTATTATCCAGAAGGGTATTGACTAAATTGCTGATCCGGTTAATTCCTGCACTCGCCTTCGAAATGGTTCACTGTTAGTACAAAGCAAGTACGACGTACAAAGTAAGTTCTTGTTGCGCGCCACGATTCTCCACGGTTATCCTCGGGCTCTGACTTTCCGGACGTTACCCCGGCTTGGGTGAGTGGCCTATACATACACGTCTAACCCCAGGGTCACACCTCCCAGAACATTGACAGAGGGACCCTTGGCCATCGGAAGTCAACAGCTCATGCGATGTTCCCGGGACTGCAGTTGAACAGCGGATACGATCACAAACTCTACATGACGACCCCGGGTGTTGGGGATGACGCCATTACCCACTCACCCAGATGCGCACGCAGTGCGCGGGTATCCGCCAGGGTGTGTCCACGGAGGATTAAAAGAAAAAGTTAATATAAATCAAAGCTGCGTGGGTGTTTCGCACTCAAGGTAGGCCGGCGAGGAATGAAAAGAGATGTAGGAATGAATGGTCGTGGTACGAAATGTTCGTAAATAGAGAGATCAAGAAAGAACGATAGCGTGGGGCGGCGTGGAACAAAATGTAAGGAACGCACGAGAGACTACCTTGAGTCCCCTGGTCACGAGGACGAATCCACCTCGACCGCACGATGGTGGAGGGATGATGATGGCGAATAGAGGCTCGGGCACCCCGGGTACGCCAAACCCGTACTCACATAAAGTGAGCCCCTGGGGGGATTAAGAATACGAATTCTGCCTCTCTAGTGTAAGAAGACACAGTCTATTCTCATAAACTAGCTCATCTGTCCCGGCAAACAAGTGCACATCGTTCAAATGAAACGGATCATTCGTCCTTTCAAATTAGCTAATTAGTTCATTGGCTTAGCTTGTACATAGGCACACAAAGCGTGATGGTTCTGTCTACCCCACTCAGGTAACACGGAATACTCAGCAGACAGCATTACCAAAGGCAGTAAAACTATTCCCAATTTCGAACGGAATAGCAATGATAAGATAGTAACGGGAACAACCTTGCCATTAGTTTAATACAATACTTGCTTAATAATATTAGCGATTACTATTTTGTTCCTTAATGTATTCGTCTTCTTGCTATCCTGAATAATGCGACGAGGTCCGGCGCTCAATTGTTTAAAAGTAACCAAATTAACAAGTGTAGAGTGTCGCCGATAGAACCTAAGCTCAGCTCTACGGGCACGAACGGCGTCTTGACAGTCCTCGGTTCATCAGAAATGAGGAATTTGCCGAGAATGGAAGGACGAACGGGGATTTGTGCGTCGGCGGTATATAGGATCGTAGAGGTAAGCTGCTGCACCATTTTGTTAACGTTGGTGAAGGGTTGGTCCTCAAAAGACAAGAGACTGAAATATAGTCTCCAGTCGGCTTTACTGAATTGCAAGGTAGGTGCTCTGGAATGCTGGTCGTGGTGAGGCAGAAGACGAACGATGCAGGGGTAATGATCGCTGGAGTAGGTGTCAGCGACAACGTTCCACTGCAGACGACAAGCAAGCTCTATGGAGCAAACGGCGAGGTCTAAGAGAGTGAATGTACCAGATGAATCAGAAAGAAAAATAGGTTCACCTGTATTGAGGACGGAGAGGTTGAACTGAGCAAAAATGTCAGAAAGAAGCGTATCTTCGCACTAGCCCTTGGCGAACCCCAACACTGGTGATGGGCATTAAATATCGCAACAGAAGAAATGGTTTTGGGAGAGGGGACAGCAGATCTCGAATCTCTGTGTTAGCGAAGGGAGACGATGGAGGTGAATAGATGGAGCAAATAGAAAATAAAAGGCCGGGTAAGTGAAGCCCGACGGCAACAGCTTGCAAGTCGGACGTAAGTGTGAGAGTCTGAAAATGAACGTCGTTACACACTAATAACATGACACCTCCATAAGCAAGAGTACCCTCATCCGGTGCAAGGTCGTAGCGAACTGGAGTATCCCTTCGGAGATCAAAAGGATCGCGAGGGCGAAGCTTAGTCTCCTGCAAACACACGATCATAGGTGAATGGTAACGCAATAAAAGTTGATGTTCGTTCCAATCAGATCGTACACCACGTAAATCCGGGTCAGGATAGCCACGAATAAAAGACCCGAATTAAAAGGATGGTTCAAAATAACTTTCTGCTTAACCCTGGGGCTCGGGACTTTGTTATGGATTTGGTCTGATTCCATAGGTCTTTCGAAGGGAGGGCCCACACGCTCAGTGCCAGAAACCGATACAAACACCGAGAATCGGTTCTGGGTGGGAATATGTGAAGGGTGCCGCTGAGCGTAGCTGGTTCCAGGGGCGTCCTGGAACTGCGACCTCTTGCTCTTCTTACTGCGAGCACGTGGAGTTTCTTTAAGAAAATCTTCCTTACGAAGTTTCTGATTGGATTTCTTTTTTGTGCCTTTGTGACTGCATTACCTTAGGACCAGCTTTAGATTGCGTAAGAAGTGTGGCAGAGATGGACGGCCGGATGTTGTATCGTTTTTGGCAGTCATGGTCCAAGTCTGAGTTTCAGCATCCCTCCGAAGTACTGTTAAGGCAACAACAGACCTGAATGTATCTAATCTCAGGTGCACATTATGGCGCATATGGTAACGCCGCCGGGCTCTGGGGAGGGAGAGCTGTTCCTTTATCCGGATCTCCTGGAACGCATTCTCGTCCAAGTACCGCGGCAGTTACGAAATGACACAGAATGAGACCTTTTGCAATTAACGCAGACAAGAGGTGATGAACAGGTACATCGTGTAAGGGCTGACTACAAGAAGCACAGATGGAAACCTACAAGAGACTTGCCTATGCCAAGAACGTTTGCATTTGAAACAACGCAGAGGTCTGGGAAAATAGGGCCTCACCGCAGCGTTCGTACCCTGCTGAAATACTCGTGTGCAGATCGACGCAAACAAAAGTAAGAAACATGGTTTGAGTGGGTACCAACACTCCGTCGCGTTTAGCCTGCACTCGATGAAGGGCTGTTACGTTTTGATCGGAAAGATATTCGACCAGTTTTCATCGTCCGACATACCACCAAAGCTATGTGTGGTGACTACGCCTCGACAGGAATTCAAGGTGCGGTGCTTCTCAACACGGACGGGATAACAGTGGAGAAGCGTGGCGCGTAACGGGCTCTTGGTTTGTTGATCGGATTTCCTTTGAACTAACAATGAACCGTTTTGAAGTCGAGTGCAGGAATGAACCAAACCAGCAATAGAGGCAATGCCCTCTGTATAATAAAAGGGTTCACCTTATTAGACGACTGTCCTTCTGGTCGGGTAATGACCAAGTAACAACCAGATATCGATGGTGCTACTTCTGTTACAATTACTTATCGGAGCTTGTTTGAAATAATGGAGAAAGTGGGCTCCATAGTGAAAGAAATCCTCCAACATTGCAACCGTTTCCGACCTCGGGCTCTGACCTTCCGGGCGTTACCCCGGCTTGGGTGAGTGGCCTATCCATACCAGTCTCACATCAGGGTCACACCTCCAAGAACATAGACAGAGGAACCGAATGGCCGTGGGGAGTCAGCAGCTCATGCAATGGCCCCCCGCGGGACTACAATTGAACGGCGGATACGAACACAGGCCCTACATAACGACCCCGAGTGTTGGGAGTACATCATTATCAACTCACCCAACTGCGCACCCAGTACGCGGTATCCGTCAGGCAGTGCTCACGGAGGATTAAAACAAATAAAATCGTAAACGAAACCAAAAAGGTGTAGGCATTTTTCACGCAAGGTAAGCCGGCGAGGAAGGAAAATAAAGGTGTGAAATGTAGTGGTGCCAAGCGTTCGGAAATAGGTTAGAGAAGAAAGAAACGACGGCGATGGGCGGAATGGAATGAAATTCGCAGAACGCACGAGAACCTACCTTGTGTCTCCCGGTCACGAGCACGAATCCACCTCGACCTGACGAGAGTAGACGGATGACGATGGCGATGAGAGGCTCGGGACCTCGGGTCCACCAAACCCGTACACACACGAAGTGAGCCCCTAGGGTGGTCGCGTATCCAACCTACTGGAGATGCTGTATCATTTACGCAGCCCTACCGATAACAATACTCTACAAACATCACGGGAGCAAACATTGATGAGCAGTTTACTACACAACGACGCTACAATGGAAGGAAGTATGCCTCAGAGCTGACGAGAGCCGAAACAGACAATTTGTCTTCAAATTTGTCGGGAACCATCGTATTTATAAAGGGAGCCACAACAAGGGTTAAGGTATTTTTCAAAACATGACGGCCTCGCTTCCCACCCCTTACTCGATTCGGCAGAGCTTTGAGAGCTGATTTTACAAGGTGGCTCCAGATTGCGAAGTCTTTAGTGATCCTTAAACCGCAGAGATCGTATCTGGGGTGGCATATGGAAATGTTTCTTTTACGTAATCCAGCACCTCTTCCAATTTTTCACGGGAGTCTTTGGTGAAGAGGGTAGCTGATGTTGATTCAGATCATCTGATTCAGGTTCAGGTAATATCCAGGGTCAGAAAAGGAACAACATCTGCATTAACTCACCCGTTTGCAAACTTACAACATCAAACACGAAACTAGAATAACTGCTGACAAAACTGAAAGAAATACAGAAACTATACAACAATTCACTACGTTGCTTCTCACCCCTTATTGGGTGTCACATTTTGTTATCTAATGTTTATTGTCCCGTGGCAAGGGAGGGTGCTAATTATGGGTATGGGGCGAGGCTGTCATGTTTTCAAAAAATAGTGTACTGTGTAGTATGCAGCTTGTTTTGTTTTACACCAAGCAGATGTGAATATTCTTCCGAGTTTAATCCTTTGCCGGTTTGGTAGATTTGTAAAACGGTATTTCCTCCGCGAAGGAGCCATTCAACTTGACTTTGGGAGAGCGCTAATTGTTCAACTCAGGTCATAAAAGTTTTAGCCCGGTTTTAAATACCTTAAAGCATTGTTTACTTACAAAGTATGAATTCAATTAACTAAATTGGGATATGCTATATATGGTAATAAATACTACCTAAACTTTAAGCAAATGAAACTTTTAGTTACTATGGGCGCAATCGCAGTTGACGTTTTTCCGCTTTCAGTATAAGTATTTCAATTATTTGTTCTAAAAATTACAACAGTTCAATTGAAATTTTCGTTCAGAGGTAAGGGAATTTAACGCTTTAAAATTCTGTTGTGAGAGACGGAACAGACGTACACGTGTTTGGTTGTAGAGAAGAGAGTAGACATTGCTTTGGAGAGTTAATTGAAGTAAACAATGGGCGATTGTCCCATTTGCCATAGTAAGCAGTATATTTACTTTGTATTGTGTAAAAAGTGGCTTTGGAAGCTTTATTAAAATAGATTTCATGGCCAAAAATAACGGAGAATAAGCAATACGTAGCGACTGAGTCTGATTGTGTAGTTGAGTGATTTAACTTTCCGTTTTGTACCGGGGAAAAGAATCCCATTGCCGTTTTAGTCAACACTAACTTAAATGTAAACGTTTAAAACTGTAGTGTTGTGGCAATATTTTTAAGAGATTCTTAAATCATTTAATTGTTTACCACAAAATGTTTACCTTGATACTGAACAATTCTTTGTTATTTTATTGAATAAATTATTATTATTAGTAAGGCTGAAACTGACTTATGCTTTGTACTCATTAGTTACCAGTTGGATCCGTTACCTTTATTTTTCCTTAATTAATTATTAGAAGATTACTAGTGGTAAGGTGCCACTTCTGGTTAAAAATGTAGAGAAACAAAAGAAACTAAACACTGACGAAAAAGACGATCTTGAAACTCACGTGTACTCCAAGTTAGCTCTCGGGCTTGTAAGGTACACGAAACTTACGAAATGAAGCAGTCTTTTCGAAGTGGATGCTTTGAAATACGAGACGTATTCCAAAACTAAGGTCCGGTGAACAACACTTAAGGGATGGTATGCCTGAATGACGTTTCACGCCTGCATCGCTGTCTACCAACTCCTGAGGAACCTACCACAGTATCAGTGTAACGCAGAAGGCGTTTACCTGCCGTGAGAGCATATTGCAGTGGCCGCAACGATCGTAGGTCCCGCCAGCTGTGAAGTGCGCGGTGTGATTAAATTTTGGCTAGCAAAAGTATCATCAGCTGTGGACATCCATCGTGAGGTATACCTCGTGTGTGGACCGGACATAATGAGTGACAAACAGGTTAGACACTGGTGTCGAGAATTTCGAAATGGCCGCACAAATGTGCACGACGAATGCGGAGTGATAGACCTAGTGTTCGCACCGACGACATCATTAGGCAAGTGAACCAGAAGGTTCGAAGTGATTCGTGTTTGACCATTAGTGGTCTGGCTGATGAACTATCTAATGCTGCTCGAACCTCACTTTACAGGATTGCCAATGAACAGCTTGGATATCGGAAACTCTGTGCGACGTGGATGCCAAAACCTGCTGACCGATCACTACAAAGAACAACGAATGCGTAGTGGACGACAATTTTAGAGCGCTACAGACAAGATGGAGATGGTTTATTTTATAACATTGTTACGCGCGACAAGACATGGATAGCGTACACCAACGTAGAATTGAAAAAAATAGTCAATGCAGTGGCGGAGTTCCGGTTCACCCAAACCAAAATCTGTAAGCATTCGCCATACACGCATCGCAAAATGACGGCTGCCGTATTTTGGGACGAAAAGTGCGTCCTTTTGTTTGATTTCATGGACCAACAATTACAGTTGACGTGTACTGTATAACGCTTACCAACTGAGACGTACGATTAAAAATTGACGACGCGTGAAACTGTCGTCTTGCATTAACTTCCTGCACGACAACGCAAACCTGCACACCGCTGCCAAAACCAAGGTGAAGATTCAAGAGTTGTGTTGAGAACTCTTTGACCACCGTCTGTACAGTCCCGACTTGGCACCAAGCGGCTCATTCCTCTTTTTGCATTTGAAAAGGGACCTCGGAGGACAACGATTTCCTACCGGATGAACTCAAGACGAGCGTTACCAGCCGGTTCAAGTTCCAAGCGGCAGACTTCTATGCCGACAGATTAAAGAAACTGGTGCAGCGTTACAGCAAGTGTATAATTGTGAAGGGCGATTATGTGGAAAAGTAAAGTATATATTTAAGCATATATTACTGTTAATAAAAACCTTGTATCATGAGCGATGTTGTTATTATGACCAAACGCACCTTAGTTTTGGAATACGCCTGGTAAATCCACCTGACCTAAGACCATTTAATATACTTGGCAGACTTTGCTTTTTCCTTAACTTGACTAGGGAACTGAATATGAACAAAGGGACTTTTATATTGTCGTATACCTCACATATTTAGTAATTATTTAACTTCAGAGGAGGGCAACTCGCTTATGAGAGGGATCGTTGAACAAACAAAGAACTTTAAACTCGAGGTATCGACAAGGGACGCAGCTAAGTTATCTCTCTAAATAATTAATACACCAACATAATTTCTGGCTGAAGGGAGAGGCAAGGAACTCTACACTATCATAATTAAAACGGCAAGGAAATGGATAGCTGGTAGATTTATTATAATTTCTTACCCCATGTGTCTGCCGGTCGAGGACGCCATGTCGCAGTTATCCGTCTAACTCACGCGGACACTAGTCACAGAATGCTAAGAAAACCCACGCTAAGCTTAGCGTCAGTAACGCCATATCCCCCCAATGACACACTGCTTCCCCTGAATCGCCCCTACTCTCAGATAAACTGCCACCCTTCGACTCGGTAACCAGAGGGCGCATTACCATTAATATAATCTGTGCACCTGCCACATCTCCCCCTGGCCACCGAAGTCGACGTCCTCGTCGACAGAAGGAAAATAAATACAATAAACTTGAAAAAACAAACAAAGACATACCAAAAATGACATAAACATGTGTGATGAAGTAAAATATAACAATAGACATGTGTGTGGTAAGCACCCAGCCGACGAAACAATGGTGCTGGGTGATGTGGAGAGACGAGAGACGTAAGTGCTGTTGACTAGTATTGTTAATGCACTTATCTTTAGCATCCCGCACACGCACACACCACGCTGCCTTAGTTCACAGGCACACTACACTGCGCAAAATGGTGATGGTCTGCCGTAACTGTTTGTGGGTGAGTTTAGACAGTGCCCACAGCGACGATTTGTCCTGGTGTAGAATTATCACCGCAGGAATCTGGTGATGACAACAGGGTGGGCAGTCGCTGGCTTGGACTGCCCCCCCGACATGGTGGCTCCTTATGCCACGGCAGTGTAGTGGCTGCCCGACAGCTTCCCTGTGGTGTTTCTTGACTTCTGGTGTGCCCTGGGGATGCTGTTGAACTTTCTCGCTCTCTGGCACAGCGAAATACTAAAACAAAACCACCACACAATAAACAGGCTGCTCCCACAAACAATCATACATAAAAGAAGGGTATGTCATTTACAATTAAAGATTTTAAAGTTTGAAAAGTGTACACTAAAAAAATTCTTATGACATGGGGCAAAGAAAGAGAAAAAAAAATTAGTACAAATTGGCATAAGAAAGAAATTTTACAGAGTTGCCATTCAAAGTGTAACTTACAATGCTTCATAATCCAAATAACAGTAAAACAGACTCAAAATACATGAACATGACGGAAATGAAACATAACCTTGTTTTGGGATCCCAATATTACATATCAATAACCAGCTGGTATTACTAACAAAAGAAAGTAAGTGCACTTACAAGACAATCACACATGACGATGAAATGAACTCATTCACACTGACCATGGCCCAAATTACACACAACACTTACTTAACTATCTACTCAAAGTAGTGTATGCATCACTACAAACTACATCCACAATATATCTCTAAACTACGCCACGTGACATGCTTTCAACTACTATTGTCCTACTCTTGTCACCAATACAACTTCTCGTCCACATCACCATCGTTCTCATATCATTATGATCATCATCAACATCATCAGCAGTAATAGTGCAATCTCGATCATTACTTCAAGCATCATCATCTTTCAATTTTCTCTTCAAAACAAAACATCTGCACTTACGCGTCTCATTTAGCATGCTGCAAATTCAAAACATCTAACATAGGCATAACCTTCAAGAAATCACATTAAAATTGCAGGAATTACACAAATAACATGACATTATAATGTTGCATCTACATCCTCCAAATGAAAATTAAGCTGGAAAACAGGTGGTATTAAAATTTGCTATCTAAGATGGTAATAAACTTGTTGCATAAACAGAGAAAAAAAATTATTTTCATTACATTCACTTCCATCCATGTAATCTCTCGTGTGAATTCATCACACACGCTATACTGGGCACGTTACAGCAACACCAATAAGCAAAATCTCTGAAATCATACAACTGTCGGGGTTACACTGTGGCACTTCCACCGAAGCTGACATCATCTCGTCTCTTTTCATCTCTCCTCATCAACACCGTCGGGGTTACTCTTTGGCACTTCCACCGAGGCAAATCTCAACTCTTATTTCTCACATAACCTCACACTACGCCATCGGGGTTACACTTTGGCACTCCCACCGAGACAAATCTCACATATATCACATAATCTCAAATACACACTATTGATGCAACAATTTTCTGCAAATAAAAATCACAGCATCATTATGAAACCCAAAATCAAATCGAGTCAAGTCAAATCATATTAAATCAAATCGAATGCAACAAAACAACATCACATCATTACTCAAAACAATATTGTCACATAACATTCCTGAAAATGAAAGCTCAATTAAGCATATAGTACACCTGAAACACATTCCTGCAGCATAATACAGCAAACAAAACAAATGATTTGCAGTTCCCAAAACATAATTCCAAAATTTAAGTTACACCCACAATAATAATACACTTTTAAATTAGCAGAGACATCCATATCACACTATTCCTGGAAAGTAAAGCTTAATTAAGCATCAGTCAGTGAAACAATAAAAATTTAGCATACCTGTGTGAGTCGTAAAACTGTTTCATTCATCCAAACTTTAGCACTCACAATGATTACATAGTTACAGGTGATTTTTTTCTCTCTTACTCGTTTTACCACAAAATTCCCGTGCAATTTTCCAAAATCTGGTAACACACGTACAGCTGGTTCATCAACATCCACATCGTACTGGTCCATATTAGAAGCACATCAAACCTAATTAGGTGCAGATACTGGCAAGGTTGGTAGCTCCTGAAACTTTTACTTACATGAGTAGCTGCGAAAGAGTTTCCCCTAAAAATATGCATTGCGGAATTAAATAAACCAAACTTGACAACGGTAAAGCAAAATTATCAGTTCCTCAGAGCGGCCATTAGCAGTAGTAGCGAACATTTCAAAATTCTAAAGTAACTCATACGCCGACAACTCACCGGAATTCTCCACGTGAGAGGGGTCAATGACCGGGCGGCAGAAGCTGATAACTGAGCAACAACAGGCGTACCAACACTGGACAGATTCTACTTCACTGTGCTCGCTAACTGGAGCAATTGCTATATCAGATTTCTGTGCAGTACGTCGCTTAGGCATGATTGCAGCACAAAAGATAACGCAACCAATAAACAAACAGTATGAGAAAGCAATACAGATTACAGCAAACTAAACACTTATAGCATCACATGAATGTAAGTAGCAAGATCAGAACATAGCCAAATAAAACAGTTGCAGAAAGAATACAATTAAGCGCCCGCGGCGAAATATCAGAAAATTATACCAACACACGTCTACACAAGCCACTTGGACACAATACCAAGATTTTTAATCAGAATGAACACATGGAAGAAAACAAAATGATAGCTTCAGTGAGAAACCTCGAACTGGAAGTTAAAAAAAAACTACGTCACACTTACTGTGACCACCGCTAATATTCTCAAAAGGAGCAGAATACAGACTTGTAATTTATACTAGCACACTAAACTTCTCTTTTTTTTCTTAAATCAAATGTATATAAGCTGATATGCACACGCAAATAAACGCGCCAAAACACGTGCTGAAGAAGACTGGTTTCACAAGCTAAAATTATTGCTGAAATGCATGACCACGCGGGAATTACACAACACACGTGCGTACATAAAAGTTACACGAAAAATGACCCAGAAAAGTGCAGTAAATAGCTAGAAATCACAATCACTGGAATATAAAGTTATACGTTTCCAAACCACTGCTAATAAGCACAAAAAACAAGATTTGCAAACAGATAGCCAACACGTGACGAGCACATTTTGAAACTACAACTATATCGCTCGTTTCACAACTCAACTTTACAAAAACATTTTTTTGAAAATAACCAGCACGAAGAACGGAACACAGTGATATAATTTAAAGGAAATGAAGCCAAAACAAGGGGAAAATGGAGTCAGAAGTTTTAGCGTCACCCGGCAGACAATGGGAAAAAATGTAAAAATGAGCTCAAAATTGAAATTTCGACACCAGACTTTCAGAAATGATGGAAACAAAATTTAGAAGAAGAGAATCACAAATTAAAGTATAAAAATCCTTACCCTTTAGCCAGAAAGAACTTTACATTTTTCACGACCACGTGGAGCACAAACCGTTAAATTTGGAGGGAAGAAAAAAAATTTTGCACTTAAAATCTCAAAACAAATCAAACCAATTACTCGGCGCCTCCACCAATTTGTCGTATACCTCATATATTTAGTAATTATTTAACTTCAGAGGAGGGCAACTCGCTTATGAGAGGGATCGTTGAACAAACAAAGAACTTTAAACTCGAGGTATCGACAAGGGACGCAGCTAAGTTATCTCTCTAAATAATTAATACACCAACATAATTTCTGGCTAAAGGGAGAGGCAAGGAACTCTACACTATCATAATTAAAACGGCAAGGAAATGGATAGCTGGTAGATTTATTATAATTTCTTACCCCATGTGTCTGCCGGGCGAGGACGCCATGTCGCAGTTATCCGTCTAACTCACGCGGACACTAGTCACAGAATGCTAAGAAAACCCACGCTAAGCTTAGCGTCAGTAACGCCATATCCCCCCCAATGACACACTGCTTCCCCTGAATCGCCCCTACTCTCAGATAGACTGCCACCCTTCGACTCGGTAACCAGAGGGCGCATTACCATTAATATAATCTGTGCACATGCCACAATATAAAGCCAAATAACCTTACGTGTATTTAGATACAAGCTGGAGTAGAGGGAGAGCAAATGGTGTCAGAACTTGTGTAAAAATAATTTGTATATAATTCTTCTGAATCGCGGACAGAAACTAACCACACGGTTTTCGATAAAATATTTAGAAATAAATTAATGGACTCTCCTCCTCAACGCTTGGCAATCTCATTATTGAAAACATAGACGAACGTTTTATTTTAGTCATGTAAACTGGTTTGGAGTTAACCCAAAGCCAAGGAAATCCTTGAGCTTTATGTGTGCAGAATTTTACTATGACGGAATATCTGAATATTTCTAAACGCATACCGTGGTTGGGTAAACCTTCCTCCTTTATTATTATATACAAGATCATCACATGAATGTTACAGTATACACCCTACGTTAGATTTGTCATGTTATGTACCTTTATTGGTGTTGATATCTGGGAATATTATTGCTTACTCGTATATTTCTATAGCTAACACATACCAGCGGAAGAACCTCTAGTAGAATTTTGTTAGTGACTTCTTAGTTGATTTCCAGTCTTTTGATCGTACGAAGGTTGTCATTTGACTTTATTGATACATTTCTGGCCTCGTAAAACAGAAGACCTTAACTGCAGATTATACAATTTTGCAGGAGAGGCTTATTTCTAAATCAGTTAAGGTATGCTTTACAGTTTATACAAATTGCTTTCAGAATGCTTTGAAGGCATATAAGAAACAGAAAATTCACAAATAATTACATGGATACACGAAAATCACTTAGGTGTCTGAAAACTTCACTTTCGGCTTTTTGAGTTAAACATTTATTACAAACCAGTACGGAATTATGTAACTTTATCTTAACTCCAGAAAAATTAATGGACAATTTAGTCATGGGCTTTCATCATTTAAATTCACAGACAAGATATAAAATATTTAATATAACATAAGTAATTCACTATGGACATATTTTATTTAAAAGCATGCACTTTTGTTTCGATTTACAGAAAACGTTTTAATTGTCAAATGTAGATACTGTTTCACAGAAGGCTGATAGTCCGTATTGTATGTATTTTTAACATTATTTCCCTTAAACCCGTCCAATTTAGAACTTCACATATTCTCGTAACTATGCACTAGATAAGGAACATCTGAATCCTCAAAATCAGTCCAATATTTTAGACAATTTTAAAGAAAACAGTATTCGTTCTTCTCGCGTGGAATGCCAGGCGCAGTGTGCATTTTTCAACAGTTGGAAAACCACACTTTCATGTTTTAACGCTAAGAAGGTTCACTTTAATAGAATCACCATCATATCTTGTTTTAAAAATCTAACCTATTGACTTCTTCTTGCCACTATTTGTAGTATTTCGTTTAAATATGCTTTTGGGTTTATTTTATTTATTTTCTCTATGGAGGTAGGTTCTTTTCAATTAATACAGTCATCAAATTATATCCTTACGGCCGATACATTTTTGGAATTTGCCTGCTCAAGGGTGTCCTGGAAATCATCAGTCATATAGACTCTTTGTCTTCTTCAGAGAGCTTAACCTGGAGATACAAGGAATCCGGTGACATTAGGGTATGCTCTTTTTCCAAATAATTCATCTGTATCTCTTGAGTAGAAACGTCGTCGGAATTTCCCAGGTAGGTATGTAATGGAGCTTAGCAATGTCCAGCTTTGTTTTGTGTTGTACGGTAGTCGAGCCACAAACAATTCTTGTTATCCAGTTTCTTTGAAAAGAAAGCGTAGAATGCAGAGATAACATCTTCTTGTTTTCTATATGCAATAGCTTCATGCCAGATATCAGCTATGGACTTTCCATCATCATTATCATTATTTCTTCCCCCGAGAGGAACAAGGGTGGTATGCGGTCCTTGAAACTTTCTGTTTCAACAGCTAATTTTTTGTGTCTATGACCAAATACCATAGAATCAGTGATAGATTTTATTGCCAATGAATTAACTCACCTGATGGTGTTTCAGGTAAGCAAACCAGCAGAACTGTCAAATATAGCTATCGCTATAGGTAAATTTAAAATTCTTCCTGCTCTGATGTTGCTATTGAAAACATATTTGTCGGAGATTCATAGATGTTAACACAAATACAATATCACAAAACAATTGCACTGCAGCAGGCGCACCTTGTCGACTTCATCTTTTATACTTTGTTAGAAACAGAAGTTAGTATATCAACATAATAAAACGGAACACCTCAACTAACTACAAAGTTAATACCAAAACCTCTATGTTAACAATATTTAGATACTCCATAAAACATATAACCCTAAGTCCAACGATTAAAGCAAATACTTTAACTCCATCGTATTTGAGGTTATCTGAACTGTTATCAGGAGTTAAGGCTTTTTAAATCAGTATTAAGGTAAACGATCTGGAAATAAGCAAAATTAATTTCAATATAGGACAGTAAAATGTGAAATGCAGTACATTTACCCTGGAACATAAGGTACAACGTCCGCTGAACAAAGAAAATCACCTTAACTCAATTGTTGGGAAAAGTGGAGTTAAGGTCGTTTGTTTTATGAGGGCAGAGTTATACCTATGTTTTTTTTATAAAATAAGTAAATAAATACGTCAATTAAGAATGTAACCATTAAAGTCGATCTGTTAGAGCGCTTTTAGATTGTTATTTGAAAGGTATGTGGTACAAGCTGGCTTGTGTGGCCAGTATATCGGCATGTGTGATGAAGATTTGAGCTTCGATGGAATGCTCTTGCCATTGGCGATGAGTGATGCCACAGTGCATCGTTTTCAAAAGGTTATGTTGGAGGTGATGAACATGCAGACTACAGCGGTGTAAATATGTTGACCTTGATGATGCTGATGATGCTTTTTAGTGGCGCATAATTCTGTACAACGTCGGAGATAACATTCTGGTCTATTCTGTATCTTTGCTTTTAAGAAAGTGACTGCAGTTATTTGTTAACTTAAATAACTGTTCTTAACGAATTTGGCGTTATTTGGTATTCTGGAACATATTTGCTATGGCGATATTTGTTTTCTCGTGATTTGTTAGCTCAATGGAGTGACTAATTTAAAATTCGTACGATCTGCGACAGCACACTGCTGTTTTGTTGCTTTTCCTTGCCTAAAAGGAACTCACACGTGTGCGAGTGTGTGTGTTTTTAAAATTCGCACCCATAGCTTAGAATCACATCGCTTACATTTTCTTGTAACCCCGAATAATTGTACTTGTTATGTGGAAAAATCAAGTCGTTGAACACTTGTGACTGTGGCTCTATTTAATTTTGGGTTAGGAATGACAGTCAAAAGAAGTAGTAACGCAGTTTCATACTATCTTAATTCAAGTTTCACCAATTCATATATGTACGCAATTGTTGCTTATTTTTCTGTGGCTTGTGGTTTTTAATTATACTTTTTAAAGATATCAATGATCATGCCGGTTTTTCTGAAACTTTAATGTATACCATCAAGATAAGCAAGTACTTATTCTTTTACTCACGGTTTTGTAGTGATAAGCTTTAGTTCAGTTCTTGTGGACATGCTCTTGCATCTTAAACTTTGAATGAAAATCAATTATCTGATAATACCCATATTATTTTAGGTATTCATTGAGTGGAAGGTAGCAGTGAAAAGAAATTTTAACTTAAACTAGTCGTTGGAAAGGTAGAATTAGATGACTGAAAAATTCAATGCCATAGCCGGGATTTGAACCACGGATCTCCGGGAGAACCATCTGATTCTACCTTTCCAACCCTGTCCAACACACGGCCTGTGTGAAAGAACAATTAATTCCATTAATCTAGTCGTGTTTTCTTGGGGAATATTGCAGCTACAGGTGTTTTATTTCACATTATTTTTCATGCGAAACTTTACTGTCTATAAACTATCATTTTATAATATAACTATTATGATTTTCTTCTTCCATCAGCTTCAGTATAAATTCAATTTCTATTGCTACAAGAAGATGGTAAATAACTGTCTGCTAGCCAACTCTTTAAGTGGAATGGAAGTTGTCTTAAAATAATTCTGGGAACGAAAAGGTATCGCTATACTATTCTAAAGCTCTCAAATATTTTCAATTCCGAAACTTAACCTAAAACTGAGGCAAAAAAATTCACGAACCATGCAAATAAACACAAAATTTATCAATATTTGAACCTAGAACTCTTAAATCAACAGCTGATAATTTTTATTACAATTTCTGCAACATTCATTCTCCTATTAAAAATCGTCTCTTAAAAGTTACGTTGGGAGTACCATTTACCAATGCTATCACTCGGAACACTGCTCACTCAAGCGTAATCCATAACATTGATATTTTACACTAACAGGAATATATAAGCATTTGGTAATTAAAATGACAAGCTCCTATCATGTTTTTCCTCTTATAGCATCACTAAAACGACGTCTATGTGAATCTGTTGTGTAACAAACGCATTAGCACGAGGATGTCGGGTTTGATTGCGTTCAACATCCATATATTTATTCTTAACAATATTTGGTTCTTTACGAATTTATAGATTTCAGATCAATTGGTTAGTGGCTTTAAAGGTTCGTTAAACCTTAACAAAGGATTACAGAATAGCCCTGATTGAAATTACCATAGTTGACGTAGTTGCCGTTCACCATTCATCGATCTTTATGACGAGAACAGGGAACACGACGTGGTTATCTACAAACGAACAAAACCAAAGAAATAAAAAGTGATAAAAGATAGACTACGTTGTTATATCATTATAGCGAGAAGGGACAGGTATATCTGTCAAAGCAGTTCGCAGAGCGCGTCATTTCTCGAGAGGGTCTTTAGAGCAGCTCCGATTGTGGCCTGACTTATGGTTCAACTTCATTCTGAGCTCCGGTTGAATCAGCTGAGATACTCTATATCACGTGGATTATTATTTAATTAAAATTTGACATTTAAATAATACAAAACAATACGCAATCTTAACATGCGTCATATATTATGCTGAATACGTTTGTGAAATATTTATCCATATTCATGATATAGATAAAGCTGATATGAATCTATCATAATCCAAATTTATTGCTAAATAAACATGACAATTGGAATTAATTGTTCTTTCACACAAGCCGTGTGTTGGACAGGGTTGGAAAGGTAGAATCAGATAACTGAAAAATTCAATGCCATAGCCGGGATTTGAACCACGGATCTCCCGGTCTCCGTCCGGTTGCTCTAACCACTGAGCTACCATGGCAACATGCCGACACGACATTAAATTCTCCAGCTGATTCGCATTTTTCCCGGTAAACCACAAGGAGATCTCAAATTGTATTGAGATGTCATACCCCAATGGCGACTTACAAACATTGTAAGTACTTAAGTCCCGGGCTTTATAGTTGCAACCACTATTAGGTCAATTAATGGAATTAATTGTTCTTTCACACAAGCCGTGTGTTGGACAGGGTTGGAAAGGTAGAATCAGATAACTGAAAAATTCAATGCCATAGCCGGGATTTGAACCACGGATCTCCCGGTCTCCGTCCGGTTGCTCTAACCACTGAGCTACCATGGCAACATGCCGACACGACATTAAATTCTCCAGCTGATTCGCATTTTTCCCGGTAAACCACAAGGAGATCTCAAATTGTATTGAGATGTCATACCCCAATGGCGACTTACAAACATTGTAAGTACTTAAGTCCCGGGCTTTATAGTTGCAACCACTATTAGGTCAATTAATGGAATTAATTGTTCTTTCACACAAGCCGTGTGTTGGACAGGGTTGGAAAGGTAGAATCAGATAACTGAAAAATTCAATGCCATAGCCGGGATTTGAACCACGGATCTCCCGGTCTCCGTCCGGTTGCTCTAACCACTGAGCTACCATGGCAACATGCCGACACGACATTAAATTCTCCAGCTGATTCGCATTTTTCCCGGTAAACCACAAGGAGATCTCAAATTGTATTGAGATGTCATACCCCAATGGCGACTTACAAACATTGTAAGTACTTAAGTCCCGGGCTTTATAGTTGCAACCACTATTAGGTGGAATTAATGGAATTAATTGTTCTTTCACACAAGCCGTGTGTTGGACAGGGTTGGAAAGGTAGAATCAGATAACTGAAAAATTCAATGCCATAGCCGGGATTTGAACCACGGATCTCCCGGTCTCCGTCCGGTTGCTCTAACCACTGAGCTACCATGGCAACATGCCGACAGCGAATCAGCTGGAGAATTTAATGTCGTGTCGGCATGTTGAGACCGGGAGATCCGTGGTTCAAATCCCGGCTATGGCATTGAATTTTTCAGTTATCTGATTCTACCTTTCCAAACATGACAATTATTCCAAATAGATTAAAATTCTACTAAGCAACATAATCTTTTTACAAAGTGTAAGATTTACGCTTGAAATTTGAATTTCCAGAGATATAAGTATTCTAAGAGTTCGCTCGATACCTACAGGGAACTCGCAATCGTGTACGTATATACCTTCGTTATAATATTTTAAACCCATGATATGTAAAAGTTAGGCATAAATTTCAATGTTTGACTAATTTTTGTTATTCAAACCATAATCCGTAAATAATTTGAGTAACGTTTGCTAAGTTAACTGTGCTAACAGGGCACTCTTGAACGTAGCATTAACTATTTTTATATGCAACGACTTGAGCTAAATGATGCAAGTTGGTCTCCCCCATTAGCATCAAAACATTGTCTTTCAT
This sequence comes from Deroplatys truncata, assembly GCA_030765065.1. Taxonomy (NCBI): domain Eukaryota; kingdom Metazoa; phylum Arthropoda; class Insecta; order Mantodea; family Mantidae; genus Deroplatys; species Deroplatys truncata. Next base: position 181,685,478 of record CM060977.1, read on the forward strand.
GGAGGTGATTTTGGTGCTTTTGTTAGCACTTTGTTTATAGAACGATGAACACTGTTTTGAAGCAAAATTAAATAAGTTTTGGCTGTGACGTTCGTACACCAAATCTTGATGCTCATTTTTTCACGTCTCTTGCATATATCGTCCCTAGCATTTGACTCCATTTTCCTCACTCTTACTTGGGCAGGAGAATCAATAGCATTGTGACCATGCCGTAATAAGAATCACAAATTTTCGCTACCGAAATTTATAAAATTCCAGGATTTGTATTTTTCATTTCTGCAACACCAAAACTGATTATTGTTTGTAACATTTTATGCAATTGAAATGTATGCTTATTAATGGTGGCATAAGGTTTATCCAGCTTCACTTACTTGGTTTGAAGATTACAGTACATCCAGCCTCTAAACTTACTATAGTAACTCAACACCTTCAACTTGGAAGCTCTCGGTTGAGTAGACCGACAAAACAGTCAAGAGTGCTGTGAACATAAATGTTACTATAGTGGAATCGATTGATATTCTACGTGGTAATCCACACCGATGGGACCAGGTTGAGAGAAAACAGTGATAATAACTGCTTTGGTATCACAGAGCCAAGATATTATACATCACATAGTGGAATATGCATAAGAGAATAAATATTTAATTCGGGAAAGAAGACTGTGCAGTGTCGAGTATTTTAACCTTTACGGAGCGAATAAGCTATATATTTGTTATGAACTGTGCCGAGAGTTTTGCGGTTCAGCGACTGCTGACACCTGCTGTTTGCTGGAGATTGTTAACTGCAGTTAGTTGCTCTCTTTACCGTGGCAGCGTTTTAAGCAGCGGAGTTTACCTGTGAGGAACTCTACACACAGCACCTTGCGCGCGCGATTTGAGCGGGACAGTGGGGTTTGGTGTAGTTTTGCAGGGCCACTAGTGTGTATACTTATGCTCTATAGTAATCTCGACCACGAAAGTGCACTGTGTGTTGCAATCCCTTCAAACTGAGTTTCGGCCTGAAACAGAATTTCTGTAAGTTCCACACGGGACTTGTGTTTGAGGAACATTCCGGAGGTGTAAGTTAATAAAATCCGAAAACACTTAAAATTCCTAGCCTTAATTCCCACCTTCACTAACAACTACGTCTTTTATTTCAGCTGCATCACAGCAGTATAACCTTATAATTCTTTTCATTAAAACTTTTATATCCTATCATTCACACCTTCAAGAAGTATTTGTTGTTAAAAATGCATTTATGTATAATTAGTCAAGTTTATTTTTCAAACATCACGTTAATCCCAGCGTTTATATCATATTGATGGTTAAAGCATGATATCATCAAAGCTTCCAAGTGAATAAATCTTTAAAGCATTTTTAAAAACGATTGATTATCTTCCATCTTTTCTAAAAATTATATTTTAATTTTTACCGCATTGTACACTGTATGAATTAATGTGTTTGTTTTTTACACTACAATGTTTTGAATATCATGATTAAACTATCCTTAACTATTTTTTTTATGTTTATGTATGTGTTTGTGCCAACATACTTCATAACGTATTATGGCAAGCCCATATTTCATGTCACATTGACAGTTTTAGTAATAATTCTACATTTTTAAATCCCAAGTTTTCTAAACAATAATATACTTATTAATTAATTGTGCTTTCACACAGGCCCTGTGCAGGAGAACTGTTGAAATATAGAATAGACTGAAAAATTCAATGCCATAGCCGGGATTTGAACCACGGATCTCTCGGTTTCCGTCCGGTTGCTGTAACCAATGGTAACATACCAGTATGATACTAAATTCCGCATCTTTGCCAGTAAACCACTAGAGGATCTACAATCACATTTAACATAGCATCTCCTAGATAACCACCCAATGACTATTTACAATGTCGTAAGTGCTTTAAGTCCCGGCTTTGAACTTTTCAGTCTGACTCTAACTTTCAACCCTTGTGTGTGCCTTGTGTGAAAATAACAATTAGTTAACATTGACTGACCTAATAGAGGTTACCTATAAATCCCGAAACATACTTACGACACAGTAATCCGCCATTGGGGCAAGTTACCTCGAATATAATTTGAGATCTCGTTGTGGTTTACCGGATAAAATGCGAAACAGTTGGGGAATTAGTTGTCGTACCGGAATGTTGCAATGGCAGTCCAGTTGGTAGGGAAACTGCAAAATTCGCGGCATTTAATTCTTGAATACGATTCTACTTTTCAAAAATGTTCCTTTGTTTTATCACGTTTCAGCTACGTATGATTTTATTTACTTTTTCACACTGAAAACTTTTTGGTATAATCGTTACAACTTTCTGAAAAGTTTGATACTAAAAATCTACTATATATTTATGGTAATGCAAACTTAACTTTAAAAAATCACGCTCATGCTTATTATTATGTCATACAGAAAGTTGGAGTAAAAAAATAGCGTCTTATTTAAGCGTTAATTTCATATATTAACAACATTTCTGGCTCAAATATAAGCAGGTAATGTAAGATGTAGTGTCTTATTGAAGTTTTAATTGCATATATTAAAAGAACTTTCTTCATAAAATATAAGTATGTTTTTCTATATATTGCTAATGTGCAGTTGAGAGCACTTAAAACCATATTTAAAGGGTCCACCATCACGCTGAAAAATGTGTAGCGCTACTAGTCGGCCACGATATGAGTGCTTGCGGCGGGAAGAGGTACGAAACAGTTACAGAAGAAATCGACGGGTTGTCGGAAGGACAGTCCGGTAAAACGGAGAGAAAGAAAGAAAGAAAAAGATAAAATGCAGAGTTCTGAGTGGTATATACCAACTATAGTCCTGCCCTGATCCCTAGCCTTGATGACGTTCGCATCGTTAACAAAAACAGTGACGCCTTCCTCCAAACGCACTCATATTGTCACGACTAGTGTGTGTTGTCTGCCTTTTTGGTCATGCGCGTGCAATCACAATTGGTGCGGTGCTGTCCGTAGAGTCTAGTTTACCTGCCAGCTACTTAGTGCGTCAGTCATGTCTCTCGGCTTGAACGCTGTCCGTTACTTCCGTCTGTTCTCTCCTTTTGTATTCTAACTTCACGTATTTTTCTGCACTTGTAATATGAAGTATTTTAGCCAATTTATATCGGGGGCAGCTAGATTTTTTTAGAAATTTTGCTACGGGTACTAGTCCGCGTAAATGAGCACGCTATCATCGAGCATAGCTTGCAAGATAACTCCAGTATAAATAGTCCTGACTGCTCAGTCAAATGCCTGCTGGTACTGCAACTTCAATATTAATTATACCGTTAATATAGGCGTCTAAGTTAACTTCTGCGGGTTGTGATAATCGTAGGACTATCTCTGTCATAAAATATATTTATCGTAAAGGTTGTTAGACCTAAGAGTTAATTCACCTGTTGAAATAATGTAAAGTTTATGGAACTACGAACCAGTATATAGCTATAACATTCTTTTTAAGGTACAACAGAGTAATTAATATTATTTGCTTATGTTAGATTCTTAACCTATCAGTCCTTAAATTCCGATATTTGTAGTGAACATAACTCCCCTGATTCACTTAGCACCTTAATGACGGAAATATTTTCCTACCTCTGCGCCTCTTCCCCCTTTCACAGGCATCACATTCGAAGCGATTGCAATTGCCGTGAACATTAAAGCGAAACGAAATGGACTGACTCATTCAAAGCCAAAGTTAGCGATTTCGAATCCAAGCGACAGCAGTCAAATGTGACTGTCATAAAGGACGAGGACGGTCAAAATAAAATAAGCATTGTGAGAGCACGCTTAGATGCTGACGGGGTTGCTTTATTTGGGTTTCTCTTGTTATTATTTAGAAACAAAACACTAACTTTTTTGAAAAAATGTAATAATTTTACAACACAAAAACCTCTAAATACGTATATTGCATTGTTGTATGTGAATATAACATGAAATTAGTAATTAAGTCATTAAATTATAAAGTCCTAACAAAACAGTTTTGTGTCACATGTGGCACAGCAGGCTATATTAACTAATAAATGAATTACAACTATCCGGGCTTGTAGGCCGTGGTCTATAAGGCATCGTGGATACCGACGTTTCGCCAAGTACAGCGCTTGGCATCTTCAGGGTGAAGTGATTCAGTGTCTGCAATGGTCGTAGTCTGAATGCGGAGGTACAAGGTTCAAGGTATTTTATTAAAGACAGAGGGCGCCTGGAGCCAGTACATTGGACCTGGCTTTCAGGAAATTTACATTTCATATATAGGTTTCGGTTTTACATGGTTTTGTCTTTTTGGGTTTGCCAGAACCCATACTGCTGCCCTTTGTGGGCAGCAGAGAACAGTTCTGCTTTGTGCCAGTAGTGTTTATTACACACTTTATGTTGGATATTTACACTATTTACAGAAAATATATACACTTATTTACACTCACACACACTCTCATTCATACACACACACACACACACACAAGTCACTGCATTCGTCCGCACTGTTTACACTACTTACATATTTTTACCGCTGGTTGTACTGCGGTCAGTGCCTATTGGATGGTTTCGCAGACGGCGGCCCCTCGTGTAGATTTTGCGTGGCCGTGAGCCAGTGGGAGCGGGCGCGCAAGCATCGGGAAGCGGTTCACCGTGTTTAGAACACTTTAATTCTTCTATGTTTGCGATGTTTGGGTTCCCCGCTGCCGATGTTGGAGATTAAGGTGTTTGAATGTAGTCGTATGCGCGCCCACGTGGTGGTGTCTCGTTTTTGTAAGGATTCTGTTAGGTGGAGTGTTGAGACTTCGTTGTGGATTTGCTGGTTGGAGGTCAGGAGTGGGGGTCGGAGTATTTTTTGAAGTGTAAGGTTCTGAACTGTTTGTAACTTTTTAGCAATGTTTGGGATGCATTGGCCCAGGCCACATAAGCGTATAGCATGACAGAGAGGATGAATGATTTGTACAGGATCAGTTTGGAGCGGGTCTTTAACTGCTTACTTCTGAGGACGGGGGGAACTCGGAGACCGGAGGATGGCGCTCTTATATAGTGGGGGTGGGCGGGGCTTACTGTGAGGTCCTGTGCAGTGATTGGCTCGCGTCTCTGTGAGTGGGTGGATTTGGCGAGGTATTATTATGTCTGCTATTTCTGTAAACTGCGCCTGTATCGGGCGATCATCCCGCCACTAATTCTGTACGGCTGCGAGGTCTGGGGTTCGGTGGCTCCGTCCACTATCCGCAGACTCCAGACCGTGCAGAACAGGGCACTAAGGATGATCTACGGCACCAATCGCAGATTCCCTTCAAATATCCTTTACTCCCAATCAGGGCTCCCTTACATTGTGGATGTTGTACGAGAAAGAGCTCGTACAATATACACAAAACTTGCACCTCATCCCAACCGACTGGTTAATGTACTTGGCCAATACGACCAACGCCAACCAAGGCGAAGAAAAAGCTACCGTCTTCCCAAGGATGTCCTTGGTTGATAACTGCCACTTCATCCTATCTACCACACACACCCACAGTTAAGCAGCATTGAGACGGGTCACGGCTGGTTGGGTGACCACTCAGCCGCACCACTCAACTGCTTTCCTTGGTATCCTCATACCAACATACCCATTCCCATCGGTCCCCGCTATATGGCACTGCTTAACTGACGGTCCAGCAAGCGGCCGCCACGTTAAGCAACATCGAGCTCGGTCACCGTCTGGTCGCTTGTCCGCCCAGGCGGTATCATCGACCCGAGCCAATAGCAACACGAGCGCCATCATCATGTAGACATTGAAAAAAACACGTGCTATTAGACCAATCTATATCACAGCATGGGTAAATCCGTAACTAAACGGATAGGTACCGTGGCGATTAACCTTCCGCCCGAGTTAACTCGGGCGACCTGTTCTTGCTCCTGGCTCCTGGCTCCTGTGTGCCTGTTTCTCCAAGATAGGTGTCCAGGCTTTATGCACACGGAGAGCTTCTTCTTTCCGGTTAAAATTGTTTTTGTGTTTATATATTTCAATGGCCTCCCTCTGTAGTCAAGCATGGTAGTTTGTAGTTGTAGATAAAACTTCGGTTTCTTTGAAGCTGATGTCATGGCCGCATAATAGCGAGTGTTCCGCCACGGATGATTTTTCTGTTTGACCCAATCTGCTGTGACGCTCGTGTTCTTTCAGTCTCGTGGCCACGCTGCGCATAGTACTACCTATGTAAACCTTGCCGCAACTACAGGGCACTTTGTAAACACCTGCAGATGTATGCGGGTGACGCTTATCTTTGGCTGATCTCAGCAAGTCCTTGATATTTTGTGTAGGTCTGTAGACCGTGTCAATCCCGTATGAGCGCAGAAGCTTGCCTATTCGATCGGAAACATTCTTAATGTAGGGGAGGAAGGCCGTGCTTGTTGTGGGGTGATCCTTCTTTTCCGTAGGGCGCCTAGGAAGAAGCGCGCGCCAGATTTCTTTGCGCGTGTAGCCATTGGCCTGGAAGGCCGAATTTAGATGCTCGAGTTCTTCTTTCAAATATTTTTCGTTGGAGATTCTTTTTGCCCATTCTGTGAGACTTTTTATCACCCCTTGTTTCTGCCTGCGGTGATGGTTTGATGTTTTGTTTAGGTATCGATCTGCGTGAGTGGGCTTCCTATATATACTGCATTCTAGGCCGAGGTTTGGTGTTCTCATGATATTCACATCTAAGAAGGCCAAAGTGTTGTCTTTTTCTTTCTCCATTATAAATTGGATATTGGGATTTATGCTGTTTAGGTACAGCAGAAATTGATCTAAGGTGTCTTCCCCGTGGTTCCACACCACAAACGTACCATCAACGTAACGGCTGCGGCGTCGGCAGACTCGTTCCCTGAAATGCAAACATGATCTGGCTTCCACACGAAGGAGACGCTGATGCCACAGGCACCAAGCGAGTGGAGTAGGCCACGTATGCACTGTACGAAGGAGCGGTAATCGTACAGCGCGTTCATACTCTAAAGGGCACTCAGAGAGTCCGTACAAACAACACAGTGACGCAAGTCGTGCCGTTGAATGTATAAAATGGTTTGATAAATACTAAAAACTTCGGCAGTAAAAATCGAACATTGTGCAGGTAAACGAAAGGTAAAACTACATTGACCAAAAACAAAGGAACACCCTACTCAAACATCAGTCCTATACCCATCAGTATATCTAAAATGCAAGTCACCGAATTGCGCCTGAGGTTCTAAAAATGCAGATCTAAGGACTGAAGGTGGGGTCCCATTTTTCGGCATCGACGTTAACCCAATGTGACATTGGGTCACAGCGCGCAACCATGGAGGAAAACGCGCTGCGCCTCTGGGAATGTCCGACGCTGGCGTAACGTCCAGATGCCGAAGAAGCTGTCGAAATCGAGCCCCTGGAGGGAGCAATGCAGAAGAGCTAATTAAATATTGCCGATCAAGCGAATCCTTGAAAAAAAAACCGGAAGGTGGTCAGATAAGCTTAAGATTAGACAGGCACAGCTGCACAAAGGCATCTCACGCCTGAAGGACAGCGAAGGTTCTGCAGCTTCAGCATGTAAACTAGGTACAGGACTGGTTGGAAAGGCCCCTGTAGCGACTTTTATGCTACGATGGTGAATGGCATTCAATCTACGTAACACAGATGGGCGTGCCGGCGAATGGACAATGAACCCGTAATCAAGCTTGGATCGAACCAAAGAGCTATAAAGACGAAGAAGTACGATCCGATCAGCTCCCCAGGATGTGCCACTTAAAACACCTAAAAGATTAAGAGAATGGTCACATTTTGCTTTTAAAAAGGAAATGTGTGAAGTCCAGCTCAGCTTTCTATCCAAGATCAACCCCAAATATTTCGCCTCGTCTGCAAACGGAAGTATCCCCGGCCCAAGATGGAGAGAGGGTGGAGGGAAAGCCTTCTGGCTCCAGAAATTGATACAGGCGCATCTCTCCGCGGAGAAATTAAAGCCGTTTGCGCTACTCCAGGCGTAGATATGGTCAATACAGCTCTGGAGGCGGCGTTCGAGCAGACAGGTCCGCCGTCATCTGCAATAAATGGCGAAATCGTCAACGAATAGAGACGATGATATACCAGGTGGAATACAATCAACAACAGTTTGATACCAATCGCAAAAAGTATGACACTGAATACACAGCCCTGCGGTTCACCGTTCTCTTGAATAAAACTACTAGATAAAACCGTGCCCACACGTACACGAAAGACGCGATCCGTCATAAACTCCCGAAGAAATATGGGAAGACGTCCGCGTAAATTCCATGCGTGGACTGTGCGTAAAATGCCGCCCATCAAATAAGTGTCATAAGCCTTCTCCAGGTCAAAAAACGCAGTCACTTTCGCAAAAATCCATTCAGAATATGCGTCGACAAAGACAACAGATAGCCCATGGTTGAGCGATGGCGACTAAATCCGCACTGAGCGTTCGCTAGAGGATTCTAAGGCTCAAGCCACCAAGTCAACCGCCCTTTGATCATGCCCTCCATCACCTTGCAGATGCAACTGGTGAGGAAGATAGAGCGTTAGCTGGAAGGTAGTTGGCGATCCTTCCTAGGCTTAAGTATAGGTACGGCTTTGGCTTCGCGCCAAACGGAAGGAAAAAAAACGCCTTGCCAAATACGGTTAAAGACCTGTAAGAGAAAGAGTTTACTGTTGGCTGAAAGTTTCTTTAAGTTCAGGACATGAATACCGTCCTGCCCAGCAGCGGAGTCCTTAGAGCAATGAAGAGCGTGCTCGAGCTCCCTCATTGTGATAAGTTCATTATAACACTCCTTATTAGCAGACCGAATAATATGGGTCTCGGATTCCAGCCTTTCTTTGAGTACACGATGGGCAGAACTGGAAACCGCCTCAAGGGCAGCACCTAGAGTGTTAGCAATAGCAGCCGGATCCACTATTTTGGCACTGGAAACCTGAAGGCCAGACACAGTACAATGCGATACTTGACCGGAGAAGCGACGAAACTTATCCAAAACAACAGCGGAATGTGTGCAGCGGTTAAAAGAGTCGACGAAACAAGTCCAGGACGCCTTCTTGCTATTCTGAGTAATGCGACGAGCCCTGGCGCGCGATTGTTTAACTGTAACCAAATTATCAAGTGTAGCGTGTCGCCGAAACACCCTAAGCGCAGTTCTACGAGCACGAACGGCGTCCCGACACTCCTCGTTCCACCACGGAACACGAATACGCAGAGGGTTGAGAGGACGAACGGGGAATTGTGCGTTAGGCAGCAGATAGCATCGTATAGGTAAGGTGCTGCACCGTTTGGTTAACGTCAGTGAAGGCCTGGTCCTCAAAACACACGAGGCTGGAATACAATCTCCAGTCGGCTTTTATGAATATCCCGGTAAGTACTTTGGAATGCTGGACGTGATGAGACGAAAGAGAAACGATGCAGGGGTAATGGTCGCTAGAGTAGGTGTCAGCGAAAATGTTCCACTGCAGACGACTAGCAAACTGGAGGGAACATACGGCAAGGTGCAAGTGAGTGAAAGCACCAGAAGAATCAGAAAGAAATGTAGGCTCACCTGTATTGAGGATGAAGCAGTTCAACTGAGAAAAAATTTCGTAAAGATGCGTTCCCCTTGCACAGGCCCTAGGCGAACCCCACAAGGGGTGATGGGCATTAAAATTTCCCAACAGTAGAAATGGTGTTGAGAGAGTGAAAAGGAGATCTCGAGTGTCCGTGTTAGCTAGGGGAGAAGACGGGGCGAATAGATGGAGCAAACAGAAAAGAAAAATCCGGGTATTTGAAGTCTAAAGACAACAGCTTGCAAGTCGGACGTAAGTGTGAGAGTCTGAAAAAAACGTCGTTACGCACTAATATCATGACACCTCCATGAGCAGGAGTACCCTATTCCGGTGCAAGATCGTAGCGAACCGAAGTATACCTTTGGAGCTCAAAGGAATCGTGAGGGCGAAGCTTGGACTCCTGCAAACACACGGTCATATGTGACTGGGAGCGCAATAAAAGTTGCAGTTCCTCCCTATGCGATCGTACACCACGTACATTCCAGGTCAGGATAGCCATGAAGAAAAAGGGATAAACTGTCTAATTAGCAGGGCGGCTTAAAATTACCTGCTGCTTAACCTTTGCGCTCGGGCTTTGGTATGGAGGTGGTCATACTCCATAGGCTCTTCGAAGGGATTTCACGCGCTCACTGTCAGAAACCGATTCAAGCGTCGGGAATCGGTTCAGGGTGGCAATGGTTGAAGAGGGCGTTTGAGCGCGGCTTGTCCCAGGAACATCCTGGGACTGCGACCTTCGAGGAGGAGAAGGTGAACCTTTCTTACCGCGCGCACGCGGAAGGTCTTTCAGAAACTTTTCCCAACGAAGTTTCTGGTTCGTCTTCCTGTCAGTGCCTTGTGACTTCATAACCTTTGGACCAGTTTTGGATGGCTTAACAACTATGGCTGAAATTGACGGCCGGATAGTAGTGGCGGTCAATGCAGTTATTATCCAGGTATGTGTTTCGGCATTCTTCCGGGATACTGGCGAGGCAACAACAGTGCTAAATGTACCCGATCGCAGGAGCGAAGTTTGGGGGGCATGATAACGCCTTCGGGCTTCAGCGATGAGGAGTTTCTCCTTATCCATTTCTCCTGGATCGCCTTCGCGTACAAGTACCGCGGTCAGTCGGCAAATGACGCAGAATGAGACCTTTGCAATTAACGTAGACGGGTGCTGTTGAACAGGTACCTTCGTGTGAAGGCTGGCTCTATGATGCACAGATGGTAACGGTACTGTTACATGAGACTTACGTATGCCCAAATCGTTGGGATTTAAAACAACGCAGAGCTCTAGGAATATAAGGCCTCACCGCAATGCGTTCGTACCCTGGTGAAATGATTGTGGGCAGATCGACGCCATCAAGGTTATAAACAGGGTACGATTGGGTAAGCATGTTCCGTTGCGTTTGGCCCGCACTCAATGCACTGCTATCACCTTTTTTTAAAGATAGTCGACGAGTTTATCGTCCGACATACCTATCGAGGCTATCGGTGGTAACGACGCCTCAACAGAAATTCAAGGTGCGGTGCTTCTCAACACGGATGGGATAACCGTAGAGAAGCGTAGCGCGCAACAAGGTCTTACTTTGCTGATCGGACTTTGTTTGTACTAATAAGGAAGTATTCCGTAGACGAGTGCAGGACTGAACCGCACCAGCAATAGCATCAATGCCGTTCTGAATAATATAAGGGTTCACCTTCCCGAAACTTTGTCCTGCTTCTGCTCGTGAAATGTCCAAGTAACAACCAGCTGTCTGTGGTGCTACTTCTGTTAAAAAGACTTTTCGGCGCTTGTTTTTTGTAATGGAGTAAGAGGGCTCCATAGCGAAAGAAATCCGCCACCATTGCAAATGTTTCCGTCCTCGGGCTCTGACTTCCCGGGCGTTACCCTGCCTTGGGTGAGTGGCCTATCCATACCAGGCTCACCTCAGGTTCACACCGCCCAGAGCATAGACAGAGGGACCGAATGGCCGGCGGAAGTCAGCAGCTCATTAAATGGCAGCGCGGGACTTCAGTTGAACAGCGGATACAAATACAGGCCCTATATAACGACCCTGAGTGTTGGGGATGACGCCCATACTCACTCACCCGGCTGCGCACCAACTGTGCGGGTATCCGTCAGGCTGTGTCCACGGAGGATTGTAATACATAGAATGATAAAATAAACCAAAACGTGCGTGTGTGTTTCGCACGCAAGGTAGGCCGGCGAAGAAGGACAATGAATTTTTGAATGAATGGACGTGGTGCGAAATATTCGGAAAGAGATTAGACAAGAAAGAAACGATAGCGCGGGGCGGCATGGAACGAAACACAAGGAACGCACGAAAGCCTACCTTGAGCCTTTCGGTCACGAGGACGCACCCACCTCAACCGGACGAGGGTGGAGGGATGATCATAGCAATGAGAGACTCGGGCACTCGGGGTACGCCAAACCCGTACTGATATAAGGTGAGCCCCTGGGGGGACACGCGGAGGGTCTTTCAAAAAATCTTCCCTACAAAGTTTCCGCTTCGATTTCTTGTCAGTGCCTTTTGGTTTCATAACCTTTCGATCAGTTTTGGATGGCTTGATAACTGTGACTGAAATGGACGGCCGGATGGTAGTAGCAGTAAATGCAGTCATGGTCCAGGTCTGGGTTTCGGCATCCTTCCGGGGTACTGGCGTGGCAACAATAGAGCTGAACGTACCCGATCGCAAGTGCGCAGGTTGCCAGCATGGAAACGCCTCCGGTCTTCAGCGAAGGAGAGTTTCTCTTTCACCCGGGTCGCCTTCTCGTCCATGTACCACCAACAGTCGGCAAATGACACAGAGTAAAATCCTTCGCATTAACGCACACGGGAGCTGCTAAACAGGTACCTTTGTGTGAGGGTTGGCTACATGATGCACAGTTGGTGACGGCACTGTTCAATGAGAATTGCCGATGCCTAAAACGTTGGCATTTAAAACAACGCATAGTTTATGGAATATAAGGCCTCACCGCAATTCTTTCGTACCCTGCGGAAAGACTCGTGGGCAGATCCGCGCCATCGAACGTGAGAAACAGGCTACGAGTGGGTACCAACACCCCGTCGCGTTTAGCCTGCACTCGATGAACTGCTGTTACCTTTTGGTCGGAAAGTTACTCGGACAGTTCATCGTCCGATATACCATCGAGGCTATGGGTGGCCTGACGGGAATTCAAGGTGTGGTGGTTCTCAACACAAATGGTATATCCGTGGAGAAGCGTGGCGCGCAAGAAGGACTTACATTGTGCATTGGACTTGCTTTGTACTAACAATGAACCATTTGAAGGCAAGTGCAGGAATTAACCGGAGCAGCAATTCAGTCAATGCCCTTCTGTATAATTAAAGGGTTCACCTTCTCAAAAGTCTGATTTCCTCTGTTCACGTAATGACTAAGTAACAACCAGATGTCGGTGGTGCTACTTCTGTTACAAAGACTTTTCGGCGCTCATTATTAGTAATGGAGAAAGAGGGCTCCATAACGAAAGAAATCCTCCACCATTGCAACTGTCTCCGTCCGCGAGTTTTGGCTTCCCGGGCGTTACTCCGGATAGGGTGAGTGGCCTATTTATACCAGTCTCACTCCAGGGTCACACCTCCCAGAACATCAACGAGGGACCCAATGGCCGTCGGAAGTCAGTAGCTCATGCCATGACCCCCCACGGGACTGCAGTTGAACAGCGGATACCAACAGATACCCTATTTGACGACACCTGGTGGTGGGGATAACGCCATTGCCCACTTACCCAGCTGCGCATCCAGTGAGCGGTTATCCGCCAGGCTGTGTCCACGGAGGATTAAAAGAAAGAAGGGTAAAATAAATCCAAACTGTGAGGGCGTTTCGCTCGCAAGGTAGGCCGATGAGGAAGGTAAATATATGTATTAATGAATGGTCGTGGTGCGTAATGTTGGTTAGAAGAGAGATCAAGAATGAACGATTGCAAGGGGCGGCATGGAACGAAATGAAAATAACGCACGAAAGACTACCTTGAGTCCCCCTGTCACGAGGACGAAGCCACCTTGACCGGACTAGGTTGCAGGGATAATGATGGCGATGAGTTCGGGCACCCCGGGTACGCCAATTCCATACACACATAAGGTGAGCCCCTGGGGGGGATTTGGGCTGGAATATTCGCTGATCATCTAATAGGCTGGTATTTTTATGATGGCCAAATTAATGGGAAACGCTATCTCCACTTCTTCCAACACCAGCTGCCCACTCTACTGGAAGAAGTGCCGTTGCAGAACCGACTATATGGTACCAATATGATGGGGCGAGAGCTTATTCGGCCCGTTGTGTAGCGACATCTCGATGTTGCCTATCCTGAGCAATGAATCGGACGGAATGGACGAATAGTGTGGCCAGCACGCTTACCAGAGACAATTCCATTAAATTTCTTCGTATTGGGTTATGTGAAGATGTCGTGCACCAGGAGCGGCCAATGGTCTTTCATTAGCTCAGGGAGAGCATCATCTTAGCTTGCCGTGTCATCACACCTTCCATGTTGCGCAGGTTAGGTGGCGATGATGGTTAGCCGGAGATGTTATGTCCACCGGCGTGGTGACCTCTTCGAACACCTACTAGAAACACATGGAGCAAACGGGTAAATTGTAAATGTTTATCTGTGTGATGATCCGGCATGATACATAGTCTTGTATACACTGCTTTGGGAATCAGAGAGGTTCCCACGGGTCATAATATGAGCTTGCAAACGTTATTCAGTTTGTATCTATGTATTACATTTTGAAATTTCTCAGAACAGTTTATTACCTTTTTTGTATGAATGAGTAGCTTTAAATAGTAAAATATTGTTTAGTGATGCCTTATGTTCGTAAGTTATAACTACAGTGTTAAATGCACTTAATTATGAAGTTCATTAAAGCATATTCTAACAATCATCGATTTGTGTTTTAATGAAATTTACATAACTAAAGTATTTAAGCGAAACGGCACTTCCATGCTAAACTAGTAGTTCTCGTTATATTTACTAAACATAAAAAGTAGGTTCAAGTAGCAGTATTTGTACCTGGAACTTTCACCATTGAAGGTCAACACGCACACTGTTGCCGCAAGGGTGCAGTTCACTGCACGCACAGCGGTACAAAGCAGTCATTTCGGCCGAAATTTATAGGGTGCGAAACTGTGGACAATGTTTACGGTATAGCGTGGAAAACGCCGGGACTGCATATATTCTCAATCCGCGGGCTGAGAAGACCCACCAGGTAGATGTCAGCGATTTCATGCGAGAAAACATAGCATGATGCATATTAGATACACACATTACGCTAGTGTGCAAAGGTATACGGATTATTAAATACTATGGAAGTCATTTCAAATATGAGATTTTGTTTCTCCATCCCTACAGTATTTGAACTTATCCATCTATAAGCGTTCCGGAATGCGCATGACAGCTTCCTTTAATGAGATAGGAATCCCGTAAAGTGTCTTCATGTCATGTTCAAATGAGGAGGCCTATCAAAAAAGTTGTGCGAATCAACCATATGTAAAAACGACTGAAAAACACACCGGCCAATCAAAGTATAGGTAGGCACATGTCACTGAATATGACTGTTCAAAACATACAACTTATAAACAAAATATTCAAATTCAAAATATAATACTTGGTTTCTATAACTTTACAGCCTTTGAACTTATCGCTTAATCAACTTAATTTGAATGCACATTGTGACTGCATGTGACATAGAAATCATACAGGGAGTACTCGTTTCTAATTTAATTAAAGCGAATGTATTGAAGAGTATTATTCAAATTAACCACACCTAAAAACCGAATAAACACACTGAACAAAATCACAACATATCTAGGAGAGGGGAAAACACCATCATTAGACCATAAGAACATAAAGGGGGAGTGCGTGCCGAAATAAGGTCGTGGGATGCAAATTAGATGGAGCTGAGGGAATTCAAGTAGGCGTTATGTGGTCTGGTCATCTTAATTTCTGAATAATAATAATAATAATAATAATAATAATAATAATAATAATAATAATAATAATAATAATAATAATAATAATAATAATAATACACAATAACGCAATTCTGATCACATTTGATCAAAATCATCTATCAATTTGTGCTACGACTATAGACAGAGCAAGTTATCCTGACTTCTGACAATGCGATATTACATGTCACTTAATCTATTACAACTGAAGCATTTTTGTATACCGCGTGGACTCACCCTGGTGCGTATGTTTATGTAGTACATATAGTGAATGTAGCTTTACATTGTCTCTTTCATATTATTACTGTGGTTGGAGACGCTCACAGGAAACTCATACACAATAACAGGTTTTGATGGGTTCTAAAAGTTTAATATTCCTGAGTTGGAGAAGAGGCTAATTTTAAGTTAAATATATTAGAATTTAGGTTGCCTGTAATTCGTATTTCTGATTCGTAAAGATACAGAGCCTTGAATGCATGAGGTTCTAATCTATGTAGCGTTGTACCAACCTAGGATTCCTCAAAACGGAACCTTCCCGTGGAATATGGCAACGACACCGAAACTTAAAAACTCTTGCTTCATTGTAGTATGAGAACAGACTGTAAAGGTCAGAGATTCTATCACAAACATTTTTTTCCCTGCAAATGAGGCTCTAGCTCATGATAATGCTGATTTGTGTTTATTAACGTCTACTACTACGCATTAGTGTTCATTAATACAAATAATAGCAAAGGCCAGAGATAGAGATCAGTACATCCTATTATGGCAAATGTCAGAGATAAAGATGAATATAAAAATCACAACTAAAGCCAGAGATGCTTTCAGGTACTCATAAGACCTACCTTATAACTCTTAAAAAGAATCGGCAATGGATTTACCGCTCGCCGAAGACCTAGATAACTACAAAAGAGGGTGATGAGCATTGACGTCTCCCATCAACAAAACTGGCAACTGCAAACTAGATCTTCCAAGCCATTAAGCGAGAGGTCGTCAGTCGGAGGCAGATAAACGCTACAAATGATAAAACGGCAATTGCAGTTTAATCCTTACAGTGACTGAGTGGATATCGGGCAGTATGGGTACAGAATTCACGAATATATCGTCCTTGATAAGCATCATGATGCTCCCGTGTGCAGGAATACTCTCTTTGGGAGTAAGATGACACTGTATTGGGTATGCTTAAAGTAACTTCAAGCCTGAGAAGGGAACCTCTTAAAGAAAGTTGTCGATCTTTTATGCCCATTATAGAATGCGACTCTAAGAACTAGTTCAGTGAAAGAGTCCATAAATAAATAACTCGAAAATTCAAGTACTGATTGAAAAGTTATCTTACGCACGGAGTTTAGTCTCTTACAGGCATATGACCGAAGGATCATGCTTGTTGAGCAAAACTTGAAGCTATCGTTGATTTACTCTAATTCTACATATGTTTCATTGTAGAATATCCGTGCTATTTATTCCGAGAGAAGTACTCAATCGTAACTGTCCATTACGTTTAGGACAGCGGTGGTCAAATAATTTACCCTTTTTCTTTGTGTTGGTCTAACAGAGGACTTATCCTGCCGCTTTCTCACTGTCGTTCTGGCTGTATGGGTAGAAACCTCTTCTATTTTCTCTACGAGGTTAGACCCTTTTCCAATATAGAAGTTCCTCGGTTCGAGAGCCTCGAAGCAATTGGAAGTTGAGATTAAGGAACATGCAGATCGCAGATCTGAGTCCTCGGCATTAGAATCCGCAGAGGATCTTCGGGGAGCTGCTCCTGAACTTCGTTTCCTCTTAAGTCTTCTTCGTGAAGATTTATCACTGTTCTTCAGGAAGTCGCTCGGTCATAGCTGGTCCTGAATTTCATTAGTAGTGTATCATATACTGCGACCTTTCCAGTCCTACGTTTTGAGCTCGACGGTTTTGCTAATGATCTCACTCACGTGATCTTTTTAGTAGACTTTGCGGATGTTGATCCACCCTTGGTGTTAATTTCGAAGGCCTTGGCTGTGTTATAGCTACGAGAATCTCTTCGAAAATGGTGGCCAGGTTAATACCGCTAATCTGAGTTGCGATTTCTCGAACCCGTAGCGGTTGAACTACAACTCAATTATAGGTCCTGGGCTTCGGGAGAGAGAGTTGGTGAATACGAGAGATTTTCGGGCTTCCGTGGAGGACACTTTATCACTAAACCGAATTTCTTTAATTGCTAACCTCTGAAAAACGACAACACCCTCATGAAGTTGATGGGTGTGTACCACTCCATTTAACGCACGTTGGAGATGTTCATGCTCCATCGTGAGAGATGTTCTTCAAGATTAACGCACGTAGATTCGTCGTTACAAATTTTGCTGGTGTGTGCAAAGAGGTGACATTTATAGAATCTCAGCGGTTTCGGTATATTTGACCTAACTTCAAAGACTTCATATACCGTTTTAATTTTTTGAGGGAGATCTACCCGATGGAAGGTAAGGAACAGGCACGATTAGGCACTATTTTATATCTTTCTTTCCGCAGAACCGGATATACGGTTGTTACATCCTGTTCTTCTAGATTTTCTCGAATCTTCTCATTGGACATAGGGACCAATGCAGGGGTAGCTACCACAACTCGCGAGGAGTTCAAGGTCCTGTGTATCTTAAACCTAACAGGATATCTGGCTAACATGTAGGCCTTCAGCATTTTTGCTGCCTACAATGCTAAATATGCTTCAGCTAAGAGCGTGCCATTGTGACTTCTGATGCACGACTTAACCGGACCAGCACTTTTATCAAGATTCTTCTAAACAGTAAAAGGGTTCACCGATGTAAATTTTTTCCTTCATATGTTGTGTTAATCACTAGGTAGAGAGGACCACAGCACTCGATTACTTCTTTTCTACTTAACACTTATGTTGTTTAATTTGCATTTTTCCATGCCGGAAAAATCCTCCACCATTGCAAATGTCTCCGGTGGCATGCTCACATTGTGGGCGACATCCCGGCTTAGGCGAGAGTCCTGGACTGTTGCTCACCTTAAAGTTTCACCTTTCAGTTTAAAAACAGAAGAAACGAACCGCCTGCAGGAGTGTAATAGTTCATGCAATAGCCACTCCCTGGAACTGACCTTTATCAGCGGATGGAAACACAGTCCCACATGATATTCAGGGCTAGGAATTACGCAATAACCATATTAACCAGTCACCCTTTGCGACTCTCCTTCTCCGTCTCGCGCAGCGGCATCCGTCAGACTGTGTTCAGGAAGGCAAGTTTTCGTTGGTCAAACACACTAAAATCGAAATTGATTGGGCGTTTGGCACAAGCCCTGTCACCTTTTAGAGGAACACAATCAAGAGCGTGGCTTGGGACTACGGGAACGCCAATCTCGTACATACAGCAGTTAGCCCATGGGGAGACTGCAAATCGTATTGAATTACAGACCTGCTTGGCAATAAACTTGGACTTTAGAAACTCACAGTTTGCGTCTCAAATACATTACAAACATCCTACTACAGAGATAAGCATCATGTTTTAAGAGAAAACGTTTCCTTAATGTGAGTTACAGTTCGTCATAGATCAGCAAAACTACCCGTGGTCTCTCTAAATGGAGCTGCCGTCGTTAAACTTCCACTTTGAGTTTCCAATATCTGAAAACACCCCACAACTGACACCTTCTTGGTGTTTAACTAATTAATCATACATGACGGGTCTCTAACAAATGTGATGCAGACATCTGTTTAATTGAATATGAAAAGCTTGAATTGCTAACTTATATCAATATACGTAAATGTGCAGATATGGTTTTTTGTGAAAGGTACATAATACATGTTAAATAAATTAGAATTTTATGTATATTTATTCATTCTATTATGCATTTTCCTTATCGTTAATCAAAATTCACAACAGATAGAAGCCCTTGATTTATTTGTTTTATATGAATTATTAGCCTCCTTTAATGTAAGCTACCATTCGAATTAGATTACCTATAAACTATCCGTTTAAATGTTTAAGATGTTTATTTCAACAATTTTTTCGTAAAAAGAATTAACTTTTGAAGGAATACAATTCTAATGTGTACATAAATCTGAGTCGCACTATATTATATATTCAGTAAATTGTCCTGGTGTAAGCAACCTTCATTTCCTCAAAATTATGAGATATTAAGTCCCATTATGGTTTCGTGATGCATTCAAAGAAATTGTTTTTCTTCATATAGGGAGCGAAAATACGAAAATGCTACCCGATAATCACCCTTTTTGTTGTGTTTGTGCTGGCATCATTAAGCATTAATATTTAGTTTGTTGCTGTTATTCTCTTCCGTTAGCTCCTGGACAACGACGGAGAATATATAATCGTTTGGAAACTTCCTATGTAAGCTGAAAATGTTCTTTTTCCTCAACAATTTTTGCTTGTTACGATCCCTCCTTGTAGCCCTATTAAAAGTACTACGTTAATCTTAGGAACGTGCTATATTATGTTAATGTAATGTGAAAGTAAAATATACATTTTCGGCAAGCGCTCTTCCGTCTCTTGGAATGCTCTTTTTATATGTGGAGCACGTTTAATAGTTATACAGAATATGTGCACAGCCTCAGTGATATACATCCCTCTTGTTGTACCCTCACAGCCTGCGCTGGTGTATCCTGAATCACAACGTCATCGGCTTTCATAGTACTCGACTCAATCACGAGATTGTCTGCTGCCTGAGCGAAACTAGTGTATAAGTTGGGAAATGCTGTTCCGGTATGAGCATGTTTGCCTCATCTACATCCTATGTCTTGGCACCCAACTCCTCTATAAGCAAGGGATAAGCGTTGTTATCATACGGATCTGGGAATAAAGAGAATGTCTTACTTAACTATACTCTAATAACACTGTAAGTAATCTTGTGTACAACATGTTTGGTATTACTTACAGTAGTTTTCTCTCCCTGTGCTGGTAGACACCGCAATTGCCATTGCAAAAGAATGCGGAGAGGTAGTCGTTCTGCGGAGGGTCATTGCATAGGTATGGGTTATACAACGGAGGGAAACACCTCGCGCACTGAGACCTACAAAGATCTACGGTTGATACCACCTGCCAAGAGAAAGGAGTGAGGTGGAGGCTAGGCCGCAGGTGGACATACCACCGAAGCTCGTGGACGTCCCTGGAACTATTCCGGCTTGAAGTTTCGCCCGCCTGTAATGCGCCTAGGCTAGCAGTATTGTTTATTTTCAACTTCTATATATTTATCCTCCTAGTTCATATCTTCGATTTAATCGCTACAGAAGCTTTCATTGTCTTCATCCAGTAATTCGTACAGAAATATTAATGTATTATATCAAAATTTATTTGAAAATAACAAATCCGTATAGCAGACGCGAGCTGATGACAAATAAATGTATCTAAATGCAGATCGATCCTATTCTTAATGTGGTTTCCAATGTTGTCGAAGCCTTTTTAAGGATACACCAATTGCGCTCAATCTTAAGGGTTTGCTTCATATAGGAGATAGCAAGAAACATTCTTTAAAATTTGTTTAGTATTCTGAAGGGTATATCATCTTCATCACATCATCATTATCAGTATCTTTAGTAACATTCTCCATTGTTGAGCAATAATGCAACTTGTCCTGAAATTCACTATTATAATCTATATAGTTTTATTATTATTACTATTATATTTGTAGTAAACCTGATGCTAGAGACAGTAATGGTGGCAGGATATTGCTTCGTATTTGTAACCGTATTATCTTCACTATAATAATAATTGTTGTACGTATTTTTGTAAATTATTACGTGTTGAATGTATCCTCAAGTCGGATTAATATTCACGATCTTATGGATAAATATAATTGAAAGTGCGTTAATTTCAATGATAGATAAGTGTTGTAAAAATTTAGTTCGTAAGGCCCTTTATATTAAATCGCTTTATGATATTAATGGAAAATATTACAGCAGCATAGGGGATTTGACTTATTATTGTCAGCCTGTCCTCTTTTTCAGAAGTTACCTTTTCCTCAGTTCTCACTGTCACTGTTTTGTTTTTGAATCTCAGTATTTCGTTGAGAGAACATTCTAGACGAGAGAAAACCATCGGTGGACCTATGAATCTGAAGGTCGATACAGCCCTGGTGCCTTCTGAGGGAAGATGGCGGAATTCGGTGCAAGAGTGTGTCTTGAAATCTAACTCATTGGCGTATAAGTAGGTTAGAAGTTTTTGTAACTGAATAGTTATTAAATAGCATAAGGATTTCCAAGAGTTAAAGGCAGGAGGAAGGAAGTTATGTTAAACTGTTGCTGATATTTGCGCAGGATGTCGCAGATAACAAACCGCTCCATCCCTCGTGCAGTCTGTTAGCGTATAAAGGCCACTCACGAGAGAGTGCTTTACCTGCCGTCAGTGACCTTTGGCCGCTGTTGTTTACGTTCATTTTATTGATAATGGTTTGAATATAGCTAACTTAAAGGTAATTTCTTAAGAATTCCCGGTTATAAAATTACTCTCTCTCTCTTCTCTCTCTCTCTCTCTCTCTCTCTCGTTGTTATACTGGTAAAACCCAGCAGCAACTTCACAGACGAGTTAGCATGCACATTTACGTTACAGCACGGATCTGTGAAGAAATGAGGCTGTCACAAGAATAAGAAGTCTAAATTCCTGTTTGAACCAGCATATTTCATGTATGTTCAGTTCTCTAATTTTCTCGCATTTGGAACACTGCTGTGTTTTAAACTAGATCCGTTGCAAAAACAGCGAGGAAAACCCATGACCTGGTTAGGTAATAACCGTGGCTTTGAACGATCAACAGTGACAGCGCTAGAGAATGGCATTGTATATGTGACACTAAAAATGTTATAAAATTACACCTCATATACTCATGACAAGCATTTATTGACATGATGTGAGAATACTAGGGTTTGGGAAATGAATACCAAAGGAGGTGAGATCTATGACACAAGCTGAAAAATCTAAATTAAATTACTGGTTTCCTAAGCTATCAAACAAATTCTTCCTACCGGAAGAATGGTATGAACTTTCTTTTATAGGGAGACTAATCGGAAATGTCAACATAGACAAGTATTTTCAAATGAAAACCTGGCTGCGGTAAACTTCGGCTGGAATTTATTTTAGCAATTCCTTGAAAATTTATAAAAATAGAGGAATAAATATGTCATGTACAGGAAATGCTTTGTGACTAAGTCGTTTTAATACTCTTAAAGTAATGAAAACTATATTATATCGGAAAAGTATAGAGTAAAAGATGATTTGTGCAAAGAAATGCACACTCATATGTAAAGTGAAAAGAGTGTAATTTTCTGAAAATATTTACATGATTTCAGATGAAATAATATAGGATATAGTTTCCTTTCAGCACACTATAAAACGCTGAAACCACGAATACGTTAATGCGTCATTACTTCCAAAATTCAAATTCGGGTTGGAGTTAATAAGAGCACCATTCTGGCATTCTTGTGGTAAATACTGAGGTAAATTAGCTGCACATTCGTTGCTATCATGTTTCTAACTTGGGGATTAAAATTAATATTCATGCATTGCTTTAATCACTAGACTAAAATGCATCATCGTGTTTCAGTAGTATTACATTACATCCATCCTATGTCTTCTAATTTCAACTTAAACGTGCATGTCGCCCACAATTTACCACACCTTTCTGTGATTAGAACATACCTGCATCAGATGAGCCAAGTATAATGCGCCTTGTTTAATACACAAGTGTGATTTCAAGATCACAGATCGCCTGTATATGTAGCACGCTGTCTGAAGTGACCTGGGTGTTTTTCCGATGCGCAACTGCGGTGCACGACGCGGTCAATGTTATCCTTATCAGTTGTGCTTTAGTCGCTACATTTAGTTAGTGCTGTAAAGAAAGTTTGTGGAACTCAATGGTGAAGGTTTATTCAAGACATCTGTGGGGTTTGATTAAGAATTAATGTCTTGCCATTAATCCACTGCAATGCTTATCGACAAATTTACGCTTGAACATCGAACTTTTATGTACGATACATACGTAAAAACTAAAGCATGTATACAGCTGTGTAGACATTCTAAGGAGAAATTTCCTGGCTATCCTCTTCCGTCTAAAGATACTGTGAGAAGTCTGGTTAATAAGTTCAGAGCAACGGAATCGTTAAACGTTAAACCTGAGAATCGAAAACATGTTTTAACGGAGGAAAAAAATTAACGCATGGTTCTAACACTATCCTAAGAAGTCTGTAAGACGTGCTGCAAACCAAGTGGATGCTTTAAAATCTTCTGTTCGTGCAGCTATACCAGAGTTTTAAAATGAAATCCTACAGTCACAATAGTTCATAAATTACAACCTTTGAGGTTGAAAAGCAAGTCAACTTCTGTAGTATTTTACAAAATTTTTTTACTGTACTTTTGACCCACATTTCATATTTTTTTCCGATGAGGCATGGTTGCATTTAAATGGTCAGAACATTATGTATTGGAGCACAGAGAATCCATATTTTATCCATTAAGTTATTTTGCGTGATGTAAAAATCGGTGTGTGGTGTGCTTTAATAGCAAAAGCGATAATAGGCCCCATCATTTTTAGCGTTGCCGTAAATTGCGATAGGTACAACAGAAATACTCTAGCACAATTTTTCCAAATGCTGTCAGATAATGAGACAGAATACAAATGTTTCTAACAAGATTCTGCCACAGCTCATTCTATTCAAAACTGCTTGGAAGACATAGGGGCGGTTTCGATGACAGGGTAATTTCTAAAGATTTGTGCGCCCCCCCCGTTCCCCGCATCCTACTGTGCGTGACTTCTATTTGTGGAGAACCCTAAGAAATGCAGTTTATATGAACAATCCACACACCATAGACGGGACGAACTTAGACAATATCAAAACAGAAATTACGCGAGAAGAACTTATGCATGTGAATGGAAGTTTCATCCAAAGATGCTAGGAGTGTCTTCATGCAGAAGAACACCACTTCCAACACTGTTATAACCAGTCTAGTACTCATTATAGTGTAGCTTCTATCACTCATGAGTAGGTAACACGGAAGTTACGGAACGAAAAACACCCAAGGTTACGGAGCACACATACGCGCGATTGGGGTCTCACCATGAAACAACCATACTGGACGATAATTTGCTTGTAAACATACATTTAGGAATAGAAATACGTCATTACAGCATATTGAATATATACACATACATACATACATACATACATACATACATACATACATACATACATACATGCATACATACATATACACATACAAACATGTATATTTCAAAACTGGGTAAAGCAGTTCTCATGATATACTATTACAAATGTGGAACAAGTACAGACATTAATACCAAAACAAAATCAGCTTTAAAGTTACATTTTAAATGCTTATAAGCATTAACATAAGGTTTACAATCTTACGTATGGCCAGTATAAATCTAGAACTCGTGGCAAGACACATGGCTTAAACACAGTGTTTATTTCACGATATCTTGTTACACTCAGGAGCAACAGTTGGATATATTCCTACTTTTGGCAAGAAGAACAATGTAATAACGCCAAACCAAATAAGGCTCCCATATAAATCAAAATAAAATTGCGATTCACGGCAGTATTTTAGAGGAACCAAAACACTAAGAAGAGGAAATATGTTAAATTTGTTCGCGTTTTATTGCCTAGCAGTGACAACTTATTACTACAGGAAAATATATAGGGCACTTTCAAGGGAAACTGCAGTATTATGAAGCATCTTTGCTCTGCGTTTGGCCAAAAAGTATACCTTATATATCTGTTTCTGCAAAGCTTTCTAATGTTCTTATGGTTTCGAATGTGATTTAAAACATCCTTGTCCACTGTGACTGCATTTCTTAAAATGTTTTAAACCAAGCAGATAAAGACATATATATATATATATATATATGTATATATATATATAGGATTACCAAATTCGGTTAACCCACTAATGGGTTAATTTTTGTAAATGCTTGTGATTGTGTGGGCGGCTGGTGGTAGTCACAATTCTCCCACCTGTAATGCGAGATCTTGTTTAAACCTTACTATATTCCTAATCTTTTCATGAATTTCGTGATCCAGTTTCTCATCGATTGCTGTTCGCGTGGTAATTAGGTCGACTCTCTGGTTAGATACAAATTTTGTTGTATCTATTCACCTTACAATCTCAATTAAGCTCTCTACTGTTGGGTGTTGGGCAATACTTGCTCCAGCAGCGATGGTTTTAACTCTCTCAGAATGTGCCATATACGCTCCCGTTTCGATATACCTGTATTAACGCGGTCGCATAACGCCATTTTATCGTAGATGCAATGCTTAGCAGGCTAGCTCAAATGCTGCATCCATTGTCTTAGTTTATACGCTTAACAATTTCTCTTCCGTCACCTGCACGAAATCTCAATGCAACCCTCTGTTTAAGTGTGACCATGTGGCATCCAATTGCACCGGTGTGAATGCCTTGAACGATCTCCCTGCCGTCTACGTGATACAGCACGTCAAATATTCTTTGCTGTGCCCATTCTCCCATTTGTTATCTTGGACAATTATCTCAAACCTATGCTGTTAATCCCTAACGTTTCTTTTGGATTGCCTTCAAAATATACCTGGCTCTAATAGTGGAGTGCCTTCTGGACTCTTCCGAAATATGCACTGCTGTCAGTTAGCTTTATTAATCTCTGCATTCTTCCTGCGTCATCCGTTGTGAAGGGGCATACTTTCCCTATTTCTCCCTGTTTGAACTGGTGGAGAGGGACGTGTGGTTAACATTTTATATCCGCATAGCCTTATCCCTTCCGCCAGCTCCAGTCATGCACCTACTACACAGAAATATTATGCCTCGGTTTGCTCTTACTCGTGACGTCCCAACTGCTGTAGTTCTAGTCTTACAGGTTGTCTAACAACTAGTTAATTTGTTTTGTTACTAGGATATCATCCTTATTCTTATGGGTATTTGTCACGTGGAATCACACATTTTTCGCTGCTCTATCCTCAATTACTTCATTCCTACATAGTAGGAACTCCCTGGTCCTTACATAATGTTATGACTCACGATAAATACTAAAATGCAATTTTGAGAAAAATTAAAACCTTGTATTCTCTTAAACAAGCCTGGAACGTAATCGTAAATTGCAGCTTAGGGAGCAAGAGGAAACAAAACACTCACAGGGAATTGATAGCCACAATCCACTCCACAAAATTGTAACAGAGGGGTAGAGAATAGAAATGGAAGAACTCATGAGGAACTACTACTCGGCGCTTCCCCCAAACTGTACCTACACTGGAGATACCGGATGCTACACGGTTGACGTAAATAAGTGGGAAGGCATACGCCCATATGGCGTGTAGAAGTCGGAAAAAAGAAGGTACTCATGGTTGCAGTATAAGTCCAGGTAAAGTTCGTTCCCATGCCTTAAGCCCGTTACTTTACCTGATGGTCCTATGCCTCAGTCTATAGGTACCTTAGTTTAGTTTTTAAAAACTAATATGAAGTTGGTTCTTGTTCGCAAATTATAACAAGAATCGTCAAGAACACGAAGGGTGTCAGGATGTTCCATATCGCCTGTTGAGGTGGTCTGCCCTTGTGACCTCAATTAGGTGAGCTTAAATATCCTAGGTGACAGCTATCTGTTAATTCAGATTCATTATGTATCCTAATTTCAATGCTTTCCTGAGTGTTGCCTCACTCGGATACCTGGGGTTTCGTTACCAGCCCTAAGACGCTACATCATGAACGCTTCTTCTTCTCGAACCGTTGCCAATTTACCGTACTTCCCAGTGCATTTTTAGTACGAAGCTTGTCGTTTCATTCAGATCCACTTTTTTTCCTTGGTGCTCAAATTTCGTTCAAAGTAACTTCTCTACATACTGTGTGTCCATTTTACGAGATTCTCTTATTCTCACATTTGTGTTTCATATATTTCAATTTTTTGCCTCATATGTAACGTAAAATTTTCAGCGACAGACAATTCCTAGTAATTATTAAGAATATTTTACATAATAAGGTATTTCAACATACACGTCACGAATGTGATACTACAAATAATTTTTTTTGTCACTATTAATTTAAGCTTCACTAATTCCAAGAAATGGACAGTAACATTTTGATCAATGTGCTTAATACATTACCGAGAGCTGTCATTCAGCATCTTAAGTAGATTTAAAGCTGTTTTAGATGTCTTACTGTAAACCAATTTTTTAATGTTGAGGAATTTCTTTAAGGAAATACTGATATTGTTTTTAAAATATCTTATTTTGTGTTTATTTTGTTGTTTATATTTACAAGCTGTAGCGAATTATTTCTTTTCAATTACTGACTTATCTTAATAAGTGCTTTCGATAGAGTACTAAGATGTCACTGATAATGCCACTTTCGGCATAAAGCAGTTTACTACTGCCTTTTCTAATTCTCTCCTCACCGCAAAAGTGTTTTTATTTTAATCAAAACCATTACTTTCCTTTGTTATTCTCTTGCTTCCTTATTTTAGCTCTGTTCAACAAAATATTCGAATCTCTATAACAGGTTTGTGTTCTCATTATAAACTCATGGATCTATAATCTTTGTTATTGTTTAAATTCCCTTAGATTTTGTTACGTTTTAAAATACGTTTCAGTGTTTCTTGGAGAAACAGAATAATTTGCTGCAATGACAAAAGCAGCTGCTGCTTGTGAGTCAACTTACACAAAACAATCTGTGACTTTAGTTGTGTATATTAAATTGTTTGTTTCTTAAACACAGCCCCCTCCTAAGGGATTATATGTAGTAGGCTCAATAGGCCTGATCTTGGCCGCGTTACAGATGCAGGTGGTTGAGAACGTTAAGGCATGAAGTCGTAACCTGGAGGTCTGCGAATCAAGTCCTATCAATGTCATCCTCCCTGAGTGAGGCGTTTTCCAGGTTTTCCCCAGTCTTCAAAACGGTAAATGCCAGAGAGGTACGGTAATTTAGACCTGGAACGTTTCGCACCCGAATGTTCTTTCGAAATTTATATCCCCTTATAGCTGTTGTACCATATTTGATGCAAAGGTGTTTTATTAAAGTTTTAGGTATTCCAATTGCTAGTTTTTACTAATTTCTTATTTTACTAACATTCAACAATAAAACACAAGGAACTACATCTATTTTATGGTGTAAAAATATTAAAACATTTCAATAATGTCTAGTGTTTTTTAATAAGAAGCAAAATCCATGCAACTTCAGCAAAATGTAACCTCATCAGCATCTGAGGGTGCTATCACACCCGTTTACCTTGACCGTCCCCGTCCTTTGTGAGTGAATTACGCAAAATAATCCCTGGCTTAATTTTTGTAATATTATATTGTGTATTTCACAAAAGCACACGTTCCCTTTAGGTGTTACATATAGCAGACCCAATAGGCCTAACTTTCACCGCTGAATTATTTAAGTCATGGAGTCTTGAACGGGTGGTCCAAA
The DNA here is from genome assembly GCA_030765065.1 of Deroplatys truncata. Lineage (NCBI taxonomy): Eukaryota > Metazoa > Arthropoda > Insecta > Mantodea > Mantidae > Deroplatys > Deroplatys truncata. The sequence goes on from CM060977.1 coordinate 181,714,277, forward strand.
ATTCAAATCCCGCCAGGACTATGCTTCCTAATTGAGGTATTTTTTCCGGTTTTCCTCAGATTTTCTAAACGGCAAAAGCCGGGGAGGTACCCTAACTTAGACTTGGAGCGTTTCCTTCCCAATCTTCCTTTGCAATTATAAGCCCTTGTAGCCTGCTGTACCATATTTGAAAACAGATGCTTTATTAAGAATGTTAGGTTTCTTGATGACTTTCTTTACTAATTTCAAATTATAATAACCTTAAACAGTAAAGTAGAAGTATTTATAGCTGCTTTATATTGTAATAATACATTCTTTCGAATAAAACTATAGTGTTTTCTTTTTTCTTTTTTAATATCAGAATGCAAAATATGTCCTACTATGCTTCTAAAGGTTTCATATTCTAGATCTTGCCTTATCCGGCCAGTTTAGAGATTAGATTTCCTACTCTATATCCATTATTGTAGTAAGTCTATCACTGAGTTAAGCATTTTCTTTGAGAGCTTCTTTTTCGGCTTTGTTATTCCATATATTGTACGACATGTCTTCATTAATGTTATTATTCTCCTACACACATCTTCTTTTTAGCGATAAGAACCATTGTGGGCGATTACATCCGTTGAGTAATTTATTTTCCGACTACTGTTTTATATCTTTTGTGTTCTTAAAGGTCATATGATATTTGTCATGATATAACAATGTAAATTTATATTCCTATTCTGAGTTTAATAGTTCACAGTAATATTAAGATTATTATTATTATTACTATCATCTATTATTATTATTATTATTCGTAGTAGTAGTAGTAGTTGTAGTAGTAGTTGTAGTAGTAGTGGTAGTAGTAGTAGTAGTAGTAGTAGTAGTAGTAGTAGTAGTAGTAGTAGTAGTAGTAGTAGTAGTAGTAGTAGTAGTAGTAGTAGTAGTAGTAGTAGTAGTAGTAGTAGTAGTAGTACTAACGTTAATGCAGAAATCAAATAAAAAATTATCCTTACCTTAAGTCCACAAGGAATAAAATATAATGATTTAGCAAAACAAAGTGTTAATCTCTTTACTGAAAAAATTATATCCTTGCATCCTTTTTACATAACTCAACAATACTTTATCTTTAATAAAATATTTTAATGTGTTGTTACTGAGAGCAAGAATACCTTTCGGTTTTGCATATATACAAATAAAGAAACAGAGAAAATTAATACCAAATCCTTATTTGTTTATTATGTAAATCATATTTTATCAATAATATTTTCAGATATTTATTATCCAGGCTTTCATTTCAAACCTTCCCAGGCTAAATAACAAATATATTTAACATTGATTTATTTTAAACAAAAAAACACGTTAACTTGGATATTGAGAAGCAAGTTTAAAACTGGTCTTAATTGCATTTTAGGTTTCACCCCTCACCCCGTCACCCCGACTTTGAAATTAAAAACGGCACAGCTATATTTTTTATACTCAAACTTTTTATTCATCTAATTGATCTACTTTACATCCTTTACGTAGCAATCTGAAAGAAGAAGATTTCTTTGGACTAAATCAAAAGTTAAAAGTCTGCTTTATTGTTGGTTGAAACTAGTACAGTCCATTTTGGAGCATCTCGCGAACTTTCTAGTGGGTTTTATTCCTAATAATTTCATTAATAAGGCTTGGGTTATTTTATTTCTCAGTTCTTGAATATCCTCAGGAGGAGAGTATAAACAATCGGTTTCAAATGACTCCACAGGAAGAAGTCAAGCGGCTTCCAGATATCTTATAGCTTACCTGGAGATCTCGCCGGCCATTCTACAGCACCTCTCCTACCAATCCATTTTCGTGGAAATCTTCTATCCAGCCATTGTCGCATGGGTACTGCATGGTATGTGGGAGTTCCGTCTTATTGAAAATGCAAATTTTGTTCTTCCAACACCACGTTTAATTCAATGACTTGGTTTTCTAGTGACAATGTGGTAGTGGATGAATTATGTTTTCTAGTATGTTGAGATACAATTTTACAGTTAAGTTTTCTTACATGAAAATCCCCCATAATTCTAGCTCACAGATTGATCTTCTGCGGTTACTCGGTGTTATCTTCACAAAACAAGTGAGGATTTTAATTGTCCCAGTACCTACAATTGTGTTTGTTGACAAACCCATTTAGGAAATCTGTCGCTTCATCACTAAAGCATAAATTTTGTTCAAATTTGATCATTTTCGATTCTCTGAGAAATCTGCTCACAAAATTTTAATGTCTTATCAAAATTGCCTTCTCTGAGCTGAAAGTGAATTTATACTTTGTAGGGATAACATTTCTTCATTTTTAGCACTTTATGAGTGGAACAAACCAAAATGTTTCTTCATTTGGAATGGACGTGGTGTGTTCAATATAGAAATGACCTAATATTTCAATCTGCAAAATATCATTGCTTTTTCTAAGTTGTTCATTGACTTTATGCGCACACAACCAATTTCTTCAAGTTTACGTACTACATCTATGACATCGGTGACTTAGGTTTTCTCAGGATGCCTCTCGTTAAAAGCAGGAGCAGTTCTGCGGGCAAAACTGTTTTCAGCTCCATAACAGATGTGATTTCTGTTCTCTCTTGAATGGAATACACCAATTTGGAAACATTTAATACACAGGAAATGTTAAAAAAAATCTGCAATAACAACAATTCAGTTTCCTAGGCAAGGATTTGAAACAAAAAACGCAAAATAAATTAGTGACATGAATAAAGAATTAATTAGTCTTACATATTTAAGTAGAAACATACATACATACATACATACATACATACATACATACATACATACATACATACATACATACATACATACATACATACATACATACATAAACAAACAGAATAATTTAGGATTAAGTTTTATTTCCTTTACTATTTGTAAATTATTTAACCCGAATATCTTCATATATTTGTTAGATATTTACGTGAACAGGCATCCCTTTCATTTTAAATGTTCTACTGAATGTAACACAAAGTCTTCAGGTTAACAACTACTTAGCAAAATTGGCATTTTGTTCGAATATATTCTATAAAATGAGCAAAAACCTGTAAGCATTATGATACGATTGTCAAACTGAAAAATACTTTGTTGCGTTGTTTCCGTTGAAATAAAATGAATGTTGTAGGGATTACGATACCACTATATGGGACCTGCAGAATATGCTCTTCCGTCTATCTGCTGTTCACTCCTTTCCTTCAGTCAGATGTTGCTACATGGAGGAACATTTGTACACCGCCGAGAAATGGGTTGACGGCCTGAGATAGAAGCTTTTACTCCACTTAGCAATGAGTTGAGGGCTTAAGATAGAGGTTTGTGACCCACGTAGAAATGAGTTGACGGCCTGAGATAGAAGCTTTTACTCCACTTAGCAATGAGTTGAGGGCTAAAGATAGAGGTTTGTGACCCACGGAGCAATGAGTTGACGGCCTGAGATAGAAGCTTTTACTCCACTTAGCAATGAGTTGAGGGCTTAAGATAGAGTTTTGTGACCCACGGAGCAATGAGTTGACGGCCTGAGATAGAAGCTTTTACTCCACTTAGCAATGAGTTGAGGGCTTAAGATAGAGGTTTGTGACCACGTAGCAATGAGTTGACGGCCTGAGATAGAAGCTTTTACTCCACTTAGCAATGAGTTGAGGGCTTAAGATAGAGGTTTGTGACCCACGGGGCAATGAGTTGAGGGCTTAAGATAGAGGTTTGTGACCACGGAGCAATGAGTTGACGGCCTGAGATAGAAGCTTTTACTCCACTTAGCAATGAGTTGAGGGCTTAAGATAGAGGTTTGTGACCCACGTAGCAATGAGTTGACGGCCTGAGATAGAAGCTTTTATTCCACTTCGCAATGAGTTGAGGGCTTAAGATAGAGGTTTGTGACCCACGTAGAAATGAGTTGATGGCCTGAGATAGAAGCTTTTACTCCACTTAGCAATGAGATGAGGGCTTAAGATAGAGGTTTGTGACCCACGTAGCAATGAGTTGACGGCCTGAGATAGAAGCTTTTACTCCACTTAGCAATGAGTTGAGGGCTTAAGATAGAGGTTTGTGACCACGGAGCAATGAGTTGGGGGCCTGAGATAGAAGCTTTTACTCCACTTAGCAATGAGTTGAGGGCTTAAGATAAAGATTTGTGACCACGGAGAAATGAGTTGACGGCCTGAGATAGAAGCTTTTACTCCACTTAGCAATGAGTTGAGAGCTTAAGATAGAGGTTTGTGACCCACGTAGAAATGAGTTGACGGCCTGAGATAGAAGCTTTTACTCCACTTAGCAATGAGTTGAGAGCTTACGATAGAGGTTTGTGACCCACGTAGCAATGAGTTGACGGCCTGAGATAGCAGCTTTTACTACACTTAGCAATGAGTTGAGGGCTTAAGATAGAGGTTTGTGACCACGGAGCAATGAGTTGAGGGCCCAAATAGTAGTTTTTACTCCATGGAGCAACGAGCTGAAGACTCTAGATAGAGCTTTGTGCACCACGGAGCAATGAGTTAAGGACTTAAGATAGAGGTTTGTGACCACGGAGCAATGAGTTGAGGGCCCAAATAGTAGTTTTTACTCCATGGAGCAACGAGCTGAAGACTCTAGGTAGAGCTTTGTGCACCACGGAGCAATGACTTAAGGGCTTAAGATAGAGGTTTGTGACCACGGAGCAATGAGTTGAGGGCTTAAGATAGAGGTTTGTGACAACGGAGCAATGAGATGAGGGCCCAAATAGTAGTTTTTACTCCATCGAGCAACGAGCTGAAGACTCTGGATAGAGCTTTGTGCACCACGGAGCAATGAGTTAAGGGCTTAAGATAGAGGTTTGTGACCACGGAGCAATGAGTTGAGGGCTTAAGATAGAGGTTTGTGACCACGGAGCAATGAGTTGAGGGCCCAAATAGAAGTTTTCTACTCCATGGAGCAATGAGCTGAAGACTCTAGATAGACCTTTGTGCACCACGGAGCAATGAGTTAAGGGTCTGAGAGTTCGATTATATCAGAAGTCTCGAAGGCACTTCCTTCCGGTAAGACAACCATTAATGCCCTCCCCCCAGGGGCTCACCTTATGTGAGTACGGGTTTCGCGTACCAGGGGGTTCCGGAGCCACTCATCGCCATTTTCATCCGTTCATCCCCGTCCGGTCGAGGTGGGTTCGTTCTCGTGACCGGGGGACTCAAGGTAGGCACTCGTGCGTTTGTGCATTTCATTCCATGTCGCACCTCGCCATCGTTTCTTTCTCCTCTTCTTCTGCACATTTCGCCCCACGCCCATTCACTTACACGTCTCTTTTACTTCTTCGGCGGCCTACATTGCGTGCGAAACGGCCACACACTTTTAGTTTCTTTTATCTTTTTATTTAAATCCTCCGTGGACACAGCCTGACGGATACCCACGCACTAGGTGCGCAGCTGGGTGAGTGGGTAATGGCGTCATCCCCACCTCCCGGGGTCGTCATGTAGGGTATGTGTTCGTATCCGCTGTTCAACTGCAGTCCCGCGGGGGGGGGCATTGCATGAGCCGCTGACTTCTAACGGCGATTGGCTCCCTCTGTCTATGTTCTGGGAGGTGTGACCGTGGGGTGGGATAGGTATAGATAGGCCACTCAGACAAGCCCGGGAAGTCAGAGCCCGAGGTCGGAGACGGTTGCAAGAGTGGAGGATTTTTTTTCGCTATGGAGCACCCTTTCTCCATTATAAATAACAAGCACCGTAAGGTGATTGCAACAGTAGTAGCATTACCAACAGCTGTTTGTTACTTAGTGATTTCGCGAACTGAGGAAGGTCAAACGTTTGAGAAGGTGAACCCTTTTATCATCCAGAAGGGCATTGACTCAATTTCTGGTCCGGTTCTTTCCTGCACTCGGCTTCGCAATGGTTCGTTGTTAGTGCAAAGCAAGTCCGAAGCACAAAGTAAGTCCTTGTTGAGCGCCACGCTTCTCCACGGTTATCACATCCGTGTTGAGAAGCACCGCACCTTGAATTCTTGTCGCGGCGTTGTCAGCACGCATAGCATCGATGGCATATCGGACGAGGACCTGGTCGAATATCTTGCAGACCAGAAGGTGACAGCGGTTCATCGAGTGCAGGCCAAACGCGACGGCGTATTGGTACCCACTCGTACCCTGTTGCTAACATTTGATGGCGTCGATCTGCCCACGAGCATCTCCGCAGGGTAAGAACGGATTTCTGTGAGGCATTATATTCCTAGACATCTGCGGTTGTTTTAAATGCCAACGTTTTGGGCATACGCAAGCCTCATGTAAGAGTGCCGTTAACATCTGTGCAACATGTAGCAGCCCTCATACGAAGGTGCCTGTTCAACAGCCCCCGTCTGCGTCAATTGCAAAGGATCACATTCTGCTTCATTTGGCGTCTGTCCGCGGTATTTAGTCGAGAAGGCGAACCAGGAGAACCCGGTAAAGAAGAAACTCTCCTTCGCCGAATCGCGGAGGCGCTACCATGCGCGCCATCCTTCGCTCCTGCGATCGGGAACATTTAGTTCTATTGTTGCCTTGCCAGTACACCGGAAGGATGCTGGGACTCAAACTTGGATCATGATTGCCTTGACCGCCACTACCGTCCGGCCGTCCAAGTCTGCTACTGTTACCAAGCCCTATAAACCTGGTCCAAAGTCTATCAAGTCACCAGCCACTGAGAAAATGCCGAAACAGGAACTTCGAAGAGAACAATTTTTAAAAGACCCTCCGCGTGTTCACAGCAAGCAGAGTTCTCATTCTCCTCCTCGGAGGTCGCAGTCCCAGGAAGCTCCTCGGACATGCCGCGCTCAGCGGCACCCTTCACCCATCGCCACCCAGAACCGATTCTTGGCGCTTGAATCGGTTTCTGGCTCTGAGCGCGTGGGTCCTCCCTTCGAGGAGGCTATGGAGTCTGACCAACTCCATACCAAAAGCCCGAGCCCAAAGATTAAACAAAAGGTAATTTTAAGCCGCCCTTCTAAGTAGATAGTTTATCCCTTTTTTCTTAATGGCTATCCTGATCTGGAATGTACGTGGTATACGGTCGCATAAGGCGGCGGAACTGCAACTTTTATTGCGTTCCCATTCGCCTATGATCGTGTGTTTGCAGGAGACTAACCTTCGCCTTCATGATCCTTTTGATCTCCGAGGATATACTTCGGTTCGCTACGACCTTGAACCGGAGGAGGGTACTCCTGCTCATGGAGGTGTCATGTTGTTAGTGCGTAACGACGTTCATTATCAACTTCTCACTCTTACGTCTGACTTGCAAGCTGTTGCCATTTGACTGCAGTTACCCGTTTTTTTCTTTTCTGTTTTCTCTGTGTATTCACCTCCATCGTCTCCCCTTGCTCCCGCGGACATTCGAGCTCTCCTGTCCGCTCTCCCAACACCATTTCTTCTGTTGGGATATTTTAATGCCCATCACCTCCTGTGGAGTTCGCCAAGGGCTTGTGAGAGGGGAACTCTCCTTTCCGACACTTTTTACCAGTTCAATCTCTCTATTCTGAATACAGGTGAGCCTACGTTTCTTTCTGATTCTTCCGGTACATTTTCTCACTTGGACCTTGCCGTTTGCTCACTCCAGCTTGCTAGTCGTCTGCGGTGGAACGTCGTCGCTGACACCTACTCCAGCGACCATTACCCCTGCATAGTTTCTCTTCTGTCACACCACGTACAGTATTCCAGAGTACCTACCTGGATATTCACAAAAGCCGACTGGAGCTTGTATTCCAGCCTCGTGCATTTTGACGACCAGCCCTTCACCGACATTAACCAACTAGTGCAGCACCTTACGTCTACGGTTTTCTCTGCCGCCGAACGCGCAATTCTCCGTTCATCCTCTCAACCTCGGCGAATTCCTGTTCCATGGTGGAACGAGGATTGTCGGGACGCCGTTCGTGCCCGTAGAACTGCACTTAGGGTGTTTCGGCGTCACCCTACCCTTGATAATTTGGTGAATAATCAATCGCGCGCCAGGGCTCGTCGCATTATTCAGGCTAGCAAGAAGGCATCTTGGACTCCTTTAATCGAGTCTTTTAATCGCTTTACGCCTTCATCCGTTGTTTGGGACAAACGTCGTCGCTTCTCAGGTAAAGTGTCGCATTGTACTGTTTCTGGCCTTCAGGTTTCTAAAGCCACTGTAGTGGATCCGTCTGCCATCGCTAACACTTTGGGTCCTGCTTTTGAGGCGGTTTCCAATTCATACCATTATTCCGCCGGCTTTCGCTCTATTAAAGACCGGCTGGATTTCGCCAGCTTTAATTTTCGGTCTGCTAATACCGAGTGTTATAATGAACTTTTCACAATGAGGGAGCTGGAGCACGCTCTTCATTGCTCTCGGCACTGCGCTCCTGGGCCGGACGGCATTCATGCCCTGATGTTAAAGAACCTTTCAGCCGACGGTAAATTCTTTCTCTTACAGGTCTATAACCGTATGTGGCAAGACGGCCTTCTTCCTTCCGTTTGGCGGGAAGCCACCATTGTCCCTATACTTAAGCCTGGAAAGAATCACCAACTACCTTCCAGCTACCGCCCTATCTCCCTCACCAGTTGCATTTGCAAGGTGATGGAGCGCATGATCAACGGGCCGTTAACATGGTGGCTTGAGTCTCAGAAACTTCTAAGGAACGCTCAGTGCGAATTTCCGCGCCAACGCTCTACCGTCGACCATTTGGCTTCTTTATCGACGCATATTGTGAATGGGTTTCTTAGAAAGTATCAAATACTGGCTGTGTTTTTTGACCTGGAGAAAGCTTATGACACTTGTTGGAGGGGTGGCACTTTACGTACAGTTCACGCATGGAATATCGGCAGTCGTCTTCTCATATTTCTTCGGGAGTTTATGACGGACCGCGTCTTTCGTGTACGTGTGGACTCCATTTTATCTAGTCGTTTTATTCAAGAGAACGGAGTATTGCAGAGCTCTGTACTCAGTGTCACACTTTTTGTGATTGCTATCAACCCCATTGTTGATTATATTCCACCTGGCGTTTCATCGTACCTTTTTGTTGACGATTTTGCCATTTATTGCAGTTTACGGCGGACCTGTCTACTCGAACGCCGTCTCCAGAGCTGTATCGACCGTCTCTACGCCTGGAGTAACGCCAACGGCTTGAATTTCTCCGCCGAGAAATCCGTCTGCATCAACTTCTGGCGCCGGAAATATTTCCCTCCGCCCTCTCTCCATCTTGGGCCGGAGATACTTCCGTTTTCAGACGAGGTGAAAATTTTGGATTTGGTTTTGATAGGAAGTTGTGTTGGACTTGGCACATTTCCTTTTTAAAAGCAAAGTGTGACCGTTCTCTTAATTTTTTACGTGTTTTAAGTGGCACATCATGGGGAGCTGATCGCACCGTCCTTCTTCGCCTTTATCGTTCTTTGGTCCGATCCAAGCTTGATTACGGGTGCATTGTTTATTCGTCAGCACGTCCATCTGTGTTACGTCGATTGAATGCCATTCACCATCGTGGCATAAGAGTCGCTACGGGGGCCTTTCCAACCTGCCCTGTTCCCAGTCTGTATGCTGAAGCTGCAGAGCCTCCGCTGTCCTTCCGGCGTGAGATGCTTTTGTGCAGCTATGCCTGTCGACTCTCAAGCTTGCCTCACCACCCTTCCTTCGCGATATTTTTTGAGGATTCGCTTGATCGCCAATATATAGTTAGTTCCTCTGCATTGCTCCCTCCAGGTGTTCGATTTCGGCTGCTACTTCGGCATTTGGACGTTACGCCAGCGCCGGTCCTTCCACGGAGGGAAACGCATTTTTCTCCATGGTCGCGCGCTGAGGCCCACTGTCACCTTGGGTTAACGTCGATGCCGAAAAATGAGACCTCTGCTTCCGTCCTTAGATCCGATTTTTTAGAATTACAGGCGCAGTTCGGGGACTGTCATTTTATATATACCGATGGGTCTAAGACTGATGTTGGAGTAGGATGTGCTTTTGTTTTTTGTGCACAGAGTTTTACTTTTCCTTTACCTGGACAATGTTCGATTTATACCGCCGAACTTTTTGGTATATATCAATGTGTTTTATACATTCAGCGGCACGTCTTACGGCGCTGTGTTGTTTGTACGGACTCTCTGAGTGCCCTTCAGTGCATTCACGCGCTGTATAGCTACCACCCGCTCGTACAGCGCATTCATGGCCCGCTCCACTCGCTTGGTGCTTCTGGCATCAGCGTCTCCTTCGTGTGGATTCCAGGTCATGTGGGCATCTCAGGCAACGAGTTTGCTGACGCCGCTGCCAGATCGCCATTTTATCACCCAGATGTTTTACCTGTGTTGTTCCTTCCTCAGATGTTTATGTTATTTTACGTCACCGTATCCTCTCGCGCTGGCGCGATGAGTGGGCGACTCTTAGGGGGAACAAGTTGCGAGAGGTTAAACCTTTTCCGTTACTCTGGGGTACGTCTTCTCGTTCTTCTCGTCGGGAAGAGGTACTTTTAGCTCGTTTACTAATCGGACATTGTCTTTTTAGTCATAGATACCCGCTCAGTGGTGACCCCGCACCACTCTGTGAGCAGTGTGATGCACCCTTAACGGTGCGTCACATTTTAGCAGAGTGTCAAGTTTTAGCTCCGTTGCGCGTTCGTGTTGGTCTGCCGTTTAGCCTAGCCAACGTTTTGGCAGACGACGCGCGTGCTGAAGAGTGTCTTTTACGTTTTATCAGTGACATTGGATTTACCAAACGCATTTGATGCGCTGAGCGTCTTTTGACTGTGTGATTTTATATTGTCTTTTTATGGGGCATCTCCTCCCCAGTGGACATCTGGCGCTCGTGTCCCTGGCATTCTACAGTTCTTGACACGTTGTTTTACTCTTTTATTGACCATGGTTTTAGTGTGTTCGTTTCTGGAATTTGATGTCTTGTTTTTTACCTTTTGGACATCGCGGGTTTGTGTCCCATTTTTTAATTATGCGGTTTTTTATCGGACTTTTATTTTTGGACCGTACATTTTATACCTTTTAAGAGCGCTGATGACCTTAACTGTTTAGCGCCCTTAAACCGCATCTCATCATCATCAACCATTAATGCGCCCAAGATGTCTTCCGGTCTAAAATCACGTCCCTTGACCGCTGGCCTTCCGGATGCAATTTATCAACCACTCGCTCTCACGGGCAGAACCATATCTCCGTCAGGATTACCCTGGGGATCCCCGGATGTTCTTTGGTACTCCAGAATGTCACCACGTCCCGCCCGAGGCGCAACAACCCTCCTGCATACACCGACCGCCGCCACGTGGCTACCGAAGGTAGCCAGTCCCAGTACCACACTCTCGGCCACGCTTGAGGTGAATAACTACAGACTCACAATCCTCCGCCCCAGGGTGAACTCCAGCAGGGCGTTCCTCTCCGCGCACCCCGATAAAGGAGTAGTCAGCTTCCTACGTAACTAAGAGGAAGGTTTAGCATAACTATGTTAACCGGTGTTCAATTGTTAAGTCCTGATCCACCGCCGTCTCTGCACACTGGCCATGTTGACCATCGGTTGGGGGCAGCGGCTGAGGTAAATTATCGGCGGAAGACTTTGAAGGTTGAGGTTGCGTCCTATTAGTTGGCTTGACGTGCGCAGATGACGTGTCGCGCCCTGTCACCTTGACCTTCAGATTCTTAAGTCTTACAACAAGCATGCCTTCCAGCATGCCATTCAGTTCCTTGACACTGTCGTCATTATTGATCACAGCATTTGTCCTAAAATGCCGGCAGAAGTCGATAACAAGCCAGACGCTATTTAGCTATAGGTATGCTCTCATTTGGCACAGCCCACCGGCAACTCCGCGCACATTGTCACAGTATGCACTTAATTTCTTAAGAGTTATTAATAGCCTCCAAAGTTATAATTTTTGAAAGTTTTGTTAACCCTCCAGTAGTTGTGACATGCGTTGGGTTAGGTTGTTCCAATGCACTATACATGAAATATGGGCGTGGTTTAATACAATATTTTAAAGAATACATTATAATACTCAGATAGCGTAATTTCAGTATTAAAAAACGTTATTTTGTCATAAGTGGGTGGAAATAAGTTTAATAGGAAACAATTTATAAATACTGTTTACAAGACTAATCGTATATTAGGTATATCACTATCACGCAAAAAACTTCTTGTCTTAGAAATATTAGTTCTTCAAAGTTATAACAAGGCCTTCCGTGCACACCGTTTTTACATGACCTCCACACAGTGACTTTCTGCATTGATGTATCACACGCGGACTCAGCGTTCCCGTCCCATTCGCGTGGACAGGATCTTTGATCTGCTGCATCACACATTTTCATTATTGTCTGTTGCAATTTACATGGAAGTTCTCTCATGCGTACAGGTTGAATTTTCAATCATAGGCATCCTGCGCCTGCAACTAAAAGCAAAATTAAGCTACATAGTATGATTTCTTTATAATAATAGCAGAAACAGAATACATAACCTGCAGCGAAGGAAAAGAAAACATGAATAAATAAACAAATAAAAGCGTACTTATTGTTAAGGTAGAGTGTGGTTACCTTGATCAGAGTAGCGCCAAATATGATACAAACGAAAACTGGTTAACAATACACTAGTTGGGCTTCACTCCCCTTGCCTGATTCACAAACATACTAAAGATAGATTACACAGAATGTTATGCGCGGTAAATAAATAATGAATTTTTGTATTGAACCTCAATTATGGCATGAACTTTGATTACATTCTGAACCCGCTCTACCAGTCGAGGGTTCATGAGTTATATTTCTTCTACTATGTTGTTCATTTATGCTTGCTATTATTTGAATTGCATATTTAGTAAATTACACGTGTTTGTTTCGTTGTATATCTTGCAGATTGTTTCTTCTAATATGATAATTGACGTTCTTGATTCACTATGCGCTTAGCGTCTTATTTATATAAATAGTTCGCAGGTTGCTGCACTGGTGAGAAGTATTTACTCTTGCTTCATGCCCACAAAATGTCTCACACTTTATTCATTTAATCAAGTCACGTTGAATGTGAAATCATAATAGCAATCCTTATAAAAGCGTCGGGAAAGACAAACACTGTAAACTCACTACTTTAACTATCCGAAGAATGTGAGCAAAGTTTACATGGGAAAAGAAGTATTATTTTAAATTAGAAAGAAGTGTTGTATTTTCACTATTGTCTGAGGCCTTATTACTCTACCGGATAATTGTGGGGCATCTCATATTTGTTAATCTATTCTACTCAACACGCACCAGAATGGCGAGCAATTACAGTGGTGATTGTTGATTCAGATGTCGACTGTCGAATTCGCTAAACTAAAGGATTAGCTCACTATTCATGTTATAGTATCACATTTCGCCTTTATTATTTTCCAACTGTATGCAATATCTGGAGATCTAATTTTATAATAATGGATGATCTTCAGAACATAAAAGTATTTGAAACAGTATTTAGTGTTACACCTATTTGCACTATGTTATTCTATTCTGCTCTGTTAAAACTGCGCCAATATAAATTAAAAGCTAAAAGAGGGATCACTGCCGCCTTCGTTTGTTATTACTTAGTTATAATTCTTCTATCAGTGTAAATAGTAAATTTATTAATATAGTAAAAGTCTTGAACGTTTATAGTTAGCATTTTTTGGATATCATTTATAATGCAGGGCAGGGTTAAAGAGCTAATTGTTATAAACCGAAACTAAAAGGGAAATAGTACAGGAATGCCAAGGACAAGGGATATTAATTTCATTGGGTGGTACAATAGTGCGGAGAATAATGAAAATTCATTTAGTTATGTTGCGGTAATTTGTTTAATTCACCTTAAATGCTTTCATGCTACGACATTTGGTTTCATAATGCAACGTATGGAACGAGAAAATTTACATTGCGTTTCCGTTCAAATTAGTTGGGGATTGCACCAAAAGTGTTTCACTGCCATTTGCTCTCATTCCAGAAACTTGTTGGAAAATACTCCGGTAAGCAATGGGGAGGGGGATTGGGAAGAAAAATTAGCGTACCTATAATTCAAGATGTTCTCTTTTCAAAGCACCCTCTATCGATTTATCGCAAGTATTTTGAAGAGAAGGCTTAATGCGGAGTAACGCATCCTCATTCTGAGCATTAGCTAATGGAAAACGCTCATAGCTGTTTCATAATCGGAATGCGTCTAAAATTATATGTTTACAACCGACTTGTTGCAAACATTTCTTTCCCATTAGAACAAACCTGGGGTTTTCGCTACAATAAACTGCTTTTGTTAATGAAGCTATGATTCTGTTCGGTAAAAGAAAACTTCTTTCAGAGACTAAAAGCTTAGAAGCAAAACTCTTATGAGAACGTGTCTACTTCTTCAATCACTTTTGGGGATTTAAAAACAGCAGCAAGAAACGAAATGTGGCCTAGAAATGTGTTCATTATCAGAATAATTACTATTATATCTTTAAACTGATTTCTAGTCATCTTCATAGCTGGAGCCGCAAAAGGGCAATATACACATAGAATTCTTGCTAATTATGTGTGTAGGTGGCCGTCTGGCTGGCTGGAGTGTACCAGAATGGAATATTCGAGTTACAATGGAATGCAATGAATGCAAAAAGGGCCTGTATAAGAATGCTATTTATTGCTATTATTTAAAAGTGGATGTAGTTGTATGGCCAAAGAAAGCATGAGTACACCAAAACTAATTTTTAGTTTCAAGGCTACCCTGAAATCATTATTTCAATTCAAAGAATTTAAACAAAGCGGCCATCATTGACAGCCGGATAAACAGAATCTGGTGAATGAGCTATAAACGCCATCAGACTGTGTGAGGGATGGAGGTTTTAGTAACATGTGACCATGTTAAGTCCATTAACAACTCAACTTCATTCCTTTCGTCCTGGCATTAATGCTTATAAATTTGTATGCCCGTTTATGATCAATAAAGCACAATTGCATCAATTATATTGTTCACTTACGAAGAGCAGAAAACCATGAAAGCCAAAATTACTACTTTGGGAGCAGGAACTGACCTCTTAAATCCGAAAATGAGAATAGAATGTCTATGATGCCATTCCGTTGCTCACCATCCCGGCAACAATGTTTCTGTTTTTATTCTCTCTATTTATTATAAAATGGAAGATTATTATGCTTTAATTATATGGTTTGTAAAATAGTCTAAGTTCTATTTTCTCATTCAAAAACTTTTAGTAAAATGACTCTGAATTACTCGTGAAATATTCATATGTCCAGATACGAGGCCAGCCCAGAAGCACCCGATCTGACGTATATATAGCGGTTGCTGTTTCAAACAAATGACTGTGGTAGAAGGTACCACCCTTATAAAGCTCAAGTTTGAAGTTTGACGATGCTACCTTGTTTAGTAATTGTTTGAACGCCATTAATAGTGAACTCTCTCAGCTAATTTGTAAACATGGATAAAACTGGCTATCGTTATGTGATGCAATACTTTCATTTGAAATGCCTTAGTCAACTAATATTAAAGTTCATCTAGATTCTACTGTGGGGGAGCTTGCTCCTTCGTTTGCAACAGTAAAATATTGGGTGGCGGAGTTTAAGCAAAGCCGTACGATCTGCCAAGACAAACATCGCAGTGGTGGATCAAATGAGGTAACCAGGCTAGAAATTGTGAAAAAATCCACAAAATAGTATTGAACGATCATCAAATGAAAGTGTTCGAGCTAGCAGACATCATAAGCATTTAAAAGAATGCTGTACATCGCACACTAACTGAAAATCTAGACATGAGAAAGCTGTGCGCAGGATGGCTGCCGCGTTTACTCACAATGGAACAAATGCAGCGTTTGGAGGATGTGTCATTCAAGTGTCTGACGATGTTTCGCTGCAATAAAGCCGAGTTTTTGCGTCGATTCATAACCATGGATGAAACGTGGGTACATCACTTCACACCTGAGTCGCAGGACAAGTCAAAACGGTGGATTGAAAGGGGAGAATCTGCGGGTGAGGTCATGGCTTCAGTTTTTTGGGATGCGCGTGGTATAGTTTTCATTGATTATCTTCAAAAAGAAAAGCAATCAATGGCGAGTACTATGCAAACTTATTGCAGCATTTGAATGATGAAATCAAGCAAAACCGGCCGCATTTATCGAAAAAGAAAGGTTTTTTTATCAAGACAATGCACCAGTTCACACATCCATTATCGCCATGGCCAAAATTGATGAGATAAAGTTCAAATTGCTTCCTCATGCACCCTATTCACCAGACTTAATCCGCTATGATTATTTTCTGTTTCCAAAGTTGAAGAAATGGCTTGCCAACAATGAAGAAGTAGAGCTTGCAGTTGATGGTTATTTTGCAGAACCCTCACTATAAGCGTATCGAAGCGACTGAACATTACTGGGAAAGGTGTATCGAGATAAAATGAGACTATGTAGACAAATAAATGTTCTTTTTCCCAAAATGTTTGTGTTTTCCTTGCTAGGCCGGGTATTGCTGAGACGGCACTCGTACATAAGGTTTCGATCCAGTATATTTTAAGTAAGAGTATACTCTTAGTTTAGAAATCTTAAACGTAGTGATACTAATATCCTTACATTGTGCTAATTTCGTCATAATTAGTCAGATTATGCAAGCCTGGTATAAGAATGAGTGTTGTTTGTCAAGAAATAACTAAAACAACTTACAGTGCATTCATCTACTCTTTTCGTAAGCATTTAAATTTTATGTCTGTTACCTTTAGTAGACGAAATACTGCAGTCTATTTAAAACGTATATAAGAAATTCACAGCACTCATAATACTTTGGGCACTACATTTTTACAAAAATGTCTTGCAATTATATCTGTGAATTTTCATGCTTTTACACTTTTGTGCTGACGTTCAAGCTACAATTGGTTAAAAACTACCCATTCATTTTCATGAAAAATTTAATCCTTTTAGAGATTCAAGAGAACATGTCACGCAGCTAAAACCTTTATACAACAGCGACAAGACAAATAAATACTCCTGTTAAAAAAGCAACAGTAATACCTTTAGTCAAAGAGTTCTAACCTGGAAATATTAGAATGAAAAATAATCTGTGTATAATGTATTTACTGCAAAGAACCGGCTAAACATCATTCCTTTATTTAATTTTATATAACTGTTAAAATATACAGCACAAAGAAAATCTTGAAACAAGGAAACATTAACAAAATTAAAACATGTCATTTGTATCCACTTCAAAACATTACATGAGAGCTTTTATATTTTTCAACATCAAGCGCCATATGTGGGGAAATATTGGTTTCAACGTGGAGTTCTGAATCTGGGATGCAACATAGAAACATTCATTTCCATAATCATCACTGTACTTATCAGAGGAGTTCCTTAAGCAATAGTTTCACGACAAATGTGCTTGAATTTTTTGGAATAGGCAAGACTTCTTTAATCTTATTTTTCTGCATTTTAATATATATAGGGTCTTTCAACAAGAGTGTCCTATCTTTGAACTTAAATAAAAAACATTTTATAACTGATAGAGGTTTATTTCCTTTTTATTTTGGAACATAATTAATGTTATTATGTTTGGAAGAGAACTCAGTTGAGTGACCGCCGCGACTTCGTTGGATTGCGCGTATACGGTTGATCCAATTTTCAATGTCAGAAGCACGTAAATTAGGTTCAACTTTACGAATAACAGCGATGTTGTTCATAAGATCATTTACTGTTTCTGGCTTGTAGACATAAACTCGAGATTTAACATAACCCCACAAAAAGTAATCCAACGGCGTTAAATCACATGACCTCGGTGGTCAGTTAACATCACCACCATGGGAAATGATGAAACCTCAAAACTTCTCCTTTTACAGATCGATTATTTCGAGAGCAGTATGACATGTGACAGCATCTTGCTGGAACCAGATGTTTCTGAGATCCACACCATCTAATTGAGGCAAAAATAGTCCCTTATAAGAGCCCGGTATCTTTCTTCATTGACAGAGCTTCTCCATCTTCATCTAGGAAAAACTTATGGACCAATGATTCCACTATATCAAAATCCACGCCAGACAAAAACCTTTGGGGGTGAAGTGGTTGTTCTTGAATTTGCATTAGATTGTGATTGCTCCAATAGCGGCAATTTTGTTTGTTAGCACAACAATCCATGCAAAAGTGGACTTCGTCGCTGAAGATTATTTTTCGACTAAAATCCGGGTCAGCTTCCAATTGCTCCATAGCCCAGTCAACGAATACACCGCGCAAGCTATGGTCGTTGGGCTTTAGTTTTTGAGTTAACACCATTTTGTAAGCGCGAAACTTCAAGTCCAGATGCAGAATTCACCAAGTTGTGGTCGGAGAATGCCCAAATCTTGCGCTCAACGAGCAATTGATTTGTTTGCGTTCTCATGTTCACTCTCACGAACGGCACTATGTTTTCGTTGGAGCGCTTACGTCGATTACGTACAGGCGTTCTTTGTTCGCTGACAGAACCACTTCCTTCAAATTTATCGTCCAAACGCCGAATCGTTCTCTCGCAGGGACGATTATGCACACCGTAAACTTCACGCAATACACAGAAGGTTTGGCGAACAGATGATCTAACTTGATAATAAACTTTCACAATTTCCACGCGTTGCTGAATGCTGTAACGTTTCATGGCTATTTGCCAATAACAACTGTAACCACATGAAAAACATTACTGCTGTAACTCAATAACAACGGCAGCTATCACATGTTAAATGTAGGACACTCATGTTGAAAGACCGGTTATATATATATATATATATATATATATATATAAAACCAATAACCACAACTAGAAAAGCAAAGAGTTAAATGGCGTCTGGAGCTTTCACATGCTTGATATCTTTTTGGGCGTTGTTCTTTCCCAGTTTGCTTCAAGAAGGATACCAAACGGGAAATAAACAAAGTATGTGAAGCTGGTGACTCTCCGTTTTAAGGATCGAGAACATTTAAACAATCTCCAAAGTTCCGTTAGAAATTGCCCTCAGTGCCAATATTCCACCGAGCTCTTCTCCTGTAGCCTAAATACTGTATCCGAACCACACCACTTAGTAAATGCGAAAAAATACACTATATAGTGCATAACAAGTGGACCTGCGTCTTATAATGATGCTGAAAATTTGGACGAACAAATGTCTCCGTAGTGCAATTAGAAACATCTAACTGTTACGAATAATTGCGCACCAATTAGGGAAAGGTGGAAGGGATGTGTGCAAGTCAGTTCAGTCTAAAGATTTAGAACGGTGGGCTATTCATTTAATTCGACTAATCAATTTGTATATTTAAAGAAGTACTAGCTCCATTAGTATATAGCAGCTAGCTGAAGTACTATATTTGTTAGTAGTTTTAGGATGATTCAAATTTATATACACCACGTATGGGAGCCAATTTGCGGCGGTATTAATGTTTGTGTTCGAAAGATGCTACTGTTTATCTGCCGCACGTATGGAATACAATTTGTTGCGGTCACTTCGTGTTATCTTTTACTGAGCGCCTGTTATTGTATTTAATTTTGGGTTCACTGTCCTCCGGCTAGCTATGATTTCTCGGTCAAGCACTTCTCTTGTACAGGGTGTGTAAATGGAAAGGAGTTTTTATCCAAAGATAACACTGATGAAAGAATTTGTTTTACACTTTTATTGTCGTAACACATTATTCACTTTCACCTATTAATCTTGACACTCGCCAAACTGAAACTGTTATAATAACTTCTTTACTGCCCATTATTAATTCGCGTACCTCAACGTTTTGTGTAATTAACTTTACGACACGAGAGATTTTTCATAAATTTACTACGCGTAACCTGCAAATCGATAAACTGTGCGATGTATTCACCTTGACTGCTTCTGTTGAACTCATCGATGTCTTATACGCGAATGCTTCTGTTGGACTCCGTGAAACTTGACTCTGACACGAATTTATACTTCCTCGCCCCAATATGCCTAAAGATTATAACCGAGCTGCTATTGGTTAATAAAACGCGCCAACATTAGCGTCTATATTTATATCTAATGAAAATTACGAAAACATATGCTCTGGGGACAATGTTCCCGAAAATTCTAAGTAAAACACGCCACTCTGACGTCATTTGCTCGTCTCTAATAATGATAAACAGCTCACCCCCTCGCTACATTATTGCACGCTATTATCGTCAGTTTCAGTAAGGCCGTATAATCCCACTTCTCAACAATGCTAACAATCAACAAACATCTCAAATCAATATCACACAACAATGCATATTCACACAACAATCACTCTGACATTTACATTATTGTGATACAAATTACTGCTTCATATGCCCCACTAGAAACATAATTATAAATATTTACAACTTGTTTGGAAATTTTATAATTGGGGTTTTAGTCTCCTGAATCTTGGAACACACGCTATTTATCACTTTCACTTAACACTTCACACGCATTTAACAATCGACATATGTTTTGCCTTTATCTCGCCACTATTTAATGGCTCTGGTCTAATGTGTTTATATATATACAGCTAAAATTACAATTCTTTTATAGCAAATATTGTACCTTGAATTATTTAGTTACTGTTACAAAATGGTTTACTGTCTTAGGTTGTTGACACTCAAGAATTTTAACCTGTTTCATTTTGTCATAATTGAACACATTTACCAAAATATTTATCCACTACACAAATATATTTACAACACTTAAATCTAGACACAATTTCACATATCTGTGTGCTACATAAGTATTTGTTTTAATTATCTTTACCCTTTTTTATTGTTTTGTACTTTATATTCAAAATACTATTTGAATTATATCTACATTCTTTTACTTTAATATGACATTAAGTTGTTCATTATTACATGTTTCAATTCAAATGCTGTAACAGTTTACTGAGATTTTTTTTAACATTTACTTTTGTCCTGAATTTATTTCTCCTTTCTCATGACGTACATACATAGTTAACCCTCTTACATACCAATACTTTGTTTTGCAGTTCAGCTTTAGCTATCCTGAATTTACTTTTTATCATCTTGATCTTCTGTTTCATCTTTATCCTCATTGTTGTATGGTTTCAGCATCTCAATATGGAACTTTCCAATGCTTTTTCGAGTTGTTGGGTTACATAATTCATATGTATTTGTTCCATATACTTCAACAACTTCATATGGTCCATGATATTTTAGAAACATTCGCCAATAAGGTTTATTTGCCTTATCAGACAATTTCTTAGTTTTAACCAAAACTAAATCTGCTATTTCGATCTTACATTCCTTTCTTTTCTTTTCTTCATGTTTCTTTTTTCTTTTTATGGCTTTTTTCTTCATCCTCTCGAATGCTTGTCGGAACATCTCTTCTTCCGTTTGTGGTATCAAGTGCTCATCTGGAATGGGTTCTGGAATTTTCTTACATATTGTATTTATCTTGTTTCCTAACTTAAGTTCACATGGTTTGTATCCTGTCACATTGTTTACTGTTTCATTGAGTAGATTCTGAACGAAATTCACGTATCCATACCATTGGGTTTGTTTTCGATGACACAGCACCCTTAGGTAATTCGAAATGTCCTTGATTTCCCTCTCCACTGGAGTGGAGTTTGGTCTGTATCTTGACGAAAAATATTGTTTAATGCCATTTTCTTTCAGTCCCTCCATAAATTGTTTTCCTGTGAAGGACGAAGCATTATCGCTCAATACAGATTGGATTGGTCCTTCTTCTATCACATATGACTTGAGTAGCCTATTCAAACATGGTAAACTTGTAGGTTTTTTCAAAGGGTAAATTCCTACATATTTGCTGAATATATCATAACAGACAAATATATATTTGTTTCCAAATTGATTTGGAGGCATAGGACCATGAATGTCAATACTAATTACACACCTCGGCTTATCCCTTATAACCGAATTAGGCTCAAATGCATATGCTGTATTTATTTGCTTAGCTTTCTGACACAGGTTACAGCACGATATAAATTTTCGAACTTTCTGACGCAATTTGGGGATGTATAAATTTTCTAAAATCATAGAAGTTGTCCGGTCCGTGCCTGAGTGTGCTAATTCTTCGTGAAAATTCTTAATTAGTTCCTTTTCCATGCTTTTCGCAACCATTACCTTCCAATTAGGCATTTTTTCCATGCTTCTTGTATAATGTTCCATTCCGAATTGCTGCAATTTCTTTCTTTGCCTCCTCAATTGGTGGTGCATTTTCTTTAAGTTCAAATACTTTTGCGTCCTCATTTTGAATTTTCCCCATATTTTTCAATTTTCTTATCATTTCCTTATTTAGGGGAATTTCAATTGTCAATATTTTAACTTCATTTCTGCGTCTTTCTATATTTTCAGGAACTTGTTGGTTGTAGTTTAATCTTGATAGCAAATCACTGAAGGTATTATTCTTGCCAGGAATGTGTATAACTTCAATATCAAATGCAGATATTGCATGAATGTATCTAGCAAGTTTTCCACTACATAATCTACACCGTTGGATGAAAGTTAAGCTGATGTGATCTGAATATACTTTCACCTTTTGCTGACAAATATAGGTTTTAAAACGAATTAATGAAAAATATAGTGCTCCAATTTCTAACTGAGTCACTGAAGAATTCCGCTCAATGTTTGTAAGTCCTCTAGAAGCTGTACTAATGACGTGAAAGTCATTGTTGATGTCTCGCTGTCCTAAAATTCCGGCGAATCCTTGCATTGATGCGTCGACATAAATCTCATATTTTAAATTTTCTCTGGGCATCTCAAGCAATATGGACTTAGCAAAGAGTTCTTTTACTCTCTCAAAACATTTTTGATGATCCTCTGTCCATCTCCACTTATTATTCTTTCGGAGTAGCTGCCGCAGTGGTTCTATATCAGCTGAATACCTTGGTACGAACTTACTCTGAAAGTTCAATACCCCTAAGAGACGTCTCCTTTGCTTTACGTTCCTTGGTATTGGAATTTTCATTATTGCTTCTATTCTCTTCTGGTCAGGTCTTGTACCTCATTCATCAACTACATAACCTAGAAAATTTATTTCCTTGACACAAAATTTTGATTTTTGTGTGTTTACAGTCATACCATGTTGTTGCAGTTTATTTAACACGTAATGCACATTATTCATATGTTCTTCAAATGTTTCACTAATGATGAGGAAATCATCAATATACTTTATTAAAAAGTCATCTGCAGAATTTCCAAAGATACTGTGAATGGCTCTCAAAAATCCACTTCCTGAGTTTTTTAAACCAAAAGGATTTACACAAAAACGATACTGGATTCCCGAATATTGAAATGAAGTGTAATCACGCACTTGTGGATCTAACTCTACTTGCCAATATGAATCAGTGAGGTCAATGGATGTCAAAAATTTCCCTCTTGAAAGTTTCGTAATTAGTTGTTCGATTCCTTCACTTTGAAAATGATCTGGCTTCATATGCTTGTTGACATATATACCGTCTAATGTAAATCTCAAACTACCATCTCGTTTAATACTCCAACAGATTGAATTTATATACTGAGAATTACTTTGCTCAATAATCCCATTTTCTAACATGCTATTTATTAGTTGTCTAGCTTTGTCCCGAAGACTTATAGGCAAATTGTCATACTTATGTCTATATAGTGGCACGTCTTCTACCTGAAATGTATGCTGATATACATTACATCTGCCTGGGATATTACTAAATACGGAACTATTGATCATCAAAACATCATGAAGGATTTGTTTTTGTGTTTTCGTAATGTTATAAGCTTCTTCACACTTGTGTATTATTTCCTCATTTCTCTTCTCTTCCCAGTTGTTGTCTGTCTCGCTCACACGGTCGTCTTTTGTTTGGATTGTAAATTTCTCTACTTTCTCTGGCATTTCTACTAGATGTTGAAAATATGGCGTGGTATTCCCTTCATATTTTGTGACTAATTGTCTTATCTGACTGTTTTCATCGGTTTCTGTTATTTGCACAAAAAACTCTTGGTCACAAAGATTTTCCTCGTCCTTTGTCATCTCAATCACGGAAGCTTTCTCTTTTATGAGCGGTACCTTTATTTCTCTATTGTCTTTCGTCATTTTTAATTCTTCATATTTAACATCTATACATGCTTCATATTCATGTAGGCAGTCACATCCTATAATTATGTCACAAATCAGATGGTTTACAATTAGAAACATAACCTCAAAATTCTCTCCGCCGATAAGTATGTGAAGTATAGCTTGTGTTTATGACCTGTGTCGTTCTTCCGATTGCAACACGACAAACTAAATTACTAGTGGGAAGAGCCATAATTTTGTTACCTTCATTTATCAAATTTATATAAAATTTCTGGGAACAAATTGAAGCTGACGAACCAGAATCTATAGCTGCAATGATCTCTTTGTTCGCGATTTCCATCCTAACATGAGGTGACTCGAAATTTTCCCCCTTATCTTTCGTTGCTGCAATCTTCTTACAGGGTGTGTGTGTAGGCATATTATTTGTATTGGTAATGGATACTGAATTATTAAAGATGTTCTGAGAACCTACTGCACAGGAATCTATTAACAGTTTTCCTGGTTAATTCCATGTTCACGGGACTGCCATTCCTAACAGGCGCTAAATCTATCTCATTTTCGCTACCATTGTTTTGAGTTCCCCTTCCTCGAGTTCGAAATCCTCGATTTCTGAAATTATGTCCCCTTGGCATGTAATTTTCTTGCCGTTCCTCAGATCTTTACCGGTTATTGTTTTCCCTCCAGTGAGTGAAATTTCCCCTTTGTCTAATGTACCGCCTTCCGTGATTTTGCCCTCTTTCCGGCAATCTTTCTGTCCTGACGTAATTTATTTGTTCCTGTCGACCTGGTCTCCCATCTATCCCCGGTCTTTCAAAATTTGGAACGTATGATTGGTACCGTTGCCTGGTATTATTCTCATGACGTCTCTCTTGTCCCCTGCTTTGGTGATAATAACTACCTAGTTAATTTCGTCTATCTCGCACGTCTAAAAATCTATGCTCCCACTCTCGAGATATATCTTCTTCCTGTTGTACCAAAGCTGACATTAATTCTGTCAACTCAAAGATACTACGTGGTTTTGTAATTAATAAATAATTTTCCATTCTTAAAGGATAATTTCTTGTGAGCAAACTCACAAAATCTTCCTCATTGATTGGAGGTGACAAGTTCCTAACCTGATTTGCATGTTTCAGTAAGTAATCAGTCATTGATTTTCCCTCTCGTGGATCAAATTGTCCATGACTAAGCATTGCCCGTATTCTGTGCTGTACCGTAACATTCCAAAATCTGTTCATGAATAGCCTCTTAAAGGATTCATATGAAATTTCACTCCCTGATACCATTTGTAACCAATCTAAAGTTTTCTGGTCCAAACATCTTTTGACAACTATCATTTTCAATGCTTCCGGTATCTTTTTTATTTGAAAATACTCTGATAAGTCTGCAATAAACTGTACTGGACTGGAGTTTTCATTAAATTTTGGAAGTGGAAAATCACTTAAGATATGTTTGTAGTTTTGCAAATTCCCTACTCCCATATTTAAATTCTCTAGTGTTACTTGTGCACTCTGAGTTTCAGCATTAGCTAAGGATGAAGCCGCCGCATCATTTACATTATTAGTCATACCTGAGGAACCACCTCTATCATTATTTTGTACTTCAGATACATTAACATCACATATATTTACCCTTGAATTCATTTCTAACCTATTTACAGTACCTTACAGATTTTCTATTCTCTGTTCCAATGTTTTATTATTCTCATTTTGGACAGCTTGGTGTTTGTTAATTTCAGAAGTTAGCTTTTGATTATTTATAGACAAAACTTTAACTTCTTCGGATAATTTATTTCTTTGTGTTTCTGACTCCTTCTGTATTTCAGATATCTCCCCTCTGAAATTAACTTGCACCTTAATTAAATCTGCATTCGTAGCATCCATCATCTCTCTTAACTCACTTCAAATGCTACTCATTCGGTTACCTAACTCTGTACATTTTACATCAACATGTTCAATTTTATTATTAACCTCACTATTTTGGTTAGATATTTCCCTGCTTATGTCTGACATTTTCTTTAAAACTTCCCCTATCTCATTTGCTATCATTTCCTGATTTTCATTTCTCATTTTCATCATACTACTATCTAGTTCCATGAATTTCTTTTCAATTTCTTCCCTGTTTTGTTCTAAGCTCTTACCAATATCTTCCCTCAATTCCCTGTTATTCTTTAGCATATCTTCCCTTAATTTCTCATTACTCTTAACAATATCTTTCAGCATTTCCATCATCATACTAGCATCAAAATTAACATTTCCTGCTGTTCTATTCTGACTTTCTTCATTAACATTTCCTCCCTCAAATCCTACATTGTTTGAGCTATTTTCTGTAACCTGTATTGAATTACAGCTACCTGTTACATTATCCCCTTCCATAATTGTTTCTTTAGTATTATTAGTAGACATTGTTTTCTTAATCCTGCCACTCCTCAAGTACATTTAAATTTTCACAATTTTTTTTAGAATAAAAAAAAAATTACTATACTCTGACCTTTGTGATGCTGTCCGTTGATGTTGCTTTGATGTCCAGCTTCCTGCCCCTCTCTCCAAGATATATATGTCGCTTCTGCGTCGTATTATGATGAATCTACGTCGTCTCGATGTTTTTGTGTCCTGTAGTTGAATTCCGCTGTTGCCTTTTAATCTCGGAATTACGATGTCCACTCATCCGCGTCGTCTGTCGTTCCTGTAGTTGTTTCCGGAGTCTGCGTCTTGTAGTTCAGTTCCCTGTTCCATTCGCTCCACGTTCTGGTTCCTTCGCCCCTTCCTGGTTATTTCGCTCCTTCCTGGTTAATTCGCCCCACGTTCTGGGTGCCAATTTGAAGTGGTATATTTGTTAGTAGTTGTAGGATGATTCAAATTTATATACACCACGTATGGGAGCCAATTTGCGGCGGTATTAATGCTTGTGTTCGAAAGATGCTACTGTTTATCTGCCGCACGTATGGAAAACAATTTGTTGCGGTCACTTCATGTTATCTTTTACTGAGCGCCTGATATTGTATTTAATTTTGGATTCACTGTCCTCCGGCCAGCTATGATTTCTCGGTCAAGCACTTCTCTTGTACAGGGTGTGTAAATGGAAAGGAGTTTTTATCCAAAGATAACACTGATGAAAGAATTTGTTTTACACTTTTATTGTCGTAACACATTATTCACTTTCACCTATTAATCTTGACACTCACCAAACTGAAACTGTTATAATAACTTCTTTACTGCCCATTATTAATTCGCGTACTTCAACGTTTTGTGTAATTAAGTTTACGACACGAGAGATTTTTCATAAATTTACTACGCGTAACCTGCAAATCGATAAACTGTGCGATGTATTCACCTTGACTGCTTCTGTTGAACTCATCGATGTCTTATACGCGAATGCTTCTGTTGGACTCCGTGAAACTTGACTCTGACACGAATTTATACTTCCTCGCCCCAATATGCCTAAAGATTATAACCGAGCTGCTATTGGTTAATAAAACGCGCCAACATTAGCGTCTATATTTATATCTAATGAAAATTACGAAAACATATGCTCTGGGGACAATGTTCCCGAAAATTCTAAGTAAAACACGCCACTCTGACGTCATTTGCTCGTCTCTAATAATGATAAACAGCTCACCCCCTCGCTACATTATTGCACGCTATTATCGTCAGTTTCAGTAAGACCGTATAATCCCACTTCTCAACAATGCTAACAATCAACAAACATCTCAAATCAATATCACACAACAATGCATATTCACACTACAATCACTCTGACATTTACATTATTGTGATACAAGTTACTGCTTCATAGCTTAATTTGCATATGAAGTGATACACATATCACTATTTAGTTTCATTGGTCTAATTTATTTGCATATAATTTTTTTTGAAATCCCGTGGAGTTAATGGAACGTATGAATTGAGGGTAAAGACTTCAGGTCAATACATTGTTGTAATCAGATTTCCTCTGTCGAAGGATATGCAGCCTTTATTTATTGCGCCAGCTTAATTTACATATAAAAATGCTTAAGCTATTATAATGCATAAACAAGGAGCAAAAAGCGTTATGGGATACATAATTTCGTAGTATATTTTCAGGGTAATGCATTGCAATATAGTTCACTCGTTTTGAACGAATATGTACACCAGATTAATCAGTATGTTATAAGGTTAACTGTTTATTAATTAGTTTCCTTCAAACCCGTTAATGTTGTCGCTAGCTTACTTTGCATATTCAGGAGAATCCACTCAAATATCTTCTAACTTTATCTGTATACCTATCGATATTATAATTATCTCTCTCCACTTATTTAAATTAAAATGTTAAGAAGGAAATCTCCCTTAGTGATTAAGTATAAATGTGAAAAGGCGAAAAAAGGAGCATCCCTTAACCCATTATCGCAACTATTTGATCACCTGTTTGCAGAAAGTACTTGTCTCATGACGTATACCAGCTGCATGCTTGTTGCATCTCGTTTTCACTGTACCCATACTCAGTCCAAATTACTTGGCATTTGTCGCTTCAGGTGCATGTCTTAGCCTACCTATCTAATATCCCATTGAATTAGAAACAGCTGTGTTTCAGAATAGTTAACTGCCACGAGAATGTTGCATCTTTCCTAGCAACTCGCTTATTTAAATTTGAACACCTCAGTATCAGATGATTAATGGTCTTGAGTATATTGCCATTCGTCCATCCCTCCTATTGAAGTCGCAAGACTTGCTGTTTACCTGGCGTCAGCCCACCTATGACATTAATAGGACTAGGATATTTATGACCAAAAAATCACCATAATATGCACAAAAGATATGCAGGTGTGACCAAACATTAACCAAAATGTGCACAATAACATAATAAATATGACCTAACAATATTAAAATGAGGTAAAATTTCTATTTTAAAATAAATTAGTAAGTCAGTTTTGATAACGAACTATTTATCTAAGAATAAAATGCACATGAGAAGCAAGCTAAACTATACAATTTGATATTCCAGTATGATTTTTATTAACATTATAGGAACATAGTTAACCTATGTGCTTTTTACATCCTCATTCTACTTCATATAAGCTCTGAGTTGCAATACACAATGAATACCTTGTGCAAATTTTCAAATGAAAGAGATTTCTTATTGTCAGCCAACAAAGCCTTGTACTTCGAAAAACTCCTTTCTACTTCAGCTGACACAAGAGGAGTATATTTAAATGAGCAATATCATTTGAATCTAAATCTGAGTGATTAAGAGATAACTTTTCACCCGACCAAATCATTGAAATGGAACACAGTGTATGATACCCTTCGTTTTTTTCTAACACCTTTTCCATTTTCTTTCACACTTCTTTCCCTACTTTACCACAAACACCCTCTAATTTATTCACAACTTTTTTCACTTGTTCTATCTGCTTCACTAGTGGCACTTCTGATTCCTCCAAAGCAGTTCTGACAGCAGGAATAAATCCAAAATTTGATTTTGTGTACGAAAGTTTGCCTAAAATTTCACCATTAGACATTAATTCTTGGGCTAGTCCAATTGAAGTAGCTTCACTGCTATCAAATGAATCATTGATGCTTTTCACAACATTGAAGTTCTGGCAGTAACAGTTGCAGGCATCAATCCAGGACCCCCATCTTGTCAAAATGTGAGATGGTGGCAAGGGAATGTGTGAAGCTAACAACTTAAATGCTGCAACACGTGAAGGGGCTTTCAAAAATACCTTTTTGACACACGCAATAAATTTGTCAACGTCACTGAATTTACTACAAATCTCCTCTACACCTCGGTGCAAGGTGTGAGCTAAACAAGTCACATGCACCATTTTACTGTAAAATGCTTTTAAAGAATCGGCAGCTTTCACCATATAAGGTGCAGCATCCGTTACGAAGAGAAGTACATTGTCATGCTTAACACCTTCGGGCCATATGGTACCCATATATCTGTCGAACAACTTAGAAATGGTGGAAAAATTTACTTTTTCTAAATGCCCACAGTTTATTAGAAACTTTTCGCCTGGACCATCTTCTTTCAAAGTTCTTACAATGACATTTGCAATATATCTTCCCATAGAGTCTGTAGTTTCATCAATTGATACCCATTTTTTTATTTACAAGCTGTTGTCTGATTTGTTGTATTGTTTTTTCGTAGCTTCGGCTGACAAAGTTCTTTCTTAATGTGGAAGAATCAGAAAGAGATTTTCATGTGTATTTTTCTAAGAATTTACTAAATTTTTTATGGTTTAGTTTACTTAAAGGAATATCAGCACAAAGGAAAGCTGTACAAAGTTCTTCGCAGAATGGTGAATAAAACTGGCGGGATTCCCCTAGGAGCATTTGCTGTAGTGTTTTTTCATTTTCAATCCGTTGTACTCCACGTTTGTGTTTATCTGTTCCCACATGCTGCTGAACATTAAATGACTTATCCGCAGTTACTCTTACGACGCACAGTTTACAATAGAGTATTTTACCATCACTTGAAAATACTTTCTCACCATATTGAGACACAAACCTTTTTAGCTTACTTGAACAGTTTGCTTCACTTTAGGCATTTTTTCTGAACTGTAATGCACACGCTTACGACTTCAATAAGACTGAATAAACAATGAGTTAATTAAACACTTTTCTGCAGTCCAGAGTCCAGAATGACTTAATCAGCTACCTGCTTATAGAGTAACAATAGCTTACACAAACTCACTAATGCGTAAGGGTGAAGTCCATGTTGTAAATTCAAAAGAAACAGGGAAGGAAGGTTCATACTTGCCATTTTCCAGGAAACAAAATGAGGTGCGCAATTCTGAGAAATGTAACACGGAAGAAATAAATTGCATGAGAAAGTTCTTTTCTTCTTGAAAGAGTGAAAATATGATGAATATGACCATTTACTTACTAAAATATGCTCTATCAGAGAGAAATGGCTATATATGCAAAAATATGACTTAACAAATTATGTTAATTCATTTCCCTGTTTCAAAAGAACCATTTATATGTATTTAAGGAGCATGTCAGTCCTACCCAAAAATATATGTCCTTTCATAAAAATCCAAGCCCTAATCATTAACATAGTGAAGCTCGCAAAAACCCGTTCATTCAATAGTGTAGTGTCACCGTCAAATGTGTTCATTGAATGTATATGTAGAGAATTACAAAGACGGCCAAAACGAGAATTTATAGTAATATATTTATTTAGCTGTATTACTTATAGGGGTTTTGGTAACAATTTCGGAAATATGAAGCCTTACTTATTTATAAAATACTTATAGAAATTGGATGTCTTAACGATACTACTGAATAGATGACTTTTTTGCAGAGCATGTAGGACGTCATAACATAGTCCGCTAGTATGCTCTACAAGCCTCAGCACTTTCCGCGACTAGTATGGTGGTGTCAGTGTCGGTAAAACCTGCAATTCCTGTCGCAATAAGCAGCTTTCACCGACTGTTAGACATCTTGCCAGAGCATACTGGGTGCGAAGGTATGAAAACTTTTCCGTTTATTGAGTAATTATTTGTGTGAAAATTGTCTGTGTTTGTGTAAGTTGTGAAGAGTAGTGAATACTATATGTAATCCTACACATTTTCTTATGTCTGAAAATTATCATATCACTCACTTCATCATTTAACAAATCTAAGCCTTATAGAAAACATATACAGCTTTTGCATTGTCACTGTGGTTATGCATACTACTATTAACGTTAAATGTTTGCACACAAAACCGATTACTACGGTGTCTATGGTGAACAGTAGTCTGAAGTGAAGTTTTTATTACTTTCAGATACCTTATTATTAGTAGCTTTGTGTAAGAATGAGAAAGGAAACAACAATCCCATGACCTTCTTGTTAATATCATGAATTCCTTATTAACAATGGAATAAGAATTATGTGGTTACGAGTGTTTTCTCAAAAACCCTTCACGCCAAACACGTTGTCAAATTCATCACTAGTTTGCAGCCAGCATTTCACGAAGGCAGATACGAATCAAGTTCTGAGAGCAGATACTTCCCAGCCGATTTAGGAATTACCCTCTACAGAAAATAGATTAAAGAAGGGTCCCTCCATAAGCCTAAGTGTTCATAAACGTAAAAGAACAGCAAGGCCTACACAATAAATCTGCATTATTGAACTACAAAACAAATTCAGGGAAGGTGCAGCTGAAACAATAGATTTTGTGCTTTCCAAACGTAATATTTGCTTGTTATTAGAGTGACTTCTAAAATATGATAAAAATGCATATCATAAAATCCTTGAATCATTACTATCAGAAAAAAGTAGGACAACTACAATAAATATCGTGCTGAATCAAATAATGAACTATAATAGAAAATGATTAGCTCCAGAAACTCATAAAACAATATTTGGCATTTGGCAAAGTCTCACCAAAAGCTTACAAAAGTGCTACAGATTTTATGACAAAATTGCTCCGTAGCTGTACTGTTTCTCGGTTTAATGGAAACAGTTGATAAAGAAACAGGAGTTACGTGTGTGGTAAATTTAAGACTCGCAGTAGAACCTAGCAGTCTAAGCAAGGAGAAGTTTCTATGCAGTTTAGTAATTTACGAAATATCTTTTAAGCAACAACTTCAGTATAGCAGAAAATTGGAGGCATTCCTTGCAGAACGAGACACAATGTATACGCAGTAACTTAGAAGGGTGTCGGAAGAATGTGTGCCAAAGGAATTACCACTTCTAGCCAATCGCTTGGTTTGATTCATTATAAGCGGGCTTTTCAGCAATTTTAGATTAACAGCAATGTATTTCTTCACAAAGCAATGTCTGGTGCACAGTTGTATGAGCTGAATTTTTTATTCACAAAATAGAGCAATGTGCATGTGTGTGTGTGTGTGTGTGCTTGTTATTTTTACACTTGGTAACAGAAAATCACAAAACCAACGTGACAATGATGAAAAGCCTATGTGGAAGTGAATCTCCGTCTCCTAGGTGCGACATCCCCAAAACTGGAATGATGACTCTTTCTATCCTTCGCCAAGTGTCACATTTTAAGAACTTGACAACTCTCTTTATACAAAGAACTATGTTTTATAACAGGGAACGATTTCTGGGAATAAAATAATAATTAT
Organism: Deroplatys truncata; assembly: GCA_030765065.1. Taxonomy (NCBI): domain Eukaryota; kingdom Metazoa; phylum Arthropoda; class Insecta; order Mantodea; family Mantidae; genus Deroplatys; species Deroplatys truncata. Next base: position 181,747,180 of record CM060977.1, read on the forward strand.
ACGATTTGAAGCTTAAGAAAGTATACAGTTTCTTTCTAGGAAACACGTTGATGTCATTAACGCCGGGAAAATAAATTTTAAATGTGCTAAGGAGGTATTTTCAATTCACTTCGTTACTTCAAGGTAGTAATTTTAGTACTTGAGCTTATTAAAGACAACTGTCACATTCCCAGGAAATCTCTCAGGAGCTACAATAAAATATAGAGCAAGGATTAAAATGTTAAGCACTTCGTGACAACAGTAATACTTCACATAATACACGTACTCGCATTTAGAACAGAATGCAACACCTTTCAACCGACGACGAAAGGTTGAACTAGATGCAGAATGAATTTCTGCCGTATTTGGACTCCATAAAAACGGAAAATGCTAGACTGAGAAGGAATAAACAATAAAGGATACGAACTCATAAAACTAAATACCACATTGACAATCCTAACTACAAAATATTTGCTAAATAGCGGATTTCACTTTCTCCTCAGTCGTAGTGTTAATAGCGACTATGTAAAAATGTTCTCCAGTGGACTGCAATTAACAGTCGGGGTAATAATATACCTAGTTGCTCAACAGTGATATTCAATATGAATAGAGTTTTGAAAACTATTCTTCTGTACACACCTTCGTATACCAATGCACTGAGATTTCACTTTCTCCTCAGTCGGGGTGTTAATAGTGACTATGTAGAAATGTTCTCCAATGGACTGCGATCAACAGTCGGCAGTAATAATATACTTAGTTGCACAACAGTGACATTCAGCATGAATAGAGCTTTGAAAGCTATTCGCCTATACATACCTTCATATACAAATGCAAACACGTATAAAACACGTAGAAACATAGAAAACAAAGAAAAAACAGAACTGCCTGCTTCTGATAATGTCAACATACCAACTGCTACGCGCAAAATGGAAACGTAAGTTCTTCCATTTATTATGACGCAACGATGGTGACGACACCATCTACGCCTTCACCAGATGTCACGCAATGTGTCACTTAGATCATTCCAGTGCCTTTGCCAGGGGTGACGATGATAGTGATGTAGCATAGGGATGACTTCGAGAGGGTTATAAGTTGCAGGTAGCTGGAAGGGTGATGTAGGCGTAACAGAATCAGACAGACATTTTGTCTTCAAAAGAAAGAAAGAAGGAATCTAAAATAAATTTAATGAGCGAAAGAGTTAGCTTGTGGGTTTACATATTCTCAGAAGTCCGGCGTTTCATTTCAGTCGTGCCTTGGGTCTACGTCCAAGCTGCAAGATAGCACAAAATAAATTTAAGAAGCTGAACAGCAGAGTCCGTTGGGAAGGTAAACCATCAAAGTGTGATAATTCAAAGAGACCACACGTATAGTGTATATATGTATGTATATGAGCTTAAGGCACAAACTTTGTCTGTTACAACTGTCAACTGGTTCAACCACTATCTTTGGAAATGCAAGCAAAGTGTCGTTTCTGAGGATCTCCTCATCATGGTGTTTTGTAAAGGCATGAGTTCTGCAGGTTTGTGTTTTGGGTGTCTTATTATTTGCACTTTATATAAACAAACTTTCACACCGTATTCCCTACAGCAAATATGACTTTTTATGCCGATGACCTGCAACCTACGCATACTTTCACGAACCGACGACATTCATGTTGAAAATGAACCATGACATCGAGTCTGTTTGTTCATACGCACGTGGTTTGGACTCTGATGTCAATCCCTCAAAATCAAAGGCATTGTTGGTGGACTCAAAGATTGTTAAGCACTACAGACATGCGTTGTATTCCATTAGTTCACAATAATTCCATTATCCTTATGACAGAATCTAAGTGTTATTTTTACAGTAAACATAGTTGGGCCAATCATGTTATTCAGATTTTCAGGAAAGTACATACTTAAATACACACTTTAAAGCGTTTAAATATGCCCCTGCCTAGGAACCTGAGAGAGACTTGGCATAAATAATGGTGATGCCCCTCCTCAGTTATTGTGATTCCCTCCACACGGACTTAAGATGTGATCTGTCACGTAAATTATAGCCAGATCATAATACCTGTGTATGATCATATAACAGCATATCTCCACCAGTGGTCATGGTTGCATATAATTGACCACAACATTCGTTTCCCTTACTTCTCTGTAAACTAAGGATATTCATTCACACTTATTTCCCCACATACAAAGCTTCTCGCTTTAAAAGCTTGTCCTCGTCTCACAAACTTTATACACGCTCATAAAATGGTTCAACACTTTCAATACGTCAACAAAATCTCTGCTCATTTCCGTTACTGTGAAGGTTGCTAAGCTCCGTGATTCATTACTACACGAAGACATGGGGCTGCTAAACCTTATATGCTGTTCGTCACTTACAGATTTTGGTTAAGAATAATAGTTAATTTAGAGGACATATCCTCATTCTAATTGTATGTATATGCATACACACATTTTAAGGTGTTCGTTAATGTTAGCTTAGTTTCATTATATTTACATTTCACGTAAGTTTACTGTTCCTATAATATTTGTGCTATTTCTCTTTTGGGTTCCTTTGGATATTATTCAGGTGTGTCATGAATGTGTTCAGGGCAATGTATTCAGGATTTCTCTATGTAGTTTAGCGGAAGAGCAGGCGAAATTGCCTTGGTTCTGCCAAATAAATAAATAAATAAAGAATAATAGGCCACATGCAAGCCGTAACAGAGCTTTAAGTTTAAATAACCGAGGAGAATACTAACTGGTGCTTAGCTAGTGCTGACGTATCACATCTCAGCAAGAAATGTATAATTCACCACCGTATCGGACATAAGGTGATCCTTCCTCTAAGAATTATAGCACCACTCTTCTTTACCTACAAGCATCCGATAAATGATCCTCCAGAATTGCAAAGTCAATTTCGAGGATTTACTTACGAAAACTTCGATCTCTATATCTCGAACTCTATATAAACACACTTATCAAATTATTTCAAAAATATAAGCATAACCATAACCATCTTCATGATAGGAAAACCCGGGGTCCATACCTGGGATCCCCCCAGGGGCTCAACCTAAGTGAGTACGGGTTTGGCGTACCCGGGAGTTCCCGAGCCAATCATCGCCATCATCATCCTTCCACCCTCATCCGGTCCAGGTGGGTCCGTTCTCGTGACCGGGGGACTCAAGGTAGGCTCTCGTGCGTTCTGTGCATTTCATTCCATGTCGAACCTCGCTATCGTTTCCTTCTTCTCTTTTAGTTCTACACATTTCGCACTCCGTCCATTCATTTACGCCTCTCTTTTTCTTCCTTGCCGGCCTACCTTGCGTGCGAAACGCCCACACAGTTTTATTTCTTTTACATTTTATTTTAATGCTCCGTGGACACAGCCTGACGGATACCCGCGCACTGGGTGCGCACCTGGGTGAGTGGGTAATGGCGTCAATCCTACCACCCGGGGTCGTCATGTAGGGTTTGTGTTCCTATCCGCTGTTCAATTGCAGTCCCGCGGGGGGACATTGCATGAGCTGCTGACTTCTGACGGCGATTGGGTCCCTCTGTCTATGTTCTGGAAGGTGTGACCCTGGGGTGAGTCTGGTATAGATTGGCCACTCACCCAAGCCTGGGTAACGTCCGGGATGTCAGAGCCCGAGGTCGGAGACGGTTGCAATGGTGGAGGATTTTTTTCGCTATGGAGCACCCTTTCTCCATTATAAACAACAAGCGCCGAAAACTTTTAGTAACAGAATTAGCACCGCCAACAGCTGGTTGTTACTTAGTGATTACCCTACAGAGGAAGGACAATCATTCGAGAAGGTGAACCCTTTTATCATCCAGAAGGGCATTGACTCAATTGCTGGTCCGGTTCTTTCCTGCACTCGGCAAGTCCGAGGCACAAAGTAAGTCCTTGTTGAGCGCCACGCTTCTCCACGGTTATCACATCCGTGTTGAGAAGCACCGCACCTTGAATTCTTGTCGAGGCGTTGTCACCACGCATAGCCTCAATGGCATATCGGACGAGGACCTGGTCGAATATCTTGCAGACCAGAAGGTGACAGCGGTTCATCGAGTGCAGGCCAAACGCGATGACGTATTGCTACGCACTAGTACCCTGTTTCTAACATTTGATGGCGTCGATCTGCCCACGAGCATCTCCGCAGGGTACGAACGGATTTCTGTGAGGCCTTATATTTCTAGATCTCTGCGTTGTTTTAAATGCCAACGTTTTGGGCATACACAAGTGTCATGTAAGAGTGCCGTTAACATCTGTGCAACATGTAGCCAGCCCTGTTCAACAGCCCCCGTCTGCGTTAATTGCAAAGGGTCACATTCTGCTTCATTTGGCGACTGTCCGCGGTATTTGGACGAGAAGGCGATACAGGAGACCGGATAAAGGAGAAACTCTCCTTCGCCGAAGCCCGAAAGCGTTACCATGCGCGGCAACCTTCGCTCCTGCGATCGGGAACATTCAGTTCTATTGTTGCCTGGCCAATACCCCGGAAGGATGGTGGGACGCAAACTTGAACCACGACTGCCCTGACCACCTCTACCATCCGGCCGTCCAAGTATCCTACTGTTACCAAGCCCTATAAACGTGGTCCAAAGTTTATGAAGTCACCAGCCACTGAGAAAAAGCCGAAACAGAAACTTCGAAGAGAAGACTTTTTAAAAGACCCTCCGCGTGATCACAGCAAGCAAGTTCACCTTCTCCTCCTCGGAGGTCGCAGTCCCAATAAGTTCCTGGGACAAGCCGCGCTCAGCGGCACCCCTCAAACATCACCACCCAGAACCGATTCTCGGCGCTTGAATCGGTTTCTGGCTCTGAGCGCGTGGGCCCTCCCTTCGAGGAGGCTATGGAGTCTGACCAACTCCATACCAAAAGCCCGAGCCCAAAGATTAAACAAAAGGTAATTTTAAGCCGCCCTTCTCAGTAGACAGTTTATCCCTTTCTTCTTAATGGCTATCCTGACTTGGAATGTACGTGGTGTACGATCGCATAGGGCGGAACTGCAACTTTTATTGCGTTCCCATTCGCCTATGGTTGTGTGTTTGCAGGAGACTAAGCTTCGCCCTCATGATCCTTTTGATCTCCGAGGATATACTCAGGTTCGCTACGACCTTGAACCGGAGGAGGGTACTCCTGCTCATGAAGGTGTCATGCTGTTAGTGCGTAACGACGTTCATTTTCAACGTCTCACTCTTACGTCCAACTTGCAAGCTGTTGCCATTAGACTGCAGTTACCCGGATTTTTCTTTTCTGTTTGCTCTGTATATTCACCTCCATCGTCTCCCCTCGCTAACGCGGACCTTCGAGATCTCTTGTCCGCTCTCCCAACACCATTTCTCCTGGTGGGAGATTTTAATGCCCAAGCCCCTGTGGGGTTCGCCAAGGGCTCGTGCGAGGGGAACTCTTCTTTCCGACATTTCTTACCAGTTCAATCTCTCTATACTTAATACAGGTGAACCTACTTTTCCTTATGATTCCTCCGGTACATTTTCTCACTTGGACCTTACCGTTTGCTAACTCCAGCTTGCTAGTCGTCTTCAGTGGAACGTCGTCGCAGACACCTACTCCAGCGAACCATTACCCCTGAATCGTTTCTCTTCTGTGACACCAGGTAAGCATTCCAGAGTACCTACCTGGATATTCACAAAAGCCGACTGGAGCTTGTATTCCAACCTCGTGCATTTTGACGACCAGCCCTTCACCAACATTAACCAACTAGTGCAGCACCTTACGTCTACGACTTTCTCTGCTAACGAACGCGCAATTCTCCGTTCATCCTCTCAACCTCGGCGACTGCCTGTTCCGTGGTGGAACGAGGATTGTAGGAACAGCGTTCGTGCCCGTAGAACTGCACTTAGGGTGTTTCGGCGACACCCTACACTTGATAATTTGGTGACTTTTAAAACATCGCGCGCCAGGTCTCATCGCATTATTCAGGATAGCAAGAAGGCGTCGTTGACTCATTATGTCGAGTCTTTTATTCGCTTTACGCCTTCATCTGTTGTTTGGGATAAACTTCATCGCTTCTCAGGTAAAATGTCGTATTCTACTGCTTCTGAGCTTCAGATTTCTAATGCTACCATAGTGAATCCGGCTGCCATCGCTAACACTCTGGGTGCTGCCTTTGAGGCGGTTTCCAGTTCAGACCATTATTCCGCCGGCTTTCGCTCTATCAAAGACCGGCTGGAATCCGCCAGCTATAATTTTCGGTCTGCTAATACCGAGTGTTATAATGAACTTTTCACAATGAGGGAGCTGGAGCACGCTCTTCATTGTTCTAGGCGTTCCGCTCCTGGGCAGGACGGCATTCATGTCCTGATGTTAAAGAAGCTTTCAGCCGACAGTAAACTCTTTCTCTTACAGGTCTATAACCGTATTTGGCAAGACGGCCTTTTTCCTTCCGTTTGGTGCGAAGCCACCATTGTCCCTATACTTAAGCAAGGGAAGGATCGCCAACTACCTTCCAGCTACCGCCCTATCTCCCTCACCAGTTGCATTTGCAAGGTGATGGAGCGCATGATCAACGGGCCGTTAACATGGTGGCTTGAGTCTCAGAAACTTCTAAGGAACGCTCAGTGCGAATTTCCTCGCCAACGCTCTACCGTCGACCATTTGGCCTCTTTATCGACGCATATTGTGAATGGGTTTCTTAGAAAGTATCAAATAGTGGCTGTGTTTTTTGACCTGGAGAAAGCTTATGGCACTTGTTAAAGGGGCGGCATTTTACGTATACTTCACGCATGGAATATCCGCGGTCGTCTTCCCATATTTCTTCGGGAGTTTATGACGGACCGCGTCTTTCGTGTACGTGTGGGCTCGGGTTTATCTAATCGTTTTATTCAAGAGAACGGAGTACCGCAGGGCTCTGTACTTAGTGTCACACTTTTTGCAATTGCTATAAGCCCCATTGTTGATTGTATTCCACCTGGCATTTCATCGTCCCTTTTTGTTGACGATTTTGCCATTTATTGCAGTTCACGGCGGACCTATCTACTCGAACGCCGTCTCCAGAGCTGTATCGACCGTCTCTACGCCTGGAGTAACGCAAACGGCTTTAATTTCTCCGTCGAGAAATCCGTCTGTATCAACTTCTGGCGTCGGAAATATTTCCCATCGCCCTCTCTCCATCTTGGGCCGGAGATACTTCCGTTTGCAGACGAGGTGAAGTTATTGGGGTTGCTTTTTGATAGGAAGTTGTGTTGGACTTCGCACATTTCCTTTTTAAAAGCTAAGTGTGACCGTTCTCTTACTCTTTTACGTGTTTTAGGTGGTACATCCTGGGGAACTGATCGGACCGTTCTTCTTCGCCTTTATCGCTCTTTGGTCCGATCCAAGCTTGACTACGTGTGTATTGTTTATTCGTCGGCACGTCCATCTGTTTTACATCGATTGAATGCCATTCACCATCCTGGCATAAGAGTCGCTACAGGGGCCTTTCCAAGCAGCCCTGTTCCTAGTCTGTATGCTGAAGCTGCAGAGCCTCCGCTGTCCTTCCGGCGTGAGATGCTTTTGTGCAGCTATGCTTGTCGACTCTCAAGCTTGCCTGACCACCCGTCTTTCGAGTTATTTTTCGAGGAGTCGCTTGATCGCCTCTATTTGATTAGCTCCTCTGCATTGCTCCCTCCAGGGGTTCGATTTCGACAGCTCCTTCGGCATTTAGACGTTACGCCAGCGCCGGCCCTTCCTGGGGGGGAAACGCGTTTTCCTCCTTGGTCGCGCGCTGAGGCCCACTGTCACCTTGGGTTAACATTGATGCCGAAGAATGAGACCCATTCTTCAGTCCTTAGATCCGCATTTTTAGAACTACAGGCAATATTCGGGGACTATCGTTTTATTTATACTGATGGGTCTAAGACTGATGTTGGAGTAGGATGTGCCTTTGTTTTAGGTGCGTATAGTTTTACTTTTCTTTTACCCGGGCAATGTTCGATTTATACCGCTGAACTTTTTAGTATCTATCAATGTGCTTTATACATACGGCGTTGTGTTGTTTGTACGGACTCTCTGAGTGCACTTCAGATTATTAACGCGCTGTACACTTACCACCCGCTCGTACAGCGCATTCATGACCTGCTCCACTCGCTTGGTGCTTCTGGCATCAGCGTGTCTTTCGTGTGGATTCCAGGTCATGTAGGCATCTCAGGGAAGAAGTCTGCCGACGCCGCTGCCAAATCGGCGATTTTATCCTCCATATTTTTTACCTCCGTATTCCCTCGTCTGATTTTAGTGTTTTGTTACGTCACCACATCCTCTCGCTCTGGCGCGATGAGTGGACGACCCTCCGGGGAACAAGTTGCGGGAGGTTGAACCTCTCCCGTTAATCTGGAGCACCTCTTCCCGTTCTTCTCGTCGGGGAGAGGTGATTTTAGCTCGTCTACGAATCGGACATTGCCTTTTTAGTCATAGATACCTGCTTAGTGGCGACGCCGAACCTCTGTGTGGTCACTGTGATATGCCATTAACGGTGCGTCACATTTTAACCGAGTGTCAAGTTTTAGTTCCATTGCGCGTTCGCGTGGGCCTGCCTGTTGGCCTAGCCAACGTTTTGGCAGACGACGCGCATGCTGTAGAATGTCTTTTACGTTTTACTACTGACATTGGTTTTAGCCGTCGCATTTGATGCGCTGAGCGCCTTTTAGCTGTTTGATTTTATATTGTCAGTTTTAATGGGGCTCTTCTCCCCGACGGACATAAGGCGTTCATGTCCCTTGCATTCTATAGTTCTTGACACGTTTTATTCTTTTAGTGACTATGATTTTAATGTGTAGATTTTAGTCTTTGGTCTGTTGCGTTTTTTTAGTGTTTTTGTCCAAGCGGGTTTGTGCGTGGTTTTTTAGTTTTTTGACTTCTCAATTTTATATTTTATACATTGTAAGGGCGCTAATAACCAATGCAGTTGAGCGCCCTTAAGCTCTACCTCATCATCATCATACCTGGGATAAAACTCAACAATGAAAAAAATCAGCGTACATACAAATGTAAGGATGCCTATACTGAAAAGGGGGAACGCAACACATATCCTGGCATTTCAGTTGATGGCCAAAAAGAACGGATACCTGAAGACAGGACAAGAACGGAGTCGGGAGTTTGGAGGTAAATATCTTCCACATAGGGAGAAGAAAAGGAGAAAAGGAAGAACACAGGTGAACACAATAGCACTCGCTATGTCTTAAAGTGACAACAGTCTAGTGGCCATTACATCAAGCACATGAATGTTCTGAGGAGCACACCTAAGCACCCTAGATAAACCTTGTTTGAGGAAGGGTGGTACCGAATTTATTTGTTCTGTTGCAATCATTGTCAATCGAAGACTTTCTCACAAAATCAATAACACAAGTTCCTCTCGAGGCACTGAGTATACATACTCTGAGGTACGCCTCACAGTTAACTGGTGAAATTAAAAGCATGCGCAGTCACTGAAGTGTCCTTGTGAACTTGAAAAACCATAGGAGGCACACCTGTTTAAATATTCGATCACAAAAACAGACGGATCCACATCCGCAATCGACGGCCACTGTACCATCGCGCCCAACAATGTCCATAAGGGAAAACATTCCCTCAGCGCATGACGCAAAGACGAATGCAATGCTTGAACCGCGTCCTAGGTGTGTCCTCAAATACGAGCCTTACATAAAGCATCTGAAGTGGGCGGATCCAGTGTCAGCCAGTATTCCTGTGGCATAGTGAAACGGCAACTCTAGGCCGAGCCCAAGAACTGTAATTACAGATAAGTTATTAATTAACTTTTATTGATGTTAAATCGTACTATGTAAATATCTTTTTCTCATACTGCTTGTATATTTTAAGAAGGGTGATTTAACATTATGTATCTATCTAGGTTACTAATATTAGTAGAGTTATAAATGGTTTAATGTAAATAATTTAAGCGCTATGTTAAAATACTGTCCACGAGGGAATGTTTTAGCTACAGGAATAGTGCTTTCGAAGGCAGAAAACCTAGTTTTATTACCTCTCTTCGGTCGCAGTGCTATTATTCCTACAGCGAGGGTGTAGAGCCTTTGTCCCATTATTTGATAATTCGCCGTGACAAAGTGAGCGAGAAAGACAACCTTAACGGTAAATGTAGGAAAAGCCGCGATTTATATTAAACTTGGACCAATGAGATCCCTGAAAGTTTATTCGAAATAGTTAGACGCGTCGAGTCGCGCTAAAAATGGACCAATAGGAAAGGAAGCAGCCTCAGAAGCCTGAGACTATAAATGGATCTGTTTGGGGAAAATTCGCGGCAGTTTATGTCATGTGTGGTCAGGGAGAGATGCTGCAGGATGTGTGAGATATCGCGCCAAAACAGGGAATCAAGATAGTTCTAACAACACACCTAAGATCTGCTACTCTTAAAGCGACAATAAGAATATTTAAACTTCGTCTCATATCCGCGCCATAGTTTAACAGCGGTGGACAGTATTTTACAGCGGCAATACTAGTTTTGTATACTACGAGTGTTAATTAAATAAAAAGAAACGGCAGTGTCATCTTTTCATAAACAAAGCAAGTCTATGTCTTCCTATATCACCACCCGAGATCTACGTTTTCCTTTACCGAGGATAAGTCCAGGCTCCCATATAATTTAAGAAAAATTACTGAGGCTAGCCGAGGATAAATTGAAGAGAACCAACCCACTGAGAACTTCTGGAAGCAACGGGAGAAGCATCAAGGTAAGCCTAACAGCACGGATGTGGAGGTGACCGCCGCAAACTGGCGCCATAACGTGGAGCTCGAAGGGAAGAACGACACAAATGGAGGACTAGGAAACAACGAACAGACAAGAATCTTCAGAGGAAAGGGGCACAGCAGAACAAACTTACAACGCGAACTTCTAGTCTACCTACGTGGGACAACAAAACAGCTGAGAACATCGCTTCTAGAACTTCACCAGGATTCGAACCCGGAACGCATCAGTTAACATTGAAAAAAATACAGGTTAGAACATTTATTCAAAAACAAACAAAAAGGCATGCAGAGTAGTGACTCAGTTTTGTGAACACATGTTATTGAGAGGGGGTAAAGTCATTACTAGGGAGGTAGAACTTGCTAACGGAACCATGAGTAGGTCAAGGGAAGATTTGGAAGAACTGAATGGGGAGGCTATTGTCAGCATAACAACAGATGGAGAAAATATGGGTGCAGCAGAGGTAGAAGTGAGGCTGGAAAGTCAATCACCGATTGAGCAGGTCATTGACGCAGGTCAGAACCAGCTGATGATATTCCTCCAACAATTGAGCGCAAAGATAGAGGGGAAATTAGCTGAGCAAAGTAAAAACTTAGAAAAATTAAGTGAACAAAGTAAGAATTTAGAGGGAAAATTAAATGAGCAGAGTAAGGAGTCAAAAAGAAATTTGAGTGAACAAAGTAAAAATTTAGAAGGGAAATTAAATGAGCTGAGTAAGGAGTCAAAAAGAAATTTGAGTGAACAAAGTAAAAATTTAGAAGGGAAATTAAATGAGCAGAGTATACAGATAGGTGAATATGTCAGAGAGGAAAACAGGAAGATGAGAGGGGAATTAGCTCAGGAGATGAGGGAATATTTAGGTGAACAGGTCACCCGATTACAAAGTCAATTGGACTCCAAATTCAGTCAGCAAGGGAAGGTAGTGCAAGAAATTCAGGCAGGACAACTATGTCTAAGAAACGATGTAGAAAAATTAAGGAAGGATGTAGAAACAGAATTAAGTGTTACCAGCTTAGCCATAAAGGAGCAATTGGATGATGACTTAAGAGCTGTAAATGTTTCTTTAGAAAACAAACAAAGTACCTTAGAATCTAACATTCAAAGGGAGTTCAAAGAATTTAGAATAGTGTTAGAAAAGGATCAGGGAAAGATGAATGAACTTTCGTCAAAAATGACTGAACAGCTCTCAAATCATCATGAAATTGTGAAGAGGGTGGAAGAGCATGAAAATTGTGTAAAGGAGTTAAAACGCTCTATTGGTAGACTAGGGATAAGTGTGAGACAGAGTGATGATAGCTCACCCAGTGAAACTAGCACCACTTTTAGGGAGACAAATGGAGGCCAAAGTCCAGCTGCCGACCCATATAATTTCAATTCAGGGCACCAATGTACATCTAACCCTGCAAGTAATGCAAACTACCATTTATTAAATGAGATAGGGGTACCTACTTTCGAGGAAAATTCGGCTGATAATCCTAAACAATACCTAAATGACCTTGAGGAGTATTTCCGTTTGAAGCAGATTCCGGACGAGCTAAAGATGTTAATCGTTCGTAAAGGTTTACGTCAAAGGGTTCTCCAATGGGTAAGATTGACTTTGGGAGAGAATAATAATAATTTTGAATATTTCAGAAGGGCATTTTTGAATAAGTATTGGAGTACTAATACTCAGAACCAGGTGAGATCTGTCCTAGTTAATGGCAAGTACGATGAACGCGGAAACCTAAGCATGGTAGATTATTTGCTAACTAAAGCACAGAGTAGTAGACTAATCGAGCCACCCATAAGCGAGAGGGATTTCATTAATATGATTGTACCACATTATCCAGAACGTATACACCTTTACCTACTCATTGCGAAGCCAAATTCTATTCCCGAATTGATTGAGTTGGTATCATCATTTGAGACAAGTAGTAGGAACCACGTACAAAACTATACAGTTCGACCAATACCAGATAATGCAAGGAATGCGAATTGGAGAGGAAACGCGAGAGGGAACTATAACCCCAGAGAGAGATACTGGAACGACGTGCCTCAATCCGGGAACAGAAACTGTCAAAATAACCGTTTCAGGAGGGAAGGTGATAACCAATATCACATAAATGCTATACAAACCAGACCAAGATACAGGGGCCGTTTTAACTATAGGAGAGGCAGAAACAATGAAAACAGATCCAGGGAACATTATTTTTCTGACCGAGGGGAAAGCGATATAGGAGAGAGGTATGACGAAAATTACCCAGAAAGAAACGAAAGGAGAGAGAGACCTTCCCGGGGACATTTTAGAGGAAGCAGAGAAAACTATAGGCAAATTCAGAGAGAGGGAAACGTGGAAGAGACTAGCGGAGCACCAAATAGTGTCGATAACCCGGAAAACTAAGACAGGATCCAATCAAGAGCTCGGAGCGGATTCTAAGTGCGCAAAATTCTCAAATAAACAGAAAATGTGAAACGGGGCTCAAAAATGACTTTATACTGGGAGAACTGATAACTACTATTCAAAATCACTCGGAAAAGGATCTGACAGATTCCCCTAGCATAAAAGTAGTATTATTGGATGAAGAATATAACGCTTTAATAGACTCTGGAGCCAATGTGAGTGTATGCAGCCTGAGGTTATATCAGAACCTGGTAAATAAAGGAATTAAGCTAATGACATTACCCATAAGGAACACGGTATGCCGGGTAGCAGTTAACAAAGAGGTTACCCGAATAAAAATGCAAGTAATGTTGAACATGAAAATAGGAGAAGAAAAATTTGAGTTTATTTTTCTGGTAATCAATAATTTGATTTGTGACATTTTGATTGGGTGTGACGTTTTGTTTGAATTAAGAGCTAGGGTTGATTTTGCTGATAAAATTTTGAAAATAGTGAAGAACAGAAAACCATTAGAAATCCCTTTTGTAGAGGGCATGAAGCCGGATACTTATAACAAAACCCAAGGAGAAGAAGATATCGCCGAAGAAAGATTTTTCGTACAATTAGTACAAACAGGTAGGAGTGAGAAATTAATTGCTATAGTACAAGGGGAAGAAACCGATGAGATGCATGCGTTCGCTGACAGGTTTTACAACGGGTATACGGAGCACAATGAGAAAGATTATGGTTACGCCCAAAATAAAGAATTCCAAGATACCGGCAGCCAGGTAGAAGCAGTAGAGGAGAAAGTGACCCTTGCCGAGAACCTCACAGAGACACAAAGGCATCTATTAAGGCGAATGTTACAAGAAAACAAAGCGGTATTTTCGGACGTCCCAGGCAAGTGCAAAGCATACAAACACAGTTTTAAGGTACAAGATATTGCACCCTTCACACACAAGTATCGGGATATTCCGATTGCATTAAGGGAGAGAGCCAAACAAGTGATCGATAAAATGTTGAGAGACCGAATAATACAAAGGTCAAATTCTCCATACAGCAGTCCATTATGTTGGGTGACGAAACGCAATGGCGAACTTAGGATGACGATAGATGGTCGAAAGATAAATAAACATACTCAACCAGACAGATTTTGGAGCGAAAGTGTAGAAAAATTGCTGTCAAAAATAACCAAAGGCAAGTATTTCTCCACTATTGATTTAACTGCGTCATACTGGCAGATTGAGCTTCACGAGGATGTTAGAAAGTATACTTCTTTTTTATTTTTTGGGAAACAGTTCGAATTTTTGAGAATGCCTTTTGGTATGCTTACGTCATGTAGTGGACTATTAAGAGCCATCGATAAAATATTTGGCGACTCAGCCGACGAATTTTTGATCCAATATATCGACGATTTTCTAATAGTTGATGAAAATTTTGATGAGCATATTCAACATGTGGATTATGTGCTTAAAAAGCTGAGAGAAAACGGTATGACGGTGAACATTAATAAATCCAAATTTTGCATCCGTGAGGTGGAATTTCTAGGTTATGTAATTAATGATAGAGGAATAAAGCCAAACGAAGAAAGAGTAGCGGCTGTGAGGAGAATACCAGCGCCCAAGAGTGTTAAGCAGGTTAGGTCGTTTCTTGGAGTGCTAAATTATCAAAGCAAATTTATCTTGAGGTACGCCGCAGAAATAGCACCTTTGCGCGAATTACTTAAAAAGAAAGTGCGATGGAAATGGGACGAGGTACACCAGAAAGCTTTTGAAAAGATAAAAGAACTATTTGCAAAATCAATTCTACTAGAGAGACCCAAGGACAACCTACCATATGTAATTTACGTGGATGCTTCAGGTCACGGATATGGGTGTGTCCTAGCCCAATCAGATGAGGAAAATCAACTGCACGTGATAAGTACCGCTTCAAGAGGTTTAAGTCAAATAGAGAAAAATGCTTCGGTCACCGAATTAGAGATCTGTGCTGTGTATTACGCCCTACAGAAATTTAGATCATATATATATCTACAGAAGGTTATTATATACACAGATCATGTAAGTCTTTCATTTATGAAACGTTGTCGGCTTACGAGTACTAAATTATCTAGGTACATCCATGAGATTCTTTCGTATGATGTTGAGGTGAAACACATTCCAGGAAAAACAAATGTTTTTAGCGATTTGCTGTCTAGGTTACATAACAACAGTGAAATACCGGAGAGAATAGAACGCCCTAAAAATGAAGTAACATTAATGAGTATTGAAATACCCTTGAGTAAAGGATTGATAAAAGAATTAAAAGGAATAGGGGACCAGCAGCGACGAGATGAGAAGTTAAATAAATTAATAAAAAAGGCCCCAGAAATAGATGAAAATATCAAGGGAAATATAGGGTTAAAGGGGGGCGTGTTATATAAACTACATGGCAGCGAAATACAGAAATGGAAGACATATATACCTAAGAACATGGAGAATGAACTCATAAGCACGTTCCATCAAGCTCTAGCACATTCTGGCACAGAACGCACAGTTTTAATGATCCAAGAAAATCTGTATATTCCAAAATTACACCATAAAGTAAGGAGAATAATTTCGACATGCTTACAATGTCAAAAAGCAAAGCCATTGAATATACAATATGAATACGAGACAAACTCCATACTAAGGGAAAAACCAGGCATGTTAGTGACCTTGGACTGTCATGGTGAGATGCCGTGTAGTAAATTTGGATTTAGGTATATAGTAGTGTTAATAGATGTATTTTCAAAATTTGTAAAAATTTACCCAGTCAGGAAGATTACAAGTGAAACATGCCTAAGGAAGATAATGAAGTCGTATGTTCCACAATTTGGAAAGATGAAGGCAATTTTATGTGATAATGCTTCAATATTTACCAGCAGAAAATTTGTAGACACCTTAAAAGAAAACGAAATCACGTTGTATCATTGCTCAAAATACCACCCACAAAGCAATCCCTGCGAAAGAATAATACGGGACATTTCGGTTTATTTGAGAATTTTGGCCAATAAAAAACACAGTGATTGGGCAAATCACTATCAGCGCATCGAAAGTATTTTAAATGAAAGTGTGAGCCCTACTACCGGTTATAAGCCCATCGAGCTGATGAAGGGGAAATTAATGGAAACACTTGAAGGGGAATTACCACAGACACTAGAAGCTAAAGATCCGAAAGCACTAACGGAAGAAGAGATGTTTAAGAAAGCTTTTGAAAGAATGGCCAATAAGGCGCAGAAAAGAAAAGAAAAGTTTAAGAAAAAGAAACGAAAACACTGGCTGATCGAATTGGGAGACTTAGTATTGGTACGGGACAAGAAAAAGTCTAGCATTCTGAACAAAAGGTATCATAGAATGGAAAATTTATTTAAAGGTCCATACCGGGTGATTAACATTTTTGGCTAGGATACATTTGAGTTACAAGAAATAAAGAATTCCAAGATCGTAGGGAGATATCATAAACAGTTGCTCAAACCATACAAATGTTTAGAGAATGAGAAGGGTGAAGAATGTAATGAAAAGAATCAGATTAGTTTTACTCGGAATGAGGTAGCAACCCTATGAACAAATAGTAAAGGTAATACACCCGATAAATAAGGAGGTAAAGAAATAAATAAAGGCATAATAATTATGTACCAATATGTATGTAAATAGATTTAATTTTAGAACTTAAATTGGGTATTAGAGTATTTGTTTGCGTTACAAGTTATTCGTGTGCGCGAAATGTATTGTGTAAGAATGTCTCTCGGAAACCTGTTTTTAAATGGTGAGAGGGGATCAACCATAACAAATGTAGAGTGAATGACCCAAATATAAACACCACTGGTGTGGCAGAACCCTTGTGAAGCAACAGGTATAGCGAAGGGTCTCTGTCAACAAAACAAACCTACAAAGGCCATAATCAGAGGAATTATTCTGGAAAAGAAAATTGTATCAAGTGCTGAAAAATTTATTCTTTTCCAGAACAGGGCAATTTGAAACGGCAACTCTAGGCCGAGCCCAAGAACTGTAATTACAGATAAGTTATTAATTAACTTTTATTGATGTTAAATCGTACTATGTAAATATCTTTTTCTCATACTGCTTGTATATTTTAAGAAGGGTGATTTAACATTATGTATCTATCTAGGTTACTAATATTAGTAGAGTTATAAATGGTTTAATGTAAATAATTTAAGCGCTATGTTAAAATACTGTCCACGAGGGAATGTTTTAGCTACAGGAATAGTGCTTTCGAAGGCAGAAAACCTAGTTTTATTACCTCTCTTCGGTCGCAGTGCTATTATTCCTACAGCGAGGGTGTAGAGCCTTTGTTCCATTATTTGATAATTCGCCGTGACAAAGTGAGCGAGAAAGACAACCTTAACGGTAAATGTAGGAAAAGCCGCGATTTATATTAAACTTGGACCAATGAGATCCCTGAAAGTTTATTCGAAATAGTTAGACGCGTCGAGTCGCGCTAAAAATGGACCAATAGGAAAGGAAGCAGCCTCAGAAGCCTGAGACTATAAATGGATCTGTTTGGGGAAAATTCGCGGCAGTTTATGTCATGTGTGGTCAGGGAGAGATGCTGCAGGATGTGTGAGATATCGCGCCAAAACAGGGAATCAAGATAGTTCTAACAACACACCTAAGATCTGCTACTCTTAAAGCGACAATAAGAATATTTAAACTTCGTCTCATATCCGCGCCATAGTTTAACAGCGGTGGACAGTATTTTACAGCGGCAATACTAGTTTTGTATACTACGAGTGTTAATTAAATAAAAAGAAACGGCAGTGTCATCTTTTCATAAACAAAGCAAGTCTATGTCTTCCTATATCACCACCCGAGATCTACGTTTTCCTTTACCGAGGATAAGTCCAGGCTCCCATATAATTTAAGAAAAATTACTGAGGCTAGCCGAGGATAAATTGAAGAGAACCAACCCACTGAGAACTTCTGGAAGCAACGGGAGAAGCATCAAGGTAAGCCTAACAGCACGGATGAGGAGGTGATCGCCGCAATAGAAAGGAAGCCTGTAAGTTGCACCACCCACGGATACCTCGAGAAAAGCAGAAAAATGGAGTAGTAAAATTTAGCGGGGAGAAAGTAATATTGGGATCGAAAGTTTGGAGAGCGCGTGGTCAAGGTACGCATAAAGGTAACAAGGATAACACAAAAAGATAGAATTAATACCATAATAACATATAAGAAGCAATAACACGACAGCGTTTGTTCTTTCTAAAACAATAGGGAATTCTGGGGGAGAGGGAGCTAGAGCTGAACACAACACAGGATTATGAAGCAAAAACACCACTGTAACAAAAATTGATAACACAAATGTATAATAGAAAAATAAAAGCGCAAAACTCGATCATGCTCTCCGGTAACCTAAATAAAAGGTGTTGCAGAAAAGGTCCGAGTCATTATTGCATATCAAGATATATGAGCTGATTTTCACATAGACAGCATAAAGTTATACCGTGGAGAGTGCAATCAGTATACTAGCACATAAAAAGTTGGAGCCAGTAAATGCCAGGACAAATTAATTATAGCGGATGGTAACCCAAGTTTTTAAAAATGCATATATTGATCTTTATTAACAATAAGGCATTCTAAAACTTGAGCTAACCATAAACTATATATAGTAAAAATAGCGCTCACATCTTTCCAAAGAATGTCTCAGATACTTCAGCACACACACTCTCAAAAAACAAATAAATAAATAAACACAGTAGCAAGGATACCCAACTTAGTATTTGCTCAATATTTCTCAACAGGAGATCACAAACAAGACCGTGAGGTTTTAACTTCAGCGAACTGAAACAAACTGCAAAAACAATTTGTTGAACAGTACAACACCATAATATTAGTATATAAGGGTACCTCGAGACTTAATACAACAATAAAGAACACAGACAAGAGCACGAGGCTTTAGCATTGGGACAAATATCACAAAACAGCTTCTGAATAACTACCATGCACAGATCGTGAAGCTGTTCCCCGGAAGAACTCACGCAAAAACTACTGAGGTTTCTGATATGTTGCAACTTAAAACTTGAAAAACGTAAATACCAAGTCCACAAAAAAGATAATATCAAACTGAGACTTGATACATAAAATTCCTAACCCTGAAAAAGTGACTAATGTGTGGCATACAAACCCGACGAAGGTATTCTTGCAATAGCAATTAAAAGCATAACCTCTAGGGTATACTATCTATATACCTGTTTTGTTTTGCTTCGTTAAAATTAAGGAAACAATTGGATTTATTGTCTAACAGGTGGTGGTGGCAGTCTCAGCTGTAGCAGGCTCTATTGGGGGTTGAAGCCGAGAGATTGCCGAAAAGATGACGTAACCAGAATCACGCCGTTTATAGGTAGTGTGACAGGAAATAAACAAATGCAGGGTTACAAATGCCAAAGAATCAGTAACAAAACTTTTAAGCGCATACAAGTAACCAAAAAAAGAGATTAAAGGAACAACTTTAATGACTTTTAGAACTGGTAAAAATAAGTTGCAAGGAGTATATTGGAAATAAACAGAAATGCATCGATGTCTAATCAGATAAACGAAGACGTCGCACTTCCTTTAATAAGCGACGTCAGAAGGATTATAGTGGCAAAAGGTTCTTGCAGAAAATCATGATCTGTATTTAGCGTTGGCTTTAAAATAGTCTAATTTCTCGTAAACAGGGAGAGAAAAAAATATGGGTATAGATTTTAACAGACGAATGTCGTCAAAAACATCTGTTCAATTGTCCCAGTGCATTAGCAAACTGCAATGGCGAAACTTGTGCAGAGCATAGTGACTCGCCAAGGTATAAAATAAACAGCTTACACGGTACTTAGATTCTACAAGACAAAAACTGCATACATGTGTAGAAGACAAAAACTGGTACACCAAAAGAAAAGCACCTATGTGAGTCATTACACAGAAAGCGAGATAATCATACTGTGTAATCAGAAAAAAATGGGCAACGTTAAGAAATGAGGAGAACGAAGCAAAGATATGACAGTATTTGGACAAGCCAGCAGCGGTTAGGTTGCCAACAGCTATGGTTAGCGAGAATGCTGATGCTGAATGATCTATATACCAGTGAGACAGACGGCTGGCCGAGAAACGGAAACAGTGTTTATCACACCACAGCAGAATCCATGTAGCAAAGTGTTAGTTCCAAAATAATCATTATGTGTAATTACCATTATGGTAACTACCATTATGGTAATACGCAAGAGAAATTACAATCAAATCTATACGGGAAGAATATAAGTCAGTGAAGAATTTCGTTCTGTGTGGGTTTAACCAAAGGAATACACCTGATGTCTAAGGTAAACACCAATGCAAATTTGAAATCCAGTACACACAAAACAGTGAGTACCTTCCCGGATGCGCACGTACACACACACACAAATATATATAAGCTCAACGTTGCAGATGTAACTGAACATAATTGTCTATGTGACAAAATTGTTCTTTTTGGAGACCACTGAAAAGCGATACACATCTTGCACAAAGTTTAAAAATAATAGAATTGCAAAACGTACACATGGAAGTCAGCATATTGCTGTGATGATTAGGAAAACACAAATATTAACACAAGTAATGAAGCTCAGAGATCTGCGTACGTATCACAATTCGGAAACTAAAGTCGTGTTTGCTGAGATTGTGGGATGTACCATACATGAAAACAAATTGGGGTTAAAAAGTTCCTCGGTCAGATGCATTTAATTATCTGTATATTATAGGGCCCGTATATTCTATCTACATCATGTGTAACAAGGTAATACAGCAAAAACGGTGATAAAAGGGAAACTGTAACTAGAGATGTGGTAAAAAATAAACTGGAGCGGGAAATTCGCACTTGAAACATTACACGTGCTATTTCTGCCCACCTCCTACATCGCCGGATGAGGCCAGCGTGTTACAGCAAGAAAGCTCCAGAAAGATGTCGTCACCCATTGCATCGTTCTGGTAGCACGACATTAAAGTCGTCCGGAGCATGAATAGCTGGCAGGTCAACGTCACCGCTCGCTGCATCATCTGCTATCCTTCCCCGGCGGACGAGAATTAGTCTACAAGGAGGGATAAAGCAGTCAGCCAGCAAAAACTAGAAGCTCTGTAGCATTTGGTGATCTTCGGCACACGCAGCCAAGGTTAACGTTTCAGCGTTATTCAAATTGAAGTTAATTTCTTTGTATCTTGTCTAACTTTATATCGTAACCCCTGTCTTGCTTCAAGACTATTTCATGGGAGAATCATTCACTATAATTCAGGCATGTTTGTTTCTGCTAGCAGCAAAACTTACACGCTCCGTTTGTCAATCATATTTTAAAACTTCATTTGGTGAAAAAGTAGGAATTGTAAGTTGTAATTGAAATATATATTAATATTCGATTCTTGAATGTTAAATATTTCCAAAATTAAATATATTATTCTGTTAAAATGTTGAGGCCTTATTATAAACTCTTATTACATTTATTTGGTAAATGTTGTGAATTCGGCTCAAAAATATGTTTCATCTTTCCGCGTTTATTATACATTCATCCTAATGCCTCTGGACCAAGTTCACGTTATATAAAGGGTAGCGTGAGCGTGGGAAGTAGTTTTACACTATGGTTCGTAACATTTTATAATTTGAAGTAGTGCGTGTGACATAAATGCTAACACTGACTTGAAATACAAGGAGCTCAATTTGCTGTAAAATTTCGTATTTTGTATTTCATATGCAAATATTTGTTCTATTTACTCTAGTTAATATTACTAATTGCGCATAAAGCAAGCATTCTTTATTCCTCATTCCAAAGCGTAATTTTTCTCTCTTTCACCATTTTTGGGGGCAAACAATTGGTTTGGTGTTTCCAAATTTTAGGTTCCGATGGCGTTTGCAAAATTAAGATCTTTAGTATAAGAAAGATTACGTGGCTGGAAATTTAATTAAAAGGATACTGTACATACTTTATTGTAACCTTTGAATTATAACCAGCAAGCGTGTCCGGATATTGCACATTTACCTAAGGACAAAGTTCTTGCTCTTCTGCAAAATTGTGTTTTTAACCACAATGAGCTTCGTAGTCATATAACGGAGAAAGTGGGAATAGTTACCCCGGCCATATTGCGTCGTCTTAAACAACGTATAAGCCATTATATCGGACGTTTCACAACATATGAATTTCTTCTCTCCTTGGAGATTACAAGTCTAAGGTTCAAAGCCTTTTACGCTTGTATACGGAGCTCTTACATTCGGTAGTGGAGCCTTTGTCTACCGCTTCTGAGGAGAACACTGTGTAATTTTCTCCTGAACCTTTTTGTTTTAAGGTCTACAAATTTCACATTAAGCACAATAGTTGTTAGATTCTGCCCATCTTGTCGTTAACGACTCTGAGCATCTAATTGATTTTTAAATGCTTTCTACGTTTGAGGATTTATATGAAATTTTCTCAATTCGGGATTTGTAATTGTTTACCTTATTGCTGCCAACGGTCGAAGCTAAAATTGAATTTTTGGTGCAGAATGCCGTTATAAATAATTTAGAATTACGGAAATTTCATACAGTCGTGTTACATTTCCTGTTTCCATTTCGTATTGGATTAAATAATTTTCGAAATTTTACTATGCACCTCAGCAGTTACAGAAGGAAATCATTAGCTTTGCAGAGTGCGGAGAGGGTTAAAATCTGTGCTCGTTTTCTCGCACGGGAGATACTGAGCATCGCATGTGTAATGTTATTTTATCAGGTTTGAATTCAAGGACACCTTTGTATTGTTTGTTTATCTCAACCTCCGACCACTTATTTTGACTTAGATCTGATTATTCTCAAAGTGCAACAGATTTCGGCAGTGTTTGATCACTCCCTTTCGTTATTGACTATGGCAAATCAATCTAATGAAATACAGGTGGACTTCGGGACAAATTGTTTACCTCACCAACACGCTTTCACCTCCATCTTACTTTTAGAAACCGTATATGTTCATATTCTAATAAGGTAGGTCATACATATAACATTTCCTTTCTTATGCGTCGAAATTTATGTCTTTTTTCTGCTTCGTCTTCGTGACTAACTTCGAACATTTAAGTTTTCCTTTACCCGCATGTACAAGAAGCGCCCTTTTCGCCGTTACTGATTGCAGAAGTTACTTTCTTCAGGTCTGTGGCGAAAGCTTTGATTGACTCGGGAGCATGTTTAAACTTGCCTAATAAATCTTTTGAGGACAAATCCCTAACAAATGTTAAATTACACTTATAATTTCGTTGCATTACGGTTTCGGGAAGCAATTTGCCTATTTTGGGAATTGTCGGCGTTTACATTAAAATCCGGCATTTTTATGGCAATTTTTCTCCATTATACTAGATAGTTTGGCTTATCATTTGGTTTTTGGTGCACCATCTTTATTTGCAACTGTCTCTACTTAGATTTTTTACTCTCACAGTTTTCTTTCCGTTTAATCCAATTCAAAAGTAATTTTTCACTATGTGCCCCGTAGCCCTGTGGTTTGTAGTTTTTATTTACGACAATTTAATCACCTAGCTTTCTGTTTCAGTTTAACGTCTTTTCAGCAGGATGTTTTGCGCCTCTGTCATGATATTTAGGATGTATTTACGGATGTTTGGGGTCCCGTTAATGGGTTTCAGTATTCTATACATTTGCTTAATAATAGACCCATTCTTTCTCCACCCTATCGCTTAAATCAACCGAAATTGGAAATATTGCGTCAGAAAATTAATCTTATATTAAAATAAGGAATTATTGAACACTCTACAAGTTCATATTCGAGAAATTTTTTATACTTAAGCTAAATGGGGACACCCGACTCGTTGTTGATTACTGTAAATTTCATAAGAACTGAAGACTCAATTCCTTTTCCGGAAATTTACATTTCAGCGCTTTATTTCCGCAACATCAAGCCTTTGACCACCTTGTATCTAAACCAGGCGTATTACTAAATTCCACTGGAACATAAATCTCGTCATTGGAAGTATTTTCTGCTCCGTGATACCTATACTAATTTTCACGCGTTCCTTTTGGTATTTCTACAGGCGCTCAAACCTTAATGATACTTTTGGATTCGGTTTTGTATAAATACAAATTGAAATTCATATTTAATTATTTGGACGATGTTGTAATTTATTCTCCAGATTTCGTTCTCATTTTCGTCATAAACTTTTGCATTTGCTTGGTTATAGAAAGCCTGCTTGACGCTTTCTCCGTCAAAGATGAAATTTCCGGTTTCTCAGTTAACCATTTTAGGATACATGATTTAAATTTAAGGTAATTTCCATGGAACCAGCAAGAACGTGGGCTATCTGCCCATATTCGCTTCCTATAATCTTTAAAATGTTGGCGTCGTTTCTTTTCGTTTTTCTAAATTCATACCAAACTTTGCGCAAACAGCTGAGCCTTTATATTCCTTACGTCCTGAAGTTGCAAAATTATCATCAACGTGCTTTTGTATAGCTGAAATTTGCGATTTTAGATCCGTCAGTTTTGGCCATGCCTGATTATGACCAGCCTTTTGTAGTGCAAACGGACGCGTTATGCTTTTCAATTGTAGCGGTTTTATTGCAGGGTCTGATGACGCTCATCGTCCGATATATTTCATTACTCGTTATCTTACAACAGCAGAACGCCGTCTTTCTGTTTACTTGTTCGGAGCTTTAGGATTTTGACCGCCTGTGATAAATTTCAGCAATATTTAGAACATCGATCGTTTGTCTTGTAATGTGACAGTCAAGCTATTACTTGGGTATTCTCTTATGTAAGAAAAACTGCTAAGGTCTCATGTTGTGCCCTTAATATTAGTGTTTTTAAGTTTGAAATGAGTCATATACCAGGGTTAGGTAATCCTGTCGTGTGTGCTTTGGCTAGGATGTTTTGTGAACCTGACAGTGCGAGTAATGAGGCACATCAGCTTGTTGCGGTAAATTCTACATGAACTCGTGATTTTCTAGAGGCCTTTACATCAATACCCGAGCTCTAAAGCGCAGATACTGTCTTAGTGCCAATTTACCAGTAGTATAGGACCGGAATTTTGGTATCCAGTTATATTTTTGAACATGATATTCTTCATCCTTATTTACCACGTACTGGCCGTTCTAAAATAGCTTTACGCAACGTTTACTTCCATTTATTTAGAGCTATCATATCACCCCTATGGTACCCAATTAGGTATTTATAAAACTAAAATGAAAGTAAAGCAGTATTTTGAATGAAATGGTATGTAACACGGTATTCTTTTGCCGGTCTTGCGGTATTTGCTAGACCAGCTCAAATTATACGCTTAGATTTTTGCAATCTAAATTGATCACGGCTCCTATGAAACGTTTGTTCATTGATCTCATATGGACCCTTGAGGCGTTCGAGTGAAGGTAACACTTATTTACCTATAGTTGTTGATGCTTCATCAAACTTGCTTGCTTTCGTCGCACACAGCCATGGGTAACGTTTCGGCGTTTTCCACATTCAAGATAATAATTTCTTTCGTAACCCTTCTGAATTTACATCCTAAACCTTTTCTTACTTCAATATATTTTTCATGGCAGAAGCATGCACTATAATTCGCAATAATTGTTTCCGATGACAGCAACATTTAAACGCCTGTGTTGTCAATCATATATTAAAACTTCATTTGGACAATGAGAAAAAATGCATGTTGCAATTTAATGGGATATTAATACTAGATATTTTAAACTTGAGCGTTTTCAAGTTAGAATTAATTATTCTGTTAAACTATTAAGAATTTATAACATATTGTTATTAACCTTGATTTTTGAATCTTGTGTATCCTAACTCCAAAATATACTCCCTCGTAACACGTTTATTATAAATTCTTCCTAATGCCTCGGTACAAAGTGCACGTTATACACGTCCAATCGAACGATTTTGAACAAAATCTACAGGCATGTGTTTCATTCTTGTTGAAGTTCTCTATACGGTTTCTTATGACACAAAACACAAGTGTGTGTTTCAATGCACTATGTAAGTGTAGTGTTATGTCTGATACTAAGTATGAAATCTTCAGAAATAGTACTCTCCTCAACATGTTTAAATATGGATAGTTCCGGTACTGTTTATGTTAGAAACTTTGTAAAGATCTCATGAAAAGCCCAGAGAAGGGCTTTCTCATATATTATATAAATCACCTTAAACGAAACATATTCCAATATTTTAAATAAAACGGTCTTTTAATCGAACAATTTACTATTAAGTATGATACTCACCATTCAAAAACTCAAAGGAACATACCACTCTGGCTCCATGTTTTTGAGAGTAGCATATCAATATCAGAGAACATTATTTCTGGTTCGTTTGTAATTCCATTATTTACCTAATTGTGCGGGACATTTGAGCTCCACTCAGGTGCACATCGAAGCGCTGAGCTGTCAGTCGAGATGGCATCTACTGTAGGCTACAATGAACGGGAAGAACGATGTACAAAGAGTTCAAGTTCGTTTCATGGCACAATTCCCTCAGGAAACAGCCTATGTTCATAATAAATCGCGCCTAGCACGATTCGTTTAAACGGAAAACTTCTTCCTCCCACTTTGAAACAATTACAGATTCACTAGAACTTCGTTTGTTGATAATCGTACAAAACAATGTGGCTTTAACTTGTCTCTTCTTAATTTTCGGTTATTATATCCAAAATATCACTCTCTTGTTTGTGTTGATTAACGGTGAAACATTAAGTATAATGATTTTAATACAATTCTGTTACCAAGTAAATAATTTATGACGAGTTTTGATGAGATCTTATCCGGATTAGAGACTGGCTTTCTCTGCCAGAAATTTAGTAGCGTCCTGACTACATCATACGTCTCCGTGCTGTGTGGTGTGCCGAGGAAACGCCATTCGGTGCTAACTCCGAAATATTCCTCATAAAAGCACGCATTTACAAATTCGTTTTCTGTTTCTGTCCAGAGAGCTAGCGCCATAGAAAAAGTGAACTACTTCTTTCAGATCTCCTATTTTGTTAATTAGGAGGTTTAACTGCTGTTGGAACAGGTGAACAGTATAGATTTTAAGCATTCAGGTATCGATATATAATTTTTAAAGTTTTGAGCTATTATTTTGTTTAAAATAAATTACAAATGGATGGATTGATGCCTGAACGGGATCTTGTATGGCAAAGGCACTGTTTTCAGGTAAAACATAAACTACAATACATGCTTTAGGTGTCAAATTTTCTTTCTGTTCAGACAAAAACGTAGACTGTTGTTGAGTTATAAGATTTTGAGTTACGAGATATGACAATTTTGCTGACAATTTCTTCAGAAAATCTTCGAGAGGTAATTGTATTGCTTATAAATTTTTGCCATTTAGGGTTAACCACTGTTTATTACTCACCTGCTCTATAACCTTTTTCTTTAAAATTGTCCCCAATAACGTTGACCAAATTTCAATCGCTTTCAATTAACACATTTGCATAAGCATGAATCTGGTAATGGGGCTAAAATTTATTTGAGGGACAAACTTTATGATTACGGAAACAATACCTGAATTTACAATAAGATGGCAAATGTTCATTACATAAAATATCAGTTTCACATTCTCGCGATTAGCGGGAACGGAAGCTGAATGCTTACTTTGTGTTCCTAGACGTATGCCTACACAGTTTAAATCTAAGTTAGGCAAATTTTGATAATCCTATTTTAATATCGGTATGTATTTATTTTTAAAACGGCGGAAAGTTTCTTTTAGATTTCACAAAATTAATCATTTCTACATTTTTTAATTTTCTGCCACTCTTCTTTAACAGAAACATGATTCTTTTTGCCCGCCCCAATGCTGAAATCTAAAAGTAATACCTTTTCCACCATGGAATGTTCTAAAGGTTTCTAGGATTTGGTTTCAGGGGTCACCAAAATACCTCTCTCTTAAGCTAAAGGTTTTGGTGCCTTTACATTTGCTTCGAAACATTATTGCCAAAATTTCCTTCATTTGTTTATTAAAACCAGCTTTCGAAAGTAGTCACACTCTGAGTTTTCAAGCTCCAATAACCCATACTGTGAGTCTAGCACTTGTGAATGATATAAATCCTGTTTTTCTTCTGGGACTGATTCGTTTTTAATATAAAAATGCCATCTGCTTAGCTTTTGTTTTTGTAATATCCGCGATATGTAGTTTTTGAAACAGATTTCTTTCCTTGTGGACATTTCTCCTAAAGCTGATACAAAACTAGTATTAAGATTTGAAACATTGATCCCGTTCGCATCATTACTCTGATGTGATGGTGAGCTAGTTTCATATACAACTTCCCGGATATCATAGGTACTAATTCCAACAACTCTAGATTCACAAACGTCACTGTTGTTTTCATCGTATCTGAATTTGAAAAAGATACATCCCCATGGCAAAACGCTCCTAATTTTCAGGATGATTCCACATTATTTATTTTCAGTTCTAAAAGCATTTTGCAGGACACTGGTCTCAAATTCTTTTTTCTTTTAAACGTGTGTTTATTAATTTTTAAGGATCTAAAGTAACAATGGTACCGTTTTGTAGAAGTACCGGTACTGCTCGTATTAAATATTTAACCAACATTAACAACTACGTTTAACAAACTAAACACAGAAACAACACAGGCTATGGTCTCTCTCCACAAACTAAATATTCCGGATTGGCCTCTCTGGAAGGAAATGCCTAACCTAGTTTGCCGCGATAAGCCTTTTGTATTTAAATGCGAAAGTAATTCAGAATAATAGTCTTGAGTAGCTCATAAGATTTGCGAGTCGCCGTGGTATTCCCTCTGCTCTTACATTCCAGATGGAAGTCGCTGTGCTATGTTTTCATATGGAGTGTTCCCGCTGAGAAAGTATTTTTGATAAATTCATTTGAATGAATGCCATACTGAAAATTTGCACATGTATACACTACTAAGTGAAGAATGTGTATTTAAAACAACTTTTGGCTGCGATATATAATTCCAAATCGAATTTAAAAGTTCAGATTTCTGGGGCAAATAATTAACTAATCCTTTGAACCACATCCATTCCCGTATATACTTACGGTAGATTCCTAAACTTTATAGTGAGTCCAATATGCAGTGTATATGAGAATTTCAAAGGGAAATAATAGCCATTATGCCTAGAGGGCTACGATTGTTTCGTAAAATTTGATTTGGTCCGGTATTCACAGTTATGGACAAAAATAAAGGGGTGACTTTTGTTTCATGTCATCAAATGCATATGCAAACGTTTCGAAGGGATTTGATGTTTTGGTGTTTCACGGGTGTTTCACTTGACATGGAATGACTCACTTATGAAAATTTGACGCCTTATAAACCTGTGAAGATAAGATTATACATCACTGAAATAGTTCAGTGCATAAAGAATGAGGAAGTATAGTTTCTAAGAACAAAATTATAGAATGACAATTCGGAAATACCTACAAGAAGCTTAAAGTAAAGCACCAGAATTACTGTTTATAAGTGGCACTAAAGTTTTTGTTGCTTCATTTGTGTTGCGTTGGTTTCCTTTCCTTTAGGATTTCCTGCATACTTTACATACTTCAGTACTCTAGCTAAATTCATAGGTTATTCTGTTTTAAAATTTAACGTAAATAAATTCTTGGGCTGCACAAGATGCACACTATATCAAAAGAGTTTAGCAGCAAGTCCTGTAATGTACAACAGGAGCCAAAAATTTGCACCATTCCTTTACTCGTAGTGCTATTTTGTGCTCACATCTGGAGGGAGCCGTACATGGAAGCGTTCGGATTATAAAACGAGATCAGAGCGAATCTGCTACAAGTTAAGAGATGCTTCCCAAAACGCAACTACTAAAAGATGCAAGTCATAAAAGCAGCCCTTTAATAGCAATAATAGTATTACATTGGCTCCTGAGCTGCATGTAGTAAAATGTAACTTTAGCAGAAAGTAAATGTTAAATATACTTCTATGGTATAATTCAAATCTCGAGAACCATATATAAAGGATGTGTCCACTTTACATTGCTCTTGTGCGTTCATACACAACTTTCGTGAAGAGAACGCAGGCCAGACAAAGAAGTTAGCGCGTAACGTGACCTCGACCTGTGCCACCTCAGCCTCACATAAAAGTTCCAATTGTGGAAGCTGGTAACAGTGACAAAATGCACGCAAGAATTGACACAACTAAACGTTAACACTTTGAAGAACAACCCAGTGAAGCAACACATTTGGACAGGGATGTGTCTGCATTAAATAAAAATCCCCAAGAGTAACAATTAACATAAAGTCTTCAAAATGGAACAGTAATATGACCTAGATATAAGTGAGTTATCACCCACACAAAAACAATAAAATCCACCAAAATATAACAATTTATATAAACTATAAAATAGACAAATAATGTAATTAGTATATAACAATTTAAACAAAGTCTAAACTTTAACAACGTCAATAGACTCTGAAATATACAACTTACGGCCAGAAATTACAGTCAAATTACAATGCCAAGATGCTTTAGTTCCCCTATAAGGCTCCGCGTACTCGTTAAATAATTTCCTTTGAGGCATACGTAATTAATATAAGAAGTTTGCAACAAGCAAAACTAGTTAACCGAAGGCAGTCAGAATAGACCAAATCTGCCCAAAACGGTTCACAAAGGCATTTAAGCCATTCCAGAAGCTTACCCCGAACCCTGGACACGTACGTCCAGAAGCACTTCCTCATAGTTTCACTTCGGTGAAACTAAAAAAGCTGATAGCGACGCATGTACGTAGTGGTGATAGTGGACATACGCAACTCTCACACGAATAAATCGTGAACTATGACAATGCAAACCTAACGCGAATTTCAAATGTCCTATACCGCAACGGTAGAAATCAGAGTGTTCATGATATTGTAAACTCCGAAAAAATCAACAGCATTACAATTACGGGATTGTAAGGATACTAGCATTAAGTACGCTAAGATGTTTATTGTGCAAACAGTTGAATATGTCGGTGCATTAATACTCTGAGAAACAGAAAGTCTGGTTAAGTTTCGCTTTTAATAATCAAGAAAATAACTATAGTGCATCTGTTTTAAGTTGAAAATGGAAGATAGAAACAGATAGTACTATATTTCACGGGACAGTTGGTAATCCTTAAGTGCCTAATCTCAGAACCTTTACTAATTAAACTTGCTATTAAGAATTCGCGTTTGGTTTAAACATGAAATTTAGAAGAGAACAGCCAACACCCACTTGTAACAGCACGAAAGCCAGCGAAGTGAGCCGACTGGACGTTTTACACTGACAGAAGTGCAATTGGCAGCAGTACTGTTACCAAGTACAATGATACTGAGACACACACACACACACACACACACACACACACACACACACACTCAAAGAAGACAAAAAGAAAATAGGAGTAAGACAGGGATGTAATAGTAACCTATTCATAGATGATATTTTAGGAGTAAAATAAGAAATTAGTATTATCCAGTAATAGGAGATTCTAATTTCAGGTTCATTATACGCAGACGATTTTATGGTAGGCACTATATCGTTGATAGGGTTACAAAAGCAATAAATGAAATTCAAGAAGGTGTGAAAAATGGGGAATTGGGGTAAAAATCATAAACATGACAGACTCAATAAAAGGCTCCATGAAACAAAACCAAGGACTTGAGAGAATCATAAGGAAGGTAAAGCGAAGAAAATGGTATAGAAAAATAAGAGAGGCAGGGGTCGCTCAGTGAGCGAAAAGGCCAGGGAGCCAAGCAATCTGCGTGGCCCAATAAGAAAACAAGCACCAGACAAATTGTTCAATAGATGTAGGAGTATAAACGAATATATTGTATGTATTGTAAACATGTAGAACAAATTGTAAAATACATGTAGGTGTATAAACGAATATACATTGTATGTATTGTAAACATGTAGAAAAAATTGTACAATACATGTAGGGTTATAAACGAGTATACATTGTAAACATGTAGAACAAATTTTACAGTACATGTAGGGGTATAAACGAATATACATTGTAAACATGTAGAACAAATAGTACAATAAATCCATTCCTTCAGTACTGAGGGACTACACCAGGCCTGCGCTCCTAAGAGTGCAAACAGTACCCAAACCACAATTCCTTCTTAGGTGTATGCTGCTGGTGTTACTGACTGGATAGTAAAACCAGTTTTGGGTGGAATGGGATTTACCTCACAATAACCCTCCTTCATGAGTTCCCCAGGCCTGGACTGGACAGTGAAGGGTGACTGTGACAATGTTTCCCAGCATACGGGCCATCATTAGCGCACCCCCTCCTAGACAGATAGGATCAAAATGGACATTTTCAACTGAAATATCACGTACTGTAAATCTAAAATTAATAAGTATAGTGTAGGTCAAGATTTGTGCAGTTATGTAGCGTAGTAGGTACTGGGGAAAAAGGAAATAGGGCAACTAGAATTTTATATGAAAAACTAGATTGCTGAAAACACAAGTAAAAAGCACATTACTGTCCCAAATCGCTCAAACGTTTAACAATCTGTACAAATTACAGTTAAAGTCATCTTCAGATTATATTAAAATAGTTCATAATCAACACATTTTATTGAAATCGTCGAAATTATCTGGAGAGGGAATTAAACACAGCACCTACATTTTTCAAAACTAATTGGTATTAATTCACTAATTCAGTGGAAAGAATACACTTAGAACACTAAACTCATTCACAACATGTAAATAGTTACTCGTACTGAATTTAGAACACTCATGGGAAACATAATGCAGGAAGATACAAACAGACAACAGTGGGATCAAACTGCATTCCTGACGAAAGGAAGCAGGGACCGGTTCCTCACACCAGATTATGACGTAAGGTAAAGACGGCATCGGTGTTTTCATCAAATGTCACGTAATGGACCACTTAGCTCAGGCCATTGTCTTTGTGAGGGCGGACGAGGACGGGGACATGCCCCGAGAGGACATCGAGATGCTTATTGGTTGCGGGTAGCTGCAAGTGTGGTGAAAGCGTAGCACTACCATACATGAAATTCTGTTTTCAAGAGAATCCTTAATTTTCTATTAACAAATATATACTGCGTTTCATGAGTGAAAGTGTGTGGCAGCTTGTGTTACAGAAGAAGTCCGGCGTTCCATCTTCGTCGTGCTTAAGGCCCACGTCGAAATTGCATGGTAGCACAAATTAAATATAGGAATGTGACCGGCAGAGTGCTGTCGGTAAGTGACAGCCCGAGCCCAAGACGTTAAAAAACAATAAAAAAGTAAATAAATTATCCCGGTTTAGATACCCGAGGAGAATGCTGACTAGTGCTTGGCTCGTATCGCATGTCAGCAATAAATGCATAATCGTGTCGGACAAGAGGCGATTCTTTCCCTAAGAATTTTAACACAAAACTCCTGCTCACATAAGCATCCGGCAAGCCATTTCGTGGATCTACTTAAAGAAATTTTGTCCTGAATATCTCCAAATTTATAATATCGTATTTGTGATATTGTTTTAAAAATAAAACTATAACCTCCTCAGTACCATAGTTGTTGCATTTTACTGCTATTATTATTATTATTATTATTATTATTATTATTATTATTATTATTATTATTATTATTATTATTACTATTATTATTATTACTATTAAGGTCATCTAATAACATGCTCTTAGACATGTACATTATCCATTCTCCCAAGATGGACTATTTTATTAACCATAGAGCGTTGAGTGACAACTTAAACCCTTAAATGCGCACATAAATCGTTTTGTATTTTCTAGACACATAGGTGAATTTTTGAAAGCTTTCTGGTTGACTTACGTTGGTGGATATGTTAATGAAAGCATTAAAGTAAATATGGTTTTTACTTACTTGTAAAAATTACCAAGAGAGAATTTGATATATTCCTGTAACATATAAAGACCATTTTCGTGCATTTGGTGAATTCATTGTCTTATTTTCCGGAAAATGCTATCTCCCACCTACAAACTTGAGGTGTATGAAAACAGTTGGATATGCACTCTGTCTACGTAATACGAAACGATTTAAAATAAAACGATTGTCATGTGTTTGGTATTTTAAACTTCTCTATATACTTTCTTATAATAAAAATCTGATGTGTTACACTCACATGGCTTTCTTTACTCTTGTAAAACTATTTTTACAAACGCTTATTCTCCACATGCTTCAAGATAATCGAGATTTTAATCTTATTGCTAATTTTCTTGTAGATCCAAGGAGAATATCGTAGGTTTTAAGCGATAGTCAAATCCTTTAAGTTCTGGTTGCTATGTGGCACATTCCATTCTCTTTGCATGTCCAGGACATAAAAAATGAATAAGGAATTTGAGAAAAAGCATAAGTATTGAAAATTTAAGGGAATAACAAGCAATATCTTGAAAAAGGTTGACTCAACAAAGAAAATGTATATGACATAAATTGTGTATTTTAACGCGATCTACATTTTTTGTGGAGTAAAATTTGGTCTATCTCTTATGGTTTACCAGTTATGCAAAAGTCGTTCACAATGAATACTTTTGGAGACATTCTCAGAAAGTTCGAGATACACGTTGCATTTGTCATGAGAATATCTTAAACATACGATATTTTAATCAAAATCGTTAAGGCATTTTTGAGAAAATTAAAATTTTCGAAAAATGTTCCACGTAAAAGGTAATCTGGGGTGGGGGGATTTTCTTGAAAACCTTCGTGTCGCATCTCTGGAAGATACTGAACCTAAATAGCAAGTTTCGTGTTTATCCGACTGTTCGTTTCTGAGTTATGCTGTTCACAGACACACACACACAGACACACACACACATGTTTCCAAAAATGCTTTTTTGGATTCAGGGGTCTCAAAACATGTATTTCCGGTGCAATCTCGGTATCGAATTTTTGGGTGGAATACAATACTTCCCCTGCGTAGTAGAGAAAGTAAAAAATGTATGTGTATGCTTTAAAACACTATTCAACACCAGCATTATGTCTCTTGCTAGGTAACGAATGTTCAGAACTCGCACCCTCTACACATGTTTAAATGTAGATAGCTTCTGACCATGTAATGTTCATTAGTTTCTAAACTTCTCATTTGAAATCTTAGAGAATGCAATTTCCTTCTATATTATGTAAATCTTTTAAACTAAACATATATTTCTTAAATGATTTTAACTTTGGAATTTAAATTTAAGTGTACTATCAACTATTCAACAACTGAAAAATATCACTATGCTTGCTCCCATTGTTATAACTACATGCCAAATATCACAAATATATTTTGCCAAATGCATTTGGAATTAAATCATTTACCTAGTCGTGTGGTGCAGTGAATTAGATTCCGGCCTAGTGGACATCCGAAGCGCCACACTGTCGTCCTCTGTAGTGGTTAACATATTAGTGGTTAACCTCTAGTTCCCGAGGTCGCGGATTCAAACCCGGCGGAGGGGGTGGATTTTATTGGGCGTAAGGATTCTTAGCATGGTTTCCTTCGGAAGGGAAGTAAAGCCGGTGGTCCGGTATAGTAGATTTACGGCACGTAAAATAACCTCAAGCCTGATAAAGAGGCCTCTGAGAAAAATTTCGGACCTTCACACTCAATATAGAATGGGACGCCAAGTACCATAGCAGCTAAAGGGCGTTCATGAGTCAAACTTAGTTTAATTAGCCGGCCCTCGTAGTCGTGGTAGCTGGAGTGTACAATAGCTCCGCCAACCTAAGGGTCGCGGGTTTGAGTCCCGCCATGGGCATGGGTGTATGTGTGTGTTGTATAATCACGTAATAAGCGAATACAAATACAGTATAATACACAGTAACCATTAACTGGGTAAAACAAGGGAACTTTTATTAAGAAAAATTAAATTCTTTGGAACATCACATTGTGAAGTCGAGCTAGAATCTGCCGTCCCCCGTGGTGTAGTGATTACCATTCTAGCCTCTAGTTCCCGAGGCAGTGGGTTCAAACCCAGCGGAGGGTAATGCATTTTCTCGGGCGTAAAAATCGTTAGCATGGCTTCCTTTGGAAGGGAAGTAAAGCCGATGGTCCCGTGTCGTAGATGTACGGCGCATAAAAGAACCTCAAGCCTGATAAAGAGGCCTGAGAGGAAAATTGCCGATCTTTCACGCCCAAAATATAATGGTACGCTAGGGGCCACAGCAGTTAAAGAACGTCCATAAATAAAACTGAATTTCAATTTCGAGCTGGGATACGCTGTAGCTGACAATGAATAGGAGGAACAGTGCAGGGGGGTCTCTTCCCGCACCGTTTTCGCGTGTACTGCTTTCGGTCCGCCTGCTGCATGACGTCATCGAGAGTGAAGTTTTAGCTAGCCAGTATTCTGCACCGTACTTTTCGGCATGAAAGTTCGGATAATATTCTCGTAATACGATCTGTTTCGACCCTATACTACTTGAAACAAAATCGCATCTATAACTAGACTTAGTCTTGGAAATAATAAACACAAACCTGCCTTTTTACAGCTAAATACCCAACTAGCGCCAATTTCATTTCTCCTTGAAATATTCACTAAAAAGCTGACGATATATAAAATTTGGCCCTGAGAGATGACTTACAGCGTATATGTTATTCAAAGGAAGAGATATATGTAGATATAAAGCAGATATTTGTTATATTAAACTTCTTCAGAAGCTCTAAGTTGCAAGCTTTAAAACCATTTTCTTAGTTTGTGCTATTGCTTGACTTTAATTATATTATGTTAAAGAAAACCAATAACACATTATTCGGCCAATTTTAGCAACGAAAATAAAATACGTTATACGCTATACAAAATTCAACTTTATACACTATCGGGTCTTAAACTTTGATTCGAAATTAAATTGTATTGTTTGTTTATGGATTGTGAAAAACGCAGCTTAATGAGAGAAACTGTATGTTGATCATGCTGTTATGTAATATGATTTAAACAGAAGCAGTTTTAAAAGTCATGATAGTTGAAAACTTGATATATGTATATTTTTTCCGAGACTTTTTTTTCGCGTCTAGGTAAAAACATGAATAATCGACTTATGCATATGAAACTGTGCCCACATGCTGAAAAACAGTTATCTGCACAGCAAGTCTTTCAAATATTCTCCAATTTTCAAATAAAGTGAATTTACAGAGTAGTGCACATTGGAATGATGTGTTCAGAATTTGTATATTTTGGGTTCATTATTTAGGCTGAGAATGTGCTTATATAATCCTAGTTTCTTAATTATTTCTAGTACAAAGTTGTTTTAATTTTTTAATTAATGAATAATTAATTACAGTCCCCATTTGATCCTTCCTACTTGAAAGAGTAAGAACAAGGATGCGTCTAGCCTTAATATTTTGGAGATATTAATTTTAGAACAACCTTTCCTGTATGCTTTAGTATACGCTCGCAACAAATACACTTAAAAGCACACAAACGTAATGTTTTCACCCCCGGGAAAGTGGGTGTTGTTAAAAGGAGGTGTATTAGTGTAGTGCAGTGGCGATCATTGAATCATATTACACTGATCTTTTTAAAAGGAGGTAGATCTAAGGAACTTGCCAATTGTAATTAGGTGTCTATATGATTTAGTATTTATGCAAGGAAAGTGCAATAATTTACTCGTATCTTAGTTTTCGTTATTTTGTATAAACCATGGACACATTTCACGCCAAACTGGCAGGAGAGGCTTTACGAAACAAATCAATATTATGTGAGCAAACACAGGGGAGATGAACGTAAATACATGAGAGAAAATGTCAGAGCGGTGTTTTATAAGCAGGGCGCAGATTTTGATGACTAATTTTTTTTAAAATGACTACATTTGTTTTAAAATGACTTTGTAATTACAAAAAAATTATCTAAAATGAGATTTATTTGGTTTACTAAAATTAGTGTACAGAAAGTTATAAATTAATTTATATATTTATATAACTCCTATAAAAGAAGAAAAAATAAGTAAAAGAGCAGTGAAAATGTTCTTGTTCAAAGAATCTGAAAAGAAATGAAAATTTTCTTCCTTTCCTATTCAGATTCTTCAAACAAGTAAGAACATTATTTTCTTTGCTTTTCAGATTCTCCAAACAAGAACATAGAACAAATATATTTTCAATTAATTTTCTGACTTATTGTGTTTTTAAACAGGTCTTACAAAAGTGTAGCATTAACTCTTTTGAGAACTCCGAATATGCAATGTTTATTGCGAAAGAAGAGGATTTCACAGTCCATGTCATACATAAATTAGAGCAATACGCACTTATTAAACAAAAAAGGGAAACTGACCTCATCCCTAATTTTGGACATGAATTCATAACAGTAATTATACCTGTTTCCCTCACAATAACCATCTCTCCACCCACAAGCAACTCTTTCCAGACCAACCAATAATCTTTATATACTCTATACTTATGCAAGGAAATTACCAAATAAAGAGGAAAAGGACAAAGAAATTACAAATTAATGATGTAGTATCGAAAAAAAGATTATCTAAAGTAAAAAACTTGAAACTATCAAAATGACCTAATATATATTTTCTTAATATGGGACCCTTGATAAGGATTTATGTACACTTAAGCATTACCTTTATTGCAAGAATTAAAAGATGGTATGTCATCAGAATCCGGATCATGCGTATATGATACTTGGTCTTCAAATAACTTCTGCTCACAATAATTATTGTTTAAAGCGCATTCCTGAGGAATATAAAGAACTTACTTTTTGGCAGGTAGGCCGACTCATAAGTCTGCACAGGAAAATAAATGTAATGCGGGCCAAAGGTATTCTTCCCTGAAAATGGCAAGCTTTTCAAGGTATATAATGCTTTACAGAACCACAGTGGACGGAAAAAGGTTAAACTTTGGCTGTAAGAGCAAACAGCATTTCCTTTGAAATAATTATGCCGCTCAACTGCTAATAGGCAACAGATATTAATCTGAACTTCTCTTCGCTTTAAAAGTCACGTACAAGTGCAATAAATCAAGATGTACTCATATATCGGAAGGGAATATATGCTTCTGGCTTTATTTTGAAAGTATAATATAGTTTTATCTGTTTTGGTAAATTATCCTACTTTACCTCGCTATGCTGGCGGAAACTTCACAACTTAACAACAGATGTACGAAAGTGCATTGTTCCTTATCACTCAGTCATATACACCCCCCTTCAACAAATAAGTTGCACACACATATTTAAACTAGAATCTTGAATATAGATTCAGTTTTCTCTGCTTTGG
Organism: Deroplatys truncata; assembly: GCA_030765065.1. NCBI lineage: Eukaryota > Metazoa > Arthropoda > Insecta > Mantodea > Mantidae > Deroplatys > Deroplatys truncata. The sequence continues at coordinate 181,786,300 of CM060977.1, forward strand.
TGAAGTGTTTAAGTCGGTGTGCAATGAGTGAGAACGTTAAGAGTAGAATGCATAGTGCTGTAGCACAATACCGTATTTACGGCTTTAAAACGGTTGGTGTGAATTATCACACATTTCCAAAAAATGAGCAATTAAAGCGCGTCTCGCTGTAAGCGTACTGACAAATTTAACGCTGATAATTCACGTGTATGTTCAGTGCACTTTCTTCCTAGTGACTATAAACGGGATTTGAAGAGTGAACTTTTAGGTTTGCCGGTTAAGAAAATTCTGCTCGCAGATGCAGTTCCGTAGCAGTTCATTCCCAATTGACATGGATATGCACTTAGTGAAGGTACAAGTACAAGTGGAATGTTGCAGGTATGTCTTTTTCATTTTTACATCCTGTAACAGAATAATGTATTCTGGAATTATTGTTTTCATTTGTTACGGTAAAAAAAATACACCAGCATATCCATTTAGCGATTCCTTTAGTGTAGTTATAAATTTTCCTTTAGTACTAAAATAATGTATGTTTGAAACTCTTGTAGCGCCTACAGTTTACGTTGAAGTGCTGGATGTGTTCCAGTAGTTTTGTTTATACGTAAATATATTACTAATGTAATGCAGTTTCCATTCGTTTTGCTTTATGGTTAGCCCACAATGCTTGTAGAAAGCTCTGAAAAAAACTGGAAGAACGTGCTAATAATAAACAATTGGTAGTTAATCGGGAAGAATTTAGTTTGTTCACTGCGCTGTGTATGTATTCCGCGCGCTCGTCTTCACTCTCACTTACGTCACAGGCGGGCAGCCAATGGCAGCCCCCACCCCGGAGTGGCTCACCTTAGTTATCTAGCCACATTGGGAACAGTGTACAACGCGCCCAAACTGGTTTCAGGATGCAGTGCGGTGTATAGGCCTGAATCGCTCCTGGCAGTTATACGAAAAACTTTTATCCTTCATTTTAAAATAAACCGAACTTCACCATAGCTTCAGATATTTGTATGAAACAATTGGTGTGTTATGGTAAGAAACAATGTGGCTTTAACGTGTCTGTGTATTAGTTCTCATATCTTGCCAAAATAATACCACTCTCTTGTTTTTGCTGATTAACAGCAATGAAATTAAATGTAACGTTTGTAATATGACTTCATATCCTTAATCATGTATATGGTGTTCTGATAGGGTCATGTCCCTGGAGACAAACTTTCGTTGCTAGGTGCTTGGAGGTGCCCCTAATTACATCGCAAGGACCATTGCCGTGCAGAGTGGAGAAAATATGCCATTCAGCGCTAACTCCAAACCTTTCCTCATGAAAACACATGTTTATAATGTTTTCTGTTCTTGTGCTGACAGCTAGGGCCATCAGAAAAGTAAATTATTTTTTCCAGATCTTTATTTCCTTCTTTGATATGTTCTGAATTATTTCTCTATCCTGTCTTTTTCTGGGACCAATTCACGTCCAATGCCATACACCTACTTCTTAAGTTTTCCTGTTATTTTTGTAATTGTATACAATTTGTATATATACATTTTATGGGTGATTTGCCTAACATTTATACTGTACTACTATTAAGATTTGAAACATTACACTGTCTTTGATCTCATTCGCATCACTACTCTGATCCGGAGGCAGGGTGTCAATTTCGGAACTACTTTCATTTACTTGACCTACCGGGATGTCATAGATACTGAGTCTAGCAAAATTAGATTCACAAACTTATTTAAAATTGGTAGAGGATTTAATTTCAAGTTTTAATAATTAAGGGAAAATTAAGCACAGTAAAGTATACTGTAAGGGTCTTCAAATAGGATATGACTTTTATTTTTATCTTTGCCTTCATGTAACGATTGGTTTGGGTCTTGTTTAGTTGAAGGAATATCGTAGACGTTTTGACCGCAGACCCAACTCTTACATTCATTCGTAACTGGAGTATGTAAAATTCTTTTACGACATAAGACACACACTCTTCGTGAAGGGGACTGTTCCCTGTCCTACGTTTTCACTTTTAAAACCATTTTATGTCACAGGTCAGAAACTCCTTTTCCTCTGAAAATGTTTACTAATTTTAAACGGTTAAAGTAATAATCAACGACAGATTTGTAGTGGTATCGGTACATGAATGTTCCTATCTAAATTTAACAGATTAAACTAAAAAAGACGCAGGTTGCAATTTCTTTCCATAAACCGAATATTCCGGTCTGGTCGTCTGCGAACGGAGATATCTGACCTGGTTTGCCGTGATAAAGGTATGTTTGAGTTTTAAATCGGGAAGTCATTCAGACGAATAACCTGGGGTAAATCACAACAGCTGCCGAGTCGTCGCGTCCTCCCCTCTGCACTCACCACTAGGCGGAGGTTTCTGCGCTATGTTATCACGAGGAGAGTTCCATCCTGGAAAAGTTTTCTTATAAATATGTTTCAGTGAATGACTTCCCGAAACCTTGTATACTCTTACTCTACTGAACTGACAATACATATGTATTTAAACATATTTTTGGATTGTCGATATATAACACGAAGTGGAATAATAAAATACCAAGTTGCTGTCACATATAACCAAGTTGTTAAATCACACTCAATGTAATATACATTTGAAGTGGATTTTATAAATATTACAGTGAGTATAACATGGAATTCATGAGTACATTAAGGAATTCTGACGGTAGATAAAGGGCGATTTTTTTTGGAAATCCACCCACTTCTTAGAACAGTATACCTTCTCTGGTATTGAAAGCATTAATATTAAGGATCACAAAAAATGCGCGTCTTTTGTTTCAAATCATCAAAATGTATACAACATATTTTTAAAAATTATAATGTTGTATTTCATGGTTATTCTACTTCACATAGAACAACTAGTTACAGAATTAGAAAAAGCGTTATGCTTTGGTTGCAACTTGGGGAAAATCATTTACTACTTTTTATTACTTTTGTGTGCAGTTATTCCTTAGCACTTATGCTTCGCTACAGATACTTTCATAAATCAAAGCTTGAAGCTTTTGAATTTTAAGCCACTGAATCGAAAGGTACTACCTGTTTAACAACAAAAGCTTTCCACAACTGTTAACAGACGGCAGTCGGCGCTGTGTAGCGAGCGGATCAACTTCACATTATAACAAGCGCAGCAATATCGAGACACAAAAGAACTACAAATAGCTGATTTCACTGATGCATTTAAATGTGTTTGGCTGAGTGCTAAGGCTGGAACAGGAAAGTAATGGGGTATCGTCATACAGAGTAATAGAAAGGTTATAATGGGAATTTAATAACTATTAACGCGACACGGGACGTACATATGGCCTCATTCTTCTTATGTATTGAGAACTACAATGTCTAGCAAAGACAACAGAATAAGCTAAAATGCGTGATTGTACATAGTGCTTATACACTGATAAATGTCTAACCTGTAAAGCACTCTTCTAGAAAACTTGACCATGCTCGTTGATTCTGCTGCTATACGAATACTTGAATCCCAAGAGGTGTCATAGATAAAGAAAGCGCGAAGGCGTATTCAAGATATCGAAGAGGGTATCATTCCAGAATGTCATAAATGTGGAGCGAGGATCAATCTTATAATAATTGATACACGTTTTTTACTTCTTTATTTCCTACCGAAGTATGATACATTCCATTGATACCCATGAAGATCGGCCGAATATATAGGCACCTTGTCCGCTAATGAAGCTAAAGGAAGTAGTGAACTATAGGAACTATATGAAGAATATAGGCATACTAGAAGAATTCGATAACCCTTAGTGCCTGCCAGTAGCGCTACTGAAAAGGAATGATTATATGCAGGAGAGGCTACCTTCCGCGGCTAGGGATTTAAGACAATCTTGGCACATTCGCACGCTAGTCGGTTTCCACCCTGGAACTGATGTGTAAATATTTCAGGGACTCCTGAAGCCTGAGATGAGAGGCCTCTACTGAGACGCTTCTTTCCCCTTTTTCGCGATATCATTGTTATGCGCAACAATTCTGGTATCAAGTGAGCAAAACGATATATGCTGATTGCTTCGCCAAGCCAAATTCAAGTTAAACCCAAATAAGTGTTAGCTGTTTAGAAAATAAGCGAGATACATGGAAGACAACTCGTAGGTCCTAATGGAGTAGATGTGGACCGGGACAAGCTGAAAGCCAACAAGAAGTTGCTCGGGAAGGGAAATAAATAGTAATTACCACAATTCTTGGGCATCAATGTGTAATATCGGAAATTTGTCGTGGAGTAAGTAACCAGAGATACCTTGGAGACAACCCGTAGATCCTAATGGAGTAGATATGAACCGAAAGAAGCTACAAGCGGATAGGAAGTGGCTCTGGAAGAGAAATAAGTGGTCATTACCACAGTTCTTGCGCATCAATGTGTAATATCGGAAATTTGTCGTGGAGTAAGTAAACAGAGATACCTGTGAGACAACCCGTAGATCCTAAGGAAGTAGATATGAAACGCAAGAAGCTGCAAGCGGATAAGAAGTTGCTCCGGAAGAGAAATAAATAGGAATTACCTCAATTCTTGGGCATCAATGTGTAATATTACAAACTTGTCGCGGGGCAAGTAAGCAAATTCTCTAGAAACTTAACACAACTGACCGAGGAATGGAAGGCGTTCAGGTAATCCGACAAAGTTCAAATGCCTTTTAAGGGGATGAAGGGTCACCTTGCACGGTCTTAGATTTAGAATGCATCATTTAAGCTCACTTTACCCGATAAAAGTAGCGAAAAAACTCCAGTTAGATTCGGACCTGAGCATATGGAGCATACGAACGTGAGTAGAACGGAGCAGTTACTCCATGACACGATGAAAGCTGTTAGCATTTATGCAGAAATGAAGCACTTCCACAAGTTCCTTTATTACAGGGGTCTCGCTGCCGAACGGAAAATTGTGTCCTAACTTGGCTTTTTGGCTTTCTCAACTTGAAAGAACAAACGACTCGCTCTTTTCCAAAGCTATTTTATCTCGAGGTACCGTGTAGGAAGACATATTTAATATGGACGCCCTTTCCCGAAAACTTTGGAGGAAAACGGCAGACACTGTGTGAAGGTAGAGACGATAGGGCATTACATCTTTATGCACAATTGCGGTCCTCAACTGCAGTCAGTGGATATGAGGAGTCCCTAAGGGGAGAGAAAGTGGAGGATCGAGAGATAGGGCCAACCCTGTCCGAAAAAAGAATGTGGCGAGTAACCTATATAGGTGATTTGGATTCCTAGGGGCACAATTTAAAAAATCAATTGGGTGCAGTGGTACTCCCTGGTTACAAGCAACAGTATGTTGAAGACAGTGGGGAAAATAGAGCCGATAAATCCAAGGTAGAAGAGTCCAGGATGTTTTCGCGAAGATCCCTGCTGGTATTATCCAAAGCCACATTAATAAATATAAGACATTGGAATAAATAATCTACGGCATTAATTTTGGTTACACCTGCAAAACAACGTGGAAAAGTGATATACCAACAATGGTTATCAGCAAGTTAAGTTACTCCCAAGATGTTTATTCGGAGCAACATAAAATATCAGAGTCGAACGAATTGGCATTGATGTGGTTAACCCTTTCTCTGAGACAGATGAAGGAAATCGCTACGTATTATGAACTATGTAATACGCACTTCATCGGGTTGTCGAAGATTTACGCGACTCCCATTCAAAATATTTCGACTGGCTGTTGCATTAATGCACAACTTCTGGCTGTTTGCGATACCCCGGGAGCTCCATAGTGACACGCGCTTTAGAATACACAAGACCAGTATCACTTCGATCATCCACAATCGAATGGAATGGCAGTGGCACTTTATCGACATGTTCGAAGACAACCTCTGTAATGTGATACCCAAAAATCAAGGGTATTGGTTTCGATACATGCCATTGTTTCTTTAACCCGTAGAACAACAGTACATAGTCCACTGGCATGACCACTAGCATAGGCCAATGGCAATTTCATAATATGTATTTTGGCCTGGCTACATCAGTTCTGCAGTTTGCATTATCGAAGTCCCAAGATGTACACCATCTCACCACTCTTCTCCGAACCTTTACCCAACCTTCTCGACGGTACTGCTAGTATAAAAGGAGGCCAATGCCACAAAGGCAGGATTGTTTTGATGTTCAGTCGTCACTGTGTTGCGTTCACTCAGCGAAATCTTTTTGTGTCAATCCTGTTTTCACGTGTAAGTAAGATAAACGATAGAAGTGTTCACCATCTGCATGGAAACTGGAGAGTAACGTAAGAAAATGCACACTAAGTCACGATATTCAAACGCACAGTTAGTAGGATATGAGGACTGTTTTACAAAACTCGACAAACGCCAATTACAAAATTTTACACGAGAGGTGTTTTTTTGTTGTACTAAATATCGTTCATTCAAAGATGTGAAACATTAGTACTGGTCATCGTTCTAGGTAGAAACCAATGAAAGAATAAAATTGTTCATCACCAACCACCCTTATTAAAAAAATAAAAGTTACGAGTTACAATTTTTACAAAGCTTAACATATCAACCCTTTATGCAAGTTTGTTCTTTATTTTTAAGCCAAGTGTTACAAATCCACATTCTAAGCATTTACATTCAACTGGCCCTTGAATATATTATTCTGTAGATAATATCAGAATAAAAAGTTAACAATGTATTAGTAAATTTATATTTTTCTATTAAGTTAACACATGAAGAGTAGTTTCCACAGCAGCAAATCTTCAGCCTATTATGTAATTCATAGGAACATGTTTATTGAGGGCTAAAGCAATACTACTTATTTACTTTAAAGTTTAAATTTAATGCTGTGTGAAATTCAAAACTATACTGAAACACAGTCCTCTCTAATGTAATGGCTTTTCATAATACAGCACTTTGTGTTCGATATCATTGCACAAATTTGAACAGAATTATTTACTTTTCTCTGAATAAGTTTCAAAATGAGACATGGACATCGTTAGATTTAGTTTTGCTTATATGATTCACTGATGGAAGTTTAGGTGCTTCAGACATTATGGAAGCTCTTCTTTTCCACGTTTCAGTACCTCTATGGGTGAAACAAAGTAAGCATTTTGAAAAAGGCATTGTGCCTTGGACGTAGGTCTTCTTACATAACGCAGTACCCTGGCCTCAGATATCTTAAAGGCTGATTCATTACACATTTGGAGATTAATTTCATATCGTAAATATACCAGTCTTTACTCAAATCTTAACTTCCCCAAACGTTTCCAAAATAATATAATATTAAGGACAGAATAAGACCAAAAACGCTGTTGGGAGTCAAATAGCTGTATTCACGTTTCGGGAAATAATGTAAAATCTTTTGAAATATTTTTGAGCTTTCAATGTAACTCACAAGTATTAACATCATTGTGGGGTTTTGTATTTGCGAGCCACAAGAATCAAAAGGCAATCTGAAAAGATTTTCTGTGTCTACTTTCATAAGATTTTGCTCCAAAGAACCTAAATAGTCTCTCAGCACATGCAATTTCATTTGCCCCAACCCCGTCCCGAATCAGTCTCAAGCCATGCGTAGTTAACTACTTTGCTTTCTTTTGTGAATATTATAAAACCATACACTAATACAACCAGAATTGTATGTAGTAAACTACTTTTCAAATAAACAGTTTGGGTAAGCGGTGATTCTGCTGTCAGTCAAAGCAAGGTGTTCTTTTCATTTAAAATGTTGTAAAATATTTTGACCTTATTTTGTGCAACCTTTAATCTGTTACTATATTATTTTTTAATTCAAAATCTTAAGCTGACTTTAACTCAACAAGAAAGTGTGCACAAGCTAAGCAACTATTAGCATGAGAATTTCTGAAGCTGGGTTAAAATATTTGTAAAATAGCTTTTTATACTTTGAAAGATCGAGCCTAGGAACCGTTGTCTAACTCTAGAAGCATTATGCCTATCATGCATGTTTTTAAGATTTAGCTCTGGTGAAAGATAAGACCGCTTAAATTTATTTCCAGAGTAATGAGAAGGTCGTTTATGCTATAAATAAAACGAGAGTTGTCTGTTATTTTTCAGAATGTTGAGACATATACGGGAATCTCTAGATCTTCTTCTATTATATAATATGAGCCTGACACAGACCTTCGTTTACTTTCATCGTCTTGCTTCCCTCTTGCTCCCATCTATTTCAGTGAGAAATTGTCGTGTTCAGCTTTTGGTTTATTCATATACAGGCTATCTCTAAAATGAATGAGATCATTGAAGCACAAACGTCCTGCTTTGCATGTTTCTTCTTTCGTTGTTTCAATATGGTTAGTCTACAGATCTACATTTGAGGATGCAATCGTGCACTTCTTACTCTTTTGGGTGGATGGCTTCTGTTTTGTATTCCACGTTTCACCTCCTGAACTGCTTCAGAATATTCTGAACCTTCTAACATCTTAATAACGATGTTCAACACAAGAGCTTTCTACAACAACTTCAAATCTTATAATGTAACATTGGCTGAATATGAAAGAGAATTATGCGGGAAAAGTTCACCGCTGTCAACAAATCACTTAGCAAACAGTTGATTTTTCTTGTCGCAGTTGTGCAATTCCACGACGATAATCACGTGTTATTAAATTTAACCTATATATAATTTATTGTATTGGTTTCAATAATGCAGTATAAAATAAGTATTAGTTGAGTGAAATGTTGAAACATGGAGATTTCTCGCCATCAGCATGGCTCAGTACGCTTCTATCTGTGCAAGGTGCCGCATCTTACTGTCGCGTGCTTGCTAGTTATAACTTAACAACATGAGCTCAGAAATAACAAATCCCGCCAAGTGTGAAATGCGTGTGAAGTGCAAAAGGCTAAGAACAGCAATTCAAAACAAGCGTTGTGGTCTTCTGATATCTGATGTTGTGTTTTTGCATGACAACTCTCGAACAGCACAAATTAACTTATGGCTAAGTTCAAATGGTACGTTTTGACCATCCCCCGTACAGCCCGCACTTAGTCTCTAGCGACTTCCATATGTTCCCGTACATGATAAAATGGCTTGCAGCTCAGCGCTTTGGCAATGACGAAGAGCTTCAAAGCGTCGTGCCAGGTTGCCTTAGTTCAGAGGCGGCAGAATTTTGTCCAGATGGTCTTTCAAAGACTGTGAAAAGGTAGGACAAGTGCTTGAATATGTTTTCAGACTATGTAAAATGGAGAAGGTGTAGTTTTCAGATGTATATGATAACAATTTTTCATGTATACCGTTTCATGTTTATTTTAAAACGGACGTTAACTTCTGGGCAGCCCTCGTACATGGGAAATTACAGATGATTTTATGGATGATATGCTCAAACATAACATACAGCTTAGTTTTAAAAAGAATAAAATGCGATACTCTTTTCGAAGAGTTTGGTAGGTAGTTTAATTCTGTCATTGTTGGCTGAATGTTGTCAAACATTTAAGATGAAGGTATAAGTGGACTCGGTATAAGTTGGTATTCATTATGTAGTAAAGTAAATGCTGTGGTATAAGCTTATGTACGCAGAGTTTGCCTAAGCAGCTTGCAATGCATTTGGGGTCGTACCAATGGCATAGATGTTGAAAGATTTTTCTTTAAATACAGGAAATGACGAATGACAAAACAAAATATTCATTTATATTTTATTTAAAATAAAAACTTGATATATATTCCTGTATTACTTAATTGTTTTCTGTATTTTCTTTTTAGTATTCTGGTTTTACATTAGCATAAATTTCTTTATCTTCTATATTCTTCCTTGGCTGCATGAATTCTTATGCTGTGCTTTAAGCTCTATTCATTTAGAATAAGTTCACAATTCATTTTATGCATTTTATCTCACTATTGAACCTTTAAAATCGATTTTTATTCCGCATTAATGTTGTTAAATAATTTACTTTTCATTAATATTAACTAAGTGTGTCTTTCTTGAATATGCCATAAAATACTCACTTGCACATGTCTAAAAGCTACAACATAAACGAAAATGCTAAATAACTTTATGCATTTCATAGGGAGATACAAACCTTGAGTTTCTAAGGTCTAAAGTGATGTCACGGCAGGGTTAGCAATCCCCATTGAGGTAGTTTCAGATTAGTAGCGTTACAAGTATACAATTCCGAGTAGCTTTTGCTTAGATTTCCCAAACTTGCAGTCTGCGCTTACAATACAACGAAGTGATTGACTTTTGAAGTTCAGATGTTGCTGCTGCATACGATGTCAAGGGTTCAATTTTAGCTACTGCAGGTTCAATATAATGGTTCATGGATTGAAACAGTTTGAGTATCTTTGACGATTTTAAGAATCTTTACCCTTTGAGAGTCAGAAAGATGAATTACGTTCATCTTATATTCCATTCTACTTATATTAAAATGTACTTCCTCTTCAGCTGAAGATAATGTTATTTATTTAGTATTCACGCATTGTATAAGAACCAATTCAAACGTGATGTTGAGTATAGGCTGAACACCAAGTTGAGCGTCAGCAAATCCAAGTTGTATTAAGAAAGGAGCTATAATATTGAAGACTCAATTTGCACCAAGTATTAAATCTTCACTATCCATCCAGCACTCAGCAAGGGTAGTCAAAATGACGTGATGTTCTATGGTGTTACTAAAAATGCAGAATATGAAGGCCTACAGTTAGAAGCTTTCGTATTGTGCTATGGACGAGTCCAACGGAAAACCTGTTAGGTTTGGGGATAACCACACTTCCTTCATTAAAAAGAAATTTTCTGGGAATTGTAGAATTTGGGCTTTCTTTGATGTTCCTCATGCTCTTAAGTTGCTGAGAAAGCATTAATTGAACTAAGCTTTCAACTTGTTAACGGAAAACAGAAAACAAAGGCATATTTGCAATACTGATTGAACTTCGGAACGGTAGCGATTTGAAATACAGCCAGAAGATTAAACAGAACCATTTATTTCTTACAGGAAAATAAATGTAAGATGTCAGAAAAGCTGTGTAATTATTGTTCAAGAACTGTGTCGATTGTCACATATCATATGTCACCAGGCAAGGAACATGCATCAGAATTTGTAAAAAATTGCCATGAATGACTTGACGTGCTCAATTCAACGCTACCATTTCATCCAAAAAACAAAATGAAGGATGCACATAGCACCAATTTGCAAGAGCAGAATGAATCCTCAAGTCCACTTTATAATGTATGCCAAACCATCAGTATAATTGGGAAATTTAATTTGCTGCCATTTCAGTATGCATTTCTTACATCAATTCGTAGTATTCAGCAATTTACAATCATTTAAAGTCTGAAGGATATCCATACGTATTGTCTGCAAGATATAACACTAGAACTGGGGTGAATTTGATATACCTAGAACTGCGGGAGGGGTAATTTCGACCCCTGCAATGGTATACATACACAAGCGGTCTACGTCGAAACTGAATCACGTTTATCTAATTTAGAATTTTATCTGCAACAATAAATGGCAGCATTTAACACTTTGCTTTAAAGATTGGGGTATTATAGTTCTAATTTGAGTGCTTTGCATATCCCAATGGCATTAGCTATGATTTTATTTATTTTTTGATCCTATACACATTTTGCACCTATGATTTTCACCTTTTGTGCACATTTTCCACACACAGCTTTTTGACACTTACCAGAAACATCACTGGTATTTTTCCTTTACACATACTGATCTGGCGTTTCCTCCGCGTTTAGTTTGGTAATGACCCTGTTGCCTCTTTTGATTTTTGCCATTCTGGTTCCCTTTCCCTGCTTAGTTAAGTTCTTTATTTTCATCTTTGCACCCCTTACTTGATTGTAAATGACCCACGCACTGACAGCAGCAATGTCCAACACTTATAGAAAACATGCATTGGCCCTCTCCTGATGGTACCTTAGTAGCATATTTATGTGTCATTTGGTCTATCATATCTACCCCATATTTAGTAGCGTTGTAAAAAGTTACGCTTTCTGGTTTCTCCTCTATTTCTTTGGTCCCTGCTATTTCAGCGTGCAGTATACTAAGAAGAATGACGTTTTTATTCTTCTTTGTCTTGACAAGCTGTCTGGACGCAGGCTGTTTTGCCATCAGTCGCAAGATGGCGTTGGAGTATAATTTAGATCTGGTTTTCTATAGCTCATTAGGGACCTCGCGGCGAGTTTTGTTTATTGCTCCCACCAATGATGTTTTGTTTTCTTGGAGCTTTTTGGCAAGTTGAAGAAAGGTGAAAAAATGTCCGTTGTCGCACTTCTTCCTTGGTTTATAGATGGTACTATGAGGGTAGAACAGCGTGTTCTCCCAGAGTTTGTCTCAGGTCAGCTGTTATCTTACCCAGGTAAGAGAAGACATTGCAGACATATCTTGATGCTAAGTCTGCAGTAGCCCAGACTTTCAGTCGTATTTGTCAGGTTTATTAGGTATAAATCTCGCAAACCGGCACTCTGGGTTTCTTGGAAGCAACTGTTTTCAGTAGTTAAATTCTCACTTGGGCAGTAACACCGAAGGCATTTTCCACAAACTTGTTCCGAATTTCCGAGACAAGGGTAAAGTTGTCGGTTGGCAGACGTTCACCCCTTGTTGATTTCTCCGGAGAAATCTGAGAACTGGAGAAATCTGAGTAACTCCTGATATCTATCTTGAGGCATTGTACCCTTGAAGATAACGAGCCCCCAGGAGCGCGACCAAAGTTCATCCAGAGACATATTGTTGATAATCTCCCATCAGTTCCATCTCTGGCTATTGTGCCTATACATGACTGTGCCTGTACTTGCGTCTAACTCTGGTGAGATGCTTGAAGCAAGAGCTCGGAGACATCAGCATTCCAAACTTCCATAGCCAACGAACTGTCACTATCGCTACAATCATCCTCACTAGTTTCTGACGTAACATTCTCATCTCCATTGTCCAAACTAATTTCTAATTCAAGATCAGAATCCTGTAGAAATATACGCAGCATCTCATCGTCCAAGAAGCCACGATTAGAAAACATGATTCACAGCGACTACCTTCAACAAACAGCACTGCCTAAATAAGCTGGCACTATTGAATAACAGAAAATTTTCTACATAATGCACGAGTAAGGACCCAACAATGTACTGCTGTTTGACACGTTAAATTGCTTATTTATGCGTGTGCATTGCTATGCCATTTATAGACTCCAAAATAGTTCCTACTAAACTTTAAATAGACAGGCTTCAAAATGACCCCTCTCGCTGTTCTACCTAGCGAACTTAATAAATGTATGGAATGTAAAAACTGTGGGTATTGATATGGATCACCTTTGAGAGCAACGCAAAATTAGTAAAAAATGTGAAATTTAAGAAAAAAAATACGAACACCTGAAAACACTATAAATTTGTATATTTGAATAGGGATCGTTTTGACCTCTTTCGCTATCTAGTGTTAGTCAACATATATTAGAATATTAGTTTTCCAAAATTTGAACATTGTAAGGATTATATGGCCATCCGCTGCCCACAACACGTTTCTTGAGAACTAAGACACCTTTGCTAATTTAATGTATTAGAGATAATCAAACCTGTAAATTTCATTTGCAAAAGCTGTAGCAGAAAGTACAGAAGTATTTCACATCTGGAAACATAATGAATCGAAACTGCAGCCTGCTGTCAAAGAATGAAATATGGAAGATAAAGACATAGCTTGCTTCCCATATAGATGTCCTTATAAATCATTTGTCAGATTAAAATATGAAACTGAAATACAAACTGTCGGCAGAAAAAAAAGAGAGTTGCGTATAACAAATGCTTGCAGGTGAGTAGCATATTACAGAGAGAGCTGGGCCACTTTTGCGTTTATATGAGAAAATATAGGGAAAACGAGAGCCTTCAAGGAGGAAAATGCGTTTATATGGGGAAGATATGGAATACCAGGGCTGACGCTAGGCTAGTTAGATGCTAGAGGAGAGGATTGTGCTTTATACGAGAGAGATAGGGAATAGGAAGAAAGAGGCTATACTACACAGGGCTTGAAGTGTAGAACATGACTTTATATGGGAGAGATGGCAAACCGTGGGGAGGCATTGGGCTAGGAGGTTTTGAATAATAGAGTATGCGTTTATATTCGAGAGATAGGGAATATGAGGACCGCTGCTAGGCTAGACAGGGGCTGAAGTAGGACATGCGCCTTACATGAGAGAGGTAGTTTATACGAGGAGAAGTGCTAGGCCAGACAGAGCTTGAGGTGTGGAGTATGACTTTTAAGGGAAAGATAGGGAAAACGCGGACAGATGGTATGATAGATGCTGAAGGAGGGGGAATATAGGCTTACACGGAAGAGATAGCGAATACGAGGAGAGGTGCTAGACTAGACAGGGCTTGAAGGATAGAATATGGCTTTTATATGGAAGAGCTAGGAAACCGAGGAGCGGTATTAGGCTAGGAGGATTTGAATAGTAGAGTATGCGTATTTATGAAGAGACGAGGAAAACGAGGGTAGATGATAGGTTGAGAGAGACTGCAAGGAGGAAAATGTGTTTATATGGGAGAGATAGGGAAAACGAGGTAAGATCATAGGTACAGCAGGTGCTGAAGGAGAGGAAACGCCCTTTATATGATAGAGGCAGGGAATACGAGGAGAGGTAGTAGGTTAGACAGAGGTCGAGGAGTACGGTATTCGTTTATGTGGGGAAGATATGGAAAACGGAGAGAGATCCGTGGTAGAGCAGAGGCTGAAGGAGGAGCAATGCGCTTTATATGAGAGAGGTGGGGAATACGAGGAGGGGTGCTAGTCTGGACACAAGTTGAGGAGTACAGTATGCGTTTATATGCGGAATATATGGGAAATGGGGTGAGATGCTAGACAGGCTAGACAGATAATGCAGAAGAGGAACTTGGATTTATACAGGTAAGGTAGGAAACCAAGTAGAGATGCTACGCTAGAAAGATGCTGAAGGAGGGAGGGATATGCATTATACGGAAGAGATAGGGGAAACGTGGAGAGATGCTAGGATAGACAGGGTTAAAGAGGAAGACGTTTTGGTCACAAAGATACCGCTAATTAATGTTTACAAATGTTTTGACACCCTTTGGAGGTATTTTCTCGACGCTGAGGGCGAAGTCCCCCCGGCGCAAAGGTTCTAAAATATCTGTGTCAATCAATCAGTTATGTTCGTCCATGCATAATGTCAGCTAACGTTATTAAAAAAAATCAAGGTTTTATACTGCTAGCGTCCTGGCATCGTGACTCCACAGGTTTGGACGCTGGTCGTCAATCGAAGTACCCCGCAGCGTGTATTTTGATTGATACGGTATAAAGAGTAATTCGGATGGTATCGTATATATGTAAGATAAACCGGGTAGTATCACAAGTGTTCATGGTAATTCAGAGCAACGATTCGTACCAGAGCTATTTAAGCTAATTTTCATATGATTCGGCTTGTATGTTGGGTATTGAGCGCATTTTAACAGGAATTCAGATAACGTCATAGGTATTCATATTAATAATCTCGGAACCTGCTTTATTTCACTGCATTACGGGAGGGGTAGAGCATAGGACCGGGATCTAAAGCAACACATTTCTCTAACACGAGGTCCCACAGGGTCAAGCTAACAAAGTGCTGAAGATATCTTAAAACTACAAAATACTAATAAATCATCATGGATTAAGAAGGAAGGGACCACCTACAAAAATATTTCACATAGTATAAAGTTAGATATAAAATATATTATGTCGATTAAAAGTGATACAATTTACCTTCCTGTTCGGAGAAGCGCCATGCTTACCTACCTCTTGCACTGTTCACTGGTAAGGTTCTAAGAGAGCGTGCTACACGCTAACACAAAATAAAACTCGTTAACTCCTTCTCTTCTACTTCGTCACTACCTGTATGCATTGCCAACCTAAGCGTTAACCATGAAATGTTGTCAACCACACATGTTCTTACAATGTTACCAACCTCACATGCCACAATATAGAGATTAATTAGATTATAAACATTTCTCATATAACGCCATATCACTTTCATATACTTTCTTCTAAACCTTACAAACTTGTTATACCTTAAACCGTTAGTGTGCGAGACGGAGAGTGATAAACTGCATATTGTTTTACAGTGAAGGTGTATAGAAGTATTCAAAACTAACTCCACACCGAACGCCCTAACCTATCCCTACCTGGACTTCTCATCGTCTATTCAATCCTATCATCCTCTAAACTAACCAAAGTAACCAGACGTAGCATCACGTAACATAACCATGTACATACGTAACGCTGCGTAACATAACCACGTAACAAGACGTAAGAACAACACGTAACCAACCCATTTCTAAGGCAATCTCAGCTAACCTATCCTTCATAACTTAGACAATCGTTACGCGGGCGTAACCTAACCTAACGAATCCCTGACCATTCTCTCATCATCTATTCCATTTATCATTCATCGTCTAACCTAATCTGGTGTTATCCTAACCTGATACCAGGAATTCTAACTGGAAACTAATCATCTATTCCCAATTGTATACCCCAACCTAGCACCAAATATTCTAACCTAGCCTAAGAAGAGGCAACCTTGTACTAATGAAATTGCGAAGTTTTATTTAGGTATTATTATTTGACAGTCTTAATTGAAGAGCTTAACGTCAACATAGTTTTATTTTAATTCGTTGCTGGCGTCTCTCCCCTTTATCTAGGCTTCAGACTAGTACTATGATTTTCTCCTATTGACAGGGTTGACGCCGTCCCCTTCAGTCTTCTTATTCTTCTTTCTTCATCAGATGTTTGCAGCACTCGAGTAAACTTTCATGTAAAAATTGTAGTCTCGTGGAGAAAATCACTCTCTTGGGATCCAAGTTACATTCTCTTAAGTATTGTTTGTAATGCTGTAATGTTCCCACGATTATTTTGCTATCTCAACCTCGTCAATACCTTTTATCATCGTAAGAAGTAATTGATCGTATCCACTTATACTAATGTAATAATGTGGCATCGAGATGATGTCAAAATTCAGAATAGCTGTAATTATTTCACTGCAGTATGTTCTAATAATTCTTGGTAGTCCTTTTGAGAATATATTCAAAATTGCCACATATAACATAAATTAATGTCAGTAATCTTTTCACTTTGTGTCCTTACTAACCATGATACTCCATAGTAACATCTTATGGTATACACAATTTGTTATGTTTCTCCAGTTTTTCCAGTCCATTTCGTCCATATCGATCATTAAAATAGGCGAAACAGTGCTTGCAGGTATAAACACGTCCGTTATGCTTAGTTTTCTGACCTCGAACAAGTTTTCAAAATTCTTTATATATACGTAGCGATTTTTTCCACTACTGTCACTCAATAATAGCAGGTCACGGTGTTCAGGTAGTTCAGTTTGAGGAACCTTTATTGGATACGCTCCTTGCTTCTCATCCAGCCCGTAGACATTGATAGACATCCTGTTAAGTTTCTCAAACTTAGATATTTGAGAAAGAGGAATATGATATGCAACACAGCTGAAGTCATATTTATTTTGAAGTTGCTTGTATTTGCTCACGCGTTGACGCTTGATGCTGACGAACTTGGCAATTACAGAATACATAAAACATAGATCATCAGTATAATTCTGGATGTTAATGCAGGCTTTTATTGATCCAATAAATGGCGGTAAAGCTAAGGAACTGCTTCGAAGATTGGAACTCTTAAATCTACAGTTCATCTCATGTCTTTCTTTATCATATCTAGGCAGAAACGCCTTTCCACATTTACCACAAGCGTACACAGTAACGCTTGGAATAAAATCCTTATATACGAACTTATTCATCTTTACTTTGATGTGTTCACGTATTAATCCTTCTTCAACGAAGTGTACTCCTCTTCACCTTGAAAACATATTATTTTCTGACAGAACAACGACGTTGACATCTCAGAGTTAATTTGCAGAATGAAGTCCAATGCACGTGATCGCCCGATTTATAGAGGCGGCACGAACCTTTAGAGATCAATTATATAGCGTATTAATCCTTCTTCAGGGAAATGTACACCTCTTAACATTGATAACACTTTAGAAAGCCGATTATTTTATGAGAGAACAACGATGTTGACACCTGGAGTTATTTAGCAGAATGAAGTCGAATGCCCGAGATCGCCCTATTTATAGAGGAGACACGATCCTTTTTAGATCAATTATATACTGAATTTTAATACTAAAAACGGTGACTAAGCGTCTAAGCTCTTATATTTCAATTCGGGTTAACCGATGTTCGGCTGTGTCCGTAAGTCTTCGCGCATGTTCGGGTGCTTGGTTGATGTGAGCACGTTTATTTGTATTCGTAGGCCTTCGTATAGCTTCGGGAGATTAGAATGAGTGAGCGAAGTATTACGAGAATGCATGCATTGTTCGGTGGAGTTCGGGCGTCTCCGTACAGGTTCGGATGCTTAGAGTAATTGTTTGCGAGGGTACATGTATTGTTCGTAGGCTAGGGTATACAATTGAAAACAGATGATTAGTTTAGAGTTAGAATGCCTGGCGTCAGGCTAGGATAACGCCAGATTAGGTTAGACGATGACTGAGTAAAATAGATGATGAGAGAATGGCCTGGGATTCGTTAGGTTAGGTTAGACCAGCGTAGTGATTGTCTACGTTATGAAGGATTGGGTTAGCTTAGATTGTCTTAGCAATGGGTTGGTTACGTAATGTTCTTACGTCTTGTTAAGCGGTTATGTTACGCAGTGTTACGTGGTTACATGCTTATGTTACGCGTTGTTATGTGGTTATGTTACGCAGTGCTACATCTTGTTACGCGGTTATGTTACGCCTTATGACGTGGTTACATGGTTATTTTACGTGTTGTTACGTGGTTATGTTACGTGTAGTCACATGTTTACGTGCTTATGTTACTTGGTGTTACGAGATTACGTGATGTTACGTAGTTACATTTTGTTACGTTACGTTACACTCTTATGTCACGTGGTTATCTTACGTCTTGTCACAAGGTTACGTGTTTATGTTTCGTGGTGTTACGTCTTGTCACGTGGTTATGTTACGTGGTGTTACGTGATGTTAAGGCATGTTTACGTGGTGTTACGTCTTGTTACTTTGTTACGTGCTTATATGACGTGGTATTACGTTTTCACGTGGTTATATGGTTGTTACGTCCTGTTTGTGTATACCATATGACGTTACTGTGGAGTATGATGGTTACTAAAAACACAAAGTGAAAAGATTACTGAAATTAACTTATATGTAGTTTGAACATATTCTCAAAAAGACTACCAAGAATTATTAGAACATACTGCAGTGAAATAATTACAGCTATTCTGAATTTTGACATCATCTCGATGCCACATTATTACATTAGTATAAGTGGATACGATCAATTACTTCTTACGATGATAAAAGGTATTGACGAGGTTGAGATAGCAAAATAATCGTGTGAACATTACAGCATTACAAACAATACTTAAGAGAATGTAACTTGGATCCCAAGAGAGTGATTTTCTCCACGGGACTACAATTTTTACATGAAAGTTTACTCGAGTGCTGCAAACATCTGATGAAGAAAGAAGAATAAGAAGACTGAAGGGGACAGCGTCAACCCTGCCAATAGGAGAAACTCCTAGTACTAGTCTGAAGCCTAGATAAAAGGGAGAGACGCCAGCAACGAATTAAAATAAAACATGTTGACGTTAAGCTCTTCAATTAAGACTGTCAAATAATAATACCTAAATAAAACTTCGCAATTTCATTAGTACAAGGTTGCCTCTTCTTAGGCTAGGTTAGAATATTTGGTGCTAGGTTGGGGTATACAATTGGGAATAGATGATTAGTTTCCAGTTAGAATTCCTGGTATCAGGTTAGGATAACACCAGATTAGGTTAGACGATGAATGATAAATGGAATAGATGATGAGAGAATGGTCAGGGATTCGTTAGGTTAGGTTACGCCCGCGTAACGATTGTCTAAGTTATGAAGGATAGGTTAGCTGAGATTGCCTTAGAAATGGGTTGGTTACGTGTTGTTCTTACGTCTTGTTACGTGGTTATGTTACGCAGCGTTACGTATGTACATGGTTATGTTACGTGATGCTACGTCTGGTTACTTTGGTTAGTTTAGAGGATGATAGGATTGAATAGACGATGAGAAGTCCAGGTAGGGATAGGTTAGGGCGTTCGGTGTGGAGTTAGTTTTGAATACTTCTATACACCTTCACTGTAAAACAATATGCAGTTTATCACTCTCCGTCTCGCACACTAACGGTTTAAGGTATAACAGGTTTGTAAGGTTTAGAAGAAAGTATATGAAAGTGATATGGCGTTATATGAGAAATGTTTATAATCTAATTAATCTCTATATTGTGGCATGTGAGGTTGGTAACATTGTAAGAACATGTGTGGTTGACAACATTTCATGGTTAACGCTTAGGTTGGCAATGCATACAGGTAGTGACGAAGTAGAAGAGAAGGAGTTAACGAGTTTTATTTTGTGTTAGCGTGTAGCACGCTCTCTTAGAACCTTACCAGTGAACAGTGCAAGAGGTAGGTAAGCATGGCGCTTCTCCGAACAGGAAGGTAAATTGTATCACTTCTAATCGACATAATATATTTTATATCTAACTTTATACTATGTGAAATATTTTTGTAGGTGGTCCCTTCCTTCTTAATCCATGATGATTTATTAGTATTTTGTAGTTTTAAGATATCTTCAGCACTTTGTTAGCTTGACCCTGTGGGACCTCGTGTTAGAGAAATGTGTTGCTTTAGATCCCGGTCCTATGCTCTACCCCTCCCGTAATGCAGTGAAATAAAGCAGGTTCCGAGATTATTAATATGAATACCTATGACGTTATCTGAATTCCTGTTAAAATGCGCTCAATACCCAACATACAAGCCGAATCATATGAAAATTAGCTTAAATAGCTCTGGTACGAATCGTTGCTCTGAATTACCATGAACACTTGTGATACTACCCGGTTTATCTTACATATATACGATACCATCCGAATTACTCTTTATACCGTATCAATCAAAATACACGCTGCGGGGTACTTCGATTGACGACCAGTGTCCAACCCTGTGGAGTCACGATGCCGGGACGCTAGCAGTATAAAACCTTGATTTTTTTCAATAACGTTAGATGACGTTATGCATGGACAAACATTACCTGATTGATTGACAAAGATATTTTAGAGCTTTAGCGCCGGTTGGACTTCGCCCTCAGTGTCGAGTAAATACCTCCAAAGGGTGTCAAAACATTTGTAAACTTTAATTGGCGGTGTCCTTGTGAACTAAACCTCTTCCTCCTTTAACCCTGCTTATCCTAACGTCTCTTCACGTTTCCTCTATATCTTCGTATAAAGCATATCCTTCCCTCCTTCAGCATGTGTCCAGCCTAGCATCTCTCCTTGTTTACCTACCTTACCCATATAAACCCGCATTTCCCTTCTTCAGTATCTTTCTAGCCTAGCACCTCAAACCGTTTCACATATATTCCGCACATAAACGCATACTGTACTCCTCAATTTGTGTCTAGAACTCGTATTCCCCACCTCTCTCATATAAAGCGCATTGCTCCTCCTTCAGCCTCTGCTCTACCACGGATCTCTCTTATAGAAATCTTGTGAAACTCACAGGAAGCGAGAACAACAGAAAGGAAGTCGAATGCAGTCAACCGCAGAGAAAACCTAATCAGGCGAGGATAAGCGATAATGGTAGACGCGAGCAAGGTCAACTTGAAAATATATCGAACCAATGGGAAACGAAGGAAAACTTAGAAAAATGACCAATGAGAAATTACAAAAATCACGTACATAAAAAAAGGAGGAATGAACATAGAAAATAGGCGGAGAATGGACAAATTATCTATGACGGAGAGCAGTTTGAGACGTGTGTAAAATGGATCACTTCGCGTCGTACAGGGAAGCAGTAGAGATGTCCTAACTTAAAGCACTTCGTATCGTACAGGGGAAGAGTGTAGATGTAGAAATACAAAGCACTTCGTATCATATAGGGGAACAGCGTAGTTGTCGAAATTTAAGCCGTAGTGTGTTTGTAAGTTAGTGTTCAGTAAGAGTGCGGAAAGGTAGCTAGAAATGACTAAAGTAAAGTCATTAAAATTCGCATCGATATATTTATTTAACCTCGGAGGATAATTAGAAAAGGGGAAAACACTTAAATACTAGCTGGGGATGAAAGGCGGAATCAAGTCTTGTGTGATGGGGATTCGGTAAAGGACCGCAGTGTGGATTATCAGAATAATCGGGCCACTGAAGGGGGCTGTGGGTATTATTCAACTCCTATTCACACTCCCTGAGATAAGAGTCACCCAAGCAATAGCCCTCTACCTGAACAGCCGGCAACAACAATCCTTCCGAGTCAGAAACCCGACACCAAGAAACATTTTTTCTCATTTATCCCCGCTACAAAATGGCACCCAACGTGTCTTACACCCACGCTAGCACCCTTTCTACACCAACGCTCAAATCTATGCAACGGAGAAAATCTCCCAGGAGGATAGCAACCATTCACAGGACAAGACCAGCACAACAGACGGTAACCAGCACAGCAGGAGTAAGTAGAGTACAATTTCTTAGACCAAGTGCACAGTGGATGTTACTCCGTAGTGGAAAGACATTAAACAACACAATGATGGACGCCCCTACGGAGGAACAGATTGTAACAGTAGCAAATCATCAGGAACAGATTTTAGGAAATCCCTATATACTAGAAGCAGTGCTCCAACAGATGTTTACAAAATTTCAGCAATTAGAATCCCGTATGACCTCACAAAGTGAATTACTACACTCACAAATTAACTCTTAAATACAAGGTGAAACACTAACTTCACAAATTACCTCACAAGGTGAAACATTAAACTCACTAACATCACAAAGTGAGACATTAAACGCACAAATTAGAGCACAAGCAGAGACACTGGAAGCAAAATTGACTTCGCAAGAAGAAACCATAAATTCTCAATTGGCAGAACAGAGGAAAATCTTAAAACAATTAGAATGTTGAATCATGACCCAAGTACAAACACAACTAGTAGCCCAAGGGGAAATGCTAGAGGCACAAAATTCGGATAAATTAAATGCACAATTCGCAGAACACAAAAACCGGTTTTTAGTCTACTGAACTGGTATAAGAATTTAAAGGGAGATAAGACTCTTATCTCATTTGTTGTCACACTGAAGAAGAAGAAGAAGAAGAAGAAGAAGAAGAGGAAGAATAAAACCAGTATACTACCACAGTTCTAGGTTGCTAAATATCCAGATAAATGTGATCAGCTGTTTTCTGGTTTTAATATTGTGATTTTCTGGCAATCTTGTTGTCTGCTGTTCCCAAGAAGAATACTACAGTTGTACCTATATCCCATGCATCATACCATTGAAACTGATATCGGGAAGAAGAAACCGGAAACTACAACAAGACGGAAAGGTGGGATGATATTTTAGACCTAATGTGTGCTCTGTACTAGTCCATGGGAGAACAAGGAGATGTCCATTGGCTACATTCTAAGCTCTTATGAATTGAGCTGTGTGAAAAGTTTCAGTCTCTATTTGCTACCGTCAAATTGAAGTAATGAACTGGCTCAAATTTATTAACAACTTGGGTAAATCCAAGTTGAAACCACATCTCAGAAGGCGCCTCACTATTCCTAATCTACCCCGAGATAACCGCACAGATTCAGCAAGAAATACCGAAAAGGAAAACTCTGCTAAGACATTGATAAAGTTCCAAGCGACAATCTGAAGAAGAGAATGACTTGATCCAAATTCCCATCCTCCAAGTAGGATCTCATAAACATCAAGAAATATATTTTCAATACATTTAGCTGTAGTTAAATATCTTACACGCAGAGGCCACATTTCTTCTGTTACTTGCATCAATATCTACAGAGAAGAAACCTATGTTTTTATATCTCTGATAACTCTGGAGATTGTATCAGGGATAATTACATTACAAATAAGCGTTTAAGCAGTTGTTGTACCTAAAGCAACCTTTGAAGAAAACTTGGAATAATTAATACAAGACAGATTTTAATTCCACAATTTATATTTCAATACGACAAATCGTGTTCCATTCTATGATAAGCCAAGTAAAGTTCTGCAGCTATTAGTTAATTTATTTCTTTTTCAAATGATATGAAATAGCACTATAATTTATTTCTTATTTTGCTCCTTTCTGTGAGAATGTCACTTTTAGAAAGTCATTATGGACACCATGTGCAATAGTGCATTCTCGGAAGCCAATATTACAAAAGGCTTTATAATCATTTGTTCTACGAAGCTACAACGACTAGGACTTGCCTTCCCAAACACTTCCGTACACACATAAACGTTTTATGTTTTGGGTTCTCTACATTTTTCACAGTCACTTGAACTAGATGTAGCAAAATACTTAATGTTTTGGCCGTAATGTTGTGCAGAAAGAATTTTTGCTGGGATAAAGAGAGAAATGGCTGTGTAACGTTAAATTATCAACAGTAATAATTCATACCATCTTTATTTCTCATAACACACTACCTCTTTCTTTAATAAATATTCCACAATTTCAGCCTTATAATTCAAATATAAACCAAAGGACACTGAAAAATAAGCTTATATTGTTAACCTGTTGGCGTTTAGTTTAACACTTCGACATAGAAGTGGAAAGGAAACGGCAGTGAAACTTTGAATCATTGGTGGTGATTTTACAGCACGGTGATTTTTTCATTGTTAACAAATTGCGATTTAGAGCGATAAAATCATATAGATATCTCCATTGTCGGGCATTGTTGTTCGAAATTTACAAATGCCACAAGCATTCATGTAGCATATTTTGAAAAACTTTTGAATAATGTGGCATTCGGCCACCTAATGCCAATCTCTTTGGCATAATTCCGAATGCTGAACCTTTTTTTAAATTTGGGATGTTCCGCCTAATTGGAGACAGCTGGGAACCCTATTCTTGACATCCATTGTGTAAGTAGCCTACATCATTATTAGCATATATAGTACATCGTAGTACTATTCTGTACTGCAGTGATTAACATCGTTGATTATAACACTGGAATCCGAGCTTGTATCTCCCGTAGTGAGAGTTTAGCTTTTATCTTTCTTTCCTTTTATAATTTAATGTTTTATATGCATTTCATATATAAATAGACTTACACAAAATGTCTTCACCCACAATAACAAATTTACGTAATTCAAAACACAGTTTTAGGATCATTTAGAGGCTGTTGGTTCAAGTTAACTCTTCCTGTGCAACTAGTTTTTCGAAAATTAGGCTTTATTTACTCATTCAAAGCATTTAATGAGAGAAGCTGCAGAGGTCCTATAAGCCAATAGAAGCACAACATCAGTGTTTAATCATTCGAATTTGAATATGGTTTGAGCAACGAGTTTGGTTACAAAGTTGAGCATGATTACTGATGGTGTACCTTAATGTGTTACATAGTTCCCAGCCACCTATGCCTTATATGATTGTTATGTAAATGTACTGCATTGATCACGCTAACTTAAGCGTCAGTACCCTCTTGTTATTTGTGTATCCTGGGTTTCATGTCGGCCAACATCTCCTTCTCGCTTTCTCGGAAATGCTGAAAGTCAAAACTAGGCCTAGCATTGCAATCTTATGGAGGTGGGTGAAGGCAAATCATGACCACCTTAAACATGGAAGAAGCAACAAATAAAGGGTATAAAGTGGCTAGCAACACTATTCCCTGAGTTACTTTTATACCAGTCATTTCAATAACTTTGGGAAAACTATTTCTCATCGTCACACACTATCTGTACTACCTTTCACGACACGTCTCGTCGTACCATTTGTAACAAGACAAAAGAGTGTGTGTTTTGGGCAAAGAGATGTCCTGGCGCGTACATCCGCGCCAGTATTCCTAACGTGTCTTTTTATTGGCAACTGCTTACGAGGTATGTGAGTTAAGTTTTCAAATTTTTAGTAGTCAGGCTTCATTGCTTCTTGGGGGATTTCCTTACATTTGCATCTCTTTCAGACGCCGACTTTCTCTCTCGTGGATTCTCTCATTTTATGCAACTCCGTGTACTGTGAATGACATCTCCATCTCTTTCTACCATAGGCCTTCTCTGTCATTGCAGCTGCTTTTCTTCAACTCCAAAATATTACAATGTCGTCGTCGATTCTAACGCTCCGCATATGACCTTCGGGACATACCTCTTTCTATATAACAAGGGACGACAGGACCCAATACCGAGGGGGTGCCCGTTGCCTCTGGTGGTAGGGTGATAATAGGATAGTGGTGGAATGAGAGAACCTTTTACCGGGGACTCCGTACCAGTTGGGCTTTGAGGATACTTCACATGAGCAATTCAGAGGTGAAGGAGTCATTAGGGCCGACTTAGATCTCCATCTCAGAACCAGGAGTCGAACTCCGGATCCTCAGCACGAGAGCTGGAAACAAACCACTGCGCTAACCTGGGACACTAGGGTTACAAAGTTCACTAATTGTCCCCAAGCTGCTAGCTCGTCTTTTCTTAGTTAATGGTTTTTGTATGTTATATACATGAAGTTCTGATATCTTATAATACACGCTATTTACAATGGTATTTACAATCTTACTGATATGTATATGTAGGATTCTATTTACATATTATTTCTCTTTGCTTATTATTCCCTGTTACTTATTTCCTGTTTTATTTATTAGCATATGTGTGCTTATTGATTATTAACACCTATGAATCTTCATTTATTACATGTCTATATGTTACTGGCTGTGGATAAGTGTTCCCTTAGAGCACTCATACGCATTTTCATTTATGTAGCTATTATTGCTATTGTTTTTATTATCCCTTGCTTCGTTTGACATAGAATACACATTCCATGTAGTACGTTGTAGCAATGGGCTTCATAAGGAATAAAACTGACAGACATGTGACACGGTAAACTAACATTGCATTATATTTTAACATCCATATGCTGTCATGTAATAATACAGGAAAGTTTACCTACGAGCGATAGGCTTTTATAAATATTCAAGCATTATGTTATAGCAAAATGCTGCTGCACACTTGAAGCGTAGTTAATGGTTTCTTAAACGTTACGTTAAGATGGAATTAGCTTACGTGATTAAAATACGAGCAAAACTCTTGCTGAAATAAATAATGAAATGCGTATCTCTCCTCCAAAGTGTGCAGGAGTTACAATTTCTTTCTATGAAGTGATGAAGATTTAACAGGTGAAGTAGTTACTATTTTTAAGAATATAAGTATTCTGCCTAGAATTTTAAAATGCATGTCAAATTTAAAGGGGGAAGTTAAATTTAATAATACCGCAGAAAAACTAAGAATACAGAATGTTGGTAATCCTTCTCATATAGTCACGCTTAAACATGAATGAAAAATCCACTTAAAATGTATTGATTTACTCCAAAAAATCCAAAGAAACAGCTCAATAAGGATTCTGGATCTGATCGCACCATCTGGATTCAGAAATACTTGGAGATTACTGTAGGAATTGGTGACACTGCCTCAAATTAACACAGTAATTCGCATTTTTTAACCTATTTATCCTCAACTTCGGTTATAAACTTCATTGTTTTTCGCAACGTGATATTCGTATTTTTCTTTCGTATTCAACTGTTCTTATATTTATTTATTGAATGAAAGTGTATGAAGAAAAATTTGAGATAATCTTACAGTGTAATCACCTACTTATTGAGTAAGGTCAGAGCTAACCTTTTAGAGTTCCCAACTACTGCATACATGTTACACATATCCAATCTGTAACGGACGTTTACCTGCGGTTTCAATTGTTGATCAATAAGTGCATTTAACAGCCTGAAGACAAACATAATTTAAGGAACATGGGCTTCAGGTTAATGAACGAAGTGTGTCAAACATTAGTTAAGCTTCTTTAAAGCATTATGCCAACTTAATAACTATGATTTGAGAATGTCTGTTATTATTAGAATCGGTATTACTAATATAAAATTAAGAAGGCACCACCACTAATAATAGTAATAATAATGATAATAATAATAATCATAGTAATATACTATTTAAAACAGTTATCACAACACGTAATATATTTCCATCAATATTGAACAAGCGTTAGTTTATTCAATACGAAACCTTTCGCTTATGTTTTGATGTTTATAATACATATGTTATAATACACAAAATACAGAAAACAGTTTAGTGTCGGCTTTCCAAACATCACATAACATGTGGACTACATTGGGAGAGGAAAAGAGGAAGGGAGATCGAGTCTGAGAGAGAAGAGATAGAGAGATGAAACGGCAATTCTAGGCCGAGCCCGAGAACTGTAATTATAGACAATTTTATTAATTAATTTTTATTGATGTTAAATCAGACTATGTACATATCTTTTTCTAATACTGCTTCTATAGTTTAAGAAGGGTGATTTAACGCTATGTATGTATTTAGGTTACTAATATTAGAGGAGTTATAAATGGTTTAATGTAAATAATTTAAGCGTAATGTTAACATACTGTCCACGACGAAATGTTTTAGCTACGGAACAGTGTCTTCGAAGGCAGAAAATCTAGTTTTACGATGTCGTAGGGCATTGTTCATATAGCGAGGGTGTAGAGTTTTTGTCCTTTTATACGATAATTCGCCGTGACCAAGTGAGAGAGACAACTAGCTTAACGGTAAATTTAGGAAAAGCCGCGATTTATGTTAAACTTGGACCAATGAGATCCCTGTAAGTTTATACGAAATAGTGAGACGCGTCGAGTGGCGCTAAAAAAATGGATCAATAGGAAAGGAAGCAGCCCCAGAAGCCTGCGACAATAAATGGATCTTTTAGGAACAGATTGGAGGCATTGCATTTTGGCATTTTGTCATGTGTGGGTCATTTGTCATGTAGTCAGGGAACATTTTGCAAAACTACAGGCAGGGAGAGATGCTGCAGGATGTTACGATATGGCGCCAAAAGTGAATGAAGACAGTTTTCGAAACACACCTAAGAATCGCTACTCGTAAAGAGATAATGAGCATATATAAACTTCGCGTCATATCCGCGCCGTGTTTCAACAGCGGTGAACAGTTTTTTAACGTCGGTAATATTAGTGTTGTGTACTACGTGGAGTAGTTAAATAAAAGAAATTGCAGTGTCATCTTTTCGTAACCAAAGCACGTCTATTTCTCCTTTGTACCACGACCCGAGATCTACGCTTCCTTTTACCAAGGATAAGTCCATGCTCCCACCTAGTTTTATAGAAAATTACTGCAGCTAGCCGAGGATAAAAATGCAGAGAACCAGCACACTGCGAACGTCTAGTGCCAACATGGAG
This sequence comes from Deroplatys truncata, assembly GCA_030765065.1. Lineage (NCBI taxonomy): Eukaryota > Metazoa > Arthropoda > Insecta > Mantodea > Mantidae > Deroplatys > Deroplatys truncata. The sequence goes on from CM060977.1 coordinate 181,815,404, forward strand.
GATGCAGCAAGGTAAGCCGTGAGCAACGGGCATCAACAAGAACCACGACATCGGGCAGGAGGTGACAGCCGCAAACTTGCGCCCAACGTGGAGCTCGAAGGGACGGCCAACTCGAAGGGAAGACCAACTCGAAGGGACGACCAACGAAGGGAAGACCAGCACAAACGGAGGACTAGGAAACAACGAATAGAGGAAGAATCTTCAGAGGAAAGGGGCACAGCAGAACAAAATTACAACGCGAACTTCTAGTCTACCTCCGTGGGATAGCAAAACAGCTGAGAACATCGCTTCTAGAAATTCACCAGGATTCGAACCCGGGACGCATCAATTAACATATGAGAAAGTACAGGTTAGAACATTTATACAAAAACAAAAGGCATGCATAGTATTTATTCAGTGTTGTGAACACATGTTATTGAGAGGGGGTAAAGTCATTACTAGGGAGGTAGAACTTGCTAACGGAACCATGAATAGGTCAAGGGAAGATTTGGAAGAACTGAATAGGGAGGCTATTGTCAGCATAACACCAGATGGAAGAAATATGGGGGAAGCAGAGGTAGAAGTTAGACTGGAAGGGCATCCACCGATTGAGCAGGCCATTGACCCAGGTCAGAACCAGCTGATGATATTCCTTCGGCATTTGAGCACAAAGATAGACGAGCAGAGTAAGAACTTAAGTGAACAAAATAAGAATTTAGAAGGGAAATTAACTGAGCAGAGTAAGAACTTAAGTGAACAAAGTAAGAATTTAGAGGGGAAATTAGGTGAACAGAGTAAAAACTTAGAAAAATTAAGTGAACAAAATAAAAATGTAGAAGGGAAATTAAATGAGCAGAGTATCCAGATAGGGAAATATGTACGAGAGGAAAATACAAAAATGAGAGGGGAATTAGCTCAGGAGATGAGGGAATATTTAGGTGAACAGGTCGCCAGATTACAAAGTCAGCCGGGCGCTAAATTCATAAAACAAGGGAAAGTAGTGCAGGAAATTCAGGCAGGACAATTAGATCTAAGAAACGATGTAGAAAAACTGAGGAGGGATGTAGAATCGGAATTAAGTGTTACCAGCTTAGCCATAAAAGAGCAATTGGATGATGACTTAAGAGCTGTAAATGTTTCTTTAGAAAAAAAACAAAGTACCTTAGAATCTAACATTCAAAGGGAGTTCAGAGAATTTAGAACAGTGGTAGAAAACGATCAGGGAAAGATAAATGAACTTTCGTCAAAAATAACTAAACAGCTCTCAAATCATCATGAAATTGTGAAGAGGGTTGAAGAACATGAAAATTGTGTAAAGGAGTTAAAACGCTCTATTGGTAGACTTGGGATAAGTGTGAGACAGAGTGATGATAGTTCACCCAGTGAAACGAGCACCACTTTTAGGGAGGCAAATGGAGGTCAAAGTCCAGCTGCCGACCCATATAATTTCAATTCAGGGCACCAATGTACATCTAACCATGCAAGCAATGCAAACTGCCATTTATTAAATGAGATAGGAGTACCTACTTTCGAGGAAAACTCGGCTGATATTCCGAAACAATATCTAAATGACCTTGAGGAGTATTTCCGTTTGAAGCAAATTCCGGACGAGCTAAAGATGTTAATCGTTCGTAAAGGTTTACGTCAAAGGGTTCTCCAATGGGTAAGATTGACTTTGGGGGAGAACAATAATTTTGAGTATTTCAGAAGGGCATTTTTGAATAAGTATTGGAGTACTAATACTCAGAACCAGGTGAGATCTATCCTAGTTAATGGCAAGTACGACGAACGCGGAAACCTGAACATGGTAGATTATTTACTAAATAAAGCACAAAGCAGTAGATTAATCGAGCCACCCATAAGTGAGAGGGATTTCATCAACATGATTGTACCCCATTATCCAGAACGCATACACCATTACCTACTCTTGCGAAGCCAAATTCCATCCCCGAATTGATTGAGTTGGTATCATCATTCGAGACAAGCAGTAGGAATCACGGACAAAACTATACAGTTCGACCACTGCTGGATAATGCAAGGAATGCGAATTGGAGAGAAAACGCGAGCGGGAACTATAACCCTAGAGAGAGATACTTGAACGACGTGCCACAATCTGGAAACAGAACCCGGGATAATAACCGTTTAGGAGGGAAGGTGATAATGAGTATCGCATCAGTGCTATACAAACCAGACCAAGATACAGGGGCCGGTTTATTTATAGGAGAGGCAGGAACTATGAAAACAGACCCAGGGAACATTATTTTTCTGACCGAGGGGAAAGCGACGTAGGATAGAGGTATGACGAAAATTACACAGAGAGAGACGAAAGGAGAGAAAGACCTTCCCGGGGACATTTTAGAGGAAACAGAGGAAACTATAGGCAAACCCAGAGACAGGGAAATGTGGAAGAGACTAGCAGAGCACCAAATAATGTCGATAACCCGGAAAACTAATACAGGATCCAATCAAGAGCTCGGAGCGCATTCTAAGCGCAAAAAAAATTCTCAAATAAATTTCAAATGTAAAACAGGGCTAAACAATGATTTGATAGTAGGAGAACTAATAGGTGAGATTCAAAATTGTTTGGAAAAGGAATAAATCAGATGAGGATAATCAAAGCGTCAAAACATTTAGTTCAAACAGAGAAAAATGCTTCGGTCATCGAATAAGAGGTGTGTGCTGTGTATTACGCACTACAGAAATTTAGATCATACATATATCTACAGAAGGTTCTTATATACACAGATCATGTGAGTCTTTCATTTATGAAACGTTGTCGCCTTACGAACACTAAATTATCTAGGTACATCCATGAGATTCTTTCGTATGATGTTGAAGTGAAACACATTCCAGGAAAAACAAACGTCTTTAACGATTTGCTGTCTAGGTTACAAAACAACAGTGAAATACCGGAGAGAATAGAACGTCCTAAAAATGAAGTAACCTTAATGAGCATCGAAATACCCTAGAGTAAAAGATTGATAAAAGAATTAAAAGGAATAGGGGACCAGCAGCGACAAGATGAGAAATTAAGTAAATTAATAAAAAAGGCCCCAGAAATAGATGAAAACATCAAGGGAAACATAGGGTTAAAAGGGGGCGTGTTATATAAACTACATGGCAGCGAAATACAGAAATGGAAGACGTATAATACCTAAGAACATGGAGAAAGAACTCATAAGCACGTTTCATCAAGCGTTAGCACAATCTGGCTTAGAACGCACCGCTTTAATGATCCAAGAAAATCTTTATATTCCAGAATTACATCATAAAGTAAGGAGAATAATTTCGACATTCTTACAATGTCAAAAAGCAAAGCCATTGAACCTACAATATGAATACGAGACAAACTCCATCCTAAGAGAAAAACCAGGCATGTTAGTGACCTTGGACTGTCACGGTGAGATGCCTAGCAGTAAATTTGGATTTAGGTATATGGTAGTGCTAATAGATGTATTTTCAAAATTCGTGAAAATTTACCCAGTCAAGAAGATTACAAGTGAAACATGCCTAAGGAAGATAATGAAGTCATATGTTCCACAATTTGGAAAAATGAAGGCAATTTTATGTGACAATGCTTCAATATTTACCAGCGGAAAATTTGTAGACACCTTAAAAGAAAACGAAATCACATTGTATATCTTTGCTCAAAATACCACCCACAAAGCAATCCCTGCGAAAGAATAATACGGGACATTTCTGTTTATTTGAGAATTTTGGCCCATAAAAACACAGCGATTGGGCGAATCACTACCCGCGTATCGAAAGTATTTTAAATGAAAATGTGAGTCCTACTACCGGTTATAAGCCCATTGAGCTGATGAAGGGGAAGTTAATAAAAACACTTTAAGGGGAATTACCACAGACACTAGAAACTAAAGATCCGAAAACACTAAGGGAAGAAGAGATGTTTAAGAAAGCTTTTGAAAGAATGTCAAAGAAGGCGCAGAAAAAGAAAGAAAAGTTTAAACAAAAGAAGCGAAAGCACTGGTTGATCGAACTGAGAGACTTAGTATTGGTACGGGACAAGAAAAAGTCTAGCATTCTGAACAAAGGGTATCATAGAATGAAAATTAATTTAAAGGTCCATACCGGGTAATTATCATTTTTGGCTCGGATACATTTGAGTTACAAGAAATAAAGAATTCAAAGATCGTAGGGAGATATCATAAACAGTTGCTCAAACCGTACAAACGTTTAGAGAATGAGAAGGGTGAAGAATGTAATGACAATAATCAGGTTAGTTCTGCTCGAAATGAGGTAGCAACCCTATGAACAAGTAGTAAATATAATACACCCGATAAATAAGGATGTAAGTAAATAACTAAATACATAATAATTATTATGTACTAGTATGTATGTAAATAGATTTAATTTTTAGAACTTAATTTGGATATTAGCGCATTTGTTTGCGTTACAAGTTATTTGTGTGAATGAAAGTGTATTGTTGAACAGAATGCCTCTCTGAAAACCTGTTTTTAAAAGGACAGAGTGAACAACCACAGCAAAGCGTAAGAGGGAAATGACCCTAATGTAAACACAGTCGGATTGTCAGAACCCTTGTGAAGGAACAGGTATAGCGAAGGGTTCTCGACAAACGAAACAAACAAACAAAGATGTATACTCAGAGGAAGTATTCTAGAAAAATAAATGTATCAAGTGCTGAAAAATTTATTCTTTTCCAGAACAGGGCAATTTGAAACGGCAACTGTAGGCCGAGCCCGAGAACTGTAATTATAGACAATTTTATTAATTAATTTTTATTGATGTTAAATCATACCATTTACATATATTTTTCTTATACTGCTTGTATAGTTTAAGAAGGGTGATTTAACGTTATGTATGTATTTAGTTACTAATATTGGAGGAGTTATAAATGGTTTAATGTAAATAATTTAAGCGTAATGTTAAAATACTGTCCACAACAAAATGTTTTAGCTACGGAACAGTGTCTTCGAAGGCAGAAAATCTAGTTTTACGATGTCGCAGGGCATTGTTCATACAGCGAGGGTGTAGAGTTTTTGTCCTTTTATACGATAATTCGCCGTGACCAAGTGAGAGAGACAACAAGCTTAACGGTAAATTTAGGAAAAGCCGCGATTTATGTTAAACTTGGACCAATGAGGTCCCTGTAAGTTTATACGAAATAGTGAGACGCGTCGAGTGGCGCTAAAAAATGGACCAATAGGAAAGGAAGCAGCCCCAGAAGCCTGCAACTATAAATGGATCTTTTAGAAACAGATTGGAGGCATTGCATTTTGGCATTTTGTCATGTGTGAGTCATTTGTCATGTAGTCAGGGAACATTTTGCAAAACTACAGGCAGGGAGAGATGCTGCAGGATGTTACGATATGGCGCCAAAAGTGAATGAAGACAGTTTTCGAAACACACCTAAGAATCGCTACTCGTAAAGAGATAATGAGCATATATAAACTTCGCGTCATATCCGCGCCGTGTTTCAACAGCGGTGAACAGTATTTTAACGGCGGTAATATTAGTGTTGTGTACTACGTGGAGTAGTTAAATAAAAGAAATTGCAGTGTCATCTTTTCGTAACCAAAGCACGTCTATTTCTCCTTTGTACCACGACCCGAGATCTACGCTTCCTTTTACCAAGGATAAGTCCATGCTCCCACCTAGTTTTAAAGAAAATTACTGCAGCTAGCCGAGGATAAAAATGCAGAGAACCAGCACACTGCGAACATCTGGAGCCAACATGGAGAATGCAGCAAGGTAAGCCGTGAGCAACGGGCATGAACAAGAACCACGACATTCGGCAGAAGGTGACAGCCGCAAAGAGTAAGAGATAGAAACAGAGAAGAGGGAGAAAGATAGGAAGGAGGAGAAGATTAAGTGTGAGAACGAGAGAGAATAATCTCCGACTTAATGTTGCGGATTCTAGTTGCTACCTTATACACTGGCGTTTGCTAACAGTTTTTTTAACATAGCGCGGAAGAATATAAAAAATGGGTAAGAAAGTCAATTTGAGAAACAATCGATCTATCTGCTTATGTAATCTAACCACGGTTCTTATTTTGAAACATCTGGGTGGGGATACTCAAGAGGATACTAAATTGAAATTCCATGTGGCTGAGGCAAAGACAAATTTCAAGTTGCGAATATACTTTCGCTAACTTTTTGATAAATGTATAATAATTTAGTCTGAAAGATTGCTAGAGCTAAAATTAGCTTGTAAAGTAGGCGAGATGACACCGTTTTGGGATGCTAATCTGTGATAACGTTAACATCTCTTTTCCACTGTAAAGCGCCCCTTATGACGTAAGAAAATGTTAGCAATGACAATAATAATAAGAATAAAAAGGCAGACAATAATCGCCTTCCCGCTGCAGTCTCAACATCAACTTACTCCTTTTCTCGTTCAACAGCGGCAGATTCGCGACCTACACTTTTTATGTTTCCACTTCCCTTCTTGTTCTCTCACAGAGCTTCCTTATCAATTCTCGCATCTGTCGTGCAACCCTGACCGAACCGTTTCATATCTTGTCCCTATCGGGTGATCTTCATACCCAGCCACCTCCCTCCCTACAATGTACAAGTGTCACATCCATTTCACTGTACGGTGCTGGAGGCTAATGTTGTGCAGTAAACAACTATCCCACATAAATATTGCTGTCCCTAAAGTATGTACTCCATTATTAGCTTCATTTGACAAATAATGTGAAATTTAATACCACATAACCAAGCTGCATTAAGGTTCAATGGAAGCGTAGGATTCTAAGACGAGAGATGAAAATATTTGCGCTAGTTGTCATATATACCTTCTCTACCGCTTACCCACGGCAACTAGAAGAAATATTGAATTTCATTTAAGATTTCATATAAAAATTTCACTCAAATACAGGTTTTGAGGAATTCAAAATAGCAGTTGTGTTTATCTGTGTAAGTTTATACGCTTGCGGTTCCTCTCTGAATCTGTGTGTAAATAACTCTATACTTCTTGGCGCAGACCAAGGCCAGCCGCTGGGCCGCTGCGTCCTCCACCTCTGCCCGTAATAGGTGGCATAAGTGGGCTGCAATACTGCAGGGTCGGACGTGTTCAACGTGGGCCCTCCCGGTCGGTATATGCGGCCTTCTTAACCTGGAGCCACTACTTGCTGTGTATATATAGCGTAATGCAAAACGTATAATCTTGTGCATGCGGAATTTCATATATTTTGAGTCGAACACAGTTTAAGCATACACGGCTTATATTTTTAACGAAAATCTCTCAAAAAAGCTAACCTTTAATTGGAAATTATTTAATTTTTTTTCCAAAAACGAATATATATCTGTTTTTATGGAAATATTGAAATGTTTCTAAAGTGATATGAGGAAATAAATGTGTATTTTGAATGCTCCGTAAAATATCTTTATATTTTTGGTAGAATAAAGAAATCAGAGGAAAATTTATCGGACCTACAGGCGGTTGAATATATGTTAGTGTGTGTACCCTATACATATGTACAAATAATCTCGTATATGTATATTAGTGCCATAATTCATATATACTATCATTTTTTTTAAATGACCAGTGTGCAGATTGATTGTTGAAGATTCAGGTGCGTGGTAGGCTCAATTAGCGATTGTATTGCGATGGAGTTCTTGCTACATGGCTTTTAAAGTCGTTTATTTATGCAACTCGTTTAGTTAATATTGATATTCTGAATGCACGTATGCGGACCGTATTTCAACAAATATGAAACAAATTTTCACCCGAACATATCTAAGCAGGAAGCATAGGAGAAAGTAGCTTGAGGCAAGTTTCATGACAAGCTTTCTCATTTGTAGTGTTAAATATGAGGTCATGTGGTGCTGAAATAGATATTCAGTCGCATGCCAAATGAAACATTTTAAACTTTCTTTTCTTAGTAATACGTCCGAAATATATTACATTACAAGCTTTACATCCCGTATAGAGCACATTGTTAATTAATTAACTTGCCAAATTGGCATAGAACGTAAAAGAATAAACGTTCACAGCATTTTAAAAATCTCTATACAGGCCGTCTTCTCCTAGAAGATAATGCGCTTCAAAGTGCTTTGAAAGAACATAGGACTTTGAAAATATCACGTGAAATCCAAACGGTAGAGAGATGCTCATAAATTTCTGTTTGACACTCAGCGTTTGGAAAGTCAAATTAGACGTTAAATGTTATTTTTTTCAATTTTAGTTTTGATACCGTAATAGTTGTGAGAAAGGTATAATTGGTTATAAAATGATAGTAAGATAAATAAATAATGCTGTAATTAATCTCCATATATTAAATCAATATGTAATGTAAGAAACTTGAGTTGGAAGATTCGTCCAAGGTAAAGGTTATTAGGAAATCATGTTAAGGAAAGTCATTAGTCGATGTAGCAAATGCATTAGTGTAAAAGTTCTTGAAATGCAGTTAAGGGGCGAATTCAGTACATTTGACAGTAACTAGACCAGAATTCTGCATAAGAGAAAGGTAAAGACAATTCCCAGAAAACCATGGCCTATTAAGAGTTCAGATACGAATACGTAAGAAATGTAATAATGGCTCGGATAGGAAGGAAGCTTAAGGGGTAACTCTAAAGTGAGTTGATATAGATAAGTGCACAAATTAGAGTCACTCCTTTCTTGCACGCATTCGTGCATATTTCCACTTTGGACACTTGTGACAACTCGTGTGTTATTTTATGCATCCAGTGACGAGCTTGTGCGAGTAACACTTAGCGGCCATCGCTAGGGACTTTATCGGTAAGCATTTTAGCGATCCATGGCAATTTACGCTTCTAGTGTCTTTTATTGCGGACCGTAAGATGGATACTGCAGAAATTAGCAGGTATGATAGTTCAATTGTTATGGTTTCGAGTGCTACGATTCGCAGCAATCACTTTGATTCCTTATTTTCAAACGTCCAGCTTGAAAAAAAATGACGACGAGACTTCGAAAAATAAGAAGAAAAAGAAAAAGGAAGTTAGCGTTTCATCGTAGTGCAAAACGACTTCAAAATTCATGCAGCATTGCCGGACTTCAAAGTAAGGACCATCAGAAGCTGAGGAGGCCAATCTGGAAATCCAGCCAAGTGACCAACAGCTCGGGAAGGAAGGAATGAAGACGATCCCAAATGTCGGTAGCTCAGGCTACAAGGTAAACGGGGAGTAAGAAAGAGGACATCAGCATCAGCTGATCAGATACTGAGTGTACAATTATTTATTTCAAACTTCTTCAAGCAGATTTGTTTAAGAATTGGGAAAATGTTTGGTGAAAAGAATCCAGTAGAAATAATGGAAGCCCAGGTAGGAGAACGTCATACTAGGCAAGAAATTGTGCAGAATAGGGCAACACAGATGGGGAAAACACAGTGGAAATTTGCGGGAAAACTTAGAACGGGAATAGGAAAGAAGAGAGAGAGAGAGAGAGAGAGAGAGAGAGAGAGAGAGAGAGAGAGAAAGTACTTCGGGTATGGGATGAATTGGTTTAATGGCAGTAATGAAAATTTCAAAAAGTATGGGGCAAAATATGGAGAGTAATCATATAAATTAGGGGAAGAGCTAGGAGAGAGGTTAGAAACGAGTAAACTGGAGCTAAGAAAGCAATAAGAAAATACTCGAGAAGACTTAGAAAAGAACATAGAAAACCAACAGCATGCTTTAAAAATATTCAAGAATGAAATTAGCAAATTAAGAAGTGAAAACGAGGAACAGGTTAGAGCAGAAATAGAAAATATTAGAAAAGGAATCAGTCAAGCAATAAAAAAATATGAAAACAAAGTTGACAAACAGTTTAATGATAAATGACAGATACAAAGTAAGAAACTAAGCAAGAAAGTAGCAAAGAAATTAGGAGGAAAAAGGGAATTGGCTAACAAAGAAATGCAACAGGATAGGAAAGCAGATAGAAAAGAATTAGAAGAAGTAGAACACTGACGGAAGAAATCAGCAAAGAAGTTAGACATAGAAAGGAAAGCATCTAGAAAAAAATTAAAATAAACCAGAAATATCAAGAAAAAGCCGAACGTTAAGATAGGAGACAGGCAGAAACTTTTAAGAAGTAACAGATCAGGTAAAGGATGTGGCAACAGATGTAACAGAAATGAGATGCGTATTAGACAATTTAACAATAAGATAAATGTGCCAAAGTCAAATTGCAGTAATTTAAGTGAACTAGCAGCACGAGACGAAGAGATACAAAGTGAGTCAGCGGACATCTCGTTACCAAATGACGGTGCAAGCAGCTTCCAGTAATGAACCTAGACAAATTAATGTACAGATAAATAGAGAACAGAACCATAACATGTGCTGGGCTAATCATATCTTAAAGGAAATGACACCAACAACTTTTGAAAATGAGTGTTCAGATGATCCAAAATCTTTCATTCGAGAATTGCAGGAATATTTCACTATAAAGTGTATACCGGAGGAGTAAAAACGATCATAGATAGGAAATGTCTTAAACGGAAATGCAAACTTAGACATAACTGTAGAAAATGACAGTGACTTCAGGACCTTTACAAATAAGTCCAAGGGAGAAATTGGGCAGCAATTAGGCAAACAAAAATTCGATTAAAATTGAGTAATGGAAAATATAGCCACAGAACTGACTATTCAACGGTTGATTACTTTATGAAATTAACAAGGATATCGAGAATATTAGATCCACCAATAAGTGAAGAAATTAATATTGTAACCACACATTTTCCAGAAACAGTTCAGCATTATCTAGTAATAGCAACGCCCATTAATGCATCAGAAATGATTATTTGTTAGCACCAGACAGTAACAAACAAAAGTCTGAGGCTGAAAATAACAGAAATCAAACAATAAACACATTGGAAATTCTTCATTTCTTCGGGCAAGGCTCAAAGTGTCGTAGAAATGAAAATCACAATGAGTTAGGAGTAGATATGGGGATCAAGTTTCCTAGAGCATCACCAGCACAGTGGGAAAACAGAAACAGATATCGTTTCGATAGCAGTCATCAAAATATAAATTCAGGCAATAAGTGTAGACATGTTCAGGTTAAATATATGAATATGGTAAGATTTGACAGACATACAGGAAGAATTCTGCATTTTAGAGGTACACATAAATTTGGTAATACTACTGGAGTCCGGAGTATAATTATACTCGTATGAGTTTCGACCTAGATCGCCTAGAATGGAAATGGAAGAGGGAGAAATTTAAGAATAAAAAATAGGGCAGAAGCGGTTGAAATGACAAGGAAAATAGTAGGAAAGATAAAGAATCAGGTAAATAAATAGAAAAGTAAATGGTTTTATAGGATCATGTGCAATTGGCAGAACAAGGGGAAACCTGCTCTCAGTCACCTGCGCCTTCAGTAACAGCTAGGACCGTATTAAGTACACGGGTTTCCAGAGGGCAAGTGTTTAAGATCAAGTAAGAGACAAATTTCAAATAGCCACGAAAATGAAAAAAATTGGAGAGAATTCAATGCAATTGTATGTACCGGTGCAAACGGTACAGTTTGTTCACAAAAAGCTTACGAACAGTTGATAAAAAGGTGGTATGAAAGAAATGTCATTACCTGTAAGTGGATAATTTTGTTCATTGACAGGTGCAAAGAGGAAAGAAAGAGCGAAATTTCAAGCGATGTTATGTGTAAAAGTGAATGAAATTGCTACTGAATTTTTTTTCTTGTAGTACCAAGGATGCTATAATTGGATGTGGTTATGTATATCCACGGAATGCCATTATCGGCTTTGAAAATGAATGTTGAAATATGACACAGGTAAGGTTATAGTACCGTTTATTGAGGATGGCATGACAGAAAAAAGTGATAAGGTGTCAAAGGAAGGAGCTAAGGGAATATGCTGTCTTTGTGGAATATATTAAAATAGCAACTATGGGGCTGGCAGAAGTAAATGTAAAGAATTTGATTTGGAAAATCAAGGAGAAATAGAGTATGATGAAAAATTTAAGGTAACTAATAATTGTATAAGAGGAAATTCCAGAGAAAATCCCTTCCAATGTTCTGATTATCAGAAAGCGAACAGGTACTATGGTGCTGAAAACTGTGGGGATTTAGGAAATTTATTTAGAGTAAAATTAAATCAGGCAAAGCATTTAGATAAACAGAGCTGCCTTCTTTTATTAAAACATTGATGGAAATTCTCAGGAAAGTCTGGGAGATGTATAAGTTACACACATCCTTTTGAATGAGCTGAACCATGTACACATAAAACACGAGCAATTCATTTCGCTATTCGAGAAGAAGTAGACAATGCCACACTTCATAGAAGCAATTGTTTTACAGAAATTCTAAAAATAATGAGATAAAGCTAACATTTCTCATGCTATATTCCGTCTGGTAGCCCAATAGTGAGACGTATATGTATCTATTTTAGTGTACTGACTCACTTGAATCATAAAGAATGGGTTGGGCATTATTCTCTCATCAGAGAAACTTATAAATAACACTATGAATGTCAAAACAGGATTTACACTTATAAAGCTCAAGTTAGGGAGAAACCGAAACTAATATTGCAAACTGTACCTAAGATAATAGATGAAAATAAAATTTAGCTAACTGAGTAAGATTGAGATGGGTTATTTTTGAAAGGGTAAAGAAAACGGCACAGTAACCTAACTCCAAAATAAAAGAAAGAAAATGTAAGTGGAAACCGGAAATAGGTCATTTAAATATAGTAAAACATAACAAGGTGTCAGTAATCTAAAAGGCAGAAATAAAAGAAATGAACTAATAACAAAGGTCTTGCAATAATTATAGCCAAAATTGGAAAAAATATTTTTGAGCTATAACATGTCAAAAATGAAAACCAAGTTGGCATAAGCAACTCCTTTGTCCGCATATGATGCACTTAGATGCTTCTAGATTTTGATAAATGAGACTGTGGTTCTAATTTTGTTTATAGATGATTATAATAAATATGTATAACATAGAAGGCAAGATTCTGAAAGTTTTAATTAGAGAATAAGTACAAAATTGTAAAAATTGGCCTTAAGCAGAACATAATGAACATGGACTGAGGTGAGTATAAGAAACATTATAATCAGTGCTTCCAGAAAATACTATAACACAGACTCCTTGAAATTTATATAAATTCAAAAGACGATAAAGTAGAAAAATGTGACATAGGAAAACCAAAGAGTATTAAGAGTGGTGTGTTTATCTATATGAGGGCTATTCACCGTAAATCAATTTTTGTATGTAATAAGTGGTATAGATGAAGAAATCTGTAAAATATGTATGAAAATGGAAATGGATGCAGACAGGAGATATGATAAATTGGACGTAAATTTGTTATTCCTGTTAACGTATACATTCTTTTATTATTGAGAATAATACCATAGTCATTGAAAAATTATTGAAAATGGAAACACAAAATTTCTATTTACATAAAAACACTGACTTAGAGTAGGTGGAAAGGTTAAACGCATACGAAGGAAAATAGTACAGAAGACTCCAGCAAATCCTACGTTCGCCGCACCTACCAATGCTGCCAAATGTGTTATACGCATCTTATGCACCTAAACTAAGAATATGATCTTCATTTATTACACTCGGATAAATTCTATATAAAGATAATATGCCAATATTATAATTAGATCTTTAGCTTCTTATCATGGCTGTAAGCAATCCTGTCTCTACGATACCTATAACGAAGCTATTCATCTTCATATGGTTATCATCGCTCAATATTTAAAGGCCTGAAAAACACGACCATTGCTTTCTCACAATGCCTATCACAAGTATAAACCCTATACTATGAAATTATAAACGATACTTTCTTCACAACGCTTATCACACAGTATACTGCAACGTTTTTGTGGATTTGAATCCACGACCGGGAAGTTACATCAGGTTTCATAAAGTGATGTAACGGGAATGCTTTGCGAAGGGTATTTACTGATGACATTTTTGGGTCAACTGAACAATCCGCTCTCTATCTTGTAGCCGAAACGCCGAGGGTCTCGAACCCCGACGTAACAGATTCTTATTTTAAAACTGCCTCAAGTCCTGCTAGATATGTATCCAGGTAAGCCTTGGTGATGGGTAGTAAGTTCTTGATCCTCGGACCCTGATGGGTGCCCCTAACACTTAATTTCATTAATTAAATGACCTATATTTTTATAGCACCTGGTGTCGTTATTTCATATACGCCCAGCTTCACAATAGCACCTCTCAACCACAGCACCGTCTGCTCCTTACCTTTGGAATGAATTCTTTCTCTCTCCTCCAGCTTCCACTACACATAAGAAAAGGTGCACGTCGGGCTGAAACCCCTAGATTAAAATATTCCACATGTAGTAGATTCTACACACTGTTAAGATGCCATTATTAGAAGAGAAACCCTCCCACCGCCTGTAATATCATTCCATGTAGCTTTAGGTTCATGCAGAGTTTAGATATGGTTAGTGTATAAGTTTTCTCTTTCATCTGCACCATATGTAAATGTTTTAACTTAAACTTAGGCTCAGAATAAAGACGAAACTAGAAGTCAAACGCGTCCTCACCAGTATAGCCATAATACCTACATTACGATTATGCAAAAGGCACGTAAACATCGAATATTGCCGACTTTCCAAAATTTACAATAAGAGCCCAAAATTCAAGTTCATTGGAGAAATGTATAAGCATATTGCAGAGCTTAGCGAAGAGTATATTGCTATATAAGAAGTTGCTTTACACGTTCGATTTATATAACGTGATACATTTAGGCAGCGTTCCAATATCTTCTCTAAGTATAATGAAATGACGCAATATTTTTTGCTTAACTCAAAACAATTTATTTGTTGTCCTGAAGAATATTTTCCGTTCGCACAATTACTAGCTTCATGCCTAATCCATATTTGGGATACATATATCTAGATATTCAGAAACGCCAGAAGATGGTTGAAACGTAGAATAGCAGTCAAAAATGCTGAAGCCACTCTTCTCATCACATTCACACAGACTCAGTATCTTTAGCCACAAATGCATAGAATACGCTCGTATATTATATACTTCGTGTCCACGTAGTATACAACAACTACAACAATAGTAACAATAATAGTATTAAAGGCTATACAGAAAATAAAGAAAAACTTAGAAAAAAATAATGGAAAAAAAGTTAATTTCAATTACAGTTCTGTCAATGATAGTCCTCAAATGTTTAAAAAATTTTCGACTGAATACCTGTTATAAGGCAATGCAGTATGTTCTCTTATATCCAGGCGTAATTTAAGTATTTTTGTAGTGCAACTGTAATTCACGCGATCCAACTGTATGTTTTAGGAAGTATTAAGGGAAAAGTGCCTTAAGTAAAAATGGAAGAGGTAATTCGATTGAAAAGCCCGTTGTTTCCACACACATTTAAGATTTTCAAGGTTGAGATATTGAGTTGGAACCGAGAATATTATGTTCCTAGAAGAAGAATATTGTGACGTATGCAATGTCCTTGGTCGCCTGGATCGGGGATTACGTAAGAGTGGTGGGGGTAGAGCATAAATAGCGTCCCACGTAGTATAGCGTGGCTTGGCTTGGTTTGACTAGTCAGTCAGTGAGTAGAAGCGCACCGGGCTGGTAGTGTTATTACGCACTCTCCATACACGGGATGTATGGCATCCTCGACGAGTGGACATGAAGTCAAGGAGGTAATGTAAACCCTTTCAGCAATACAACATAATACCATCCAAGTCTTCCCTGTTTCATTTACCATAGTATAAAACTCCTTTCTTCCATTCTGAACCATGTAGGCATCCTTTTATCAGTTATCCTATAATATTTTTCATTTTCAATTAGCTGTGTCCCTTGTCGTGGCCTCGCCTTATTTAAATTGTTTAACTTCCTGGTACCTTATTAGCGAGTGTTCTCCCCATTGAGCGAGTTGTTTAGAGGTCACGACAACTTGGTGCGAGGCGCCGAGTATTTTGGCCGAGTATTTTGAGATTTTTAACCGCAAATTTTTTTTTCACTAAAATGTAACGTTTTTGATCCTCCACGTGTTCGTTAAAAAATGTA
This sequence comes from Deroplatys truncata, assembly GCA_030765065.1. Classification (NCBI taxonomy): domain Eukaryota; kingdom Metazoa; phylum Arthropoda; class Insecta; order Mantodea; family Mantidae; genus Deroplatys; species Deroplatys truncata. The sequence continues at coordinate 181,831,335 of CM060977.1, forward strand.
AATCTTTTTCTTGGCTTAAGGGTAAGGGTTTTGGTTGTATCATTTGTGGTTTCTTTATTCTAAATTCCTGTTGTATTGTTTTCTGAAAGTCCCATGTCTAAATTTCAATTTTAAGTTCATTTTTAAATTTTTTCCATTGTCTGTCGGTGGCGTCACGCTAAAACTCCAGGCTCCATTTTTCCCCTTGCCTTGGCTTCACTTCTACTAAATTCTGTTTCTGTGGTAAATCATTCGTGCTGGTCATTTTAAAGTACATATTTTTGTGAATTGTGAAAAATTGGGCGATATTTGTAACTTTGATAATATAGTTGCGTGTGTTAGCTGGTGTACGTAACATTGCGTAATCTTGTAAGTGTTAACGACTCGACAGGGAGGAAAATATTTCAAAGTTCGCGTGTTGTGTGTTTAAAATTGCGTGTGTATAAAAAGTGTGGTGCATCTGTTTGGAATAATAAAATAATAAAACGAAAGCAGTTAAGAGTATATATATTGAAATTTTATATTTGTGCATTGTACGCTCGCGGTACGAATAGTGGTAATCATAATGATGATAATTTTGCTTCACCGTTGCCATGTTTGGTTTATCTAGTTACGTAATGAATATTTTTGGGGGAAAATATTTCAAAATGACTAATGTAAGTAAAGGTTTCGGCTACTTCCAACCTTGCCAGTATCTTCACCTCATTAGGTTTAACGTGACTCCAATATGGACCAGTACGACGTGGATGTTGATGGATCAGCTATATGTGTGTTACCAGATTTTGGAAGTTGCACTGGAATTTTATGGTAAAAAGAAAGAAACAGAAACAAAACCTCTAAGTATGTGAACATTGTGTGTGCTAAAGTTTGGACGAATGAAACAGTTTCACAACTCACACAGGTATGCTAAATTTTTGTTGTTTCACTGACTGATGCTTAATTAAGCTTTGCTTTTCAGGAATAATGTGTGCTATGTATGTCTCTGCTGAATTGTAAGTTTATTATTATTTTGTGTAACTTAAATTTTGAGTTCTGTTTTGGGCTTTGCAAATCATTTGTTTTGTTATGTTATGCTGCAGGAATGTGTTTGATGTGTATTGTGTGCTTAATTAAGCTTTGATTTTCAGGAATGTTCTGTGACAGTATTGTTTTGGGTAATGATGTGATTTGTTCTGTGACATTCGATTCGATTTGCTTTGGTTTGATTATGATGCTGTGATCTTTTCTTTGCAGAAAATAGATGCATAAACAGAGTGTGTATGTATGTATGTTTTTGAGGTTATGTGAGTAGTATATGTGAGATTTGCCTCGGTGGAAGTGCCTAAGAGTAACCCCGACGGTGTAGTGTGAGATATCAGTTAATATTTACCTCGGTGGAAGTGCCTAAGTGTAACCCCGACGGTGGTAATGTGAGACATGAGATGAGTTGATGTCAGCTTCGGTGGAAGTGCCAAAGAGTAACCCCGATATTTGATGTGTAAAAGTTTTGATTTTTCAGGAGGGCTACATGTACCTGGAAATTCGATTTGATGTGATGATTTGAGAGATTTTGCTTATTGGTGTTGCTGAGACGTGCCCAGTATAGCGTGTGTGATGTATTCACACGAGAGAGTAAATGTAAAGAAGTGAATGCAATGAGAATAAATTTTTTATGTTTATGGAACAAGTTTAGTACCATCTTACTTAGCGAGTTTAAATACCATCTATTTTCCACCTTAATTTTGATTCGGTGGATGTGGATGCAACAGTATGATGTCATATTATTTGTGTCATTCCTGAAATGTTAATGTAATTTCGCCTAATATTATCTTATAGTGTGACCGTAGAAAATGCTTATAAAATCAAAAGGAAAGCCAATAAATTACCTTAAGGGTGACCTTAGAACACGATGTGGTCTCGTGTATAGCTGGTGCCCACCTGCCCGCCCGTTTAAGGTATTTTAGTTATATAGCAAAATCGCGTCAGGAAGTAAACAAATGTAGCCATTTTGCAAAACATTACATGCAAATTGGGTACTGCCAACGTAAATAAAAATGTGAAATCAGCTAAAAATGCGATGCGCCGTTGTTACCGCTATTTGTTGTTGTTGTTCTGCGATTTTGTTGAAACGCAACGCATGCAAATTAACAATGCGTATTTAATATAAAGCAAAATAGTTTGCACGGGATGTGAGAATACTGTCTTTAGCATTCTAACTCAACACGTGCTATGCTTATATAAAAAAACTAACCTAAACCTAACTTTTCGTGAATTCAGAAACGTAAGCTTATATAAAAAAACTAACCTAAATCTAACCTTTCGTGAATTCAGAAACGTAAGCATATATAAAAAAACTAACCTAAACCTAACCATTCATGAATTCAGAAACGTAAGCTTATATAAAAAAAACAACCTTTAGTGAATTCAAACGTAAGCTTATATAAAAAAGCCTAACCTAAACCTAACCTTCCGTGAATCCATAAACGTAAGCTTATATAAAAAAACTAACCTAAATCTAACCTTTCGTGAATTCAGAAACGTAAGCTAATATAAAAAAACTAACCTAAACCTAACCATTCATGAATTCAGAAACGTAAGCTTATATAAAAAAACCAACCATTAGTGAATTCAAACGTAAGCTTATATAAAAAAACCTAACCTAAACCTAACCTTCCGTGAATCCATAAACGTAAGCTTATATAAAAAAACTAAACCTAACCTCCCGTGAATTAGAAACGTAAGATTAGAAACGCACGCTCGCTTCGCTCGCGTGCTTTGATGTAACCAATGGTAACAAATTAAAACAAGCATATATATATATATATAAAGGTAATTCAGAAACCTATGCTTATATAAAAACACAAACCTAAACCTAACCCTAACCTTTCGTGAATTCAGAAACATAAGCTTATATAAAAAAACTAACCTAAACCTAACCTTTCGTGAATTCAGAAACGTAAGCTTATATAAAAAAACTAAACTAAACCTGACCTTTCGTGAATTCAGAAACGTAAGCTTATATAAAAAACCAACCTAAACCTAACCTTCCGTGAATCCATTAACGTAGCTGATATAAAAAAACCAAACCTAACCTAACCTCCCGTGAATCAGAAACATAAGTTTAGGAACGCTTTGATGTAAACAGTGGTAAAAAATTAAAACAAGGATATATATCAAGCTAATTTAGAAGCCTCTGGTTATATAAAAAACTAACCTAAACCTAACCTTTCGTCAATTCAGAAACGTAAGCTTATATAAAAAAACTAACCTAAACCTAACCTTTCGTGAATTCAGAAACGTAAGCTTATATAAAAAAACTAACCTAAACCTAACCTTTCCCGAATTCAGAAACGTAAGCTTATATAAAAAAAACAACCTTTAGTGAATTCAAACGTAAGCTTATATAAAAAAACCTAACCTAAACCTAACCTTCCGTGAATCCATAAACGTAAGCTTATATAAAAAAACTAAACCTAACCTCCCGTGAATTAGAAGCATAAGATTAGGAACGCACGCTCGCTTCGCTCGCGTGCTTTGATGTAACCAATGGTAACAAATTAAAACAAGCATATATATATATATATATATAAAGGTAATTCAGAAACCTATGCTTATATAAAAACACAAACCTAAACCTAACCCTAACCTTTCGTGAATTCAGAAACATAAGCTTATATAAAAAAACTAACCTAAACCTAACCTTTCCTGAATTCAGAAACGTAAGCTTATATAAAAAACTAACCTAAACCTAACCTTTTGTGAATTCAGAAACGTAAGCTTATATAAAAAACTAACCTAAACCTAACCTTTAGTGAATTCAGAAACGTAAGCTTATATAAAAAAACTAACCTAAACCTAACCTTTCGAAAGCTTACATAAACAAAAAATCTAACTTAAGCGTAACCTTCCGTTAATTCATAAAGCACAGATTGTCTAAGATCCGTGGGCTACACTCTGTGGTCGTTTCCGCATTCGCGGCATTAATTTTCATTTTGGCGGCATTAATTTGATATATGTTGGCAGCATAAACATATGACATACGTGACATGTGTTGAGCTAGTGCATGGCATAGTGTGACATCTGTTGGACAATATAACACACGATAGTCATCGCCGTGGGGCACACAGTAAGATGATATTATCGGTAATTTCTTTAGGTTTATGCCTATGTCAGGTATTTTTGACTTTGCAGCATGTTGAATGAGACACGTCAGTGAAGATGTTTTATTTTCTCAGTAATTACTGTCTACGAGAAAGTTGAAAGCTAAGATAATGATGATGATGATTGAAATAATGATGATGATGATGATCATAATGAAATGGATAAGATAGTAATGTAGAGGAGACTATATATTTGACAGTAAAGCATAAGTATTGTGGTTGAAAATATGTAATGAGGTGTAGTTTGACGTATATACTGTGGATTTATTTTTGAAGTCTGTAGTAGTGCACACAGTAGTTTTGAGTAGTTATTTAAGTGAGTGCTGTGTATAATTTGGACCATAGTCAGTATGAATGATTTCATTTCATTGTCATGTATGAATGTATTGTAAGTGCACTTATTTCTTTTCATTAGTAGTACCAGCTGGTTAAATAATATTGGGATCCCAAATAAGTTTCTATATTTGTGTTGTGTTATTGTATGTAAACAATGAATGTCAGTGATGTAATATTTATGTGTTCTGGTACTTTTCTGTTTCTGTGTTTGGATTCTAAAGCAGTTTGTGTTAAATTTTGGATGGTAACCCCTTGTAAAATTCAGTTTTTATGTCAACGTGTAGTCATTTTTTTCTCTTTGCCCCATACTAAAAAAAAATTGATTGTAAACTTTTGGCATTTTAAATCTTTTTACTGTAAATGACATACTACTTGTTTTTTATGTATGATGATCTTCTGGAGCACCATTTCTACCTTTATGTGATTTTTGTTATAGTGACTTTGCTGATTCGGGAGCTCGAGTGTCAAGAGGAGTACCCCCGCTGGATAGTCACGCCAGAGGTTCCAGAGACACCACAGGAGAGCTGTCGTTCATCCACTACACTGCAGTGGCATAAGGAGCCACTATTTTGGGGTGCAGTCCAAGCTAGCGATTGCTCCCCCACATCTTCAGCAACCTGCAGCACCTGAAAGACTGCAGCTGAAAATTCGCCGTTGTGGGTGATGTGGAAATCCCACCCACAAACAGTTACGTCGGAACATCCAGGTGCAGTGTAGTGTGCATGTAACAGTGGCAGCATAGTGTAGTGTGCGTGTACGGGGTAGTCGTACGTAGGTGATCTGTCAAACAAAAACATCGTCAGAGACACTCGAGACTTCCAAATATGCCAATCAGAATTTAATTCTTTCACAGATACTGCCTGTTGTCCAATTATCTAACCTCCTGTATGTCATATTTTCATCTGTATTGTACTTTTTTTCTCTTCTCCATAAACAAAATCCTCCTTGTGTCGACGAGGGCGTCGATCTGGGTGGCCAGGGGGAGATGTGACGCATGCAATGTCCTTGGTCGCCTGGATCGGGGATTACGTAGGAGTGGTGGGGGTAGAGCATAGATAGCGTCCCACGCAGTATAGCGTGGCTTGGCTTGGTTTGGCTGGTCAGTCAGTGAATAGAAGCGCACCGGGCTGGTCGTGTTATTACGCACTCTCCATACACGGGATGTGTGGCACCCTCGACGAGTGAACATGAAGTCAAGGAGGTAATGTAAACCCTTTCAGCAATACAACATAATACCATCCAAGTCTTCCCTGTTTCATTTACCATAGTATACAGCTCCTTTCTTTCATTCTGAACCATGTAGGCATTCTTTTATCAGTTATCCTATAATATTTTTCATTTTCAATTAGCTGCGTCCCTTGTCGTGGCCTCGCCTTATTTAAATTGTTAAACTTCCTGGTACCTTATTAGCGAGTGTTCGACCCCATTGAGCGAGTTGTTTAGAGGTCACGACAATATTAAGGAGAAGTTAATAACATACCCCAGATGCATATTCCTGGGGATACATGAATTATAAGAGTATTTGTGATTTCTATGCATTTATAGCAGTATAGACTAAATCTACTGCTGGGGAGCTTTATGCATGTCTAACATCAATAGAATTTTCACTTGCAATCTTAGCATTGTATTCTGAAGTTATTTCAGTAAAAGTAATGGCAACTGTAAGTGAAATGGAGCTGAGTTCTCCAGGTACTAAATTTTACGGATGAGAACTATACAACAAGGAACTTTCATGAAAGCAGGACAACGCAATTTTATAAGCAATTTTTTGTATACACTCTAATGGCTTCGATAATGATAGATTATTAAAACTTAACCTTGGACGCAGTGTGACATACATTTCAAAGCAAGAACCTAAGTAGCTGTAGTATTATCTACAGGAAAAAGCACTAAAGAGCAACTTGGTGCTGCTTAGCTAGTGTTTATAAATCTCAGATAATGTTTATACGCCTTCAAAGAGAAAGGAAGCAAGTAGGAAACGATAAAAACTGATAATGCTAAGTATTGCTCAAACAAAGGGATATTCGCTGAAACTCACCAGAGACAGGTGTATACAAAACAAATTCACTTCTACATAACGCAAACTCCGTATATAACACTTAACCCGTGGTTTTTCGAGAAATGGAAATAATACGCATTAAACAGTATGTGAACTCATGCTACTTATAACAGAATTATATTATACTAAATGCGGTGTTAAAAGCTTCATTGCTGTAGCTCTCGGAAAAAGGTTAAAATGTCTGCAGAAAAATGTTTGAAGTAACCTCAACTAAAGTGTGCAGTTACCTTAGAACAAGCCATTTCACATACGCTGGGTCCTCGCATTCAAATTGCTCATCTCTTACTCTCTTATTGCTCCTGTATTGTTTCTGGCATCCTTTGACATATTTTCCATCTCCAAATCAGCATTCTTCATTTTCTTCAGCCTTCAAAATTTTCATCGTGATTCTTCCAGCTTTAATGTCTAACTGCACTAGCACCTTCACACGACTCATTTTACCTTCACTGAAAGTTAATAAGGCATCCTATCACCTCAATATATAGTACTGTACCCCAAAAACGCAGTGATTGGTATCCTAGTCCATATGACATTTTGAAGCTTTCACTCGGGTTTTGTGTTTTCCTATGTAAATAGTAGTTCCATCTGCAAGGCTTCTGAAGTCCGTTTCCTTACTTCACCTATTGCTATTGATAGTGAATGTGTATGAGAATATATTTCTCCTGTAACCAGAGACCGTTGTACTTAGATCAGGGTGATTACCCTTAGGGCGGAGTACATGTTATGGTTTCTCGTCCGTTGATATTTTATGAAAATAGATAGCCCATAAATATTGTCTCATTTTTTCGAAACACCCATATTTCTTTCCATGGCCAATCCGAAGTACATTTGAAGAGTGTCTATTTCTGTAGCTGTAAGCCGACATGTCTGGATCCTAGTACGTTGTTTGGGTAAATTCATTGCAACACACAGTGTCTTGCCTGCAGTGTGTCCCTTACTAATAGTCCTAAGGGAGAAGAAGAGGATGAGTCCTATATGCACAATATAGAACTATATGCAATGACCGGGAACGAGAACGAGAAAGTTAAAACTTGGAAAAGTCCTCTTTCCCGTTCCCGGGACATCATTTTAATACACGTATTTTATTGAACCTTCCCATTTGAATTCACATATTTCAACGTTCTCGTTTTCGTTCTGGTTACCGTTCTCATTGGTTGCGAACCAGCCTAAATATCATATACATAACTGATATTAATGTCAAATCCATTATCAGTACACTTGGAAGTGTAAGTGGATGCTGTGCACTGCAATCACTTAACACTCACCTACAAGCTAGACCCACTCCTTTTGTCGATTCCTCGTGACACTAATACTTCATAACACATAGTTGTGTTGAAATTCAATATTAGCATGTCACAAAATCAATTTATACACTATTGAGGGGTTTAAATCTATAATATAATTGTCACTGTTATCAGAATTGGGAGCAGCACTATAAATATTACCTACAACCTCAGGTAGTAGTTAGTTTCCGGATGCACTAGCATTGCATAATTCAACAGATTTCTCTAACCTCACATCACAGGAAAACCTGTTTATACAGCCTTTACTTATATCACGGGCGGCGCCGTGGCCGAGTGGTTAGACCGTTTGCCTGCCACCGAGGCGGTCCGGGCTCAATTCTAGGGACCTGCATGTGGGATTTGTGGTGGACGAAGCGGCATCTGGGCGGGTTTTCTCCGGGTTCTCCGGTTTCCCCCGCCATTCATTCCACCAACTGCTCCATCATCACCTTTCCTTTCATCCATTTCACCCACATTTCGTTTCATCTACTTCCTTCATCCCATACCAGGCATCGGACTGATCAACCATCCTGGCTGCTCTGTCTGCTCCATGAGTGTCTGCTCATCGACGGGCCTCTGACCCCAGGCACACGCTTGTAAGTCCTGGGGGTGTAAGTCCTATATAAGAGGAGGGTAAGCAGATAATGAATGAATACTTATATCACAAGGAACACTATTTAAATCTCACTTCTTTCTTCTACCAGGACCTCCATTTCCCTTCTTAAAACCTTTGGTACTGTAGATCTAATTATAAAAATATCTAAAATACACACCCACAAGCGCAGAATTACAAAACCCTGCTCCACAGAACAAATCACGAAGTCATAAAGATACAGAGAAAACAACCTTGGCTTTAGTTTCGACAGGGCAGCGAACACAAAGAAGCTCTCCTAGGTAATAAAATTCAAAACGATAAAGAACTAGCCAACCTAAAAGGAATAAAAGTGTGTTTTATACAATAGGAAATGGTGTATATGAAAAGGGGGCGCGTTCAGTGTGTGTCGTTGGAAACTGAAGCATAATCTAAAGGACTCTGGTGTGCTTTCAGGGGTTAAAACATTAGATTATAATAAAAAATAATTTGAATCTGTTGGTTTTTACTCACATTACATGTGCGTTTGGGTATTATTGCTATGGAGTGCTTTCAAAATAAGCTGCTCTACCAACATCATCTGAAAACCGAATGAGTTCAGGTGCTCTCTCCTGACCCCAGATTTTGAATCAAAGCTGGAATTGCAACCCTCGTTGGGAATAGTCGTTACCCATTTGTGCTGGAATTACTGCCATCTGTGATGAAGGTTGGGAACTCTCTTGTTCTCTCTCTCTCTCTTAGCTGATTGGATAGGCTGCATCAATGCTTCTGATGGTGGGCGCAGTTGTATATTGGGGTTTCTGCATCAATTAATGGTTATTTAATTGGTTCAATTGGTTTTAATTGGGTTTAATTGGTCTTTCGGACAAAGGGGACTTAAAGTACATGAGGCTTCTGCATCAATTAATGGTTATTTAATTGGCTCAATTGGTCTTTCAAGCAAAGGGGACCTATAGTGCATGAGTCTTCAGCATCAAATTGGGTTTAATTGGTCTTTCGTGCAAGACCCGACCTAAACGCCATGAGAGTTCAACATCAAAATTTATGGTTATTGCTGGAGTTGGTAATTGTGAGGGTCGCTTACATGGCCACGTGGTGACATTTACTTGAAGAAACATTTAAAAGTCGCGTCCATCCTTCTCAAGGAAGGTACAGGCTTTGGGTGGGGGAGGTAATCAAAATAATGTCTGCATTTCCAGTCAGTTATGAGACATGATTCAGCCACTATAAAGTACACTGCGTTAATTCTAATTACGCAGCTCATATACATCAAATAAAAATACAAGTTTCAATTTTTGTGGCGAACGCTCCTAACAACTGTTGCTTTGTACGGGTCGATAACATGACACTTAAAACCGCGTATGTATACAGTGAGGTCTCCCTTCACGTCAGTTTAACACATCATTGTTCATACCCTCCTATACAATGGGGGTAATCATCACCCGCTTATGTCTGGGAGTTTCAGCGAGGGGGGATGGCTACGTTGAGTATAAGGCTGGCATCTATTGACGCTATTGATTTTTTCGGCTGGATTCCCATCGCCTATCCAGTGTCGTCCCCTATTACTAAAAACTTCACATTATCCACGCTAGATGCCAGAAGGCTACAGAACTAACACTTGTAATTCATATCTGGCAGTATAGATACCGACAGCATCCAATCCGCTATTGATTTTTCATTAAAACTGCAAGAGAGTCAAACACACATTAAATTATAATGAAAAACGTTTCTTTATAGAGATAGCTAATTACACTGTTACAAGGTGTATGTACAGTGAAATAAAAACGAATCACATTTAAAAAATTCTCATATGTTACACTCACATGGCTTTCTCCACTCTTGTTTAAACTTTTTTTTACAACCGCTTATTCTCCTTTGCTTCTACTAGGTGCAAGAGGAATATGGTAGGCCTTAAGCATTAGTCAAATCTTTTAAGAGCTGGTTGCTATGTGACGCATTCCATTCTCTTTGCATGTCTAGGACATAAAAAAATGAATAACGAATTCGAGAAAAATATAATTATTGGGAAATTTAAGGGAATAACAAGCAATATCTCGAAAATAGTTCTCAATAGAACAGGGGGCCTCAAAACATAAATATCCGGTGAAATCTCGTTATCGAATTTTTGCGGTGGAATACAATACTTCTACTTACTTACTCTACATAGTAGAGAAATTTAAAATACTTAGTTATAACAGCGGGAAAGATGTCTTGTATCTTTTTTCCCACGAGGTGTATGATTCATACAATAAAGAGTAATTGAACAATGCCTTTATTATTTCATTAACAGTACACCAAAAGGCAGCTGCAACCATCAAAAAGTTCCCTCCCTTAAGCTACTTAAGTTCATGAAGATTTACAATTTCCTGTCTAAGGGCAATTTATCTTAACACTTCCCACGAGGTGTATGATTCATACAATAAACAGTAATTGAACAATGGCTTTATTATTTCATTAACAGTACACCAAAAGGCAGCTGCAACCATCAATATGTTCCCTCCCTTAAGTTACTTAAGTTCATGAAGATTTACAATTTCCTGTCTAAGGGCAATTTATCTTAACATTTCCCACGAGGTGTATGATTCATACAAGGTAATTGAACACTTCCTTTATTATTTCATTAACAGCACACAAAAAGGCAGCTGCAACCATCAATAAGTTCCCTCCCTTAAGCTGCTTAAGTTCATCAAGATTTACAATTTCCTGTCTAAGGGCAATTTAGTTTAACGTTTCTCACACAGATGTATGATTCATACAATAAAGAGTAATTGAACACTTCCTTTATTATTTCATTAACAGTACACGAGAATATATTACTTAAGACACGGCGTCAAATACATTTATAAGTTCATCAGATGTGATTAAAGATCCTGGGGGGAAAAGAAACGCGAATCACTAGACAAGGATAGATATAGCCAGCTAATATTGTTTAACCAATCAAAACACTCGATTACGGAGTGGATTCTTCTACGCATTATTTCTGGGAGAGGGAGAATGAACTTCAAAGTCTATATAAGAAGAAAGCAGGAGAGTTAAAGTTCATTCTTAAAGGAATAGCTTTAGTGATTGTGATAGCGTGTGTTAGTGCAAAGATCTTCAAGTACCTAATTCATCTTAGATTTAAATTCGCAAGGTAAGTGCATATACTAGATTCCATACAGGAAATTTGTGTGATGTATTCTTAAAAAGTCGAGTGAAGATACTGAAAGTCAAAATCGCATTTAAAAAAAACGTGTGATCACCTAGCTTCGTAAAGTTTGTCTTGCAATAATGTAGCAGGGTCAGTGTCTAGATGTATATTTAAACTTATATATCACTAACCAACGTCTAAACATCACACAAAAAACTTTAAAGACAATACTGTAACAAAAAATAACCGGGCTTAAGCAAGCTAAAACATAATACATTCTATCTGAACAAGCTCTTACGCAAATATTCAGTTTTCAGAACGCTAAAGTACGATTGAAAAGGAATAAATACGTTAAAATCAAGTTCCATTTCCACCTAAACGGATTACGAATAAATCAGAAGAGAAATACAAAAGTAGACTAAACATGAGAATGCAAGCGCAAATAGTAGTAGTTATTTGCGGACTTTAGTTACTTTCAACTGCAACTTATTTTAACTCCAGCAACCTTAAGGTAGGTCTTCTATTAGCTAATTTTATAATTAATAAAACAATTAATGTTTGAAAATACTTCATTAACATACTAATTAACAAATATTAACTTAACTCTGAATTTTGCATTGAAACTCTGTAATCTGCTATAAAATAGCTTGCATAATATATATAAAAATACTCTTACGACATACAAAAAGCTTAACATACTTAAAGCTTAACCTCGAATGTCAAAAACTGAAAAAAAAGTTGAAAAGCGGTAATATGTCAGAAAATGAAGTACAGAATATAGGGAAATTATCCTTTTCTTCATTCATCAAGTTTACATGCCTAAATTATTATTTTCCAGTGAAGATACCTATGAACTCGAAAACAAACAAACTGAGTCTGGCAGGACGTGTCCGCCGCTCACCTGTCCCGGCACAGGACGCTCCTGGGCCCAGCACTCTACCGTTACACCACTATCACCATTGATAGACGACGGGGCAGCTGCGTGTCTTGATGCTGATAATGCGGGGGACTTTATCATCCCATCTCCGCCAGGTTTCGGAGATGTTATTGAGAATTTCAGCGTCGTCCAAAATAACGACAGGGAGGATACACCCATGGAGGGAATTTGTACCTGCACTAACTGCGGGTAAAAGACCGCGCTCATCGAGTTGCTTCAGTCATGCCAAGGTAAGTCTTTCACTTCTTTTAACATTAATATTGATGCAATTTATTCCCAAGTCCTCTACTAGACCATTGCCTGCTTGATTGTCACAGATGCTAACAATGTGATGCTCCTATTGTTGCAGATCTTGAACCTCTACACCCTGAGCCAGAGCCTCAGGCGAATGAGGCTTTGAGAAAAGGTGTCAAGAGACTTCGTGAAGCAGAAGAGGAGCGTGGTTCTGAAGAAGGAATGTGCAACAGCCAACCCTCCCGCGAATTAAACCAGCAGGAGTACGCAGCACATGTAAGCGGAGCCGTAGCAACATCGTCCAGACCAGACCACAATTGATTCATCCTCACCATCACCTGCAAAAAGGGTATGTCGAAATGATTACGATGACATAGAATGTAGGGTAATAGAGTCTGCATTCAAAGGTCGTATGTTCAATAGTAAAATTTAAAATACGGCTGGGATAATTGACCCCAGCGAGTTTCTCGAGGCATGCAGGGGTGTTGTTTTTAAGGAAATCGAGTCCACTCTAAAGAAGAGTATGTCTGGGATAAAGATGAGTTGTTCATTGAACGTCTCATACTTAATCCAGACACCAGAAAAGTGGAATCGATATTTCTCAATTCCAAGACAAAGGAGATCCAGCAATCATCCAACCTCGATGTCATCTTTCATGCAATGAAACATGAAAGTTTAGAAAATCTAGCCTGTTTTGAAGGTCAATCTAGTTCAAAGACACTGTTCGCAATCCACTCGCTGATAAATAGCGCAGCAAACTATAATCCCCTTTGTGCTTCAGGATACATAGAGTTGCCAGCATGCATCAAGCGAAAGCAGGCAGTCGTTAATATTCAGAATGCCGATCATTTCTGTTTCGCTTGGTGCATGCTAGCTTCCAGATACCCTGCAAAAGTCAACAAAAATAGACCATATTCATACCCGCAGGATTTGCTAATCAAGGCATTCAATTATGCTGGAATTACTTTCCCGTTTTCCGTCGATCAGATTGAACGCTTTGAGAAGCAGAATCCAGATGTATCTATAGTTGTATTTGCTCTGAATGCCAACGACTCAGTGGAGTCTATTCGCAAACCAACATATTCATCGGGTGGTATCGTATGACCAAGCTGAATGGCTTAAGGTCTATATTGACCTTAACGCCGAGAAGCGAGCCAGGGAAACTTCCAAGTTTGGTCAAAACCTCTGGAAGAAAATGAACAACGCTGTGTACGGTAAGTTCATTGAAAATGTTCGCAAGTACAGAGATTTCCGTATTGTACCTACCTGGGAGCAAGCACGGAAATTGACGGCTCGTCCAACATATGTATGCAGCCACATTTTTGATGAAAACTTAGTCGGCATAGAGTTGGCTCGAGAGGAGATCCTCATGAACAAACCAATCTATATTGGCCATGCAATTCTCGATCTTTCAAAATTTATTATGTATGATTTTTTTTATAAAGTAATGAAACCCCAACTGAATGACCTGGTCCTGAATTATATGGATACAGATTCATTCATTTTCGAAACTTCTACAGACATTTACAAATTCATGAAAACCAATCCCCAGCAATTTGACACATCAAATTATAACCAAAATAATGTATATGACATAAAGCAGGCCAACAAGAAAGTGATTGGATTGTTTAAAGATGAGTTGGGTGGCATGGTGATGACTAAGTACGTTGGACTTAGGGCAAACCTCTACAGCTATAAATATACCAACAGCACCATCATGAAAGCAAAGGGGATTACCAAAGGTGGAATGCGAGAAATCACCTTTGAGAAATATTTCGAGTGTCTAAAAGATTTAAATAAAAATTTTTTGGCTAAACAAATTTGCTTCAGAAGTACAAAACATAAAGTCTCGACTGTGGAAATTAACAAAATTGCATTGCATGGAGGAGACACGAAGCGCAAGATGATTGATGGCTCTCATGCAACTCTCGCGTGGGGTCATTATTCACGTAGGGCCTCGTAATCCATTCCGACTTCCCTGGATGTCACATCCCCATCTCATGTATTATATTGTATATAGATTATTTATTGTCTAATTTATTAATTGTATATATTGTATTTAATTATTTTTACTGTTTTTTAATTATTTTCTATTTGATATGATACAATGTTAATGGTACATTGTTCAGTTAAATGTATCAAGGGGGGAATCAAACTACTATAAATAAAACATGAGGTACTGCATTTAAGACTCTTTATTTCAGTATTAGCTACAATAAATCCTTTCCATCAATCCATTGGCTATTAGGGAATCCATACCATTTCACTAGAATCCTCTCTCCTTGCCTACGCAAAATCTTCTCCACTAAATAAGTGTTAGGGAATAGTGTAGAATGTAGTTCATGTCCATAAAATGCTCCTTTTATATGCTCTCCATCATTATCCTTTATGATGTAGGTGGTAGGATTGGTTCGTTTCACATGAGCCACTTGGAAAATTTCAACACTCCAGTTGGGTTCAAAACCCTTTTCGAAATGTCCTTTATTCTTAGATATCCTCACATAATCGCCGACACTAAACCTTTTTGCACTCCTCTTCTCTCTTTTGGTATAGTTATACTTGTAAACAGTCAGAAGAAGGTCATTGTTCCTCACTTCACTGGGTTTCATTTTGAGGGTTCAGTGGTAAGTGTCATTGTACTCTGCAACGATTCTAGGTAGAAGATCTAGCCACTTGTATGATTCTTGAGCTAGAAACTCCCGATACATTCTATTCTTTAAAGTTCTGATTAAACGCTCAACAGCTGCAGCCTTCACATTAGTATAGGTACTGTAGTGATTGACATTATACTTTGCCATTAGATTTTTAAAGTGCTTGTTATAAAATTATTTTCCGTTGTCACTCTGTATATTCTTGGGTGGCGTTTCCATGTCCTTTAATATATCTTCCATGCCCTTTGCAACCTGTAGTCCTGACTTGTCCTTTAATGGCCTTGCACAGGCCATTTTAGAGTAGAAGTTGACTGCAATCAGGATATATTTGAAATTCTTCTTGAGATTTGCATGGCGGATCATCTCAACCAAGTCGATTTGCATCAGATCATGCAGACCTTTGCTAACGATCTTTCGACGCAAGAAGTTTCTTCGGGCGGGAGCATGGAGCTCTCTTGCTATATCTTGCTTCACCGTCATGCTATAATCCTAGCCGATTTCAGTTCTGGAATAATTTGTTCAATTTCTTGTGTGTGATTATTATTTCCGGCGTCTCTGGATGCAATGAGAAGCCTCAGACGATTCACCAGGTCGTTAGAGTCGTTCCAATAGATGTAGTCTTGCCTCGTATCAGGGCGATGCTCCTTCCACTGCAAACCTAAACCCTTGTGTTTCGTTACTAGAGGCCGTATAATGCTTTTATACTTGTAGGAATTGCCTGATCTCAGTGTCCCGAGTCTGCTGTAGTTTCTACGATGAACCTGGCTTGCTTTCAATATTCTGCTATATGTATCCAGATCCCCTTCTGTATATACATGCATTTCAGGTATCCTCTTGAAGATGAGTTCACTCAATCCAGGTGTCACCTCGTACGTTTCATCACCTACTCGTACTTTATTGTTGAGGAAGTCAATGACCTTGTTCCCCAGCATATAGCTTCCATCTTCGTATCTCACACCGTAGGCATTGTCTGTTTCATTCTTATCATTCCTTCGAACTTTCTGCAGGAATCTTAAGATATTCTCATCTTTCTCCTCTTTAAGTGGATCACTCTTTTTCTGACTCTCCTCTTTGCTTGAAGTAACACTATTGTTTTTCTGAATCTGCAGTATATAATGTAACGGTTCTGCTACTGGCTGAAGAGCTTCACTCATTACTCTCTGGGTCTCAAACTTTTGTCCTTTTATTGCACGTAACTTTTCCCTTATAGCCTTTGTATGCCTGGCTACAGATTCTTTAAGTCTTATGCTCTCGGTGCCCATCTTGAAATGATCTTGAATTTTGTTATTCACCTCAATATATAGCTGTTCTATTCTGTTGGCCTCAGTTTATATGCTATACTCATTTCGATATTTAGAATATGGCCATCTTTTGCTCGATTGGCCGGAGCAGTAAAGGTGAGTGTATCTCCATTTGCAATAGGAGTAGGGAAGGTTCTGACTATGTTGTTGTTTATAGCAAAAAATGTATCTGCTCTTACAAAAGGAGGTGTTGACGACGTCATATAGCATGCAATGACCTCTCCGTTTACAGGTGCTCTGTATTATTCGAGACCCGATGTTAATGTGTATCTTAGTGAATTCCCTCTGAAAGGCTTCGTCTGCAGGCTAAAAACGTGGTGACCTTTCATTTGATCTAATAGCGCATTTATAACATTCACTTGTGATATAAGAATATTCACATTATTCATAGCTATTGTCAACTGCTTATCCATGTAACTCTGTTGGCTCGCCATAGTTTCCATATGTTTCACTATATTTTCGGTGATATCATTTCCAATAGAGGCTAGTCTCCTGTTTAGAGCTTGCTGTGCTTCATTGTGCTTTTTACCAATAATATGTTTAACAAACTTTTTACTAGCTGCATCACTGTCATCGATGGGATCTGCTATCTCTCTTATTCTTCTTTTTTGAAAGGAAGCGTTCCCATCTGAATTGATCGCTGGTGTTCTTGCATTAACATAGTCTGATACATATTTCCTATTCGGTACATCGTAGTCCTCCTGCGGTGATAATATTATCTTCATTCTTATTGTATCTAGAATAATGTTGTTTCCAGCGTCTCGTTTAAGTGCATGTTTGTCCAGGTATTTCATTAGAGACCCATATTGTCCATCTAGCGATTTCTGGATGTGATTTCTTATCATAGTTTCAAGTTCACCCATACGCTGATATGCCACTTTTTCGGTAAATTCCTGCATTCGATTTTCGGTAGAAGTCGTAAGGGTGTCAACATAACGTTTAGTGCTTGCGTCATTGTCTTCCTCGGGATCATGAACAATGCACAGTCTTTTGTTTTTAAATTGATAGTTTCCTTTTCCATCTCGGTTTATGATGAATTGATGAAGTGCTCTTTTAACTGGAGCAGTCCTCTGTGAACCGAACCTGTCAATACTCATTTCGATCTATGAATGATCCTTTTCTTTCTTTTATACTTTAATATATACATCGAAGCCGTTCCTATATCGACCCTCATTCATAGGGAATTCAGGAACTATCACTACGAATGGTCTTCCTTCCGAGACACTTTCCCAAACACCCATGCACAGGTCTTTAAATTCAGTATATGACATGTCAGTGTTCACATAATCCTCATATATATGTTTCAAGTTTAAATTATCCTGCTTGAAGAGAGTAATCATGTTCGTGTTGTCTCTTATTAGATGTTTAGGCACTTTAGCATACGACTGTGCTAAATATATAGAGTCCACATTACGGTGTCTGCCCATGCTGTAAAAAGAGGCGATCTTCCCCTGCTTTTCAGTGATTACGTCATCAAATATAAATATGGAGTTTTCTTTAACTTCAGAGGGATGTAAGACACTTTCTCCATCTTCATAAGTGTTCACTTCTATCCCTTCAATGTTTTCGAGTAGCTTGATGAGATATTGATACTTTGGCTGGGAAAGGGACTTTGAATAGATGTACAAGTTTTCAAAACGTAAACCATTCACATGAAGCAGCATATTCAGTAATACATTAGTTTTTCCGGCGCTTGAGCTGCCTATAATAAGAGCTCTGACATTAGAGGGAAATAACTTTCCGTGTCGATTGCATCTAAAATCACTTTCAAAGTCTAGCACCTGAATGGGCAGGGAGCAATCTTGCTTCACGAGCTCCATCTTAATAACTAAATATAAAAAAGCATGCTTAATGTATATATACATATATACCAGGTGCGCATGGATTTCAGTTTGTAGCTTGGGAGTATAAAAGTCCAATACTATTTTAAAGTCAGCTAGTCTATCATGGGAGCTAGGAGGATCAAGATCTCCAGAGGCTCTGGGTTAATTAACTCTCTTATTAATTGGCTGCCCTTTGAAGCACATTTACCGGGCTACAGATATTGCGGTCCGGGTACGAAGTTGGAAAAACGCCTACAGAGAGGAGACCCCGAAATTAACCCATTAGACGAAGCCTGTAAGCATCACGACATCGCCTACGCTGAGCACAGGGACTCTGCTACGAGAAATATAGCCGATAAGATCTTAGCCCAGAAGGCGTGGAAAAGAGTACAGGCATCGGACGCTACTTTAGGAGAAAAGTTGGCCGCCAGGCTAGTTACAGCAATTATGAAGGGCAAAGTGGCTGTAGGTGCTGGCTCCAGGAAGAAAAAGCATGGAGGAGTTCTGCCTCTCATTCCTATTATTGCAGCCCTAGGTGCTGCAGCTGGAGGAGCAGCTCAAATCGCCACAGCAGTGAATAAGAAAAAGGCTGCAGATAAACAGCTTGCAGAAATGGCAAGACATAACAGAGAGATAGAAGCAAAAGGAAAAGTCTTCAAGTGAAGAAGAATAAGACGAGAAATGTCAAAAAGTGGAGACGCAACAGCAAGAATGGAAATTCAAAAAACTCTGGACGAGGACTGTACTTGTCCCGGAAAAAGCCTTGAGTAACATTGATCTCGACATGTATGCTAGACGTTTAAAGATTCCGCATTTTAGAGGTGTATTTATGATTGATGAGCTGCCTACAAAGCCTCATCACCATGAGAGGATTATCGTCAATCTCGATTCTTAAGAGAATGAAGGTACCCATTGGGTTGCTCTAAGGAAGGAGGGTAACATTGCATTTTATTTCGATAGCTTTGGGAACCTAAAGCCTCCTAAAGAGATAGAAAGGTATCTCAGAGGTGTTAGGTTAATGTATAATACTGAGAGGTTTCAGAGTTTTAGCTCAGTCATCTGTGGACACTTGTGCTTACAATTTCTATCACAATGAGTTACACTATTGCTGTTAGCGGTAATGAATCTGTTCTGACAACACACCTGAATCCTCCTCTGAGGATCGATCCTAAAGGATATTATGAGATCGCTCTTTTGAATTTTGAAACCTTCTATTCTATTCCCAATGTGGATCATAGCAATAATCAGTTTCATTACATTTACAATGACAATCTTAAAGTCATTGATATACCTCATGGAACTTATCAGATTACTGATATTAATGCATACATCAAAGATAAGCTTCAATTGGATGAGGATGTCTTCTTTATTCGGCCTAATAATAATACAATTAAGGCTGAAATTAAATTCCTTTTCCTATGGATTTTTCAAGGGAATGCTCTATTGGATCCCTTTTAGGCTTCAGTGAAGGCAAAGTCATTCCTGCTAATCAAGTCACTGAATCTGATTTCCTAGTAAACATATTTAAGGTGAGCATAATACGAATCGAGTGCAGTATTGCAACAGGCTCTTTCATCGACGGTAAAAGCGGACACTCGATCTATGAGTTTTTCCCTTCTGTTCCGCCAGGATATCACATTTCGCAAGAGCCTTCAAATCCCATTTACCTGCCTATCATAGACACTAACTTTATGGATCAAATCACTCTTCGAGTATTCGACCAGAACGGTCATCCCATCAACTTTAGAAACGAGGATATAAGCATAAGACTTCACATACGTCGTAATGGGAATAGATTTTAACAGAAGGAGACGCCTACGAGGATATAATAAGCCTGTGCATCGTCGTATACATCATACTCTACCTGCGACACTCAGTGTGTTAACATCGAGCAATAGGAGGTTCCTTGAAGCATTGGGCTTCAGAATTCTGTAATGGACATCTTCAATGTGACGGAAACACCTACATTTGAGGACAAGATTGCTAAAGAAGAGGAGCATGTGTTTTTACCGTATAATACATCGGCTCTGGATGCGAATGATGAAATTAGAATCCCTTGTCAAGCTGAAGATTTATATACTCTACCTAACCGGAGTTATCTCTACATTGACGGATCTGTTACTAAACCTAATGGAACAACTACTACAGCAAGGCTCACCAATAATGCTATTGCATTTATGTTTGACGAGATTCGATTGGACATGAATGGATCGACTATAGACAGAACAAGAAATCCAGGGATTACATCAACTATGCGAAACTATGCTGCACTCAACCCTATGGAATCCAACCGTTTACTCAATGCTGGATGGTGCTACCCTGGAGAAGATGTGGATATTGTGCATCCTGCAAGTGGAGCATTCAACGCTATAGTACCGCTGTCAATGCTTCTGGGATTTCCAGATGATCACAAGGACCTCATACTCAACAGCAAGTTTGAGCTGGTCCTCATTCGATCCAAGGACTCTAAAAACTGTATTCTGTCAACCGAAGGAGAAGAAAATGCTATTGTTAAACTTACACGTATCGAGTGGCGGATGCCTATAATACGCCTTTCTGATGGTGAAAAGGTGGAGATCCTTAAGATTGTCAAGTCGGACAGGCCATTACATATAGCCTTTCAAAGTATGGATCTGCATACTCAGCCTGCGGTACCTCAAACCATTTACATGGAACGTTGCAACAACATCGAGACCCGAGAAACCAAGATTTGTTATTGAGGGAGCGCAGACTTCGAGAGTAAATAATGCAACTAAAGACTGTTCCGAGTTTGATCATTGCAACATAACCAGTTTGAGACTGTACCTCAATAGTGAATGATATGAACTTGGACTTTGGAAACTCTAGATTTCCCTCGTTATATGAAATGTATTCAAAATTCCAAAGCTCCTATTATTCGAGAGAGAATTACCCCTTATTGAGGAGAAAAGATTTTCTTAAACATGCGCCGATATTTGTCATTGACTGCTCACATCAGCCTGAGGAGGTTGTAAATGGAGCTGTCAATATTAGACTGGAAATTCAAACTAGTGCAAATATTCCTGCACAGACATCTTTGTATTGCTTGATAATTCATGACAAAATATTTACATACAAGCCCCTGTCTCATGTGATGCAGTCTTTAATTTAAATGTAGTTATTTTATGCTTGATATAAGGAAGTGTAAGGGGGTTTTTCGTGAATAAAAAGAAAGTTATAAAAGAGATATTTACTTCTTTATTTTCTTATTATACATTTCCAGCGCCTTCTGCCTCCAGCTCCTTGTCCCTACATATGTGTCTTCATTTACAATACATAGGTTCTGCAGATGTCTATCTATATAGGATTCGAGTCTTTTTTTGGTGATAGTACATAATAATCCAAATGAATTTCACCGTAATTTAAAGACGTATTAAAAAGTGTAATTTTTCCAATTTCCATAAACACCGTGATATTATAGGAGAATACAACATGTTCACTGTACTCTCTGTTCGGACACTTCTGCACTTTCAGATATGTTTCGAATTCTGCGAGACTTTTTTTAATTATCTGCCAATCATATTTTGTCATATACACGAAATTATTATTGTCTGTTTCTTTTATGAGGAGCACTGGGGTTTCATAATACAATCCTATATTGACACTACTGTTTCTTGAGGTGTAGCCGCCTTGGAGCACGAGTGCGGGTGCCTGCATCTCTCTTCGGGGTGTTAGCGCAGGTAATTCGCTCTTCAATAGCGCCAACCTCCTATGGAGATCTTCAAAGGTTTTATTGTTCTTCTCCTGGTGGGCTTCTTAGTAGCGGACCTGAAACATTACATATTGCGTCTATTAGAAAAATCATTTTTTTAAATAAATTCGCAGGTCTCCTGAAAGGAATTGCACATGTTAGACACCATGAATGGGAGCGATGTAGTTTTATTTAAAGCATGCGTGTTCTTTCATAGATTTGAAATTAATACTCACTGTATTGCTTTGTGTAATTCTGCTCGTTTCCTGGGTGAATGTTCAGGAGTCACCTGGAGCATATCGCCATCTACTTGCAAATTGATTGGCCTCTCTTGGTCATCCAAAGTCATCAAAAGCTGCGGTACATTCGGGAAATCTACTTCATCTATGTTCTCTGTAGGAATAGGCGTTGTCTGACGATTTCTGGAACAATTTTAATTATTTTTTTAAACATTAGATATTCTACAACCCCGTGCAGGGTAAGAGCATCCAGATATTTTCAATGCCACTTACCTTAGGCTTTCCCGCCTGAGTAAGAATACAGCGCAGTTTTCATCACACAGGAAGTACGACTTCATTTGATCGTGCACCTCTGGCTTCTCACATAGGGTTGCATGCGTATCACCATTACAAAATTCAGAATGATATTGGACTGCATGGGTGGTTACAAGGACATCGACATCATTCACGGCTCTGTGTTGTTCCTTATCTGCATCCCCTCCTCTGGAAGAACGAACATATTTCAAATTCGTTATTTTCTTTAAAGATTAGATGTAGCATAGTATTTCCTAGAAAGGAATAAAAAAGAGGGTCTACTTACAGGTACCTTCTTCTGTAGACTGGGCAGTTCTCTGTGCATATTTCTCTTGAAGACATCTGGTCATGATATGAGGGCATGTTACAGACAATTGAATGTATGAACCCATTGCACTCCTCCTTGTGGTAGTAGGTGTAGTGGTATGCTTCCTCTCCACACTCACTCCAAAAATCTTCCATTCCTGCCATACTAATAACGTGCAGATTGAGAAACCCTTTCTACAAAAACCTTCAAATAATACTTTCAGGGTGCTAGGTCTGAGACCTTATATAGCAGTGGTATAATGGCGGGGATAATTGCAGAAGGGTAGGGCGGCGCATGAGCATTCATAGGGTTTGAGGGCGGAGCTTGAAGCGAAGAACAGCCGTCTATTGGCTTTCACGGATGCGGTCCATTAATTTTTAAGTTTGAAACTGTACCGGATTTGAAAGATTTATTAGACAACATGGAAAAGCGATGTAGCAATGGTTCTCACGGTCGGTGAATCATGTTTAATCCTTAAAGTAATTACCTCCCCCACCCAAAGCCGAGGAGGAAGGACGGGACTTTTAAATGTTTCTTCAACTAAATGTCACCACGTGGACATGTAAGCGACCCTCACAATTACCAACTCCAGCAATAACCATAAATTTTGATGTTGAACTCTCATGGCGTTTAGGTCGGGCCGGGAATGGCAAACTGTCAACTCCGACAGTAACCATAAATTTGATCCAGAACGTACACGCTACTTGGGTCGTCTTTCCACGAAAGACCAATTTAACCCAATTTGATGCTGAAGACTCATGCACTATAGGTCCCCTTTGCTTGAAAGACCAATTGAACCAATTAAATAACCATTAATTGATGCAGAAGCCCCATGTAATTTAAGTCCCCTTTGCCCGAAAGACCAATTAAACCCAATTAAAACCAATTGAATCAATTAAATAACAATTAATTAATGCAGAAACCCCAATATACAACTACTGGTGGGATTTCAAAATTCAAAGTATCCTTGATATTGTGATTAATGAAAATATTTTCTCAGATTTCCAGATTTGAAGGCACATGTGTGATGTTTACCAGCTTGATGTCACGTCCTATCCTCATGGTTATAATTACAGAAGCGGTTGAAGATTTTACAATTGTTTTAATTTGACGTTTCTTTGAAGTTCACACAAACGTGTTTTGAAATTTCGCTTAGAAACCTGCAGTTGACAACCACTTCTTAAGTATAAAAGCTCTGCTGAATTGATATACAATAATACAAATTTCCACATTAGTAAGGAAGATTCACAGTATTCTATGATGTCGCATCACTATTTACCAGTGTACTAGCGCTGTTAAAAGCTTGATTATCTTTAATTAACTTACAAGAAAATAATATTGAAGTTCTGATTGCACTTACGTCATGCTGTATTGCCCAAAGCTATTTTACCTTCAACCATAGTTTTTATAAACAGAAACAGGGACTGGCTATGGGTAACCCATTGTCTCCACTTCTGGTACATTTCATATGACTTCTTTGAAGAATGCTGTGATAACTTCTCACCCACATATCCTTATAATTGGTTTAAGTATGTGGACGATATATTCGCCACAGTACCTAAACAATGTACAGCTATTGAATTTGATATTTCGAATAATTGGGACATAAATATTGAATTTACTATGGAAATAGGACAAGAACGATGGTCCCTTTTTAGATTTTATAATAATAAACGGCAGGTATAATACCCCAAAGTTTGAAATTAATGGAAAAGCTACCCATTTACATAATTACACAAAAATTATTAATATAACCCTGATTCACATAAACATACAGTGTTTAGATATTTAGTATTCAAATTAATTCATTCACATTTGAAAAGAGGGTACGATATGGAATTAAAATGCATAAAAATTTGGCTATGTTTAATATATTTAAATCACATTTAATTAATAATTTGATTATTAAATACAAAAGCAATCAAATTCTATATATGACCACTACTCTAAAAAACCCTAATTAAAAGTACATGTTGTATAAGGAATTTACATACCACCCAGTTATGTTCAAATATTTTGAAAAGCTATTTAGGAAATACAACATCCAATTGCACATCAAGATTCTTTTTATTAATAAAATTTGTTGAACACATTTGTCCAACACAACAGATAATTTAAAAAATAAAAAATGCATCGGAATCAATGTTAAGATTCTGAGGGTTCCTACATTAATAGAACTAAGAGAAATTAGAAACGCCTTTGGGTGAACACCAAAGAAACATTAAATTAAAACAATTTGATAAATCTGCAGTTGCAAATAATTTGTGGACTTCTAACCTTGATATATGACGGGACGTAAAGCTACTAGAAGCCATACATGTTCTTTCACATCTGTAAGTTTGGGAAAACATTTTCATCCATTGTAATGTTAAGAATAATCTTAACTTTGAAATCCCACCCTCACATTCTTTGATGCATCTTACCCAATCAACTTGTCAAAGAGTAGAGTGAAGACAAGAGACTCCCGAACATTCACCAGAGGTGGCAGTAATTCCAGCACAAATGGGTAACAACTATTCCTAACAGAATTCAGCACTTTCACCTTTGAGTTCAAATCCTATTGGTCAGGGGAGAGAAGATGAACTCAGTCGGTTTTCAGCTAACGACAGAAGAGCAACCTCTTTCGAAAGCCCTTCACAGCAATAAACTCCAAGCGCATATGTGATGGGAGTAAAAACCAACCGATTCAACTTATAATGAATCTAACATCACGGTTTATGACACTTTTCTAATTATAAACTAGATTGCGATAAAATAAGATCTAAATTTGTAAAACCAGCAAAAAAACAATAGTTTATATTTTTGACCCAAACTACCTTAAAACCTCCACTAAGACGAAAATGTATTTTATTAAAATAGGTAGCTTTTCACTCCTCGAGGATAGGGGTGACCGCGTGGAGAATAGGGAGATATAACGATGTTGATAAGGCTCATTAGAGGAGGCACTTAGTACAAGAGCTAGAAATAGAAGAGTAACAAAATGCTACAGAGGTTATGAAGGGGCTCCCTCTATTCAAAAGTTCAAAGGTAGACGCTAAAAAGCTTAGAAATAAAATATATTTCGCCTTTGAAGATATGGGATTTCGGCTCAATGTGGAATGGGCACATAAAGGGTGGATAAAGGGACCCGAGCACCACAGGTAGGGATTCTTAGAGGAAAAGGGTTGCAGTCTTGAGATTAATCACCCTGGGAAAGGGTTATTCGCATATGTTGTTAAGAATGGGTTAGTGTTTAATAGTTCTAAGTCACAAAAAGTGAGCTTTAAAATTAAAGAAAGCAGAAGAAAACAGAGGTTGAGCAAAAATCGTAAGAACATAGGTAAGTCACAACCTGCCACGGAGAACAGAGCTCTCCCCTAAAAAGAGAAAGGGGAAAAAGAAAAGAAACGAAGCGTAGGAAAAAGCGGAAGATGAGCGGAGAGGAGGCAGAATTTTATTTATGGATTTTTAAAATAGAAAGTTATCATGCTTGTTAAAGCATCTAAGGCAGGAGGAATAACAAGGTGTATGATGGCGGACTAGGATTAATACGACCTGAAGAGAAAACTAAAGAAGCAGGCCAAACAAAGCGTGAACCCAGCGAGTGGAAGAAGGAACACACACAACAAAGAAAAGAAAACAATTTAGCGCCCCCACAACGCACACTCAATGTAACCACATTTTTATAAACAAAATATATATACAAGACAAATAGTGGGCAGAGGTGTAAACTACAAATCTTGTAAAACTTCGCAGTCAGACAATACGTTCAACAGCTTGGCTATCACGCTTAACCCATTAAGAGTTGAAATTTGTTCTTCTTCCCTTTCAAAATTTAAGATTTAAGATAAACTTGTCGGCAGGGGATATTTTCTCAGAGTTTAACTCCCGCACCTCATATGGACTCACTATCAACTGTCCCTCCAAAATATTTCTTTCCTGAAAACACCCTTGATACTCTCCTGTAGAGGTTGTGTATAGCAGCCATAGAAGAACAACGCAAAGTAGAGGGGTCTGAAGCAATTTAGCAGAAAACAGGACCGGCGAACTTCAGAATCTTAACATTGACACAAAGTAAGCAAAAAGCAATATTGGTTGCTTCTTTGCGGTGCCAACGAATTTCCACAAGCCTCTGATGATGGCCAACCACAGGTTTCCGCCAGGAAACTCAGTAAAAGCGTAAAGTTTTAAATATTGGGAGAAAGAACCAAAAGGTAATGAAAAGTCACCATTGCACAGGAAATCGGCGGTGTTCGATCAGCAGACTTGCTGGCAAACGGAATAGAGCACGCACAACCCTTATCATATTCCTGTCATTAACATTTATTTCCATATTTTCAGCAGGAGCGGTAAGTTAGCGGTGCTAACGAAGCCATGACAAATGTAAGTCAACTTGACCTTGCCAGAAAACCCTTAACTTTACATGTGTCCGCAAATGGGACATACAAGTACCCCTAATATTCAGCACTCCAGGCAGCACATCGCTTACGGCCTATTGTAAATTAATCCTTGTTCGGAATTATCCTGTCCTGGGGCAGATGTTACGATCCTTCGTTGCCTTTCATCCCCGACCGGTAAGTTGCACTAGATTTCATGAAGTGGTGTAACTGAACAAACTACGTAACTAACAGCGTGGGTTGCTGAAGTTGCACAATCAAAGTGTTTATTGGCCACGTTTTTAAATCAACCAGACAATATCTCTCAGTCTCGTCGCCGCCACTCCGAAGTGTCAAAAATGTGTCTCGCACGCAGTCCTAAAAGGTCTTACTTTAAAAGGAGCTCATGTCCTGCCAGATCTGTATTCAGGTGAACGTCTTTAGTAATGGACATTTCAGTTCTTGCATCTCTGGACCTGTTAGGGAGCTCCCAACTGTTAATTTGTTTAATGAAATTATCTATTAGATAGGCTTTTAGAGCTCGGTGTAGTTATTTCACACATCCATAGCTTCCCAATGTCACCCCTCAACATCAGTCCCTATTGTTCCTTATCTATGTAACTACCACCACTGTTGTTAGCAGCCCCAGGAGCTTTCCGCCCCAATGGTCGCTCCAATACAATGAAAGAACAAACTACACAGTTTGAAAAGAAATGAGTTAATGTTCGGTTAGCTTTCAGTGGTGGTGTGTTATTTTATTATTAAAGTGTACGGGCATATGTTAAGTCGTATTTTAAACTGTAGATGAAGTATTATTCACATATAATTGAGATTATTGTACTTCTTTTTTGTATTTGTGATACGACTGTATGAACATGTCAATCGAAGGCAGAAAAGCTGATTTTAGATTACCAAACGTCAAGTGCTTCATGCTCAATGCAGAGAAACTGCAATAAGTGTATATAGTTTCTTTAAGAATTATAATGCAACGATGTCTAGATTTTTATGAGTTTGGAATGCAGAATAGATTCAGAAGGAATATTCCAATAAATAAATTACAGAAATGTCATTTGGAAGTCGATTATTTTTAATTTAAGGGATGAAAGTGACGAGACCGAATTAAGTGTTTTCGAAGAAGACAAAGAGGACGACCCTGAACTGCTTACTGTTAATTTATGTAACATTCTTCATGGATTGAGCAAATAATTTTTATGTTTTAAGGATATTTGATGTGTTTCTGTGTACAAACTTACCGCCGGTACACGCGTATTACGCTTGGCAACAACCGTCGCAAAGCATTGTCCAGAGTTCATATTCCTTTAATTTTTGCGCTTACTCGTATTTTAATTACTATTAAATTCCTCTATACGTAAGGATGTGTAGCAAATGGCTCGATTTAATATGCACGGTGTTACTAGTTAGCAATTCTGCTAATTAAACTAGCAGAAAAAGCTGACAAGTTGTAAAATTAACGAAACTCGGAAAAGATATTCGTGAATTGATGCATTCAGTGTATTCGTTATACTTTCGGTTACCGGAAAAAGATTCTTGAGCTTGTCCTTGTGTAACAAGTTATTGTTATTATCATTATAATTAATAGCCTATAATTTCTATGTACACCCACACAGTGTTTTTCCCTTGCTCAAAAGTATACGCATCCAACGAGGTAAATTCTCATTACAAAACAAACAGAAGGCATTCATTATATTACCAAAGGTAACACAAACCTCTTCAAATAAATACTGCTATTAGTCACTCAACATTACTTCACAGTATGACGTACGCTATAACACCAGTGACGATAATTATTATTTCCCTTTTTCTACCGTTATTAGCTTTTATGAACTTACTACAATGACGTAAACCTTATAATACACTTCAACGAAGCAAAGTAGTTCTTCCAGATTAAGTTTGCTTGTATCGCGAGTAGTAGTTACACAAGGGAATCGGCTTAAATGAGGTGTTTTGTATCCTTGTTCATGTGAGGGAATAGACCTAATTTACATGTTCCCAGTCATGTCTTCGCTGTACTTCTTTCTCTGAATGTTGATTATTCTACGTTGTAATTACACCCTTTTTGAGTTGTTCTTTGATTGATTGGTATGGTTCTTTGCAACGTTTTTAAGAGGGATTAGTTTGCATAAATGTTTTTGTATCCGTGTCCCTTCAAATTGTATGTGAAGGGAAGCCGTCAGGTGAATAATATGCTAGTGTATCCCAACCCATCGGGGGGAATTAGCTGAAAGCCTATAGTTTGGATAGCAGAGTACTATTCCTTTAATAATTTTTGCATTAAAATAATGCAGCCGTAAGTAGTACTATTTCGCAATGTAATAGTTCTCAGGAATTGTCTTGTATAATTATATTTCCATAACCTGTTATCGGAATTAGATTCCATTGATTTTATTAACCTTGTTGATTAAATCAATCAAATGTAATTCCGATAAGAAGTTGAATTTAATCAATTAGTTTAATTGATTTAGTTAACAAGTGTAATTAAATGGTACAATAAATTTGAACATATTATGATCACATAAAATTTAAAACAGAACGCAATTTCTGTATATGGCATCGGGATTAATGTTAATCGCTTTGTATATGCCGCTCTCATCCAGGCGAAGAGGATATATGACGAACCAGATACGTTCTTCCGGTATTTTATTTGAAAGTATTGTCATGTAACACGAGAAAGCATTGTGGGATGAAGAGGCGTGGGATCTTTACATGCAGCATAAGCAGGAGGCCTGGGATGAAAGATCCACACTACCCACGGATACATGGATGCACCAGCAATGTACAAAATATTCTGACTTTCTACAATTATTCAACTGTCATTTCCATAGCGTTCATTGTCAGTGCTTTGACCTGGTCCAACTTTCACTGGGACTTCATTTATTTAACACTATCACTTCACTAATGTGAACTAAGTTCAATTTCCCCCGTCACTTCACTTTTCCTCTTGACGCAGCGGTGTAACGCAATACGTACGACATAAGTAATTCTTCCGGACGGTTCATTCGCTTGGGACTAGAACATAAGATTTCTCCAATCTCTGCTGCAGCAGCACCAACACTCATTGTGCCTCACAGTTATTGTCCAAAACTGACTTGTAGTACGGCACATGATGTCGCACCTGAAACGTACTTACCAACTCAATTTACTGACTACTCCTGTTCGTGAGAACTCTCGCTTATATAGCTAGCGGAATCGTTCATAGAACATTCTAAAACTAACTGCATACACGTTCTTGAGGCGATGAAGGAAACTTCTAGAAGGTTCTGTTTATCTGTCGATAACTCTTCCGCTATTTACCCTGGGCGAGAACGCGACTTATCCTTGTTTATCACCGAATGCCTGGCTCTGACCTCCAGTTAACCTTGCACGATAGCCGCTGCTTCGCAATATTTCCAATGCAGAAGGACATTCAGTGTTTTTCGTATACAGTAGCTGTAAGTATAAGAATGCTTGTTTCAGAGTGCAGTACTGCATTGCATATAAGCATGTGTCGAAAACATAAAAGAGAAATAAACATAATTAATTTTTTCATAACTCCTGTTATGGAAGTCAGAGGCGTTCCTGTATAATATTCAGAAGAAAAATCTTGAATAAGTAGATGACAAGCTTCCAAAGTAGTGCAGGGAGCTCAAGGATCTTGGTAAATTGAATTGACTTTCATTTATGGACACTCTGTAACTGCTGTGGCTCTATGCGTCCCATTCCATATTGGGCGTCAAAGACCGGTAATTTTACTCCGAGACTTCTTTATCAGGCTTGAGATTCTTTTACGTACCATAAATCTACGACACGGGACCACCGATTTTACTTCCCTTCCGTAGGAAGCTATGCTAAGTATTTTTACACATGAAAAAAATTCATCATCCTCCGGCGGGTTTGAACCCGCAACCTCGCGAATTAAGGACGACAGGGATCTTATGAAAACCATCTAAGCAAGAAGTGTGTACACATTATCTTATGTTGTACGTAGACCAGCAGAATATGCTTAATGGAATAACTTTATCTTTCTAGCATTTCAACATTAAATGTCTTTACTTTGATTTCTAGAACGATACGTGTTTCACACATTTCAGGTCTTACCTGTGAAGAGCGGTTGTTGGTGGAAGTGTGAAGTTTTGTTATTACTGTAAGTTGACCCTATTTTTCGTGGATATGCAACCAGCAGATGTGTTACTTGAACTCATCCCTTCCTGTGTCATGGAATAATTTGTTTTATCTGTATTGTGTCGAATGCAGCTGTTATTTGTTGTTGGTCCCATCTAATCTATCTGACGAAAAGTTACGTGAACACTAATAAGCTGCCAGGAGCTAAAGTATAAATATATTTCGTAGACTAGCTTGACGTCGAAATGTTTCTGTTGAGAAAGATCAGTAGAGTGGTCGAGTGGACTCGATATCTGTCTCTCATGAGCTAAATAGATATTCCGTCGGTTCAAATCCCTTATAAGTATAATGTTTTTTATGGGTGGTTTGTAATCACTAATCATCACATTTAACGTCTTCGGTGTACTGGGTAAGGAATGAAAAACCAATTTCTTAAAAGGCTTTTAAAATCGTTTCACATGCCCTTACTGAACTTTACTCCACTATACACATCGTACGCACAAAAATTTAAAAATAGCAAGAAGGAAAGAGAAAGAAAGAAAACAATACACAAAAAATTTAATTAAACTACACAATGAAATTTAATACATTTAAAATCACATACAAGAATGCACCGAGTTCAAAAGGTACTTCATAAATGAAGGAAGTGCTCAAAAGTTGTCATCTTCTGTTAATACGCATTAGAGAGTGCTCTTGCAGACAGGTTCATGTGCATTGCAATAGGTATGTGTAGTGTTACATGCCCTATAATTTCTCTGATCACCAACCGTAACTGATTTCCTTTTGTGATTCTTCTGTATATATCTTTTCCTTTAAATAGCCCCCAGGAGGAAGCCCAGAGGAGTGAGATAAGGAGATCTAGCCAGGTAGCTGATACGGTCCCTCGTCCAATGCATTTTTCAAGATAAATGAAGGTAATCACGTACAGTTGACGGACCAATTTGGTGATGCTCCATTTTATGAAACCACATTTTTACCCATTCATTAGCAGTGCATATTCTAATAATAGCGGCAGAGTTTCTCGAAGAAACTGAGGATATCGAGTTCCCATGAGCTTATCTTCGAAAAAACAGGCTCCTGTTAGTTGATCGCCCAGGATTCCACCACACGTTGACTTCAACTTTACCTGAAACACGTTCTGTCTCACCACGTCTGGGTTATTTATACTCCAGTAATGCATATTGCGTTGGCTCAAAGTTCCATTGTTGTGTAATGCGACTTCGTCATTAAAGAGCACATTGCTCAAGAATCCCGTGTCGGTTTCCAGTGTTCCAATGACCATTCCGAAAATGCCATTCGCGCTTAACGGTTGCGCTCATGGAGATCCGTGTATAGCGTAAGTGGTGGGGTTGAAATTTATTGTGGTGCTATATTTGCAACCTTGGTACCGGTTAATGTTTACATGTCTACTATGACGCTAGAACTGGTAAGTGGGGTATATTTAATTGCATTATGCGCCGTTTTTTCATCACCTTTATAAGTCACTGCAGTTCCCTGAGAAGAAGGCGCCTTTTTAATGACCCTGTTTCACGGAGGTGCCTTTCAACTCCTCGAAATGTATCCGTATTTGGAGATCTTCCAGGAAATCGCTCTTGATATAGGTAACTTGCTTCCGTGCACTATGCCTTGCCTCACCATAGGGGAACAGCATATGCACATATTCATCGTTTGAATACATCGCTGTGTATGTTTTGTAACATCTCGAAGCAGAAAGCTTGAAAGTGTCAAAGAGCACAGAAGGTAACGTCACACAGGCTCCTGGACACTTTATATTTTGAAACATATACAACTTGGTTGAAAGAGCGAACTTTAATGCGGATATCAGGATGCTGCTTTAGACTATTAATTAGTTTCAGTATTCAGTATCCATGAACCACGAAAAATGCTTGGAGAATTCTCATCTATTTAATGTAATTTATTTGAGATTGTCGTAGAATAATATTTCATTTTTAATACCTAATCATTGGTCGAATATAGTAAAATGGAGGGTAAAGCACTTTTGGACTATTACCACATATGCAAACGCATATCCTCCAAACACTACCGCTAGCCTTTAGTTCCCGAGGTCGTGGGTTAAACCCCGGCGGTGGGCGATGCATTTTTTCGGGCGTAAAAATACTTTGCATGGCTTCCTCTGGAAGGGAAGTATAGATGGTGGTCCCGTGTCTTAGATTTATGGCATGCAAAGGAATCTGAGGCCTGATAAAGAGGCCTCTAAGCAAAATTACCGGTCTTTCAGCCCAATATAGAATGGGACACTAAGGACCACAGCAAATAAAGAGCATTCATAAACAAAACTGAATTTAATTTTTATTCTTCGAAACACTACTCTGAACGAAATATAATAAAGCCCTTGACCAGCACAACTTACAAATCTTAAGCATTGTACCTCCAATACTAGCTGAGGTGTGCTGTAACTAGCGCTAGCTTAGTAAATTGGCTAGTAATTTATAACCCATTGGTGTAAATTTTAGTTTCTTTGGGTGTTTTATCTTCATTAATAAAATTGGTTCAAGCTATTAAACCTGCTATACAAACTAGTAAGTATTGTGGTTTATGCCAGAATTTAATTATTAACCAATTTAGTGATAATACTCTACAAATCCTTTATAAATGTAAGCGTGTAGACGTGTCTTTAATTGGTCGTTATACATTACTTTCCCTTTGCATAGATCCGCCGTTCTGTTCTGAGTAATTTTAAAGTAAATATTGTATCTTATCCATAGTAGTAAGAACATTTTCATTTCCACCTTTTCTGTTCAGTTCACTCAAGTGTAATCAAACATTGGAAACATATTCCAATTTACAGACATATTCATCATCTGTACATAAATCCGAGTAATCATGCCCCACAGCAGTAAAAAAATGTATCTACCTGCTTTTAGGTCCAAAAATACGTTTTAATGCTTTTCGTCGTGGTAAGAAGTCTACTTCTGTACTTAACAGGAGTGTAGTCTCTTATGGTTCAATTTTCTGACACAAAATAATAAATAATCGCGAATTTAGGGGTTCAGATTTGATGAAATTCAGGATTTTCACAACTTCATCAACGATAACTTTCGTAGAACGTGGCAAAGTTTTGGCAAAAATGCTTGTCAGTGAGGGAGACAATCATAGCAACGAATGTGAGGAATCACCTCGCACAGTTTAGCTAAAATTTCTTGACCTGTCATAAAGCGCTTCCGTCTGTACAAAAACTAATAACATCCTTGCATTTAATCAATGTTATGGCATATATGCATTAGTACGCGAGTTATTTCTTCACCAATGACTCGCTCAGAAACTTCTTTAACCACCTCCCGCCAAAAACTTGCATTTTACTTCTCCATCGATGTACCTAATATAAGCAGGAAGCTGTGCATGGCCGCTAATATCTGTTAATTCGTCAGTCTGAAGTCAGAACCTAAGATGGCGGTGACTTTTTCCATCATGGTGGTTTCTATGTTGCTGGGCATGACAATAATTTGGCGACTGATTGTATCAGCGGCGAGAGCATTTTTTTAAATTTCACTATTGGCTGCTGGACACATGACCATTTACACAATTTCATTTCATGCAGCATCAATAAATTGCCAGCACTTGTCTATGTTTTTTTCCTTTGCCATTAGCTCCGCTACCTTATGATTAGCTTTCTACCTTTTTCCGAAACGAGTACGGTTGCAGTCATTAAGGTTTCTTAATTTTGATTTTTGTACATTTCTTGGTATGTTTCTTATTTTGTTCGAACAACCGATATAATGATTATGAATTTTGCCTGATAGATAATTATTTTTTGTTAATAATCATTTCAATTTACTGGTAACCATAGCAGCATTAGCTATGTTTTCAGCACAAGCAATACACTGAAACCCCAAAAGAAACCGTAAGGCAATCATTATCATTATATTGCCGCACACTATTTTTTGGGCTACATGCTTAAAATACTTTTACCATAAGTAGTGGACAAGGGTATCCGTACAAAGAATTAGTCTATCTGAAAAAATTAAATGTTCTAATGATAGCGATAAGCTAATAGAAGCTAAGCAGTCAGTTTTTGGACTGCTGCAGAGCCTGTCTATAATGGGGCTGAAATAACAGCAAAACGGGTGACACTCTCTTCAAATACTGATAGTGGCAACAAGAATCGGAAGAAAGAAAGAAATAAAATTGAAGGACCAAAAAAAAAAAAAAAAAAAAGAAACGGGCCAAGTGTCAAAACAACGAAGTATATTGCGATGGACATTTTGGCTTCACCAGGCAATTCTGCATGGGGAAGACACCGTAGCCACGCAGCCGTTTATGACGATTTATCGGGCGCTGGAATCCCGACCTAATGAAGAGATTGAAAAAATATGCAAGTGACTGGCAGTAAATATAGCAGTTTCAGAATTTAAAACAATAAAGATCAGCACAATGCTCCCCCACAACACAGATACTTGGGGGAAAAATAAAAAAATTAAGGAAGGGCTGGGAAAAAGGAGGATGAAAGAATATAAGGAAATCAGATCAAGGAAATTGCTACACTATACTTTACCAGTCGGAAATCCCCTGCACAATGTCCACACAGCACACGCTAGTAAAACACTAGTTACTTGAACGATGGATGATTTTAACGAGGAAGATTGTGATCGATGTTCCAACACTCGCAGAAACAACTGGGCAGCCAGCCAGGTAAAGGAAGGCAAAACCCACAGATGCAGAATATAGATAGGTGACAAGATGTTCAGGTAGCATGAAAAAGTTGTTTATTTCTGTAAACAGCAAGTGGCAGGTGACACCAAACAGCTGCAAGCATGCTTGCCTTAGTCCACTAACCAGTATGCCCAAAAGGTGGAGATAAATATCACTGCCGCTATGGACTTGGTCTGGGCCAATATTCACATCAGCTGAAGGGTTCCGGAAACAGAGGCACAGGCACAGTCACATCACAGCAGGACACGGACATCAAATCCGTAAATCCCGGGTAGGGCCACCTGGATGGACAGTAGAAAGCAGCAGACGAATCCTTGAAACAGCACTACAAAACGTTGCTGCAGACAGGTAATGCGAGGGGGTCTGGATTAATAGCAAGAAGGAATAATGTCAAGCAAAGAAAGGAAAGTTTTAAGAAGAAGACAAATCTGAATCTAAAATGCAAGCAAAACACCAGAGGGGACATAACAAACAAATAAATGGTAACAAATTTAGAATATAAATAGCTGCATCAAAATAGGAGGAATATTTATATCAAGCTTGATTTCTAAGTTTAGAAGTAAAAAACTACTTATATATACACATATACATATATAATTAAAATTTTAAACAAAACTGAGTAAGTATGTGATGCGAAGGAATGATAATTACGTAATATATAAAATGTGACAAATAACTAGGAACACATAAACATAATAAAACACTTGCCGTACCACAAACATGACAATAACTGGGGAATGGCAAGTGGACAGAACCAGCACGTACACAGCGAAGGGAGTCAATGGCAAAACTTTATAAGTAACCACATAAACACAATTTAATTTAAACGCATACCACCAAAATTAACAAAGGGAAATATAGGAAGCACAATGAACGCGGATACAAATCTCAACCAAAGAAGGAACCGTCAAATAGCTCACAAATGCTAGTAAAAGATGAATGAGAGGTATCTAAGATAAAAGCGCAAGGAGAGGCAAAAATAAAAATAAAATGATACTTGCGCAAAACCATCAAAGGCAACACTGTATAGTAACAACCAACAAGGCTGTCGTAAGTAACTTATCATAAAGGTACTATCATAATATCCAGAACATTAATGCAACTACCCCACATCAAAAGCTAAAACATTAAAGGAAATAAAGCCATTATATTGTCTATGCTTAATCCACCCTTGCTCATACAATTTAGGTTGTGCAAGATGTGCACGTCGGATGTGAAAAGAAGGTATATAATGCAGCAAGACAGATGCACCGTTTTAGATTTTAAGAATTTTGTACGGACCCATATATCAAGGGCCAACTTAGTAGCGAAAGCATCGATTTTCGAAGAGTGCGGGAAATTGCAACACATGACCAAATCACACAAATTAAATGGAGAAGCCTTACGACCAAGATAATATCGACGTTTTCTGGTGTTATCACCTCTGCGTAAATTATCAAACGCCGCAGTCAGGTCGAAGTGCGAGAAGTGAAGAATTTTCGTCATATCCGCCGAGTACGCCTTATCGGACGTCATGGCTAGAGTGACGCGCCTAGGAATATTTTCGACGAGATTGTTGGTAAAGTAAGCGGTGGAATTATTCTTCGGAATGCTTAGCGAATGAAAATGGACGTCCACAAAGGGGTACAGCGCATTAGCTTTTAGAACGGCGTTTTGATGAGCCAACTTTACAATGGTCCAAAGTCTATCCTTTTTTGGATACAATTTGGCCGAAAGGATTTCTGCGTGCACATAAAAAGGCGCATTGTCGGAAATCACATGCAATTGAGGGGCCGACGGAGTTAGCGTGATGGCGAGGTCGTTGTTGACAGTGCGCTTTGCCTGATTAAAGAGACCGTGAGAGAAACGTTCCATGACATACGCCACCTTGCTGACTTTTGTGTGATGAAAACGGGATTTGACCCCGTCGTTATTGGCGAAG
Organism: Deroplatys truncata; assembly: GCA_030765065.1. Taxonomy (NCBI): domain Eukaryota; kingdom Metazoa; phylum Arthropoda; class Insecta; order Mantodea; family Mantidae; genus Deroplatys; species Deroplatys truncata. Next base: position 181,869,414 of record CM060977.1, read on the forward strand.
TCCATGATGCCCGCAATATCCTTTTGCACAGCGACAATTGAGGAGTGGGATTCATGCCAAAGAAGGAGTATTGAGCAGCATTACGAGATAAGTTCTGAAAGGGTACCCCATGGGGCATGGATACTTTGGCATTCTTTGGAGACACCGAGACGTGGCTAAATAGCGGATTTAGAGAGCTGCTGTTGAAAGTAACGTTATCTTCGAGTTTGAGATTTTTCCGGAACGATCGACGATTTTCACGCCCAACTCTAGCTGAGCGCAGGATAAATCGAGATAATAGTCGTCTTTGGACGAACACTGAAACCAGATGGGGGACTTTTGGGTGAGAGTGTTCTGAGCGTTGAGATAAAATATTTCGTGCCCATCGATGCTCGTCTAAACAACCTTCGGTTTGAAGATGTCGAGTTCCGAATTGGCGAACACCGGTTCGCTCATAACAAAAAATGTCAATGTGAACTTCCTTGCAGGGCTCACCGCGCATGGATCTAATCTGCTTTCCTCTTCTGAGCTTAGACTTGGTCTGCTTCTCACCCCGCTTAGGCTTGGTTTTTGACTAATCTTTCTTTTTGCGCTATCTTAAACCGTTGCCTGCGGAATCGATGATGGTGTTGAGCTTAGCCTGTGCCCTTCACTTTAGATTAGAGCCGGCTTCCCTGAGTCGAGATTTTAGGACCTCTTTCGGTGAAGCGGAAGATGTGGCCATATCTGCCAAAACATGAAATCCCATTTTCAATGCCTCTTTCCCAACGCTTTTGATCACGGGGAGTAGATTAGGAAACAGACCGCTTAGCGCGCTGAAAAGCCCGCTAAACCTCTGAAACGGTGCACCTTTTTATAGAACAAAATCGCAATAGTCGTACTTGGCTCGTTCTTGTAAGTATCCAAAGTGGAAGTGATCATTAGAGTTGATTTCTCGGTGTAAAGAATAGAACTAAATGCAGAAGAGAAACCGTTGGCAGATTGCAAGGGATGCCCGAGACCCTCCCTTAAATTTATGTTCACAACGTTAAACTCATGCTGAAGTAAGGGAAACCAATTTTGAGGAAAAAACCATTTTTCACGGAAACGTTTTGGAAGAATCGTGAGAGTGGTCAATGACGCTGCTGCCCACGACATGAACTAACGTGTTGTCGACCAATTGCGAAACGACGAAATTACTCGTAAGGAAACACGTACACGGTGTTGGGCAAGTAACCTAGCATCCTACCCAGCGTTGCGGAAGGAGTCCTCGAATAAATCATCGCATACTGAAACGGGTCGAAGCGGTGGCTTAATTGGTTTTCTTTTACCTTTGAACGTTCGGTTTATGGGCATCGGACGCCTTAGATCCCTTGTTCTCTTGTGACTTTTGGGTTGGAATATTTCGACTCCTCTTCCACGTCTTCGCGAACCTGCAGGTGCTTGTGAGCCATCACCACGGTTTCGACGGTATTTGAGCTTTCTGCGCAACTTCGATCTAGCATTGCTGAGAGCGAAGAGGTTGTTGGATTGCCTCGCTATCAGAAAAGATGATACGTTATGTATTTTTGCTTGTATATTGGTTCACGAGACGACGGGCAGCGGCATATTTATACCTATACGAAGCAGGAAGCCATTTCTTCGGGTAAAATGGCAGTTATGTGACGAAAGCCCTCGGGCGTGTGCGGCGTGCAGCCCAAAACCGGATACCCGTGCAACGTTTGCATGGTCACTTGAAACGCCTCCGATAGACATTTAGAGTTTTGTGTTTCCATCTGCTGGAACAATCTCTTAATCTGCACATTATTCCTGCTGTTTTTAAAGACGACGTAATTGGCGTTGAGAGAGATCGTGCAAAACTTCTTGCCCTGAGGTAACGTCTTTTCCAGAGTTCGCCTGCTAAATTTTTCCCCTGTCCGGAACCATTTCCTCAAGTGATACATCTTGCATGTCCACCGCCCTTCCCGGATACACCCGCTTAAACGTTCCTCTTTGGGGTATCACTTCTCACAGCCTGCCGGGATGAACCGGGCTTAACCTACCCCTGTCGTGCACCATTTCCTCTAGCGACACATTTTGTGTCACTGCAGGTTCGACCCGCTCGTGGAGTGCCGACCCGTCGACCTGCCCTGCATCGTAAAGCAAACTGTGCCACGCATCCACGTTTCTGTGCAACGTCCCCATTGGTATCTTATCGCCAGCGGTGCCCTTTCCCGATTTTAAAAGCAGTTCGTGCACCACGAAGCAAGATTTCTATCCAGCACCCAACGCCTAAGCTGCAAAGGTCGTATACGGTGGTGCAATTTATTTATCTTTTTCAATTCCAACCGCCTTCACAAAGTTCCCCCTCTTCCTCCGCTTGTTTTGGCGGACGCAAGCGCTTTAAATATCTATCCCCACAACCGGATTTAAACATTTTACGAATCGCAGGTTCCTGGTCTTCCTGCCCTCTTTTGTGAAACATGAATAAAAGGTGCTTAGTCGCATCGGCGGTTTATATCCTTATGTAGTAATCCAAGTCTTGCTGAAAAACCTGCTTGTTCACCACCATGCGAAAGGTTTTGGTATAGGGGCGGTGGTGATTTTCCACAATGTTTTTCTTTTTATTTGCTTTCCCTTCAATGTGACCGTTTTGGGAAGATCGTCCAATATGATGTGTCACAATACGTCGGCGTTGATAGTTCTATGGTTACCCGAATTGAGCGTGATACCGTTGATTTTACACACCACGCGAACTTGTCTTCGCCGTCGCACCTCATATTGAAACAGCAATTCTGGACCTGAGGAAGTAAATTTGCATATGTAGGCGTGCTAGCCACATTATTCCAGCTCGGCGGTCATCTCCCGCAAAAATGCGCTTGTGGGCGGAATTCACTCTTCTGGTTTGTAGGTCGCTATAACGGAATCCGTGTCGAAGTAACAAACGCGGTCTTAGAGTTTATCGAGATAGGAACACAGTTCCAAGCGCGCGTGCTCGGTGGTGTAGGCAGCAATACCACGTTCGTGGTGGGATTTATTTTGGAGGTGCATTTATCTTACTCCCACACCACGTAAGACTTGGTCGGAAACGAGCATGTACGGCCGAATCTTGATTTCCGAGTTATTAACATTTCGATTAATCTAGAGTGTTCTTTTACGACTTCGCACGAGGATATGTTAATGCGCTGCCCGTACTTTCCCCAAAAGGACTTAAGTATCTATTTAGATATATTTTTCGCTTGCTAGTATTCTCCACCATGCCTTCGGAATCCAATAGAATCCCTTTCCAAGAAATCGTCGAGTAGCACTTTACCGACTCTACGTTGTGCAGTGCTTCGACCAATACGAGGCCTCCGCCTTCATCCTTAGAAAGACATTTAGGTAATCCTCGAACAACCCCTTTTTTCCTGCGTTTCCATCGTAGCAATCCATTTCTTACTCCCCATATTTGTACTCCTTGAAGATGCTTATTCCTTCTGGACGGCTGCTTTCACCTCCTCTATCACCCCGTGCCCGTCAAACATCTATCGCGAGCCTCGTTGTGGCACACTTAGCTTGCTTCCGTTTCAGCGCACGTGCGACATCAGCCGGCTGTTGGTTCTCGAAAGCATTCTGCGGTGATACAGATCAGTAAAGGGCAAAATCGTGCAATTTTACAGCGCACCTTTGATGAAATCCAGCTTGGGGAAGTGATCCACGTTTATCGTGAGGTGTCCAGCCCGGTAAACCTTGGTTGTGTTCGCATATGAGTAAAGGCCGCAAACGTCTAATTAAAACATTTACTCGTCGCCCTTCGCTTTGGGGTACAGCTTGCTGCAATTCCTGCACCTACCAAAAAAGTATCCTCTAGGATTCAAGGCTCAGGAAATTCCGCCTCGCGAGACTTCACGAACAGCGAAAGGGCGCCATCATTTATCATCCTGCTTCTACATGCGTTATCCCACATTTCCATCAGCTCGTATTCCGTATATCGAATCGCTTTGGTGATCCTTTGCGTGGTCTCGTACCACGAGGCCATAGTTTCACCGCCGGTGGGTGTGTGGCGGAATTCCTATTACAAAAGCACCTGTGGCAGCGTGGTACAAACTCTCGTGAAAAAAGTGGACCTTCCTATCGCCGTCGTACCCATTCGCTTTAAAACCCGCGATTTTAATTTCCCTGCCTCTATAGGCTTACCGGAGTACGGCGTTTTGCAATGCTCCAAGTAAATAACCAGGGGGCATGCGATGCGCGATTGGTCGTTGGCCAATTGGTACCCGCCGTGGGGACTGACAGAGATGACTTCTTTCGGCATGAAAATGTTCCTGTATACGTTCATGCACGCGCTTGCTATCGTGATGGGCTCCCTAAAGGTATCGATGCCGTTGTCTTCGATGAACCTTTTTCGAAACTTTGAAGCACCCATGCTCAATAGGCGAAAGTACATTGTGCAATACGCCGTCAGCTCCTCTTTCATGTGAAACACGTATCCCGAGGTGACCTTCTGCCGATGCCACAGTTCGAACGCTGCAAGTTCGTCCGCGCCCATCCGCCCGGACAGGATTACTTTTGCTCTGGCATGGGCCCCACATAGCCTCGGTTTTGCTCGGTATTGAACAGATAGGGAAAATATCCTTTGCATTCACGCAGTGCAAACGTCTTAGGAAATTGCTATAATGGCATGAAAATGAAGTTGATGGAGTGTAGAAACTTCGCACTTTATTGTTTAAATTTTCGTCCCGTTCATGACGAGATCTGGATTCTATTTTAAGGTCTCCACCTGGTACCTCAGGAGAAACTTCCCATCGTATACTCTCAAATGATGAGCCACGACGACTAGTTCCCAAGATTTAAACATGGGTTGGACGGTGTATTCCAATACTTTTTTCACGCATTCCCTATCGTACACCCTTTCTTTTCCGCCGCATTGGTGACAATACGCGATTTCGAGGCACGACGACTACGCATGATACAACACGCACAGGTTAGGCACATGTTCCATAAACCCCTCGCCTTCGCATTACGGCGTTTTTGGGTTCATTCGAAACCAATAAGCATGAAAGTAAGTGGCCTTCTCTTCAAGAAGGGGTGGCAAAGGTCTATATGAAACACATGTGGTTTGTACCCACGTGCATTTTATAGTTTCTAAAATATTTTTCGCCGCACCGGTTAGGCACCTTCCTGTACTTGGTGTTGTATAGCTTATTGTACGAAAGGCAAACATTTTCCACCTTACATACGTACTCAGTCTTGGAGTAGAACTCGCCCTTCCTTGGATGCTAATCATAGCATTCCCGTCCGTTAAAATCCCGATAAGATATCCGCACTAAAACGTACGCATCGAAGTGGGCGAGCGGTTCGCGGTGACACTTGGTGCACTTCTTATCGCACTTGTGCTTCTACTTCTTGTTAGAAAAGGACGTATCGCATTGCCGGCAATAGATTTTGCACCTAAAGCTAGTATGCAGGTTTACGATGGCGTTAATGTGTCGCTTGTGATAGAGTAGATCTATGTGTTTGTTGGAGGTGCGAGCGGTTTTATGCAAAACGCTCTTACCGGTGTTATCTTCAAACACCGTGAAACGGTATTGTCTTAATTTCTTTTCGAATGCTTTGTCGTCTTCCAGCGGGAATGTCGAATCTTATTTCGTTACGCGGTGCACAAGTTTAACGCCATTTGCTTCTGATTGCGTTTGCTGCACTTCACCGAGAGGTACACCTTATCGCCGTTGGCCTTCGCTTTGCACACCGCCATTCCCCTGGTTAAGCACAAGTGTTGTGCGTTTTGAATGATGCCTTTGTTCACAAGGTGCATGGTTTAAAGCGCGAAACCACAACCTGCTTCGTTCAAACGCAAGTGATCTTCACCGGCCCGCTAGTCAAAAACTCCTCGTTGCTCTGCATGACCCGTTCGATGGAATGTATGATCACCTCGGAATTCACTTGTTGGAATTTTCTAACGCTAATGCTAAACGCTTTGTCGGATTTTCCCATATTCGAAATGGACATACATAACCATCCGTGCGTGTTTTCCAGTAAATTTTCGTTCGCGAACTGTAACACTTCCTCAAACATGTTATGCATCCACCTGCGTGCATCGACATTTTCAGGCATGGGTTTCACCACTACGTCTCTTTCGGATTACCCCGAAAACAACTTTTTCACTGATCACTGCCTATGCTGCGCAATATCGAAAAGAGATTCCCTACTTACCGCAAAGCCGCCATCGTCGTCGTAAGGTATCGTATCCGCCGGAACGGGAATATCGCGCTCGTCCGTAAAGTAGCCAGATAGATCGTGTTCCTCCATGATCGAGTTATTTCCACTACCTCGGCATTCGCCTTTAAGGAAAAACAACACACATTTAAATGCTCGCGTTAATAATCGCATTACCTTTTTCTATTACCACCGCACTGCTTCCGCAATGAAACGATGCAAAGACAGAAACGCTCCGGCACACTCCTAAATATACCGTCGCCTCACTTGACCACGCGTGTTGGTCACGCCATGAGATTCGACTGCCAGTTTCATTTTTTTAAGAAATGAAAAACTGCATGGAGGATGGATACTCGTGCACTACGATATCTTATCACAAGCCATTAACCGAATCGCTAAGAAATACAACGCTTATCTTGTTTCGCGTTCGCATGAGTAATGATCGTGACCATTGTGACTGTGTCTTCTTCCGCGTTTGCATCAGTAGCGATCTGGATCATTCCTTATCGCACTCCATGAACCGCGTTGCTAGAGTCGCATATGTTTTTCCGGTTTTGCATGAGTCACGAGCGTCGAAAAGTCATGTTTTCTTGCTTATCTAAAACTATGCACTTGCCAAATCCGGAATGCTTAACTTCCTCGTCTAACGACCGTCGTGAGGCAACGCGCTTCCATTTTTTAAGTACAAATGAGGTCCGCTTCTTCCATGCGTTCACCACAGTTGTGTTCAGCTCAACGAAGGTGTGAGAACCGAAGCATTGGCGTAAGTACAAAAAGTTTACTCATTGATTCGAACTTTTTTCGCTTCGAGCGATCAAACGTCATTGGCAAGAAACAAATTATTTCCTATCGTTCTTTTTTCGTTCTTCTACAGTTTGAGAATCTTCGCATCATTTTCTGTCTTTCTCTCTCCGAGTTGTTTGCTACTGGGAGCCGTTATCTTCTTTCGGACAACCTCACTCAGGTAATGATGCATTTTTCAGTTTCTTTTTTAATTTTTGAATGTATCATACAGTTATTACTAAATACAACTGAAATTGCGCCGTCTTCACATTTTTAACTTACAGTTTGCGATCTTCCCATCCGGTTAAAAACGTTCGCATCCTGCATCGCCGATCCTCGATATTTTCCAGCTGTACCGCTGCCGTCGTCTGTTTTCTGTGGTGCTAATTAATCTTAAGTATTTCAAAATAATTTTGCAATAGTTTAAAGTAAAAAAGGAACTCCAAGACGCTTCAGTGACGCATTTTATTGCGTGCCCATTTACACGCGTTTTTTTGATGAGTGTGTCGTTCAAGGGATATTATTTAACGTCCAATTGCAGGAGAGTGCATTGCCCACATTGTCATAATTGTTTATCTGCTTGGTTGTTTTACGTATCTCCAAAACACAGATGGACTGATCTCTGTCAGTTGTGTGTAAAAGTTTGCGTTAAAGTCTTCGCCTCTAACCTTGTTGCTATGCATTTTTCATTCTTTTTAGATGCCCGTCGCCTGCGATGATCTCGTGGCCCCCTGCAGTGCAACAGAGTGTCATTGCTGTTATGTCCTGTTTTGCAGCGCGCGACCTTCCATAAACTCTCCTCCCTGGTCTTGTCCTAATTGCGGGGAAACTGCCGGTCGCGTCATTATAATAGACGATTTTATGCTCACGCATTGTATAAGGCTCAATTGCCCGAGTTGTCGTGCATCGCTATGCGGATGGCTGCGCTCTGTCGCTCTCGACCACAGCTTGGCTGATCTCTGTCCGTTTTGCAGTGGCTAGCCTTCGTGATCCATTTTAGGTATAAAGTGTTTTTTCTTTTTCCTTCCTTTAGATGCCTTCCATCGATGGCAAAATCGCGCCCTGCTACGCGTTAAAATGCTACGGTTGCAACATCATTTTCTGCATTGCGTAAAATCCTGTCAAACCTTACACCCTTCTGGTCTTTGTCCAAATTCCAATAAACACGTCAAATACAATATGAGCACCGCGCAGCACGCGATGCCCAATTGTGCGAGAGTACGTTGTTCGTATTACAACGCCTCTCTGTGCAGTTGCCTAAACATTTTATCGCACTTCCTAGGTTGGGAGTTTCGCTGTCCGTATTGCAATAAAAATGTATCGTAATTTTTATTAATTGTTTTTACAGATTATGGCTATCGTCACTTCCCCGTCTCCCTTTTCTGACCACGCTTCCTTGTTTCCGGAAAGTTGGAAATTAACAGCATTTTCCGCTGCTTTCGCACGTTTTCGCTATTGGAGTCATATTCTGCACCCTTGTTTCCCTCCTTCTGGAGCCACTTGATTAAATGTATTTCTATTTCGTCGAAAACGACGTATGCACGGTCATTTCGGGCGATTTTTGCACGCAGCTATGCAATGTCGTGCCACCATTTGGAACCCCTCCGAATTCTGTTTTTTACATCGTGATCTCCAGATTTTCACCATGGCAAGTATTTACTAAAATTTTTCAACGACGATGGCACGTCGATACTCCCGCTTCCTTAGTCCAACTGGACGTCTCCTTTACATTCGTGTTAGACACGCTATTGCACACGCACGCACATGCCTACATCTCCCACGCGGAAGGAAGACGTTAGGCTGCCGGTATGACTGATCAATTGCACAAAAGGAATGCAGAATTAAAATTAACCTTTCAGAATGAAGTGGAACAAATCACAAAACTGTACCTCAGTATGAGAAATAAGTGGAAGGCGCTAGGGAAAAGGAAAGAGGTTACCCTCCAATACAAGGTTTTGAGCGCAATCGGATTCCGTTAATATCATCGTCTCTTTCCAACCGACCCCTTAATTTCATAAGGAGGGATGTCAACCGGTGACAAACAAAGTAAAGAGAAAAATATGAATCCCTTTCTTCCCCCCCCCCCAAAACAATGTAGCAAGAGTAGTGGAAAAAGATGCGTAAATTGAAAAAGGTGTCCAAAAGCTTCAACTTGTTGGTCAACGAATTGGCGTTCCTGTAGTTTTTTTCGATATCTGAAATGTATGAATCTTCTAATTAAAAGAAGCAAACATTTCTTAGAAATGCGCTAATTCGGAAAAACGTGGTTCAAGCGTTTCGTAAACGGTCTAGCCAATGCATTTATGTTTGTCATTTTTTTGATGACGTGAATTTTAGTAATGCTGTTACACCTTACTGGAAAATCTCAATATATTCGTTTTTATACCCTGTTAGATTGTGCTATAACTATCTGCTTTGACCAAGTCAAGGCATCTCATTCTAACTTGTACACGCACATATGTACGGAAAAACGCTCTTAACCAAAGCAATGTATTCGTGTCAAAATGCACAAACACAGGTTTATATCAATAATTTCTTTGAAAATCTATCTCAATTCGCGAATCATCTTTTTACTTACCTTAATTTGTGATGTATTCCAAATCTAGCCCCTCTTTCTCTTTTTCTGCTCCATCGGCTTCATCCGTCATGTCGTAAGATTGCGCGTAGTTTGGGTATTCTACCTCTCCATCGCTCCCGCTGCAAGCTTTTCTAAGTTTCGTTATCAGGTCCTTGAATCCCTCAAATTCATCCAGAATCTTTCCCACTTCAACTTTATCTTCGCCACCAAATCGTGCTGACTCATCACATTTCCCTTTTTCAACTCCAGCCCCATAGGGACACGTTCTAGCGTTTTTTGCTCCTTTCGAAAATCTTCTTCCATATCTTCCTTATCCTTAATGGCAGCATTCAGCTCCCTATTCAGCATTTTCCACCTTTCATCGCACTCCTTTTTCATTTTCTGCTGCAACCCATTAACGCTTTTCTTGCACTTATGTGCCGCCACCTTGCTCAGTTTGTCGATAGACGTCCGCCCTCCTTCTCCGCTAGTTTCGCATTGCGAAGTCACTTTAAAATGTCCCTCCGCATCTCATCTCAACCCTCTTTTAATGCTACACACCATCTTTCTTCCTCCTATCTCCAAATGCCACTGCTGGCTCCCGCATTCTCCGAATAAACCACAGAATTTTCCGTTAGGTAACTGTTCACCTCGCTCATTATGCTATAGGCCAAAATCAGTGTGATTTTCTCTGGCGTCAACTTCCAATCAAGTTTAAACCTTCCGGTAAATTTAATGTAACTACATTCCAACATTTCTATAAACACAGTAACGTTCGCCCCCGTGTAGATCTTCACCGGGGAAGCGTAATTTTTCGTACATTTCTTCCCTTTCTTTCCACTTTTTACGCATTCGCATAATTCGCTTGTTACGTACCCTTCCGGACACTCCATCTGACCCACCTCCACGTTTCCATAATATAAAAACGGCAGCGTTTACCATCATCGCATCTCGTTACGGGTTTCATGCACCTATACACGTTTCTCAAACCTTCCATTGTCATGTTTGTCGCATTGTATCTACATTCCACCCTTTTTCATACTTGCACGTGCAATTTGTCGTTAAATCGTGGTTCTTTTTACACATAGTCGCATCCTTTAATTATCCTGTAGCATCGTCTACCACAAACCTACACTTCCGAAACTCACGCAACTATCCTCTCCTGCCACAGTCCCCCAAAACAGCGCTAAAAACCAAATCTCCACCATCGTGCCGTCCTCGTCCCACCTCATATTTTTTCCCCTTTTATACTCAAAACGTCTCCCCCCACTCCCATCTTTCTATCTCGTTTCGTGCAATCCCCGTCTTCTTTATTTCGACCAATCCTATCCATCTTCTTCAGCTTTAAATTCCTATCTCTTCTTACATCCTTTCCTCTTCTCGTTTTTTCTCTTCGTCTCTGCATCAAGGTAAGCTCAGATCTCCGTGTGCCCTAAAATATATGCCTTCGTTTCTAGGTTCATTGGTCCGGTGGCTAAGACACCTACCTATAAAATAGGTTTATACCAAGGGGCGGTTCCAATCCAGTATCCAAAAAATTATTATCTCACGTTACCTAATTTCATCCTTTTCAGCTATGTCAGACACATTATTCAAATAATTTCAATGCTATACCAGAACAACTATCGGACGAGGAACGGCTTCCGTTGCTACATCTGGGCATCGATTCCTTTCCTTATATCCGCCTATAGTTGTCGACCAAGTATGACAATCCTTTGAGGCTTTTTCTGGAGATACTTTCTCGCCATTTAAAAGTTGCTCCGAGCATTGGAACCAAATGTAATAAAGGGATCACATAGACTGACCACCACCCTTCGTCTCCGACTGCGTATTCTGTATATCTACACCTCCTTAATGTCTTTATGTGCGTGCCAGTTTTTCGATTCAATAAAAGCAACTAAAATTCTCGTCTCATACTCTTCTATTCATTTCTCCCATTCGCCCTCCATATTATTCTCAAAATAAAAAAAAAACCTTATAGCGCCCCCAGCGGCAAAACTGTCCCACATCGCTACATATCTGTCCGTCCTTGCGCTTCGCTTCTACACTGTCCGACCTTGCTCGACCCTGACAAACCGTCCAACTCGCTACAAGCTGTCCGACCTTGCACTCGCTTCCAAAATATCTGACCTTGCGCCACCGTGCCAAACTGTCCCATCTTGCACCTCGCTACCAAACTGTCCGACCTTGCACTCCCTTCCGAACTGTCCGATCTTGCTTCGCGCTTCCAAACTGTCCGATCTTGCACTCGCTTACAAACTGTCCCACGTTCCCCTAGCGGTGATGCGCCCCAACCGCCCAAGAGGCGTTAGCCGCACCCACCAGCAAAAGGGGACGGGGCAGCACCCACAGTCCATGCAGCTGCGGCCGCCACAGGTAGGGGTGGCTACCCCTTCCAGTTCAAAGGCTGCAAACTCATCCACCTCAAACATACAAGCTGTCCCACCACAAATTGTGCCAAACGGACCCCGCTCATCAAATTGTTGACCTCCACAAATCAAAGTTGACCGAGACGGACTCCCCTATCAAATTGTCTGACCTTGAAAATGGTTCTGTCCGAAAGGTGTCCTCAACTACTGTCGTAATGTCAAACACGTAAATCAAGCCAAACATAATGCTTAAAGCAAAGCATATGTAAATATCCAATAAATATCCATGAAAGTTTGGGAAAGGCTGCAAAATATGAAGTTTAGAATTGTCAATTTTTTAAACTTCATTTTTACTTATTGTTTTTCTCATTCATTATTCTACCACGTACATAGTAGGCAGAGGAGATATTGCATTCCACCCAAAAATTCGATACCAAGATTTTACCTGAAATACATGTTTTGAAACCCCTGAATGATAATAACAGAACCATTACTTATTCTACCAGATACCTAATATGCAGAGGAGGTATTTCATTGCAAAAAAAATTGATACCCAGAATTCACTGGAAATACATGTTTTGAGGTCCGCTAAATTAAAATAAGAGGAACTTTTAATTATTTTATCACCTACATAGTAGGTAGAGGTATTACATTCTGCATAAAAATTTAATATGCAGATTTCACTAAATTACAATTTTTGAAGCCCTATGAATACAAGAAATGCACTTTTAGGCAGCAAAACTGAGAATGTCTATTTCACTATACCAGAATCACGTGTTACTGATACCTCTATTCGAAATTATACCTTAGAGAAGCTTACAAGCTTATAGTTGTAACTTAAATTCAGAAAATCCAAGACTCCATTTTCAAAGTTTCAAGTCCCTGGAATTTTTGTACACAATGTTGCACTTACATTCAATAGGTCTTTATTACAGGATGTTTTACTTGCAAACATATGTGTGACTGGCTTCTATAATAGTAATGTTTATGTACATCACAAATCAGTCTTGGGAGATTTTGGAAATTGTATACACAGATTGACAATGATATGCTGAAATGACAATTTCTTGGTAATTTTATTGCAGACCGTTCATTGCCATGAACCAGAACACCCTAATTTTGATATACTTTAAATTTTCAGGGTTTTATAGAGCATGGATACCCTCTACGATACAAATAATTACTAAAAATAATTATTAGGTAATGACGCTGTTAATGTCCAATATTTGTGGTGATATTTATAGTAAAATCTTGACTAAAACAAAAAGGCTCAATGATTGTAGTAGACTTTTCGTAGTTACTAAAAAACATATTCATTATACCTAAAGTGTAGCATTATGTGTGGTCATGTTAACTCCTGAACCAGAGTTGTATCATGTCTTGCAGCTGCCTCAAATGTGTGATTATAGGGTTTTTCAAATACGAACAGACTACTTACATATACCTGATTCTAATGATACATTATGAATGTGCTCATACGATTGATAAACACTACCAATGTTTATTTATTAATACTAATGTTTCAATGGACAAATAATTGTACTAAGAAGAGACTGCAGTTTACAATTAAGGTGGCAAGCCATTAACACAGTCATTGTATATAATTAATTTATTGCCATGGGATGCACTTCATAGTATAACTCAGCCATTGTTGTGCACTTTCATCTGCTACCATAGAAAATAGGTATATACCAACATTATCACCATTATGATAATAATAATAATAATAATAATAATAATAATAATAATAAAAATGATTTTATTGACCCTGTACATCATTCATTGGCTTTGTGAAAACAAGACAATTTGAAAGGTTATCACAATAACCAGAAAGAATGAAAAGCAAATATATCTTCCACAATTTGTGGTGAAAGGTAGAAAATGCAATTCAAAATGCACTCCTGTTGAGTGCTTGGTGACAGTTTCTCTAGATAACTGTACGATATGCTCCTTAATCATGAGAATGTATAATGGTGATTGATAAAACAAGTAAAAATATTCTATAATTTATTAATTTTTTTCATTTGATTTTTAAGGTGATGTTTGATGCTTGAAATTATAGTTAACATCCCTAGCTTGCTCCATGTAAGATCTGAGGAATAGATCCAAACAATATAACTTTAAACATGCTGCACTAAAATTTCCTGCTTGTTATCACAGCCTCAGATATTTTATTGACTCATATCATGTGAAATTTATACAGAAGTGCATGTATGCATACTAAATTTCTGAAAAATACAGTGACATATCCTGGACAAAATTCATAATCTCAGTGTAGTGATGAATATTTGGGTAATTTTATGCTTACAGTACAAAGTGACTAATCTATCTTACTTGAAATGACAAAAAATAATATTAATGGTGACATAATTTTATTCTCTGACCTTGGGTTTAACATAGACCACATTTAATAACATCATTCTATTTAAACAAAGAACAAAGATTTTTAATCCTAACAGATAAAAGAAATACATTATACTACATTGCTGGACTAGCCATGAAATCTTGCTTGCCTAACAAGAGCAGTCTGGAATGTATTGTATTGAACACTTTAATCCGAAAACCACAATTTTTAAGTAAACTCCCATCGAAATACTTGTTCAGCTTTGCTGTACATAGTCCCTATAACACTCAGAAAATTGTTGAATGAATTTTCTTCCTTTTTAATTTTTTATTCTATGGTGCAATTAACTGCAACCTGGAGAAATTCTGCAATAGAAAGATAAGAAAACTTGGATACTATATGCTGCCATAAATTTCCATACTCTTTCCATGCATTTTTTAAAAACAATTGAAAATCAATACAAATTTTAAAGAATGACAAAGCATAAAACAAATCAAAACATTAATGATGGGTATCTTAGAAATAACTTACCTATGGTAGAAAAAATTAATTTTAAAGAAATTCTTTCTTTGAAAGAAATCTATATTTTTTGTGTAGTGTCGTTTTGCCTATCGCTCAAGTATACCGGCAATACAACATTGTACAAAATTCCTTCAGATTGAAGAGAGCTTCACAGGCTATTCCCATAAAATTCAAGATATACATTTGATTTGATTTTTCTTGTCAAATAAATATGATATATATGGTATTGTAATCAAAATCATTAAGCACCGCTTTGGAGAAACTTCTCACATAAAGCATAGCAGCATCTTCTTGCAAATCTTCATGCCGCATCCTTGGAAGGTCCAAGTTTTGGTATATCCAACTTGAGGATTTTGAGCTACCTATGCTGTTCATAGGCATGCATACACACAAACTTTTCTTTTTATTTGGAAGCCTCAAAACATATTTCTGGTGAAAACTCAAAATCAAATTTTGGGTGGAATGCCATATCTTCTCTACCTACTGGTTTGTGGTAGAGAAAGTAATAAATTTGAAAGATCTGTATGTGAAAGAGAGAGAGAGAGAGAGAGAGAGAGAGAGAGACAGAGAGAGAGAGAGCAGATTTATTAAATATTATGAAATGCAATAGAGCTGAACCTGAGAAACTTAAAAGACAATTAAGTGTTATAAATATTTATTTTACAAGTTCAGAGTGCAACATAGAGCATTAGTGAAATATCTAGGCACACAAAAGGAAAATGAATATTGATATTGCATAATGGTGATTCTGGAAACATTTCTGATGTGTATACAGTGATTTATAACATCCATGAGTTACTAGAAGTGATTAAAAACAATGAAACTTTTTAACATATTAAACCTGTGAGTGGATTGGTGACACATACGTTTTCACTCAGAACATCTTCAAAACATGTTCTCAGTGAAATTCACAGTTTCAACATGAATGTATATTAGATTTCTTTTGAGTTGGAAATGTAACAATAGAACCATTACTAAGTGGTACAATTTTTACTATCATAATTCCAACTCACAACAAAAATTGTATTCCAATATATCAAAGTTTCTAGCTTATGTATACAAGTGCTATGGGTGTATATTATTTCCAGTTTGATTTTTATAAATTCACAGGTATATAAATAAAATGCTGTAAAAGGTATTTTGCTTATATTGCTTATATATTTTCCTTTTACTAAACTTAATCCATATTTAATAAGATTAATCAATTTTAGTGAACAAACGATAACTCGCAACATATATACAAATTCAAGTGTAAAGTATATAATATACATCACTTGTATACATAATTAAATAGAATAAAATCTGGCACAAATTATAGAATTTTCTTCCCCCACTCTCGCTACCCCTCAAAATGAAGTTTTTATTCCATATGCATGTATGCGCTCCCTCCTCCACTCAGTTTTGATAATCACTTCTGCGGTGACATTAGATTGAGACCTCATCATGCTACACTGTATTATTCTGTTGTTATTCTGAATGCTACTTGTGTTAGACATCTTTAAATAACTGAGACATTATGGCATGAATTTGCTGCCATGTGATTTAACATTCATGCATGTGAATAAAGTTATGCAAAATTCAATATTAATACTGCTATTTTGTCTTGCTGATTAAAATAAAAATTAGTCCTTAAAGACAACATTACATTGTGCTAAGCATTTCAAGATAAGAAAACTTAATACAAGGAAGAAGACACTGTAAACATATATATGCTTAAAGTACAGTTTTGCATTTTCTAAGGAGTACAAATTACCATCACTTACCCTTAAGAGCTTCAAAATGCAAACTCCTGCACCTTTACAATGCTTACTGTGTAGTGTGACAAAATTACTTACATTTTAACTGTGTCCCTAATAAAATTCCCAATGTTCTACTTTGAAAGAAATTGTGTACAATGCATATAAACATTTCTTTGCATTATTATTTGCACCAGTAAGATTCTGAACCCTTAATAACTTAAAAATAAAATGTGTTCATAGGTTATGTGTCAGCGTTACCATAAAAGAGCTACAAAACGTTAAGATACACAGTTATTACATGACATTTCAGTTTGGCAAGAGAAGGAAAGAGATGCAAAGAATCATGGCAATTACCAGAAGATTTTAATCACTAAAGAAGTTGCTTGCAAAATTTTTGCATTACAGTTTTTCAGTCTTAGAAATCTTGGTAAACCAGCATTTATATAAATGAGCAATTGCTGTGTTGGTGGCCATTCAAGCACTTAAGATGGATGCAATGTGAGCAAGCAAACTAGCAGCAAGGAGGTAGGGTGGTCTTTAATAGCCTCACAATATTTTGTGGAAAGGGGCAATAAATGAGTGCAATGACTGAATGACGGAATTTACTAGTTTCAAGACAGCATTTATTATACATACTAGGAAAAGGGACTTTTGCTGCATATTTTGTTACTATGCTATAGTCTTCTAGCACAAACAGGAAATTATTGTTTTAAAAATTTCTTTTTGATGAATGTTTGCCTCTCAGGATCATGAACAAGAGGATACCCTCAGCTGAGAAAGTTTTCATAGCCACTGAGAAGATAAAATACTTACTACCATATATAACATGACAAAAGAAGAACTTGACACATTTCATAGCTTATCAATGGTTTGTTTTATCAACTGGGTGTTTATTTGCACTATTTAAAGGTAAAATCTTTCATCTACTGCATACATTTTTGAAACTATAAGAATCATTAGTACACTCTAGCCATGAGCAGAATAACCTTAACATTGTACCGTACACAAGGTTCCTATCTTTGCAACAAAGGAAAAATGCAACTTCATAAAGAAAAGTAGTGATTGATATTTGTGATAACATTACTTTTACTTGTGAAACACAACATGAAGAAAACAAACTCATGCAAAAACTGCTACTGTTTTTGCCACGATTTCGCATTTCAGTTCAGAATTTTGCATTACTACATTCTGCATTGATGGCTGTCCACTTTACGTTGTGTGCTGAAAGATACCTAAATTTGTAATCGTCTTGAGGGATGGACAGTACTCCCTAAGTATTTCATGCAGTAGTAACTGACAAGTTTCTTTTTGTCATTTTACCATTAGAATCTAAGCATCTAATACTCATTTGGGGTTCACAGCATAATTCCAACTATTCATACATAATGTTAATTTAAGAATTAGTACTTATGTTTAAATACATCCTTTAAGTGCTAAGATAGAAGCATTTTAATTCAAACAATTGAAAATAAAACAATTCATCCAAAGAAATATTCACAAGATGTATAAATATGCACTAGCTTGGAGCATATCTTAAATAATAAAAAATAAAACTCAGCCACAACATTCACAAGGAGCACAAATCTGTAAGAAATAAAGGTACATTATATTTTAAATAATCGAAAACAAATTCACCCAAACAAATATTCACAAGAACTATAAATATGCACAAATTTTACATGTTCATGAAAGAAGGACTGCACTTTAAAGAATAAAAATCAAATTGTCCTGAGCTAATATCCAAACATGCCTCCTAATGCATTAATATCTCTACCAGTTCAACAGTATATCAAGCATGCATTCCGCTGACATCAGCAGCTAAGTTGTTGCTGCTACATAACTGGATTTACTCACATTTAGGAATGTTTTGTGTATTGTATACTGTTTCACAGTAAAAAAGCAGCAGAATAAATGTTAGTCATCTAGGATAGTGTAATTATTAGCATAGATTCAAACCAAATTTAAAAATTTGCACATTCATAATTGTTGGCACATTTTTACAATCATCCTATTTATGAGGATAGCTGTGTGCCATAGAATGCAGCAGGACCTGTAGTCAAGGACAAGTAAAAACCCAAAAATCGAAATATAACTAAACTATCTGCAGAATATCTGGTTTAAATTAGCTGTCATTAAAAAATGTTCCAGTTGACACGAGAGGTGTGTGCCTCTTTTTTATTGAATGTACCTGTACTACATGAAACTCATTAGGTGATATATCTGTTTGAAAAGTTCAGAATATTCCCTTTTGTAGTGTACTTAAAGTATTTCAGTTTCTTATAAGCAATAATGTAGAAGCGGTTGATAATGAAGTATTTCAAATGAAAATGAACGAGGAGTAAGAAAACTCATTTACACTCTTCAATTAAGTAAAATTACTTGGACGTGTTTTGAGAGTCATTTGCTCTCATCATCAGCTGCTGAGCTACTGGCTGGTGGTTGTTTGGCTGTCCTGTATCTGCCTGTGTTGACCATTTGTGGTAGTATCTGGTGAGAGTTTGATGAACTTGCTGAGTTTGTCCTTTGCTGGGATATCGAAATTCATTGCAATATTCTTGTTCTTCCAAATGTATATTTTCTCCCAAGTAGATAGTTCCATAGTTTGGAGACTTCTTTTAACACTTTGACATCCAGGTCTATTTCATTGTTTTTCTCTCAAAAATGATTTGCAACAGCAGATTTCTCAATTTGTTTTTGGTGAATGTTTCTGAAGGGTTCTTTTCTGCACGTTTCAATATTTCTTTTGGTTTTCACAATGTATTTCATATTACAATACAGGCATTCTATGGCATATATTCCGGACTTTTGTTCTGGAGGGACTTGATGCTTCAATTTTGAACCTAAAAGATTTCTAATGCTGTGTTTGTTATATGGTGCAAGTTTTACAAGGAATTCCTTAAAGATGATTTCAAATTTGTGATAAAAATGTAAATGGTATGTAAATTTGCAGAAACTGTATTGCATTTTGATTGGTTTGAAAGTGGAGACTTCTGTAATCATGTTCTTTCGTTTGAAATTAGTTATTTTCTTTATTATAGTGGATTTCCTGAAATGGTGACTGCTGTGTTTACTATGTGGTTAAATTCTGTTCTGTACTCTGTGTAATTCATGGGGATGTTAACCAAGCTGTATGCTAGGCTGTTGAACAATGCATATTTATGTAAGAACGTAGGCTTTCACGGCCGGTGTCACAATTATAACTAATATAATTTTCCGGGCTGTTATGCCGTGGTCTGCTGAAGAAAGATTTCCCAGACGTTTCGTCCACAACTGCGGTGGACATCTTCAGTGGCGCGGACGAAGTCTTCTCGGTGAAAGTATCGCAGCGCTTATAATTAATGCATATTTATGACTGCCAGGATGGTAGCTATTATTTTTAATGTAATTGTATGTATATGTAGCCTTCCTATGTATACCGAAACTAATCTTGGACTTTTCATTCCTCACAATCTTTACATATAAAAATGGGAGGCAGCCATTTTTTCAGTTTCTATTTTAAATTTGATTGACTTTTCTTGTAGGTTTAATAGTTTGAGTGTATCTTGTGAGTGTTTCTCTTGAACTATTGTGAACATATCATCTACACATCTATGCCAAATTTTAAAAATCTAAGGGAATGCTATTGTTATGTGTTTTTCAAAAAATCCCATATACAGATCTGCAAGTAATGGAGAAAGAGGGTTTCCCATTGCGAAGCCTGACGTTTGTTTGTAAGTTTTCTCATTAAACGTGAACTCGCTCCGTTCAATACATACACTGATTAACTTAAACATGTCCAGGTAATTTTACTTAAGTGAAGAGCGTAAATGAGTTTTCCTACTGCTCGTTCATTTTCACTTCGGTTTCTCTTTACCTGTTTTTGCATTGTTGTGTACACTGTGATTTGTTTTCTGAAAATGTTGAACCAATTATCAAATCTTACATCATAAAAAATGAACACTAAATAAATACAAACAGATGCATTAAAACATCAGAGAATACATCAACAACATAAGGTGGTAAGTTAGGCATAATAGTTTAATACTGGATATCTGTAGCAATTCTATTTCCAAGTTAGACAGCAATGTAGCACACTTTCAGTCCATTTTTCTTGTTTTATGAATTCCTCTGAAATGGATGACCATATAGGAGAATTAACAATTGCAGTGAACTACAGCAAACACAATCGACTGCACACAAACTGCATCATTAAGATCATAAAGAAATCACTAAGCTAAAAAACGGATATACGTACACACAATGTTTAAAATTTTCATTGGCAGTACATAATGCTATAGGTTATTTTGTAACTATTTAAATGGAAACAAATTTGCGTGAGAATTGTAATTGCTCTATATTTTAACACTGGCTGTTAACTTTAATTCCTTATAAAAATGGTTGCCATGTTACTTAATTTGTCTTGGACAGCAGGTTATATTTTATTAGTGCCTAAACATTCCTTTAAAACTCAGGTTGCGTTTCAGGATATTTCAAGTTTAACTTTTGCATCAGTCCAAGTTTCTAATGATGACAGTGCTTTTAATGGTATTTGTAAACTAGCCATGCCTTCTTGTGGTCTGATACTTGACATGTATTCTCTTTGTTGCCAAACACAATTTCTTTTCAGGATCTTTAACTACATTTAACTAATTTTGAGATTGGTTTTTCCTTAGAAAATATTTTCCTTTGTTATTCTATTTCCTTATCGGCTAGTATATTTTTTGGAATTGATGAACATATTCAATTCTGGAATGAATTGCTGCTATTCTTGGTTTCAACTTTGTAACTGTTTCATCTATTACATCCATCTCTTCCAGACAACATGCAGAGGATAGCAATGCTTGGAGCAGGTTTGTGGGTCTCGTTTTCCTTGCTTCCAGAGTCAATGCTGTAGTGGTTGTTGTTGTATCTTTATAGTTGAGGACTGAAACTAATGTTCCTGTTTGATTTGCTTTCAAACAATTGATTTCATCAATTACAAGTGCAGAAGCAGTGCTTGTCGTGGAATTCTGGTACAGTATGTTGCTGCTCCTGTTCTCTGTAGCAGTAAATCTGCATACAAGATGGATGTGTTTGCACATATTCCATTTTACATTGTTATCAATGCATGTGTAGTTAAAAAGTATGCATATATCACAATCATAGCATTTCTACTGGCATTCTAAGCAAGTTCCTTTCTTCCTAACTGCATACAATTGTACAATATCCCTCTCTGAATGAACAAGTAGCCATCTTCTTCTTCATAGACATTATCTAACAGAATTTCCAGACATATTTTATGCTTAGCTGAAGGTCTTTCGGCTTTTTGGTTAATTTCCCTTACTCTGTACTGATGACACAAACAAATATTATGTCTCTTATGGAACGTATCATAGCATGTATACCTTTATCTTGAAGTTTCACTTTTTTCCAAATAAATAGAAATACTTGAACTGTTTTGATCATATTTGTATTAATTTATGCCCGCAGTTTACCCTGGAAATGTGACCTGTGCAAAATATTTGCCAGCACTGTGGTTTCTGGATCAGCTATGGTTTTCTCCATAAATATTCCAAGGCTGTATTTAAATGCATTTACATCAGTTTCTTCTAATAATTCTGTAACATCATGATATACCTCTTGCCTCTTCTCTGCATTATGAATTTTCTTGTTCAGATTTCTGTGCCAAGCTCTAAGTATTTTGCCACATGCAAAATAGATATTTTACAGGTGTTCTCATTACCTTTCTCCACCCAGGTAAAAGCTTTCAGCCATGTCACTCATAAAATCATTGGGTGCTAAAACCCCTACTTGGTTTCTTACTTGTTCAAAAAACAGTGTCATAATTTGTTCATCTGTCCTGTTCATAAACATAAATGTGCATGCGAAACCCTGATGCATATCATCAACAGCTAAAACAGTTATTAACTCAAAGTCATAATTATTCAACCCATGAGTACCATTGACAAAAATTATGTTATTTCCAAATTCAATTAACATCTCTCTGTGGCTCATTCATTATTAGTAATAACAAGTCCTTATTTTTAAGACACAACAAGTTTCATTATCAACCCCATGTTGCTTGTAATACAAAATGCAAGAAAAAGTTTGATGCTGCATTTATAAAACCAAGAAATGAATACTTGTCCCATCATCCTTATATCGTGTTTCCCTACAGCTTAAATTGAAAGATGACTCAATGTTGTGAAGATCCTTTTGGGTGACGAGCTGTAATCGCTGCACAGAAATGCAGATATTGTTGCTGAGTTAGTCAAGAATGGCATCAAAAGCTACATTGCCAGCAATCTTCATTGCAAGGCTTTCTCTTTCTTCCTTGCTTAGGACAAGATGGCCCAAATTATTTGAATGTCCCACATTAGTTTCGGCCTAACAAACCTCAGAATGACCTGTATTATTGTCTTTAACTACTTTCATACCTGCAGAGCAGAAACCACTAATTTTTTATGTCCCTTGTGTTTTGAGGCTTCTCAAACCTTTGCCCACAGCAGTGACAATTAAAATAATAGTGAGTTTTCCTCTTAAAAACTTCTGCAGAACGGCTACAAATATATTTTGGTTTACAGTAGCGTTTCACCTTTGCTTTCCAAGAAGCAAATGCTTCATAATCAGGAAAATTAATACTTTCTGAATTTATACTTAGGTCATGGTCATTCTGGAAGTGCAGTATTACATCACTCTTTTCCTTCCAGTGTAAGCTACAGTGTAGTGGACTGTCATTTTTGCACTCCTTGACTTGGGCATTTCAGCATCCTTCCCATGGTGATTTAAATTATGTATCCTCAAGACCACTTTTATTCCTATATTTTGATATCACACTTAAACCACTCAGCAGGTTCTAAACCGTAAGAAATAATTTCCTCTGCATTATGATACTGTTTTACATGTCTTCTCAGATTTGTATGTGTTGAGAAAGTTTTCAACGCAAAACACGCTGAAACAACTGACTTGTATGTGATACTTTTCCTTAAAACATTCACAGTATCTTGATATGCCACCAATGCTCCGGCCATTGAACCCAACTCATTCACATTTATGTTACCTACATTAAAAAGGCAGGTATTCCATTATATGTAACAAAACAATAGGCAAAGTCTTACATGAGATTCAGCTCACTTTTTACTTTCTGTGGAATAAATAAAAGCTTAAATTATCTGGTTTAGTTACAATTAAATACGCAAGGTGATATTAAAATGCAAGATGAGAACATTTTATATATCTTTAGATTGTTGGTGTTTATTTGAGATATAATTTAATTCTGGTGAAAGAAATCCCAATTAGAAATGCTATATGAGTATTTAGCCAGATATTTTTATCTATATTGAAATACTTGTGAATTATCTCATAAGTGTTAAGTACAATTATTTTATGTGTTACAGCTTCATCTTATATTTTCGAATGCATCTTATTTGTGAATTATAATGGGATGACCAATGAGAATATTAGCCGTTAAAATAGATTTTGTACTCTAGTTTATACAAATATTACTGACTAAATAAATTATTTTGTAGTGTGTTCATTGATTTTATGCTTCGGTATCTACGGAAATCATACTGACGAGTGCCGTGTCTAACGCTAAACACCTGAAATTCACCTAATGTCCTGAACGGCAATAGTTTGCTTAATACAATCTTGAAGGCGGTGCGTATAGGCGTTGTGCCTTGACCATGCAGTCGAAATTCCAACTACCGAGTCTCCAAAAACTTCCGAGCTTGACCGAGAATGAAAATACATGTTAGGGTCTAGACGTTCGTCTCCTCCTTCCCCTTCTCCTCCTGCTCCTTCCTCCGAAACCCTTTAGCAATTCATTTTATTCCCTCTTCTGTCCTTTCCCCCAAACCCACAGGCTTGAATAACAGCTCTATTGTGACTCCGTGCCTTTAGGTTGCGACCGCTGCTCTCTCAGTGGCTACCCTTGACAAACCTCCTCCCGCTTCACGTTTATGCATTTCTTCTTCCCCTCGCTCCTGTGTCTCTCACCTCACACCACCCCCACACCCTGTCCCCCATATCTCTGTCCAGACCTCTCCTATTCCTGCCCTGCTTTCTACTGCCGTTTATCTCCCGCTTGCCTCCTTCCTATTGAGGCCTCCTCTTCCCAACCTCCTCCGAACTCAAGCCCAGCCAACACTTTCTACGCCAGAGCCCTAACCTCTCAACTCCAGACTCCGATCTAAGTATCAAAACATCATGTTACCCATTGCAGATACTCCGAGACTTCGACATCGTGCACACAAATGAAGGCCACGTCATTTCCAGGGCTCCACTATCGCGGGATTTTCTTGTGCGCACAAGGTCGATGGGAGACAACGCCCAAGCCCTAACCTCTCAACTCCAAGCTCCGATCTAAGTATCAAAACACCATGTTACCCATTGCAGATACTCCGAGACTTCGACATCGTGCATCCGAATGAAGTCCACGTCATTTCCAGGGTTCCACTACCCCGGGATTTCCTTGTGCGCACAAGACCGTGGGAGACTACGCCCAAGCCCTAACCTCTCAACTCCAGACTCCGATCTAAGTATCAAAACATCATGTTACCCATTGCAGATACTCCGAGACTTCGACATCGTGCACACAAATGAAGGCCACGTCATTTTCAGGGCTCCACTATCGCGGGATTTCCTTGTGCGCACAAGACCGTAGGATAATACGCCCAAACCCTAAACTCTCAACTCCAGGCTCCGATATAAGTATCAAAACACCATGTTACCCAATGTAGATACTCCGAGACTTCGACATCGTGCACACAAATGAAGGCCACGTCATTTCCAGGGCTCCACTATCGCGGGATTTTCTTGTGCGCACAAGGTCGATGGGAGACAACGCCCAAGCCCTAACCTCTCAACTCCAAGCTCCGATCTAAGTATCAAAACACCATGTTACCCATTGCAGATACTCCGAGACTTCGACATCGTGCATCCGAATGAAGTCCACGTCATTTCCAGGGTTCCACTACCCCGGGATTTCCTTGTGCGCACAAGACCGTGGGAGACTACGCCCAAACCCTAAACTCTCAACTCCAGGCTCCGATATAAGTATCAAAACACCATGTTACCCAATGCAGATACTCCGAGACTTCGACATCGTGCACACAAATGAAGGCCACGTCATTTCCAGGGCTCCACTATCGCGGGATTTCCTTGTGTGAACAAGACCGTGGGAGACTACGCCCAAACCCTAAACTCTCAACTCCAGGCTCCGATATAAGTATCAAAACACCATGTTACCCAATGTAGATACTCCGAGACTTCGACACCGTGCACACAAATGAAGGCCACGTCATTTCCAGGGCTCCACTATCGCGGGATTTCCTTGTGCGCACAAGGTCGATGGGAGACAACGCCCAAGCCCTAACCTCTCAACTCCAAGCTCCGATCTAAGTATCAAAACACCATGTTACCCCTTGCAGATACTCCGAGACTTCGACATCGTGCACCCCAATGAAGGCCACGTCATTTCCAGGGCTCCACTATCGCGGGATTTCCTTGTGCGCACAAGGTCGACGGGAGACTACGCCCAAGCCCTAACCTCTCAACTCCAAGCTCCGATCTAAGTGTCAAAACACCATGTTACCCATTGCAGATACTCCGAGACTTCGACATCGTGATCCGAATGAAGTCCACGTCATTTCCAGGGCTCCACTACCCCGGGATTTCCTTGTGCGCACAAGACCGTGGGAGACTACGCCCAAACCCTAAACTCTCAACTCCAGGCTCCGATATAAGTATCAAAACACCATGTTACCCAATGCAGATACTCCGAGACTTCGACATCGTGCACACAAATGAAGGGCACGTCATTTCCAGGGCTCCACTATCGCGGGATTTCCTTGTGTGAACAAGACCGTGGGAGACTACGCCCAAACCCTAAACTCTCAACTCCAGGCTCCGATATAAGTATCAAAACACCCTGTTACCCAATGTAGATACTCCGAGTCTTCGACATCGTGCACACAGTTGAAGGCCACGTCATTTTCAGGGCTCCACTATCGCGGGATTTCCTTGTGCGCACAAGGTCGATGGGAGACAACGCCCAAGCCCTAACCTCTCAACTCCAAGCTCCGATCTAAGTATCAAAACACCATGTTACCCATTGCAGATACTCCGAGACTTCGACATCGTGCACCCCAATGAAGGCCACGTTATTTCCAGGGCTCCACTATCGCGGGATTTCCTTGTGCGCACAAGGTCGACGGGAGACTACGCCCAAGCCCTAACCTCTCAACTCCAGGCTCCGATCTAAGTATCAAAACACCATGTTACCCATTGCAAATACTCCGAGACTTCGACATTGTGCACCCAATGAAGGCCACGTCATTTCCAGGGCTCCGCTACCGCGGGATTTTCTTTTGCGCACAAGGTCTGCGGAAGACTACGCCCTTTTGACAAGGTTACTGCGGGAGCCCAGGGAGTTCCAGCTCACGAGGACCGGCAAACAATCCTTCCGTGCAGTGGTGAAGCACGTGTATTAAGACGGCGCGAAAAGAGCCATTAAAGCTGAGCTGCAAGCCACACACTTCTGAGTGCTGTGTGTCGCGCACCTCAGGCGTTACGACCGGACCCGGACACCTCTTCCGTTCCGTCTAGTGGACTTGGAACGGCTGATGACCTGGATCTGCTACGGTGAATTGAGTCCGTGCTGCATTTTCGGTGAAGGTGGAGCTGTACCGTCGGCCGGTCATACTGGCTCAGCAGCTCCAAAAAACCAAGGCGAGTTGCACTCTTTGCGAGGTTGTGTGGTCTAAGTTCATGACTTTCTATGACTCGCGATGCTGCAATGTTCCCACCCCAGAGGAAGTGTACCCTGTGTGTCTGTTTGGGCCACGGATTTTCCCGAGTACCAAAGACAGGTTGATGCGGCGCGCAAGGACGCTTGCAGGCGAGAGAGCACGAGGAGGTCTTGTGCGAGGATACGCACCAGCGCCTGTGTTGTCCGACTGTAATGTGTCTGAGAGGCGACCTGAGGCGACTGACGGGGAGAACAGTCCCTGGACTGAGGGGCCTAGCCAACCTCCACGCAAGCCACACCATACAACGAGGGACACATCTACGAGACAAGAGACCCTGCAGCGCCAGGACTATCCGAAACTCCAAGCAACAGGATCGGAGTGCGAGGACCTGAGTAACAGCTAACTGCACATTTTAGATATGCTGGTGTTATTGGAGGCGTTGGATACCCGTTCTATCCTAGCTACCTACCGAGAATTTCCAATCCCTCACCTCTCCAGGCTTCCTATGAACATTACACCAGCTATCCTTAACCTCATACCTGGAATGCTCACGGACTGCAAAGACGAAATACTGAAGTAAAGGACTTTCTCGCAAAAAATAAGACAGAAATAGCACTTATCACTGAAACCTATATTAGCGATAGAGACAGATTCAGCATATCCGGATACATCACCTATCGTAATGACAGAAATCGGCGCGGTGGCGGAATTGCTATAATAATTAAACAAGACATATTCCATTTATTAGCACCGCAACCTTAATTTAGAACACTAGAAGCAACTAGATTTACGTCACTCTGTATAACAATCAGGTACTCGCAACGGCGACATATGCTCCAGCTGGTGTATTAATCCTAGGCGACATAAACGCGCTCACGTAATTAGACAAAGGAATAATTATAGCTGCTGATATAAACGCAAAACACCGAATTTGGGACTGCCAGGAGACCAACCCCGAAGGCACGACTCCCTTCAACTTAGAAAACACCACTGTTTACATAATTCACACCCCAACTGAACAAACGTACATCCCCTACAGCCAACACCAACGCCCAGTGCTGGAAATAGTAATCACTCGTAACCTAATCCGGAGAATCAACCTGTAAGTGAAAAACGAATTATCCTCCGACCATTTACCACTTTTAATAGTCTTAGAGGGTCAGCGGTCTAAGAACCTCCTGTCCGTTCAACGACGCAACTACAACAAATTTCACAACGACCGTAAACCAAAACTTATTCACAATACCACTAAGCATAGACGTAAACATGAATGCAGCAGTAACACACTCGAACAAGCTATCAAGACTACAATCAACGCGGCGGTACCCATCAGCAAACCGACACAAACCTAGTCTCAACTGCCACAAGACATACACACGCTAGCTGATGAAAGAAATTGAGGTAGACAAAAATGACAGAAATCGCGGCACATAGAGAACCTAGAATACTTCAGATACCTAAATGCCCTATTAAGAGAAGGAACAACGAACTATATCTCCCAGCAATGCCAGCACACACTAGAGAACCTCAACTACGAGCGAGAATCTGCGTGGAGAATAGCACGCTGCCTAACGCTCGACAAAACCTAACTTGCACTCCTTCACTACAATCACACTGTGACTTCTACAGAACAGCAAAAGCCTAATACACTAGCAGATGAGCCACAGAAAAACTTACGTGGAATTTCATCTCGTACTGTCCACATTTCATGGCAGAGACGGAGATGGAAACTGACAACTATAAGGATCAGCTAGCTTAGTGCGAGAAACCTGCCATAGTGAAATTAAATGGTTAATTAGACCTCTCAAAGGAGAAAGGCCCTCGGTGCCGAAAAGCAACCTTACAGCAGCCCTCATGCACCTACTGGAGGAGGTAATAAAGCTACTCTCTACAATATTCAACTTTTTGGTAACAAGTGGGCACTACCCGGGCAGGTGGAAGCTGGTCACCGTGGTTCACTTCCCCGAAAGGGAAAAAATCTATCGAACCCGCAGAATTACAGACCATTAGTCTTCTTAGTACATTGGGTAAATGTCTCGAAAAGGTAATACTTAAACGCCTAAACATAGAATTAATTAAACAAAATATCCTAATTCCGGAACAGTTTCGTTTCCGAGCCAAAAAATAAACAACCCTACAATTAGTCATGCCTACAGAAAGCAATAACTACAACTTTAACATAAACAGATCAACAGATGCACTCTTGCTCGACGTTTCACGTGTCTTTGACGAGTATGGCATGCTGGCCTACTAAATAAGTTCCTTAATTAAACTTAAAGCGAACTATTTAAACAACAGAATATTCCAAACCAGGGTGAATAATGATCTCTCAAGTGAGCGGTCAATCAAAGGAGGTATGCCACAAGATAGTTGGCTTGGGCCGTCTCTATTTAATATGTGAATAAACGACATCCCAATAACCGTAAACACAAACTTATACATATATGCTGATAATACAGCAATAATGACACAATCTGGCAAATCCGAATTGATATACCGAAGATTACAAAGCAGTTCCAATAATCTAGAGGATTGGCTCACAAAATGGCGCATTAAAGTTAATTCAACAAAAATGCAAGCGATAATTTTCACAAAACGCAAAAACCACAGATTCCCCAAACACTTTACCACCGCTTACCAAATTTCATGAAAACATAGGTTGCAAAAACACAATAATCTGGCTAGGTCTAAAAATGTACCACGAACTCATCCTTTTAAAAAACCCATGATGCAGATACGGGGTAAAGGCAAATACCAATTAGGCAGGCTCTATTCTATCATCAACATGAACTGCAAATTAAACCTAAAATGGGACTCACGCTAAACAAAACGCTCATACGGCCAGTATTCACCTATGCCGCACCAGATGAGGATATGCCGCCAAAACATACGTCAAAAGATTACAATCTTACTGAAACAAAATACTACGAATAATTTAAGTCCATTACACACTCCATCAGACATATCACATGAAGAGTTTAAAATGCGCACAGTAGAGGAATTCATTAAGAAACTAACACACAATACATACATAAAACGCCCTCTCATCACAACCAACTAATAAAAGCGTTAGGGAACTACGACACGGAGAACGACAGGCACAATAGACCGTTGTCACTATTCGATCGAACATTATCGCAAGACCTCTCTAAATAAAGACAACACTTTCTCGACAATCTTCTAAATTATAACAAAGGCACTGATACGGGACTCATACTTCATATATGTCACATCGTTAACCTTTTTACTTCTTTTACCTTTTGTTTCAGACGTAACTCATCACAGCGCCCTCAATTCGGACCGAGAGAAAAGGCTTCCCACCGTGATCGACGTGGCCAGCGAAAGACGGGCCACGCCATTATGGAGTCGGACACACACGACATTAGTAACCAGATGGGCAACCAACTGACGAAGGATGGAGAGCGTGACTTAAAACTACGGGCGCCTGTGTACATCTACGAGCAGGGATCAAGTGCAAAGACCTGCAATGCATGCCAGCAACCTAGCTATACACATACTAACCGGGATGCTATGCGGGACCTAATCAATGCATGCACGCACGTAGAACACAGCAATACACAATTAAAACCTGGAGGGCCTTTTAGTGTATATTCCACGACTGAGCGGCGAGCCCCACATATTCCCAGTCGTTACACACCGGCTGGAGGTTGAATGCAGTTATGTATCCCCTCACCGTCAAATTTGGATCTTCATTCTGCTAGTTTTCTGCGTGTCTAGAACATTATCTCCTGTAAGCGAAATAGCTCTCGGGAAATTGCCAAGGTCAAGAAGTGTGCTGCTTTGAATAAGTCGGTCAAGGATATATTGGTGAGTATTTGTAAGGAGTTTTATAGCATTTAGTAGACTGCAGAGATGGAGAGTGCTACATTCCAGGAATTATTTCAAAATGTAACGTTTGCTAATAAGTGTGGTAAATGTGCAAAGAGGTTTCTACAAACCTATCACAAGCAGCGGTATGAAATGGGATGTAAGCAACTGTTCAAGCATAAGCATTGTGAGAGATTCTTCAACAATAGATATAAGGAAGAACTTCATGAAGAGATGTGTAGATTCAACACTCTTTGAAAGAAAATTAAGAGGGGCACACGAAATACCAGCTATTATCAATAATGGATGAGGGTTGTTACATGAGAGAGCACGAAACAGCCTTTGAAGAGTGTCTGAAATCTTACTTCGCCGTGATTTATCCAAGGGCATGAATGTTTATCTAAAGAGGCAAAGCAGTGTATAATTTATGCAGGTCAGAGAGAGCTTAGAGTTCATAAATCTGTGAAAATGAATCTACTACTTCAATAACGACTTGTGAACACAGTTGGAGAAACCGCTGATATAACCTTATATCACATAACCAGCCATTGTTTCTAGAAACGATCTAGACTCCATGTTACATGTGAAATTCAAGAAATTAACCACTGAAATGAAGGACTTCCAGCTTCACGGCTGCAACTGGGCTAAGCTTCCGTGGAGGGGGTTGGGCTCTGTATTAACAAATATAATCCCCTTGAATTGAGCAGCTATATTCTTATGCCAGCATCCGTTGAAGCAAGGAAAGCACGTATAAACCCTAAGATCTACCGTGATGAAAAAATGATTTAGGTATGCTATCATCACAAAATTCATACAAAACGATCTAGGATATGCGACAAATATCGGCAACTTGAAGATAAGTATGAGTTCTCACATGTTTTGTTGCCTATGACATTGGTTCAAATCCTAAAGTTTGAGAACAGGAATAACATGTCTGTAAACATTTTGGATTGAATGAGAAACAAAAAGTGTTTCCTATAAGGACTGTTGTTAAAGAATTGTCTGAAAATGGTGATCTTCTTTGTTGAGTGATGCTGCTGGGCTACAACATTAAGTTAATATAAAGAATTTTGAGAAGTTTATTCGAGGTCTAAAAGCAGAATGTGAAGTACAACTGTACACATGCAAATTGTGCTTCTCTCATTTTGAGCGCCCTTAAGCAAAAGAAAAAAAACAACAACAAGCATCGTTCTATTACAAGGACCGTTATGGCTTGAAGGTACAACTCTATCGTATAGTTAAAAGATCTGGAGAGGATCCTGAAGCCTTTATGTTATCCATGCGGATTTTGAGAGTATTCTCATCCCGTATCTTAAATGCTCTGCTAATCCTGAAACGACCTATACAACGCCATATCAGAAACATTCTCCGATGAGCTTTTGTGTGACGTAAAGCCGTCATCCAGCGTTGAAAGTCTAGAAACTGATCTTACTGCTCAACCCTTGGTATATCGTGGTTGTTATGTTGCTTAGAAATTTATGGAACATCTAACATCCCTTGCGAAGACGATAGACAGCATATATTCAAATCTGCTAAGCCTCTGAAACTTATAGATGAATAGCAAAAGGATTTCGAGTCTGCTACTTATGTGATAAGGAATTTACAGATGAGAACTACAGACTGCGCGAACACGATCATAATAACGGCGAATACCGCGGAAGGCTGCATAATAAGTGCAATTTAGCCTGCTAAACACCTAAATATATTCCTGTCTTGTTTCATAACCTCACCGGATATGATTCACATTTCACCGTTATGGAGCTGGGCTGTACTTGCCAGAGAGTAGAGGTGATTCCTAACTCAGAAGAAGTTCTTCACCTTTACCTTATCATGCCATATGATTACGTCACTTCATGGGATGTCCTGAATAAGAAACAACTGCCTTCAAGGGTTGTATTCTACAGCAATTTAAACGAAGAAAACTTAGGGTAGATAATTACGATCATGCTAAAAACGTGTGGGAGCCGTTTAGCATAGGAAATTTAGGCGAGTGCAGCGACTCTGCTTAACCTCCGATTTACTTCTCTTAGCTGATATCTGAAACATTCAGGGACTATACCCTCAAAATTCATAATGTTAATCCTGCTCATTATTTTACCTCTACATGACTACATGGGATGCTATGCTTCTGAATACTGGAACTGAGCTGGAATTGTTACAGGATTACGATCAGCTTCTCATGGTGGAGTCTGGTATAATGAGACGTTTATGCCAAGTTTCCCATCTATATTAAGAGGCTAATAACTCCTACACTGAGAAGCTGCATTCAGTGAAACCGTCTCAATTATCACATATGACGGTGCTAATAACCAATATGGTTGGGCAATGTGCCACGCCCGTTCTTATGGCGGATTTAAATGGGTTTTCCCTGAAGCTATCTATCTAAACAGTTTAACAGATGATATTCACTTATGTATTTTAAAAGTGGATATCGAATATACTGTTGAGATCCATGACCTACATAACGATTCAACATTCCTTCCCGAGTGATTAAAGCCAAGGGATTCTTCTACACATAGGAGCTAATTCTCCACTGTGGAGTCGAGAAAGGTATGTAGTCAAACAGGCTCTCTCTTTCTTTCTCTCTCTCTCTCTCTCTCTCTCTTATGGACTCCAGCTGAGGAAAATTCAATGCTCACTACGACTTCGACAATCACGAACGTCATCTTTAATAATAAGCTACGGCAAGGTGCTAGAAACGATTTTAGAATATTTACAAGATATTCAAATACCTATGTTCGGGAAAACAATGGAGAACGTTTGGAATCAGATGGATATACGACATATGACAGATCATAAAATGTAAAAACTCGTAGGAAAGCCTAATTCATTGATAGGATTATATCTATGGAGAGAACATGGTTGCTGTGCATATGGTTTCACGACAGACTGTTTAACAATCCAATATAGATAGGCATGGATGCTAGACATTTCAAAAAGCCTCATGTACTCCTAACAATGAGGTGTGTTCCTTTGCTATTATAGAGCTGAAAACCTGAAACACTTGTATATGGATACTGACTCCTTCATCCATCAAGTGACTACAACAGATGCATACCAGGATAGACTACATGCTCCGGCACCTAGATACCTCTGATTACCCGACAGAGCGTATATGCTATTCAGCTAAAAACTAAACGGTGCTGGGAATATTTAAAATGAAGCCAACGGAGAAACCATCCAACGCTTTATAGTCTTATATCTAGAATGCATGGGCTCGAAATAAATGGAAGTGTAATTAAAACAATTAAGGTTATTAAATGGAGCGCTATTAGCCACTATATTACATTCAATAGTTATGTGGACTGTCTAAAAAGCTACGAATTCATAAGAACTGCGATGAATTAAAATCAGTCCCATCATCTTATTGTATGAACATTTGAAGCTAACAAAATCGCTCTATCATCTCATGACGCTAAGGCATTGCAGACGATCTATATACGCTTATGGTCATTACAGCATTGTGAGCCATGCATACACTAATATGTTGGTTTTCCCCGTGAGTCTACTTACATAAAATGAACGTTTACGCAACTATTACTCACATATACACTGCATAAACACGGAGAATTAAGAAAAATGGAAGTAGAAGGCGGTAACTCTGCGACTAGGAATAACTTCTAATGTTGGCCTCATGCCCAGATAAAAGAGAATAAGCGCTAACAACAGAACCAAAATAAAGCTACATTGATGTATAACTTACTAATTAAGACCCTCGAATAATACCTTAACAAAATGCTACAATGTCACTGAAAGAAGCTAAAGCTCAGCTTAGGGTAGTAATGGATAGCTATAACCATGCGGGGTTAGGATGTTCGTTGCTAGGTTAGGATAGACGATTGCAGAATTGATATGGAATGTGTAGTTTAGGCTAGAATGCTAGGAATTAGGTTAGGATTCTACCGAATAGCTTAGACAATGGCTGGATAAGATTCGCAATTTAAGGGTTGTCTGGGATAGGTTCGGTTAGGCTCGTATGCTGACGTCTATTTATGAAGGATGGGTTAGATTAGATTGTCTTATTAATGGGTTGGACATAATTGTTTACGCTTTGTGCTAGCGTCTTCTTACTTTTATTTGCTTTTGGCACGTTGCGTTATGTTTGTGTGGTTACGTTTGGTTACGTATGGTTACGTCTTGCTACGTCTTGTCATGTTTGGTTACGTTTTTCACGTTTTGCTAATTCTGTAAGGTTTACTGGTTACGTTTCTTACGTTTTTGTCAGGTTAGAACTATGGAAGGATAGAATGGATAATGAGATGTTACAGAGCAGGTGAGGCTGAGATATGTTAGGTTAGATTGCTCTGTGTCAAGTTAGCTTAGACGATGATGGGATGGAATAAATTATGAGAATATTCTCTAGGTCAGGTTTGGTTAAAATAGTTAAATTCGCTTCAATAAAACTGTAAACTATACGCACTTCATCGCTCCTCCCCTCATATGCTAGTAGTTCGCCATTCATAAGTTTATGATCGATATAAAATGGACTTTAAAGACCTATAGAAGGTACTGTGACGCTACACGAAATGCTTATAGTGTATCCAAAAATTAGTGAAAAGTGTCATAAGTACTGTAAAGAAGTTGAAATATTAACAAACATACCATCAAATTCTTGTAACACATGTTAAATGATAATTAAAGCAGGATCAAGCTACTAAAAAACGTTGAAATTCCTGTGGTAAGAACTATCAAAGTGGTCAAAAGATTCATAATAGGGACTAAAGCCATATTTCAGTGCTACAAATGCCTCTAGCAGTCCTCCAAATACCCACTCCTACTTTAGAAATGTCTTCAAAAACTGAAATGGGCGTGAAGTGCCAGAGATACCTTCAAAATGCCCCAAAATGTTCTGAAAGTACCTTTCCTCTGGAACGTATCCACTCCTGTGTCTAAAATACCTTCAAAATGAATGGAACATTCTATGCTATACCTTAAACAGCATGAAATACCTTCAAATGTCTCGATATATCCTAAAATACTGGACCAATGTCATGAAAATATCCGCTCCACAGCCTAGAAATATAATTAAAGTACTCTTATATGTTCGTACCAGTGTTCCAAAATATGCAAAAAAATCGTATGTCAACACCCGAAGGTAGTTGCACCAGTAGTAAAATACCCTCGAAATCTCCTAAAATGCTGAGAATACTATCTCCAGTGTCCAAAATACCTTCGAAGTTTTACAACTACATGGAAAACTATATAAAATATTTTAAAATAGAATAAATTGACTTCAGAATCCTTGAAATGTCCTAGAAATCTCAACCACTACCTGAAAATGATTCCTCCATTTCTTAAATTCCTTCGAAATGTCTTGAAACGCCTGAAATAGCGCCGCCTGTGCTACAAAATACACTAGAAGCTGATGGTGATATCCGAAAATACCTAAGCAGTTGTCAAATACCGTCAACATAATCCAAAATGCTTCACAATTCCTGATTCTGTTTCTAAAATGCCTGATCTTGTGTCTAACACACCTACTATAGTATCTATAGGGTCTGTAAGGGTTGGTACAATGTCTCAAAAGGCCTGTGAAGAGATAACCGATGGACCTGTTTCAAAGCCTGAAGTGCTCGAAACAGTGCTTCCGAAATGACTATTCCGTGTCTGAAGTACCAGTAAGAGCGTTTCAAAAGACAGAAAAAATGCTCGAAATCACTATAAAAAGGTTAGAGTACTCTAAAAGCATAAGCAGTATGGGTTTGCGTACATCAGATACGCCACCAAAACGAAATAAACTACCAGCAAGTCAGTATAAAGTGAGAGAAGGTACCAAGCACATGTCGCCATGCAATGAAGTCTATATTAGGTCTGCTTAGTTAGAATCGGTTGCGCTAGGTTAAGTTAATGTTGGATATCTCTGGATAGTTTAGGATAGGCAATGGGCAGATGGAATAGATGAGTAGGAATTGTGTAGGTAAGAATGGTTTGGATAAACTATGGCAGGATGGAATGGATTGTGAGGGAATGGTCTAACTTAGGTTAGAATAGCTGGATTTAGGTTAGATTAGAATAACATGATGGGGCAGTGTTGGTTAGGATAGGTTAGGTTAGATTAAAGGAGGTTAGTTAGGTTTGCTAAGGTCGCTAGGGTTAGCTTAGATATACTCATCATAGAAAGCTCTTGAATTATACATGATACAACATGCCCTACAAGGAACGTGCACGCGCGTATAGGCTGCTATTCTCCCCCATTTAAACCTAAATTTTCCGCCAGGAGTACCTCTCGAAAATCTTCAACCCCTAACCTACTTAGCACATTCCCTGATATTCTATATCTCTCCCATGTATCACCATTTTATCCTTCAATCCCGTATAGCGTAGTATTTCACCTCGTTTCTCTATATCTCCCATGTATCATCATTTCCCACAGTGCCAACTCCTCTCTTACTACCTTACTCTGGAGGCCGATATATAATGAAATGGATCAGACCTGGATTACCATTGACAGCCTTATTATCAAATCTAGGGGAATATAAAGGTACTTATACTCCCGGAACCGGAACAGAGCACCGCACTCAGGCCAGTCGGCCCTTGTGCTTCAAACGTGATCAATTGTTAGGGAAGGATGACAGGAGACACCCGATGGGCGTCCAGATCCGAATGTCAACGGTCGAAAACATGGACGGGGTTCCAACGTTTCCAGATAGAACACATCCGACGCCCCACGGTCCCTGCTCACGAATCTCCAAACTACAGGATTCCCCAGAGCCGAGCTCCAGCGCTGAGGATAGATCTAACAAAATGTAGGAAACTTAACATTGTCATTTTGGCTGACAGAATTCTGGGCATGGGAGAATAATTGATTGCTGCCTTTCGAATTGAGATCCATTAAATGAAGGAGAAGAATTGAAAAAGTAAAGAATTAATTAGTATCAAGACTTTTATTGAAGAATGTTTACTAATGCAAGGTGGCGGTTTGTACACTCTAATTGTAACCCTTGAGTAAACTTAGTTAAAAGTATAATAAGAACGCCGTGGTACAGTTTACGACTAATAGGTTTGAGAAGATCTGATATAACACGAATTATATAAAACGGGCATTTTCTGTATCAAACATGAAGAAGAGGGCTATCAACTGGTGTTTTACAGGAGTTAGGACATACCAGGACCGTTATATACTGAATATTTAATTTTGGTATTAGTATCAGTAAGAGAATTAAACCATACTATATAAGAAAATTAAAGAAGTTCTCAAATTAGACCCAAGAAAGAATGAGACGATAGGGTTCTGAAAGGGAAAGAAACTGAAAAAACTAGATAAGCGGTTTATAGCTGGGGAAATAAACTTAAGTTTTAGACGAAATTTTGATTATTTATATATTGAAGTGAATAGAATATGGTGTAAAAGAAAAAGTGGGTCTTAGCCAAAGGGATATTAGCATTTGGGTTAAAGAGGAAATGCTTACACATATTGTCAACGTTAACGTTACTGTGGATTGAACTAGCCTTAGAGCGTCCTTAGTGGAGTCAGATTTGTCTATATGGACCTGAAATTTGGGAAATACATGATGGATGCAAGAAAAATATGTTGGTATTAAAATAATTTAGTTAAATCGATGCTGGGAGTTCCTTAATACGAATCTAAGGGGGTCGTTATTATGAAAGGGTAAAATCGACGTGAAAAGGCTGGTGAAACTGCATAGAAATGTTGGTTTCATGTTAATTACGTCTCACAGGACAACACTTTATGTATTGTCTTTGTTTGAAGACAAAACATCTGTGTCCTTTTAATTTGCTGAGAAAAGCTAGGGATCAACTAGAAAATAACTCATGGCTTATGTATTATTAGGGTACAAGGACTTGGAATGTTATGGGATTTTATGAAAATACGTCCTCCTAGAAATCCAAATATTAAAAAAAGACAAATACACTAAACTCCCCTATAGAGGGTCCCAAGCCCGGTTTAGAAGGGAAGAGGCGTAGCAGAATACCTCGCAAAAATCCTGTACTTAGCTGGCCCGGCTAAAAGTAGCCAGCAAAGACAGGGTTTTCCAGGTTTACGGGAGAAGTCCACAATATACTCCGATACTCATGTGCACAATTCTCGTTAAACAAACATTCACCTTACCGCAGTAGACATTTGACCAGGGTTCTTCTTCTTCTTTGTTGAAGCACATGGCTGTACTTGTTTAGCGTGAAATGTAAGAAAGCAAAAGTGGTCCTAAGTTTCTCGAAACATGAAGTAGATTATATTGCTAAATGCAACATGCGTTTCTTAGGAAAGGATAGAAAGTAAAGAAATAGAAGGAATAACTTAAGAATGGACACATGCGAAAGCTAATCTTATAATTTATTTGAAGTATATGGCTAATTATTGTGGAGTTTTTCGTTCTTTTCCGTTACGCTTTAAGATTCAATTTTGCTTAGTCGACATTCGCCTTCTGAAAGAGAGAGATTGGAAAAAAGAAAAAGAATGTATTGTCCTCAGACAGGATTTCATCTCTGGTCTGTTGCATATATCGTGCACACGTTACCCCCACATCAAGGTGACGGCTTCAGACTTCGCCACTCACCTCGTTAGGTTACCGAATCCTTATATATTTGCAACTGTTAATGTATCCTAATGTTCCAGAAAATGTACTAATTACACCATATTCATTCACTGCCCCACTATTTCTACACTTATTGGAAGAATATTTAAACTAATATAATATGTAGTGCTATATGTAACGCAGTCACTGTGGGGATTTTCCTTACATCTTCAGTCACGACGTAAGGCACTTGTGTAACAGTCCTTAAGGCATTAAAAACTACAAATTACAAGACAGATGGTAACTTTATTTGGATGAGCTCATTAGCGAAAATGGAGCGTTTCCTTTTAACATTACAACCACTGAGGAAAATTATGGTTGTGGATTCCTATTTGTACAGGCTGTTATCTTCTGAATGCAACAGTGACCTTGTAAATTTGGCATACGCTTTGTTACATAACTATCCCAGATGAGTTCTTTTTATCGGATTTAGTTACCTTCAGTTTTTATGCTTTTAAACGTGGTGCGGCAAACCGATGTAACTAAAGTGGTACCGTATAGCGGTTATGGAGTATGTTTGTTCGGCAACAATGATAAAATCAAGTTTTGCTTTATTCAATGTTGCATTTGTTGGTTTTGTTTTAACTCAATGTTATATTTATTGTCAAGCACTAAGTAGAGACGAAAATATATTTGAGTGTAAATTTATATTAATAACCTTGTGAAAATAATTGTTCCTCTTCTTAATAAGAATTAATTAATTATATTTAATTTTCCAACTAATAATGCGTTTATTCATACGTAGCTATATGTGGAGTCTACCAATTTCACATTTTACTTCTCAGCCCGTTTTTCTCCTGGTAACCCTTAATTACACCAATACCTTAGGTATTTTACTACACCAAATTCTTTTTACGGCAATATTATAGATTAATAATAGCATCTCATGTTTAATATGTTGTCCATCTTCTGCATCTTGTCATCTTCTTGAATTTTTCCTTCAGTATCAATTCTCCCTAGCAGCGGGTATAATCTGATTTTCTCTTACATTTCTTTCATATAAATGAGATCTGATAAAAAATAACGGGAATTTTTAAGTCTCACGAGCTTTATACATGTGATGTTGAAAATTTTTGTTTTATCTTTTTGGCACACATATTCTAATGTATGTTTAGTTTTTCAGCTGTCTTGAATATTTAGTTTATTATTGACATTCGAAAATGTTATACGTGTTTTCGAGTGCTCGGCGAATTTTTACTTTCGAAAAAGATAGGTCAAAGAATTTAAATTAAATTTTTCTTGAAAAACCGAACTAATAGCACCCCGCATTCGAAATGTTGACTGTGGCTTTTGGCGAACCTACTGTGAGTAAGACAAGAGTTTATGAGTGGTATAAACGTTTCAAAAGGTTCGAGAAGGCGTTGAATGCGACGACCGCCCTGGACGCCCTAGTACATCGATTACTGCCGACGAAGTGGAAGAACTAAAATAAATGGTTCTGGAAATTCGCCGAATCACCACCAGGGAGATTGCTGATGATATCGGCACATCTTTTGGCTCATGTCAAGCAATCTTTCCGATGTTTTGCGCATGAAACGTGTAGCAGCAAAATCTGTTCCGAAATTGTTGAATTTCGACCAAAATCGACGTCGCGTACACATCGCTTAGTAATTACTGATAGAAGTGCAAAACGATCCAAAGGTTTTAAAGGTAACGAAATATGGGATATGGGTATGACGTACAAGCTAAGTCCCAATCCTCCCAATGGAAACTGCCTGAAGAGCCAAGACTAGAGATATTTCCACAAGTTCGATCACATGTGAAGGTTCTTCTCATTGCTTTCTTTGATTACAACGGGAGTTCCTGCCATATGGTCGTAGGTCAATAATGAATACTACATGGAAGTTATGCGCCGTTTGTGTGAAGCAATCCGAAGTAAACGACCAGAATTATAACAAAACCACTCGTGGAAATTGCATCACGATAATTACATCACAGCTCAATGCTTGTTCCTAACGTTTTGGCAAAAAATGAAACAAAACCGTCGTGCTGCCTCAGCCACCGTATTCGCCGGACATGGCCCCTGCGACTTCTTTCTATTCCCGAGGCTGAAGAGAACCATGAAAGGACGACGTTTTGTCACCATTGATGAGACAAAAAACAGAATAACTGTAGGAGCTGAACACTATAACGAAAAGTGAGTTCCAAAAGTGCTTCCAAGATTGTAAAAAGCGCTGGAAATTATGTATTATATCTGAGGGAATTACGTTGAAGGGACAACGTTGTTGTTGATCATTAAATATAAATTCTTTAAGAAAAACAAAAATTTCCGTTACTTTTGTTCACCCTAATATGACATGTTACATGAAACATATTCAATTTCTAATATTACAAAATAATAATCAATTACTTATGAAATCACTTTAAAATCATTTATCTAAGGCTATTTACAATTATTGAGCAATTAAATTTGTTTGGGCAATTTCACAAATCCTGTCCATTTTATATTGTGTGGTCTTAATCTAATAATTTCTTTATTTTCTTCTCCTTGCTCTACTTTTTCTTCATCTATGACGTATTCAGAATATTAAACCAGATATAATTAAATATTCACTGACAACTGTTCATATTAACTCTCCTACATAACGTAAGTAAGGTTGGATGTAATAATCCACGAAAACTGGCAGTTCACGGCCAGCCAGAGTTTAGCACGTTAACATCTTCTAAGAACTCTTACTGCCTTTGATGCATCACAAATGACCTATATCGCGGTAAACGCAGTATTTTACAACAAAATGTTGACGAGAATGCTGAATACGGCCACGAAAGATGGAAGTGGCATCCTCCTATCT
Organism: Deroplatys truncata; assembly: GCA_030765065.1. Classification (NCBI taxonomy): domain Eukaryota; kingdom Metazoa; phylum Arthropoda; class Insecta; order Mantodea; family Mantidae; genus Deroplatys; species Deroplatys truncata. Next base: position 181,911,723 of record CM060977.1, read on the forward strand.
AGAGGACACATTCGGAGAGCCCATATCTGGAGTAACATGGATAAAGACCACGAGGGTAGAAGTTGTAGCGGAAGGGGCAATCCTCTCCTTAAGGTTGGTACAAAACAAAAGTGTGGCCAATAGTTTGATGGTGGAAATCCTATCTGACTTACTCATCAGCAGACTCGTTACCTTCTATGAGAATTATTAAAGGAGCTCTGACTAAATAGCGGAACGGTTAAACCCGGGACGACTCAAGGCAACAATTGTGACAAACGACTGGCAAAATTGAGAAATTGAAAATAGCAAAATGCATGCTTTGGGGCATCAATCAGAAACTGGGTATTCTAGAAACAGTAATAAACGCAGTGGAATTCGATACAGCAGTGATAACCGAAACAAACCAGAGAAACAAAATAAAATAAAGATTAAAAACATGAAAATATCTGAGGAGATAAAGCATTACACATATATGTACAGTATAGTTCCAGAAAATAAAGAAGTACCTTCTGGAATGTAAATACTTATGAATAAAAAGTAAATATATGGAGAAGGCCTGCTGGTGAATAAATAACGAATAATGCCACTTATGATGTAAACTCACTCATGGTGTAAACATGAAAGTGAGGGCAAAGGGGACAGGGTACATTTGTTATCTAAGTTAAATGGGGCATCTCGAAATGGACATCTCTGACGACGGTGCCGCAGAATGAAAGAAGGGATAGCTGGTCCTGTTTTTTGAAATTTATTCTAACGGATAAATCCTGTGGAACTTGCTACATTATGATTTGATTGCCTTCTTTCAACATCAATAAACAAGTGCACGGGTTTTCAGCGATTAATAGTTAAAAATTACTTGTGCAATAAATTTACAAACAATATAAGCCATACAGTTCATTCTGTTGTTAGGTTTGGGCATTCAAATAGTTATTCTGAAGAGAGGCTTGTTGAGAGGCAACTACTGTATCTGTAAATACAGAACCTTATACTACCTAAAGAACCAGCCAATGTCTGGAACTTAGGCTAAATAACAGAGGTGATACGCGCTCTTCTTTCAAGTAGATTCTGAATATTAAGTGATGCCTTTCAATAAAGGGAAACGTATTCAAACTCTTCTGCTTGTTGGCAACCGTAGCCACATGTAGACTAACCAGGACATTAATCGTTTGTACCACAAAAAGTTACGATTACTCATAATTTAACTGGAAACTATTCAAAAGCTGCAAAATAGAGCATCGACGAACAGCATGGTGCACACCGAATTAGCGAAAATGAACAGACATTGTTCATTCTACTGCACCGTTTTCTAGTAGCCTTAAAACATCAATCCGCAGAATGCCTACAGAGAAGGTCACTTTGCATAACAATAAAAACATTTGCAAAGAAAAATTGAAGCATTATCTCGCTTTCCTTATACCAATAATGACTAAACGAATGAGTTCAACCTAAATGCTACACTGTATAATATACATATTATGTACTATAACATAAAGTTTTCTCTTTCACTTCACTTTTCCTTTCTTGCGCGTAGCGGTTTAACAAAACAAACGGCAAGCATCCTATTCTGTCTTCCATCCTTTGTTTACTTTAGTACCGAAAACAGAACTCTTCCTCTCTCTTCCTCTCGCACACTAGAATTCCGAACACAGAGGCCCTCTTGTTTTATCTCTCGCTAACGCTTGCTCAAAGTAGCATACGTCGCATAAACCAAAAGAAACCCTGCTCACGCGAGCGAATACGCTGATCTTCGTATAAGCAATGAAACAATGGAACTGTAGGACAAAGCCAAAGGTATAGGCGAGGTCAGTCTTGAACTTATGCTATATTTCTCCATTTTTCGTTAAGAAGAAGCGCCACATGCTAGAAGCCACTTCCACGGTAACACGGTTCCGTCACATAGCTCCTACATCAGGGCTGTTCGTCGCTAGCAGATCTGCGATATGGAGCAAGGCGATGAAGCTATACCTACAGCAGCTTCCCCTGAGGTTTACAACGAATGCTGTACACCACAACCTTGATACGGTAGTTTACCTTATATTCACTCTCCCTGGAACCTTGCAAAGCAAGCTTCCCTTTAATCTTCGTGGAACGATAGAGACTCACAAGGTTACCTTACTGGAACACAGCACTCTTCGCCAGCCTCCCAGGACATACCGTGTCTCCATCCGGTCGCTTACCAGCTATAGGTGCTCTCTGGCAAGGTTTTGGATCTCTTCCAGCCTGTCCGTTAGCGCCCTAAGGTAATCTTTGGCAACTTATGAAGATCAGGAGTAACAGATGATACGATAGCCGTAGGTCTCATCCAAATACACGTTTTCAGTCTCATGGCAGTGAATCTAGAGTACCCTAAGGAGATGGATAAGTTCTCACATAAAGCTGGATTCGAAACTATTTCCCTAGACACTTTAGAGCTCCTGGGAGTCTATGAACTGCCAGAAGAGGTTGCTTACTAGTGCATTATTACTGTAGAAGGCTCTTTATTAGAAACTGTGTAAACCCTCAGTCACTTTATGAAACATTCCAACAGCAGTCCAACAGCAGGATTTCCCGCGTCTCGCCTTTGAAAAGGGCATATTCTTTGGAATGTGCGGAACTTTTGTACATTTTATTATTACACTTTGCCCAGATTGTGTATCTGGAGTCCATCATTTGTCGTTCAGCTGAAACCAATACTCGAAGCAGCTTTTAAGACGTAGCCAAGAAAATTCAGCCACATAGCTTCTCAAGGGTTTAACTTACTTATTGCTATTTTTATTTACGAAGTATCTTCCGTTAGCACAGCATAGGTCTCCTCAAGGACTGTTTTCATCTTGCTTCTCAGAGCCACTAGCTCTTTCACCTTGGTTTTCTCACCTTTGGATTCCAACACTCCATTTAACAAGTCGTTCTTGACCACCAGGAATTCCCAAGGTGATCAATAGCTTAACGATGGGCCTCTGGTGGCCACGTCACTAACGCAGATCGTTCTGTCAAGTTGCTATCCCTTCGGATCTGTCCTATGTCTCGTTCCAGAAGTTATCACATCCTCAAACTCTGTTCGTCCCATTAATTACTTAACGTAATTTATTATTAGCCTGGGATGCCATTGCGTCTCAAATAACCCTTCATGGATGGATTAAAACTGTCCGAAATTATAGTGTTTAGCTTTTCTTGTCTCAGTTCTCTGTAGTCAAACATGTTCCTACAATTTTGTTATTAGTTAATTTACTTAGCTGCACAACAAATTTACTGATTTAGCAACGAATGATTACTAATTAAAACATAGCTGTAATTATAAGATTTTTAAAGACTATATTAGACTGAATGTATTATATAAGCATAATATGCATGATCATCAATAATACACAAACCCTTAGGCGTAATTTAAATTTCCCGTATAACCGCGTGCTTTCCCGCTGCCTGTAGAATACAACAATAATCAATTAAGGCAGAATTAGCTTCTGTATACGTTCTTTTTCACGGCCTGTCTAGATATTTATCTGCTAAATTAATTTGACACTTCAATCACATCTTTTTCTAAAACTGGTTTTCATTACTATTACAATAGAGGGTTTAACCGCGACTTTCTATTTGAACCTGGCTTTCCATTTTAGTTGACATTCACTGATCACTAACACGATATAACGCCTTATTTACCCTCTTCCCTTCTCAATAATTAGTTACACACACTTATTTAATGGACATCAAAACTGATATTTAATTTCTCAATACAAAATAAAGTGTATTTTATTATGTCTTCATGCCTCCCTAATTTCCAATGTGATGAAATAGTTATACATTTCTAAAATAATTGCTCAGGTTGATTTTTGTTCAGAGATTCTCTATAATATACGTCTTAAAGTAACCAACTCTGTGTGTGTGGATTTAGTTGAATTCCATCCATTGACATACCTGAACATTCCTACTACATTGTGCATCCAGGATTGACGTAAGAAGAAAGTGAAATTTCAGTTAATAGACCCTTTAGCATTTTGGCCATTACTCCATTACTTCATAAGCTTTTTCTCTGATGGTTTTTGGTGTATCTCTCTCTCTCTCTCTCTCTCTCTCTCTCTCTCTCTCTATATATATATATATATATATATATATATATATATGTGTGTAGAGAGAGAGAAGTATACATGTTAATACGTTATAAATATTCAATAATAGATCACAATTATCGTTCGGGCGTCAACACCGTAAGAATGTGAGATGTACCACCTAGTAGCTTAACGTATTTACTCTACCAGACAGTCTACAGGTTGCGTAGATTTAATTTCACTTATTTCACTGCTTGTTCTATCCTTTGCAATCCTATACAGGTCTGAGGATAATCAATTGCTTACCCCACAAGATTTTCATGTTCAGTGTTATACCTATTTCCTATTTCCTTATATTTACTTTTTATGTATTAATCGCATTAAGATCTGACTCGATTAGCTTTCTACACTCGTATGTAAAACCTAAGGACGAAAGTAATCTTCGCATGCTGTGACAATGCTAAGTAACATAGTTCGATGAAACTTGAATCATACATAGACCGAGCTGCTACGGTATGCTACAGTAGGCAACTAACGAAATATGCAATGAGAGGAACATAAATACCACTTTTATTCATAGACCATAAGCTACACTAAGGTCAATTCGACATATGATGGCTCTCTAGATTTACAGAAACAGATACTTGGTGCTTAAAAGAGCGAATGATCACCACGGACAGCAATGCATGTACTACATCTTGCTCCCATGGTGGTCACAAGGTTGGTAAGCAGTTTTGTGGTAGGTCGTTCAATTCCACCACGAGCTCTGTTGACAACTCTTGGATGGTCGTTGGAGCATGTGGATGTGCTGCAATGCGTCTCCCCAAAGCATCCCATACGTGTTCGAGGGGATTTAAATCGGGGAAACGGGCAGGCCAGTACATTCACCGAATATTCTCTCGTTCCAACAGATCCTCCACCTACGCTGTTCAATGTGATCGCGCATTGTCATCCATACAAGTGAAGTCAGTGGCGACTGCATCCGTGAAAAGACACACATGGGAGGAAGAAGTACAGTATCACAATAACGTTGACCAATGAGAATACCACGTTCAAAGATTTGGAGGTCGGTGCGCCCGTGCCTCCCCAAACCATAACACCAGGACCACCAAAACGATCATGTTCAAGGATGTTCCTGGGTTCATTACGTGTTCCCACCTCTCACCAGATGAGGGTACGTTGAGAATCACTACTTAGACTGAATTTGCACTCATCCGAGAAGAGCACGCGACCCCATTCTTTGTTGGTCCAACTTTGATGATCTTAGGACAATCGTAAACGCTGCCGCCGAATTACGGATGCCAATGGAACAGAACGTACTGGCCATCGGACAAAGTGACCACCTGTATGTAGTTGCCGTGCCACTGTATATCATGAGATTGCATGCCTAGCTGGTTGTTGACCTAACACAAGGAATGTTGGTCCGAAACATTATGAAGTTTGTATCCATAGACAAAACATCTGAAACCCAGAAATAATAGCCAATAATTCCAATATGGAACACTGTAGTTTTTCTCATACTTGGAGAGTGTCCGAGATGCATATGACAGAGTTCGAAGATGGCATCCTGCCGCTGAAGGAGAATACTAGCAACTCCAAGACCACTGGCATCAGTATGGAGTTCAATGTAGGCCCCAGGAATGTAATGAGCTAACAATGGTGCTGAAGATAAAGCATCTTTTAACTATTGGAAAGTCTGTTGTTGATCAGGCCCCCAAGAAAAGTCTTGGTCTTCTCTAGTGAGCTGGCTTAAAGGATGAGCAGCTTGTGCGTAATGTTTAACAAATTTCCGGTAGAAATTGAATACACCTAGCATCTTACGGTCATCCCGAACATTCTTGAGTGTGGGTAACATTGGTATGACTGTAACCTTGTCCGGATCTGGAGAAAGACCGTGTCAGGCACTTCAAAATCTAATAATTTAACTTTGTTCATTCCTAAAAACATTTTTCAGGCTTGAGCTTAAACGTATGACGCTCCAGCTTCTGAAAAATAGCCTATACATTGTCGAGCAGCTCCTGGAAAGATTTTGCAAAAACCAAAATGTTGTCAATATATAGCAGGGCTTCCTTAATGTTTAAGTCACCCTGAAAAATCGTGGAGCCTTAATTAACCGAAGGCTAAGTCTCTCAAATTTATGCTGCTTCTGGTGAGTGAAAAAACTCGTGAACGGCCTATAACCTTCCTCTAATGGTACCTGAAAGTACGCTGACAATAAATAAAGAGAACAAAAGAAAGAGGCTTCATTAATATAACTGAGCAAATTATCAATTATGGGTAACGGAAAAGAAGAAGTAACTGTTAAACTATTTAACTTTCTGTAGTCAACAAAAAATCTCAAGGACCCACCTTTATTTTTGATAAGTACAACAGGAGATGCCCAAGGAGACAGGGACTCAGTAATAATGCCAGCATTCTGCATTTCTTGAACCTGTTGAGCAATAATTTCTTGCTGTTTATGAGGAATCCTATAGGGTTGTTGTTTGATAGGAGTGCGGTCAGTGACCTGTAAAGAAAATTCAGCAACATCAGTTGCCCCTACTTCTTGCAATGAGGTAGCAAAGACACGAGAATATTTAGACAAAAGCTGACGACGCTTGTCTGACTGGCTACTACAAAGTTTATTGTTGACATTAATGTTGAAGTTAAGAGGTTTCAAAGTAGAAACAGCCCTAGGATAGCTAGAATTGCTCTGTACAAATTCGACATCTTGCGCAGTAGCGAGAGCAATATTAGTAAATAGGGTTTAGGGTTAGGCGGAAGTATTATGCACAGGTAGAAGTTCATCTTTGGATGCACAAATAATAGATGAAATAGCAATACGCTTTTTGTGCATAATGCTTTGTGAGGGATCTTACATAACAGCATGAAAGGGAGATTCCGAAAGCTATTGAACATTACAAACTGAAAAATGGAGTATTCGGAGATAACCTTTAACTAAACCTTTAGCTGTAGATTTTCACAGGGTTAGTTCAGTAATGGGATTAAAGCTATGTCAAAGAAAGGTAAGAACTCCTTTTCTAAAATAACAACCTTAAAATAGCATCTTCTACTGCAATAGCAACTTTGTTATGTGCATAATTAATGGCAACTTTATGTTCACTTAAAATTAGGGATAGTATGTAATAATATGCTAAATGTTTTACTACTAAAACATCTTCCTGGAAAGAAAAAAACATTAATATGGAAAGGCAAAACAGTGTGGTAAGGAGCATCCAAGAGATTGTTTCCATATTTGCGCAGTGGTATTTTGGCAACGTCATGGACATGGCGGGCACGGATGATGTTAGCAGCACTGCCAGTATACAAAAGAAAGTTAGTTTGTTGTCCATCGATGAGGGACCTGCACAATGTGGTCTAGAATAAGATAAACACTGGCAACAGTAGAATGCTGCCCATCACTGCGAGGTAACACTAACTGGGTGGCTGTGTGGCGTGGCGCTGCTCGTTTTTTGCCTGAGATACCAGTTGCCTAGAAAACCTCGCTGTGTGCCCTGGTTAGCCACATCTGAAGCAAATTGTTTGGCGTTGAACTGGTGGTGGTGAACGTAGTTGCCATTGTACTCTCTGTATGGAAGATGATGGTCCTTCCCTCTGAGGATTAGATATGTTCATTGAATATAAATTATTGGCCAACCGGTGCACTGTTGCACCTAACTCGTTGACGTCACTAGTAGTAGGGGCTGGGAGAGCACGCAAAGGTGAATGACCTGAAAGAAGCCGTTTAGTAGTGCCAGCTGGTAAATTTAGGGGCGGAGGAGCCGAAACATGAACAGAAGACTGCGTCTGTGTAGCGGCCAAGCGCTCTCTGTGTTATACAAAAATTCTGCTTTATCTAGCCGCTTAAGAGCCTGTAAAAGATCAACGACAGTAGCAAAGTTCGTTGGCAGTGTAATATTCACATACTCGTCTTTCAGACCTTTTAGGAAATTTCTTATTTGCTCACTTTGAGTCATCCTTGAATTAACCTGATTCCATTAAGACAGTATATGATAAATATAGGGCAAAACAGGTTCAGAATCTAACTGTATCCTTTGTCGGAGTTTGATTTCTAACAATTCCTCTTCGTGAGCAACCTAAAAAGCTGTAATAAAAGAAGATTTTAAAACAGACTAATCATGAGAGGGATGCCTGTGACAAAATATCTGATGTCATTGTGTATCAGTGTCTTGACGGTAGCAAGGCAAATATTTCACTTTTTTCAAATCTGGCTAGTTATTACAAAGGTTACCCTTTTAAAGGAATCCATAAAATCAGAAGGATTATTTACTGTAGCATTAAAGAAAGGAGGTTCGACAGAGGGTCGAGCAGCAGCTGAGTGGTCACCGGACACATTACTCTGGACAACTGCGAGTACAAGTGTAAATAAATCATTATTGGTGTTCACCAAGTTCGGTGAGCCAGCACTAGTAGAAGGCATAAGAGGAGGGTCATCCTAAAGCATGTTTAGGATTGTCTGTTATCCCTATTTGGCAGGGTGAAACTATATAGCACAGTATTAACACAGAAATGTAGGAGAAAAAGAAAGATTAGTTAGACACAGGCAAGCAATTAAACAGCGGTTGTAATAAAAAATGAGTGGACAGATATCATGTAAAATATTATTGCATCATAAAAAAACAACAAAGTTAAAAAATAAATTCCCATAAGCAATGCAAGGTAAATGAAAGAGAAGTTTTCCTAGTATTCAGCATAAACTAGCAATGCCTGTGCCAAACTCGTACATAAATGATGCTAACAGTATCTGAAATTTAAAACAGTAAGCACACTGACTGTAATGAAAAGTAAATTCAATCACAGCGATGCTCAGAAATGTGAGGTTATACAACACACCTGCTATACACTACAGGGACAAATTTGTCATAAGAAAGCAAGATTCGTAACTCTCAATAATTTCACTAACACGAATTATTAACAGAGGCACAAGATACAGTAGGAAGATGGCATAACACACATAAAAATGCCAATATCATGAGGCAAGGGACAAACATGAAAGAGTAGTGTAGTCGTATCAGGTAGAGAAAATCTGAAATTTCACAAAAATACCTGAGATACTGATCACATACAGAATAGATATATCAACTTATAGGACTAACCCGCTGTCGTTGGCGCTTGAAGCTGAATTACGAAATGCTAAAATTAATCTAAAAAATGAAAAAATAAAGCAGGCAAAATTGAAAGGAGACTATGGTTATTAGAAATCAAAGCACATAGCACCGTACACAGAAATTCGTACCAGACTACGAGTATTGTCCACAGATCTATATCAAAATAAAGAATGGAATCTTTGAAAACTACTCAGCAAAGCCACACGTCTTGCATACACGTTCAAACACATACACAGCAAAAAATGTGGCAAAAGTAAATGGAAAGAGAGAAGAAGGAGAAGAGATAGGAATGGGAAACAGTGTTAGGAAGGAGAGAGGAGGAGAATAGGGGAAATGAAGAGACAATAAAGGATTATAGATCCATCACATAAACTATATAGGAATGCTACGAAGAGTTAAAAATCTTCAGGTCCAAAATGCAGGAAAAAACTTTTTTCTACGCCAAAGAAAGAACCAACACGCCCAACTTAGGTACAATTTTGAATTTTCGGTGTAAAAGTTACGCTATTAAACCGAAAAGTGCTACGTAAATTTTGTACGCAATCCCTTTAAAAATCATATCACATCGCTGCAATTCTACATAGAAAAAGAACTTACAGGACAAAACTGGATGCAAAAAGATGTGCCACACACGCTCACATATAGCAAAACTTACCTTAAATTATAACTGCAGGCACAAAATATTAACACATAACACTCACACGCCACCAACACACAAAATGTTTTTCAAAGTTATGTGACCGGCGCCATACACCAAAAATGTTATATACTGGGATGATGGCCAAAAGGATTCCAGCAAAAGTCTTAAATTGTAATCACCCCAACATGCATTTTGGGGAAACTTAGCTACGGATATTGCGAGAGGACCAGGATCTTGATGTTCACATTCCGATGCACACGTGGTGATTTGTAACAGATTACACAAATTTGATATCATTCACATTATCTGTGGTTTATTTAATAAACTATATGGTGTCCCTACATCACACACCAAGGAATCAAGATTTGAGGGGAGTTGCCTTACACATAACCTACATCTATGCTTTTTTACACACAAACTCACAGACCAGACTCTCAGCCCAGAATGACGCTCAACACAAACAGAGAAAAGCAACGCTAAACTATTCTTCCCTTTCCAACCCTCGCTAGGCACACTAGGTAGAGCTGGCGAGTTGCCATGCCAGACGGAACTTCAAACAATAAACCGAAAAGAAATATTTAATTATCCCCAATAATGCTGTCGCTACTACGACGCAAAAATTTGTCTGGCATGACAATATCTACTAATACCTACTAATACGCCACAATACATATAATATCATAAAGTTAATAACCTATTTTATTGGATAAGCAATATATGCAGTTCAGTTATCTGCTCACGAAACCACTGATTAATCATATGTTCTTTATAGCCTCTAATACTAAATCAGTCACAGGGGATTGGAGATGTGGTTGAAAAGTTTGAAAAATCACTTGGTCTTTCACATCATATGGAACCCCCTGATTTTGAATCATGAATAGTTGAATTAAGAATCTTAGTACACCTTCATAAGTATGTGTTGGAATATATTTAATATTATTAATAAAAATTTGCCAGGGATTTGTAATCTAGCTTTAGTGCTTTTAAATGGTGAAGCAAGATATTTCCCATTCTTAGCATTACCTGGACCAGAAACTACATTTGACGAACCCAACGCGTCTACGTTACTTACTGACGATAACACTGGACCTAAATGAACATTTTCTGCCTCCGTAGCCTTCATTTGTTTAAGCTACGTAAGCATTTGATTTAACCGTTGTAAAGCTTGTTCTGCTGGATCTTTATTCACACTTGGAATGACCTTTAGCAATTCCATCGTACTATATATCCAATAATGTAACCTATCTTTTGTTCTAGTAATTGGAAAACTGTAGAGCCTACCTTCATATACTGCTTCACACCTTCGTGGAGGAACTTCTGGCTTCTTGTGACTCACATAACCCATGTAGTAAATCAACGGCAAATACTCGAACACGGTAATGGCTACCCATCTAGAATATCTCCCCCTTCCAGTCCTCCTATGGTGAGTTCCTTTATGGAATCCTACTGTATACTCAAACTTTAATGTTATCGATCCTCTGCTAACGAACATAAGGCCAACGATTTAATAGGTTTGTGCTGCTCGCATATTTGATTTGCTTACCTAAACTTGACAGCTACATAGCTATTAATTTATAATTCTGTTCTCTGTACGCTAAGGTTTGTCTTTTTCCCTCTCAAGATTGCTTTGTGATGCATTTGTAGCATGCCTGTTTCTATTATATCCACCACTTCTGTTCTTCCATTTCTGTTATATCCATCGCGGCACCTCCTTCACCAGTCATTAACGTCTGTGGGAAATAACATTTTTCGTTGTATTAGCCGATTCCAAAATTATTGCTATTAGGTTATCTGATAAGTAACGTAGACTTTCTTTAATTGTGTTTATATCGTACGTTTATATGCTTTTATTTTTGTCAGTACTACAGTAATGAACAGTGTGTATATTACTGCAACCCTGACACCTTGAAACAACTGCTCGATACACGCCGGCCTACAAAAGTAGTCGTTAAAAAAATCGGCTCGGCCCCAAAGTGATATGTGCCTGCTGGAAGTTTGAAGGTGAGATTCACTGGGAATTTGTTTCAAATGAGCGTGCAGTCGTTCTGGATTTTATTCTCAATAACCGGAACGAGTTTATCAAACCTTGAGGCAGACGTACCCGGCATTAGTTAATACGCAGAAACAGTCTTCTCTTGCAACACCACAATGCGAGACATCATACAGCAATGGACAAAATCCAGGAATTGGAAGGAATCGGACTGCTACCAGCATATATGCCTAAATTCTGATAGGACCTTCCTTTCGGACTGAGAATAATTCTAAGTTTGCCTGAATTCTCGCAACTGCAAATTGTATTCCATGTATCATTAATGAGCATCGCCTGTGGTTTCTTGTGGTAAGATTGGGTGATAAAATCCAAAAAATAGAAAGAAACGAAGAAACGAGGTCTATTTTGACTTTCCATAGTAAACGTTTTTGATAGTAAACTGCACTGAGTGCCTCAACCGCAATAGTATGAAGTGTAACATGATAATTTATTCTCCATCCGTAAACCTTCATTTTCTATGTTGATACAGAAGATTGTCTGGATCGCAAAGCACAAGCAAGAGAGCAAGAATCGTAACAAGTTTTAACTTCATATGACATAAAAGCTGAAATTTTGAGTCACTCAAGACTCAGTGGAATCCAAAACTATTGAAGTATTCGTTTATCGTATCCAGCGGGATGGCTGGCGGGAAGGTCTGTGGTGCCCATTCGGAAGGTTGTAGGTTCGATTCCCGCAGCCGACCTTTGTGTTCCTATAGGTCTTTTCGCGGGCTTCCCCAGGTCACTAGGCGAATGCTGGGAATTATCATTACATCACCCGAATTTCCTGTCCTGAATTTCACCTCCATCTTCATTCTCTTTACCTCTCATGTGGTTAGCTTCTTTCAGGATTGCAAGTGTAGGGGGTAGGCGATCTCCGGCTGGGTCCCGTGCTTCCTAGGTTGTGTGTAAGCCCACAGGGGGAGGGGATCCGGCTGGGTCCCGGGCTTCCTAGGTTGTGTGTAAGCCCACAGGGGGGGAGGCGATATCCGGCTGGGTCCCGGGCTTCCTAGGTTGTGTGTAAGCCCACAGGGGGGAGGGGATCCGGCTGCACCAGCTGCCATCCTGGTAGTTAAAATCTGTAAACGGCAGGGTCCTCATGCCTGTCATGCCTTCTGATCTGGCCGCCCTCTGCCTCCTCTCACCCTACCCCCTCCCGGGGAGCGTCAGGGGCCTAGGTACGAAAGATCTGCGTAAATTGAGGGGTCAGTCCCCCTCCGCTCTTGGTTCTATCCCAGCCCGATTAATTAATAACTGTAATTTCTGTCTCAATAGACGTGACAAACTTCACAGATATTAAAACTTTATTTATCACTATCAACTTCACGATTCCCAGCAAGGCTGGTTTTTAAAAGTGCTTCATTATGTTTGCATCTTCGTTTATTTACTTAAATATTAATGTTTGCTATTTCTTATGATGCCTTCATGTGTGGGTAATAATACTTGATAATGCAATGAATGAACTCCGAAATGTCTGAATTACTCGCATGTTAGAATGAAAGGATTCTGATGCAAGTACATACGATGTTACAGATAAGACTGATGGGGTAATCAGCTGTGCTACGAAAGGAGCTCAAGTGAATAAAAGTCGCTCTATTGGACCTCCTGATTGTGGGACAAGGCCTTATTTGCCTGAGCTGTTTTCGGCATATGCTCCTGGAATCCTAATTGGTATTGACTAAAGCCTCCATCCCTGTCAGTGGATCACTGTTTAATCTAAAGCATACCAGCTCCTGTATGCTCTGTTTGGTTAGCGACAGTGGTCGGTTTGTTCGCATGTACACTCAGTGAACATTTAGTCTGGTAGCCGGATCAACAAACCTGGAAAATTGAAATTGAGTTTTATTTACGGACGCTCTTTAACTGCTGTGGTCCACAGTGTTCCGTTCTATATTGGACGTAAAAGACCGGTAATTTTGCTCAGAGGCCCCTTTATCAGGCTTGACGTTGTTTTACGTGCCGTAAATGTACGACACGGGAACACCGGTTTAACTAACCTTCCGAAGGAAGCCATGCTAAGGATTTTTACGCCCGAAAGGCTCTCTTGCCCTCCGCCGGGTTTGAAGCCACGACTTGAGAACTGGAGGCTAGCATGGTAACCACTACACGACGAGGAAAATAAAACTGGAGAATTTCCTTTTAATACGTTGGGCTTCTCTGACTATTATTTCCGCAAACTAAGCATAATTGGTCGAATGATTGCGCAGTAATGCAGCACGTGGTAATTTCGTATTTCGGTGTTAGAAAAACATTCCAAATAAACCTCGCAATGCGTCACCGTTTAATGATATAAATCATCAACTATAAATTATTGTTCCCTTCTCTATTTTGTGTTTGTAATATAAGTTTATAATGTTTCGACATCTGTCCCGGATGGAAGATATGGCTTCATGCATCTCATCAAAAGTAATGTAAAAGAAATATTAGTATTACTAGTCAAGTCTAAAGTAGCAAGTAAACAGATAAACAATGTTGTGCAAGTGTTACAAATAAGGTATGATACAAACTTTAATGCTTTCTTCGTAGGCTTTTCTCCCAAGACATTCCTTTGCTTTCAAAGACAAGAGTTAAAACACATTTTCAACGCAAAGGATTTAGATTTCATGAATGTAATCATTAATCACTAGTTGCATTTGTTGTCTGCTGTTTCTTAGCAGCAGCAGAGCATATTAAGCTAAACCAAAGTAACAGTCGGCCTTATTTGCTGAACTGCTTTATGATAATGATGTTCATGGTCAACATTAGAAACAACTGCATTAAAACCTAAAATCAGCTACTTTGATACTGGTATAAGTAATAATCGCCCTACATAATGCATAATTCTTACAGGTTCTTTGTCCTTAGCTTCAAATATGTCTTTCTTTGCAGCTGACAGCTGTGAACACTTATAGACAAATGAGGAAGTCTCTTCCAGAAACATGAAAAACTGTTATTAATATAAATGAAAACAACGGAACACTACAAGTGCAGCTCACTTCCATTTCTAATTATATGGTTAAACAAAACAAATATTTAGTATAATATGGTGAAAGCGGAATCAACCGCGGTTTTAAAAAGAAGAACTACCGAATAAATCTATGGTGTACTACTCAGTCTAATAATATTAAATAATGTATGCATTACATATGAAATAAATTAGCTTAAATATTCCCTGGCTACTGTATCAGGTGAATCGTTTATATTTCCGATACGCCTGTTACACAATAAAAAGCCCTTACTACACGTGCCACTCAAAATACCAGGAAAAGCTGTGTAGTCTACAAGACACCAGATGATAGAAACTGGTCCTATCGGCTTAGTTAAAATATTAGCGTTGAAAACTGCACTGGTCATTTCTGCATCTGCAGAATTAAAGTAAAAACGCAGACATGTGTAAATTTAGTAAAATGCTCTCTTTTCTTGGATCTAACACTGGGAAACCTTTCTACTTCGCACTTTAATAAGACATGCTGTGTTTTAACTTACTGTACATATGGTGAACAAAACACATAAAAAGTTGTAACAATCGCTTCTTGACATTCAGAGAAGGGGAAACCTGGATAACCGCTGGACGTTAAGGTTCTCATACTTAA
This sequence comes from Deroplatys truncata, assembly GCA_030765065.1. Classification (NCBI taxonomy): domain Eukaryota; kingdom Metazoa; phylum Arthropoda; class Insecta; order Mantodea; family Mantidae; genus Deroplatys; species Deroplatys truncata. Next base: position 181,927,072 of record CM060977.1, read on the forward strand.
ACATAAGAGAATGGGATCTCCTGATTTCCTTCTCGACCAGCTTACTGGCAATGCTGAATTCGATACTCTCAAAACTCACTTAATATTGCTTGCCTACAGGCAGACAGAATTTGATTATACACACATGACCCATTGACCACATTGTTAAGGTAAGTCGTAACAAAGTCTTATCAGATGTGCTTAAAGCGATTTAAGTTATTCTGAAGTCCGTAAAACTAAAACTAAATTAAAAGCTTAAGTGAGCATATGGACAACTACTGAAGAAGTTTATAAGTAAAACATTACCATTCTTCTCAATAATAAATTATGATGATTTCACATTTCTCTGGTACACACAATAAAATAATTAAATAGTAAGAATGTGAAAAATACGTGTTAAAATTATGTCCTAATGTAGGAAACGCTATTTCCTCTATTTCACGCCATTGGAAATTTAATGTTTCCTGACAAGTAATTAGCCGATACAGTGTGTATTCTATGTACTGTATCCATAGTTTACCGCATGGAAGTAACATGAGAACAGGAGAAGCCGGCAGCATCAAAAGGAGCAAAAGTCTCACGCATGCTGAGTACCTCCCTACAGCGGGCAGAAAGCCCATCGTTAAAACTTAAGAGTTTGAAAACGACTCCAAGTATCACTTTGTGCTGAAAGCGTTTCAATTCCTGAGGAGCACGGCATCTCACTCAACAAACATTGCAACCCAAACCAAGTGCCGGATTCGAACAATTGGAATGGTTGTTGTAAGTAATGAAGCAATTCTGACGTGCGTTATGGAACAGACATACTTTCCCTCCCCATTATTGCAGTCAATTTGAATGTGTTCAAGATGTTTCTTGATTTCTAGCTCTCTTATATCAGAATGAAGTATGCGATTATGATGTCAGTAAAAATGTCTCGTTTCCACATCATAGGATAAACAGAAATACAATTCCATTATAATAAAATATCCTTATACTTGTTTCATGTAATGATTCATTAATACTTCTGCAAATAATTACAACATAATTTTAAGGCAGAATTATAGCTCTCTGTACACCTTGTCTTGTCAATTAGAAAGCTCTTTGCCTAACGAAGTGCTTGCAGAAGTACATCCACTTTCTTAAGGTTTCCAACTGTCTCTCCTTATTTTCTGTTTCAGACATCCCTCTCTCTCTCTCTCTCTCTCTCTCTCACACACACACAAAATATGGAGTGTGCGAAGGCTTATGAATCAGAATGAAATTTTGGATAGGACAGGCTGAGCGAAAATCATTGGGTACCATTTTAAACATTCTGTTCTTATTGTGTAGGTAAGGGTATCCTGTTTCGTGTTTGACTTCTTCTTTTAAGAATTACTGGATAGTAATTATATACTGGTATTTACTCCAAACGGATACTATGTGTATCCTTCATATGCGTAATGTTAATAACTGGCTGATATGGGATTCATCCCCTAATTTATTAACCAAACCGCAATCGGAAAGTGTGTAGTTTTCCCATTTATAGAATAAGCTTCCTGAATGCATAATACGTCAATAGTTGGATCAATTATATGTTTCAATTCGGACATTTACAGTTGGCTACGTTGTGCATTCATTAATACAATTCTGAGTATTTTAATGTCACACTCTACGTAATCTACCATTATGACGTCTAAATAAAATAAATCCAGCATTTGCAAATGTGTGATATTTAATGCCATCATTTCTGTAATTTATCGGGATAACTTATCTACTCTCAAAAGCCTAATTCTTTGCGGTGAATTTGTATTGCAATTTTTTTTTAATTTTTAAAGCTGTTTTTGTGGACATAGAACTTATATTATCCGTTGCTTTTACTTTTCTGGTTGAATTTTTGGAATACATTATTCCAAAAGTATTGCTACTATTGCTAAAAGATTTATGTATTTTGGTTTAAGGAACAGTTCTTGTCTGGGAAAAAGGTTTTAGATATTTGTCGAGGAACGTTCGGAAGAACAGATTTATCGTTACTGAAATAGGTATTTTTGAATAAGTTGCTCCATGAAGATACGTGCATGTAACAATCTGGCAATTTCTAAATGTTCACACTACAGCTTATAGCTTATTTCATACTGCACTATGGTTTTCTTAACATCGGCTTGGTTACTGCCGTTAAATAGCGCTAATAGCTTTAAGCTTCTCCATGTCGTTGGTGAAAGCTATTGTATAAAATTCGTAGCTTGTAGTCCAGTTTAAATACACGCACCAATAATTATTCAACCCTTACGCTATAAGGCCAGATTATGTTTTAATTGGTTTAGCCTTTCCTTGTACAATAATCCTAGTGCAATTGCCTTATAAAGGGTAGCATAAGGAACACCTCTTCCTTCCATTGGTTCACCTTTGTGTCTCTGAATTGTTTTTGAAACCATTCAACCAGAGAGGTAATACGGCTGCACTGAGCCAAAGGTTGATAATTTGGACGCGAAAACCTAACGCAGTGAAGAACGCTATTGCGTTCTACTGGAATAGAAACGTTTTATGCACGTTAGTGTACATACGTATCAAACGGGTGAAACTGGCCTAATAACTATATAGCAAGTTTTAGTTAGTATTTATTCGGAAACGTATTTCGGAATTTTATTGTAATAACTTAGAAAGTTGCATCGTAAGGAATATATTAAAGGCTGAAAAAGGTCTAAAACGCTATAAGCAAGAAAAACCGAATGGAAACTCGCTTATATTAACTAGCTAAGGCATTTTTCACAGGATAGTGAACAGTTTTAATTACTTTAATTGATTAAGATATGTTCTTGTAATTTTGCAAAACACTTAAAGGAACTTTGGAAGAATATTGAGATATCAAAATAGCCTAAAATGCCATACTACGCCGTCCGCTCAGGGTTATTTGGATTTTCACAGAAGTAGGTTATGTACGATATCAAAAATATTTATGGGAAAATGTTTGTAAAGAATCGTGATTCACTAGCTTGAAACTCCAAATTGTCATTATACACCATTTTTCCCAATTTAGCCTATTGGTCACCTTAAACATAAGCTCATATTCTTTTATTCGTTTTATAATTCAGCATCGGAACTTTTCATAATAATTACTAATAATGTATATTATGAATATGTTACCTCAATTGACCAATTTGGAAAACAATTAACGTGTTATTTATATTTGAATGCATTTGTAACATGCAGGCGAATTATCTTTCTATGTGTAGGCTCACAGCATAAACAATACAACGTAACATTATTACTATCCGTTGTATAAGGGAGTGGTTACCAAATATTTTAGTGGAATTAATTGTTGTTTCACACAAGCCGTGGGTTGGACAGGGTTGGAAATGTAAAATCAGATGAGTGAAAAATTCAATGCCATACACGGGATTTGAACCAGGATGTCCCGGTCTCCATCCGGTTACAGCAACCGGACGGAGACCGGGAGATCCGTGATTCAAATCCCGACTATGGCATTGAATTTTTCACTCATCTGATTCTACCTTTCCAAATATTTTAGGATTTTGGTTACTTTTCAGTAGAAAAGTTGATCACACAATACTAACTTTCAGCTGGTACAATGCAGTGACGAAGCTGGAGATTAATATGTGAGCCTTAGAATACCGATTGCATTTTCACGGAATAAGCCTATTTGGATTTTCCTATTTTTTACTAGTATAGGTAACTTTAATTTCTAGTTTTCAGCATTTAGATCTCTAGTATGGAGCAATAAACATTACGTTTTCAGCGCGCGTACAGGCTGATGCTTGTTTCAAACAAGCTCGCGATTCCTCCATGGCTGCAATCTAGAGAAACCATGTTCGCAAGCGCTAAGCGGAACCAATGTGTTGCGATCACTAATATTCTACGATTATGCTCACAACCAGTGCCAAGGCTCTAAGGAGAGGAACAGAGTAATGCAAGTCGGGCGATTGCTTCACTGCCTGTGTGCTTGTGAGTTTAGTATCCTGGATCAGTGTAATTATGTAATAGTGTGTTTAAAACAGCGTCTTTTTTCATTGTCTATGAAAGTAATATATGTGCAGTACAAGACTGAAGACCAAAACCCTATCTAATGTGTACAGCGTGATGAATATACATTACACATATTCCAGTCTCAATGGTATCAACAGTATGAATGGCTAACAGCAAGTCTAACGACGGTCGCGATCCATTGTGAAGTGGGAATTCATCAAGGTGCAATCATTTCGAATCCGATCAAAATGATGATTAAATTATGAAAGAAGATTTATATAGTGTAAATATAAAGCAGCCTAAAAGAAAATTTGAGCATGCATATGGAATCGCTTTAAGAAAAGAAGAATGATAAGAACAAACAACTTGTAAAATTCCGCATGTAATATTTGAGGCAACTTATGTACGTAAAAGAAATACTGTGCATAATAAAATCACAAGCAAATACCAATATGAGAAATAAGAATGGCGTTATGTAATTATAAAATATGTCAGAAATAAGTTTATATAAAATGGTTTAACAACCATAGCAACGCGAACACACAATGATGCCGTACACGTTGCTAAAGAAGGCTGAAAATCAAGCGGCTAAAAAGGCATTCCGTGTTAAGAGAAATAGACCTTTGACACGTGAAAACAATATCTCCCGAAGAAAGCGAGGAAGAATGAATAATTGTAATCAGTATGTGTGTGGAATAGTAGGGATTCGCGGGGTTAATTCTAACAATGTGGGAAAACTCAGTGGTAATACTTTCTCTAATACGTATAGTAAGTAGGGGAAGTATTGTATTCCACCCAAAAATTTGATAACGAGATTTCACCGGAAATAATGTTCTGAGACCCCCTGAATCCAAAAAATGCATGTCTGGAAACATGTCCGTGTGTGTGTGTGTGTCTGTGAACAACATAACTCAGAAACGAACAGTCGGATAAAAACCAAACTTGGTATTTAGGTTCAGCATCTTCCAGAGATACGACACGAAGGTTTTCAAGAAAATCCCCCCAACCCAGATTACCCTTTACATGGAACAATTTTCGAAAATTTTAATTTCATAAAAAATGCTTCTAACGATTTTGATTAAAATATCATATGTTTAAGATATTTTCATGACAAATAAAATGTATATCTTGACTTTTCTGGGAATGTCTCCAAAAGTATTCTTCATTGTGAACGACTTTTGCATAACTGAAAACCATAAGAGACAGACAAACGTTTACTACACAAAAATGTAGATCGCGTTAAAATACACAATTTATGTCATACACAGTTTCTTTATTGAGTGAAGCATTTTCGAGATATTGCTTGTTATTCCCTTAAATTTTTCAATACTTATTTTCTCAAATGGGAATTCATTATTCATTTTTTTTCTTGGGTATGCAAGGAGTATTAATCTGTGGCAAAGAGAATGGTGCTGCACATAGCAACCAGCTATTAAGAGTAATGTCTATGCTTAAAGGAATTCTATATTGCCCTTGTAAATATATATTCCCCTTACATCTACAAGAAAATTAGCAATAAGATAATGTCTGCAAATGTCTCGATTAACATGAAGTAGATGGAGAATAAGCGTTTGTAAAAATAGTTTGTACAAGAGTAGAGAAAGTCACGAGTAGTATTGGGCCCGGATTAGCCAATTGGATTAACGATCATCCTGCCGCTAGGTGGCGCAGCTGTCGCGTTAATCCTTCTTAATCCGCCTTAATCCGATCTATTAAGGTGGATTAGTGGGATTAGCGGGAAGTTTGAAACGTTGCCACTACCGTTAGGATTATTGTTGATCCAGTTTGTCTAATCCGGGCCCTTTTTTATTATGTATTTATTTCTTTTGTATACAGAGATTGACAATAAGTGATGCTTATGATAACACATGAGAATAACATTGGAAATTGTGACAGGTATTGGAATAATAGGTATATCTTAAAAGATACATGCAATTTATTTTGAAAAAACACAGATTTACAGTGAATGATTATATATAATGACAAGATTAGTAATGGTTACAGGTATTAAAAATAATGATAATTATTGACTGAATGTTCTATACAATGTAGTTATTATGAAAACAGAGATTTACAGTAAATGATGATTATGTTTACTGGTATTAAGAATAATAATGAACGAAAAGAAATATGCATTTATGACATGATATATACAACATAGGAGTGAAAGAAATAGCATTATTAAGATGGATATGATGGCGAATTGTATATAGAACATAAATCACTGTGCACACGCACTTTGTGTTTGTTGTTTTTGAGAAGATAAATCACTCTGAGGAGTCACTTTGTTTCTCACAAAAGATGATTTTGAACTTTGTGACGATGAAGATGCTGTCGTTGTCATTGTTGACGTCGGTGTCGCTGGAGTCGCTATCGATGCGAAAAATGGCATTGATGGGTTTGGTGATGCAAGTGAGAAGAAAATGTTGGAAGCTGCTGAGCGTTTCCATGGGAGAGGGAACGGCGACGACGAACTCGTTGGTGAAGTTTTTGGAGTAGCACCCATTGGATGTGACGTTTATGTTTAGGTAAGGTGTTTTGTTGTGCCAGTGGAAGACGGAGAGTTCAGCATCTGCTGCGTATTGGATAGCTTTGGAAGGGAGGCACTTGACGTGGATGGCTTAGTTTTTGTTGGAGGATAGTTTGACAATGACTTGTTTTTGATTGAAAAAGAAAGAGATTTGTGTGGAGAGTATTGAGAGTTGTGAATATTCTCCATTGGCGGAGAGTTGGGGTAGAAAGAGGAGTTTGAGGAGGAGGTTGTTTCCAATGTGGATGGGTTCGGTTTCGCAGATCATTTTGCTGCGAACTTGACGATATATTTTTTTAAACAGTTTGAGAGATGTTCCACACCTTGGTAGGTTATGGTGAACTTGGCGGTGTCGAGTTGTTGAATGAGTTTTGGAGTAGCCCTTCCGTATCTTGCAGGTAGAAATACTTCGGTATCTTCGTTGATTTTCACAAGGGTTCTTGTGCCGTATCTGGTGGCGAGTGATCTGACGCCTAGAACGGTGTATGGGACGTTTTCTTGCAGAGCAGCAACGCAGAGAATGTCGGTGTTGTTGGAGAGCTCATCTAGTTGGCGAATGATGGCGTTTGCGCTCATGTTTCGCTTTTGACACACCATGGCAGTTTTTAACGAACGGTGATGGTCCGTCAAAGTGAGTTCTTTGAGAAGGTAGGTTGTAGTGGCGTGTACAGCGACGATATGGTGCGCAAATGTGTTGAAGGTGAATGGGCAGCTGCTCCCACACGGTGTCTATGTCGACAGGAGGATAACTTGAGAAGATGGCGTTTGCGTTTTGAAGCACAACTTCTCGTTCCTGAGGCAGGGGAACTTGAATGCACCTTTGATTTTGAAGAAACTTGAGGAGAACAGAGGAGCAATCGCAAGTCATGAGCGACGCCTGTTGTACTTCCAGTTAAACTCCTCAATTTTTTGGCGAAGGCTGGCCAGTTCCTGAAAGTAGTGAAATTCGCAAGTGTAGCAAAGGTTGGTGCTACGAGGATTGAGCACTTTGGTTGTGCAGCAGGAACAGGTGTGAGCTGGGCACGAAGCGTCTGGCATATCCGAACCTTAGAACTGCACTGTATGAGGGGTAAACATTGGAGTGAATATATATAGGAAACCAGTGCTGGGGATACGCTGGTTGTGTCACATTCACAGGAAGCGTTAATTGCACACGCAGGGAGGAGCACATCCGTGGCAAACCACTGGAGGGGAAAAGGTTGATACTGCACACCCGGCGGAAGCAGGACATCCGTGGGAACCAGTGGAGGGGGAAAAGTCCGTTGCACCACATCCAGGGGAACCGTAGGAAACGTTTGTTGCGCCACATCCGCCGGAAGCGTTAATTGCACACACAGGAAGGCGTACGTCCGTTGGAAATTCCTGGAGGGGAAAACTTTATTGCGCCACATCCGTAGGAATTGCACACGCAGGAAGGAGGACATCCGTTGTGAAGTTGATTATGCTGCACACAGGAAGAACCACATCCGTGGGAAAGAAAAAGTCCGTTGGGGTTTTACCACCAGACGTTGCTTGCTTGTTTGATAACGTCTTTATTTTGAACGATATCTCTGTGTTCGTTGACGCAGAACAGCCAATCACCGTGTATATGACCGGGTAGAATGTAGGGTGTGTCATGACCCAAAGTGACCGTTAGGCATCTACCGAAGCACATGCGGTCCTGGTTAATGGTTTTCTGCATTTTACCCACGGAAATGTACTGTTTTTCGTAGAAGATGACGTATAATCCCATTGTGGCAACACACTGGTACCATTGTTGTTTTTCTTCATCACTGCGACGTGTTTTATGGGTGTGAGGAGAATGGTGGAAACTGGATGTGAACTGGATATCGTTCAAGTTGATGTTGGAAAACACAAAATGAATGTTGCTCTCGCAGCTGTGAAATTTATTGGAGATGGGTTTGCCGTGGTAGATGTTATCGACAAAACGGAGTGCATAAGGAGTATTTTTTGAGAGTGGCCATCCACTTCGTAGTTTTTAAAAACTTTGGTGTCTTCGCAGTACACGGATAGGTAATTTTTGTATCCCATGATGGATGCGAACACTTGTTGCGACACCGAAGGACGAGAGGATACTGTCTGTGTGCGTTGAGGAGGATGAAGAGGAGCGGAATACGGGTAGAGAGAGAGAGAGGGAGCGATGCATGCGCACTAGGGTTGATTTTGTGCGATAGATAGTGCGAAAGGAGTTTGGAGAAAATGCTGTACCTCGAGGAAGGTTCTAAAATTTGCGGAGCGTATGTACTTGGTGAACTGGGTGAAGTTTAGGTTATGGAAGGGAACATTTGCGGTATGATTGTGAAGCATGTACTTGTGAAATGCCATGATTTGATTTTGAACGTCGGTTTCTTCTTTCTGTTTGTGATACATGATGTCGGTGACGATTCGCTGTACACTGTCCAACGTGTTGAACTCTTGCTGGTTAAGGGTGACGTAGTCGCCATGCAGATGTGCGAAGACGATTTTTAGCCTCCAAACACGTTTTTGAACAGAGTGGTAACGCTGAATTGAAATTCCTGTAGAAGCCCCTGTGGGTCATTCAAGCGATTGTGAATGATGGGGATGGCTTCGACGAGTTTGTGCCACTGCGAGGAATTCATGACGACTGCGTTGCGCTGTCCACATTTGGCAATGGTGACGACGAGATGGTGCGGCGACTGGGGGGAAAAACCCACACACACACGAATTTGGTATGTTGCGGTTGAGCAAGTAGATGTCTGACAGAGGGCCCACAACTGCGCTTGTGCTGGGTTGTTGCGTGCTACGAAGCTTCCTTTTGGCTGCGACCTTTGATGATGTTGGGGTTTGAAATACGGTGCCACTGAAACGAGAGACACACGAAACGAATGAGTGTGACGCACAGAAACAAAAAGAAACAAAAACATAACGTAGCGCATACAAGGCGGACTAATCTGGGTGGCGTGGCTGCCTGTGCGTCGTCCATGATGGCTAAAGCGAGCATTGGCTGGACGATCGGCCTTTTTATAAGAGCATGAGCGCGTTCTGAAAGCACATACAAGAAAGGGGATGAGAATGCGCCACAGGAAAGCGATACGGATAGTGATGATATCGTACACTAGCACTTACCTGCAAAGGTTGGCAGGTCTGGTGGATGTCGGAGCACTTTGCACGGCACACGTGTTTGTAGGTTTTATGAATGACGTTATCATTGTGAGAGAAATCATTGGCGCAAAATTTGGAAAAGAAGGTATGCAGAGGTAGGCCTGAGCAGCGATGGGAGAGGTAGTCTATGACATAATGTCCGCAAGTGGTGCTGTGAGAACCTTGCAGCCTTCTGGCGTTGATGAACCATTTTGTCCCGCAGATAGAATTTAAGAACTGAAGAAAATGAGGCGAAAGGGTGCCTATCCCGTAACTGTCAAAGTATTCTCCACGCCCGTTTTTATCGACAAAGATGCAAACCCGGTTTGGTGCTTGGGTCGGTGTTGGCGACTAGAGCAATGGGAAGGGTGGGAATGCCGCGAATTTTGGGAAGCCTGTCGCAAGGGTAGACACCTAAAAGGTGACAGCGCGTAGAGGGACATGTGGATAGAAAACGCTGAATGTGGAACGTGTTCATGATACCAAACTGGATCTGTTGCCGTCTATTTTGACCGTGCGATCTATTTCCGCCATCACCAGAAGAATGACGGGTTCTGTAATTTATCGGCAAAACCGATGCTTATAGACACCGTTCCGTGGCGCTGGCCCGAGATGTGAGATTCGTTGGCGCTCATGTCGGCGGTGAGATCGAAAGCCATGGCCGTATATCCTACAGGGTACGCTTCTCTAGAGATGGAGTGGCCCTCGTCTTTGAAGTGAATGCCGAGACCATCCTGCAGCGTTTGAAAGCATTGCATGTAGTGCGCGTTGGGAAAGTCGGGCTGAAGAGTTTGAGAGGGAACGGGTTGCCCGTTGACGTACAGTTGAAACAAGTTTAGCTTGAAATGCTGGAAGTTATAGGGGTTTCTGTTAAAGTCGCCGGAGTAAGCCTTGTCCGTGACCATGGCCACGACCACTCTTCTGGGAATTTGCCCTATGAAGACGTCGCTAAACGTCATTCCTCTGGCCTCTTTTGGAATGCTCAGGGCGTGGAAGCTTACATCCTTGAAATGGTACTTTTCGTTGCTCTTTGCCAGCACAGCCTGGTGAGCAAGCTTGATGGTAGGCGAGGGTCGTACGGCTTTTAAACGCAGCGTGGCAGATTGGATTTCGGCGTAGCCTTTAAAGTCGGGCGAGTCGGAGAACAGATAAAATTGAGGAGATGAAAGAGTGAGCTTGACGGTCATACTGACGTTGTTGAGAAGCAGATTTTCCTGGTGAAACAGAGCGTTGGACAGGGACCCATGAGTTCAACCACATTCCCGTTTTTGGTAAACCCGTGACGCCTTTGAAACCCGGCATTGGCGATGAAAGTGTCCATGATACTCGCCGTGTCCTTTCTCCAAAGGTGGGATTCTAGTTTGCTGCACATGGCATCGTCGGAGTAATTGAGAAGCGTCTCGAGATAAGTTCTATAAGGGTAACCTACTTGGGGCATGGGCACGATGACGTTATTTAGCGAAACTTCTACCTGTTGAAACAGGGAATTTAAGGTGTTGTTGACCAAAGTGGCGTGGACATCGGCCTTGACAGGCGCTCCTTTGTCATCGAGAACGCGCACCATAAGCTCGAGGACGACGTATGTTAAGACGAGGTAATCGTCTGCATTTCCCGAGTAATGAAAAGTGATGGGGGCATTCTTCATGAGCGTGTTTTGCGGGTTAAGAAAGACGAACCGAGACTCCTCGATGTTCATCTGAACAGAAACATCTTTGAAGAGGTCGAGTTCGGAACTCATGTGCACGGCTGCGTCTACCATTACGAGAAAACGTCTTGCACCTTGCGCTTACCGCGTTTAAGCTTCGACTTTGTGTTATTTTTGGGTTTGATGCATTTTATTCTCTTGAGACTTCGCATGCCGGAGCCGAGCATGGCATTCAGCGTTTGGTCGGCCTTACGTTTTAAATTGCGCCCAGCTTGCTTCATTCTCTGTTGAAACGCTTCCTTTGGCGCCACACCGGCGGTGGCTACATCGGAGAGCACGTGAGCGCCCATCTTGAGCGCCTCCTTTCCGACCGCTTTGGCCCCGCTCTTTAAAAACGGCAGTACCGTTCTGAACAGCCCGCCGAAAGCGGAAAATAGACCGCTACCTCTTTGATAGCGCTTGCCTCTGTAGAGAATGAAATCGCGATGGTCGTATACTCCGCCAGCCTGATTGAGATAGTACTGCGTGACAATGTTGCACATCCATTATTGCTGTTTTGGCCTAAAGGCGAGAACTATAGTAGAGGAAAATCCGACGGCAAATGGCAAGAGATCACCATAACCGTTCCTTAAATCTATGTTTACGGTTTTGAAGACTTGACGAATCAAGGGTACCCAATTCTGCGGAAAGAACGACTTTTCGTCGCTCATGTAAGTGTTGTTGCTTCTTTCGTATTCCACAGCCACGCTCTCGATGACCTGCAAGAAGGTGTCGCCCACCACTTGCGGGGTTACTAGATCGCAATAGACGCACATTTCGTAAGGAAAACCCATATACGGATATACGGGGTGCTTAGGACCTTTGGCGAGAATGACGTTGGTATAGGGTTCGAAGCCTAGCATCTTGGCCATAGCGGGTGTCAGCAGCAAACTGTGAATACGATGTAGCGGGTCTGGTGGCTTTCGGGCAGGTGTTGCTGCATCCGGTGTAGCAACCGCCCACATGCGGTAGCTCTGGGGGTTTGAGTGTCGTCTGAGACGAAGCTTCCGTTATAGGCCTTGTGTGAGTGGAAGTCGGAGGTCTTATCGGGCGTACTGGACCGAGTGCGGGTTTGACCTGCACGGGTGGTTTTACCGGTTTTGTGGGTCTAGGTTTTGGTCTTCCGTGGGGAGCGTCGCTCATGACGTCGTGGTCGGGTATGGTGTACGGTTTGGCCGTGCGCACCACCGTTTCGACAAACCCGTCGAATGGTATGTCGGGCAGGGTATCGGGATGGGTGACGTCGGCATTGACGCTTACCGTGTTCTTGCGTTCGTCGAAGAGAAAGAAGTTTTCGACGTATAAATGCTCGTTGATGGTAGCGTTGACGAGGTTCACCAGATCTTTGGGATTTTTCACGATGCTGTGCGGCATTTGTAAGCTGAATTTGGAATGCATGTGTCGATGTGTCATGGTGTACTCGGTGCCCACGACGCGAGCGTCGTCTCGGGAAACGTTATAAAATTTTACAGGATATCTGAATTTCTGCAGAGCCACTTCCCATTCGCCCTGCAGGGCGATTCTCTCGGGCAAGATGTTTGAAAACCTCGCCGTGGTGTTATCGGTGTAGTGATCCATGGAAGCATTGCTCACCAGGGTGAGGGAAAACGCGGCGGTTTTAATCATGTCTTGCGGATGGTTGAAGCCTGGACCCACGAGTTAAACTTTGCGGGATACTCCTTCCACTTTACCAGGTGTTGCCTGTTGCGCCCGCGTCCTCTGGTCTGCAAGATTCGCTCAACTTGGAATGTTTTGGGTAGCGCTACCGTTTGCTGCTTCTGGTGGTAGAAAATGCCGTCTATGGCCTCTCCGGCGAGATCCTTCAATTTATATACCACCGGCGTGCCGCACACCACGTCGGCTATCTAAAATATTTCGTCCGTCCAATTTTGCTCGTACCTCTTTTCAAACTTCATTTTTTCTTTGGATATGGGCACGTGATCCTCAATGGAATATCCAGGCTTTGTCGCGCGCGGCGTTTGCCTGTTTCCATAGAGATTGCGGTACACCTGCACGATGTTAGACTCGTTGACGTTCTTGGGTGCCATTTTGATGGATCTGTGATACGAGCTATTGTACGACTCGAGTAGAGCCGGCAGAACCTCCGCGTATCTTGGCTGTTTTTGTGCGTGAAATACCTCGACAATTTCGTTTTTAGGGTGCGGTTAAAGCTCTCCACCACGCTCGCTTTGACATTATTCTTGGTAGTGTAATGTCGCACGTCGTGCTTCTTTAGAAAGGCTCGAAACATCTTCCTGGTAAACTCGGTTCCCTTGTCCGCTTGCAGGATTTTAGGAATGCGCTGGAAAAAAATAGTGCGAAAGGCTTGCGCCACCTCGGTACCCAGCATGGATTTTAGAGGAACTGACCAAACATATATGGAAAACACATCGATAACGCTGAGAATGTACACGTAGGGTTTGTTATGTTGCCTCACGCTGTTCATGACGTATAGATCGGCTTCCCAAAGATCGTCCATATTGGTCACGTGATAGTATCTGGTGGGAAACCTCTTCCTCACCGGCTTATGCAAGGTGCAACTGTCCCGAGTTTCGAGGAAGGCCCGAATGTCGACCTTCGACGCGCCCGTGGCCTTGCGAACTGGATTTATGGTGCCTAGCCCGGCATAGTGCTCCGGTTTGGCATACACTTTTCTTAGCGCTTTCCATTCCTTCATGCTTTACTTGGGCATAGGCTGGCAGCGACACGGGCGCAAAGAGTAGGTGGGCGACTTGGATTTCTTCTTTTTCGGCGAGAGAGGGTTCAGCCGTTTGTTTTTGAGAGGGGACAGCGGGTTAAGCTTTATCGTTCTGGGGTGCACCTCCTGCTTCACACGAACGCCATTATACACGTCTTCGTATTCGTCCTCGTCGTCGTCTTTGTGATCGCCAAGGTAGGGTTCTCTCACTTGTGTCACGAGATCCAGGTAGTTGCCCAATTTATATTTTACGATCCGCCACATGTCGTCGGCGGAGAGTTTTGCGCGCTGCACGTTTTCCATTTCTTTAGCCAATCTTGAGACAGTTTTGTCGATGAGGTGAAGATTTTCCACCGTTTTCGGTTGCGGAGCAACACCGATCTGCCTGCCGTACTTCATCCTGACAATTTTGACACCAGAGCGCCTCCTAGGGAAGCTAATACGGGAAGCAGAATAGCCGGCAAAAACCCACCTTTTTGAACCAAGATTTTCTTCTTTTTCTTTAAGGGAATGCGCTTATCGACCAACTTTCTCCAAGACGCTTTATGCTTCTTTAGCTGCTTCAAGCATTTTGAGGGACGTTGAACGTGACCTCTGCACACATTGAGCGTACATTCGCAAATGACCTTGATGAGATCTTCATTGGCAGTTTTTAACTACTTTTTGCGCAGAGGCGCCTTTGCCTTGGTCAAAGCCGACAAATTGCCGTGCTGCCACGCTATCAGCGGGCTGCTCAGCTTGGCCAGGCTTAACCTACCTCTAGGCACGTTTGCGCGATAATGAACACGGCGTGGCAAATCGCACTTTATTTAAAAACATCGGTCTCAGTGGCGTAGCAAACCAAAACCCTGTATATGGGCTGAAGCATTTGGTTTGCGGCAACACGCGCACACGCTTTACATTCTTCGTCGTGTTGCGTCATAGGCAAACGAAAAGGCAAGCATCAGAGTTTACGATGGCGGGCAACTTAAGCAAAGCGCAAAACAAATTCTTTTGTTTCAGACGTCGCTGCGGGAAACAAAATATGATGGCGTTTCGTTTGGCAGGACGCCCGTTCGATACCTGTATCGGTTAGGCGTATATTGCGTGCAATCCAGCACTAGGTACCCGTGATGTTGTCGGTTAGCTTCTTCGAAGGCCTCCAAAAAATACCTGGAGTTCCTGGGTTCGATCTGATGGCAAAGCCTATCGATCTGCATTTTTTTCTCTGTTGTTCTTGAACACCACGATATAATTGGCATTATGAGAGATGTTTCGATATTTCTGCCCCTGCGGGAACACGTTCTGCAGAATGTATACGATTCCGAAGCGCTTATGGTGCGAGTCTCTGGTGAAAAAATTGGACACGTTGTTCACGCCCCCTTCCACCATCAAATCGTCGAGGATGACGAGGTCGTTCTCGCCCACCGAATCCAGTTCGGGAATGCCCACGTGCGTCTCGCACCTTAGGGCCAGGGGTTCGAGTTTCGGCGAATACTCCGGCGGATGGCACCACAGCACTTTTCTCGGGCGCTTGTCGAACATGTCGCTCGCGTGCCGAATCAAATTTTTCACAAAAGTAGACTTGCCGCAGCGTCCCGCTATCAGCATAGTGCTGGGGAAACTAAATCGTCTCAGCTCGCACGTTTCGCGCATAGTGACGCGCACAGTTCCGGAGTTCGAAATGACTTGCAACGCGCGTTAGCGCCTCATTTATGTTTTGTCTCTTTTGTAACCATAAGGATAGGAGTCGAATTCGCTGGCGAGAACGCGCTTGTTCACCACCATCCGAAACGCCTTCACGCTCGGTTCGGTGACGACCATCCACGAGGGTTTCCTCGAAATCTGGGTCCCCGCGAGCGTCAGCCTGCTGCCATTATACCTCATCACCACGTTGCGAGTCAACTCCGCATTCACCGCCTCTAGATTTCCCGAATTCAGCGTGATCCCCTTCACCTTGCACACCGAGAAGGTCTTGCCCGTCTCCGGGCACTTAATTTCCATGCAACAGCTGTTCGGTCCGGTGGAGGCGAACCTGGAGATGTAAGACCCGCGACCGTACTTCTCCAGCTCGTACGTCATGTCCCCGAGGAGGCGTCCCGCGGAGGGGGTCCAGTCCCCCGGGGCGGCGGTGACGACGACGGAGTCGGTGTCGAAGTAGCACACCCGATCTCCCAGTCGTTTGAGGTATGCGTAGAGCACCAGGTGGGCGTGCGCCGTGGTATAGGCCGCAATGACGGCGTTCGCGGTGGGGTTCACCCTGGGGCTCTGCTCGCAGTACCTCCACACCACGTACATCACCTGGTCGGTCACCGGCACGTACGTCTGTACTTCCACCCCGGGTCGTTGAGCAGGTCCAGGAGGCGGTCGTACCGGTCCTCCAGCTCGCACGTGGACATGTTTTCGCGCTGCCCGAGCTTTCCCCAGAACGAGTTCAACATCAGCTTGGCTAGCTCCCGCCTGACGGGATTCGGCGCGACGACCTCCGAGTCTAGGGAGACGCCTTCGCGCTCGAAAAACTCCCTCACGTACTCGTGTCTCGCGGCAGGCGTATCGCAGTTCGAGGGCCACCCGGAGGTTTCGGTCTTGATCTTCAGGAACTGGTTCACGTAGTCCTGAAACAGTCCCTTGTCTCCGGTGGACGGGTCGTACTGCACCACGTCGTACTCCCAGATCTCGTCCACACGGAGCAGACGGTAACCCTCCTGCAGGGCCACTTTCATCTTGTCGATGACCCAGGTTTCCGTAAAGGCCCTCTTGTCGTCCCCGTGGCGGCACTCGGCCTGGTTCTCCGCCTCTGCACAAGCGCGACATAGCGGAAACATCAGCTTTCCGTGCATGCGCACCGGCAGCACCGGGTGGTACAGGTTTTGTGGCGGTAACACCCGGCACTTCACCAGACCTCCCCGCACGTCTTCTAAGCGCGGAAAGCTATCCACGTGAATCATCGGGTGACCCACCGGGTACGGCTTGGTCTTGTTCATGTAGGGTGCAGGCTGCACACGTCGTAATAGTAAATCTTCCGGTTACCCTTGGCCTCGCAGTACGTCTTGTTGCAATTGGTGCGACCTCCATAAAACGCGCCTCTGGGGTTCAGCGGTTCGAGCACGGGGAAGTGCTCGGCATGGCGCGCGAGGTCCTCGTTCGCCTTCACTATGGCGTTAAACTCGCTTTCCCACATCTCCACCACGGTGTAGCCGCCATTCTTTATTTTTTTGCGTGACCTTCTCGGTGCTTTCGTATCTGGAGGCCATGGTTTCGTTACCCGTGCTGTATATCAGGGCATGACGATTGCGAAAGCATCATCTGCAACCGTGGTAGAAACACCCGTGGAAGAAGTAGACGTACTTCTGATCGCGTTCCTCTCTGTACGCGTCCGCCTTGTGTCCCGAAATTTTAAGTTTTTGTCTTCTCATGGCATGCTGAATGATGACCTTGTTTTCTAGCTCCAGCCAAGACAGTCATATGCATGCTATGGGAGACTGCCTGTCCGCTAGGCGGTATCCGCCGACGCGTAACATGCGAATGATTTTGGGCGGCATGAAGCGCTTCGTATACACGCACATGCACGCCTGGGCGATGGTGACGCAATCCCTGAACGGGTCTATCCCGTTCTCGTCTAAGAACTCCTTTCTAAATTTGGCAACTCCCTGACTCAGCAAAAGTACGTCCATTTTGCAATACGTCACCATTTCCGTCTTCATCTCGAAGACGTATTCGGAGGCCGCTTTCTCGTCGTGCCACCGCTCGAAGGCTGTTTGAGCTTCTACCGACATGCCCTGCGGGCAGTAGTACTTTTTGTTAGGAATTGAACCCAGGTAGTGCTCGTTTTCCTTCGTGTTAAACAGGTAAGGAAAATAGCCCTTGAATTCCTTCAGTTCGAACGTCTTTGAAAAGCGCGACAGTGGCATCGGTATGAAATTGAGCGAGTCGAGAAATGTGACGTCACCGTGTCTCTTTCTGTATATTTTACTTACGTTCACAATAAGCTCTGGCGTCCAGTTTAATTGTTATACCATGTACTTCAACAAAAACTGGCCGTCGTACCCTTTCAGGTTATGGGCCAACACGATGACGTCCCAGGCTTCGAACCTCGCCTGCACGATGTGCTCAAACAACCGTTTCATAGGCTCTTCCATAAACACCCATTCCTGCACCCCACACTCTGTACAATATGCCATCTTGTGCCGTTTGTCTATGCAAAGCGGACAGACTTGATATAGCACGCACAAGTTAGGAACGTGTTCGTACGTGTTCTGTTGCCCGGAGTATGGCGTGTTTTGTGTGCACTCAAAGTCGATAAACATGAACACAGAATTATTTGTGTTGCTTTGTGAAACGTACGGTTGTATGTAGAACATGTGTTCGTTGTGCACGTGTGTCTTGCAATGGGCACAAAACTTTTCTCCGCACTGGTGAGCGGCTTTTCTGTGCCTCAAATTAACAAGCTTGTGACACGACGTGCATACTTTCTCGACGTCACACACAGACAGCGTCTTCGGGTAGAAGCCGCCCTTCTTTGCATGATTGGCAAAACAGGTTGCACCCTTAAAGTCGCAGTTACACGCGCCACAGTGTATGAACCCTTCATAGCGCTTAGGGCACTGCTGGTGGCAGTTTGGGCAAGCGTCATCGCATCGATGTAATTCTTTTCTGTGTCCTGAGGGATAATGGCAACGTCGACAATACCACTTACATTTAAAGCACTTGTGCAAGTCTACTATGGCGTTAAATTTCACCTCGTGAAACATAACGTCAATGGGCTTATCTCCTTCCTCCTCTGACGCGTACATGACGTGCTTGCCCGTATGATCTGAAAACACCGTCACCGCGTACCCCTTTAACATCGCGTCAAAATGTCTGACGTCATCGATAGTAAATCGACCATTCGTTTTTCCTACCATTTGGCACAAGGCTACAGCTTTTTGTTTCTGAAGGTATTCCGACCGTCTAATGGTTTTATAATTGACGTCACCATCCACTTTGGCTTTGCAAACCGCCATAGCTCTTGCTAGACACAAGCTGTCTTTGTTCATAATTTCAACTATGCCTTTATTGCCTGTACAGGCATCGCACGGCTTGTGGCACGAAACCGACACCTCCTTGGTCCAAACAAACGTCATTTTCAAAGGTCCCCCTAGCAAAAACTGGTGATTGCTTTGCATCACCTTCTCTATCGATTTTATAACCGCCCCCGCATTCACCTGGTCCGTGCGTCTAACGCTCATGTTAAAAGCTTTGGACGCGTGCTCCGAGTCCGCAACACTTTTGTAGTCTCTCTACAATATACTACTCAAAAACCAGACGGGTGGGCACTCGCTTGCAAGAGGTACGGGTAAACTAAACAAGATCTGCACATGGCGAGGCTACGACGGGGAACGCAGCTAAGTTAAAGACACAAATAACGGCTATTCCAAAATAATACCTGGCTTACGGGAAGGAAAGGACACTACACTACCATAAATTAAACTTTACAAAAGTAGATGGCTACTAGTTTAATGAGATAAGGACAGATACTTACATTATCAGCCCAATGTCTGTCGGCGAGGACATCGTGCTTTAGCACGAAGAAAGCAGTTGTACGTCTTTCCTACTCGGGGCTTGCTTACTGACTCCCTCTCAAACACACACGCTAAATCTCAAGCGTCACTGCCGCTACCCCTTCCCCTAAGACTTAGTTACCCCTGACTTACCCCTACTCCCAGACAAACTGCCGTCTCGGATCTCGGTGCCCAGAGAGTCGTGTATCCTATTATCTGTGCATACGCCACATCTCCCCCTGGCCACCGAGATCGACGCCCTTGTCGACACAAGGCAAACAAAAACAATAAGAGACATTAAAATAACAAACTATACAATACATACATACATACATACATACAATAAGAAGGAACAAAACACATGTGTGATAAACACCCAGACGAAGACAATGTTGCTTTTTTTTTAGATGGCTGGCTCGAGAATCTTGAGTGCTATCGGATAATATTGTTAGAGCACTAATGCTCGAGCACCTCGCACACGCACACACACCACGCTGCCTCAGTTCACACGCACACTACACTGCAATTGAGCTAGATGGTCCGTTGAAACTGTTTGTGGGGAGTTTATAATGTGCCCACAACGACGACTTGTCTTGGCTGTGGAAATGTTATTACTGCAGGTCTCTGGCGATGACAACGGGGTGGGCAGTCGCTGGCTTGGACTGCCCCCAAAATAGTGGCTCCTTATGCCACGGCAGTGTAGTGGCTGCCCGACAGCTTCCATGTGGTGTTTCTTGAACTTCTGGTGTGCCACGTGGGGATACTCATGTGATCCTCTCGAGCTCCGCCACAGCAAAATATACAACAAAACCACCAAACAATAAAAAGGGTGCTCCAACAAACAATCACACATAAAAAGAACGGTATGTCATGTACAATAAAATATTTGAAAAGTTGAAAAGTTTGCACTAAAATTCGTTTGACATGGGGCAAAGAAAGAGAAAAAATAAGTACAAATTGGCATAAGTACTAAATTTTACAAAGGATTGCCATCCAAAATTTAACTCACAATGCTTCACAATCCAAATAAAACATACAAACAGACTCAAAATACATTAACATTATATCAAGAACAGTGACGTTTTCATATAATAACATGACAGAAAAAACATAACCTTATTTGGGATCCCAATATTAACTCTTAATGACCAGCTGGTATCACTAACAAAAGAAAATAAGTGCACTTACAAGACAATCACACATGACAATGAAATGAACTCATTCACACCGACCATGGCCAAAATTACACACAACACTCACTTAACTAGCTACTCAAACTACTGTATGCATTACTACAAACTACAAAATAACTCCACAATACATCTCCAAACTACACCACGTGACATGCTTTTAACTACAATTATCATACTCTTGTCACTAATACAATTTCTCGTCTACATTACTATCTTCTACATCTCATTATTATCATCAACTCAATCATAATCATCATCATCAGTATTTCAAGCAGCATCGTTACTTCAGTCATTATCTTTATCTCAACTTTCAATTTTCTCTTGGAAAACAAAACATCTTCACTGACGTGTATCATTTAGCATGCTGCAAATTCAAAACATCTAACATAGGCATAACCTTAAAGAAATCACATTAAAATTTCAGGAATGACACAAATAACATGATATTATACTGTTGCATCCACATCCTCCGAATCAAAATTAAGCTGGAAAACAGGTGGTATTAACATTTGCTATCTAAGATGGTACTAAACTTGTTGCATAAACAGAAAAAAGTTATTCTCATTACATCCACTTCCATACATTTAATCTCTCGTGTGAATCCATCACACACGCTATACTGGGCACGTTACAGCAACACCAATAAGCAAAATCTTTGAAATCTCAACTTTCCAGGTACATGTAGCCCTCCTGAAAAATCAACACATTCATACAACAACTGTCGGGGTTACACTTTGGCACTCCCACCGAGGCAAATATCACATATATCACATAACGTCAAATAAACACATACATACACACACTATTCTGGCAACAATTTTCTGCAAATAAAGATCACAGCATCATTATGAAACCCAAAATCAAATCAAGTCAAATCAAATCGAATGCAACAAAACTACATCACATCATTACTCAAAACAATACTGTCACATAACATTCCTGAAAATGAAAGCTCAATTAAGCACATAGTACACATGAAACACATTCCTGCAGCATAACACAACAAAACAAATGATTTGCAATTCCCAAAACATAATTTAAAATTTAAGTTACACCCAAAATAGTAATACACTTTTAATTTAGCAGAGACATTCATGGCACATATTATTCCTGAAAAGCAAAGCTTAATTAAGCATCACAAACTCAGACTTTACAGTCTATAAGGACCCACAGGATCATAGTAAGGGTAAAGGCGTGACACATGAACATTCTGATGTTTGGTACGGGGAGCATGAGGTCGACCAACAAGGTAGGTAACGGGAGTGATCTGTCGGATAATTTCAAAAGGGCCAAAATATCTATGTAGCAACTTTGTACATTTACCTTTCTTCCTAATAGGAGTGAAAACTTTAACTAATTGACCTACATTATAAACCACATCTCTGTGTTTAGCACCAGATGCTTCTTTTTGCTTCACCTGCTGCTTTGTAATGTTAGCAACAGCAACCTCCCGTGCCTTCTGAATCTCTTGCAATGTCTGTCTCACAAAAAGGTCATTAGACGTAGCTTGTAGCTGAACCTGGTTAGGTAAAGAAGGTTCTCGAACATATATCAAGAAAAAAGGTGAAAATTTAGTAGACTCTTGAACACTTGAGTTATAAGAAAGGATGACATAGGGCAAAATTGAGTCCCAATTCTTCTGATTATTGTCCATAAAATGGCTGAGCATATTTAAGAGGGTTTGGTTAAATCTTTCAGTAAGTCCGTTGCAAGCTGGATGATAAGCACTAGTGAAATTGGAAGACACTGATAAAGATCTCAACAATTCTTGTGTCACTTCACTTAAGAAAACTGAGCCACGATCAGATAACAAGGCAGCAGGGGCTCCATGCTTACAGATGATGTTATGCAAAATAAACTTAGCAACATGAGGGATTGTTGCTGAAGGAAGCGACGCAGACAAGACCCAGCGAGAAGCATACTCGGTCGCAACGACAACATACTTGTGTCCAGAATTTGAGCGTGGGAGAGGTCCAAGCAAATCAATACCCCACCGCTCGCCTACAGATGTAACCGGAATTGGATGTAATAAGCCTGCTGGTTTCTGATTCTTTGGTCCTTTTCTTGTTTGACAGCTGGGACAGGTTCGGACAAAATGTTCAATGTCTTTCTTCATTCCAATCCAGTAATATCTGGAGTGAATTTTGGCAAATGTTTTTGAGAATCCTAAGTGGCCTGAAAGAGGATCATCGTGACATGAAGAAAGAATTTCATGTTTTAGAGCTTCTGGAATAACCAGCAGATGGAGAGGGCCAGTGGAGCCAGCATTTTTACGATAAAGAACTCCTGATTTGAGCGTATGGTTGGAAATTTGTCTCTGAAGCTTAGCAGGGGCCGACGGAGGATCATAGAGAGCATTAATAAGTTCAAGTAACCCAGTATCTTTCTTCTGGTGGTCAGCAACTTCAACTGATGACAGTAAACATGTGGGAAGTTCTTCAAGCTGTTCAAGATCACTTTCTGTAGGTTGTAGCACAGGAAACCTCGATAGAGTATCAGCATCATGATGTTTCTTGCCGGATTTATAAGAAATGGTGTAATGAAGCTCTTGCAATTTCAAACTCCATCGTGCCAAACGCCCAGTTAAATCTTTCAAATTATTTAAATAACAAAGGGAGTGATGATCAGATACAATATGAACCTTGTAGCCATACACAAAACTGCGAAAGTGGGTAAGTCCAAACAGGATGGCCAACAATTCCAACTCAGGAACACTGTAATTAAGTTCACATTTAGATAGTGTCCTCGAAGCATAGCCCACTGGTTTCTACACATTATCAATCTTTTTATACAACACTGAAGCAACCCCTAGACCACTGGCATCAGAGTGTAGTTCGGTATAAGCACCAGGAGTATAGTGAGCTAAGACAGGGGCCGAAACTAATAAGTCGTTCAAATTTTGAAATGGAGTTTGCTGATCAGATCCCCAAATAAAACTTTGATTCTTTCTAGTCAACTGAATTAGTGGTTGAGCAATATTTGCATAGTCCTTAATAAATTTCCTGTAAAAATTAAACAATCCCAAGACT
Source organism: Deroplatys truncata (assembly GCA_030765065.1). Lineage (NCBI taxonomy): Eukaryota > Metazoa > Arthropoda > Insecta > Mantodea > Mantidae > Deroplatys > Deroplatys truncata. Next base: position 181,950,748 of record CM060977.1, read on the forward strand.
TTTCTTATATCTCGAACATTTTTAGGACGAGGCAAATTTTGAATGGAAACAACTTTATCAGAATCAGGGGAGATGCCATTTTTAGAAACTTCAAAGCCTCAGAGCTTGATCTTTTGCATAGCGAAGAAACATTTTTCTGGTTTGAGTTTAAACTTGTGGTGATCCAGACGTTGAAAAACAGCCTCAAGATTTTGTAACAACTCCTCAAAGGTTTTAGCAAAAACAACAATGTCATCCAAATATACGATAGCCTTTGTAAAATTCAAATCACCTAACAACTTATCTGCGATGTAACTGAAAAACCGACGGGCATTTGCCAACCCAAAACTCAAGCGTGTAAATTGATATTGACCCTGAAAAGTAACAAAAGAGGTATATTTCTGGCTATCCTCTGCAATAGGTACCTGAAAGTATGCTGACAGTAAATCTAATGAGACAAACCATTTAGCTTCCCCCAAATAACTTAACAAATCATCTATCAATGGTAAAAGGAAAGAGGTGGTCTCTGTAACAGCATTCAATTTTCTATAATCGACACAAAATCTCATAGAGCCACCTTTCTTTTTGACAAGTACTACAGGAGAAGCCCAGGAGGACTGCGATTCCTTGATAATTCCAGCATCTTGCATCTCTTTAACTTGCTCAGCAATAATTTCCTTTTGTTTATGAGGAACCCTGTATGGTCTTTGTTTAATTGGTTTAGGGTCATTTACTTTAATATCAAATTCTGCAACATCAGTAGTGCCCAGTTCTTGTAATGTTGTGGCGAAAAGATCACTATATTTCAATAATAAAGAACGTAACTCAGCCTTTTGGGTTTCCAGGAATTTACCATTAACATTAAAATTACAATTTGGAGCTGGCAGAGGAGTAACATCAGATGATAAAACAGAATTACTCTGAACGAGTGCAACATCATAAGCATTGGCTAAGACTGTATTTGCAAACAATATTTGTGGAACTGTAGTATTATTGTGCACTGGAATGGTAAGTTCAGATGCAGAATGACACAACAACGGTGGAATTGACAAATTCTTCTTTTGCATTATGTTAAGAGCAGGTTCAAACATAACCTCATTGCTAATACCTGACAAAGGCTTAACTGATATATAGCATGTAGACAGAGGTGGGATTTTTACATCATTCGTAACTGCTATTTTAACACCAGAATCTGCACATTCATTACCTTGGAGAGGATTTACTACCATATCAACAAAAGGGCCTTGTGCTAGGGTTATTGGTATACTGAACGCATCATTCTTAGAAGATTTCAGGGTTATCAGATTATGTGCATAGTCAATTATAACATCATGGGCCTGCAAAAAGTCATTGCCTAAAATTAAATCATGGGACAACTCTTTCACAACTAGTACATCCTCCTGAAAAAGAACATCATTAATATAGAAATCTAACACAGTGTGGTAAGGCGCATCAAGTAACTTATTTCCTGCAGTGCGGAGCATCATTTCTATGGGTTTCAATGTAGAATGGCCAAGAACATGTGCAGCATTCACAATACTCACTGCGCTTCCTGTATCGAGCAAGATGGAGAGCTCTGTCTGGGCAATATGACCAGGAACTTGTAAGATCTGACCTGCTAATGCAGACACATCCCGTTGAGGTGTAGCTATGTCACGTTGAGGTGCAGCCATGCTGGTGGGCGGTGGTGGTGCTGCTACGTCTCGTCGTATGAGGCTCGGCGCCAGTCGTTTTTTGACTGCGGGAGGCGGCTCCGGCAAAAGCGAGCCAGGTGGCCCTGCCTGTTGCATCTATAGCAGGTGACGGGTGAATCCCTCCGGTTGAAGTCAGATGACCGTGGAGGCTGTGAATGCTGTGAAGTTCTCTCCGAAGATGGTAACTGAAACTGGTTAACTCTGTTACATAACTGTTCCACACGATCAATCAGCTGATGCATAGGATCGATAGGTACGTCCACAAGAGAAGAAGCCTGAGAAGGCTGAGGAGAAGCTGGGAAAGTAACAGCAGGAACAGATGCATTATTAAATAGAACAGAGGGTGGCGTAACCACTGCAGCCTGAGATTGAGCAGACACTAGGTGTTCACGGTTCTGCATATAAAACTGTGCTTTGTCCACTCGTCGAATAATTTGTATTACCTCATCAACAGTTTCAGGATTTAATGGCAATAAAGATTGTACATACAGAGGTCTAAGACCTTTAAGCAAGTGTTTAATTTGTTCCAACTGCAACATAGCTGGGTTGCCTTGGTCACATAAAGATAGCACGCCATAGATGTAACTAATAACAGGTTCATCATCCAGCTGTACCCGCTGTCTGAGTTTCATTTCCAGAATATCACTCTGGTTTGTTATCTGAAATGCATTTAGAAATTGTGTAGATAAGAAAACCCAATCATGGTGAGGATGCCGATGGCGAAAAGTTTGAAACCATGATGCGGCAGTGTCTCGTAAATAGCATGGAAAGCATTTCAATTTCATTTCTTCTGACCAGCCATTAGCAGCAGCGACCATTTCAAAGTTCTGCAGAAATTCATGCGCCGACAACTTGCTGGAATTCACAAAGTAAGAGGGGTCAATGACCGGGCGACACACAGCTGACTGCATTGTACTCGCCGCGACAGGCGGATTAGGCATCACTGATAACTGCGTAACAACAGGCGTACTAATACTGGACATAGATTCCACTTCACTATGCTCGCTAACTGGAGCAATTGCCATATCAGATTTCTGGTAGTACCTCGCTTAGGCATGATTACAGCACAAACGATAACAGAACCATTAAATGAACAACATGAAAAACAATACAGATTACACCAAACTAAACACTGATAGCATCACATGAATGTAAGTAGGAATATCAGAACATAGCCAAATAAAACAGTACCAGAAGTATTACAATTAAGCGCCGACGGCGAAATATCAGACAATTATACCAACATACGGCCCCCACAAGCATGACACGCAAGCCACTTGGACACAGTATCAAGATTTTTAAACAGAATGAACACATGGAAGAAAAACAAAATGATGTCTTCAGTGAGAAACCTCGAACTGGAAGTTAAAAAAAAACCACGTCACAGCTACTGTGACCACCGCTGACATTATCTCAAAAGGAGCAGAATACAGACTTGCAATTTGTACGTAGCACAAAAAGTTCCTTCTCTTTTTCTTTAAAACAGATGTATCTGACATGATATACACACGCAAATAAACGCACACAACACGTGCTGATGAAGACTGGTTTCACAAACTAGAATTAGTGCTGAAATGCATGACCACGCGGGAATTACACAACACACGTGCGTACATAAAAGTTACACGAAAAATGTCCCACAAAAGTATAGTAAACAGCTAGAAATCACAATCAATGGAATATAAAGTTATAAGTTTCCAGAACCACTGCTAATAAGCACAGAAAACAATATTTTCACCTCGATGCCCAACACGCGACGAGCACATTTTCAAAGTTGCAAATATCTCACTCGTTTCACAACTCTCCTTTCACAAAAATATATTTCAAAATAAACAGCACGAACCACTTAGCACAGCAATATAAATTAAGAGAAATAAAGCCAAAATAAGAGGAAAATGGAGTCAAGCGTTTTAGCGTCACGCCGACAGACAATGGAAAAATGCAAAAATGAACTCAAAATTAAAATTTAGAAACGAGACTTTCAGAAATTAAAGCAACAAAATTTAGAATATAGAAATCACAAATTTCACCATCAGAATCCTTACCCTTAAGCCAGAAACAGATATAGATTTTTAGCGACCACATGGAGGACCACAAACCGTTACATTCAGAGGGGAAAAAAACTTTGCACTTAAAAATCTCACAAAAAACCAAACTCTGCTCGGCCCTCCACCAACTGCCGTAGCCTCTCTACAATATACTACTCAAAAACCAGACGGGTGGGCACTCTCTTGCAAGAGGTACGGGTAAATTAAACAAGATCTGAACATGGCGAGGCTACGACGGGGAACGCAGCTAAGTTAAAGACACAAATAACGGCTATTCCAAAATAATACCTGGCTTACGGGAAGGAAAGGACACTACACTACCATAAATTAAACTTTACAAAAGTAGATGGCTACTAGTTTAATGAGATAAAGAGAGATACTTACATTATCAGCCCAATGTCTGTCGGCGAGGACATCGTGCTTTAGCACGAAGAAAGCAGTTGTACGTCTTTCCTACTCGGGGCTTGCTTACTGACTCCCTCTCAAACACACACGCTAAATCTCAAGCGTCACTGACGCTACCCCTTCCCCTAAGACTTAGTTCCCCTGACTTACCCCTACTCCCAGACAAACTGCCTTCTCGGATCTCGGTGTCCAGAGAGTCGTGTATCCTATTATCTGTGCATACGCCACAATACTTACGCCTAAATATCTCTGTTCGTTCCCCAATACATTTTCTTTCGCAAAGTTAATAATGTCCGTAAACAGAAGCCACATCCTTTGCTCTGGGTTTGCATCTCTGAGACCCGGGTTCACGGTAATTTCTGTTTCCGTTTAGCCGGAGAAAATCCTTTTCAACGTTCTCTGTCTATGGGCTATAATGTCGAACCTGGGCTGCAAGGTTTCAGATTAGCTTTCCGCATGTTCCGGCTCCATGCTTCGTGCTTTTTTCGACAGCGGCTAAAAAGCTTTCTACACGTTCAAACACTTTCAATACAATTGCTGTTTTATTCCCTGCTTCTTTTACGCTATATCAACTGCTGCAAAAAAACTCGTTAATGTTCTTTCTTAACAGCAATGTGCCTCCACGCGCGCGTACTGCGTATATCAAACGGAACTTTGTTTCTCGCAAAAACAACGCTTCCAATATATCGTAAATGTTCCAAAAGCTAAAACCTTATAATTCCTAGCCAAGTCGCTTTTCTTGCACAATTATCACTTCAGCGAGCCGCTTATAGCCTGGCGCTTTTATACTCCGCTTATCGCAACCGCAACTTCCGCATGCGCACTCAGTTAAAGTCCTCATTAAAATTTCCAGGCCTCTAATCGTGCAACAACTTCCAGAGTTGTAATTAGGCACTTTTCCGGCGCACTTCCGGTCTCACCAGCGCACCATCACACCATCCGGTTGCGATAACAATTAAATTTTCCTACCATCGACCGCGCAACCACATTTAAAGATTTTTGGGCTAATTGAACTTCCTTTCACACGGCCATTTTTAAACTTATCGTGCTCTTTAACCATTTTTTTCTCGGCGGCCATGTTGTGACGCAAATCACCTCTGCTGATTACCAGGCCTTTAAAAACTTGCCACGTTGCCTCGCCAGCTTCACACTCAGTCTTGTTGTAGCACTCATCGCGACACTATGGAGCAACTACCGTTCTCGACAGTGACCCTTACCCGGGAGCTTTTTTTTGTCGCCCTCCGGCAAGGTGTATCAGCAGCTTCTCACAAGGCGTGAGCAGTTCTTCGACATCGACCAACAACAGGTCACACCTGGACCGTTGCCCGATTTTATAGTTGCGTTCGGCCATCTGCGGCCAAACAGCCTGACCAACAACATCAGCGGAGAAGTCTCTTCGGCATCGTCGTCCTCTCCTGCGTCTCTGCAGGTGGTGGTGCATTCAGAACCGCCGGCAACCAGTGCAGACAGCGGGATGTTTTACCCCGTTTACAACACCTACGCCGAGGGTTTTACACCACCACCATCACTCTTCATACTGCACCGGCTCCCCTTTATACTCGCCTACTCCTTTTACTTCCTCCTCCTCGTCTGTAATCATCCTTTCTTCTCCTTCCCCATCACCATCTTTAGGTCACCCCTTGCCTTCCTCTTCCGAACCCGAGCTCACCCCTCCACGCCAACTAACTTCTACCCCTTTTGCTTGTTCCCCTCCCACCCTCCCATCCTATTTCCCAAGTGTTACGCCGGTGTCACTTAGTGACATTGAGCTCCAACCCTTCTCTCCCGTTTCTCCTTCTCACCCTCCTCCTCATTTATCCCCTTCCCCAGCCACTGTAGTCTCTTCTCTTCTCAACCTTCCGCAATTTACAGCCCTATCCCCTCAGAAGTACATTTCCCCACCCGCTCAATCCCCTCCTCCTTCTCCTTTGCTCCAACCTGAGTTCACAAACATTTCCCCTCCAGACCCGTCGGTGCTGCAACTGCTGCTCTGTACGCCGTCAAAGTTACAGTACCACCCCACCCGCAGAATCCTGCTGTCGCAGTTCAACAGGGCGCCCGTTATCCAACACCCCAGCTCAGGCTGCTGCTGCTCAGGGCAACAACAGCAACAACTCGAGGAGGACCCCAGCAGCAAAACCGTAGCGGACCTGGCCGTCCCTATGCTGCTTCCCATTTCTCGCCAAGCTCGCCGGCGTCTTCTCCTGGAGCAACCTGCTCCTGCATTGCGCTTTGTGGCTAAAAAGGCGCGGCCCTCTTCATAGTGAACGTGTGCCTTTTCTTTCCCCTCCTTTCATGTGCGTTATGCGATCGTTTTATTATGCAGTGATTTCTTTCCATTATTAGCCTTTTCTTTTACTCTTTTTATGGCTTGTTGTCTGTTTCGTAAAATTAGCGAACAAAAAGAACCTAAGGAATTCATTATACACCGGTTGCCTTTTGTTACCAACGACAAACTCTTAAATCATTTAATTCAAATTGGTGCAGATTCAGAAGTGCTAGACTTCGTAGGTCTTCCCAATTCGGTCTACCAACCGGTGTGTTTGTTTTGCCAAGCTTACCGCATATGCTCATTACATCAACTTAGCATACCATATGCTCACTTACATACGTTTGTTTGCAAGTGTAAGTCACATGTCGTAAGGCATTACTTGTCATAGATACATTTATATCACACAATGTACTGTTGTAACAAATCATCTGCGTTCTGCACATCGTGCATGGCAAAACGACACGATGATAGGGTATTAAAAAGTGTATTAAAATTGTACACAGTTTACACCGTGTGGCGTCATGTGAACCCAAATCTTAATGTGTACACGCCAAAATGTTTACAGTGTCAGGCACGCCGTGCTTGTTTTGTTAATGACATTGACATTCCTTACAAACATTTGTCTTGCAGGCATCATGGGTCCTGTGCTCGATGCGCAGGTTAACTCCCGTAAAATGTAATTGTATACAGTTTCATTTCTGTGCTCATATATGTACAACGTTGTTGTGTTTGCCACAATATTTTCTTTTTTAGTACAATGTTTTGCCTTCGCTATTTTTTTAATTTAAAAAACGCAATTTAGTATCATGTTTTGCTCTATAAACTTATTCATTATTTCATCTACAATGTTTTCTTGTATTCTGCTCTTAACAAAGAATTTATGTATCTCTCTCTGTACATTTCTTGAAACCTTATTTTGCAGTGTGTTTTCATTCTGTTTTTTCACTGCACACTAAATGTTTAAATATATATATGTATATATATATATAATTAACACTATCAAACCTTCCTGTTTGTGTTCTTCTTTTTGTCCCTCCTAAAATCATTTTACCTACACAGGGTTCCTTTCCTTCTCCTTGTATGTTTGCTTAGCTGTCACAAAAAACATACTACCACTAGTACAATAATATTTTTAAAACAAATTATTCCATACTCGCAATTCATTACTTGTAATTCACGCAAAAAACATTTGCCAAAAAACAAACTACTTCACGCAAAAAAACATTTGCCAAAAAACATAAAAGTATTGCAGTTTTTTGCGTTCAGTTTTATCATGTTCTGTTTTTGTATAATTCTTGCCTTTTATTTCAGTTTCCTTTTTCATCTCGTCTCATATTCCTCTTCCTCCCCCTCCTCAACAACCTCATCCTCCACCGCCACCTCCTTTCCCTCCTCAAACGGTATTGGGTCTTCGTCGTACGTTTGCTCATAATTACCAAATTTCTCATCATCTACTCCGCCTGTACATGCGCTTTCCAATTTTCCAATCATCTGTTTTAACGCATCAAATTCCACGTACATTTTACTTACATTTCCTTTTATTCTATTCACTAACTCCTCTTGCTTCGTCACATTCTGCTTCTTCTCTTCCAATTCCCTTTTCATTCTTTCCACCAATCCCTGCATTCCTCCCAACCTTCTTTCACATTCATCTTTTTCCTTCCTCACCCCGTCAATCACCCTGTTTCCTTCCTTCACCTTCCTATCGCATTTTTTTTCATTTTTTGCTTTATCACATTCATCCCTTTTTTGCACATCTCAGATGCTGCTTTACGTATGCTCGTCACCGACACCCTCCCCGCATCCCCACCATTTCCATTGCATTCCGAATTTATTTTCAAATTCTTGCCCGCAGCCCACCTAGAGGCCCGCTTCACCCTTCCACTCATCGTCCTTCCTCCACCTACATCAACTCCCACTCACCCCATTTTCCACACTTGCCAAATATATATAAAAAGTTCTCAGAAAAGTAGGAATTCATCTCATTTACAACGCTATAAGCCATCATAAGCTCACTCTCCTTCGGTGTCCGATTCCATTCCAATTCCAAACCCTACGGCAAGTCTACCGTGTCCATCAACAAACTACAATCCACCATCTCCACCAAAATCGAACTGTTGTCGCTAGCATACATACTCACAGGCTTTTTATAAAATTTACACCTGTCTTTCACACCCGGCTTACCTTCCACACACCCACATCTCCCATTTAAAATGTAACCCTCCGGACATTCAAGTTGACCCATCCTCACACCCCCATACATCATTCCTCCACATCTCTTCCCCCTCTGGCATCTCGTTATCGGCTTTAAACAATTATACACGTTCTTAAGTGACGCCAGGTTAATACAATCAGATCCAAACCTACACCCACTTCCCTTCCGGTATTCGCACGAACAGTTAGACAACAATTCGTAATCCTTTTCACATCTTGTCACATTTTCCAAATGTCCCGATACGTCATTCAACTCGAACCCACACCTCCCAAAACTAACGCAGCTCCTCTCTGCGCCAACAACTCCTACTATCACCAATGCTGTCACTATCGCAATCATCATTACCATTCACTTTTACACCCACAACATCCCCCTTTTTATACCTTTCCCCCTCACCTCCAACATTTCCCCAATCCCACCTCTTTCTCTTTCAATCAATCATAATTACTTTTTTCTCACCAATCCCTATCTTCCATTCATCCCATTTCACCAATAACATCACTTCTTATTCTCACCAATCACAACATCACACGTCACTTCCTCATCCACTTTTTACCACTTAACTGCTAATCATTCCCTCTTTCCCTTCCCAACTCTCCACAAAGACACATCGCAAATTCCCTTCTACAGGTAACGTGACCTTAAACTACCCCATCTCCCTCAACTTTACCCTCTTCTACTTTTTCTTCACCACCACATTTCCAACCACCCTTATCCTCAAACTTTATCTGGCCACGGATTAACCAACCTGGATCAACGATAATCCTACCGCTAGCTACTTTTGAAGCTTCCCGCTAATCCCACTAATCCACATTAATCCATCGGATTAAGAAGGATTAACGCGACGCCAACGCCACCTAGCGGCAGGATTATCGTTAATCCAATTGGCTAATACGGGCCCAATACTACTGTCATGTGAATGTAACACATCAGATTTTATTGTCCTGGTAATGGAAAGAGAATGGTATACTCCACATAACAACGAGCTCTTAAAATATTTGACTATCGCTTAAAGCCTAGCAATTCCCCTTGCATCTACAAGAAAATTAGCAATAAGATTAACATCTGGATATCTCGATTAACATGAAGCATATGGAGAATAAGCGTTTGTAAACATAGATTGATAAGAGTAGAGAAAGTCCTGTGAGTGTAACATATCAAATTTTTTTATTTAATACTCCACAAAGACGCGTTGAGAGAAATGTTCAACCTCGTAAGAGAAGTACCCGAACTGGAATTCCGTGAGGTAATGTGGTTTTATTAAAGCTTCCTACCGCAATTATTAAAGATGTATTTACTATTTTATTATTATTAACGAAAAAATTTAAAAAATAGTTCCAAGCTAATCTTCCAAAGCACAAAGTTACGCGTTCTTGACATAGAGATTTGATAGAGATTTTATGAGTTCATAATACAAATTTTTTAAGGGAATTAGATGCTTTCTAATTCATTTTGCTCATTCATTATCTCAAGTTAATGTGAATAAATTTGGTGTATTTTAGGAACACAAAAGACTTAACAGAAAATTTTGTTATAAATTTCTTAAGGGCCAAGGGCGAAAGGAAGTATACATTCAAGTCAATAAAACAAAATTCTCCAATGACTAACTGAATTTAATATTTTAGCACGGTGAAAGAACAAAAGATATCCACATAGTTGTAATAATTCCTGAAGCAACGCGTATATGAGCAATTGCAGCAAAGGTGATTCACAGCATCTAAGAAGCAATAAATGTGAGAATGAAATAAACCAATTTAAAAACTTTTCATCACGGCAAGGAATATTTACGACATTAAAGTTCTTCATCTTTACCACGACAGGAGGAAGAACACGTCGTCGCAATGGAAGAACGATGTGGACAAAGTCACCCATAAATTCAAGAAATTTAGGTATTCTCAACTGGGACAGTGTACTATGACTTTTAGAACTGGAGTAGCACATACAAGATAAATATAAGTACCTTAGGATTGGAAAACTAACAACCATAAATGAAACAGAAAAACAAGCAAGAGGTGAAACTTAATAGCACTAAGTGAGGTCAGGGGCCAGTGGAACGCCTCACTGCTTCGAAACGACTATAGCATAATAAAGCTATTAAAAGAAATTATATTAGGTCAGGAGAAAATGGCTAAGGAAATGACAAAAAAGTGAGCTTAGAGAAAAACATTATCTAAGGAAATAACACAACATGTAGAAGCAGCTCAGGCAAAACTAGGCTAGGAAATAAAAGAGCAGACAGGTACTGTGAGCAGGCAAAGATGGTTAATAGTAATAAATAACAAGGTAGAATTAGGACAATGGAAGTTAGCTAAGAAAATCAGTGAAGAAGTTGAGGAAATTAGATCAGAGTAGTTTAAGTTTTATAAGATACAACAGTAGAAATAAATAACATGTTCAGACCAGAATTAAATGAAATGATATAGAATTGTTAATGCAACAGCCAATGAACCGAGATAGAAAATGTAGCTATGTTGAAATAAAATTAATAGTGTAAAACTAGTTAATCGTGGAAAATAAGAGGCTACACTCATTGAAAATCGAATTTGTGGATATCAGTAGTACATAGGAAATATAACTAATATCCAAATAGAAAGGATTCTCAAATCACTAATCAATTAAAGTAAATGAATGAGAAAGTAACTTGTGATGTTATGAACACAATTAAGCAAAAGATGTAAATATACGTTTGTTAATGTAAATAATGTAAATCACATGCTTACCCAAAGTCAGAATGAGCAGAAAAGTTTGTATCATCATGTAACCTTGATACACACCCAGAGCACATGTACACACAACTTGATATGATCCACCGGGCAACACACACTATGCCATTCACTTGATATCAGAAATCTCAGCACCCACTATTCAAGATGAAGCTGGTGACAATCAGAAGGATTCTTGCAGAAAATAGAGGATTATATTAAAATAAAGAGAATTCCATATGAGTTTGCAGTTTAAACAAACGTGCATCCGAAAGGTTATAGTATCAGTCGTAGAGATGTACGTAACTTACGGAATTTTATCTGTCTAGATACTAGTGTATAGCCAAAGAAAATTAAACCCGTATGGAACTAGCTAGGGTAAATTCAATCCCAATAGTAACACAGTAAGAGCCGACAATCTTATGAAGGTAGCAAATAAAAATAGGCTGTCAGACTTGTTTATGAATGACCTGGTCACAAGGCACCTTCCTTTCAATATCAGAAATCTTCTGATAGACTTCACACTTATCGAGCTGCCGTCTGCATTTGATCAAAGGAGAAATCACAACCAACCTTAACGTGACAGTCAAAAAGCTACAACAGGGGTTACAAATAACAACAAGGCCGATAGAGATACGCACAAAACAGCAGCAAGGACCCCGGAGAAAATCAATGTAAGGAGAAACAGCATCCTCAAATACGTTGGTTAAGGCGGTTCAGTTGTTTGGGCATTGGCCTTCTGATCCCAACGTCGCGGGTTCAAACCGTCCCAGACCGATGGTTTTTAAGGGTGCTTAAAAGAGACCGCGCATGCCAACATACTTAATAACACTGGGTTCTCCAGTTCACCCGCCATGTTTCATTCCACCGGTTCTCCATCATCACCTTTCCCATCATTCATCCGTCATCTACATTTATCATCCACTTCCTCGCTCTCAACGCGGGCGTGTGGCGTGTACCATGATCTCTTTATGATTCGTAGGCCCTCTGCCCCCGTCGGGCGTTTGCACGGCGTTTTCATACGTCCTGAGAAGTGTGATTCCTCGATTAGGGTGGGCGTTAAGAACTGGTCTGTCGCTCAGTGGGACTGTTGTATTTGTTAGGTTGCATTTTATCATTTTGACAACTACCTTTGCATAATGACGTCAGGAAATATGCTACATTCAGTAACAAAGCGATAATTTATCAGCTTAAATACTGCGACTTTCGTGTATCTAAAAGTAACAGTGCAGTATTTAGAGAATTGCATAAAATATTTGGTAATACCAAGAAAGAATATTAAGCAGAATACGTGGACAGTTTCCTGATACATGAATGACTTCGTCACACGTTTGGAATACATTAATTTCTTTTTGAATAATTTGAAATATTGAAACCTAACAATTAACCTTCACCAATATAATTTTTTGTAGAAGATGTAATTTAGAAGTATTCTACAAGGACAGCTAATAAGGTTTACAACTCCCCTTTAATTATCCTCAAGAAATCTCCTGTTATGAAAGGAACTGGAATAAATTTAAGAATGTTATGTGGCGAGAAACGCGATTCATGGTAAAATAAAGTTCAACAATCTGAATGCATTCTGAAAGAGGTAAGTAGTCGAATGATAGGATTTATAGTGGGCCTAAACTTGGCAGGAAGTTCAATAAATAATTTCATAGCAATAGCAATACAAGACGAGCTAAATGAAGAGAAAAAGTTCCAACTTGCTTACAACAGAAAAAAGGCGAAAAAGCAAAGTAAAAAGCATAACCTAGGAAGGGTAAATTGAATTTCCAAATGGGAGATAAACTATTGGTTAAGCTACCTAGAATTCCTAAAGCAAGCTGAAAGATAACATCAATAATGGAACACACTCCACATGTGAAGGGCAGTGGAGTGCCTCCCAAAGTTACGATGACGGCAGTAATGGAACCGAGGGTGGTTAACAACTCCTTTCTAATACAGTTGTCCGTGCTGTTTTCAAAAGTTTCATTAGTGACAATCAGATCCTCTAACTGCCACCTATGTCTATATGACAAAGAATACGGTGAACATTGTTCATTATAGATCAATGAGGCGTTTGAGAATATTGTTAATTTGTTTCAAGTTCACGTCAATATTATTTAACACACCGAAATTACACATAAGTTGATGCATTGTTTTGAACATTCGCGAAATGTCTGACGGTTGTAATTTCGAAGAGGTTTTTGGTGGAATTATTTGTACCTTTAATTTTTCAGGTTCATAGTTATTTAATGTAAGTACTTTATGCGTTAAATTATCGTTGTGAGGCCCACAGAAATCCAACAGTAAGAGCTCGATGGAACAGAACGAGATGAATATGCTAACTCCAGAAATGAACGGAAAAGGTCTATTACAATTTTTTTCATATTTAGACATATAAACAATTAAATTTGGTACATTAAACATACTTTTCTGGACAGCTTGACTTCGTGGCGTTGATTACTGCAGCACGATAAACAGATAGGGAAGAAAATGTCTCATGGATGTAATAATTGTGAATGAATCTGCCCGTGCGCTTTGTGATTGTGTTAACACCACACACCTTCTTCTTACCACGGTAATTAACTGTTCTACCGGAATGCCTTTCTTTATTGATGCTAGATTGATCTGCATTACACACATTATCAGTATCATACTGCTCTATAAGCAACATACTCTGTTCTGTCCAGAAATTCATTATGTTGTTAGTAGTTTCATCTTCCTCTTTTGTTGTCAAAACTGCATAATTGTTCGTGATCATATGTAAAAATGTTGCTTGAAATTCCATACCCATGTTGCACTTACTGACAAAGGTAAATGAAGTGATTTGGCCTTTTCACGGGCCAAAGTTCATATGCTGCACTATCAATTTGTTCGCGCGAGCTTCCATAAATTTCATAAGCACCTAATCATTCAAATGCTTCTATTTATCTGGAACTGTTAAATTAGAGGATGATTTGCCAATAGAATCCGCTTCTAGAATATATTCCTTAAAGAGTTATAGCTGCGTCTCGTGCTGCAACTGACGATATCTGCTTTTCATAGAGTTCCATTATAAGAGAGGAAACGTTCGTTTTGGCTTCCGTTTCCTTGCATTCAACCGTTGTTTATAGCCTTTCTTGTTCCTTCAAATGAACATTCTACTCTAAATTTTTCCGGGATCTATGGAACTTTCGACGTTGACTTCTGTTTTGATGAAGGTGAGTAAATTCTTCTCAGGGAAATTCATATTCGTTGAGCAGTAATACTGCCTGAAAAGCTGGTTCGTATTCATTAATGCCTAAAGTTACGAATATATTATTTCTGTACCAGACTCTAACATATCTACTGAATATTAAATCATTGCCTCATCTTCCTTGATTAAAACGAATAGTGCCAGGTTCACTGCAATCAGTGAGTGCCCTCTGTCGCCCGCTTCCCATTACATCGTGCTAGCAGTTGAAAGGAACTTCATTTCGATTGGACGCTGGTGACTCCCACCGCACATCTTTACCATCCTGTAACTCGTGTACATACATACAAGCTACAATTTAAGTATGGTGGCAACAAACCCTTTCGTTATTTTGTTTTTGAGTAATACGATACAATTTTAGGCTTCTGCAAGTTCAATATCCTTGCTTATGAAAACGTCAGTTTTGCTTTGAATCGATGTATCTCAGAATGAAAGAGAATTTAGCAGAAATGTCACTGGTTGGCAACACTTTACCGCAAATTATGGACTGCGGTTAGTTGGTCTCGACATACACAATGTCTAAGTATGAATCTTTCTACTGTTCTTTTCCCTGTATTACTGATCTCCCAAGCACTGGGTACTTGATCATTACTTTAGCAATTTTTATCACATTCACTGTCGCTGAATCGTACAAAAAACTTTAATCTTATGTAGCAATTCTGAGACCTGCTACTGCTCTGTCTTCTTCCACACTAAAATTAAAAGGTTGAAAGGGGATACATTCTACATATATAGGAATAGTACATATAAAAGGGGAACCATACATATAAAAATTGCACAGTAATAATTTAATTCACTAACATGTTAAAATATTCAACATCTAACATTTGTACAGAGCTGATTGTAAGAAACGAGCGAGCTAGCAGAATTCCAAGAAAGCATAAAGAGCGTACCTTTCACCAAGGCAACAGGCAGGGAACCAGTAACGGTACGGAGAAATAGAAAGAGACAGATGGAGAAAAGAAAGAGACGGAGATATGGAACTGACGTTTAAGTGCACGGATCTGAAGCCACACATTCTCATACATGTTAAGGTAACGCGGTCTGAGGGCCAGTAGGAAACGTCGTTACATTTTAAACGCAGAGGTGAGCGTCACTGTGCTCCCGTATATAAGGGCAGGCAAGGTCTCTGAGCCCATTCTCTCTCTCTCTATCACTGATCTTCAAGAATTTACAACGACCGAGGTGCTACAGATGCACAAGTTTGGGAATGCGTGTGTAGATAGCTCAGCTCATGACTATTTTAAAGTAGTGGGATTATAATAATGAGAAAAACCAGACGCCCATAATTATTTCAATGGTGATTAAGCTTCATTTATTAAGGGAAAATTGCAGTGTATTTCTTAAACTTGCCTCACCCACTATAACCTGAGAATTAATAATTGGATATAGTTAGGAATAGAATACGCAACAACCGACGAGCATCAGTAGCCGAGGAAGAACACTGCCGAAGACCACATCAACACAAGGATCGACGATTTCCCGCTACAAATGGCGCCAACGTGGTTTCATTAAAGGAGGCATCACCACGCACTCAAGGAGTCAACGCACATTAGCTTCGAGGAGGCCACCACCCACGTACCTAGACCTTCCAGAACTTCAAGTCTACACAGAGTAAAGTACTAAAAATATGATTTATAAGTTATATCAGTCTTGATTGTTAAATTTTAATATTGCATGTTGCTCAGGAACAACAAAATTATAATCATGGCTGAAACATCCAATGCGGACACCCATGTAGAGGAGGAAGCCACTTCTCCAACTGGGCCAGCATAATAATTACATACTACCTGAATTACATGCTAGTGCGCACGCAAAACATACCAGATGAGACCACAATTAATGTAGTAATAGAATCCAGACACAACTCTGCCAATTTAATTCAGATGCTGCAGTCTATACTCACATCAACATTGAGAGATGCGAGTAGAAAATTGCAAGAATGAATCACAACAAATAGCCAAAAATTACTAAACAAATCACAGCAAATAGCCAACAAGTATAGAAAAATGTTCGTAGCTAGCAATCAACAACTAAATAATGTACAGAAAATGTTAGAACAAATCATTTTAGGGCAGGAAAATGTTAAATCAGAGGTTTTAACATTAAAACAAGAGTTGCTAGTAAATAAAGGTGAAATAGCCACTTTTTCCGAATTTGTCGTTGCACAGGTAGACACATTAACTGCCAAGAACGAGATAATGCAAAACCAGTTAGGGCAGGTAAAAGAATGCTTAGCATATAGCCAACAAGCGTTAGCAGACAGAGTAGATTCAGAACTCAAAGCAGTCAGAAAAGTGGTGACTGCGTCTCAGCTAACCAATTCATATGAATTTAACGAACCCAGAAATGTGGTCCAAGCAACGAATGCAGTGCATGACAACGACATTATTGAGTTAAGGAATTCTGTAGAAAGATTAGAACTGAAACTTACTGCAAGTCCAAGTTCACCAAGTGAATGCCAAAGATCGGCGGATTCGGCAGCACTCCATTGTTACCGGGCGAGGCCACCAACAATGTACACAATTCATGTAATTATGATGTGCATGCTAGAAGTGTAACACCACCGGTATCCTGCTCTCATAACAACAGTAATCTAAATTCACACTTGTTAAATGAATTGTCACCTCCATAGGGAATCACCCTAAAGAAGTTATTAGCGAATTGGAACAATATTTTAGACTTAAAGACACTCCAGTTGAGATAAAATTAATTGTGCGAAAATGCTTAAAAGGGCGTGCACTGAACTGGCTGCGTCTCACGTGGGGGATTCTTTGCCATACAGTGAGTTTAAACAAGCTTTTCTATTACGTTATTGGGGACCAACAGAAGTTAACAAAGTAAGACTACAGCTCAACAATGGCCGCTATAACCAGAATATTCACGGCAGTTTGATTAATTACGTCCTAAAATTGGCACAAAGGAGCAGACAAATAGAGCCGCCACTGTCAGACACAAATGTGATTGCTCTACTCATCAACCACTTTGACCCTCAAATAAGAAATGGTTTAATTGTTGCCCATCCGCAAACGATTTCCAAAATGCTGGAGCTCGTCACAGCTTTAGACCAGAAGCCCAGCATAAGCACCACGTGGCACACACAGAGGAGCAGCTATACACAAGATGGCCGCCAGTCACCACCATTTACAGGGACCGGGGCAAGAGATCCTCAATATAACAGTGAAGAACACCCGACGTCACCAAGGACAAGAAATAGATTCCAGCTACCAGATATGAGAGAAGACAGCGACCATATCAACCCCATAGGCAGCAGAGGCCGCAGGAAAGTGCAGCAAACATTAGCCACATTTGTTACACAGGACGGAGCCATTATCACCCAGATAACCGCAACAATGGAGGCAGAAACTCGCCTGATAGAAAAGTGCACCATGGAAACGGTGACAGACGGCAAAGATTTTCCAATGGATCAGGGAGACACAGTCCGGTACCCTCACAGGTCATTGAAAACACGAGCATTGGGAGAAGATAGGGATCAAACCCGGAATTAAACGATGGCCATCCAAACACAAGCAACAATCAGAATCCGGGAAACCAAGCCCAGGTGTTTGCAGGGGCCAGGTAAACACCTTAAACACTGCTGACAGAAAAAATCGTCACTCTAAGGGCCCATTGTTTCGATACAACAGTGCAACAATGGCGTGGAACACAACAATATTCACAAGAGATTAGGAAATAAGGAAAACAATGAATCGCCGAAAATTACAGAGGGAAATAATGGATATCACTACAACAGTACTATTAGACACTGGAGAAAATGTTTCTGTATGTTCGGAAGATTATTTTCAACAATTGTTAATCAGAAAACTTAATATAATGTCGCTACCCATAAAAAATGTCTATTGTACACTGGCAATATCGAAAAGGGAAGACCGGGTAAAGCACCAAGCCATGCTTTCCATTAAATTAGGAAACAATACATTTAATGTAATTTTCTTAATCGTGCCACGGCTGCAACAAAGAGTGATTGTTGGTGGAGATTGTTTTTATGCTTGGGGAGCTATCATAAATTTTGAGGACAAATGTATATCCTTGGAGCAGGGAACTATTCAAGTACCTTTCGAAGAAGAAAATTTAAATAAAAACAGTGGTCCCACCGAGGAGGAAAGCCGACTTCGCGAGGAGGAATTCTTTGTGGAAACGATCACGGTGCAAAATGAATTTATGATCGACATTATCAATGTGAATATGGAATCACAGAACATTACATTCGCGCTCCGGACTTTGGAGAGGTAAGAAGAGCTCTTCCGGCCTAACCTTGGCTTGACGCAGAGCAACCAGCCTCTCCGCTACCGACCAGAGCTCTTCCAGCCTATAGGCTTGATGCAGAACAGGCAGCCGCAGATGGGATAAGATACAGCACAGCATAGGAGCCTCCAGCAGCCGCGGCCATCATGCAGCAACGCTTCGTCCTGCGGTTCTTTCTCCTTTTCAGGTTTTTCTACCTCGATAGGTAGAGCACCACGGTCATAGCCAACGTATTCTTAGGGTCTACGGTTTAAAGGCAGCACAATACGTGTTCCGACCCTCTGGTGCTCACGCTGCTTGGCGCCTACGAGCAGCCTCTTTCATTCTTAGTCTCTCTTCCTCTAACTATCCAGTGATAAGTCCCCACTCATTCTTTCCGCTGCAAAGGCAACACGAGCAGATAGTCCAGCCTATTGCAGCACTCTTCTTCTTCTCGCTTTTCCTAAATCACCGGTTAGGACACATCTCATTCATTCACTTTTGCGACCGAACACCTATTTCTTGCCAGTCTGCTCTACGGAAACCGAATATGGTGTATGTAACCCGTAGTCAGGCTCAACCGAAAGATCCGGCCGCAACGACAGCTAACCTACCGCCTGAACCCGACAGCACACGATCCCCTTCACCAGACGGAAGCGAATATCTTTCGCAACCATCTGCCATGTCCATTCCCTCTGTCTCCTTCTCAGCCAGTACCCACTCAATCCCGAACACTCCTGCAGCACCCAAACCAACCCAGCTAGCCGAAGCGGCCGGAAACGCCACTCGGGACGCAGTGGCCACAAAGGCTCACACCACCACTGCCCCGGACAACACCAGCGCCCCTGGCGGAGGTATAGTACAGGCGCCTGCACCAGCCAGCAACAACGCCAGTGGCTCACACACCAATCCCTTGACGTGCGCAGAAGCGGCCAGCACCAGACTAGAGTCTCCGCTGTACGTCAACAAGCAACACGCTTCCTAAATCAGTAGCCTCGTGGCCGAATTTGACCGGGACGTGACGAACCAGGGTTATATAATCACCAGGGCACCGCTGTCAGGAGACTTTCTGATACGTACCTGAACCCCAGGAGACTACAGAGCCTTCGTGCACTTTTTACAACGTAAGAATGTAACACTAAGCATGACTAAACCAGTAGGGGAGAAAACACACCGGTTGGTCATAAAGCCCATCTATGCTGACAGGGCGCAGATAGAAATCACCAACCACCTTATCATGGCTGGCCTGAACCCAAACCGAGTGACGCAATTGAAGCACTACAACAGGTAACGCACCCCTCTCCCAGTGTACACGATGGAGGTGCGTACGTCAGATGAACGGGACAAGCTTCTCCGAATAACGGAAGTGATTCACTTCAGAGTACAAATCGAGGACTACACAGCCCCTAAAATACCGGCACAGCGCAACAAGTGCCAGGTCCTGTTGCACACAGAAGATCAGTGCCTTTACAGAGCAAAAGTTTGCTCGAAGTGCACAGGAGCGCATGATTCCAGGACGTGCGCCGTCCCCAATGAGCAACGCAAATGCGCTCTCTGCTGGGGGACTGGGCACAGTGCGCGCTGGCGCTCATGCCCAGAGTACCGCCGGCAGGCGGCGCTTCTCCGCAGCCGCTCATCACGGCTGAACCCTAGGGCGACACCCTACACTCCGGGCATGCAGCCTGAAACTGGGGATGCGCGAGAATCCACAAACGCACGCGCACCGCACACTCAACAGCACACACAAACACAAGTCAACCAATCAGCAAGCAGCCAACCACAAAATATGCACAGCCGCGCACAGCCGCGCACAGCATGTAGCTGACCGCCCGGCACACACACAGGGGGAAATGCGCACAAAATCAGTAGTGCTCACATTCAACGCCACTGCACAAACGAGCGGCACTACACAGAACAATCGCACCACAGTGCCACAGACACACACGCCAACTCGCAAGTAAACCCACACTAGCCGAACTGAGGCGGACAAATACCCACCTGCAGCCGAAAATATTCTCTTGGCAATGACCAAACACGGCAAAAATTGGCAGGAGATCAAAAAACTGCCACAGCAGTACTACATGCTCTTGCATCAGGAGAAAAGACGTTTCAGCACGTCATTATGAGCTACGCGGAATTCTTCAGCATGTTCCATAGTGTCTAGCTCAGCTCCTCTTCAGAGCAAATACCATAAATAACTGCTCAAAACTATAGATGGCCCAGCAAAGTATCAGGTTTATGACTTGGAATGCAAACGGGATCCGCCGACGAAAAGCCGAATGCTTAACTTCTCTTGAGAAACACCAAATAGAGATAGCAGCATTCACCGAAACACACCTAAATCAGACTGATAAATTCAACCTACCATGATACTTATTGTACCGAACAGACCGAAATCGCCGCGGCGTGGGCACAGCAATTGCCATCAAACGAGGCACATACCACTGCCAGGCTCTACCTCCCACTCTTATCAGAACCGAAGCAACAACTGCTTTTGTAACTACCAACAACACTCGCGTACTACTAGTCTCCCCGTACAACCCACCAGGCGAAATAGAAACAGACGACCTGGATGCACTTCTCAACCATCATCCACAGGTACTTCTCACAGGTGACCTAAACTGTAAGCACCCACTCTGGAACTGCCACACCTCAAACACTGCCGGCAACAAACTCCTTCAGTATGAGAATCGGTCCAATTTTGCTATATATGCCCCCATGGAACCTACATTTGTACCTCCCAAACAAAATCTACACCCAGACATTCTGGATATAGCACTTGCCCGCAACATTGCTTTTAGCATTGAAATGACCACAATTAACGACCTCTCCTCAGACCACCTGCCAGTGATAGTAACCACGAGAGGCAGCCTTGCCCAAGACTCACAAATACTTCGCCACAATTTCAATGAGGCTAACTGGCAACTCTTCAGCTCCACCATTGCAGACCAGCTCAAAATAATGCCGATCACCTCTGAAGCAGAACTGGAACAAGCCACAGCACACCTTGAGAACACCATTAAATTTGCCATATCGCAAGCCGCACCAATTAGCATTCAGGGAAACCGTAGCCCCGCCCCTTCCACAGACCTTAAGCGCCTCACAGCACAGCGAAACAGAGCCAGACGCGCCTGGCAGCGCTCAAGACACCTAGCTGACTTAGATGAATTCAGCCGGCTCAATGCTGCATTGAGAGAACGCACCGCAGAGCACGTTACAAACCAATGGAATGCCACTCTCACTAACCTGGATCTTGAAAACCGAACAGTCTGGTGTATTGCCAAATGCCTCACTAGGCAACCGATGACCATTCCCCCACTACACCACAACCAACGCATAGCAACCTCCGACATGGAGAAAGCTGAAGCCCTTGCCGACGCACTCCAAGAAACCCTCGTGCCAAACCCACAACCGATAGATCACGCCTTCGTTGCAGATACCCTAACAGTCACAAATGACTTCCGAACGCGACAGACACACAACAAACTCCGAAAAACCTGCTTCTCAGAACTTGCCTGGTTGATCAAACACCTTCACAACAAAACGGCCCCAGGCCCAGATAGCATTCCTAACATCGCTCTGAAACGCTTACCACTTCCTGCCCTTCAGGCGCTATCCAACATCTGCAACATTACACTACAACAAGGGTACTACCCTGAACATTGGAAAACCGCCAGAATCCTGCAATTTCCTAAAAAGAATAAAGACAACACAAACCCTCACAACTATCGACCCATTAGCTCACTCTCTGAGCAAACTACTTGAAAAAGTCATACTCAAACGGTTAAAAGCACATCTTGCGCGACATGGCATCCTAATACCAGAGCAATTCGGCTTCCGCGCCAAACACTCCACCACATTGCAGCACTTCCGTATCACTGAACACATCACGCAGGGGTTTAATACACGAAAAACCACAGGTGCCATATTTCTTGACCTTGAGCGGGCGTTCGACCGGGTATGGCACGAGGGACTACTGCGCAAGCTCAGCCAATACAACTTTCAAGAAACACCGCACTCAAGCTCGTTGCTAACTACCTACACAACCGCAAATTTCAGTCTTCTGTTAACTCCTCTCTCTCCACACTACGCCCAATTCCTGGCCGGAGTCCCCCAAGGAAGCGTACTGGGGCCGGTCCTCTTCACAATATACATGAATGACATCCCAAAAACTAACAACACGCTCCTCTCACTCTACGCAGATGACACTGCCGTAATGGCACAGTCCGGTGACATAAAGTTCATTAATTCTCGCTTTCAGCGAGCGCTTTCAGCATATGAAGAATGGCTGACCAAATGGCGCATCAAAGTCAACCCAACCAAGTCACAAGCAATAATCTTCACCAAACGAGTTAAACACCGCCAGCATGCGTGAACGCAGCTGCCAATGCAATTCGTTGGCACTCCCATTCCATGGAAGACCACCATCACGTACTTAGGCGTCACAATGGACCAGGGTCTCACCTGGAAACAACACGTACTTAACGTCCGCAGAAAATGCAATGCACAACTATGCAAACTGTACCCTCTCATCAACTGCAATAGTAGCCTTCAGATACGACTAGGCCTGACACTCTACAAGACGCTACTCCGACCCATACTCACCTATGCGACCCCCGTCTGGGGGTACGCAGCCAAAAGCCATATTAGCACACTCCAATCCCTCCAAAACAAAATCCTCCGTATCATAGCCAGAGTACCAAAACTTGCCATCTCCAAACTACTACACCAAGAACTCAGGATGCACACCATCGAACAGTTCATAAAAAAATTAGCAGCCGATTTGTACACCAACTACATCAAGAGCACAAACCCCCTCATCCAAACACTAGGCACCTATGAAACCACCATCAATAAACACAAACGACCATTAGCCCTGTTTGACCGCAACCTGTCAGATGAAGTACCTATTGAGGAGGTCTTTGAATACCTACACCGTCTCATACCCCCATGATTTTGTAACATCGTCTTACTCACACACTATTAATACGTCTTCAGTTACAGGAAACCATACAGAGCAGGAACTCCAAAACAACGTTCTGCCACTGCCACTGTACCAGCCCACAAAGGAACCACTTATAAGCCATCCACCACGACAGCGACACTGCAACAGCATCTCGGTAACCCAAGGTAAAATCCCGCCACACCTCTCACTTCGATCACCTGCATGCTGCTAACACTCGCGTCATCCCATTTAGTTTTTTTAAGCCGAAACTCGTTAACGCATACCTAGTATTACCACCCTAACCTAGCCCGTACTAACCACCGAGCGCCGGCCAGGGCTCGCCATGGCTTGCGTCGGTAAACCCAACCTGACACGCTTGCATGTTCTGCATGCTCGCAACAGTAGCTTAACTTTATTAACCGGGGTGCCTCCACAGAACCCGAACATCTAACTCACTTCATCCAAAACACGCACCTGCACGTCACTACTAGCAAAGCACCCCCCTTAGCTGCATGTTAGATACTAACAGCATGGGGAGACGATGTAGCCTCTGAGGATGATCGTCATCGGGGGCGGCGGGTGTGGGGCCGCCCCCACCAAAAAAACAGAACATTACCACAGAAGGCGAGGATTGCGAAGAAGCACTTTTATGTCCACACGCAAGCAATTAACGAAAGGTCGGAACACTGACCTGTATACGCTGCATGCCGACCGGCTACCAAGGGAGAAAGAACCGGTCAAGGCCCCACGTCAAGAGGTGTTGACAGCTGACAAAGAGCTAACGGCTCAGATAAGACGACAACGACTGCGCGTCTAAAATAGAGAAAAATCAGCAAAAACAAAAAGGCACAGGAAGCAATGGACAAAAAACTTGAAGGTTTCGTTCTAATAAGCGATGAGAATAAAAAAACATCGTCAGCATGGAGCAAAGAAGATCATCGAATGTATATACTGTAGAGAGGGCCAGCGGAGATAACAGCCCAGTTTGGTCCACACGCACCAATTAAAGGTTTGGATGACAACAAAATTGGGGTATCTATCATCGGCAACTGTTAAAGCCGTTTAAAACTTCAACAGGTTACTCCAACTCGCTGAACTTTCATAACAAGTCTTGTAATTTGTGTATATAGTAGGAATATTTAGGGTATATCTTATGTATAATGGCATGGATCACTTCTGACCGGTCACCGTTTATGTAAAAGTAGTAAATTCGACACGGGGGAGAGAAAAGAATTAGTGAATAACACGAGTAACAAGAAATTTAAGCACATATTTACGCTCATGTATGTATGACAACAACTTTGACTCTTGCGAACAATAATATAACATGTGAATTTAATATTTATAATTTGTACATTAGTTTTGATATTCCAAGTATAAGGGTTCATTCAAACATTTTGTATGTCTTAATAGCATTGTGATGAAGCTTCAAAATCCAACAAAAATAATGAATTCAAATTCGAGGATTAATGGAGAATAATTAAAATTTGTTTTTCGTAGGTTACCACTATAATGTATTGTTATTGTCACATTAGAGAGCAGGCACCGCGGCCGACACTGTAGCGTTTTAATCAGCTACACACATTTGAATTAGTTATAAGCAGTGCACACAATATGCGTGTGAAGTGGCCTAGAAATACAGACAATCAAGGGCTAGTGCAAGTGAATCAGCGAAATAGTGAAAAAGAGCTCAATAATACCAGTATTTGGTAAAGTGGGAACAGAAAACTGTGGTGAAACTGCTTCCGCAAACGAAGAGCAAAAAGTGTATTTTTTTCTTTTTCTTTTCCTTGTGCTACTTACATAGCACATAAACACCAGTCGTGCTGAATACTTAAAAACAATACGGAGATATGGCAACTTACAGCACAATTAAATTATCTATGTCTACAATATTGTACGTACCTGTCATTGCTTCTTTTATTGTTAGTTTTAAGCAGATTGTTTGAGTATTATGCATTTATTATGTTCTGTTCGGGAATATTCATCCATGTTCCAAAAATGTCCATGTTGGAATATTAGCAACATAGCTGCGGGGCATTTGAAAGGGATACATTATACATATATAGGAATTGTACATATAAAAGGGGAACTATACATGTAAGAATTGTACAGTAATAATTTAATTCACTAACATTTTAAAATATTCAACATCTAACATTTGTACAGAGCTGGTTGTAGGAAACGGGCGAGCTAGCAGAATTCCAAGAAAGCATAAAGAGCGTACCCTTCACCAAGCCAACAGGCAGGGAACCGGTAACGGTACGGAGAATTAGAAAGATACGGAGATATGGAACTGACGCTTAAGCGCACGGATCTGAAGCCACACATTCTCATACATGTTAAGGTAACGCGGTCTGAGGGCCAATAGGAAACGTCGTTACATTTTAAACACAGAGGTGAGCGTCACTAGGCTCCCGTATATAAGGGCAGGCAAAGTCTCGGAGCCCACTCTCTCTATCACTGATCTTCAAGAATTCACGTCGACACGAGTTGTTACAGATGCACAGGTTTGGGAATGCGTGTGTAGATAGCTAGGCTTCTGACTAATTTAAAGTGGTGGGATTATAACAATGGGAAAAGGCAGCCGCCCATAATTACTTCAATTGTGAATAAACTTCATTTATTAAGGGAAAATTGCAGTGTGTTTCTTAAACTTGCCTCACCCACTATAACCTGAGAACTGATAATTAGGTATAGTTAGGAATGGAATACGCAACAACCGACGAGCATCAATAGCCAAGGGAGAACACTGCCGAAGACCACATGAACCAAAGGATCGACGATTTCCCGCTGCTAGGTAATGTTCGTATTAGCTGGGTAACGTATATCAATACTAATAATAATTCCGTATGGCGTACATTTCTGATGTAAGGCATACCCAAATTCAAAGTGTAATATAGTTAAAGAGTGTCTTCTGTATATAAGGTGCAACCAAAAGCAAAGGTATACGTTATAAAAACTAAAAGTCACGAGCAGATCGCGAAAATTACAAATATACTCTAACAAATTTGATTCCATTTCCGTTTGTTGACACATTCTTTAAATGGTGTGGAGTGTACATTCTGAAACTACGGCTTAATTGCTGAGAACAAAACTTAGAACAGAAATAGTAAGAAGTAATTGACTGAGCGTTTTCTAAAATAAGTTAAATTACACACAGAATAATATGGAAACCGTTCGTTGTATTTCGGTATTGCAAAAATAAATGTACGCTGATGAGACATCAGCGTGATGTCTTATTAATGACAGCGACTCCAAAGGCAAATCAAATGACCACATCAGCAACACCAGTATGAGCACGAATGAGTGATACTTAGTGCAGTGTCGTAAGATTTCTGAAGTTGTGAATTTTGAGGTGACGTTGTTGTGTAAATGTACCGGTAGCCTGAATGCCTAAATAAAAAGTACCGACTTTTGGTATTCGTGATTCTTTCCTTATAACAACCTATAATTCTATTCACTTCCATAAAGTGAAATTTTATCATTTGTATGCGAAATAGGGCGCCTCCGAGTATTAAGTGCCCAGCGGTTTTATGCAGTCAATAAGCCGTGCCTTGGATTCGGAATATAATAATATATTCCGAACATAAGAATATAATAATAATAATAATAATAATAATAATAATAATAATAATAATAATAATAATAATAATAATAATAATAATAATAATAATAATAATAATAATAAAAATAATAGTACCTAATAATGATTACTACGCAAATAATGAACAAAACTGCAAATATACTACGCCAGGGCTGAGATTCAGTCGCAGGACGAAGTTAATTCCTTTCTAATTGTTTGACAATTAAAGTATTTTTGCAATAAATATTTAAAAATTTCATGTGTAACATTTATATTAAGTTTTCTAACTCAGATTTTAACAAACTATTGTCACAAAAGCTTATTCTTTTGTGTACTTATGCTTAATTCGGGAATAAACTTTCATGGCAGATTTAAACATTTGTTGAGAGTATAAGGAAACAGAAGGCTAAACCGATAGTTAGATTGCTAAAAAGCGAATCGCTTTCAAATTGAATTCTCTTTGCTTTATTACCATAAGAACGGAATAGCAAGCTACAATTGGAAAAAACTGATGTAAGATGTCTCAGAAATCACTAACACCACAAACATTTTATTTTACATAGACTGTGCGTCTTAATCTTTACTTTTCTGTATAGTAAGATGTTGACCATCTCTTACAACTCATAATAAGGTAACTAAAAGTAAAGAGTGTTTCATAAAATATTCGCAGAAGTTTCAAGGTGCACATTTTACTTTTAATGCAAATATCTTAAAAATATGACATTTTCATTAAAATTCTTTGGTAACTTGGGAAAATCAACCTTTCCAATTTTTTGTGTAGATTATAATAAATTCCCAACATATTATATGTTAGTAGTAAAGAAACTAAGAATAGCAAGAAATCGAATATCATGCGTTACATTCACATGGATTTCTACATCCACTATCGGTTATTTTTATATCACCTCTACAAAGCATTAACAGAAAAAGATATGGACATATTTTTCTGTGGTACCTATATTTTTTATATTTGTTTGATTTACCTCTATACAATAAATTCAAAATTCGTTCGAACTGAAGTCGGGCATAAGTAATCCCGTTTTGAAACCGTACACCTTTACTTCAATATCTGCTCTTGATTCTGCTACGGTCTTTCTCTCAGCGTATGCTTCGGCGTATTTTGTTAGGATAATACCAGTTTAAATTGACTGAGAAGTTTAATGTGATCTAATGGTTGAGTAAGGGTGCCAACCGTTTGAAGATAAGGAATGAAACTATTTATGATCATAGCACTTGAAACTTTAAAATTTGAATTATTATAGCTGCTAACTCTCACAGTATCAATTGTACGGTTAGAAAAGATCATTTCCGCAATAAAAGAAATAAGAAGCATAGCCCGCCGTGAGCTTAACGGTAAAACGCCTCGCCAGTACCACTAAATCATGTACACACAAGCGCGTCCCTGGTCGTTTAAAATAACACATGAGGAGCCATAAGTATCCAGACTGGCGAATGTATGCACGAATGTGTTCATAAAACATTCTTTACGAAGAAATGTTTCTCTGATTAGCTTGCGTACACTTATATCCGTTTATACATTCCCCGCCTGCTCTACAACTACCTCACTATGTCTCCTTACCCAAGCAAATATTATAGCTCTTGCATGTGCGTCTGTTACCTTGTTGCTATGAAATGCCTCCCCGAATCTCATAATTGCATTTCCTTTCTCTTCTACAGAATTTATTTCTACCTGATTGTTGAAGCTTCTGAAATCCCCGCTTAACTGCATTCCAAGAACTTTTATACTAACGTGTTCTCTACTTCGGCTGTCGCTAATGTAATGCCGGATGTCGCTTAACATGAGTCGCTAATAACCTTTTAATTGGACAAATGGTTTCCACTCAAGCTTACTACATTACACCCTAATTTCATATATGGAAATTACTTCTTGCAATTATTTCTGGATCCTACTATTGTTTCTTTATTTAATTATATATATATATATATATATATATATATATATATGTCAGTAATTGCGGTATCAGAACGAAGAGTGCTTCACAGACTATTTCAGGTGAATTCCAGGTGCATGCATTATATTTATAGTGTAAATGTGTTTAATGCATGATGCGTTAACAAAAATGGTTAGAGCTATTATCGAGAAAATAAAAAAATATGGGAAACATATCCGCGTGCGGAGAGTTCCGCGAGAGGATATTCTCGAAAGCTCTCCTGTCGTATCTTTGAAGCTTAAATACCAAGTTAGGTATTTGTCGAAAGTTTGTTTTAGGTTGTGCCGTTCAGAGACACCGAGGTACACACATGGACGTTTTTCTGAACATTTTTGATTTGTGTGCCTGAAAGCATGTAATGCAGATGAAAATTCGATAAATGTTTTGGTGGTATAAAATACCCCCTCTTATCCACTATAGGTAGATGACAAAGAAAACAGTAATTAATTTTTTATTCTTTATTGGTTCTTACTATTATTCCTTTATATTATTATATATACACTGGCGTTTGTGAAAATTTCAACGCCAAGAAGGAAGAGCATGCATTCAAATAATTTGATACCACAGGTTAGGTACATGACCAGTAACAAATGATAAACTTTTCAAATCTATACATGACCTTTGAGACCTAATATTCAATATTTGATCTGGCCTCCGTGCGCTGCAATTAGAGCTGCTATACGCTGTGGCATTGAATCAAAGGGGTTCTAAATACGTTCCTGAGGGATTTACCTCCACGCAGTTTGTATTTGAGCCCACAAATCCGTGATACGATTACTGGAGGACCGTAACGTACCAGTTGCCGACCAACCATATCACAGGCATGTTCGATGGGCGATATATAACTCGAAGTTGCAGGTCAGGGAAGCAATGGTACCCGTCGCTCTTCAAAGAAGGCTTGTACATTCTTCGCAATATGTGGCCGGGCATTGTCCTATTAAAATGTGGCCTGTGGAGATGCATGAAGCAGGGTGGGTACCTCAGGCTGTACAACTACCGTTAGGTACCGGTTGCTGTTCAAAGTACCCTCAATTCGTAGGAGGCGAGATCGGTTGTTGTAACCAATGGCAACCCAAACCATCACACCTAGCGTTTGTCCGCTATGCCGCTCAACAATACAGTCCTCCAGGTTGCGCTTACCACGGTACCGCCGGACACGTATGCGGCCTTCGCTGTAGGACACGTTTAAGGGGGATTCATCCGAAAAACTACATTTTGCCACTCAGCACCCCAGGAACGCTGTTCACGTGCCCATTGCAGCCGGTGTAGCTTGTGGTTTCTGGACAATGGAAGCCGACGTAATGGCACGCTTGCAACCAGCCCAAACTGCAGCAGACGGTGACGAACCGTTGATGCAGACACGTTCACACCTGTTGCAGTGCTCCAGTGTCGAGCCAACACTGTGAATGAAGCTGTACGGTCTGTTATGTCATGCGGACAAGACGACGGTCATCCTGTGCTGTGGTCATTTTCTGTGGTCCAGTACCACTCTTCGCTGCGTACATCATCTATCCACTGCTTCCACACACACACACACACACACACACACATCACTGTCGTAGCAGCATGCCCTGTACGAATCGAAATGTCACGGTATGACAAACCCGCTTCCCGGAGACCGACCGTTCTGCCCCGTTCGAAGTCACTCACATGCCGATATGGCTCCCGTTGACGTCGACGAGGCATACTGGCAATCGCTTTATTGCTTCCAACCTGTTTGACAGTTCTGCACTGACTACACTGTGGTTAACACGACCTTGTTGAACTGGCACGAGGGGGTCTGCTCGGCCTACATGTAGCTCATCTCTGCAAACCTAATGTCTTATTGCTTGTGCATTCTTCTACACTTCCTCCAAGTTTGGAGTTATTCGGGAAATTCTTTCTTGGTGTTTCAATTTACACAAAGGGCAGCGTACCTTCCTGCCAATAATTACGGCAACAGAATGAGGAGGATTTCAAAGGATATTTCCAATAAATTCCAGGTATATATTTCATTTATCACATAAATATGTTAAATACGTGACACGTTAACAAAAATCTTTGGAGTAGTTTTTAAGATAATCAAATACATTGAAAACGTCTCTACGTAAAGGGAGTTTGGCGTGAGCGATATTATGGAATACCCTTGAGTAACATCTTTGATGGCTATTGAGCTTAAATACCAATTTAGGCATTTGTCGAAACATTTTTAGGCTTGTGCTGTTTAGAGATCAAAGCACACATACATGGACGTTTTTCTAAGCACTTCTTGCTTCATGTATTTCTAAGCATGTATTTCTAATGAAATCTCAAAAACTATTTTATGTGGAATACAATACTTCCTCTTAATAATGCAGGTAGGTGGTAGAGAAAATAATAATTTATATTTTAATTCGTTACAGGTGTCTACATGGCTTGGGAAATAATGAAGAACACAGCATTTGCTCTATTTTTAATTTCGACTACATTGAAAGCTTTTCACAAATATTCTTCAAACGCTTTTGTATTAATTTAAAGTGCATATATATATATATATATATATATATATATATATATATATATATATAGGTCAGGCATGTTTATAAGTTTCAAGTTATTGAAGTTACTACATAAATATTTAATGCATGGTTCATTGATCCTATATGTATGTTTAAGATACAAGGTGTGGTGACAAAAGGAATTAATAAGAAGCAAACCAAAAAGGAAAATCCAGATTAATTAAGTTTAAATAACTGAGTAAATCAGACCTAGTTTCGCGCACTTTAGCCAATAAATTCTCCATGTTTTGCCAGATGCTGTCATCAGCCTGTAAAATCCAATCTCCTTCTAACAGGAATTAAGCATTTTTCTCCGAGGTACATTGTTCGCTGGTTCTCCCTAAGTCATTCTCTGTGCTCTACAGCTCCCCAGTCTAAACCATGCCATTCCTGATCTTTAGGTAGGCCTCATGATCGCAATTCAATTTTGCTTTATTTGCTAGACTTAGAGAAGGTTTAATTTTATAATCCGATTCTATTTCCTGTTGGTTTATGTCTATTGGTCTTCTTTTAATACCTTTCTGTATGTTTTTGCCATTTGTTTCAGCTCTTTCGCATACTTACCCCATTTCTATTCTCTTCAAGCATCTTTCCAAATCATCTGTCCAAAAATTAGGAGACAGGATTACTTCTCGCTGGTATTTGTAACATTTGTACCATAGTCTTGAATTACTTCCCCTGCATCAGCCTTAGCCAGTACTTCACTGCTCTTATTTTACAGTGTAATGTGTCTTCATAACACTCCATCTAGCTCAATACCTCCGAATTTTGTGCCTTGTGAAACTCAAAGAACTGTTTTGCAAAATGATACCTGCGTTTTGTTTACATGTTCTGCTCTTTCTCATCCCCTAATTTCACTTCCGTATAACAATATCACCCTTATCATAGGGTTATGGGTTTACTATCCATCGACCGGTACATCAGGTATCCGCGTGAGGGTACACAATATTTTATTTAATTGCCCTCGTACATTATAGTTAGTTACTGATAGATATTTGTTCCATTTTCCTCTCATATTAAACATTTCTGCTAAATAGGAGAAATGTTTAATATTTTGTATTTCTAGCCCCTTGTATACCATTTTTTATTCCTGCTATACAATGAATATGTATGACAATTCATGGTTATTTCAGGTGTAGGCCTAGAAGGACAAAGGGAGTTAAATAAGCGCTCCGGGAGGTTACAAATCGTACCACAAAGGTAATAGAAAGGCAACTGACGCTCTAAAATAAAAATAAACTCTTTGAGGTCTCCAATTCTTCTAAAGCTTCTAACTCCTTTCACGAAATTTATAATTATTCTTCCTTCAAACGTCTTTCAGAACAATTAGCGGTACTATGATGGAAGATTTGAGAATTTCTTTAACGATGCTGTACTCAGCTACTGGTCCATTTTACAACACTTGACAATATTAAATGGAAAATTATACACTAGAGCACCCGTGAATAAATAATACTGCACTGTTTTGAGTCTTGAATGGATGCTGGCTCAAATGTAAACTGACTGGATGATCGAGGTAAGGTTTGAAAATGTAATTGAAACTTTACGCCTTCCATTGTATCTTTGTACCTGCTTTCGCTACATGCTGCCTTTATACTTCGTGCTGCTGGATGTCACCACGCGGTTCCAAGAAGTTGGCGCACAAAGGTTCACAACAAAAGTAGACGCTAAACAGCTGGTCGCCTTAAGGCAACGTTCGACTTCCTCTGATATATGCTGTAGGTCAAATATGCCCTTAAATTATTTCTACTGGAATGTTATACACACGCGAATCGTGGCTACAAAGAATTCTAATTTCAACACCTCGTACTTCTTTTAATGCCGCAAGAATCACTAGGGCACTTTTTGCGGGGCATAGATTGCTCCATGGACCACGTTATTTGAAGCGCCGTTCTATTTCACCTGCAGCTTGTGTATAACACAGGAAACCGACGTAAGTAAACTGTTCCATGCTCATTACTGATATTATCGCCAATTTTGCTGAGGAATAGAATGAAGAAACGCTGTGACATGAAAATGTCGCTTGATAATATTATACGAGTAATGTGGTATACCCGAGTTTGCCAGTTTGAGAAAATTAATAGATCTCCCAAATTTTTCAAAGACTCACCCTTCATTAAAATAATCATCCATGTGTACTCATGTTGCCCACTGCATTACGAAATAGCAACTCGCACTTTTATTGCTAATATCCATATGTTATAATAACAATAATAATGCTAATAATAAGAATCACAGAATTTGTTTTGCGTAGTGGTATTATAGTTGTACACACTTTTATTTTTTTAACATAAAATGCTCTAGCTAATCAAATAGGAGTAAATGGCCAAAGGTTACGGCGCTAACTGAGGAGGAGCAATGTTACTTACGACCTTTTGCAACCATAAAGCAGACGTACGTTAAAAACGATCACACTAAGATCAGACGAACCACGGGATAAAAATTTTAGTGAAAGAAAACAAAATGAAATACGCACAGCCAAAATCCGTGTTACAGAAATACGCGACAGGAGAGTAATGGGAAGTGAGTGTACAAAAGAGGACATGGGATCTCCTTATTTATGCTTCAGTATGCAAAACACCAGCTGTACGTCATCGCATGTCTATTCTATTTTTCACATCGGAATAATGCATTATACATGATCTTCCTTCTGACGTATTTTCCTTTTCTTTGCTTTCTTCCGCCTACCATTAAAATAAGAGTTGACAATAGTGTGCGGAGTTTACGAGAGCAGCAGATCTATTCGAAGCTATAGCACTGCTGAAAGAATGGGAACTTGTAGTGTTATTTGTAAGTGTATTCTATTCCTTTATGTCCCTATACATCAGCAGGGAGGCTGACCAATATTGGACCTCCTTCTCATACTACTAATGCTATTGTCAGTGGGAAAAGTTGACATCGTTCCGAACTGTGAATATTTAACTATTAACCTTACAACGGTTCATTTTTGTAGCATCTATACTATGCCATGTATGAGCATTGTACTCATTTTCCCTCTCTTTTTGGCTAGTCTCTGAAACTGAAAATAGAATAAGGTGTTGCAAATAAGGTGTACAATAATTTAATCTTAGCCCAATTCGGTATTGCAGAGATTCTTTCAATGACTTTTATCTAGAGTTTAAAATGTATTTGGCATTTACGCATGCACTGAACAGCCCTTAACCATGAAAACATAGCACTACATGCTGAAGTACCCTTAATATTGTAACATCAAGTACAGCAACAACATTGACAGAGCGGGATGGCTCAGGCGGCAACGTCTGTGTCCCGCATTCGGAAGGTCGTAGGTTAGATTACCGCGGCCTACCTTCCTGACCCATGGCTTTTTCGGGAGTTTCCCCAGGTCGCAGATGAATGCTGGGAAGTTTCATTACATCTCCGGATTTCTTGTCCCTCCATTTCACCTTCATTCTCCTGTCACTTCATCTTCCATCTGCTTGGCTGTTTCACGATTGCAATTGTCGGGTGAGTCTCGGCGTTGCGGCCGCAGGCGAAAATATTGCTCTGTATAACACTTGTTTCCCAGATGGGGCGGTCTCCGAGTCCCGGGGGAAGCCTGCAGGGGGAGGGGTGCCGGTTGCACCAGCTGCCATCCGGGAAGTTTCATTCTGGAAAAGCTAGGGGCTCTTCCATCGACCCTGTCGTGCCATTTGATCTGGCTGCTCTCGGTCCCCGCTCAGCTCTCCTTCCCTCCCGGGAGAGCTCCGTCAGGGTCCTAGGCACAAAAGGTCTTCGAAGGTCGGAGTGCTAACTCTACTTTCGTTCCTATTCCTAGTCCTAGCAACAACACGGCCAGTGTATTGCAAGTTTTCATACTTCGAACATTCGGTTTCATTAGAAATAACATTCCAGAAAAAGCTTGGTCAACTTGGCTATTTGCGGAGGTTCTTGTGATTGGAACAATTATTTCTGTAAGTAGTGATAATACGACAGGATTGTAAGATTAGCAGAGGATTACAGAGTAATTAGCAATACAGATGTTAAGACCATAGAAAACATATAGACTGAACGTATCAATCGAATGCATGTTGTAATTTACCTTAGCCAGGAATTGTGATTAAAAAAACAACCAGAAATTGAACCAGAAATACAACCAGAAAAGATTATTGGGCAGCAAATAATGCCAAAGGACGTTCTTAAGAAACTTATATCAGTGTATATATAATGTCTCAACAGAAAAAGTACACGCTATTGCCGGATCATTTTCAAGAATAAATATTTGAACGTACTTCCAATAAAGGCGCACAAAATATAACGACATGATGTCTAGCTAAAAATGTATAGTTGCAATGCAGCATTACTTATGAAAGTATCAAATGAAGTGGAAATATAATATAAGCTGCCGCCGTAAGAGTGTCACTCTGGATGTATTGAGAGTGGGCAACAATGATTAGTGGTAAGCCAAAGCAGCTTTTTCTAACTACAGATTGAAGTCCAGTCAGCAACACGTGCAAGTCAGAGCGCGCCACAACATGCATCGGCAGCACCGCGTGTTATGTACAGAAGGTGTTGCTACGCCATAGGCTAGGATGAATCGCAAGCGAGAACATCTCCTTGCTAGGATTCTCTATGACTTTAAAGTCGGTTTAGGGAAAGGCAATGCTCTGAAAGGCTGCATCGTGCATTTGAGGATCTCTGCCCTTCGCAATTCACCATTTATCGATGACTTGCAGAGCTTAGAATAGGAAGGGATTCCCTCGAAGATGAAGATTGAGTAGAACTGCTGGCTACAGCAATAATGGATAACAGTGTAAAAGCAGAGTGCATATTAGGGGAAGATCGTAGTTTCACATATAGTCAGATTCAAGAATCACTAAATATAGGATCGGCAGTAGTGAAAACAATTCTGAAAGGAAGTCTTGACGTCAGGAAGTTCTGCAGTCGCTGGGTCCCACCACTTCACAAATAAGCAGAAACAAGCACGTGTGCAATGGTGCCAGGAAATGATTGAAAACTTCAATGGAGGAATATCCAAAAACATATCAAACATTCTAACAGGTGACAAAATGTGGATTTACCGGTATAATGCAGAAACTAAACGAAGGTTATCGGTCTGGGTCTACCCAGGAGAGATCCTCCAACAAAAGTGAGGCGTTGGTAAGAAGATGGCTGTTCCTTCTTCTCAGCAAGCGGCCACATCTTGACAACTTCGCTTGAGGAACAAAGCACTGTTGCTGCCAGACGGTACAACACAAAATGTCTGCCACAAGTTTTCAGAGATCTTAGAAGAAAGGTGTCCTAAGACTGGTCTGCATGGAACTTTGTTGCACCACGACAATGCCTCTGCCCACACTGCACAAAAAACAACCAGTTTCTTGCTGGAGTCAGGAGTCAGGGAGTCATACATTCTCGTATTGTGTTGTGGGACAAAGGAAATGACATGTAACTTGTACCTGTGTTATACGGACCGCCCTGATCCTTATTGATATGCTTGTGACTGTTTGTTATCTTCTCTGACAAAATGGCACACGCTGTTCCACTTCCCCTCCCTCTTACATCCCGCAGTACCCGAGCACCTGTACGATTCTCCCTACTGTACAGATATGGCCTCATGCGACTTTTTATCAAAAAATTCGAGGTCAACAATTTCAATCACCTGAAGCTGCAGTAGCTGCTTACGAGGAATGTGTTTGCACTCTCTAAAAAAGAATGACGTTCAGAATTTGAAAAAAATGAAATGGATAGTATTTTGAGAAGATGCAATGATAAGATACAATTTTTAATATCTTACTGCAGTAGTAGTGAAATGAGGAATCCAGCTTAGTTAGCTTCGCTTTGATCCAGGACAAGGATACAAAATTAGCATACATTGCAAATAAATCAATCACTCTTCCTCATCCCCTGTAAGGACAATATGTGTAATACATTTTGTATTGTTTAATAGAACAAACGTTTGACATGTAAAATGCACCTGTGTTATAAAGTGCCCCACCTACTGACAATGGGAACATTGGGTCTAATTAATCTTGCTTTGTTGTCTCTTGAATGGTGTATAATTTGGCGCTTAGTATTTTTTGTTATATTTGAGGTGGTGGTATTTTTGGGTGTACAGGAGTCCTGGACGTTTGATATGCCATTTAAAATAGCACCAGGTGCTTTTTAGACCACTTGGCTATGAATACCCCATTCTTCTCCCTCCTATTGCTTACCCAGAGCACCCACACAGCTGCACTCCCGATACTGTCTGGGAGTCATACATTCTCGTATTGTGTTGTGGGACAAAGGAAATGACATGTAACTTGTACCTGTGTTATACGGACCGCCCTGATCCTTATTGATATGCTTGTGACTGTTTGTTATCTTCTCTGACAAAATGGCACACGCTGTTCCACTTCCCCTCCCTCTTACATCCCGCAGTACCCGAGCACCTGTACGATAGGAAGCACACCACCTGCATCAATCCCCTCCTCTCTGCATTCCATTCTATGCGTTATACCTACGGGCTGTTCAAACGCACACACCTGCATCAGCCACCTCCACTCGTGGGCATAGAAACGCTGAGGGTCTCTTCGCAAGTGCAGCAGCAGATAATACCATTGGATGCAATAATCACATGACATGTAAACACCCCCACCGCAAGGATGCGCCGGCATCGCAAGGAGGGCTTTAGCGTTCTACATAAACAGTTCGAGGGGCTTGTAAGAACCATTCTGAATTTATTAACTTTGCATTAAAATTAAAAAACTCGTTTGCTGCATTTTTAGGTGAACAATAGCGAGCACTTTAGTTCTTCTACGCAGCATTATCATCATCTAAAAATGCAAGGTGAGTGAGTTTTTACATAACTATACAAATCAGTGTTAGCATTTAAGTTTGTTTAAACGATACAGTGCATGAAAGAATATCTGTGTAAGTGAAGCATATTTTTACCTGAAATTCACTTTTTTTTTAACAATTATCTAACAATTTAAAATTTTTAAAACATGCAGTGCTTTCATCGCTGGTGCAAATAGTTATGCCTTAAAGCATTAACATTCAAACGGTTTTCCCTTCTCAATCTTTTTTCCACCCTCACAGGGAATTCTAAACACACACTTATTTCATTAAAATTCATACGATAATTTTCCAGCTCACTTTTTTTTGCACATCACAAGGATTTCTACACACACACGCTTAATTCCTTAACATTCATATGTGTTTCCCTACTCGCTCTTTTTTCACCATCACAGACTTTCTACGCACACTCTTCAGCCATTAATGTTAATATGATTTTACCTACTCGTTCTCTTTTCACCCTCACAACAATTTCTACACACACTGTCCTTCCATTAAGATTCATACGAATTTTCGTTACCCAATCTTTTTTACACCACACCCTTCTTCAATTAAAATCGATACGTTTTTTCCCACTCACTCTGTTTTCATCTTCACAAAGATTTCTACACACACACTCTTCTTCTATTAACATTTATACCGTTTTCCCTACTTAATCTTTTCACATCACATGGATTTCTCTATACACTCCTCTACCATTAACATTCATACTGTATTCCCAATTCAATTATTTCAAATCACAGGGATTTCTCTACATGCTTTTCTTCCATTCGCAAACACACGGCTTTCTCTACAACCTCTTCTTCCACTCACACATATAGGGTTATGTCTGCACACTATTTCTCACATCACAAGGATTTCTCCACACATTCTCTTACTTTAACAATCGTATAGTTTTCCTTACTCACTTTTTCCACACACTCTTTTTTCTACCCGCTCCTTTTTCACCATTATAACGCTTTCTCTACAAGCTCTTCTTTTATTCACACTCAGTAGCTTTCTCTACACCCACTTCTTCCATTCACCATCACACAGATTTCTCTATAACCATGATCGACACAAACTAACATTTCTACCATGCAACCGAACCTACACGAAGACCTACAAACATCTCCGAACACAAAATACATATACGCACGTCACTTACACTCATATGCATAAACATAATTACAAACTCCGACATGTAGAAACATACCCACACACGCGCGCGCACACTCACACACACCTAGTTCTAATATAAAGAAATGCATAACTTGTCTTTCCATCTAAATAGTATATTAAAATAATTAATTATCAATGACTATTACAGAGTGTTTAGCAGATAGACGTAATAAGATGGTTGAAACGAGCAGTTTCCTACCGGCTCGGAGATTTCAAGATTTCGAAATAGATCTTAAATACGAGATAAAGACCTTAAAGAGAGCTCCAACAGGATACGGTACCAGGATCGTATCTTCGCTGGAGGATTGCCCAATTTTCTTGCCTCAACGATATAATTCGTTAACCGACGAAAAGCTTGCAGAAATGCCAGGAAAATTATATTTGTATACAAGGTATGACAGAGATGGGGAAATCTAATACACGTAAATTGTCCTTCGTACTCGCAGCGAAGGTATGTAGAAATGGAAATCTTAAGTATTCAATGTTTTCCAATTTTTATAAGATAAAAAACATAAATAAACAGCTGTCTTATTGATATTACATATAAAAGATACAAAAGATGCCGTTTATAAATTTATAAAAAAGCATGAAATCATAATGTAACGTTATATACATTCAGTTATATATATCTACCGTATTGAAATAGCATCCGATATCTAAGTGTTTATAAAAATCTTTTGTGTTTTATTTACATGTAGCCTAACAAAGCAATGTAATTCTGTTCAGGCTACCTACAATTCCTAAAGCATGCTTTCTAAGACCTTCATTGTGCAATGCTTCAGATGTAACAATAAGGGCAAGACGAAGAACAGATTTGCAGATCCGGAAAGGATGCTGACGCTCTTTGAGGATATAATAACCTAACTCATTGCTTCCCCGAAACAAGCGCGCTCCGAGACGTCTACACGTCGATAAGCGGCAATGTTAAGATAAGGTACTTCTATGACATCAGCGTTTATAATGAAAACCACAGACAATTTTGTACACATTCCAATGAATGGATGAGAGATAGTTCGAGTAAGTCTGCCCATAACCAGCGAAACAATAAGAATCCGGAACACTAATTTAAATGATTGTGAAAAGAGGTACATGGTAGTCTGAACACATGCAAATTACACCATAAGTTCGTTAAATTACCATTACTCTTAAATTTCTTAATTGTTTTTCCTGAACTTTTTATAAATTGTACTATAAGTCATGACATTTATTTAAAGTGGTTGTTTGCATTGACAGCTGATGCGGCTGACTCCGTAAAAATTACTTCATTAAGCATAAAAATAATACAATTTACTCATAAAACATATGCTACTTCCCTGATGCTACTTGATACACAGAATCGCCCTTTTCCATGATTATTCTTAGTATAATAAGCCATCTTCTGAACCTCAATTATTTAGTTATGTATATCAGTTCACTAGAAATTAAAAATAAATTATTTGCATAGTAAAAATATAAAAAGATGGAAAATTTGCAATGCTGTTGCCATTTTAATATCAATAATGTGAATTATAGGATCATGAATGTGGTTCAAAAAGTTTAGCTATGTGTTGTTTACCTGTTCTGAGAAAAGGGTACATAAATAACCAAAAACGTTGTTCAGAGAAAACAGAATTTGAAGTTGTAAACATGAAATTTCTGTCACACTTTGGTACATTCCGGGTTCATAATAATCTACACCTTCATTCCTGGAATGCTTCAGCTCTTCTGGTGGGATTCTCTTGTCCTGGACTCTTTTGTTAATTGATAAACTACTCGCTGGGCATGATATAGTCGTTCATTCTTGAAGGATACAAAAACTTCCACAACTGGCATTACATGACAACTTTAAAGGAATGCAGACTAGCATTCAAATGGTATTTAGATGTCTTAAGAAACCTCAAAACCTCAAAAGTATATATTTTCCGAAACTGTAAATAACGGAAATTTTATTAGTGCCTAAAACAAAAAATGCAACTTTAAAGATTTCAGAGTACCTTGTCCCCTTAAATGGTGATGAAATTTCTACTTAAAAAGATTTTAATCTTGTATACATTACCAGTGTAACGACTGTTAGCTATAGGGAAAAAAGTAATGATAAAAATAAAGAGGTTTTCATTTCAACAATAGCAATGTTTTTTTCTTATTTTTCCCTCTACCAATCCTAAGATGATATATTTAGTGTTATGAAGAAAAATTCATTAAGAAAATCATTTAGTCACATGAAATCAATGCATTATATATACATATATATGCACAAACTAGGGCAAATTAACTAAAATACTATGCTAAGCACAAGCGCATAGCTGAAAGAAATTCCTGATCTCAGGACACCTAAGCATGGTCGCGTCCAGAGAACTGAGTTTGAGCCTTAGCGATGCGAGCTTCCAGGTTTAAAATGGGTGATACTGTTCCAGCATATCTGGAAGAAATTGATATCTCAGGATACCTAAGTACACGGTCCGAAGCAGAGGCCCTAATTTACGATTTTGTGTTCAATAGTATACCATTCTTCATTACGAAATTGAACATTTAGGTTTTTGCATCCCCCTAATAGATTTATGGCGGAGGTGTTAGGATGATAAGGAAATGGGATTCTTGTAATTGGTAGGGTTTCCTAATACTCAGCGGATTCATAGAAACGATTTGCTGAAGGGAAAAGATAATGGTTAAAATAAAGAGAGACCTTTTATTCCCTCAATAGCAAGTATGTATCCTTCCCTCCTCCGCCCAAAGCACTCAAACGTATGTTAAACTGGAATGATATGTTCTGCTACATCTAAGAGCCTCTCCAAGCCATAATAATAAGAAGAGAAATTTCCTATACAAAGGAATGCCTGACATAATCTATTGATTTTAAGCACCTGGTCTGTTCAAAGAAAAATTCATGTCGTCTACACATACAGGCTCTTACACCTTGTTATTCTCTAAAAGCTGTATTGACAATGTAGCAAATATATTTTGTAAGGAATGAATGATGTGACAAAATTAATCCAACGACTCTCTACTTTAGGAAAATATCAAATTTTAATTGATTACACCGGGGGAAGTGGAAAAACCGATTTATGCAACCTATCCCTTGCAAGTGTAATACCGTATGCAGGAAAGAGGTGTTTCAGGAGGAAAGTACTGGAATTGTATAATAAGAATGATTTTAAAAACATTAAGCTGTTTTTTTACAACTTCTTTTATTCATTAAAAATCCTTACATTCATAATGAAACAGAAATTCTTAAATTACAATTATTAGTTTAAAATAAAAGCTGCAAAGCATGAACCAGAGGCGTGTATGTAAATATTTTATCATGAATTATAATGCAATACAATGAGGTCTGTTCAGGGATATTGGCACTATATGAATTTTGATTCTGAATGTTGACTGCTACATTTACAACCACCTCGGGTTGATGGGAGCAGTCCATAACAAATATAGTTACATATTTTTGAAAATCCTTTCTCTTCAATAGAGGGCAATTCTCTTTTCCATAATAAAAGTTTTGAAGCTCTGAATACATGTCATACAATGATGCAAATATCGAGTTTCCAAAGCTCAAATTCGTGTCGTGGTATGGGTAACATTAACTATTAAGATATAGCCTCAAATTAGTTATGCGAGTTGAATACTCTAGAAATACGCTGAAGGCCCTAAAATTCAACGGCTCGCTAACAAAAATGTATGCCTGTCTCGCAAAAGGCAGGCATCGATGAGCATGTGAATGTTATAGTAGGCGAGTTGAAGACTCTAGAGACATGCTGAAGGCTCTAAAATTCAACGCTCGCTAACAAAAATTTATGCTTGTCCCGCAAAAGGCAGGAATCGATGAGTATGTGAAAATTATAGTAGGCGAGTTGAAGACTCTAGAGACATGTGAAGCCTATAACATTCTAGGGATTGTTAAACTGTACCCTATCTCGCCAAAAGCTAGCACCTATGAGATTGTGAATAGTGTAGCAAGCAATTTGAAGTCTCTAGAGGCACACTGAAGTTTCTAGCAGTCCAAGGGATTGCTAAAATGTAATCCTGAGCTAACTCGCTCTTGCTAAAAGCTCTCGGATGTTTAGACCCATTTTCGCTAAAACGTAACGCGATCTCGCTAAAAGCAAGTAGAAATGTAACACACATGTAACCCGCTCTCTCAAAAACCTCTCAGATATGTAATCCATTTTCGATATAACGTAATCCGCTCTCGCTAAAAGCTCTCAGGCATGTAACCCATTTTTCACTAAAACGTAACCTGCTCTCTCTAGCATGTAGAAATGCAACCCAGTGTTAATCAACTCTCGCTAAAGAAGCTCTCAACCGGGTAACGCAATTTCACTAAAATAGGGGCCTAAAGACAGCAAATGCGGAACCCTTTCATTAAAATGCAATCCTGTCTTGCGGAATCCATCAAATATATAGCCCCATTTCACTAAACGTAGGATACCAGTATTTCAGGTTTGACCTACCTAGCTCCGTATTTAGCCCAACTTCTCTGTCCTAACTAACAAGCAAAGTTGCACTCTTACCCCTATGAATCCATTTCATGCTACTTGCATCTGGATGTGATTAATGGAACAGTTTCATTATCAGAATTAGGTAATTAATATGGAAATTCTAACACATTTCGTTTGACATAATTTGGCTATGGTGGTTTATATCCGTCAAAGTTGCAGATCATATATAAA
Source organism: Deroplatys truncata (assembly GCA_030765065.1). Taxonomy (NCBI): domain Eukaryota; kingdom Metazoa; phylum Arthropoda; class Insecta; order Mantodea; family Mantidae; genus Deroplatys; species Deroplatys truncata. The sequence continues at coordinate 181,995,102 of CM060977.1, forward strand.
ATGAGTAAATAGAGAATAATAGTTCAGTCTTCTGTTGTGGTATACGAATTCAACATCGATAGTATACACTGAATAGTTGATTTATATACTGCTTGAGCATGCATCCTCATAAAGATGTTCAATTATAACCAATTTACGAGAATCCCTTTTTGTCGTATGTTTTCCAAGGGAGAAGAAATCGTTTTGTTAAGTGCTGCATATCATTAGAAAACTTTAAAGAACAGGTCTATTTCAAGACTCAAACAGCACAGGTGAAGATGCGTAAAGAGATGTACTGTTGTGTAGTGTATGGAACACCCGCAAACGATCTTGCAATCTCTTCAAGTCCTGAAGTGGCGGATTCAAGAGGTACTGTACTCGGAACTTCCTAAAGAAATCTTGAAATATCTTCACGTCCTGAAGTGCTGGATTCAAGAAGTACAGTGTTTGGAACTCCCTCAAGCGATCCTGAAATAGTATCTAGAGTTGACATGACTAAATAAATCAATCTTTGGATGAGCATACTCTGAATAAACACACAAATGAAACCAAACATACTAATGTTAACTTACCAAGACAAGAACATATATCCATATCGAATATTGAGGAGATACTATACCCCACAACGGTCCCAATGACTTAGCAAACCGCCTAAGAATGCTAATGATGTTCCATACAGCTGGTAAAATGACTTTTCGGGTGAGATTAGCAACATTGTTTAGAAGCTAAAGACGGACGGTTTTAACGTCTGATTAATAGCTGTGGAAACTTGAAAGCTTCGAAAGTGTGAGGCAGTATTTTTAACACTTGAATTATTTAAATTAAACTACATAATATGTAAATTCAATACCAGCCAGCCTTGAAGCAATATGTATGCAATGATTTGTAAAATGCACCTAACAGTCATTGCATATGCTTATATTATTGTAAACAAGTTCAATAATGTTATGTGAATGCATTACTTAATTTAATAGTGTAAGAGCTGTGAGAATAATAAGTTTAAGGTTGCTAACAATCAGGTAACAATGAGGTAACCTTGAGGCAATAATCAGTTTGAGAGTTTGAATGCTACTAGTCATGATTAGGGCAGCAATAACGTAAATTTTGTGACAGTTTAAAAATAGCCAATCAACAGCCAGAAAAGGTTTAATTAAATGCAGGTATTCTATTGAACTAGGATTAGTCAATCAGAGACTTGAATACAGAAATCTAAAAGTTTATACGGTTGCAATATGTTCAATTGCCTACAGACCTTGGTAGTAACCGGATGGAAGATGTGTTCTGTAGAGAAGCATTACGTATTAGTGTGAAACGAAAATTAAGTATACGTCGTATAAAAAGTGCAAGAATTAGATGAAATAACCTCACTGCTCTTGATATCTGTGTAGTGCTATTAAATTTGTGTCAAAGATTAATAAAAAAGAAGCGAATTTAAACTTAAAATCTGTGTAAGCTTCACGCCCTGATAAGAGAAACGTGTCTCTAAAGAAATATTGACGCAGCCGAGGCAAACGTATACATGAATAATATGTATAGAATCAAATTAGTAACAAAGTTAATAATATTTTTGTTAAACTTAGAGTGAAACAACAAAAATACATCATCTTCAAATCGGCTTTTCATACGTAGCGGCACATTACGTAAACAACAACTTCAAATTGGTTTCCCAAAGCATGGTGCAAACTTCTACGTAACTCCTACAACAAACAATACTTTCTCAAATTGACGTCATATATGGAGCTAAAATAACATAACAACGTAAAGAACAATACGTTCTCGAATTGACGCCCAAAGCGTGGTGCAAACATTCAATAACAGTAACATAAAAAACACTAATCTCAAGTGTTATACCTCGGTGGTGTCAATGTGATGTATAATAACACATGGTTTCAGGTAACGTATCTGTGGTTACTTGTGCTTGCAATTTTTATCGCAATGGGTTACACTCTCGCTGTCAGTGGCAAAGAATACGTTCTTACTACGTACCTGAATCCCTCTCTGCTGATAGTCTCTAAGTGGCATTATGAGTTGGCTGTATTGAATTCTTTGAAACCTTCTATTCCATTCCCAATGTTGGTCATACTAAAAATAAATTTCAAGAAATTTACAAGGATGAAATTAAGATCATCGACATATCCTACGGAACTTACAAGATCTCTAATATTAATGAATACATCAGAAATAATCTAGTGGTGGATGAGAATGTCCTATTTATTAACCTATTAATAATATCATGAAGGCTGCAATTAGATATCCTTTCACGTTCATTTTTTCAGTGATCGTTCTATAGGATAGCTGTTGGTCTTCACGGACAATAAAGCTATTCCAGATAATCAGCTTGCCAAATCTGATTTCCTGGTGAATGTATTTAAGGTAACCACATACGAATCGAATGCAGTATTGCAACAGGCTCTTTCATCGACGGTAAAAGCGGACACTCGAGCTACGAGTTTTCCCCATCTGTTCCTTCCAGATATCATATATCTCAAGAATCCTCGAATCCATTTTACCTACCGTTCATAAACACCAACGTCATAGAGCAAATCAGTCTTCGTTTGGTGGAACAGGACGGTCATATCATTGGCTTTATAAACGAGGATATAAGCATACTTCACATCCGTCGCAATACCCATCTATTTTAGAAGAAATCTGTGGCGTCAGGATATAATTACGGAGTGATTTGACGCACATATCATGCTCCGCCATTGACACCCAGCCTGTTAGCATCATATAATCGAGAGCTTCTCCAGGCATTGGGTTTCAGAATCCAATAATCGTGGACATCATCAGTGTTACCGAGACATCAAGATTCGACGACAAGATCACCAAAGAAGAGGAACATGTGTTTTTGCTAAATAATACATCAACTCTGGACGCTAATGTCGAGATTAGAATCCCTTGACAACCTGAAGATTTATATACTTTACCTAATCGAAGTTATCAGTACATCGAGGGAAGAGTTACTAAAGCGTATTGAGCAGCTACTACTGCAAAGCTTACCAATAATGCTATTGGATCACATTTGAGGAGATCCAACTGGACATGAAGGGCTCAACTATTGAACGAAAACGAAACCCCGGGATAGCATCAAGTTTAGGCAACTATGCTGCTCTCAACCCATGGAATCTGCTCGGCCGCTGAATGTTGGATGGTGTTACGCTGGAGAGGACATGGTCATTGTACATGCAGCAAATGGAGTCTTCAATGATATAGTGCCGTATTCGACGTTTCTGGGATTTGCTGATGACCACAAGGAGCTCATCTCAATAACAAGTTTAAGTTGGTGCTGAGTCCATCCAATGACTCCAAAAGGAGAATTACAGCATCTCAGGAGGAAGCGAATGCTACTCCTAAACTTTTACGAATCGAGTGGAGAATGCCTGTGATTCGACCTCCTGATGCTGAAATGGTTTAAATCCTCACGATTATCAAGTCGGACAAGCAGCTGCTTCTCCCAATTAGGATGACGGATCTACATACTCATCCTGCTGTGCTTCAAACTAAATCATTCACTTAGAATGTCGCCACGACATCAAAAATGAAGAAGTCAAGATTTGTCATCTTGTGAGCTCAGACTTCAAGATCAAGTAATCCATCTAAAGAGTGTCCACTTTTTTATCACTGTTATATATCCAATTTGAGGCTTTATCTTAACAGTGAACTTTATCCCTACCACGACATGAACTTGAACTTTGGAAACTCGATATTTGCATAGTTGCTAGTTTCAAAACTTTTATTACGAAAAACGGAATTACCCTCTATTGAAGAGAATGATTATTCTTAAACATACACTTATATTTGTTATAGGCGGCTACCATCAACCCAGGGAAGTTGTGAATGGAGCAGTCAATACCAGAATCTAAAATCAGATAGTGCCAGACCTCATGTATTACATGATAATTCATGATAAGGTATTTACATACAAGCCTCTGACTCATGTGATGCAGCCTATATTTTAAACTAATAATTGTAATGTAGGGATTTCCTTTTCATTAAGAGTGTATGAATTTTTAATGAATAAAAGGATAAAAAAGTACCTTGATTTTTTTAAAATAATTTTATCATACAATTCCAGTACATTCCTCCTGCAACTCCTCTTTGGTATTACACTTGAAATGGTAAGGCTGCCTAAATGTTTCTCTGCCTGCACATGAATACACTGCAATTCTCATTGCACGTGAAGTATGATGTCATCTGATCTTGCAACTAAGGCTTGTCGCATAGGAGAGCGTAAATGTATCCATTGCAGTACTTTGGATGCCAAAGAGAGACGTGGCTTGAAACGACGCTGTCCATCTCACCGTCACTTTCGGAATCAGTAATCCCCTAAAAGAAGAAATACAAAACAATAAGTTATATTATTTTTACTCTGTTTTAGAGAACAATTGCACAATTTTTTAGAAATGGTATTCAAGAATAAATCTGTACTTACATCAGACAGTTTTTTACACTGGACAGTTTTCCGTGCAGATACTTCGATACGACATCTGGTCGTAATACGAAGGCATATTACACACCATAGAGTGCATGACGCCATTGCACAACTGTTTTGGTAATACGTATAATTGTATGACTCTTCTCCGCACTCGCTACAAAAATCGTCCATCGTATTATCATTTCGATTTACACCTTAAATAATATTCCGTCAGGGCAAGAATTAGCTCCATATATACGACAGATAGAAAACCGATTCTTACGTCGCATATAATATCATGCAACGAGGGTTCAACGGGGGAACTCTCTGTAGAGTGGGGCCGTGTTTTTACTCTATACAAGAGAATCGAGAGGAGTATGTAGTCAGATGATGCAGTGGGGAGGGAAATGTGTAGGGGATGTTAACTTTTATTGCAGAGAGGAATACACGGAACGTTTTTGTTATCACTGTTTGGAAGAGTCGCTCAGTGCAAATCATAGAATGGAATATAGAGGGGAGGGGAGGTGATTTATGCGTGCGTGTTTGAAAAACGTGGTAGGTATAAAGCAGGGAATGGAATGCAGAAGGGGGATGGATGCAGGTGTGCGTGTGTTTCCTATCGCACAGGTGCAAGGGTACTGCGGAATGCAAGGGTACGGAGGAATAGAACCGCGTTTGCCTTTTGTCGCGAGGATAACAAAGAAACTTCACAACCTTAAAATAGAACTCATGGTGGTGCGTATAACACAGAAAGATGTCAGGCTTTTGTTCGGCAAAAAAATTCATGACACCCACGTGGTCTCTGGAATGCAGTTGGGTCGGGTAATCTTTCATTCTGTAAACATCTTGCACTGAGTAATTCAAGGGTAGGAGGGAATAGAAACGCGTCTGCCTTTTGGCGGAGAATATAACAAAGAAAAGTCCCAACCATAACAATAACGATCAGGGTGGTCCTTATAACACAGTGGAATTTTACCTGTCATTTCCTTTGTCCCAGAAAACAATACAAAATGTATCACTGCGAAGTTGTCTCTGGAATGCTGGTCTGGATGCGTTATCCTTCTTTGTGTAAACATCTTGCACTGAGGAATGCAAGGGGTATGGTGTCCTTTGTCGGCAAGAATAGCACAGGTGCATGTACCCTGTCATTACCTTGTTCCACAAAGCAATAAAAACATTTATAGCTTCCAAATTGCCTCTGGAATGCACTGTGAGGTGGTCTGGGGTAAAATAGGAGTGAGTGGAATGCGATATTCATTACCATAGCCAAGTGATCTAGAAAGCACCTGATGCTATTTCAAATGTCATATCAAACCTCCAGGACTCGTGTAAACCAAAAATATCCCTATTTCCAAAATTACAAAAAAGTGCGTGGCGCCATGTATACGCCATTCAAGAGACAACAAAGCGTAATTAATTACACCCATTTTTCCCATTAACAGGAGATGGGGGACCTTATAACATAGATGCACTTTACATGTCAACCTTTTGTTCTATTAAACAATACAACATTTATTACCCCCATTGTCTCATCGACAGGATGCGGGGAGAGTGATTGATTTATGGGCATCCTATGGTAATTTTTTGCTCTGTCCGGCATTCAAGATCATGACCTCTCGTCTAGCACACAAATTATTATACTACTAACTGCGTCCATTCACAAAACCTTTGGAGTGACCCTACACTATGGAGAAGTTTTCGTTAGATAACATGAGTATGATAACATGGGAGATAGAAAATTCGAGAAGATGAATTTGGCAGGATACTGAAAGTATTCAGGGAAAGCTAAATGAATAACTTAGCATCTTACAGCGCTGAACAGCTGTGTCTGTATTCATATGTAATAGTGACGAATATTATGAAAATAGGAAAGATGTTTGATAATCTAATGTCTGAGTTACATACTGTGTCCTCGCGTGCGAAACTCCAGCGAAACGCCGATAAGCGCCTCCCGGTCATGCAACTTGTCGAGGTCTTCGACCGGCTGGCGGAACAACAGTTCATTATATGACGCTTTCCGAAACCAAAGGATTCCGCTCACCACGTTCTAGTGGTCTCCCTTTCTGATACATTTGGTTTTATATGCCATTTTTATTTAAGGGATTCCTCTTACCCTGCAGTTAATGAAGAATTTACGAAGTAGCGTGCAGTCAAGAAGTCGAAGAATGTGAACAGTTAAAGTTGAACATTTTTCTTACTTGTATTGGTTATAATCGTTAGTACGAACAAGAAGTATCCGTTGAAATCTGGATTAACCTTTGGCTTACCCTGTACCTTCGCACCTCCCGAATTGCCTATTATAGTTCAGTTGTGAGTCTAACACCGCAGTTCGGTTGATAGTTGTGACTCAGCAGGTCAGGTATGATTCGAATTGACGGATCAGTTGTGTTTTGTTCTGAGTGTGTGTCAAAAGTGTTTCAGCTGTAAGTTTCTGCTACACTGAGCATATAAATGCCGAATAAAGTGTTTTTACCAACAATGGTATTCTCATTTACTACACTAGTGTAATGAGTGGGATATAAACGCCACCGTCGACATTATTTCAACAATTAATAAGTGAAGTGGAATATAGAAGTAGCAGACCAAAATAGCATCTGGAATGTAGAATGTAGGAAGTAGAATGAATAATTTAAATTCTGGAATTGACAAGATCGAAAGTAAAATAACGACAGTGAACTCCGCTATGGATTAGATGCTGACAGAAATGGAGCTATCCACTGAAATTGACAAAAAAACTGGTCGGCATGGAGCAAGACAGTAAAGAGTTCCGTGGAAATGTAAAGGATCTTGGTCAACGGCTGAGCGACCTGCCGAGAAAAATCCACGCTAGCGCCAAGGCACAGCATCTGAAGGCGTCAAACCGCAGAAATACGACGGAACGTCTACTTTTGAAGTTCTCCGCCGACAATTCGCTCCGTTGCCACCCACAATGGATGTTCAGTAGACAAGAAACTCGCAGGGCTAATACCAGTCTTCAGGCGGTAAGGGGCAGAAGTTATGATTATAATTTCGGCGTCCGGCTTACGTTTAGACTTCAACAGCCAATGGAGGCCGTACAAGAGTTCATCCTCAAAACTGAACAGGAGGTGAAGAAATCTCTGATGAATCTCCCACCCAGTCTCGCGTCCCAGAAGGCTAACCACTTCTTTGTCGACGGATTACGTGGCACCGAGATACAACGGCGTCTAATACTCGGTGAATACAAGACCATTCACGAGTTACTTACGGTGGCATTGTGAACGGAGTCATCTAAAGTAAAAGTTGCGTTATTTCTTTCAAGATCAGGAGTGTAAATACAGGATGAACCCAAATACGTCTATAAAGGTCCCGCAAATAGTATGCTGGGGTGTGTCAGACGGGGCAGCAAGTGAAGAATCCCTCATATCAAGCCGTTGAGCAGGTGGGAAACAAAGAAATACCGGCCCGGCGAGGGATGGTGACTCCCATCTCCTTTAATAATGCTGCGTGCCTTGGGCGAGACAATCGATTACAGCCTCATTGCGGATTCCTGATACAAGGGAAACTGTGCCGGTTATTACTAGACACAGGTGCAGTCGTGACCGTAATCAGGTCTGAAACGGCGGAGGAACTGACGTTTTTCATCCGAGGCTTCTCTAACATTTCGAAACACCTCAGCGATCTGACGAATGAATGCGCACTCACATATTTGAGGCCAGAACACGTTTCATACTCTGAAGTTAGCGCTCAGAAGTGCGCTTGTCCTAGGCTTTTCTACATCTGGGCATCGATTTTATTATGGACCAACGCCAACGAGAGCGGTATGGGAGGGGTACCATCATAGGTCCATGATGGGCAAGAGCGGGCAAAACCTTTCTACAGCAAAACTTCTCCAAGACGAAAGAGAACTGCATTATCCGGCGAAGGCTCTTGGCTTTTTTTTCCGTGGGGGGAAAATGCATTATTGCATTCGACCCCCAGCCGGTGTGCAATGGCTGGGGGGATATGTGGGGCTCGCCGCTCAGAAGCGGAATACCCACTAAAAAACCCTACCACGAGTTAATTGTATATTGCTGAGTGTTAACGTGCATTTGCTTGCATGCTTTTAGTCGGGTCCCGCATAGCACCGCGGTTAGTATGTGAATAGCTACTTAGCTGGCATGCATTGCATGCGAGCGCGTCAAATGTTACTTGCTAGTGTTGCCCATGTAACCTGAACAATACCAGTGGGTTATTGCGTATGTTTCTTATATTGGTAGTATTTGGTTAATAGTGCCTAAGATCTAAAATGTGTGTTGTTTGCAGGGAGTGCCTGCGTGTCACATGACTTAGCATTAACTTACTGCTAGGTTGTACTATTATTGTATTATATTAGATTTAGATAAATTGAAAGATTTTGTATTGTGTCCTGTGCAGTCAATTGGGCACAGGCGTCTGTCTTGAGTTCCGACCTTCTCGGTCCTTCGTTGAGCTCGTTGTCCTGATGCTAGCCATTGTCGTCTGTGTGAACGACTCCACAATGCAGCGGCCCGTCATACGCTACGCACGTCGTTCACGTTGGGAGGCCCCTTCTCCCGGGCCGCCTCAGCTGTTGCTGAGGACTTGAGGGCTCTGCGACGGGCGTGGGCTGAAACAAGGGTAGAAAGCAAGAGAAAGATTAGTGCTGGGATATAGAAATGGGAAGTCTTGTGTCAATGTCCTTGTCATGTTTGGAGTAGATTGTTTAATAACTGTTGGATTTGTTCTTGCGTGTCGTCTTGGGAAAGCGTTCTATCGAATAGCGAGAATGGTCTGGCAGTAGTGAGGCTCCATATGTACTAGTATGGTCAGCCATTCTACCTAACGACTAACCTATCAGCCCTCTGCTGGCTGTAGAGTTTTAAGAACTTGGGGATCCAGACATCTCATAACATCCACAGGTCAAAGATTACATTTTCACGCTGGAGCACTCCTGTGGTGGAAGAAGCCACTCCAATGCAGATGCCGTGACAAGAAGACCCTGCACAGAAACGTGTGTTTACAGAATTAAGGTGGAGGATAAGGGGCTCGCTGTATATATCCTTGTGATTTTGGCGGTACCTATAGATGAATGAGACAGCGCAGGCGTAAGGAAGGAGTAGCTGTTGGACGACGAACTGGGAGAGCTCCTAAAGGACCTGGAGGCAGGAAGGCCAGGCTGAGAATACATAGTACCCAAGAGTAGTATGTATAAGTCCCATTAGGTACAGAGGGGCTCATTGAAGAACACGAAGAGTGTGTTTTTCAAGGTTTGGGATTCACCTGACTTGAAGTCATAATGGGAGCATTCATACTTCCTAGGAGTAAGTTAATGGAAGCTCCGGGGAAAGAACATGCAGGGATTACGGCAGAACATCTATGAGCTTTCACGCCCAATATATAATGGAACGCTAAGGATCATAGTAGTTAAGGATAGTTCATAAAATACTTGATGAATACAGACCCAAAGGGAATTAAATTAAATAGAGTTTTGTATATTGGCGCTCTCTAACTACTGTGTTTCTTAGCGTCCCACTCTATGCTGGGCGTGAAAGAGAGATCATTTTGCCCAAAGACTTCTTCATCAGACTTGAGGTTCTTTTACATGCCATGAATTTACGACACGGGACCATTGGCTTTTTGTCTTCCAAAGGAAGCCATACTAAGGATTTTTATGCCACAAAAAATCCATCGCCCTGCACCGGGTTTGAACCCGCGACCTCGCAACTAGAGGCTGGCATGGTAATCACTACACTAGAACGGATGACCAGGACCCAAAGAGAAAATCGACAATCCTCGGCAAAGGTACTAGTGATTGGAACTTCGGGCAGACGCTGAGCGGCAATGCAGCCAATATCATTTCTATACAGCAAGTGGGGCCCACAGAAGAAGCCAAGTTGAATACAGGATTTTAATGCGTGGGAAAGGAGTAATAGGTATCTGTTAGTGTAATGGACTGCTTTATCAAAATGGTCGAAGGTACATGCAATTTCTAATCAAGAGGTAAAAACCATCGATAACTGCCTCGTGCTCTTTTGCTTTGGGCACCGTCACAGCTACACAGCGATTAGGGCAACAACTTGGATTCGAGCTTGCTGATATAAGCATTAGGCGATTTTTAGTGCACAAGATTCGCAAAACTCATCTCCAACATAGTCAGACGGCATAGTGGAGTGGTGTATCAAGACTCTTGAGGATTAATGGGGTAGGTCCTGGACAGTTATCGGAGGGACTGAGAAGATAGGTACTGCCTTTCTTGCTAGTCTACCGCTCGTTAGCCCACGACACCACCAGTTGGTTACCAGCCAGCTGGGTCTTGATACGCGCATCGTCTTGCATGTGACCTGATGTTTGGAAGCCCTCCTGGAAAAGAACAGTCAGCAGTCGGCTATCTGGAGAACTAAATTTTAACATCCTTAAATTAATGACAAATCCTAAATTCATAAAATCCTCTAACACTATTCCTTAGTTATTCTAATATTTTAGTATGACATACTTATACCTAACTAACCTCCTATTATCAACAGAATTAATTACTTTGTAGCTATAGACCGCCATCACGATGTGCATGAGATGGTGTCAACACATCCAGGTGGCGAGAGATGGATGAAGACCGATTACGCTGGCAAGTTAACAGCCAAGGCTTACGACGGGTGATCTCGTGTGGTTGAGTTGTATTAACCAGACCAAGAGGGATATTATTGCCCTAATCTTCAGCAACCATGGCAAAGAATGTATTGCGTGGTGAAAAAATGAATCACGTAGTCCTTCGCATCCAGAGGCTGCCCCCAGAAAAGATGCTTGTGCTACTCCTAGACCTCCAACCCGCTTTGATAGTGCTGCCAACCTACACCGATAAGTACCTTCCGGTCTGGCTCCTTGGGGACCGTGTTTGAGGCCTTAGACTGGCTGTTGGAACAATGGCCAATTATATGCCGATTCGCTATTGCAGAATATTTCTTTCTGCATGTTCAACTAGCCCCACCTTTTTGGAACATGCTGTTTTTATAGGAGGCCTATACAACTGCTCTGCAGTTAGTGAAGAAATTACTTAGTTAAGTGCTGACAAGAAGTGCAAGACCTTGGACAATTATAGGTGGACAACGCCATGTGCAGTTCATTTGCTAGTAGTCTTTACTCTGCAATTTAGTTGGCAGCTGTGACTCAGTAGTTCAGTTGTAATTCGATTCAATGGATCGGCTTTGTTCTAAGTGGGTCCTAAGGATGTTTAAGATGTAAGTTTGTGGTACCCCGAGCACCTAAGTGACGAACAAGGAAGTGTGTTTAGAAACAACTCGTGTTCCCATTTGTTACAATATGATATAAAACGTAAAAGGCATAAATAAGATAACCAAAATAAATTGTATCTGCAGATAAATCTACATGCTTTTAATGACTTAAGGCTTTTGTACGATGAATACATGACATACATGTTGCATGTATTTTGTATAACCAATGCATTTATGATGTATATGAGTTTTTTGGAGTTTTGATTTTTGCTCGTAGGGGTACTAAATGGGTTTTCAGTAGGATCTGAGGATTGGAAATAAAACTTAGCCGGCCCTTAATCATCAAAGTCTAATATAACATAACCAAACCTACCAGGTGCACCCTGATTAGCCCAAAGTTCTCACTTAAATTACTTATGCCTAAGTCAGTTTCACTCCCAGCAGTTGTACCTGAGGACATCGGCTGTATTGGCTGTGATCCAGACAGAAGATAACGTCGTCTAATCGGTGAAGTCTGCTAGAACAACGTCAAAGGTTGTCCGTACCCTACAATTGGTGGAAGGGAGTCACATCAGCGATGCCAATGCTCTTACGGTGCAGCTAACCGTCACTGGCTCCAGTAGCGTTGAACAAGAGGGAAACTAGGAAATGCCAAACAGAGCATATTAGCCAGGGAAAATTACATCACGGTCCGACTTCGGCGAGTTTTCCGGCAAAGGCATAAGAATGATGCGTTCGGTCTATTATAAATTTCCGTCACATCTTTTGCCAAGTTCATTCAAAGTTAATTTTCATTATGCTTATTGATATAAAGAATATAGCATGGCATTTAGAAAACGAAGAAGTTTACAATTACGTATGGAGACAAAAATTCTATAACGTAAAGTTGAAACAGAAACTATTTGTTAAACTTTCAAAGTATACTATTCAGCATTGTTGTTACTTAATATTTAAAAGCAAAATGAATTAACGCAATAACGAACCTAACTTGTTACTCTAGTCAGAATAAAAAAGGTACATATAAATGCAAGCATACTGATTTTATAACGGTATTTATAGTACAATAAAATCAAATGTTTTAATTTTGTGTTTCACAATTCCACATTATTTTCCCTCTTTCCATTATGGATTACTTTCCAAACACAATCTATACCTTTGGGGATATTCAATATAATGCAATTCATTTCCTACGGCTGCAACTTCGACCATTATTTAATCCCAAAGAATTATGAAACCATATGTTTCAGGTTAATCAACGAAACATCACATATATTCTAAGCTAGCCTAATCTAACTCATTTCAGCTTAACAGGGATCGAAACACAGGTGTCATGTTCTTCCTAAATAAAGCATATGGGGTGCAAAATGCATCGATAATAATGTGTTTACACACCAGTGACTATTATCCTGCGTAACTAGACACAATTTGCGTTACACATTATCACTGCACTATGTGCTTTGGGGGGAGCTCTGGAATTACTAGGCTACCTCTGCCACATAGGCACGCTTTAATAATAATGTTGCTGGTATTCGTAAGCTAATGCGTAATGCATTTTATAGTGGTTTTAATGAATCGCATTGCTATTATATAAACAGCGTAATATTAAGAAAAACAAAATGCCTTTGTGTAGTACATATGGCTGTAAATTGAAAATTTAGGGTTGTTTTATATTACCTCAATTTTAACCATTCAGATTATGAACAGACGGAGCGAGGTAGTGCCGCGGTGGCATGTGCGATTCGCATGAATGTCCAGGGTAAAACCCTCGGAACCGACCTCTCTAACGTAAAGCTTTTTCTCGGTTTTCCTCGGTCGGTAAGCGAATAATGGTTTAGTGAATTTTCCTACTATCCGTTTCATCAAAACAACTCAAATCCTTCTTCATCGCCATACAAATCTTTGTGCTAATCACCCTCCTGGATATGCTATGATTCAGGATTTCCTGCTCTTCGACAGGCTAATAAAGAAGGCGCTGACTTGTAGGAACTGCAAAACAGAGAGTAATCCGTTAAAGAAGAAGCGTATTAACAAAAATAATAGATTCTTAAAATAGTTTATGCCGGATAAAAACGTTATTGAAACCTTTATAAGGCTAAATGAAAAATATTTTAAACACCAATTTGTATAAAGGAAATTTATCTTTCACTACCTTCACCTCATAGAAAATGACAAAAAAGTAAATGAGTTTGGCATTTGCAAGAATAAGATTTCTGAGCTTTGCATTAATAAATTTAAATGCGTTGCGGAAGATATTTCAGATAGAAGGAGATGTAAGAACTGAAATATCAGATATATAATATGACTTAAGTAACTAAATAACAAGGAAATGATTGTCCTGGTCGTCTCTAACCTTCCAATGTCTGCTCGATGACCTTTGGCCTTACTTCACTGCACCAAGCAATGATTGGATACATTTTAGAAGTGCAAGTACCCAGCGGGCGGAATCCGTTGTCTCCGATAGTAGGGTGATGTGAATGGCCGTGGAATGAGAGGGCCTAAAGCGCTTACTTGGACTCAGAGCCACATTCGACCTTGGGTATACTGCACATAAGCATGTCAGCGTTGAGGGCGTGGATGACTTCGGCTGAAAATGGCCACTCCAGCACCGGGAATAGAAGCCCTAAGACAGTACGATTGCTGGAAGTGAAACCACTGCGTTATACGGGCCCCCTACAATCTGAAAATCTCTATGGAATAGTCAAAGATGACATTAAATTCATTAAAGTTTTCACGGACCTAATCCTCAGATTATGATACAACAGGCTGCAAGAGAGATGAAGAAGAGCCTTTCACCACATATGGAACTGAAGCTACAACGGAATTTTAATGTTTTCTTAACCATCTCTACTTTTGCTTTTTTAGGGTATGTGCTTTATATAAACAATAATTCAAACAAATTCTAATTATTTTAAAGCGAAAGGTTATATATTAAAGCAAGGCGTTACTGTAACACAGCGCTCACGTCAAACTTACAACATTTATCAGAAATAATGTCTCAAGGCAATAACTGAAATAGCAGGATCTTCGTTATTACCTGGTATACTGCTTCAATATTTTAAGTTTTGCAAATCTCTTGGTTTATAAAGCTTTAAGACTTACGTTCCACAAAACTGTTCGAAACATGGCTGTACGAATGGTTATAACTCATTAAAAGTAGAAGTAAAATTGTATGCTTGGCAGAAAGTTCCCTCAGATGCCTCTTTATCAGGATTGAGGTTCTTCTGCCTACCATTAATGGGACCACTGAGAAGCTAAGGATTTTTATGCCCGAAAAAATCCATCGCCATCCCCGTGTGTTTGAACCCGCAACCTCGACAAGTAGAGATTAGCATGACGGTTCGTTGGAGGGAATGTTCGGTATGACTACCTGGGTTATTCATCCAAATACTCAGTAAATTATCTCATTAAATAAAACTGCTGAAAAGTTATTCATTTTTAAATAGTTCAGAGGTAATGTGAATGTAAGCCAGTTTTTTCCCTTAGCAGGTTTTTGTTCACATGCACACCAAGACTGCACAATTCAGCGCGCCGGAGTGCGCCATTGACGGAGAGAGTAGCCAATAGTGATGCGGCAGCACTGGGACAATAGGAGTCAGAACTATCCACGGTTTTCGTGACTTGAACACTTGGCACTCGGCGAGACCAGAGGAGACGCTGAGAGATTGTCTGACGTGTAGCACACGAGTTGAAAAATGTGAGATCTAGGTGAATTATTTTTCAGCCTTGTAAAAATTTAACCAACATCCTTTGTTCGGTAATATTATAAGTTTATTTAATTTCCCGAGTACAGTGAGCAGGAAGAAATAGAGAGAGAAGAGAGAGAGAGATGACCGTAATATTTGCTTGTCCCTTTTAAGGTATATTTCGTTACGCGGAGAAAGTAATACTCTAAGGCGTTATACATTCCAGAGTCGTAGTAGAGCTAATTTACATTGTATCGTATTTTATGACACACGTTAAGGTTTTAAACCTTATACTGAAATAAATTCAAGCTAAATTATATAATTGTTGCGGCAAATGTTGAGGATGTTGTATTCTATAACTGCGTGTAGCTACCTTTTCAAACTGATGGCTAAAGTAAGGATAAAATATTCAAAAGCGCTGTGTACTTCTAAAGCTTAGTGCATTTATTGGTTAACCACGATGTTCTATAAAATGTATTACAGAGCAAATGGCAGTAATTTTGTTAATAAAGCTTAGTAAGAAAATGTCTCTATTCTTGGTTACAAGTGATCCGTATGTACACAAACTAGGGGAAATTCATTTTCTTATTACTATTTACACATTTCTTAAAACATAATATGTACTTACATCATAAAAAATTGGTACCGTAATGATTACAAAATTGGTAGCACAGTGTAGAAGGATTACGGAAATGTTAGCAGATTACGCTTATGCTCTGCTGTAAAAACAATGGCAGGAGAACGTACAAAAATGTCATGACAGTCACCTACTAAAGTGGATTACCTTATATGATGAGTTGCAGTTGAGTGTAAATTCTTCCGTTTAACACCACCTACTACGGCGCATCTGACAGATCCACAGTACTTTGTGCATTTTCGTATACGTTAAACTTAATTTTCTTCGGCATGCTTGTACTGCACTGCCTAGTGATTTATACGTAGTTATTGACCTTTTATATAGGTTCACAACAGTGTTTGGTCTTGTTTAATTAGAAAAGACAACTTTTCTATCTCTGTCCGTTTCTAATTTAACTACTTCCTCCCTATATTCTTATCATTGCTCCTTGTGTTTACTCGGTGTACTTGACTCTTGACTCACCTTGAGTTTTTCGATTAACGATCTTTTGCGGAAAGAAGTATCGTTTATTTTTGTTTGCTCGTTTCTTTTTTGCTTGAAATTAAGTGGATTGCAGTTTGATATAAATGCAGCATTAACGGCACTATTCTATTTATTAATTGAAAATGTTGTAGTGGATACAAATGAACGTCACGTTTTCAACGAAGACGCTTTC
Source organism: Deroplatys truncata (assembly GCA_030765065.1). Taxonomy (NCBI): domain Eukaryota; kingdom Metazoa; phylum Arthropoda; class Insecta; order Mantodea; family Mantidae; genus Deroplatys; species Deroplatys truncata. Next base: position 182,011,654 of record CM060977.1, read on the forward strand.
GATTTAATTCGCGAGTCCAGTTTTCTTAACAAAGTATTTCTAATCTCACTCACGGAAAATATGAGTAAGTTTTCCATAGTTACTTTACGGCGTGTAAAAGCACGGTTGACCACCATGTAGAGGGACTCAAAGTGTTGCTTACGTCGCCATTTGCGAAACACTCTTTCTCACATATACAAAATTATTGCTCTATTATGAGGAATTATTATCTTCCTTAGGTGACACTTCAGTTTCTATTATTGACCCGAAGAAATGGCTCTTAGTGCAACAAACAAATGACCATGCTTCTAACGTACTCACAAACAGAGACAATCAAACTACAATTCCTTCATCATCTTCGGTTTTCCTTTACATTCTTTCTGTATTCAACATCTTGTACAAAAGTTAATTGATCAAGCGCATTATGTAGTAAATGATCTCCTGCAAACTTTGAATTCTTAATGGTTCTTTTCCGTTTACGCAACGCATGTTCTCTTCTGTATTTCAGGTTACTGATTTTTACTTTCCTTCTTATGGGCGTGGAGGAAAAATTAGAGTTTACTGCATTCAGCACTACAACAAGCAAATGAACTTCACATATTCCATTCACGTGTGTAACCATTTTTCTTTCACCCACGAATTCGTATATAATTTCTGTCGGAATCTTACTACGTCCACAAAAGGCTACGGAAGATGATATTGCATTTATAGAACACGTCAAACTTTTTATGCTCATGTATCGGCTTTCGCATTCTAAAAATCAAGTGTAGCAGCCGATCATTTCGGTTTCAATTCACAAACCCGTTTACAGTGTGCATTTGTAATTTCCCCGAATTACTTTAATGAATTGGATTTGTTAGTGACTACGCTACAGTAAACGGTTGAAGTGTGTTTTCCGAAATTTAATTGCGAAAATTAGTCATTAAGTGACAGCAAATTACAACTTTAGCTACTGTAGATAAGCTAGATGTGATATTACCTTCTTCAGGTTACTGTTAATATATCTTCTTAAGAATTAACTAATCGTACATAAGAAAAGGCTCAAATATTGCCATAGATTTCTCATTCTTTAAATCCGGTGTCTACATGTGCTTCTCGAGAACTTTGTACATTTTCCGGAAAACATGGTAATACCTATAAATTTTGTTTTGGACGTAAACGTCAGTTGACTTCAGCAAAGGCACCGCTTTCTTATTTGGCGTTAAATACTCAATTTGACGCATCCTCAAAACTCCCCAGTATTCCGTCTTTAACATTACCTTCGATTCAAACTTTGTGTGCAAAATCCTCGATGCCAACCTTATTAAATTCTGGTTCGGCATTTAACTTAATTGCTAAAACATCCTGGGAAACTTTGTCAAATGTATGTCGTGCACAATTAGTTTAGAACTGATTGCGGTGGGATGATTTCGGTAGTGCCACTACAAATATTCGGTGTTACAATCTTGGTATTAAACTTCTTACTTTTTCATGAGTTTTTAATGTTTGTGTGACGGAAAATTTGCCGTATCCAATGGTTTTGGCATAGACGTCTACGTAAAATCTGCGCTTATTTTGGACTACGCTAACCTTACGATAAGGTTTCGCTTTCATCCGTCCATTCTCCTCCATTCTGCTTTAAATTTTCTTCATGGCTTGCAATGCTGTTTCTTATTTCGAAAGCGGGAATTTATATTTATTACGTTTATCACCCTCTTCCACTTCTGATATTTTACAGCTTTTAAAGAATTTTCTGAATTTTGTTACCAAAGAACTAGGTAAAATCTGGGATGTGGAATAGTGCATACAATTATTTAATACACCTCCGATCCGGTCTTCATCTAATAGCGTAACTCCATCTAGATTAAATATTTTGCGTACTAAAATAGCTGATATGATGCGTCAGGGAATTATTGAACTATCTGTAAGCGCTTATTCTAGGCCATGGTTTATTTCGTCCCTACACAGAGCAACGATTTTCGTCGGGTGGTGGATTACAGAAAACCTAACAACAATTTAGTTTAAGACGCGATGACATTGCCAGATTTGCATACATGGGCACATTATTTCTTGACTGTAAAGCTATTTACTACCATATTCTTTTGACAAAATCTTATAGACCACTTACTGCGTTCTCGACACATTAGAACTTTTCAATTCTTCGCCTTCCTTTTGGTATGCACACAGGTGCTCGAGTTCTGTCAAGATGGCTTAATGAAGTTTTTATATGAATTTAAACTGAGGATCCTTTTAACAAAACTCAAGACGTGCAGTTTTTTATGCGTTTACTAACGGCTTCTTGTAGTTTAATATGGACCTCATATAATGAATGATAAAATACGACAAAACTGAATATTTCGTAAATATGGCATGTTTATATGAACCTCGAAATTTTCATTTTTTGAAGATTTCACAAAACTAAAATAATCCTTGTTTTATAGTGCATGATTGAAACCTAGAACATAAATTTAAAAGTTAAAGATAATGGCAAGACGTTCACGATTGCTCCCTCAACTGAAGATGTGGATACAGACTGCAACCATAATGAAACAGCATGCAAAAGCAGAATATTTGTATATCGTTGAATTTATTCATTTTGGAGATAGCCTGTCTCCAAATAAGACAAAAGCTGATCAGGATAATTTCTTACTACGGTATACGAGAATGAACTTGCAGAAGGAAGGAGGACCATAAAAGTAAAAGATCTGTGTTAATCACATGCTATTTAAGATAAGAAAACCGAGAGATTCGTGCATGTGCCTCACATTAAAACAAGTTACAGGTTCTGATTTTATTTGTAGCCCAAACAAGAAGTTTGCAGAATGAAAACAAGTGGCTAAAATTTATATTTTTGTCATATGTATTTTTGCAGAACTGTACGGAGAAAGACTCAGGTGTACTGCCAAAGGATATAAGCTGTAGGTGTACTACCTAAGGAGAATCGAGATGGAGCTCGCAAGTTGCAGGAGCAGACGCAATTCATTAAGACGGATATACTAAACTATAAATGAATATTTCCTCATTACTCGAAAATAAAAGTAAATGGCCATATATACCTTGCCAGCTAAACGTTAAAGAAATGTATGAAGGTACAATGCCACTCGAGTTAGACAAAGGTTGCTCGGATGCTCTCTTTCAATGTATAAAGAGGTGTTCTCCAAATACTTTAACCTGGGTTTGGAAATTCTTCTACTGACAGTTGCTCAGCTTGTGCCTGATTTGTTGTTGGGTTAAAGTCAGCTCGAGTTTTGGAATTAAAAGTATAATAAGAACAGAAATTGGGTTGAAATTGTGAATGAATATCTCTAGAATGGTCGAGAATCTTCTATTGAAGATTCTACTGCCTATATAAGCGAACACTCTCGCGGGTCGTCATTCAGCGCTGGTGGAGTTACGAGTCGAGTGCCACAAAGTGGAGCTGAGTCATGTGTAAGTGAGCGAACGATTTAGCGATTTCGTTTCTGGTGCAACATCAAGAACGACTGTTCGAGGGAGTTGGTGAACGATGATCTGACGTACAGCGAGGCTACGGCGGAGCTACGGTTTGTGGAGGTCTTGTGCTCAACTCAAGAGTGAGGGAAGCGCCGAGCGTGAAGAACCTACGTCACGAAGGAAATGAAGTAAGAGAATTGAACTACTTCATCTTAGTGAAGTGATAGTGTGAACGAAGTGAACTGCAGTGAAAGTAAACTACATCAAAACGAAACATAGAAACAGTGATAGTGAGTAAAGTTAAAGCTGAAAAACTAGAATTAGTCACAATATATGATAATTTATGCAGATTAAATAATCAACAACGAATTTAAATACCCTTAAACGGTTATAACATACCGGCAAAATAGCGAAGTGGTACCTGCGCGGTATCTGGCAGGTAGGAGCTAATGTTCAGCACAGAAGGTTCTCTCAACCAAACTTCCAAGTGGGCGAGTTTGTTGTACTGGTGAGCGTTAGTCACCCATAACGGGGGTTCAAGATGTTCGTGGTTGTTTTTTCGCAATAACGCTTGAAAATCGGTGGCATAAGAACGCAGTTTTAGAATCCCGATTTTTTTAACGAAATTATAATTTAAATATTTGTTGAATGTATATTTTATTATGAAATTTGTATAACCTAAAAACAAACTGTCATTTTCTACCTTCCTGTCCCGTTTGACGGGTGTTATATCTCAAAGTGCTGCTTTGAATCTCAACTGCCGTTACTCCTCATACACATGCCGTTATGAGAGCACACAGCCACATTTTTGCCAGTCTCTCTCTATATATTCGACAGATGACTACGTTGATATGCTTCTTATCTACAGAGAGGCGAGAGCGAATGCGCAAGCAGATCAGCATTTGGAGAGGTATCCAAAAATACGGCAACAAACATTAAAAGCTTTCGAGAATGTTGAAAGACGTCTGCGTACAACATGACCTATTGCAAGGACACCTCCTGCAAGAGACTCGCCAGTGACATCCATGTTAATGCAGAAGTTGCCTTAAATGTCATATAAAATAACCCACATACTAGTATGGACAATTGCACAATGGGTAAACGTGTAATCATGTGTGGTACGAGTACTGCAAGCCTGTAAGTTACATCCCTATCATTTACACGTACACCAAGCACTACACGGGAGAGATTTGAAGCTGGGGTGTGAATGCATGTAGAGCCGAGTGGCAAACGTTATGGGGTTCGTCTCCAAAATTCAGTTTTCGGATGAATCAAGTTTCCACATTAACGGAACCGCAAATCGCCGCAACATGCATTATTGGAGCGTTGATTATCCTCACTGGGTAAGGGAGGCAGCTTTCCAACTGCAGTGTGAAGTGAATGTCCGGTGCGGAATTGTAGGAATCCATCTTATTGGACCGTTTTTAGGGGCATCTAACTGGAGCACGCTATCTGTAATTTTTCGGTGATGAGCCTCCCTTGCTACTAGGCAAAGTATTGCTGCAAAATCGATTAACCATATGGTTTGAACACCATATACTCCACAGCACAGGTTGGTGACCCTCTACAGTCATTTATTGCCCATCCTGTTCTTTAGATAGACAAACTAGGAGCAGTCTTCTGGCCGGTATAATCACCTAAACTATTGCCTGTGAACTCCTTCATCTGGGGTTATTTAAAGCAACCAGCCTACGCAGAGAAGCCAGAAACAGAGTGCCTTTGCAACGTATTATGGTTATGTGTAGGTCCACCCGTCAGTTACATCGAGTCAGAATTGCTCGCTCAACAAGGACGTCAGTTTCAGAACTTATTTTGTTAAAAGAGCATTGGTAATCACCAGTGATTTCAAACTATCACAAGTGTGTTACTAAAGGGTCCCTTCAGGATCAACAAAGCATACCAAAAGCAGGTAATGTTTGTTACTGAATATATTGCTGTGCACTATATCAAAGAACTCTACTATTATAACTTCCAAAGATTATATGATAGGCAATTTGCAATTTGAAATCGTCAATAGTTAAAATGAAAACACGATAAAATAGAGACGAAATCAGTCATTAAAACAAAGCAGTACAGGAGTAAATCAACTGGTACCACTTGAGGTAGAACGCCAAGTGAAAGTCCTAGAATGTTAAACACAGAAATAAAATGGTTAAAACATTTCACAAACATCATTATGAGTCAGAAGGAACTGATAGAACAATCTATATTCGGGCAGTAGAACCACTTTGGGAGATGACATCTAAAAGATGTTCTACATGAATAAAATATTTGCAAGGAGATCGGAAATCCGACCTGGAAGAGTGACCGGCGTAAAGGAGCGATAAAGTGACACTGGAGTAAAATGTGACTGACCGTCAAAGGTACGTCACGGTGCGGGGTCACAATTTAATAAGTACCGATGCCAGAAACGGCAATGTCCAATTTTCAGTCTGATTAGAGTTACATCTTCGCGACGAGAGGGACGTATAGAAGTAGCCCAGATGAAAGGGATGGCTATAACTTCTCGCAGTTAGTTCCCCTGGACCATTTCCCTAACGCAAATAAATGGCGTCGCGTAAATACAAAATTAAATCGCGCAAAGACACAGACGAGCTTACACACCTGAGTGATAAAATAGCAGCTTTAGTAACAGCATCAGCGTTGTCGTTCCCTGGCAGGCCTACATGAACAGGAACCCACACAAACGATACGTTTGTGCCGGCACGGGCGAGAATGTGAGAGCATTGCTAAACACGCTGAACAATAAGATGCTAAGTGTACAACGGCTGGTATCTCTGAAGTGCACTCAGGGAATCTGAACATATGTGATACTGCGGTATACCATATCGCTGTACATAGATAAGAGCCTGGAGTATACCGCAAAGGTCGGCTGCAAAAATGGAACACTGCCCTAAAGGACGAAATTTAAAACTGCGGGGACCAAACACAAAGGGACATCCTACACCCCAATTGTCCTTCGATCCATCAGTATATATATAAATATAAATGCCATACTCAAAAGACTATTTGAGTGATAAAAACTTCAGAAAAACTGTTTTCGCCTCGGGAAGCCACTCAAGGAATTTTGACGTTCAGTCTCTGAAGTAGCTGTCAAAACCCTACTCCTGATGGAAGAAGTGCCAGGGAGCGAGACTCATACAGACGATCTAGAGAATCGCAAAAGTAACCCTTGCGTTGGGTGTTCAGGCATACTGGAAATGCGACAAGCATAGCTGCATAGAAAATCGTCACGTCGATAAGAAAATGAGGTTCGGCAGCTTAGGCACAAATAATGATGACAGGGCTGGCGTAAAATGCACCTGTGGATGGTCGAATACCAAGATGGTTAATGGCGTTTAGGCGACATAGGATAGAGGGTCGCACAGAACCATACATAAAACACCCGTAGTCCAGTTTGGAGTGGACCAGTAATCGACAAAGACATAAAAGAACCTCCGATCAGCTCCCCATGACGTGCCGCTAAAAACCGTAAAATTGAAAGAGTACGATTACGCTAAGCTTTTAAATACGCTATATGGAATCATCAACAGAGCTTACGGTCAAAGAATAACCCTGGAATTTCACTTGGTCTGCGAAAGGCAAAGCTTCCGGGCCGTGTCAAAGGAAAGGTGGGAGGAACTCTTTCGGCGCCAGAAATTGACATACATGGTCTTTTTGGCAGAAAACCGGAACATATGTGTAATACTCCAGGAGTACAGATTTTAAACGAAACGTTGAAGTAGTCTTTCCATGAGGATGGTCCGCCTAGAGCCAAGATATATAGCAAAATCGTCAACAAAATTGTCGCTGAAACTCCTGGTGAAACACAGTACAGAATGTACTTAATAAGCACAGCAAACACTGTGATGCTCAGCAGAGAACCCTGAAGTACCCCGTTCTCCTGTGTAAAAGCTGGGAGAAAAGGGAACTCACACGTACACGAAATACCCGAAATACTCCCAAACGAAGAGAGGGAGACGACCATGAAAACCCCATCGATGGAGAGTATCAAGAATGCCAGCCCTCTATCACATATCGTAAGCGTTCTCTAAGTCAAGAAATAAGGCTACAGTATGACATTGATACACAAATCCATTCATTATTGATGACCAAAAGTTAACTAGATGGTCAACATGGAGCGATGACGGCGAAAACCGCATTGCACGTTCGTTAAAATTTTCCGAAATTCTAACCATCATTTTAACCACTCGTTGATCATACATTCCATAACCTTGCAAGCACAATTAGTTAGGTAAATCGGCGGTAACTGGAAGGAAATTTACGAACCTTCGCAGGTTCGATATCGGAACAATAGTGGCTTCACGCCATACTGACGGAAACGTACCATCTTGCCAAATACGGTTGTACACCTGGAAGAGAAAGAGTTTACCATCAGTAGACAGATGCTGGAGCAGTAGCACATCTACAGATTGGGTCCAGGGGCAGAAGGCCGAGAGGCAGCTAGGGTGTTCCAGCTCGCGCAACGAAACACACGGTAATAATCCTCCCGGTTGCTCGAGCGAAAGAATGTCTTCAGCGCTATCGCAAGCTCATGGGCAAGAAATCTAGGATGATAATTGGTAGAACTGGAGGTGGCTTCAAAGGTCGTGCCCAAGGTGTCTGCGATAACGATAGGATCAACTAGGATGTCAGTACCTATTCTAAGACCGGGTATAGTAGTGAGGTTTGATTTACCGGCTACGAGCTTAAGTTTGTCCCAAATGACGTATGTGGGGGTAAATCTTTTAAAACTTACCTCATATCGGAACAAAGAGGTCTATTTACTTCTAGCCCTCGCACGCAGTTGTTTAGCAAGTATCAAGTTCTCTGTAGAAGGACGCCGCCTAAACATTCTCAGCGTACCTCTTCGTTCACGAATTGCTTTCCGACAATCTTCGTTCGACCAAAAACCGGTAGACGTTTGAGGTGAGAAGACGCATGACGAATGGTGTGTTCGGTGACCGCCATTATCACTGAAGTCAAATACGTTATCTCGTGGTCAGTATTTGGACATTCGCAGCTACAGAAGCAGGTAAGACGTGAATAAAGCTCCCAGTCTCCCTTATTGAATTTAAGCTTAGAAATACAGTAGCCGTAAGTAAAGTGATAATGCACGGTAAATGAGCGCTAGAATGCGTATTGGTGGAGGGGAGTTGCAAGGGATGACTGGGTAATGCTTAACTCCCAGCCCCTGAGTATCATGTAGGAGTGCGGTCGTATCTGCTGATAAGGTCAGTCCCGGGGAGGGACCTTACATGAGCTGTTACACTCCTGAAGGCGATTGGGTCCCTCTATCTGTTAATTGGGAGGTGAGACCTTAAGGTGAGCAAGGTGTAGCATCGGTATATCGTGTCCAGCAGAAAGAAAGAGGTGAATTATTGCCTACTCGTGTTCTGTTCCTTAATTTCACCGGGTAGATCTCCCGCAAAGGTTTCAGATAGAATATGAAGTCATCGATGTGAGGCCATACTTCACAAATCCGCTGAAATGTCATAGGTGTTAGCTTTTTGGGCACACCAGTGATTTCTCAATGAATCTACTTAACTTTGAAGACGTCTCTCATGATGGATCATGCACATCATCTCCAACGTGCGTTAACTGCAGTGAAGATCACCCATCAATTTCCACAGAATACCCCCGTTTTACAGAGGAAAGAGCGATCTAAAAGATCCGGGTAAGGGAGAAGATGTCCTGCTTGGAAGCCCGGCCAGCCCTTTGTCCAGAGCTCCGGTACCTACAGCTCAGTTGCAGGTAAACTGGCACCGAGTCGAGAAATCGCAACCCAGACCAGCGATATAAACGGAGCAACTATCTCAGAAAAGAGAGCTCGGCCAAAGCCTTTAAAATTCATACCTACACCAGTATTTACTGTTATTTCAATAGATCACATCAATAAAATTACCGCCAAAACCGTCGACCTCAACCCGCAATACTAGCAAGATCATAATATATTATGCACCACCAAGGACCACCTATGTAAGAGCAGACTTCCAAAAAGAAAACAACAAGCCTCTATCCAGAACATACAAAGGCAAGAAAAGTCCACGAGCATCTCCTCGGAGATCCTCATCTGAGGAATCTTCTGGGAAAGACTCAGATCAGCGATTTACATCTTCGCCGATTCTCCATTTCCAATCCTTTTGAGGTTCTCGAACCGAAGTTTTCAATTGGAAAGAGGTCTTTCCCTGTGGAGGAGATGGAGCAGGAGGTTTCTATCCACACTATTAGAACGACAGCTTGGCTAACCATTGCACATTACACTGCTTTGCATGTAAGAGGATTGGGCAATGGCAAGTATTGCTGGTATTAGGAGTAAAAAACGGAGTGAGCTGAGTCTTACATCAAATAGGTATATTTAACTATGATACTCCAACAGTCAACACATATTTTATACCAGGAACCGTTTTACGAGTACATGTAGTAGGATCTATTAATGGTGTTGTGATGCTTTTCTTGCTGGATACTCGCAGTGGATGTAGTGTTGTGAATTACGCTCATGTTTATGCTTTCAACTTAGCCAGCTGACATGTTATTAAGGACCGCTGTGAGTAAACTATCGCATGCTCCATTCCAGACTACTTTGGATTTTAAGACATGGTCATTCTTTTCAGAAAAACGTGTCTGTGGAGAGAAATTTAACTCTTCTTATTTTAGGAAATTAGTTTTTGAAGACACATAATGTTGTGTTTGATTTTGCAAAATGCCTAGTTTCATTGAAATCTGGTAACGATGTGAGAATTATAGATACGTCGGATTTAGCAGATATTAAATGTATTGGTTAGCCCGTTCTTAACCATTAATAGAAAAATAAATTTGGGGTTTCGGTAATTTCCGATATAAAATATCTCCGTTATCTACATATGTAGTCAATTAAAAGCCTTCAGCTGTTATTAACAGCAAAGTAATGTTCGTAGTTTTGTAAAGTATTCTCCCTCCCCAAAAAGTCTCAATTCCACATGTGTCTTACCAGGCTGCTACAGTTTGTTATACTTGTTTATTACGTTTCTGATATTCCTCTAATATCCTTTAGTATAGAGTATTGATAAAATATGTAACACTGCTTAAATACATGGAAATTCTATTTGTTTTAAATATATGCACACACTCCTTTCGAATGAATTTTATTTCAACATTACTTCACTACTAAATGAAGAACGTAAATCTCAATTACACAAGTTACATGTTAAATATGAAAGGTTTTGATAATTCTTTGCAAGATCTTGGCTGAAGCAGCGTTGGTGAATTCTAAATATAAGTATCAGACCACACACCAATAAAGCATAGACTTTATAAGGTAGCATATAAACAAAAACAAGTAATTTCATTTCTAAATGAGAAATGTAAATTTGAGATTGATGTTATCTTTTGAGACTATTAGAGAATTACAGGAGACTTAGGCAACAACATTGGTTTTGGTGCAAGAATAGAATAGTTCAATGCCCTTCCGTTGTGATTATCGTCCTCTGAATGAAATCACTGCAAGTTCCTCATTGCCTTTATCCATAATAATTGATAATTTACATAGTAATATGACTGAAGCTTACTTTCAAGTTGCAATTGAGGAAGACCCCAAAAGTATACTTCTTTCATAAAAACTGAAGGGCAATATAAATCTCAACGCTTATCCTTTGACCTTGCTAATGCTCCAAGATGTTTCAATTATTTGGCACAAAACATTTTTGTGATTTGAAATTTTAAAGGGCCATAGGTTATATAGATGATATTGTAATATTTGCCAAAGTATGCGAATAGGTATTAATAATGTTATAACTTATGCTTAAACCTTTAATTGTATATTTCAAGATCAAACCAACTAAATGCTTCATTTGTATGCAAAAAACGAAATTGATAGGTTTTGAAGCATGCAATAAATGCATATCTCCTGATAGTGATAAACATAAGGTCATTTGCAACTAATTAATCCACGCAATATCAGAGAGATTCGTAAGATATTAGGCCTTTTAAATTTCTATAGGACATTTATTCAGGAATACTTTAAGTAACACAACATTTAATCCATTAACAACAAAGGATATAATAGTTTATTGAGGAGTCTTATCAATCAACATTTATATGTCTTAACGAAGCTCTTTATTCAGTTTCTGTATTAACACATTTCACTCCTAGAGCTTATACCTAATAAAAATCTGATGCCTTGGAATTGCCTGTGTATTAATGCAAAAGCTCTTGTATTAATGCTCTTCGTCCGAGAGCTTATGCTTCAAGAACAATCACAATCTGAGAAAAACGATAGCGTGCCTAAATTGGATGTACTTTCTGTTCTTTTTGTGTTGTCACGTTTTGGATATCTGTATTTAAATTATTCAAAGTACACATAACCTCTGATCCACATTCGTTAGGCTACCTTAATAATTTGAAACATTTAAGGTGACGCTTAGCCAGATGGAGTCTTCAACTCCAATAATTTGACTCCACCGATTGCTATAAATATGGCAAGACGTGTAGCTACGCTGATACACTGTCTCAGCTTCCTGTACTAGAACCTAACGAAGCTGAAGTTGATGAGTTGGATGAATTAATAACTTGTTTACGTTCACCAGTTGAGGTTGCTACTGAACAGATGAAGGGTCCACCTCTGGTTACTATTATTGATGATATTAATAATCCCCAGGTGATCTAGCCAGAAGCATGAGATAAACTGCAAATTATATGCTGTAGACAAATGTACTGTATCTTTAGAATTTAGGTTCTTATGGTCGTTACATGTAATAGTAGTTCCTGAATCATTAGGGCATGTAGTTCTATCTAGCTGCAATAAGGAATTACTTTCTGGCCTTCTGGGTTTCGAAAAAGCTTTTCATAAGATTGATGCAAGATATTGGATAAAAACTAAAAAAATGTAACACTTTGTGAAGACATATATTATCAATCGTTGAAGAAAAAGAAACAAATACAAATCCTGCTGCGCTTCTACAAACTATTCCTGTAATGAAATTGGCGAAAGATGGGATGTGGATATTCTTGGACAACTACCGAGCTCCAATTCTAGTCACACGTGCATTATTGTTGCAACTGAATATGCAACTCGCTATGTGGAAGCAGCTCCCTTGTCATTTGCCACAATTCCACAAGTTGCGAAATTTACGCTGTAAAGCTTCATTTGCAGACATGGTGCCCAGCTGCTATTTAATATGACAGGGTTTCTCACTCAGGAGCTATTGAAATCTTTGTCACTTTATTCTAATTATACAAGTTCATATTATCCTGCTTGCAAGTGTTTAACTGAAAGATTTAATCATACCCTTGCAAGTATGCTGAGCAGTTTTGTGGAAAGTAACTATAGATATTAGGGTAGAGTTTTGCCCTATGTCATATTTTAGTATAACCCTAGTGTACCAGAAACCATTAAATTCTCTCGATTTTTACTCATTTATGACAGAAAGTAAGCGCTGCCAGGTTATGTTCAATTAAAAGCAATGATAGTTTTATTAAACAACCCTACAGGAGATTTCAAAGTCCAGAGACTTTGCCATTAATAATATATATGCTGGCTATTAATAATATTAGTCGGAAACAAAGCAAGCAAAAGCAAATTCTTAACTCTAAACACAGAGGTGTTATGTATCAGCTTGGCACTTCCCGAGGTCGTGAGTGCAAAACCAGCGGAGGACGATGGATTTTTTTCAGGCGTAAGCATCCTTAGCACAGCCTCCTTCCGAAGGGAAATAAAATCGGAGATCCCATGTCGTAGATTTACGATCTGTAAGAGAACTTCAAGCCTGATAAGGAGCTCTCACACAAAATCTCCGATCTTTCACGCCACTATAGAATACGTTGCTAAGGACCCCAGTAGTTAAAAAGCGTCCATAAATAAAACTCTATTTCATTTTTGCTCAGCCTAGAGAGATAGTTTTTACGCCGATACGCAAGAAAGGAAAGTGCACTAAATTATTACAGCAATACTTTTGGCTTTATGAGATATTAAAACAAATAACTTCAGTTGCTTGCATTGTGGTTCGACTTAAGCTCCAAGAAATAACGATTATGCGGTCCATGTGCCCAGGATTCCTCCTTACTTTGAGTGTTTTGACCCTACAGAGAGTAAAGCAGGTTAATTTATTTATGAAAAAAATTATTTTGTTATAACTTTAATGTATAAAGGGAGCTTAATTGATATGGACATATCAATCATGTCATAATTAGGAATGTAGGTATGTAATTGCATAAGTCTGTCATTTGAAATTGATTTTTGTTTATGGACGCTCTTTAACTGCTGTGGTCTTTAGCGTCCTAATCTATGTTGGACGTGGTAGATCGTAATTTTGCTGAGAGGCCTCTTTATCGGTATTGAGGCCCTTTTACGTACCGTAAACTTACGACACGGGACCACTGCTTTACTTTCCTTTCTTAGGAAGCCATGCTAAGGTTTTTTACGCCAAAAAATCATCGCCCTTCCCGGATTTGATCACGCAACCCCAGGAATTGGGCTAGAGTATACCGCAGAGGACGACTGTATAACTGTGACGAATGGATTAGGTTTGGGTGTGTATGCGGTCGACCAAAACATGTACTTGTGGTGTGATAGTAGTGTTCTTTTTAAGCGGACTTTCATGTGCTTGTTTTATCAGTATGAAGATGAAATAGAAGAACGACAGTTTTTGTTGAAGCAATGACTATGGCTTCACATAGTAGTATATTGTGCACAGCATATTGCGCTTAGTATTGCTTATAGTATGTTTTAATGAGAATTACGTATCTTAAAATTAGAGGAGGTGTTAGCGTAATAATAATCATCAGAATAATTATTATAAACAATATACTAAAAAGGAAGAAATAACAAAAATATTCAGTTTGCTTGTCAAAATAATTGAATCATTAATTTCAATTTACTAATAGTTATTCTTTGTCATGTTTAATTTGTTAAAATATTTGTATCCAATTAATTTTTTCTTCAGCACACTAAAATATTGTAAACTTTATGTTGCATTTGCTCGATCACGCTTATTCGTATTATTCATTTGAAAGAAAAATTTCTCAGCAGAAGACTTTCAAGTTTTAAAGTTTCAAGTATCACTGTATTGATGACGCCGTAATATTGCTTTTGTAGATGTTACCTATAAAACCTCCCCAAGGACCTACACGTTCAGTAGCGCGGCGCCACTGCTGTCTACATCTAGCCCACGAGAAAGGCCACCTCTCACTGCCACCACTGGCGTTGACAGAAGAGCCGTTATTCCGGCTTGATTTTTGTGTGCGCGATGTACATCTTCTGCAGATAATTAAGAACAAAAAGACGCTATCTGTGTTATTTTTCAATTCTGCATTTCTCAATGGTGACCAGTTGACTTCACATGAGTAGTTTAGGGATAGGTGTTAATATTTTGGTCATGGGGCGTGTGCTCTTTTTATAGGATAGACTTCGTTATATACAGCAATTACAGTGTGAACCTATTTAGTTGTTTTAAGTATTCATATTTAGCGTCACGAATGTGGGTTGTTCAGTAAATGTAACTTCAGTATTGGGTTTTTCATTGTTTCAGCTCCTTTTTAAATTGTGGGCAGCTTTTCTTGCAGCGCGGGGATATATATCACCTCCTCGTATATTGGGTACCGTCATACTGTTCTATACGAACCTCAAATGATTGAAAAAGCCTCGGCTCACTGCGGGGTCAGTCAGCGGCTGCTAAGTTAGAAGATTTTTATTTTGGAAACGAAGGAGAAGAGATCGCCATTTTAGTGTGGATGGAAATCAACGCAGTGTTTGTGTATGGCAGGACTCTCGTGTCGCTAAACCATGCACGAACACTGTAATAAAGTGAGCATGAAGGGATGTATTGTGAGTGACGATCACTGCTGAACGATTAAATAACCATAAACTGAAACCAATAGTTCAGTAATGTTTTTCTGCGCAGCAAAAGCGGATCTCTATAGATTGCTGCCAATTACCTTATACATTGCATTCACAGAAATCCATGTAACCTGCATTGTTACACAAATAAAAATTAGATTGAGTTTTATCTATGGACGTTGTTTAACTACTGTGGCTCTTAGCGTCGCTTTCCATATTTGGCTTAAAAAACAAGACATTTTCTCAGAGTCATATTTATAAGGCTTCAGGTCCCTTTACGTGCTGTAAGATTACGAGACAGGACTACCGCATTTGCTTTACTTAAGAAGGAAGTCATGTTAGGGATTTATAATTCCAGAGAAAATCCTTCGCTTTACTCGAAATTTGAACCCGCGACTTCGGGAACTAGAGGCTATCATGGTACTCCTAGACGACGGAGTATGACAGTATTTTTATATATTCTCCATCTTTTCTGACTTAAAATACGGGATCGTCGTAGGTTTCTTTCTGAAGAAAATAACCTTTGCTTCACGCAAATTGTAGAGAACATAAATGTTGTTTGGGAAAATTAGAAGTAGGAATGTAGCAATGTTTCATAAAAGATACCAACATAGGAATCATTAGAAGCATCATTAAATTGGATTTTAATACTACTGTATTATAATTTATAGTAATAAATCACTACAACGCTCGTGTTTTTTATTTTTAAGATTGTTACTTAGGTATCGTAATGTACATTTAGGCCAAAATTTAACATGCCAAGGAAAGGACAAAACATCCAATCATGGGCGTTCTCACAGAATACCAAACTGTATTTGCACAAATTTCATCGCTTTATAAGCATTTTTTACTTAAATGTGAGTAAATCAATGTAAATGTTGACATAATATCCTGTGTAAGTATTTAAAAGCTATAATTTCAAGTGAAGAAAACGATTTAATACAAGTTAAAGCTAGAGTTAAAAATAAAGATATAAATAAATAATAGCCGTAAGTTATACATTATCCAATATTATATTATTATTATTATTATTATTATTATTATTATTATTATTATTATTATTATTATTTATTCAATGGAGTGGATTTATAAAAACAGCAGAGCGCAGACATCGTATTTATATTGTGAGCAAATGAATAAACCGATATTTTGGCAACATTATGTAAATTTGTAAGCCTGGGTTATATATAAGTCCGAATAAACCATTGCAGCGTATTCTTCAGTACCCTGTAAGTCTAATAATACGCACGATCATTGAAACAATACCGTAAACGCCACGAAAATGAGCTTAAGCTAACAAACCTGACTTGAGTGATTTAGAGCAGAAATTTCTAGCTGTAGAGTGGATTGGATTGGTACCGTTACGTTGCTCAGCCATTAACATGTATGGTAAACATTTCTTCTACACCTTGGTTTCAGATTTGTACATATAATGTTATTCTGTAAAACTAGAGCGGTAATTCTCCAATGTGCTGTATATCTTGGGCATAGAAGACAACTTATAATTTGTATTTAGATTTATTACAAGAATCAATACAGGTATATTCTTTATTGGTTTACTAATTAAATGTTAAGGCATACTTAAACATTAATGCTGTATATACCTCCTGCGATGTAACCTTCATGAGTTTACTCACCTTATAGCCGAACGATCAGACATTTTGATGTTCGATGTAAACATGCACGCCAGAGTCACAGCCCCCGCCCTTACCTGACTCCCAGAACCACTGCGTCTCACGCCAAACGTCGTCACCCATCGCTGCGCCCTAGGGACGTGACTACCCACACATACGCATACATTCTATCGCTAATGAGGTTAGCAGGATATGAGCTACTTACTGTGATTGGAAACTACAGATAGAGACCGTTACGCTGACGAGAAATCTCCGCCCTAATCCCTGACATTTGATTTTGGCATTACTTCATCAAGTGCCACATTTCTGTTTTCTTTACATTTAACCGCACAAAGGGTTGTGAATAAATAGCCGTTTTATAATTTATAGAACTCAAATTATGACATATTATGACATATTTTAAACATGAGGTAAACGTGTTTCCATCTATCCATCGATGCGTATTTACAATTAGCTCATAGGAAAAATTCACTATTAATCTTCGAAGTTGGATAAACAACCGGTGTTAAAGCCTATGTTGAGCTAACCAGAGGTAAAAAATTGCATTTCTTATGTGCAATATTTTTTTTTTGTTTTTTCACTCAATCAAGATGGCTTAATCCATTACAATGGAATCTAATATATAGTTTGCCTTACTAACCACGTAGCAAATAGGACATACTAGATTTTTACTTTCCCCAAAACTGTGGTTATAATACTATACAAAGTTGGACACTTAAAATACAATAACTATTATTCTTATTCTCGAGATAGACATTCAAAGTATGTTTCCAACAAGTCTATTTGTGAATATTTTCAGTATCATAAATATCGATGCTAAAGTATTTCCTTTTTCCCAGAATGTGTAGAGAAGCTGGTAAATTAATAACGTTTATAAATTTAATATTAGAAATAGTGTAGTTCCGAACTCCTAAAAGCTTTTTTCCTCTCAAGGTGCTGGTCCGGCTTCGAATCTTAGTGGAATCCAGCTGCCTAACCAATGCTTCTTTAGGGATTTTCCTCAGTATTTAGGATGACTTCAAAGTAGTTTTATGGCTCCAATTTGATTTTGACATTACTGTCGTAGTTTGATGTGTCCATTTGATAAACGGAGGCAAAACTACTAAAGATATGAGGAAATATGTGTATATATATATATATATATATATATATATGGAAAAAGAAACCACAGGAATGTTAAAATAAAAGAGAAAACATTTGAAAAACTACCATTTCCTTAAAAACCCTTACCTAAGGAAAACTCTCATCTTTCACACTGAATAAATCACTTTTAGTGCTTCATTGCATTCTTCTTTCCCGCTAAATTTACAGGACATTAAAATGAATTTTCAGTTAATGTTTACATTTTAAGCATTATGGTATTATTGTATTGATTTTTTAAACATGATGTTAAAGTGCAGGATACAAAAGAGGGT
Source organism: Deroplatys truncata (assembly GCA_030765065.1). NCBI lineage: Eukaryota > Metazoa > Arthropoda > Insecta > Mantodea > Mantidae > Deroplatys > Deroplatys truncata. The sequence continues at coordinate 182,029,884 of CM060977.1, forward strand.
AATGTAAGGAAAAGGAAGAGAGAAGGAAAATGGCAGTAGGACCGCAAGGTCCTACTGCCATTGAATAATGAACCTTAGAATTACGATTTTGCTAATATTTAAATTATAATTGCGTGTTTTAATGCAAAAAAATCCGATGTGTTACACTCACATGACTTTCTCTACTCTTGTATAAACTATTTTTACAAACGCTTATTCTCCATCTACTTCATGTTAATCGAGATAAACATTTGCAGACTGTATCTTATTGCTAAGTTTCTTGTAGATGTAAGGGGAATATATATTTACAAGGGCAATATAGAAACACAGTAGCCTTTAAGCACATACATATCTCTTAATAGCTGGTTGCTAGGTGCAGCACCATTCCCTTTGCCACAGATTAATACTCTTTGCATATCCAAGACAAAAAAAATGAATAACGAATTCCCATTTGAGAAAATAAGTACTGAAAATTTTAAGGGTTTAACAAGCATATCTCGAAAATGGTTCACTCAACAAAAAATGCATATTACATAAATTGTGTATTTTAACGCGATCTACATTTTTTGTGTAGTAAAATTTTGTCTATCTCTTATGGTTTACCAGTTATGCAAAAGTCGTTCACAATGAAGAATACTTTTGGAGACATTCCCAGATAATTCAAGATATACACTTTATTTGTCATGAAAATATTGTAAACATATGATATTTTAATCAAAATCGTTAGAGCCATTTTTGAGAAAATTAAAATTTTCGAAAACTCTTCCATGTAAAGAGTAATCTGGGGTGGGGGGATTTTATCGAAAACCTTCGTGTCGTATCTCTGGAAGATACTGAACCTAAATACCAAGTTTGGTGTTTATCCGACTGTATGTTTCTGAGTTATGCTGTTCACAGGCAGACACACAGACAGACAGACAGACACACAGACAAACACACGGACATGTTTCCAAAAATGCTTTTTTTGGATTCAGGGGGTCTCAAAACATATATTTCCGGTGAAATCTCGGTATCGAATTTTTGGGTGAGGTTTTTTTTTCACTGCGTTCCTAACAATGCCATAAGAACTCGATATCTGCCTAATTGACTATATTCTTTCTTCGAGGTCTTTGTGTATATATATATATATATACATGCATTTTATTCTTGTTGGAGTAAAAGAATATGATTTTATAGTACACATAATTGTCTATTTTTATTTGTGTGGTCTTTATGTAGCTTAAGGCTTAGTATGGCAGTTTTTGTAATGGTAAGGTTTATCAAGGTTTTAGCCTATAGTAATTTTATTATTCCTTCTATTGACGGTTGCTTATTTATGTTATATATTAATGTAACATTAATGTTAGTATTGAAAAAAATACTTCCCGTTCTGAGCCAATGGGCCATTGTTGACAATATGTCTGAGGAAATTTCTAGTATAGAAATTCCTTTCTTAAGATCACCAGTTGTATTTCCCCGTGCAACAATAGAATAGTGGCAACTTAATACAATAAAGCATAAGGTAGAAGGTAAATTGTAAAGTAACAATGGCTTACGACTGGAAATAAACCTGTTTAGTATTCATGTTTCGCTTGTTTTATTAATACTGTAACACCCTTACCGGGTTGGTTACCACTCGGTAGTTGGTTACGCAAGGGGGTGATAGATCAGAAGTAGAGGGATGCGTCGGTACTGGGGTGTGGATAGGCCGGGGCGGCAATCCAGGATGTGGGTAGTTAATTATTGCACAGGGGATGTATGGACCCAATAAACTGTATTTGTTCCTTGCGTAGGCACATAGGGCCCATAGTCGGGCTATTTAGACTGGGTGAAGCCCGTGTAAGCAGATCTTAGAGCTGATGCATCCTTACCTGTATAATTGCTGTTCTGATGCTCGCTTATGTCTCTTGGCTGGGGGTGGACGTTAGTCGGGCGCCTAGTGATACAGCCCGTACATAGACGGCACGAATAGACGACGTGCAAGACAGACCACAGGTCGTCGACGATACAAGCAACTATACGAACCACACTCTTCACACCGCAAGACAGACCCCCCGCAGTATAAATACTTTCGGAAGTGCTGACTCTGCATTGCTTAGCGCGTCCGTGTTAATGTAACCGCGTTTCAACACTTTATGCACAGCTACCTCATCTGACGTTTTCCCCGGTGCTCAACCTGATCCGCTATATCGGTCCCAGATTCACCCAAAATCCGACCCCGGAATTTAAAATAAAAGAGGAGGGTAAAAATCTTAGGGGGTACTAGAATTGTCTAGTTAGACGAGGATTAACAGAAAAGAGAGAAAACAAGCATAAATATAAAAACATGGATTGAGGATTATGCAGTTGACATGCTCGGGGTACTCTGCTGTCCAAGGCTCGGATATCAGGGAAGAAAATACGGCACCCGCCGAGGAGAACACGAACGCAGCCGCTGCTGCTGCTCGGGGTTAACAATGTCTCGACCGTCGCTTCACTGCCATCCAGCGCGGCTTCACCGCGACTGCCTACGCAGTTGTCGCCACCTTCCCGGAGTGGTTAACGCCGCCGATTTTGGGAGCTTCCCAGCCTGTGAAGATCCAGACTGTGCCTCACGGGAGGTACAGTGCTGTCATCCGAGGGGTATAGAGGGACCTGCCAGTCAGGTTCCTCATAAGCGCAGCTCACCAGCAGTGGCCTTTAGCCTTGAAGGTCGCTCGGATGTACGGAGCACAGGGACTCACGTCGCTCGTCAGGATCAAGTTTGCAGACCCTGGCGACCACGAAGCGGCCTTGAGGTCGGGCCTGCCCTTATTAGGGCGATGCTTACGCACCATCGAGGCCAGCCGAGTGGAATTACAGGTGCCCTGCCGACGCTGCTGTGCCTACAGACACAACGAGTATTTGCACGGCGGAACCTAGGTGCCACTACTGTGGCGCTTCCAGCACCACATTTACCTGCAAGCAGTACGGTCTACGCCGCCGTCGCTGCTACTGTGCAACCTGTGGAGGGTCGCCCAATACAACTACCAAGCGCTCTGCACCCTGCATCCCCGCAGGAAGGCACCACCGAAGGCGCCAGCACCTTCATCGCAGCCAACGACAGCTCCACAGATGCCGATACCAGCACCATCACCAGCGCCGACACCAACACCATCACCAGCGCCGATCATTGCAGTCACCGATGAAATCCAGGACACGCGACGTTGTTCAGGATCTTCACGCAGAGTTCCTGAACATTTCGGCGAAACTGACAGCCCTGGAGAGACTCATCAGAGATCTCCAAACCACGTCAGCTGCTCAAAACTTTTCCGTCTTCGGCAGCTGGACACCACAGCAACCAGACTCAACGCTATAGAAGACACCATCCGGAAATCAGATCTGGCTCCCCGACAGAAGAGAGACCTAGAGAGGGTTGCCCGCAGCAATATAAGGAGTTCAACCAGCAACAGCAGCATCATCATCAGTACCATCCTCAATCCTAACTTCCATTCTCTTCCAAACCCTAACCATTCCCACTAGTGTTGCAGTCAGGTATCAATGCTGCAACCTAGTAACTACCTTTATCCGCTCCCGCTCATAGGGCGACAGCCAATATCTTTCAATCTACTAACGCGGGTACTATGCGGGACCGCACAAAGCCACACTTTAATCCACTTTTCCTTCTTCCATTTTCCTTCCGGTGCAGGATTTTTTGGTGGGTATGCCGACTATTGGTGAGTCCCACACTCTCAGTCCCGAATCCCGTCAGGGCTGGGGTTAGTGATTAAGTCATTTTCTCCTCCACTTAAAGAAACTTCTATACCCGGAGCTGAACTTTGCCCTGTAAGTCTGGGAATTTTGTGACAGAACTGCAGATTGACGCTGCTACGTATGCTATTTTCCTGGTGGATGGCATTTTGTTTCGTCACAAACCAGTTCCTCGGTACTGCAGTGGGGTTCCCTCATGGTGCACCAATTCTTCCTAGCCTGGTGCGACTCTGTGATGAGTTACTGTCACCTGTACCTTGCTGGGCACTCCTTGATCTGAATTTTTCAAGTTGGTTGCTGTACAAAGAACTTGTATTTGTGTTATATTCTGTTTGTTGTGTAAAATGGTGTTTACTTCTTCGGATGTCGATGTAGGCTTCCACAATTTTGTTGTTTTGTTGATGTTCATTGCCTGCCTAACCAGAGGTAGGTCGCTGCGGCTCCTGTAGACTGACCATCATCCGTCGTTTCTCTTGGTCCTGCATCCTTGAGGACGTCTTCTACGAACAAACTTAAATGTTGCTTTTAGCTCACAGAAAAGAAATATTTTATTGCACTATACAATTTAACGGCATTGTAACTAATATAATATTAACTTGTAAGAAATCATGGCAATGACAATGAATCACGAGGGGGAAAGCCATATTTACATTTTGTCTTTCATTACTCTATTTACATACATGTCCCAGTATGCTGAATGCCACCGAATAGTGCAAAGTAGTAGCCTTGCATGTGTCGCGACAAATACCTTGTGTCAACCGGATTCGCTACAAGACTAGTGTCCCATTACCTGTCGAAGCACGTATAGACATTCAGAGCTGAATTTGAGTGAAGGCAACATCTTTGTTTCTTAGTTTGCGAAAAACCATCCTTACCCATTCGCGTGTGTGGAAAGTATTACATTTATGCTATCTGAGTGATTTGTGGAGCATACCTGTGACTTTCCTGTTTAGTTACTGCTATAATATACTTAATCGTCTTGTTTCTTTCGAACCTTTTCCTTTAATATTTATTCTCCTTCTATGTTCGTGTTAATTCTGAGGCGGCATCGGTTGGTGTTGCAACAATTATAATTCTCTTGGGTGACGTATGTTATGGTTCTGCCGTGGTCGTGTTTGAAAAGTTCGAATTTGTCTGACAAGATTTATTAAATAGTGTGTATACTACCCTGGCCATGACTATAATACAAAAAATCATAAATACTATTTCCATAATTTCAATGAGTTCATCTTGCATGATAGAGCTTGCTCGCGCTGTCAGGAGCGTGGTTGCTAAGATGAGCTCGAGTTTCCTCTCTAACATGGCTGCTACTATCGTTTAGCAGAGCCGTCCAAAACCTTCAGGCTGTTCATGCTGTTCTGAAACAGGAAACAAGTCAAATTTTCAATGTCTTTGGTCCATGTGGTGTATTATTTGCTCTGGTTGTGAGATAGATTTGTTGATTGTGATTTGCTTGTTTGCCACGCTACATTTATATGCTGGTTTACTTTGCCTTACCTGTTACACTGACTTAAGAAATTTCTTTTGACATTTATTTAATTCTAGTACTTGTAGCGCTTGAATGTCGTACCAGAGTGAACTTTATTGGATTTTTTAACTAGTATCTATTCTCTATGCGATAACGTATGTGTAAGGTGTGAAGAAAAAAATTGCTGGTGTTAACCTATAGTTCTCAAAACAAATTATCATGTAGGAGACACCAGCTCACCTTCATTTAATATCCATCTTAAATTAATGTTAACCTAACAATTCTATAAATACCAATACTATGAATTAACCTTTACAACCTCCACTAAATCTTGTTTCCTATCCTCCTTTATATTTTAACTCTGCCTCCCGAACTTAGGAACAAAGAAAATAAATATACTTGTGCATACTTGTTCTGTGTGTTGTCCCTCGTAAACTTAACATATCGGCACATTGTGCTCTCAACTCCTGGGGGACAATGTATATTGTTCAAATCTCTATTTGAAGATACATATCTATATTTAGCGAACAATACGATAGGGTCGCGTCTCGGATTTCCCATTATATTTCACCTTCAGATACACTTTCTCTTCATTAAAACACAAAAAACCGTTACAAGTGCATCGCGTGATAATCTATCACTTGCTACCTAATTTAAATTATGCTGGAGGTCTGAAAATAAACTAAGACTTGTATTGCAACATTTTACTTAACCTATCTAAGCATTTGAGAATATTGCTGAGTTTTAATGTTTCACCATCTTTCTGTTTCTTGCTTGTTTGTTTGTGTTATACTTCATCCTTACTGCAGCATGGGTGGGGGGGGTTCTCTAACGCATTTCGTCATGTAATAACGTCAACACTCACTGTTGTATATAGATAGACAGTGATATGCTGGCGACCTATATTGTGTTTACTTATATTTGGAAATATAATCTTAGAAAGACACCCATCGGGTTGGTTAGATTCTCACCAACTAAAAAATCCCTGCAAGCCATAGTCGACTTCTTCCTGGAACTACCTTGAGGTATTACTTCAAGGAGAAGAGGCTGTAGATGTTCTACATACCTATTCACAATATCAGGGTTGCACCTCCAGCTCATTCTTCTGCTTAGTCTTAAGGATATAGGTTTTCATTTGTGCAATAATTTGCCAGCTCTTCCTAGATTCCAGCATTGTCAGAATAATGTTGTTCGATCTTACAACCTGACCAAATTTTTTATAACTCTCATGTCGTACGTCATCCCACTTTGAAAAATGTAAAATAGTGTGTTCAGTAGTGTCTGTTTGTGCTCAGTACGAACAATGGTCAGTATCAGCCAATTCCATTCAATGTAAATAAGATTTAAAACGACCGTGGCCAGTCAGAAATTGTGCCACATAATAATCCAGATTACCATGCTTCCTAGATATACACGGTGTTATCTCGGGAATTGGCACCTTTGCCCATTGAGCCGTCCTCTCTTCCTGGTTCCATTCTACCTGACACTGTCTGATAGTTTTCTCCCTAGTTAATGATTTTTGGGCTCTACAAGTATTTATCTGGTCGTATGTGCGTTCCTGAACTAGGAGATGAAAACTTGTAGTTCCTGCTAGAACTTGTATAGCCTACGTGGATTTGGTTCTGTATGCACTACAAATGCGTAGCGCAACCTTTCGCAGGACTCGCTCCACCCACCTTCTATATATTGCTTTATCCATGCAGGTCTTCCAAGCGTGCGCACCATATAAAATAATAGAATTAACCACGCTATCTCGGATTTTTCTTGTTTCAGGCTTGGGATCGCCAATATTAGGCATTATACGACTCAAGGCAGCAATCACTTACTCCGCCTTCTCAACCACATATTTTACGGGACACCCATATTCATATTGTGACCAAACTGAAGACCAAGTTATCTCAATTATCTTTGAGAATTTAGTGCCACGCCACCAATATTTACATTAACTTCTCCTAGGGATCGTCTTCCCACCAAAATCACAATTTCAGTTTTCTGTATAGCCAATTGCAATCCCTGCTTCAACATCCAACATTCAACATATACGGGCTATTTAGACTGGCTGAAGCCCGTGCAAGCAGATCATAGAGCAGATGCATCCTTACTTGTATAACTGCTTTTATGATGGCGGCCTGCTTATGAGGGTGGACCTTAGGCGGGCGCCTAGTGATAGAGCCCGTACATAGACGACGTACAAGACAGACCGCAGGCCATCAGCAATATAATCGACGATATAATTCACACTCTCTCCATTATTCACACGCGTTACGATTCACACCGCGAGCCAGACTCCCGCAGCATAAATACTTTCGGAAGTGCTGACTTCGCATTCTTTAAAGCGTCCGTGTTAAGGTAACCGCGTTTCCACATTTTATGCTCGGTTACCTCCTCTGACGTAATCCTCAGTGCTCAACGTGATCCGCTAAAATATAATGATCGTATTGTTTTCGATTTCTCACATGGGCGGAAACTTAGTACTGACCTAAATTACATTGTTAACGCAGCAATAGCCTCTTTAACAGTAATCCAGTACATATTTAATAAGAAGAAGAATAAAAGTAATATGGAAATGTAAAACGCAATCAGGAGAAGAATCACTTTAAAACTGATAATAAGGTTTATCACAAAAAAGTACAGTGTAACTGATGCTAGCAAATATAGCTAGTGTAGATGAACAATTAATTCACATAGGCAAAACTATGAAGGCTGGGAGTTAACCCATTAGTGCATAGCGTCCGTTAAAACGGACACAAGGAAAGCTTAATTTTGGGGTTGTTTAAATTGAATTATGTATTACATATTGGTGTCATTAACTTCAGAAAGAAACTAGCTAACTTGACTTAAAGTGTTTCCCGCGGATTTGGTTCAGAAACTACGATTTAGACACACATGTGCACAAGATGGCAGGGAAACAGTACACGGTTACGCAAGAGAGGCAGGTTAATCATTTATAAGTGTTTAATTACTGAGAGAATTAAAACTCTAAGGTAGTGGCTATATTTCTAACATCAATATTCACATGTTGAGGTACAACACCGCCAGCTAAATGATACTAGCGTTACGGTACGAGCTCTTAAAGGCATACGTCCGTATAAGCGGGCGCTATGCAGGTAAAGCGCTTGCTGTCAGTGTCGTATAAGCGGTAAAATGCGCTGTAATAACAGTGTTGCTTGTTGGCTCAGGCGGTAAGCGTATAGCTTGTAATTCCATTTTTAATGTTGTTGCTGATTCAAATCCAGTTTCTTTCGATGGTTGTTTTTAGTGCACAATTTATTTATTTATACCGTGCCTACTCTACTATAACATACTTTTATTTTGTATTTACTCCTTTTGTTTCTACCAAGTTCTAGTTGTAATTATATTATAGTTATTACTCTCTACATCTTATTTTGAAACTGTTAGTTTTCTTCATGGTTTTATGCGTGTATAGGTACTAAAATGATTTCTCGCACTCACTTTCAGTCTGTCGGTAAGCCAGATGCTGGAAATTTTGACGACTTTGAACCTGAAGGTTTTGCCCCTCCTCCTGAATATGGGTTAGAAACAGATGCAGACAGTGACAAATCTGATTACGGACATGATGCCAACCTGAACCATCTGGGTGGGAATATCTTCGGGCGACATGTGAAGTACAGTCAACATCTAGGGACGCTGAAAAAGTAATCGATTCCTCTGTGTAAAACCAATCAGAAATCGTAGTAGTCATTCGTTGGAATGACCACAGTGTAGTCACTGCCGCTACAAATTATGAAGCCTTGAAAATTGGCGCCGTGACTAGGTGGTCAAGTAAGGGTAAAAGTAAAGTCTCCGTACCACAACCCTCACTTTTTGTCATACAACAAAACGATGGGAGGAAGGGATCAACTTGACCAATATGCGGCAGCTTATCCGTCACGTATGAAAGGGAAGAAATGGTGGTGGCCAATATTTTCTTACTTTCTATATGCTAGTGTTGTAAATGCTTGGCTGCAGTACCACAAGATACACCCAGATCGCTCTAAAGTGCTCCTGAAATTTCGACGTTACATAGCCGTTACCTTGTTAAAAATGAACGGGGAGGCATGGCATCAAGGAAAACCCTTCCCTACACCAATCAAAGAAGTCCATTTTGATGGAGTAAACCATTGGCCACTACTAAATGAAACATACAGTAGATGTGTATTGTGTAAAAGGATAGCTAAGTTCACTTGCGGCAAATATATATTAGGTCTTCATCCAAATTGCTTCAGAGAATATGACATCCAGTAATTGCTTCAATGAAAATAGCTATTATTTAAACAGTTATATGTATATTACTTTCTTAAATGTGAGCAAAAATTTCAGTTATGCATTAAGTTTTATTGATACTTGTGCAATTAATTTTACTTCATTAATAATTAGGCCTTTAGTAACATATCGCTTCATTTACTATAACGGATGCTCTTTATATAAAAGTCTATGGACCCTAGTCCATGGCGTCCGTTATAACGGACGGGCAATATTTTAAAAAGTGATAAATATGAAACTTCAAAACCTATAACAAAATACTTTTTTATGTATTAGAATCATAAATTAATTTCAAAACTTGAAAGAAAATTCCTAATTAACTTTATGCATATATGGGTTAAAGCACATGTAAATCTTCATTGGGGTATCTTATCTCAAAATTATTTGAGATCTCCCTGTGGTTTACCAGAACAAATGCGAATCACCTGGACAATTTAATGTCCTACCTGCATGTTGCCATTGTAGTTCAGTAGTTAGAGCAGAAGGACTGAAACCCGGAAATCCGTGGATCAAATCCCGGCTACAGTATTGAATTTTTCAGTCGTCTGATTCTACCTATACAACCTTGTCCTACACACATAGCTGTGGTGGAAGAATTATTTCAATAATGTTTATAGTTTGCTTTTCATTAACAGAAAAGTGAAATTTATTAAATTGAATATATCGTACAATTATGGGATTTTAATATTTCTGTGATGTCTTATTATGTCAAAATATGTTTTTAAAAGGTAAGGAATGAATGATCGTGCCTATTTCACTCCTTGTCACAATTGATAATGCCAATATTAGTGTCTATTAAGTTATTAGTACTTATTGCGTAAAGCTCTAGACATCACCCACCTACACACACATACACACACTAACGCTTAAAGTGAATTGCGTAAAGAGTAGAAGCCATAGACTTTATAAGATATCGTGATAAGTCAACCTGAATAGAATTTGATTCTTACTTTCACCTACGCCATCTGACCAACAATGACTGACAGTGCATAGTCTGTAGCTCACCTTGAACATGGAATGGCAAAGGAAATCATAGAGAATGAGGGGATAGAAGATTCGTTTTAGAAGAGAAACGACCCCAGCATTCGCCTACTACCCAGCAAAAACCAAAAAAACAAATCTATGGTCAGAACGCCCGGCCCGACAGAAACTGAACCCGAGACCTCCTGTGGAGCAATGTTGCTTGGTTACTTACAGTAGGTATAGGAAGTATTGCTTTTCAGCCGAAAATTAAGTATGCATATTTTACAAAAATACATGCTCTGAAGTCCCCTCACTACAAAATTAGGGAATGGTTTCTATGCATCTATCTGCCTGTATGACTCATCTTGAACAGCATAACTCAAAACCGAAAATTCCGTTCCTTTCCTTCACCAAAAATCTTCCAATTAGATTCACCTCTGTGTATTATATCTTTTAGCCTTCCCCATGGCCACTGGAGGAGGAGTGAATAAAATTGTATAACCTTGGCAGCGTGTAATTAAGGAGATATCGTGAATTGCTAAAGTGGAAATGTATATACAAGCGAAAACTTAATGCAGTACGTAAGTACATTAATATAATAATAATTAAAATGAAAATTATTTTACAGTGTATAAAAATATTATTAAAATATAATTAGGGTATATGGCTTTATACATGTATATATATATATATATGTCTGTGTGTGTAACTTGGAATACAATTGCGTAACATTAATCTCGAAGAAATCAACACTGAATTTATTAATATTCCAGCAAGACAATGCCTTTGAATTTAACACAATAATAAATAAAATTGTATAGAGATCAATATTTAATTTAAATGCGGACATGTTCATTACCCACAAAAGAAGTCTTGCGTTATCAAGTTAGCTAGCTTCAGGTATAAACAAGAGAATAAAGTCTAATACAATGAGTACAATTTATAGTCGATCCAGGCTCAGAACTATTTTTAATGATGAGCAAAACTTATTATATCCCTCTGCATTAACCTCGTGTTTATATCAGCTGCGAGGAACAAATCTAAAAAAAGGCCAGATGGACCATATCTCATGTTGCATACAATAGAGCTGCATACTATTGCAATAATTATAGCAATACCAATAATGTAATAATGAACACCGATATAAAAGCTGAGAGAAAATGAAAAACAAAACAATTCCAATAAACCTAAAGTCAATCTATAGGCTATCTAGAGATTTGTAATATGATGCCACTCCAACACACGGTAATTTAATCACCTTATTCATCTTCATAAAGATAAATCCAATCTATAGCACTAATTTATGAGAGGTGGATTGCTTAAAAGAAGGCAAAGTAGGATAATTGTTGATAGAATTTAAAACTTCGTATATCGTTGGTGTTTCGTAAAAAACAAAACAAACAAAAAATACAAAGGAACCGTAAAATGTCCTAGCAAATGGGCTTTTGATAAAGTCATCTGCTTTTCCCAATTTGGGCTATGGCTTTTCGTTTGTTCTCTGATTTTCGCAATGTTGTTTACAAGCACACGGAATACTTCACCCGAAAACTCCGGTACAATATGCAGTAAGAATAATGTGTTATTCGGAACGACAGTTGAATTCTACTGGATTGATTTGTTAAAAATATTCAACACAAATGGTTTCTTGACGCTTTAAACGAATTGCCTTTAAAATGCTTCGCTATTTTACTTTTATTAAAAGCTAACAGATGGTTGTAGGAACAGCCACACTCGTCGTTACACTGACTGCATTATTGTATGGATGCTGAGGAGGGGTGAGAAACACCGAACAGAATTAAACGCAATCTTCTTTACTTCCACCATTCATATTATTTACTATTCCATATAGATCAGAATATTTGGCCTGTGTTTAACATACCTACTTCTTGAAGTTCCACAGATAATCGTGCGTGTTTAAGGTGTGTGTGATGGTGTTCTTTGCTTTCCCTCGTATACTGGGCTAGATGATGTCATGTGTTTACATCACATCTGGTTCCAAGAACCTCTCACTTGAAAATGGCTCCATCAAACTTCTTTGCTACTATATATACATTTGGTCAATTTAAAACTGCTTTGTGTCTGAGAGGTGCAGCTCGAATACGGTACTTCCGTGAGCGCTAGGCTTTCTAGTATATTGCTGTAGTAGTTATAACATGGAAAAACTATAAACACAAGTAACTTTTGGGAAAATAATTCATATACAGGATTTCTAATACATCGAGGTTTCAGAGTGTGAAGATTTGTAATCAAACCATACTCCATTGCTTCATGGTTTTTAGAAGAGTGTGACTAAAACTCGTTACAATGCCACAGTTATTGCCTCCTAGCTCAGTGGTGTAGAGATAGCCTGCTGTTTCAGAAATTGCAAGTTCAAATCGGCTTTCAGCTCTTTTAAATACATAAATATAAACATTACAGATTTTCTCCACGTTTATGTATGTAGGTTTATTTAGTAATCCATCATACCGGTAGATAGCAATCGTTGCATTAATTTTTCGAATGAGAAACAGGTTTCACACTCAGTGACTTTAATTTTATAACCAGAAGCTTCACCGTTATTGTGTGATTATATCCGAAAGTAAAATGAAATAACTCAACGAATATTATTTAACTATATTAGAGGAAAATATCGGGAAAAAATAAAATATAACAATTCACTATGGATAACTGAAGTCGAACTGCTTCGGTATAAAAACTACTCCACGAATAACATGGTTGGAGGTAGTCTAAACCAGTACCTTGTGGTTGGTGTTATAGAGTTAGCCAAAGTGGCACACAAACGATGATGGTTGTGAATACGCGCACTTAAAATGAGTGTAGAGATTTAGTTACTTAGGAAATCAAACACTTTTAAATTGCACGAGTGTACATTTCAGCGTTATCTGAACAAAACTGTTTGTATTGCATGAATTTTAAATACAAACTCCCGTTACAGAGCAAAATATCTGATGAAACACTTCCTAGTGCCATGTAGATTTTAAAGGGCAATATGTTACTAACCAGTTGTAAAAATGCATTCCATTACTGGACTTGGAGCTCTCTATTTCTGTCGCTCTCCATCCATTCATCCATCCACCCACCCACCCATCCATCCATCCATCCATCCATCCAACCACCCATCCACCCACCCACCCACCCACCCATCCATCCATCCATGCATCCAGCCATCCATGCATCCATCCATCCATCCACCCATCCACCCACCCACCCGCCCGCCCACCCATCCATCCACCCACCCACCTACCCATCTATCTATCTATCTATCTATCTATCTATCTATCTATCTATCTATCTATCTATCTATCTATCTATCTATCTATCTTTCTGTCTGTCTGTCTGTGTGTCTATCTGTCTGTCTATCTATCTATCTATCTATCTATCTATCTATCTATCTATCTATCTATCTCTGCGGTCGAATGTCTTTGTGGTCTTTCTGTTTAGGTGAAGGAGAAACACGACTGACGGCAACACCTGCCATGTCGCACGAAAAGTTGTACAACCTAACTTGGCTGGGACCATATGTATCAGCACAGTCCCTCACTCTCTAAGAAAAAAAAAATAATTGGAAAATGAATACCTTCTTGCTTGCTCTAATGTTACTCAGACCAGTATCTACTACTCTCCTCCTGGTTCAGGCTCCTAATTAAATGTGTTGATGTTTGGTATGCCTGTCACGAAGGATAACGAACCCAAGATACGGATGATCAACTGGCGCGACCTACTCGCCCATCAGAACTGTCTGAATACTGCTTGCTGCTCCAAATCATACTGTGCACAGTTCTTTTTGTACTTACTCCCATATTTGTGCCCAAAGCCAGTATTTGGAATAAACGCAAAGCAAAATTTAACGTTGCACTCAAAAATATATCTTTCATATACGTATGCTATAAAGATGCACACATATTTAAATATGATAAAACATTTTCAAACTTTGGAGAAGGGCTACTATAACATTACACAATTTTTGCAGTTACACATACACCGTAGACAAAATGTTCTTCACAGTGTAAGAGCTCACATAACTTATAGGTAGTTCGGCTGTACATTTATCCGCCTTTTTGCTAATAGGATAAAATCTAAGACATACCTAACCTTCTACAGTAAAAAAATCTCATTGCCTAGCCTTATCATACGTTTCCTAATACCTAAGCCTTCTAGGTTCTAAATTTGCTTCCAGTCCTTCTCATTTTTCTTTAATACTCTTCGGATTAACCTTATCCGGTAAGATATCGTATCTATTCTAAATATTTGCTAAGGGTTAATTCAGAGGAAAGGGCATTATTATGACAAAAGGGAACTGATCATGAGCATTATGGTTTTCACAATTGAACGAAACCTGCACTGAATATAAATTTTGCTCCCAAGATGTCTGGCTGTTATGATAAGCTATGAATACCACCTTTAAGTTCTTATTAACTCGCTCACTTAGCAGTGAAATTAGATAAGACGAATAGCAATGCATTGCCGACTTGAAACAGAATGTTCTAAGTACATGGGCTTTAAAATAGGCTGCATTATTTGTTACCTTCGGAATACGAAAACAAGACATTGCTGTCTTTAATCCCACAACATTATTCTAAGCGTTTTCTTCAAGCATTAGCATTAACCAAGCGTATTTTGTAAAAGCGGCCACCAATCCCAATACAAGTTTATTCTTTTGTGTGCTCCTTGGAAACACATAAATATAATTTAAGGAATATTTCCATAGGACTCTCCGCCAGATTGGAAGACAAACGTCCCAATTGTGTGTTTTACGCAGATTTACTCATTTTGCTTAATTCAGTAGCTTTGACTCTTGAAACTATGTCGCCATCCAACCCTTTTTAAACAAAAGTTTGGGAAATTTCTTGATGGGTTTTGTAAATACCCTGATGTGGACCACAAGGTCCTTGACAAAAATAGTTCAACCACAGGGATTTCAACAAATTAGAGACGACAAACTTACATTTGTCCTAATTATCCTTACTGCAAAAGGTATGTTTTCGCAGGAAATAAGAGTCACATTCATTACCTACCTGCAATGGCCCTTGGCAGTTTTCATCTTATCATGCTGGAACTGATACTTAGCTAACTCGTTAATTGCAAGAGCGCATTGACTAAGCGCTATTAATTCTGGTACTAAACCAGATCCTATGAATGGTTCAACCTTTTCATTATACAAATGAGATAGACCATCGGCTATACAGTTGGTTGATTCTTGTATACTGGTAAACTTGAACTCAAAGGATGAAATGGTAATAGCCCACCTAGCGATCTTCCCGCTTCTCCGAGGTCTGGCCTAAACCCACGAAATTACTTGATGATCAGTTTTTAAGGTGAATTTTCCCAAATGTTTATAAATGATCTATAATAAAATATAAATTTTGCAATTCATATTTATTAATATACTTGGCAAATAACATATTTATAATCCATTTAAAGTTGCTAAATCCTCCAACACGTACGCGGAGTAATTCCTGTATTGGGAAGAAAGCGCTCTACGAGCAAAGGCAACAATCCTTTTTCTCTCATCGATTTCTTCTAATAATGTGTTAGATACTAGGATTTCGTAATCATTAGTCAGTAATATAATCAATTGTGAAAAATCTGGAATTCTAACAAAGGTGGTGAAATTAAGGTTTAGTTTTAGCTTATAAAATGCCAATTTGCGTACTTCGACCCACTTAAAATGAGTACTATCTTTACTTAAAACATTCATTTCCACGATGTATTGCGCATAATTTAAAATGAGTTTAAAATAATTCACCATTTCAACCAAGGCCGTAATTTTTTTCATATGTTCGTTGTAGGATAACACCTAATAGCCCCGTTCTATTAGGATACACACAAATTCAATCACGAGATATGTAATCCAAGAACATTCATAGCCGTGGCCTCAAGAGTGGCTTAAGTGCAAGAAAATCCCTAAAGTGGACCTTGAGTGAATATCGGATGTGTCGGTGGGGGATGATTTGCCGTAAGCTGCATTGTGGTTTTGGTTGATCAACAAACTACGCTGTAGGTTTGACTCTGAATACTGAACAGGAACCTGTAAAACAACTTCCCAATCCTAAGTTGTTACGCTTTTCCGTGCCAAAGTGATGCATGCCACATTGGAGAACCGTAATTAACGGGGCCTCTTGGATACGGCAACCTCCCAGAGCATTCAGCCTTACACCGGTATAGGGAAATTTTCCAGGATCCTCTGCCTTTCCTACATACTCCGGGATTTAGGTGTACATGGCACAACAAAGCCCTGAATCTATTCCAAGACCTCTAGAAGAAGACGTAACAGTACAAAAAGTCTCTAAGCCATCTAGAGACGATCCGACAGCGGAAATTGCAAAAAACGAGACTGCAACTAGACCTTCAGTGACTCAAAGGAATGATGAAGATACTAGTAAAATGTTCAACACAGTGGGGCAATATCTCCTGCCCTCTGTGTGGGATGAAGACTTGTGATGTACGTCCAGGAATTCTAGTGCTACAAAGGGATAATTAAAAGCCAAAGAGGCTGGCGGGAAATTAATTTGCAATAGAACAGAAAAGACTCTGGGAATCGCCTTTTTTGTTAAAATGAGTTAAATATACTGTCATTAATGAATTCCTGTTCCAGAGAACTTAACGCCAGTCGAAATAAAATCAATGGAGGAACATGAGTAGAGGATTATAATACCTCCCATACGATGATTTCATTTTACCTCCTCCGAGGCAATTAGTAAACTGGTAGCCACCTGTTGTTCTGAGGGACCACAATGTGTATTTGACTGTGGTGCTAACTCAAATCAGCTTACGAGGGGAGTACGGATACCAATTAAATAGGTGGATCTCTTTGCAATTTTATTATATCAAATGGTCTTGATATACTGAAAGTGGATAACAGGCCCGCCGTTGTTACTACAAGAAGGCATAAAGTTATCGGCATAATTTTAGCAACCAATTAGAAACCATGCCATATGTATGACATGATCGTTGTTCAGACAACAGATACACACAATTCGAAATAAGATGTATTTATAAACATATCATAACCTATCGGTATAAAACAACTGACTCCGATTCTTACAGGAAAGCCACAGTCAGTAATCTGAGTAAGATGGACGATAAGATTCGTGATTACGAAGGTGTAGATGTTGCTAAAAATATTTGAAGCCTGCAATAATCGGAGCATTTAGTGATGTCTGTCCTCTGAAAATAAGGTAAGCAAACAAATATGCCCTGGTGGAATCAAAACCTTGCAAGTAAACGGAAGAAAATCCCGAGATTGTCAAACTTTGCTAAACGAAACAAACAATAGATTGCTCACAGCAGATCTTTGACAAATAAATAGAGCTTTATTTATGGACGCTATTTAACTGCTATGGTGCATAGCCTCCCATTCTATATATATGACCTGAAAGACCGTAAATTTTGCTCAGAGACTTGTTAATCAGGTTTGAGGTTATTTAACGTGGCGTAAATGTATGGGACCGCTGTCTTTACTTCTCCTCCGAAGGAAGTCATGCTAAGAATTTTTATGCCCGAAAAGCTCCATCACCCTCTGCTGAGTTTGAACCCGCAACCTTCGGAATTAAAGGCCAGCACGACACCCACAGAGGACGAAAAATCATTGACAGAATACAATGAAGCGTTGAGGCAACTACGAAGGACTTCCTGAGTAAGTACTGCGAGGAGATACACGAGTAAACGGCCTCAGAATGTCCTAGAGTTCAGAAGGCTCTGAAAAGGAACCTCAAAGCTACATTAGCAATCTCTAAATGGAAAGTGGAGAATACACTATAACAGAGAAAGAGACAATGGAGAAAGTTCAAGTTCTCGTTACTGGATTTAATTTACTTGATAAATCCAGGGAGGATAGGGCAGTCTGGGACTGAGGCTCTCTGGGAAGAGGCCTCCAGAGAAGCCTGGAAGGTTGTCAAAGAGGTTAACAAATATCAAAAATTAAAACATGAAATGTTCTCATTTAAACCCTATAAATCTCCAGGAAACAATGGAATAATGCCCATTGCGCTTAGTGAGGTTTTGTTGATACGCATTTTAAGAGCAAACATAGCCTTAAGGTACATACCAATGCAGTGAAAGAATTTTAAGGTGGTATTTATACCAAACTGGAAACCAATCACCATAGCTAAGTTTCTACTACAGATTTTATGCCTATAATTCTCAAAACTCTTCAGAAATTAACTGATAGGCAAATAAGAGGTTATTCCCTGCACCAGAATCCACATGCAATTTCAGTTCATAATGCCTTTGAGAGTACCTTCCTTATTGCAAAAAGTACTCCTGCAATGAAACATGGAATTGATGAAACCTGTTATCCGTGGATTCAATCCATGCTGAGAGTCAGAATAGCCCATACAACTCTCATGGATAATGCCTTAGCTGAAAACGTCATGAGTGGTTGTCCACAGGGTGGGGTGTTATCACCCCTACTATAGAACTTGGTGGCTGTTGGGTTGCTTTTTCAAGTAATGACGCAGAATGTAAGCGATTCGAAAGATATATATATATATATATATATAGCTCACATGACTGAAGAATGATTGACACGTTTATAATGTTATGCTATTTGTTAAAATTGTTGAGTTGATATTTATCAGAAAATACTATGTTAGAGGACTCAAATTACTTGCAAAAACTTTCTTATAATTTAATTGATTTTGTATAAAAAGGAAGAAGTAAAAGACAATTGGATATCGATATAAAGGGCAATACGTTATTCTAAATGAATAAAAGCATGCATTTACCAAAATAAATGTACAACAGAAATGCAAATTTGCGTTTAAGGAAAAAATTAAAGTTATGTACATTAAGGAATAAGATAATTGGTTATTTATATGTATATGTAAATTTTTAATTCAATTAACCTGTATAAATGCTAACATTAATTGAGGTAAGTAAAGCAACTGAATAAAAGTAGACAAGGATTAATTATTTTAGACATTCTCAAAAGTCTTTTTCAAGGACACGACATATTGTGCCTAGCTTAAGAGAACTGATTCCAAGTATATATTATAATATACTGTTAAATACATATAAAAGAATAATATCGACGTTGACGATATGCATGAACTACTGAGTTAATTAAATTAAATGAGTAGGTAAAATAGGTAAAAGAAAAAGGTAATCATTGTAATAAGGGAAATTTCACAGTTCCTCATAAGAAAGAAACCAGCATTATTGAAGTTAATGGTTATTGATACTTTAATTAACTCATGAGACATAACCTTCATAAAACACGTTATAAAATCAACTGAGGTTAAAATATACTCTCTCTCTCTCTTTGCTCAGCTGATATGCATTTCAAAATCATATTAATAGCCCGACGGATAACACTAATTAAAATAAAACTTCCGCTAAATACTTACAACGTAACAATAGTTAGAATGAATGAGCAATCGCTTAATTAAGTTGTATATCGCCACACCTACCAGTCTGACACAAAAGGAGGATACGGCATTACCAACACATTTACTGGATAGCGAATCTCAAATAAGATAACCACTATTTGCAGAGTAGAAGGAGAACGAGATCCTGAGCCGGAGCAGAGCCGAACCCAGAATGCAGAACAACGAGGGATCCATACCACATCTGCCCCACTATTCTTCTTCAATATGGGGTCACGAGCTGGGAAGGAAGGCGACAGTGAAGGGACCCAGGTTCGAGTCCGAGGTAAGATCCGAGTATAAGAATGAAACCACAGTATCTTCATAGCACACGAAGGCCAGAAAGACATCCCAAAATGTCACTTCCTACTTACGAATGCATGCATCTGCGGTTCAGAAAGACAGTGAAAGGCAACTATAAAATGTAGTCGAAAAGTAGAGGAGAAGGAAAAGCACTTGAGGATGGGGAAGCTGCATCACATGTAGAATAAATACAAGCTCTTAATATAAAATTCCAAGAAGAATAGTCAGTAGGTTATCTGAATTAAAGTAGCAGGTCAATACCATCAGTACTGAATTAGGAGAACACGTAATCTCTGTTAATGAAAAAGTGGGTAAATTAGCTCATAATTAGGGGAGAAGTAAACTCTGTTAATGAAAATGTAGGCATAATTAGCTTGCAATTGGATGAAGAAGGAAAGTTTCAGCGAGTAAATAGGAACAGAATTAGCTAATGTTAAATTAAAATTGGCTAGCCAAACACAAGTACAAACTAGAGAATTTAAAGAAACTGTAACCCAATTATAAGAGGAGCAGATTACGTTAATCAAAGCACATCAGGAGATGATAGAAAACTTAAAAGTTGAAAACTAACAATTCAAAGCAGAAGTTTAACAAATTTGAACTGCAATCTATAGAGATCAACAATCTAACAGTATAATATGCAGATATAAAGGTAACTAAATCAAATCACATAGAATTGAAAGACAGGATTGATAGAGAACCAAGTACTTTGAATAATAACATAGCAGATTTAAATTCCAACATAGAGAAAGGCATAAATGCCATTAGACATGAGAATATTAATACTGCAGAAAACCTGAAATCTGAAATGCTATCACAAAAGAGTGCAATTACAACAATAACAGATGAATTAAAGACTGCAATTAAGATTTTACAAGAACATATACATCAAAGCACAGAAAATATAAGTAAACCAACTTGTGGCAATTAAGAAATAATATCAAGATTAGTGAAGGGTGTAGTGCAAATATGAAAACAATGATATTGAAAATTGCGACAATGAACACGTAAGTTCTGATGCTTTAAACTAAAACGACAATTAATGTAAGCAATGTACAACCAGAACAGTAACACAGCCTGCTGAGGCATACATATTACGTGATTGTAACACACAGCATCTGAAACACACACACACACACGTAAAATTGTAAAATTGTTCATACACAAACCAAATATTGAATGAAGTTAGTGCACCTACATTCGATGAGGAGTTGGGATTAACATATTCCTTCTAAGAATGAAAATATACTTTAAAATTAAGAAAATATCAAACGAACTCAGAATTATGATTGTCCAAAAATGTATTAAACGGAAAAGTTACCATTGGCTTAAATCTATCTTTACAGGGAATGAAAATATACATCACTGATGAATTTCTTTTGTCCAGGTATTGGGGTCGGGCTCGTCAGAATAAAATTACAGTGGAATTACCCAATAGAGTATTCAAACCTAAAGAACGCCTGAGCATGACAGATTATTTCCCCGCAATATACAGCAAATTCAAGCTCATACAACCATAATTTTCAGAACAGAAAATAATAACAGCTCCTGTTAGACATTTTCCTAGAAGCAATCACACAAAATCTCATTTTGCCAAACCAGTATATTTGATGGATGTGATTCAGGTAGTCACAGCGTGTGAGAAACAGTCCATACCACAAGTTGATACACAACCAACACAAACAGGAAGCTGGAGCAAGTCATCACACCCAAACTCAAAATAACATAACAAAAATCAACTCTGATGAAACAATCAAAGTGACAATACACAGAACAGGAACGAAAATACAAATTTTCGTGGGAGAAGAGCACAAGTCCAGCAATCACACTATGCCCAAAACAATAATGACATCAATGCCTAATACAGGAGGAATCAATACGGGAACTTATCTGTACCAAACACAAACAGAAATTAGAGACACATTGGCATCTCAAGGTGAAGAAACCCTAGATATGAATTAAGTCTACACCAAAAGAAGAAACATTCCTAAATATGTCTACCAACCTTACCATTATTAAACAAGGAACCAGAGGACATCATAAACGGAACAAATGGGAAACAGGTACACAAACGAACGAAACTATTCTTACAGAGAAACTGTATTCAAAAAATGTAAACTAGAAACTCAGGACTAACGACTTCACCACCACAGATGGTAGAAAGTGGTACCCAAGCGCCTCGAATGCCATCGGAATACTAAAAGAGGACTGTTATTACCTGATTCTGACTAATGATCCTATTTCACAGGAAAATTCTCATTTGGAGCTAACATCCACACAGAAACGATTGGGTCGTACTCCGTGGTTTAGGGGTAGCTGGTTCAAACCCGGCGTAGGGCGATGGAGTTTTTCAGGCGCAAAAATCCTTAATATGGCTTACTTTGGAATGGAAGTAAAGCCCTTGGTCCAATGTTGGAAGATTTGTGGCCCGTAAAAGAACCTGAAGCATGAATGACAGCCTAATATAGAATGGGACGCTAAGGAACATAGTGCTTAAAAGGCCCCCATAACTGAAAAAACTAAAAAAAACACCGATCGGCAGTATGCCAACATTCCCATAACAATTGGGACTTTACACAGGATTAATGAGTTCATCACGTTGGCAAACTCCTATCTGGGCCAACATCTGCCGAGAAACGATCGGCGGTGATGATAACGTTTACAAAATTATCTGAACACTTAGAAAGGAGTCCTATACATAACATAACATAAAACTAAATGAGCATTTCTCAAACAAAATGGAATTAATGAACCCTTGCTTTATAAATATAAACACTATGCATAAAACGTATGAGGCCATTTTGAATACTGAGGCAACAACAACTTTTGGCAGCGAAATATTATTCCAGGAACTTTTAAAAAGCAACGCACTTAACTTTCTAATAGTATGTGGAGTTTATTATAGTGTAGCATTAGGAAAGCGAAGGGAGAGAATCAAACAATGCTAAAGATACAAGTTGGAATTTGGGAGAGTGATATCATTGTAGTAGTTGTATATAAGTTGTCAACTAATGTAATTCTGGATAATAGAATTTTGTATTGCTGTATGAGTATATTACCTTTTGGGCAGCAAATATGAATAATTAATTAAGACAGCAGGGAGATACCTATTCCCTTGCTGGAAGAAAAATGCAATAATGTAGAAAATATAAGCTACGAGAAACTAGAAATACAAGAAGAAAGAATGCTTATGGAGAATATAATCTAAATGATAAAGCGGAGATAATGAGAATAAATACACAGAAAGATGAGATAAAGAAAAATTATAAACAAATAAGCGTTTGCGACAACATTTTCTGCTTGAACTGCAAAAATGCAAACATGTATCACTCCCACCCACAAGAAGAACATATACAGAACGCAATGAGAAGAAAAGAACCAGAAACAAGTAATTACAAGAATTTTCAAAACACGGTAATGTAATGTTACAACATAACCAAAGAGCGGAAGAATAAATTAATGAACATACTACTTAAAAATAAAAATGTATGTTTTGAGAAACCTGGATGGTTTAACACATACTCACATTATTTTTACGTAGGAGTAAAATCATGTACGCATAAATGTAGAGATATCTCCAACTCTATGCACAAATAGGCAATGAAGTAAACCGAATAGTTTGGAAAATAGAATATTTGAACTACCAGACACACCTTATATAAATGGATTGTGTTGCGTTCATAAAAAGAAAAATAAATCATGAATGATAAACTACGATACATTACCAGATCACTTCAGGTGACCAGGAGTAGATGAAATTCTAAACAGATTAAGAAAAGGGATAATTTTTCCCAAGATTTTATCCAAATTCGTTATTAATTTGGGTAGTACCATTAGCCAAATAAGTTAGAAGACATACAGGCCTTATGCATAAAGGTAAAACATATTTGCTTACAAGATGTCGTTTTGGAATGTCTAGGAGTATTACTCAGAGCCCTGTACAATGCTTTTGGAGAATATATAAAGGTTTTGTAGCACAGTATATAGATATTTTCTGGTTTACAATGATGACTTCTAATCACGTCTAATACACAAATAGAATTCATACTGCAAACATTTGAGCAAAGTGGAATGACTACTGACCTTACAACGTCAAAGTTTCTAACTAAACAAGCAGAATTTGTACGTTTTATCATTTTAGCCGATGGTGTAGAACCAAATCCTAATAGAGTAGCAGCTATTGAGGATATACGTATCAGCAACAAAGAATTTAAAGCAGCTGCGAAGGTGCCTTGGGATACTACAATGAGTAAAATTCTTTTAATATTTATGCCTCAAAAATTTCACTTTTAAAAGAATTACGTAGGAAAGATACAAAATGGAATTGGAGAAATAAAACCAAAAAGCATCTCAGCAACCAAGGAACTTTCAAAATCTATATTTCATTATAGAGACCTGTTATAGCAGAATTACTATACCATGTATTAACTGATGCGTCATGTCCTAGATATGGAGGTGTACTATTACATATATGGGAGGATGGAAATAAACATGTGCTTTCTACAGCTTCCAGGACCCTGACAAAAACACAAGCCAGGTCAGGTATCACAGAGATCGAAATATACGCAATATTTTTTGCTTTGATAGCATTCAGTTTATTTAAAACTGCAGGATTATATTAAACAATCACCAAATATGTTTGTCATTCATAAAAATGTACAAACTAACAAGTTATAAAATATCTATGTACCTATATGAAATAACCTCCTATGACATTGAAATCAGGCATATTTCATGAAAACATAATATTTTCAATCGCATCTTATCGAGATTAAAACCTAACTCCAATCTTCCTGAAACTACACACAATTCACACCAATGAAATAAACACTTAAAATTAATCTTCAAGCCAAGCCAAATTGTTGTAAAGCCGATCAAAATGTAAGTAATCTAAACAAGGAGGATCCGAATTCTCAAAGCAGCACCAGGAATAATAAGATATACCATTGGATGTAAAAGAAGAGCTAGGAGGTATTCTATATAGACTATACGGTAGAAAAGTAAGAAAATGGAAAGTTATTATTCCATCAAGCATAGAGAAGGTAACAATTTTAAATTTTCATCAAGCTCTAACACATTCAGGCACAGAGAAAGCAGTACTCACCATTAGTGAAAACTTATATACTAAAACATTTAGAAAGAAAAGTTAGAAAGTACCTATTCATATATGAAATGTGGCAAAAAGCTAAATATTTAAACTAAAATGCGGTATAGAACCAGAAACAATCAATAATAACAAGAATAATACTCCTGTAACAATGGATGAGCATGATGGCAAATATAGCTTAAAAATAATTTACTTTTATATGATGTATTCATTAAATTTGTAGAAATACAGTACATATACTACAAAACTTGGCCGACAGCAGCATGACTCCTCTCGGTCACGTACTGTACGATTTGGCAGGCAGTCACACATACCTTATAACAGGAGATGTTGGAAATGCCGTCCATCTGCATCAATACTTCTACGGCACCTGCTGAGGAAGTATCCGACACATCAGCTTCGAAAATAGCGTTAATTTCTGTCCTAATATTTTGTTTCCGTCTTCAAATATGTTGGTTTTGGTTTGTATACCTTATTCTTCAAGTTGCCCCCAAAATAGATATCGCATGCCGTAAGATGAGGGGACCGAGTCACCCGCATTATTAATAATTCTATCCCCTAAAATTTCAGCAATAAACTGTAAACACTCATCAGCTGTATGCGCGGTGGCACAGTCCTGCTAGAAATGTCTAGACCAACATTCAGTGTCCGTCAGTTTTCGAAACACGGTTCAGTGTATTATTTGTGTGTCTCTCTGCATTTATGGTACACTTATAAAAATACGCCCTATTGTTTTGTATTCGTTTATTGCGCACTATACCCCGCTTTTTTGATCATGCAAGGAGTTTCAGAACGAAGTGGGTTTGTCTGTAGCATATTAAAGGTTGGCTGTGATGACACATTACTATGTAAATGAAGCCATGCTTCGTCACTGAACAGTATAAGTCGTGGATCGATTGTTCCATCATTAACATTCCTCAAAATCCGTTTAAAGAAGTTTACCCGACTCTGGTGATCACGTGGTAGCAATTCCTAGACAGCAGTGACCTTGTGTGTTTTGAGTTTTAAAAATTTTGTTGGTTTCCATGCTGAAGCTTTTGAAATGTATCTTGTGCAAGGCGCCTAAGAGATTTTCGAGGTGACCGTTCAAACCTTTCTCCGATTTCGTCTAATATCTGATTCGTAAGCACATGGCCTTTTACCTTTCTTTTCATATCACGAATTGGTGCCGCCTTTCTGAATTTATCTACAAGAGGAACGGCCTCTCTACTCGGAACATGCACATCAGGAAATTTAGTTTTAAATTGCCTTTCAACTTCCCTACAAGATGATGTATCGTAGATAAACACTCTTTGTGATACAGTATGCTGCGATCGAGGCCCCTTGAAAACACTTCAAGCATAACTTGACACTTATAAACACTCATAATGTTATTCGCGTGTGAACTGGACAAGAACAGAAGACTGACGCACGTGTGACGACCATAACGGATATAGGAAGCGCGCGCAGGGAAATGCAGTGGAGGTCACACAGGGCAAGTTTTGTGGCACACGTACTGTATATCCTACCAGAAACATAAATATGAAACATGCTTAAAAATTATAGGATTATATACCTAATTATGGGAACATTGAAGCGGTTTTGTCTTATAATGCACCAGTACACACCACAAAAACTCTGAAAGGAATTAAGCTGTACTACTCCTCAAAATATTTCCCATAAGAAACTCTTGTGAGACATTTCTCAGGCATATATCTGTTTATATAATGTTTACCGTGTCATAGAACTCGTTCAAGTTGGGTGGACAATGTTAAACTATACAAAATTTGATAAACTACACAATAAATGCAACAATAATCTTCATACCAGTTTAAGTAATTCTAGGCAAAATACCTCACTCAATTTTATATAAATGTAAATGGAACTCCAAAAGACAAAGAGTTAACAGAAGAAGCAAAATCTATCATACGTTTGAGAAGAATACAAAGGAAAGACGAAGAAAGGAAAGGAAAATTGAAGAGAAGAAATAAGAAATGGGAACCACTGACAAACGCCCAAGTATTACTAAGAAAATCATACTTATCAGCCGCTACCAAGAAAGGAACCTACGAGACGGAATTACTATAAGCTGGACCATTCACCATCGTAGAAAAATTTGAAAATCCTACATGATTGAAAGATACAAATTGAAAAATTCATCGCTAAACTGCATAAACAGAACCTCACATTCATTTCAACAACTCCTAGAAGAGGAAGAAAAAACAGTTATACCACACAAGCAAATTCCTAAAAATGTCCCACTTATTGTTTAAACTATATATATGTATATACTTTTCAAATAGGTGATTATACAACAAGTGCATATATTTCGTAGGGGAACATTTTTTCTTCCTTTCACTTTATACAAATAAAAACTTGACTATTAAAATGGGTAATTAATTGTAAAATGTATTCACTTAAATTAGCAAAGAATAATACTATAAAGGGAAATAAAGTAAACGGGCATTGGACCTATATTTTAGATGATTTGCAAGAGGAATATCCAGTTAAATTGATAAAAAAGAAAACAAACGTGTAATTCGTAGAGATAAATAATACTTGACACATTTATAAGATTATGTTATTTTGTTCAAGTTTTTAAGTTAACAGCTACTAGAAAATATTATGTTAAATGATCTAAGATGGTTGTAAAGAAAGGTTGTTACAAATTAATTTATTTTTATAAAAATAAAGGAGAAGACAGTTCAATAAATATATAAAGGAAAATACGTTAGTCTAAAGGAACGAAAACATGCATTTACCAAAAGAAATTCAAATGTGCATTTAAAAGAGAAGTTACCGTTATAGTTATAGAAAATAAGGAATAAGGTTGTTAATTTGTTTTTGTGCTCACATGTAAACTTTATAATGCAATTTACTTGTATGGATGTTAAAACTTATTTTGCTGGGCATAACAACAACGATAAATATAGACAAAGTTCACTTTTTTAGATAGTTTTAAAAAAATTTCTAGAAGACTAAATTTTGAGCTTAACTTTTAGTTTTAACGTTTCAATTGTTTAATTAATTATTTTTTTAATTCTTAAAAACAATAATTAACCAAAAGTTAATTATTGTATTAAGTAAAAATTTACATTTCTTCAAAGAAATAAACCAGCTTGTAGGAAATCAATCCTTATTGATATTGTGATTAAGTGTCACACATTTATATAACACCTTAAAAGTCAGGTTAAGAATACCCTCTTTATTTCCTGAGGTGACATGCATTTCAAAATCATATAAGCAGCCGGACAGATATGACTGTTTCAAATAAAATCTACACTAAGTATTTATAAACTAACGACATAATAATTCAACAATCAATTAAGTTGTACATCGGCACATCTAGAAGTCTGTCACAGCAAGCGGATACCATATTACCAACACATTTACTGCAGCGGAATTTCAAATAGGTTAACCGCGAAGTTCACAGTACGAGGCGAAGGGGTGCTGTCATTGGGAGCAAAGCCGAAACCAGAAATCGGGGAAACGGCGGCTACATAAAGGGATCTCTCCCACTATTCCCGCTTCAGTAAGTAATCTAGGATTTCATATTATGGGCTATGATGATTATACCGTTACCAAGATTACAAGTGAATGCACAGAATCAGTCAGGGAATTCGTGCAGTCGACTCTGAATATTGTAACAAAATGGGCTGTGAGTAATGGCTAAACCATTAGTATTTATAGTATAGCCATAGTACCATTCACCAGATGAAGAGACATAAAGGGTGCAACAGCACACTTCAGTGCTGTCTAGTGGTCTGGCAAAGGAGTCCGGACAAAGGAGGAAGACAGGACGGCAATAATTAAAATAGATCACCACAAAATTTATCACCCTTTTTAGTTTTCAGCACATCTTGAAATTACTTTCCAGAAAAGCACAAGGAAGCTTCAATTTCACTAAGCTAACACAAATAACTGCAGATACCGAAGAAAGTTATTTCAAAGTTGTTTTTATGTCTAAATCGTCCTTAGTGAGCTTATCTTAAAGCTTTGTGTGTGTATGTGTGTGTGCGCGCGCGCGTGTGAGATTATAAAATCTCCCTGATTATAAAATCGAACTCCCACTCTCGTGTGTTACATACCACGACCAACTAGAAGCACTTCACGCTCTCCGTTTTCCCCTACGTATCAATGGCCAATGGAGAGAGCGAACGTCGTCATGAGGGAGGCGAGATTCAGAACGACTACATCAAAGATTATGTATGGTATTCTGATTATATATATACGTATATATTATTGTATTATAAGACTAGTGAAATACGCAGATCGCTATAAGGAAAAAACATGCAAGCGATACTGTCCCTGCAGACTCCTCCAAACATTTGACTGCCCTCCGACCAACCCAGGTAGAAGAGCACGAAAAAGACGGGCACAATGGTAAGTAAAGGAAAACCCCGGGGACATTATCATAACAATGGTTTCATCCGATAACTGGACAGAACGATGCGCTCGAACGACGAGACGTAACACTCTGGACGATACTTTGGGGAACCATGTCTCCTGGAGGGACCATCCAAAGGCGTTCAGCACAGTCAGGCAAAGAAGCGCCGTACGCCTAACCAGAAGCCGATCAACAATCAGGAAATAACAGCGCCATTCAATATGGTCCATCAAAAACCAGATAGATTGGTAACCGACTTTACCCAGACAATGCAAAAAGGCGCAAATTCAACCACTAGTAGAGGAAACCCGGGGACCACCAAGTCCTAGGTCCCAGGCACTTCCCCGTACCACTAGCACAACATCTACTACTCAGCATTGCAAAGTTCCGGGTGCAGTGTCACAATCGAGGAAAATCGGAAAGAGTCTTCTTATCTCCGGGAAACCAGAACCACGTGAAGAAAGATACCCTCCTCCGTCCAACTTAAAAAATCCACGAACCAGCCACCAGTTGCAGGTTGGTTTAGAGAAAGTATGTGGTTGACTGGAAAACAAATCAACCCAACAGTACTTGTTCACTAGTAACGGCATCATGCTCCTCCTCTGCCAAGAGATCCGAAGTTTCCTACTGGCTTTATTCCAATTTCATAGGATTTATTCTTTCGAAATTTCATCGGGGAGAAAATCGGGCAAGGACCACAGGTTATAAAGTGGCAAAGTTAAGATTGTAAGGTAACAAGTGCTAAATTGGGACTTCCTTATGCTCATCATGCCACGACAAGTTAAAGGCATAGTGAAGCTGAGGTAAACTGCTATCCCATATTCTTATGCGTGGCGAATGTTACGCTATAAGAGCAGATATTAAATTCCTATTTAAGCGTTCCGCATACCATGGTTTAGGATAATGAAGTGTAGGTAACGTGCTTAGTGCCCAACCAAAACAGAAGCTCTAAAAGCTGCGAGAGTAAACTGCGTAACATTATCCGAGAATAGAATGCACGCAGGACCTAAAGACGCAAAATTAAGTCATAAACCCTAATGGTCATCTCCGCCGTAACCTGTGGTACTGGCCATAAACACACAAACTTCGTAAACTCGTCTACTATTACAACATAAGTGATACGCGCCTTACAACGCAGCATGGGGGCTTCAAAATCCACAAACCACTTTTCCATGGGTTGTCAGCACATCAGACGCAGTTGTGCCCAAAAGGTTCCGCTGGACCGGCTTTTCCATGGCGCAAATTGATCAGGCTTTCACCCTAACAGCAATATCTCCGTCCATTTTCTTCCAGGTAATTGGCGGTGAAACTTCTCCAGGATTTTATATATGTGCAAATGATCACCCACCAGGGCCGAGTGAAGAAAGGCAAAAACTGCTGGAATAGGTGCATCAAGCAAAACTACTTTTAGTCTACAAACTAAGCAAGAAGGGGCCATTAACACACCCTTTCTAGGGGCAAAGGGGCAAACTTATTCATCACGTAACCGCTGTAAAATAGCAAATAGGTTTGCATCAGTCTACTGGTGATCTATAAATAATTCCGGGACTTGCTCACACCTAAGAATCTTATCACCGCTCGGGCTCTTTATCATCAAATGAAGACTGGAAATGATGCGACAAAGCACTCAAAATATGGTTTCGTGAACTTCTAATATGTGCGGCAGTAAACTTAAAACTAGAAATTCATATCCTCAACGAGCCAATCCCCGAGTCGTACGAGAAGTCCCAAAGAACTAAGTCTACACTTTGTTATCGTACCTCAGGAAAAAGCTGAATATTTTCAACATACTGGCGAAATTCCTGCAAAGCACGCTGTACAGATAACGTTTCCAGTTCATTAAGGAATATTTCCTTTCATCCGCCTGCAAAGTACGCGAGAAATAATATACTGATGGAATAACGCCCTTCTGAAAATCTTGCAACAAAACGACACCAATAGCATATGACGACCATCAGTTCGTACCACTAACTCATTAAACAAATCGCGAAAATCCATTACCGGAAGTTCAGCAATTGTCCGCTGAGGTTCAGCTGTTCCTGGTGTTCCTCCCTCAAGGTAAACGGAACTCCCTTTCTGCGCAAACAGTAAAGAGGCTCCGCTCTGGATGAAAAGTCCGAGATAAATTTTGAAAAATATTCGCCATACCTAAAAACATGGAAAGGATTTTATTGTTAGGAGGAGAGACCTTGTGTAAAGCCACAGTTCTTTCGGAATCTATCGTAAGCCCTACCGAATAAATCAAATACCCCAACAACTTTAACAAGCCAGTAGCAAAAGTGTCCTCTCCCATCAGCATTTTTAAACCGGAGCGCTGGAAGCCCCTAAACACCTCACGAAGATAACATACTTAAATGCGAATATCACAAGAGTAAACGACCAAGTCATTGAAGTAATGATGCAGATACTATTACTTAATGTTCAGTAAATATATTATATAATAGGTGGGATAACACCTGCGCGCCCGTTGCAATACCAAAATGACCCTGCTGAACTCATAAAAACGCCAAGGCGTCGCAAAATCTGTAAGGTGCTTACAAGCCCCAGATAGCGGTTTGATGATATGTATTATTCAGATTCTAAGATAGAAAAGAACTTTGCTTTCGAAAAGTAAGGACCCGCGGTATGAAGATCTGGCATAAGAGTTGACTCAAACGATATTTTCTTATTTAAAAGGCGGTAGTCGACAACTGGGCGGAAATCCCAACACCATTCGGTGCAATAAACATTGAACTACTACTTCAAATTCGAAGGACGAGTAATTCTGATCTCCAACATTTGCTAAATAATAGTTTTCAAAATCACCATATTTTGGTGGAGTCAAAAGATACGGCGACTGCTTCACCGACATAAAATGTAAGAGTTAGTATGATTATCAACGAAGTACCCCTTAACCGATTAACAAA
Organism: Deroplatys truncata; assembly: GCA_030765065.1. Lineage (NCBI taxonomy): Eukaryota > Metazoa > Arthropoda > Insecta > Mantodea > Mantidae > Deroplatys > Deroplatys truncata. Next base: position 182,062,312 of record CM060977.1, read on the forward strand.
TAGTTCTGGAAATTCCGCCACGAGACCTTGATTAGCCGCAACTGCGGAGTCCCCAAATGATCCAAAGTAAATTTACTAGACAGATATTGGACTGAACGTCCTAACGTCCACCCGAACATATTGGTGATGCACTATCTGACTGAACGAGTACATAGGTAGCGAAAACTGGAACTTGAGGCATATACCCTGAAATCCAACACAAGGCTTGTCTTAAACATAAAGTCTATTCCGAGAATTACCGCAAAATATAAACTAGGGGAATCAAACAGCCGGTGCTTCCAGGTAAAATACGGAAAGCGCACAAAACAACTTACTAGCCATTTTACAGATCAAATATTTCCATTAATGGCTACACAACAAAATTTAGTTGACGCGACCTTCGAAAGTTTACAGAGTTTCCGTTCCTAAAACCATGTTCACCAAGGAACATTAGGTTCCTTAATTCAGCGACGGAAATGCGGGTGATTTTCCCAACTTAACCTGAACAGTGTGTCTTAATGCACAGGGGTAACTTTCATTATTACCTCATAATTAACAAAGATTAAATCCTGTAAAGGATAACGGTTCCGAGAATACTGTCCAGGAGATGCACCCTGGGCACCAGTTTTCTGAATCTGATGACCGCTAGAAGAACAAGAAGATTTACAATTGCGGTCAAAATGTCCCACCTGACGACAACGATAACACCGTTGCTCCCTCGGTCTGTCCGTTTTCTTAACAACAGAAGCAACCCTACCCTCATAAGCGGGCCTATCCTGGCACTGCAATTGTCTACGCGCATTATCGCAGGCAGCACAATCGTTTATTAACCAACTCAAGAAAGGCGAGAGGTCTCTTCGCGAAAACCAGAGGCGAACTGGTGATGGATGTAACTCAGAAATAATAGTATCACCAACTTCCCCGTCATCGGAGGTAACCAAAAAACGAGGAGCTACAACCTAACCCTATGCACATAATCATTAAACGATTCGCTTGCTTCCTGGGGAGAAAGGTAAACATTCATAATATTCCTAGCCCCGTCACGAATAGCATCAAAATAATCCATAAGAGCAATATAATGATTCAGATTATGATTCAAGTGAAATTGGTTCTCTCCCAATAAACCTAAAGCTCGATTCGTAAGTTTACTATGATCAAATCAAGCAAATGCTTATTAGAAACCGGATACGCACGGACCACATCTGCCACACGTATTCAGAAATGCAATTAATTCAGCACCGAATCACAATCAAGAATTTCAAAACCTTCCACTTCATTCAACAATTTCTCAGTTTTGCATAAGCTTAACCGGAGCAAAAGTGGTATCTACTAACCGCTCTGATGAAGTTGACCATAGCTTTTGTCGGACTTGTAGCTCAGCTGTCAATAATTCAGGAAACCCCGCCTTCCACACCATCAATAGCACACTAACTCTCGCCGCGGATGCTCATTCTCTGCCCAAAATAATTCTTCAGAAAATGGTCAAGTCGAAACTATGCCCAAATTGACGCTCCATTAATCTGAAAAATCAACCCTACTACTATTAAGGAAATATAATCTAAGACAATTATCTTAAGTATCAAAGCCAAAATGTGATAATAAAATATTGGCCAAAAGCAGGCGGGATTTCCCTTATTTCAAAACTAGACGCTCATTCAAGCTGTAAGATAAGTTACCCAATCTAGACCCCATCCTAGCAGTAATTATGCATCATTAAATTACAAAATATTGCTATCTGTTGAGGAAACCACAGTTCACTGAGATGTCATACACTTATACCATCATTATAAATTTCATATTGAGATCCCAAAATTACGTTCGAGAAGTACAGTTCAATTCTTTGGCAATGAAGGCTGAAAATGTAAATTAAATTTGAAACGCATTTATGGCAGTACCACAGTTCCATAGTGATTAATTGAAAAGGACTGCTGTATATGAAAGTGTCTACGTTAACTGGATAACCGCAGCAACCATGTGACAGCTTCACATTTTATATTCACATCATAATTGAGGCAGTATTTTATATCACAACACTGTGAATGCCAGAGTGATTGTAGTGTAAATTAGCATTATTGCATGACAATGATTTGAGATGTTTGTTAACTATAAGCATTGTTAGGAAATAAGTTTACACGGCCTCACTGAAACTGACAATACGAACGGGTGACAATGAAGCGAAGGGGTGAAATGTTTATCAATTAGAAGAGACAAACGAATGACGTCGGAGTAGCGTGCCTTTCTTTAGAAATGGAGGGAATATCTTCGCTAGAACATATGTGTTTGTAATTTTGATTGGCTGACGAAATAGACGCTAATGTGGGCGCGATTTATTAACCAATAGCAGCTCTATTATAATGTTTAGGCATATCGGGGTGAGGGAGTATAAATTCTGGAGCCAAAGACAAGTATCGCGCAGTTCTACAGAATCATTCACAAGGCAAACGTCGCGCAGTTCTAAGAAACCTCTCTCGCGAGTTACACGGAAGCATTCATGAAGTACACATTACGCAATTCTACAGAATCTCTCGCGTCGTAATGTTAGTTACAAAATGTGAAATACGCGAATTAATAGTGCGCGGCAAATAAGTGATTGTAGTTACATTCGAAAATATAACAGTTTCAGTCAGGCGTGTATCAAGATTAAATATGTGAAATTAATAAATCGTGACGGCAATAAAAGTGTAAAAACAAATTCTTTTATCAATGTTGTCTTTTAGTGTAACAACTCCTTTCCGTTTACACACCCTGTTCAAGAGATATTTGTTCGACTGAGTAATAATAGCTAGCCGCAGGACACAGAACCCAAAATTCAAAAATAATAAAATAATAACAGGCGCTCAGCAATAATATAACACGATAGAATACCGCGACATAATAAATAAAACTCAAATGAATACTAGGAGCACATATCTATAGGAAAAAAATACAGTGTAGGTAATTAATACGTTTAGCTGCAAAAAGAAAAGGCAAAAGGTAATCATTCCAGCACAAGGAATGCAATTCTTCACCAGTGAAGATCAGAAATGTAAATTCAATTTCTAGCCAATTTAATGTATTACCACAGCTCTCCTCTATTTAAGGTAAATAATTCTAAGGCATTGCGATGTTTGAAACATCTCTTGGTTAACTGAAATACTAAGCATATTACAGTTCCTCTCTCTTTATATCTTTAAGTCAGAATAAGTAAATATCAAATTAGTAGTAAGTGCATATATCAGTGACAAAATTACTATGTCAATAATTAATGTACAACTCTTAGTAGCAAAGGGAAAGAAAAATTAAGTCTATTGGAAGGAATTAAATTCCTTAACCAAAGAAAGTTAGAGCTATAACTGTATTTTAAGCTAAGTTAAAGCACTATCATAGTCCCACTCCAGTTAACCCGAAATCTTAGAAAGAACACTGATATGTACCAGCTGTGTTTATTAACTCGAAATGTCGTATATTGGTATTTAGATATGTATAATACTTGGGTATCTTAAAATCTCGAGATAATAACCTGGAGCGAGCAATAACTATTGCAGCTAACTCAAACTTAGGTCAACAGGAAAACCTCTATCCAAAACTCCCTTGGGTTATACCCGAAACCATTAAGAAAACACAGCGTGACAATGCTTATAACACAAAGGCTTAATGGGTACCAAAACCATACTTTCAAGTACTCTTTAGAAACATATCCCTCATCCAATTAATTTCTGAGTATAAGTGCTCAAAAATGAAACATAATTACCGCATAAATGCCGAGAAACAGGCATAAACTTTACATTATTTAATAGTGCATTATTACGTAACAGAAAAATACACCTTGCGGTATGACTTACATCGAAATGCATACTCCAAAGAGTGAAGCACTAATGGGTCTGATAAAAATGCCGGGCAAGGTTTCTGCTTAAATGCACAACGCGTAGTCAAGCTTACCTAATATTTTAAATTACAATTTGTACACAAGAATAAACGATACAATTGCAAAAACTGTTCCAATTTTTACACTCTGTTAAATACATATTCGCATATGTCAGTTTTCCCATAGGAACCTCGAAATGTCCTGACAAAGATGGAAGACGGTGGACGACCATTAAGTGAATTAGATCACCCTAAGATTTAAATAAAGTGGCTATTAAATTCATATGCTAAAACTGACTGTTTATAGTTGGCAATACTTCTCGAAATTATTTTCCACAAAAGCATAAAGAAGTTTCGATTGTACTATGCTAATACAAATAGCTACAGACACAGAAGAAAACCATTTGATTTTTATGTCGAAATGGCCCGGCGTGAACTCATCTTAAAGTCTTGGTCTCTCACTCTGCCTGCTTACATAATGAAACTCTCACTCTCGTGTGTCACACACCACGAGCAGTAAGACCGTTTGCCCTTCTCCATTTTCCCCTACTTATCAGTGGCCAATGGAGAGAACGAACGTCTCATGTTGGAGAGGAGCTTTCAGAATGACTACTTCAGAGATAATTGAACTCAAGACTAGTGAAATACTAAGATCGCCACATAAGAGGTAAACTAGCAAGCCATGCTCACGTTGGAAGGGATTAGAACCCCTATATATTCAAGGTAAATATTCGAAATGTCCAAGGAATTTAAATACTTAAGAATCACACTTGACTAACCCCGTGGGCGATGTAGGTCGAGCGGAAAAAAACAGTAATTCGTATACTCATGCATCGAGAAGTATCAAAAAATCTTATTCTTGATAACCGTTCATATTGTCGGTTTCTCTAGCCCAAATACATATACGACCATTTGCTACTTATTCGTCCAGGATGAAAATTGTGAAAACTTGTTTTAACGTAGAAATACTTCCATCCTCCACAAGAATTATCCCCTCCTATATTATAACAGCCATATTTTTACCTATACGGTTTGGTGTAATTAGCCATTACGCTACGTGCTTCCTATACGCGTTATTAACTTCAAAAGTGTACTTCAAGCGGCAATTGATATTTGAAGAAGGGAATAGAACTTTAAGATTGTTGGACGATTTCTTCTGGTGGGTATTCGCAATTTGTTGTTTTGATTATTGTATAGTCTACCGTCAAACACATAGAAAATATAGTAATTTCCACCAAAATTACCGACTCCTATTCTTGGTAGACTCACTTCCAATTTCCATGTGAAATTACTGATGAAATATATTTGCGTCCCTAAGCAACAAATTCGCTTGAAAAATGCGATAGGATTCTTGCGGCAAAACAAGTTTGCAGTCTTTCTTTCTTTTGACGAATCATCAGTCTTAGCGTTCAGACTTCCAATAAAACAATTCTTCAAATTCATCCGTTGCCTATAGGCCATAGTTTAACTAAAGATATCAAAACGAAACCATTAAATAAAGTATATATAAGAGAGTATAGGTATGAACGTAATATAAATATATCTAGTTTGAATCTGCGAGTATTTCAAACAGATTAATGACTAGTTTCTAAATTTATGTAATTCTAAACGAAAATAGTGAACTGAAAGACAAATTGGGTGACCATAAATGTTAGTAGTAGCGTAAAAATCCAACAACAACTAGATTAAAACCTTAAGTATTTTTAGAGCATTAAATATTGCTATTTGAAATTGCGTATGTAAGTCATGTGACGGTGATCAAACGTCTTGATTTTGTTGCAACATGTCATAAATATAAGCCAATGTACATATAAGTGTAGTGATAATGTAATAAAAACACAAATGTAGTGTCAGTACTGCTACGCGAATAATTATGTAGGCTCCAAAGGAACAAGCACCTAAGTGCAAAAGGTACAAGCTTCTAAGTGCTCGAATATTTTCCCATGCTAAAGTGATTCTTATCTTGAAACGGATTTCACTTATCTAATAAAACGCGGACTTAAATTTTAAGCTGAGACATTAAAAGGTACAATTATTTTACGGTTTAATAGCATGTGAGGTGATTGTTGCACAGGAGCTTCAGTAAGAATAGAACCGGACAATTCTTTGGAGAGCCGGGTGCAAAAGGGACATTGGGGACTAAGAAACAAGTAAAAAGATGACTGTCTCAATGACGACAACAAAGTTGTTCCACAGTTCACTCAAAGTCCAAATCTGGCAAATATACTTCTGCGTTTTTAATTCTCTGGCACATTCACTAAATACAGATTCCCACTAGTATTCTTTTTCAAAAAGAAACGTTCGACATGAGCTCAGAAATAAGTTATCAGGGAAGCTAAGGATTCTAGAATTTGTTTGTACTTCGCCTGGTTTCGGACAACCCCATAGTCCGTAACGTTAGAAAAAACTAGCGTAAACATTAGAAAATCTCTAAAGGAGCATGTTGATAGATCCAATAAAGGTTTTTAATTATTTGTAAATCTAAAACGGGAATTCATCACCTCGAAAATGAAAGTTGTGTAACTGAAGTGGATAACGTTCTAATACATTTCCGGTTCCGCTTAAACTGTTGGTCTTCATTATGGACTGTATGATCTAGTGCAAGCCCGCAAAATGCCTAACAATGAGCATTACCTTCTGATCGTCTTCGGTCTTAAACAAAAAGTGTCGAAGAAAAGTTTTCCCACCGACTTTGTTTACTTGGAATTGCCCTTGAGTCCGCCACCCTTTTAATGCTCTAAGGGATATCTGCACACGTGAAATTTGAGGGTGATGCTGAGAATATTTAATTGTCATGTTTCTAAAAACAAATGAATTGTTTTATATTGGCAGTTGCTTTCTAGCATTTGTCCTATTGCGCTAATGGATTCTAATTGTCATCATTTAAGGATTTTGCATTCACCCAAAATGAATTTGTCTAGACAATATTTCCGTGCTACGATTTTTTGCGCTTTTAAATGGTCATTAATCTTAAATAATGTGAAGATCGGCATAGAAATTCATTTGGCAATGAAGCCCCATATAAGGCAGTAATTTATAATTAGTAAGGCGAATTCAAAAGAGAATGGCTTTCTTAGCGATGAATATCGTGAAGGATGCTCAGGAACTGCTGTACTAATGAAAATATTGCCGCTGTTCGCGCAATGTTTGAAGACGTTCGATTGATGTGTAATACATTTATTAGGGCGACGTGAGGTATTAGTATTAGCAAAATGCAGAACATTTTACATCAACAGTTAGAAGTGAGAGAACCTTGTTTTCGATGGATTCCACATAAACGACTCCCGATCAAAAACAAAAAGGCACTGATTGGTGCAGAAAAACTGTGGAAAATTTGGCAGTTCAAATTTGGTTCGAGATATCGTTACTCGCGATTAATCTTGGATTTATTGTAATGATTGTGAAAAGAACGGTCAATTGGCTTAATGGGTCTTTCGAACATAACCGAAGCCTACTAAAGTCGGACGAATTCGCAGTGCTGACAAAAAAAGTTTACTACTTTCTTTTCTGTAACGGGCCATATCGCTACCGTAGCATTAGGAGATAGGCATACTGTTGCTGCCGGTTGGTAAGCAAAATTGCATTCACCGCAAATTGTAGAAAACATCGTGGAAAACGCCCCCAAGAAAAAAAATAATGTCACATCATAATAACAATCGTCAAATACAGCAAAACTAACAACTGAGTATATAGATACCCTAAAGGTTAGCACCATGGACCCTCCACAATATAGCCGTTACCTAGTACCTTGTGTTTTTTTTCCCGAAAATTTAGTATAAATTGCGTAGAATAACCTTTACGTCATTTGATGAAGCAGTGGTGGATTATAAAACGTGGTTTCTGAGGTGCCTCAGAATCAGTGGCATTATTGCTTTACAGACTGGTATCATCGAATGCAAAAATGAATTACTAGTAAGTGGGGATAGTTTGAACAAGAATAAATCCATTTAACTTTCTTGAAACTAATTGTTGTATAATTTTCTAAAACATTTTAGTGTTGCCCTTACACGGCGTTATTGGGCAAATGCTACACACAGGAATGTGTGTTAGCTTTGGGTACTTTAGTCCCTATGACTTTGTGGTGCACGCTCCTGAGTTTAAATACAGATTTCTTCTTGCGAGTTTATATTTTCTTTTGCGATATTAGACGTATTTTACATTGCTTCATTACTTTAACGTATACATAAACGAGTTTTGTGTATATATTCCATTGAGATTGTTTTAGGCACCTTTCTTTATCGTTTGTTTTTTGTTCGCTAACACTTTCACATATATTTTAGACACTTTATTTTAGAAATCCAAATAATAGACTCTCCTGTATTGGCTTCAGCGTTATTCTAAATTATTCTGTTTTATTGGTATAACCGAATATTACAGATTGGTAACGTACACTATGTGATCAAAAGTATCCGGAGAGTGTTTAAGTGAGGACTTCTTATTTTACATAGTTAAACCGAATATTTATTTGTAATTGAATATCTTATCATAACCAAATGTAAGAAAAACATTGCTTTCACTTCTGTCGTATATTTCATGTATTTTTCACCGACGGAAGCTGAGAAAGTAAAGTCATTAAATTGTTATGGTGCTATTAAACACAGAATAAGAGTTATATTAAACAACTTCCCTTACTATCACCATCACTGCCATAAGTTATGTTGATGATATTTGTCAAAAACAAAAACTCATTATTACCATTAAGTAATTTAATTTTATACGTGTTTAAAAACAATTTAGATGTACAATTTCTAAAAGAAAGAATACTAGCAGCAATTATTGCCCTCAATTAAATTAGTAAACGTCTTATTTGATATATTTAAATTGCATAAAAACACATGTGCTAAAGGTTCACAGGTTCCTTGATACCACTTGAATTTAAAAGATGGATAATTATTATATATAGAACAACAGTTACGTTTATATCAGTACAGACTACTATCCTGGCGTTAAAGTAGCAATGTGTAACGTACACGGTCGCCTGCTGCTTTGGCAGATAAGTGCCCTGACCTACGGCTCCGCCTTTCACTGGCTAGGGATAAACAAGTAATGCGTACGCGACTCCTTCTTTCGAATCATTGCCCCAGATACTTTTGTGAGGGTTGTACACAGATGTATTCACTTTAGATCTCAGTTTAGTTTAAGGGAAGTAAACAAGAAAAGAAATATTTCGATTGGTAATAAGGCAAGAATTCCATGGTTTGTAATTATGGAAAATTGGATTAGATTATCATAAATATGGGATAACAGTTCAGACCCAACACTGAATTCCAAAGGTGATATTTTTTATTTCCTATTGAACAAATTAGTACTTTTACAAGGGATTATATAGCGAATGAGTGTATTTATTTAAATAACAGTAAAATACACTGTATTCTATCAATCGCCAGAGTCCATAAACTGTATTGCTGTTATAATACACAGAAAATTAGCAAAATTAGAAGAAAACCTAAGTAAGTAATCAAACTAAAAACCAACTTACTTATAAGAAATGAAACCATGTGAGACACTACCGCATAAATTGGTGCTGATACTCACCGCAACATGAAGAAATTACGTTAGCAACTTTCCAAGATATTGAAGGAGCTTTTGTCAATATATCTCTGAATCGATAATCCTAACAGAAAAAAGGCATAGGCTGAAGACATTTTCTTGTAGAATCAAAATGATGCTGGAAAATAGAAATATTAATAAAAGTATATTAAATAAACGATGCAAGTGCTAGCATTTAAAGCAAGAGCACAGTGTTGATAACTTGTCCCACTACTATATAATACAGTTTTAGACGAACCGCTGAGTAATTGAAATAAACAATATTGTTCTACAGAGGATACGCTGATAAGACCATCATACTTGTTAATGTAATATTTTGATATACATTTTACATAACATTTTGATATTCTCAATGTGCGTCTTATGTATCTTTGGTTTTCTTTACTTCTTTTCTTTCTTTTTTAATTAAGGGGTTAGAGTTTTAGAGCGCTTTACACGGGGATTCCTCCCATTACACCCCTTCACCACATACCTCCACATATGGCTACAGTGATAAGCTATCTGTACCTATCCGAGAGAGTAATAAGTGATGATAATGATTATAATTACTCCTGGAAGTGGTGCAAATTCACGCATAACTTATCCTAATATAAATTGATACGCCTTATCCCGTATATCAATTCAGGTTTTCCTTAAAGTCTTCAATGAATTGTTTACAAACCTCAATACACATTTAATCGACATTATTGGAAACTATGCATTAAATTCAAATTTAACTTGTTTAAATGCTTTGGGACATTTGGGCTACGTCTTTCTGATATGGAACAGGAATTGATGGTCTTTAGAATAGCTCATTTTCTATCACAGCAAACTGAGAATTGCTTATCAAGTTATTGAGTCCGTAATAACATGTTTAAATGGAGTAATTACATGCCAGCACATCGATTGCCACACAAGAGAATTAATTGCTTCTTTATTAACAAGCAAAGCATACAAAACATGCATATTATATGAACCATAATATATAAAACATATACATAAAATAAAAGGAACAAGCACATAAGTTGGTGTGTTATAGTTACATGGTCCAGTGGAAATTCAGTTATGGTGTGTCTGAGGTTATGGCCGTAGCTGTGAAGTATGTGGAAGTTGGACCATCGTAGCTGAATTGTCTCAGTGGTTAAAAAGCCTCCGGCAGCAGCTAATAATTTGAGCTTCAGAACTGCGGGAAATTCTTAGCGCCTGCAAGTAATTGAGCTGCCCTACGTCGCAGGCTACATCCTGAAATTTGGACTGCTAACAAAGGCGGTTCTTGGGTGCTTCCTGCGTCCTCCGAGAAGTGATCTAACCATTGAAATGTATTTGTTTCATTTCATATGCCTGTCACATAACTCGTATCGTCGTTCCCATAATTAAAAAAGGAGCATGAGTATCGTAGGGGTATTAAGAGGAAGTGAGTTGCATACACGAGTCTCATGCACCTGGGGAGCAGCGTATTTTTCATTCTGAAGTCCGACATGACATTTGTTTCTTGCTTAGGGCCTACTGCCAAATTGTAAACAATCACAAAATAAATTCAAGAAGCAGACTACCGGAGATTTCTGCTAGGGAAGATTTCGATCGAACTAGAGTGGTCAAAGAAGCTCTAAGTTGAAATACCCGATAAGAATGTTGGCTAATGCCTAACGAGTATGAAATGTGTACTGGTTAGCATGAAGTTCACAACAACCCACCTACATGCCATGAACATGGGGTGATCCTTCTCCTAAAAATCATACCAATTAACCCCTTATTACATTTGCATTCGGGAGATAACGCGCAATAATTGTAACGTCAATTTCATGGTTTTACGAAAACAAATTTGTCCTTAATATGTCGAACTTTATATAATCATATTTATCAACTCCTTTAAGAGAAAACTAACGGGGAGATGAACCCACATTTGTTACTCCGGGACCGAATAAACGTATGGATGTTATCCTCTGATCTTCTTGTATTGCTGCTCATTTGGAAAACCGATATGTGTCTGATGAAACGTCTCTCTCCTGCCAGAAACACAGTACAAGAAAGGAAACAGTACAGCTGATAAGCCGTCAGAAGTGTGTCATAATCCACGCTTAATAACTGGACGCTTTATGTCAAATGTTTACAGGAGATTTTACACTACATGAAATCATATACTATAAATGTATATGATATAGAATTGGTCTGGGAACAAATACAAGAAACCATTATTTCCTCGTATCATAGAGGTTGATCTCCAATTCTAAGTTCCAACACGAGGGCTATACACTCTTGGAATTATGATATTACAGGTAAACTCACAAATTATTCAACCCAGCGAAGAAATTGGCCATAAGTCTGGGTATAAAAAGAACATTACAGTGTATAACAAGCTGATAAGTGGGGCCAAACAGGACCTTTTGAGGACGTTATGCCAATAAGTTTACAGTAACTCCAAATAGCACGTCTACACAGGATTTTAACCACAAAACCTGGTTATTCATTAAATATACTGAAAATACCTTATGGTAGCTACATAAAACTGACGAATAAACTCTAAAAAATACAAATGCAATTATTTCCGCACAGTAGTCTCTCCGAATATGAAGCTGAAGTATCCTACTGTGAAATTTGAAACATTTTAGCACAGAATGTGTGCATAACCGCACCTATGTTATTTGGAAATAACAGAATATCAAGAGGTTTAGACACGTTTGATTGATTTAATGTTTTAAGTCATGATGGGATTTTCCTAGTTCTTGTAGAACCTGGCTAAGATACATAGCACCTGTGTTATCCACGTTTCTCAGAGCCAGTTTAGCATTCTCATATTTGTCGAGTACATGCAGAACAGAAAAAGGGACATGCAGTCCAAAATATGAAACCTGTAGTGACACCCAGACCTAGGTATTTAGACCAATTAGTTTACTTTAAGTTGCAATGAAACTACTGGAGAAATTAATTGTCAAGCATATTAGGGACACCTTGTATCCGCGTTCATTGCATAAAAACTAACTTACTTTTGGGCAAGGAAACTATCTGAGACATCCAGAAGTTACGTTAGGGGCTTTCCGTGATAATTAGAGAGCCTTTACAATGTATTTTGAATAACAAACCTAACAGAAAGAAGGCATAGAGTTCAAGACGCCTTCTTGATGGTGTCTGGATCAAAATTATGATGGATAGCGGGAAGATTCATAAAGCTATACTAAATAAACAATGTAGGTGCCAGCATTCAAGGACTGTTCACAGTGTGCATAATTATTCCCACTACTATGCAATACAGTTGCAGACTAAACGCTGTATAACTAGAAACCACATTATGTTATACACAAGGATATGCTGATGAGATTATAGTACTTGTTATTGTAATATTTTGGGCGTATTTTATTAAATAATATTACGATATTCACGATAACTATCCGAGAGGGCAATAACTTATTCTAGTGATAATAACATCTCCTGGAGGTGGTGCACATTCACGCATAACTTATCCTACTGTAAAATGATGCGCCTTATTGTGAATTTGAATTCAATTATGTTCAGTAAAGCGTACAACAAAGTATTTACAAATCTTAATACATGTCCTATGTACGTTCTGGGAAGTTTACATTAAATTTAAATTTAACGTTGTTTAAATACTTTGTAACATGTAGGTTACGTCTTTCTGCTACGGCACGCGATTTAAGAGTCTTTGAAGAGCTTATTTTGTATCCCGGGGAACTCAGAATTGCTTATCAAGTTAGCAGCTGAGTAGTCACACATTGATATGGAGTAATTACATACGGGTACGTCCATTGTCACACAAGAGAATGCACTACTTCTTCAATAACAAGTTAAACGTACAAAAATGCAGAACCGTCGATCGCCACACAAGAGAATGCATTGTTTCTGCAATAACAAGTTAAACAAACAAAAATCCAGAACCACATATATGAAACATACCCGTAATAAAATAAAATCAACAAATAAAAAATAAGCACATTATGGTTACATTGTACAGTGAACATTTGCCTATGGTATACCTGAGCTGTAGCTGTGAGGTATGTAGAAGAATGGTACAATGGAGAACTCTCTGTGTAAAACGCTCTAAAGCTGCAACTCTTGCATTAAGAAACAAGAAAGAATGAGAAGAGGTATGGAGCTTTACAGAACTTCTGAATTCCCTAATAATCAACTTAAAGCTAGCCCCAGTGTTAAATATTTAGATGGAATTCTGTATAATAAATTCTCCTGAAATTCAGATAGTTTAAATTAGCACAAAGATCACTTATGGTGACCAGAAAAATCTTTGGAAAAAATGGAGATTTAATCCACAGTTGATATATTGAGCTTTTATAGTATTGGTAAGAATTATAATAATCTAATAGTTGCCTAGTACTGTGTCAAATGTGATACATACAAAAATGAAAGATTAATCCTGGGGATACATAGGCCGGCAAAATTGCAATTGGCGTAGCTGTAACCCTTTGGACTACACTAGAATAATAAACATATTCATAAACCCAGTATTTCAGTGGGATTGTGATTACGTGTTTCTTCAATTATCCCTTGATGGTCCGTGCAACATTTTGTTGGAACAAGAATCAGGCTATAGAACACTGGACTTATGGAAGCTTGGTCTGGTACACAGACGTCTCAAAGTGAATCTGCATCTGGAATTCATGTGGAAGCAGAAAAATGTCAAATTTGTCTTTGAATGCAGTGCCAGAGTACTTCAGGCTGAAGTATGTTCAATCAAGCCTTCCTCGTAAATGTCATGGAGATCTCTGGTAGCAGCATATCAGTTTTCTTTGCGAGACAATCAGATCCTACAGCAACTTCAAGTAACTACATGGATAAGATTCGTTTATGCAGACCAGCCTCTAAAGTTTAGCCTGCTAACGTGAATGACTGAGGATAGAAGGAAATTCGATATGGGCGCAAAATTAAAGAAATACTTGGAAACCATAGGGATGAGCTACATTTGCATGGCGGTCAGAGTAATGGACGGCGGGTATGGAGAAAAATTAAGAACCTGGTCTGTTTGATTCACAGGAATTGAGGGGATTTCATTGGAAGTATGGTTATGAATAAACTCTGATTAGAATATGGAGCAGTGCATGAAAACTGGCACAAATTCATTAGTAAGGGGCTTGTATGCCTTAGACTGGGAGCATGAAAGTTGATAAACATTACCGATGAAGGTGGTAGGATAATCTTCCCCATTTGTGAAGAGGAAGAATCGTGGGTGCATATCTTAGCAAGATTTAGCGGGGGGAGGAAGTGAATGAAAATACTTACCACGATCATTTACAATGGAGAATCAATTATGCTAGACATTACTGGCAGACAAGCAAGACTTGGAGGTACTAGGCAAATCTCTGCTAAAGGCGAGATAGTAGGAAATTGGGGTGTAAGAAAGGCTCAACATTGATTTCAGTGCTCTTTATTGCTTTATGTACTTTCTAAAATTATTGTTAGCGTGCTTTTTTCGACTTATTTATCTTAATTGGTCTTTGTTTACTATTATAGGACGCAGGGAATAATAAATATTATTGATTTCACCTTAGGATTTCAGTGTTAGGGTCTGAATCCCTACTGCATATTTATGTTAATGTAATATAATTTTCCATAACTAAAGCAGCGAAATTCTTGCCTTATTACCCATAGAGAGATTTTCTTCTTGTTTCTAGGTGAAATTGAGTTTTCCAAGTGAATATATTAGGTACAATTCCCAATAAAAGAATTTGGGGACAGCTTTCCAAAGAATGAGTCACGTACGCCAGTGTAGGGCGGAACCACAGACCTATGCGGGTTCACAGCGCTTATCTACCAAAGCAGCAGCCGTGAGACCGATTGTTTACTTCTAGGTACTTGCTATTTTAACGACATCAATCCTTAGGGTATAAACTTAACTCTGCATAGATATAAGCTTAACGTTTTACTATAAATAAGAATTTACTTTTTTATAAAACTTCAAGGGGTATCAAGGGAGAAACAACTGTTAATTTTTGGCACAGGGCATTTCTGTAAATTAAATATGTCAGACGGTACGTTTGAAGAGTTAAATAAGGAAGCTAGGATGCTGTTTGTTATAACAAAGTTGAATTTCAATACATAACAAATTTAATTACCTAATAGTCATATTCAGTTTTCGCTCTTGACAAATAAATATTATTAACAGAACCTATGACAGTAAAGGGTATGGACGTAGTTTAAGAGCACACTACTCCAGCGTGTAATGGCACCCTAAAAGGTTAATGGCAACTTTTTTCCTAAGGTTCTATCAGTGGAAATAATATGAAATATACTACATATGTAAAAGCAATCTTTTGTTTACATTTGCTTATAATCAGTTATTCAATTAGAAATCAGTATTCGGTTTATGTCTGTAAAATGAGAGAGCTTCGCTTAGCTCAGGAATTCTCTCATATACCTTTGAATATATTAATACACCGAGGATCTGAAACAAGCTTATTTATTTAAGTAGAATCTGGAAAGAAAGAAAAAACGTAATATTTATCGGTGTCTGAACTTCCGTATCTCAGTTTCAGAAGCCGGTGCCCTACCAAAGAGCTACGGTAATATTGAGTTCTGGACTTTCACATTAACACATTTTACGCTCGGGAGACTTCCGTTAAAGCTATCTCAAGTGCTTGATATTCAAAATAAGCGCTAGAAACACTGCAGTATCTCATTTTCCAGAATTAAATCCGTTTATAAATACGATCGGGGTTCCATGAATCGAATATCGGAGATGCGTCTGCATTTATTCTTAACTTACTTCTTGTGTCGTAAGAATTTAGAACCAGTCACCCAAATTACGCTCTGTAGTGCTTGTTCTCAGTAAAATAATTAAAACAGTGTTTACTCTTTCGTTCAAGAAGAAATGATTTATGTGTGCCTTTAATTCTTCCCTACTATTTAGAAAACATGAAATAAGCATAACCAAAAGTAAAAGTCCTCCACCAGCGGAGAACTGAACTCGGAATCTTAATTTCATAAGGCAACACTGTAACCGATACCCCGAATAAGTAATCATTCTCCTAAATGCGTTATCAATTGTTTTAAACTGGTAGGGTGAAATAAAAGGACCTAAATATCATGTAACATTGTCATGACTTTGTAATGGCCTACGAGCTAGCAATCACCAAAATAGAATAAGGCATATTAAGCGATATACGCGGACAGTATTGGTAGCCTACACTCCACCAAAACACCCTATACCAAGCCACACATAAATGAGGTAGCCAGGAGCCGCATTGTAGGAATGTGGCCATTCATTGAAAAAAATGTGCCAACAGTTAGGCGTGAAGAAGAAACTGTGCGGCTATGGGTGGGAAATTTTCAGGAGGGTGAACAGAGCCTTAAGATACAGCAATAGAAATTAAGACCAAAGAATACCACGGCAGAGGACGAAAGAGCTATTCTAGAGTTTAGAAATGAGAATGTCTTCCTTCCAGTGCCAGAAAATCAACAAGTTGTAATTTCCCATCATGTGATAAGACGTGTCTCCATGCTGCTGGCATTCGAAATCGTAGGCCACCAAGAAAAATGCCCTGAAACAAATTACAGGGTAGCTCGGGTGTACCTCTGCTTTCAGCATCTGCTAGCAAGTCAAGACTGGTCTGGTCTATGGTCTGACGAAAAACTCTCTCCAACACTCGCTTTGACCCTAAACACGTTGTTACCGCTGCACGGAGTGTAAGGATGAGCGTAGCTGTATGGGACTGGATGAGCGCCGGTGGACAAGAGGAGGCATGTTGAAGTCTCTTCTAATATGGATTACCACGAATATGTTGCTATCCTGGAAGAGTCCATGCTTCCAGCGGTGGGATCTATCTACCCGGAAGAGGAAATGTCTGTGATTTCATGCAACACAGCAACAGTTTTACAATGACATGCAAAGCCTCGGGCCTGAATCGAATTGAGAATGTCGGGTCATTAATGTTCCGAAACTGAGAACAGCGTCAAGAGCGCACTAAATGGCCACTGAGAGAGCATGTCTGGAAAGTCTGGAGAATATGAGGAGACGACCTCAAATGTGCAGTCCTTTAGTTTCCTCAGTGCCACGGAGACTAAATGAGGTCATTGAAAATCAAGACTTGTGGACTTACTATTAAAGAAATAAAAAGCAGTAATCCAAAAAGTTTATTATTATTGTTGTAGTAGGGTTTTTTGTATTTGTTGTAAACATGTTGATAATCCGATTCACATTTGCTGAATTTGTAATAAGGAAAATATGTTTTATTTCTATAAGCACGTGCAATGTAATTTTCGTGCTACTGGAGATATTAAAGTAATATTCAGTATATTAATGTTTGTATTTCATGCAGGCTACTGTCTCAGTAGGTTAGTGTAGTAAAGGGTACTTTAAACACTATAAATAAATAGTATGGTTTAATTTTCAATTAATTCACAATTATGATGATAATGATAATAAGAACATATTTGTTATATTGTTATGGAAAGCATTCGATATCAATGCCGTTATTCAAACTACAGATCCTTGACCTTTCATACCGACGCTTTGGCACGTGCTCTTGTGGTCGCCTACTGCCCGCACAACCGAATTTAATACATCTGATCCCACCTCTAATTCTTGTCTACACACCAACAAATTCTGTGCAGTTTTTCCAGAAGGGGCTGCCAAATGTGACAAAGCATAATGAAAAAAGTGTTGGTAAATAAGGTAGTATATTTACTTATGAAGTGTGCCTTAATCCAGTCTATTAAATTGCAACTAGACATATATTTTGTGGAAAGGTGTTGAGTGAACACCAAGCAATACCAAAGTGATCAATTTCTGAACATTGGGTGTATCTTAATTCATCCACGGATTTCAACGTTGACTTTCACCTGAGAGATCCATCTTATTGTTTTACTGTCTCTCAAACATATCTAGGAGCCGTATCACGTACACCTATTCCATGTACTTTATTCACGCGTTCGACAGAAGTGTGGGAGAGGAGAAAGGAGGTGCCAGGGACATGAAATGCAAAAATAAGCACAGTTCTAGTACTGTCTGCTTTTGTGTAAAGAGAAGCATTATGGCTGAGTACTGTATAGGTTGCGTTTTGAAGTCCAAGGATAGGATTTATGTATTTCTTTTCAGCTAAATAACCTGTCTCGGTGACCTTTAGAATTATATACTTACCCTTCTCACATGCTTTCGTTATATAAGTAATTTTATATATAAATATTCTATTATTATTGTTTGCATTATTACATACAAAAGCCAAATCATATTCTATTTAATGTCTTTGTTAATGATATTCTATGTAATCATAATAAAAATATAATAATAATGGTAGTGGTAATAGTATAATAACAATAATAATACTATGATAATAATTATAATGCACTTTTATACGAAAAGCACAATTTGACTTCCATTGAAGTTGAGTAGCTGATGGTGGACATGAGAGGCATAATATCAAGCTTCTTTGTAAAATTCTGCAAACGTTTAAAGCGGATTCTGATTCAATGTATAGCATACCAGTTCCTGATTGATAGTTTCGATTGTCATTTTCAACTATTTGTGTACACGTATACGTGGGCGGCACTAAAATCTTCAAAATTCAAAAAATTGTTTAGTTTCGAAACATTTAATTGATTTCATAGTTTTCAAAAATATTCCCCTCTAACATAAATACATTTCTGCATTTCATGAAGCCAGTCCTTAAAACAATGTTGCCCTCTTTGTGAGGCACTTCAGAAACGAGGCTGATCACAAAAAACTGATTCCACGCATTTGATGTTAGCTTTCGGAAAGAAAAAGAAATAAGAAGGGTGAGGGCTCTGTGTTGTAGAGTCCATGGTGCTGAGCTTTAGGACTTTCAGTTACTCTGTTGTTAGTTTTTCTGAATGCTACGTTAAGTTATCATGATGTAAAATTATTTTTCCTTTGGGCGTTCTTCCCAAAATTTTATAAAAATATGCGGTAAAGAGATATTTGCGTACGAACCGGCAGTAACGTTACGTTTATTTTGCAATACTATAGTAGCAATAGGTTTTTTTAAAAAAAAACAAGAACAGCCACCTTTTTACCAGATATATGAATTATTTGGATTTCAATAGGCTTAGGTTCTGAAAGACCCATTGAACCGATTTACTCTTGTTTTCAGGATCATAACAATAAATCCAAAGTTCATCATTAAAAACGATATTTCCAACCAAATTTTCCAGAGCTCATCTGCATCATTCGATGCTTTGTTGTTTTTTATCGGGAACCAGTCTCTGCGAAATTCATTGACAACAAGGCTTTCTTGCGTCTAACTTTTGATGCAAACCTTTGAGTTTCTCATGAGAATGCCGAATGTCGCCTGAATAAATTCATAAAACGGCCGTCGAAATTCTTCAAGCATTGTTCGAACAGCGGCAATGTTTTCATCGGTAACAGCAGTTATTGCGCATCTTTCCTGATGAGTAAGAAAACATTGATCCTTTTAGAATTTGCTGTACCAATTGTACATTATTAATTTAAATGGGGCTTCTTCGCCAAATTATAATGAAGCCGACGCTAATACTTCAAATCGTAAAATATCATAGCCCGAATATGTTTTCTAGTCCAATTCATTTCTGGGTGAACACAAAACCTTTAAATTATGATAATTAAGCAACAATTATAGCTAATCGAACATCCACACTCACAAAAAATTATCATGCTCGTATTTCATGTATGCAAATATCCCTTCGTACGCTAAAGGAGTTGCAGAAATGAACGGGGTAATTCCAAGAAAACAAAGGTAAGAAACGGCGCATTCATGTTACAGACATTTCTTCTACACCCTTGCTTACCATCTAAGACGATGAGAGCATAGCGCTCATTGGGAGGCAGTTCCCCTGCTTGAACGACAGTGTACAGTCCGTCATGATATACAATAACAGTGTAAATGGACCACAGAGGTCTTAGAATGCTATCTACTTCAGTCACAGAAAGTTTATTTTCGAGATAATAAATTTTAGAACGATTGACAGATAAAAATACCCATATTTGAACTATGAATATGCTCCCATAAACACTTTTTATTTGTGTCTATGCTGGTTTGTTCAAAATTACGGATTATACGCACTGTAGAATTGTCGGAAACCAATCGAGGTACAAACAGTTTCAGATAACTTCTGAGTTTATGGAAATGTTTCTCGGTAAGCTTCTTTTTGAAAAATAAAATGGTGAGTGTCTGTATTTAGCGAATGTGCCAGAAAACTAAAACGCAAAAGTATATTTGCTAGAATTGCCTATGTGTGGACTATGAAACCACTTTGTTTTCGTCCTCATTGAGATAGACATTATTTGTTTGTTTCTTCATGTGTCAATATTCTTGTTTCACCCTGCTGCCTCTAAACAATTTGTCGAACTTCTCCTGTTATTGAAGCTGCTGTGAAATAGTCACCAAATGTCGACCAAAAATAAAGGCACGCCCTACTCCAACATCAGTCTTAGACCCATCAGTATATAACAATGACATTCCCCGATTTTCGCCTGAAACACTAAAAGGGCGGATCTAAGGACTGAAGAAATTGCTTAATTCTTAGGCATCGAATTTAACCAAAGGGACAGCGGGCCTCAGGTGCAACCAAGGAGGAAACCGCGATTCCCTCCTGTGAAGGGCCGGCACTAGCGAAACGTCCAAATGCCGAAGAAGTTGGCGAAATCAAACCCCTGGAGGGAGCAATGCAGAGGAGCTAACTAAATATTGCCGATCAAGTAAATCCTCGAAAAATAACTCCAATGAGGGGCGGTCAGACAAGCCTGAGAGTCAAGATGTATAGCTGCATAAAAGCATCTCACGCCTGAAGGATAGCAGAGGCTCTGCAGCGACAGCATATAGACTGGGTACAGGGCTAGTTGGAAATGCCCCATGTAGCGACTCTTATGCCACGATGGTGAATGGCATTCAATCGACCTAGCATAGATGGACGTGCCAACGAACAGACAGTGCACACATAGTCAAGCTTGGATCGGATTAAAAAGCGATAAAGACGCAGAAGGACGGTCCGAGCAGCTCCCCAGGAGTGCCACTCAAAACACGTACAAGATTAAGAGAACGGTAACACCTTGCCCTTAAAAACGAAATGTGCGAAGTCCAGCTCAGCCTTTGGTCAAAGATCAACCCCAAAAACTTCGTCTCGTCTGCAAATGGAAGACTATGCGTCTCAAGATGAAGAGATAGCGAAGGGAAAGCATTCCGTCGCCAGAAATTCAAAAACACGGATTTTTCGGAGGAGAAATTAAAGACGTTGGCGTTACTTCAGACGTAGAGACGGTCAATAGAGCTCTGAAGACGGCGTTCGAGCAGACAGGTCCGCCGTGAACTGCAATAAATGCCAAAATCGCCAACGAAAATTGACGATGAAATGCCAGGGGGATACAATAAACAATGGGGTTCACAGCAAACGCAAAAAGTGTGACACGAGTACAGAGCCCCAAGGTATGACATTCTCTTGAATAAAATGACTAGATAAATCCGAGCGCACACGTACAAGAACGACGCGAACAGTCATAAACTTCCGAATATGTATGGGAAGAGACCGCGTAAATTCCATACGTGGAGTGTACGTAAAATGCAGCCCCTAAAACAAATGTCATAGGCTTTCACCAGGTCAAAAAATTCAGCCACTGTTTGGCACTTTCTCAGAAATCCAGTCATAACATGCTCAACAGAGACACCAGATGGTCGACGGTAGAGCCATGGCGACGAAATCCGCACTGAGCGTTCGCTATAAGTTTCTGAGACTCAAGTCACCATGTCAAGCGCTCGTTGATCATGCGCTCCATCACCTTGCAAATGCAACTGGTGAGGCAGATAGGGCGGTAGCTCGAAGGTAGTTGGTGATCCTACCCAGGCTTAAGTATAGGGACAATGGTGGCTTCGCGCCAATCGGAAGGAAAAAATCCGTCTTGCCAAATACGGTTATAGACCTGTAAGAGAAAGAGTTTACTGGTCGGTGAAAGGTTCTTTAACATCAGGACATAAATGCCGTCCGACCTAGGAGCGGAGTGCCTAGAGCAATGGAGAGCGTGCTCCAATTCCGTCAGTGTGAAAAGTTCATTATAACACTCCTTATTAACAGACCGAATAATATAGGTCTTGGAAACCAGCCGGTCTTTGAGAGTGCGAAAGCCGGCGGAATATGAGTCAGAACAGGAAACCGCCTCAAATGCAGCAAATGTGTTAGCAATGGCAACCGGTTCCACTATGGAGGCATTGGGAACCTGAAGGCCAGTCACAGTACAATGCGACACTTTACCGAAGAAGCGAAGAAGCTTATCCCATACAGCAGAGGAAGGCTTGAAGCGATAAAAAGGCTCAACAAAACGTGTCCAGGCCACCTTCGTGTTATCCTGAATAATGCGGCGAGTCCTTGCGCGCGATTGTTTAAAAGTAACCAAATTTCATGTGTAGGGTGTCGCAGAAAAACCCTAAGTGCAGTTCTACGAGCACGAAAGGCATCCCGACAGTCCTCGGTCTACCACGGAACAGGAACACGCAGAGGTTGGGAGAATGAACGTGGAATTGTATGTTCGTTGGCAGGTAGCATTGTAGAGGTAAGTTGCTGCACCATTTGCTTAACGTCAGTGAAGGACTAGTCCTCAAAACACACGAGGCTGGAATACAGTCTCCAGTCGGCTTTATGGAATTGCCAGGTAGAAGCTCTGGAATGCTGGACATGGTGAGACAGAAGAGAAACGATGTAAGCATGATGATCGCTGGAGTGGGTGTCATCGACGACGTTTCTATGCAGACGACAAGCAAGCTGCATTGAGCAAACGGCAAGGTCCAAATGAAAGAATGTACCAGAGGAATCATTAAGAATCGTAGGCTCACCTGTATTGAGGATGGAGAGGTTGAACTGAGCAAAAATGTCGGAAAGAAGCATTTCGCTCGCACAGGTCCTAGGCGAACCCCACAGGGGGTGATGGCATTAAAATCTCTCAACAAAAGAAATGGTGTTGCGAGAGCGGACAGGAGATCTCGAATGTCCGCGTTAGTGAGGAGCGACGATGGAGGTGTATCTAAACCTGGCCCTAAGGTACTGAAGTCAAAGCGGACTGAGAAGAAATCCAAGCAGAAACATCGTAAGGAGGATTTTCTTAAAGACCCTCCGCGTGCCCGTGTTAAGAAGAGTTCACCTTCTCGTCCTCGGAGGTCGCAGTACCAGGATGCTCCTGGACAAGCCGCGCTCAGCGGCACACGGAACCCATTCGGCGCTTGTATCGGTTTCCGGCGCTAGGCACGTGGGCCCTCCCTTCGAGGAACCAATGGACTCTGACCAACACCATACAAAATCCCGAGCCCCAACGTTAAGCAAAATGTTATTTTTAGCCGCCCTTCTAAGTGAAAAATTTATCCCTTTTATTCATGGCTATTCTGACCTGCAATTTACGTGGTGTACGATCGCAAAGGGCGGAACTGAAACCTTTATTGCGTTCCCATTTACATGGTAATGTGTTTGCAGGAAACCAAGCTTCGCCACACGATCCTTTTGATCTCCAAGGGTATACTCCGTTTCGCTAAGATTTTGCACGGATGAGGCTCATGGAGGTGGCATGATATTAGTGCGTAACGACGTTCATTTTCAAACCCTCACACTTACGTCCGACTTGAAAGCTGTTGCTGTTAGGATTCAATTACCCGGCTTCTTCTTTTCTATTTGCTCCGTCTATTCATCTACATCGTCTCCCATCACTAACGCGGGGATTCGAGATCTCCTGACCGCTCATGGATTGCAGCTTGCATGTCGTCTGCACTGGAACTCGTCGCTGACACGTCCTCCAGCTATCATTATTCATGCATTGTGTCTCTTCTCCTCACCACGTCCAGCATTCTAGAGCGCCTACTTGGCAATTCGATTAAGCCGACTGGGAACTGTATTCCAGACTCGTGTGTTTTAGGGACCGGCCCTTCACCGATGTTAACCAAATGGTGCCGCACCTTACCTCTACGATTCTATCTGCCGCCGAACGCACAGTACCCCGTTCGTCCTCCTACCTTCGGCAAATTCATGTTCCGTTATGGACCGAGGACTGTGGGGTCGCCATTCGTGCCGGTAGAGCTGCACTTAGGGTGTTTCGGTGACACCCTACACTTTGTATTTTGGTTACCTTTAAACAATCGCGCGCTAGAGCACGACGCGTTATTCAGCATAGCAAGAAGGCGTCCTGGACTCGTTTTGTGGAGTCTTTTAATCGCAATACGCCTTCCTCTGTTGTTTGGAATAAACTTCTTCGCTTTTCCGGTAAAGTGTCGCATTGTACTGTGTCTGGCCTTTAGGCTTCCAATGCAACCATAGTGGATCCGGCTGCCATTCCTAACACTCTGGGTGCTACCTTTGAGGCTTTTTCCAGTTCTGACCACTATTCCGCCGACTTTCGCACTTTCAAAGACCGGCTGGATACCGAGACCTATAATTTTCGGTCTCGTAATCAGGAGTGTAATAATGAGCTTTTCACAATGAGGGAGCTGGAGCACGCACTCCATATCTCTAGGCACTACGCTCCTGGGCCGGACGGCATTCATATCCTTATGTTAAAGAACCTTTCATTCGACAGTAAACTCTTTCTCTTACATTTATATATAACCGTAATTGGCAAGACGGCGTTTTTCCTTCGGTTTGTCGCGAAGCCACCAAGGTCCGTATGCTAAAACCTGGGAAGGATCGCCAACTACCTTCCAGCTACCGCCCTATCTTCCTTACCAGTTGCATTTGTAAGGTGATGGAGTGCATGATCAACGGGCGGTATGCATGGTAGCTTGGGTCTCAGAACCTTCTGGTGAACGCCCAGGTCGGTTTTCGTGGTCATCACTCTACCAACGACCATCTGGTGTATCTGTTGACGCATGTTATGAATTTTGGAGAAAGTGTCAAATATTGGCTGGGGTTTTTGACCTGGAGAAAGCTTATGACACTTGTTGGTTGGGTGGCATTTTACGTACATTCCACGCATGGAATATACGCGGCCGTCTTCCCATATTTCTTCGGTAGTTTATGACGGATGGCGTCTTTCGTGTACGTGTGGGCTCGGTTTTATCTAGTCGTTTTATTCAAGAGAACGGAGTACCGCAGGGCTTTACTCAGTGGCTTACTTTTTGCGATTGCTATCAACCTCATTGTTGATTCTGTTCCTCCCGGTATATCATCGGCAATTTTCGTTGACGATTTTGGCATTTATTGCAGCTCACGGCGTATCTGTCTGCTCGAAAGACGCCTCCAAAGCTGTATGGACCGTCTCTACTCCTGGAGTATTTCCAACGGTTTTAATTTCTCCGCCGAGAAATCCCTCTGTGTGAATTTCCGGCACCGGAAACCTTTCTCTTCGCCCTCTCTCCATCTTGGGGCGGAGGATCTTCCATTGGCAGACGAGGTGAAATTTTTGTGGTTGATCTTTGATCGTAAGCTGAGCTGGATTTGGCACATTTCTTTTTTAAAAGCAAAGAGGCCGTTCTCGTAATCTTTTACGTGTTTTAAGTGGCACATCCTGGAGAGCTGATAGGACTGTCTTTCTGCGTCTGTATCGCTCTTTGGTTCGATTCAAGCTTGATTACGGGTGCTTTGTCTATTCCCCGGCATGTCCATCTGTGTTTTGTTCCCTGAATGCCATTCACCATCGTGGCATAGGAGTCGCTACAGGGGCCTTTCCAACCAGCCCTGTATCCAGTCTGTATGCCGAAGCTGCTGAGCCTGCGCTGTCCTTCAGGTGCGAGATGCACTTGTGCAGCTATGCCTGTCGACTCTTCAGCTTGCCTGATCACCCGTCATTCGAGATATTTTTCGAGTATTTCCTTGATCGGCAATATTTAGTTGGCTCCTCTGCATTGCTCCCTCCAGGGGTTCGATTTCGCCAGCTTCTTCGGCATTTGGACGTTACGCTAACGCCGATTCCTCCCAGGGGGAAAACGCGGTTTCCTCCTTGGTTGCGCGCTGACGCCAACTATCACCTTGGGTTAAGGTCGATGCCGAAGAATAGGACCCCATCTTCAGTCCTTGGTTAGCCTTTTAGAACTTCAAGCGAAATTTGGGGGATTTCATTTTATGTATACTGATGTTGCAGTAGGGTGTGCTTTTATCGATGTTTTCGTTTACCGAGGCAATGTTCGATTTTTACCGCCGAACCTTTTAGTGTTTACCAATCTCTTTTATATATCCAGGGGCACGACTTGCGGCACCGTGTTGTTTGTTCAGACACTCTGAGTGCTCTTCAAAGTTTTCGCGCGCTGTACACTTAACGCCCTCTCGTACAGCGCATTCATGACCTGCTCCGCTCATTGGTGCCTCTGGCATATGAGTCTCCTTCATGTGGATTCTAGGTCATGTGGGCATTTCAGGGAAGGAGTCTGCCGACGCCGCTGCCAAATCGGCAATTTTATCACCCAGATTTCGTATCGCTGTTGTTCCCTCGTCAGATTTGTCTTTTAGTTTACGTCACCGTATCCTCTCACTTTGACGCAATGCGCGGACGACCCTCCGGGGGAACAAGTTTCTGGAGATTAAACCTCTCCCTTTATTCTGGTGTACCTCTTCTCGTTCTTCTCGTCAGGAAGAGGTAAGTTTAGCTCGTTTAGGTATCGGATATTGCCTGTTTAGTCATAGATAACTGCTCAGTGGTGATCCCGCACCACCCTGTGAGCAGTGTGATGCGCCCTTAATGGTGCGTCGTATTTTAACAGTTTGTCAAGTTTTAGCTCCATTGCGCGTTCGTGTGTGTCTGTTGTTGGCATAGCCAACGTTTTGGTGGACGACGCGCATGCTGTTGAATATCTTTTACCATTTATTAGAGACAGTGTTTTTAATCGGCGCATTTGATGCGCTGGGCGTCTTTTTGTTTTGTGATTTTATATTACCTGTTTTAATGGGGGCTCTTCACCCCGACGGACATATGTTGCTTTTGTTCCTTGAGTTTTACAGTACTTCACACGTCGTTTTACTGTTTTCTTGTTTTATTTACCTTGGGTTTAATGTGATGTATTTTAGAATTTACTGTCTTTTTTGTGTTTTAAACTAAGATGGTTTGTGTCCTGTATTTTAGTTTTTGGTTTTAAGTTTTATACTTTATAAGGGCGCTGATGACCTTAGATGTAAAGCGCCCTTAAACCCCATCCTATCATCAATAGTCATATGGTGGTCATAAACGTGAACTTCAGTAATGCAATTTATTCTTTGTTGCAAGTTCTGAGCTGCTGTTCGCTGTTGCGTGAAGTTTCTAGAAAGTTAAACTGCATTCAATTCCGCCGCTTGGGCAAAAAGAACACAAAACACCGCCGCGAGGAGCGCAAGAACCTGCCTTTAACAATCTATGCAAAGTGTGCCCTGCCACCTCTCGGCAATTATCTCGAAAACAGCGCACAGTAAACTTGAATAATTCTGTGAGGGAAGAAAGATATACCCCATTCCCTTCGTCGTTCAGCTCCATTACTACAAAACCGTGAGGGAGGAGAAATCTCATTAAAAAGGCATGCGAGCCGCGACAAATCAATAGATCGCCTCGCTGGAGTATGCGAATCCCCAAGAGTATGATCCCTGCACTGCCCTCAGGCTTTGGTCGTAAAGTCAAGATTACGGAGGCAATTGAAAACCGAATGTGTGAAATGCAATCAGCATGCAAGGTTTTAGAATATCTTCTCCAGCTGATGTAGTAAGTGAATCAGCCATGAGGACCAATCACATCATGGTTTACGATTTCACAAATTACGCTCAAATGCACTTTATTTTGAACTACATGCTTCAATGTACACAGTGGAATTTAAGTTCTCTAAATAATTCACCTATATTATAATATTAGATTTATGCACACATCTTGCTTTGACCCTTATTAATTTTAATCAAATTGCACTCAGGTATGATTTGAAATCATATTGGCTACTATGCAAGCTGTAATAACAATAATACGTTAAACAACAATAGTACGTTGCTCGTAAAAGAGCAATGCCTAAAATGAAATTGTGATACCTATAGCACCCATGGCTGAGTTTATCAAAATTAAGTACCTCTTACTTCTGGGCTTCTACAGTTGTAAGAGTAAACTCTGTGAGGCTTAAATAAGCATATAGTTTAAAAATAAGAATTGTTTAATGGCTTTTCAATCAGTTAAAATGAATTCATTGATAGCTTTGTATTTTGCTTAAATTTATTAAACACTTCAGCACATTAATTTAATTCTAATGTTTAATAGTGACCTACATTAGTGAATTCTGGTATACATATAAACGCGTCCATTAATACCACTGTAGGTACAATAGATAATTTTCGCTATATTCCGGTAAGACGCAATTTAAAAGATAATTTTACAAAAGAAACTATTATAGTATTCACAAACATCACTTTAACAACGAAACATATGTGGTAAGTTAATAGGTAACCACAGTGTGGTAGTTTAACTTATTTCAAGAACACTTATATACAAAGTATACTCAAAACTGTTCTGAAAATGTATCTTTAGAATATAATAAGGAAGAAACATTTCAGAATGCATAGTTTATCCAAATCCCATACGAGAGTTTTAGGCACTCTTGTCGTTCGCAATCCTTTCATCTGCAGAAACCCCGAGAAAATGATTAGTTTCATACCTAACGAATATTTAAGCACTTACAAAGATCTTGAAATATTCCAAAGACGTTGATAAATTACTCTAAATTAGCTTCCAAATGTTTGGATATTTGGAGTAAAGTTTACTTTCTCCACTAGATTATACACGTGTATTGCTGTAAAGATTCTGCAAATTTTGGTAACATTATAAGTTACCCGTTCTTCGGCAACATGTTCTTAATAGATAGTAATTTTTCTCCGTCAAGCTGTACTTTTCCATTCCAATAATTAAACAAGGTGCTATCTAGATTCTATAGAATGTCAGGGATTTCTTAGCCAGCTGAAATTATGAAAGAAGAGAAACATAACATCTACTCTTCTATATATGCAGAACGCATGAACACAGCCTGTTTAGCCAATATTTCACATTTGTAACTTAAAATAATTAAATATATCTTAATCACTTTTAAGTCATATATAACACATAAATAGACATCTACATATTTACTGACTAGATACGCGTGTAAGAGTTTACCAATAGCAATTCATCAAATTGCAATTGTTTACGTATCTTCAGTGCCATTACTTTCATGAGCACCAAGAATGCAGCTGCTTTGAAAAACGGGATAGTGCTGCTTTGAAAATAGCGGAAAGTAATAGTTACAGCAAAGACCAACAGAGTGCGCTCACACATTGTTACAGATATGTCATGTGAAACACTAGCGGAAAACAAATTTACCGCAGAAATAGCGACAAATATCGATATTACACGTGTGTAACAGAGCGTAATTTGAACTTGAAAATATGTTCGTATTATCCAGACGCAATGACAATGATATTTCAAAAGCTTCTTTGGATACTCCATTGCATTCCTGAAATATGAGGGTTACGTAGCCTTCAAATTAATTAAAGTATAATGATGAAACGTAATTTAATCCTTAACCTGAAACATCTCTCAAATTGGGAAATTTAACTCGCATGCTCCTTTATCAGGCTTGTGGTTCTTTTACGTGTCGTAAATGTAGGACACAGGGTCAACGGCTTCCAAAGGAAGCCATACCAAGGATGTTTACACCCAAAAAAATCATCTCCCTCCGCCGGGTTTAAACCCGCGACTTCGGGAACTAGGGTGATACTCTTAGACTACCGAGGACGACACCCAGTAATGAAGGGTGTAGTTTTGTAGTTTTAACAGTGTATCGTGATGACTTCTCGGTTTTGAGTAAATGTATATGTATTTCACATATAGCGAGAAAATTTGAAAATTAGTGAAATCAATTAATAAATCCATGATGCAATTCTAATAATAAATTATACAGTTAAATGAATTATTAATTTTAAAAAAATATAATCATACAAATATAAATATTCATCACTGTATCACAAGGGAAGTGGAGGTAGGTTTCTAAAGCATAAATATCTTTCCGGAGGTTTTTAAGGTTATATTACATCTGAAATGCCGATTATCCAATGCTAAAGGTATGTAACTTACAGATACAGTTATTAAACAATTTCATTCTGTATAGATTAAACTTTAGGGCACAGTGTCCTGTAATGAATTCTGTTGCCCGTGCAAGCCTTCTTTTACTAAGACGGCGCCCTACTATTGTCAGGTCTGTGATAAACAACTTGGAATGTCTGCAACCCTCAATGGAGTTCCAGTAATTCTTGTGTTCTGCTTGGGCCCAGCACACGATAGCCTGTTTCACTGGTCTGTAGGACATCGCAGTACAAGCTCCGGACCCAAAAATAGGATTTCGCTACTAGTCTTGGTTGCTTCATCCGCTATCTCTTTGCCTGGTATACCTGTGTGTCCTGGCACCCACATAAGTTGAAGACGACAAGATTATTAGAACCATAGAATATTTGTTTTTATTCTACAACCCATCCGGTGCAGAACTGAATGATGAGATTAATAGTAGTAGTGGTAGAAGTATTAGTGATAGTGGTAGTAGTAGTGGTAGTAGTATTAGTGATAGTGGTAGTAGTAGTGGTAGTAGTATTAGTGATAGTGGTAGTAGTAGTGTTACTAGTGGTAGTAGTGGTGGTAGTAGTGTTACTAGTGGTAGTAGTAGTGTTAGTAGTAGTGGTAG
Source organism: Deroplatys truncata (assembly GCA_030765065.1). NCBI lineage: Eukaryota > Metazoa > Arthropoda > Insecta > Mantodea > Mantidae > Deroplatys > Deroplatys truncata. Next base: position 182,093,229 of record CM060977.1, read on the forward strand.
TAGAAGAGGTAGTAGTAGTGGTATTAGCGGTAGTAGTAGTGGTAGTAGTATTAGCGGTAGTATTAGTAGTGGTAGTAGGAATAGTAGTAGTGGTAGTAGTGGTAGTAGTAGTAGGAGTGGTAGTAGTAGTAATGGTAGTAGAAGGAGTGGTAGTAGTAGTGGTAGTAATAGTGGTAGTAGTGTTAGTAGGAGTGATATCAGTGGTAGTAGTGGTAGTGGTAGTAGTAGGAGTTGTAGTAGTAATAGTAATGGTAGTAGTAGTGGTAGCAGTAGGAGTGGTAGTAGTAGGAGTGGTAGTAGTAGTGGTAGTAGTAGTGGTAGTAGTAGTGGTAGTAGTAGGAGTTGTAGTAGTAGTGGTAGTAGTAGTGGTAGTAGTGGTAGTAGCGGTAGTAGTGGTAGTAGTGGTAGTAGTAGTGGTAGTAGTAGTGGTAGTAGTGGAAGTGGTAGTAGTAGTAGGAGTAGTAGTAGTAGTGTTAGTGGTAGTAGTAGTGGTAGTGGTAGTAGTAATAGTAGTAGGAGTAGTAGTAGTGGTAGTAGTAGTAGAGTAGGAGTGGTAGTAGTAGGAATGGTAGTGGTAGTAGTGGTAGTAGTAGTGGTAGTAGTGGTAGTGGTAGTAGTAGGAGTGGTAGTAGTAGGAGTGGTAGTAGTAGTAGAGTAGGAGTGGTAGTAGTAGGAATGGTAGTGGTAGTGGTAGTAGTGGTAGTAGGAGTGGTAGTAGTAGGAGTGATAATAGTGGTAGTAGTAGGAGTGACAGTAGTAGTGGTAGTAGTGTTAGTAGGAGTGGTAGTAGCGGTAGTGGTAGGAGTAGCAATAGTAGGACTGGTAGTAGTAGTGGTAGTAGTGGTAGTAACGGTAGTAGTGGTAGTAGTGGTAGTAGTGGTAGTAACGGTAGTAGTGGTAGTGGTGTTAGTAGTAGTGGTATTAGTGGTAGTAGTGTTATTGGTGGTAGTAGTGGTAGTAGTAGTGATAGTAGTAGTGGTAGTAGTGGTGGTAGTAGGAGTGGTAGTAGTAGTATTAGCGGTAGTAGTGGTAGTAGTATTTGCGGTAGTATTAGTAGTGGTAGTAGGAATAGTAGTAGTGGTAGTAGTGGTAGTAGTAGTAGGAGTGGTAGTAGTAGTAGTGGTAGTAGTAGGAGTGGTAGTAGTAGTGGTAGTAATAGTGGTAGTAGTGTTAGTAGGAGTGATATCAGTGGTAGTAGTAGGAGTTGTAGTAGTAATAGTAGTGGTAGTAGTAGTAGTGGTAGTAGTAGGAGTGGTAGTAGTAGGAGTGGTAGTAGTAGTGGTAGTAGTAGTGGTAGTAGTAGTGGTAGTAGTAGGAGTTGTAGTAGTAGTGGTAGTAGGAGTGGTAGTAGTGGTAGTAGTAGTGGTAGTAGTAGCGGTAGTAGTAGTAGTAGTAGGAGTGGTAGTAGTAGTGGTAGTAGGAGTGGTAGTAGTAATAGTGGTATTAGTAGGAGTGGTAGTAGTAGTGATAGTAGTGTTAGTAGTAAGAGTGGTAGTAGTAGGAGTTGTAGTAGTAGTAGTAGCAGTAGTGGCAGTACTTGTAACAGCCTGACACTGTTGATAACTTACTAAGGAAGCAAAGAAGACATAGTGTTGTGTTGCGCTAAAGCATTGGCAGTGGTACACATTATGGGTATAATGTCAAAGAGAAAATGCAAGTTCCTTGACAATACCAAGTAGATAAAGCTAGCATAGATTATGTTGCATGATCACGAAAGGCGGTTCGTTTTCTGAAATTGAAGAAGGCACTGAGAAAGGGATCCCAATTAAAGATGTTTGGTAGTTTACATTCCCCAGCACAACATGATACCACATGCAGAATCATCTGACATCAAAGAGTGCATGCTGTAGGAAATAACCAGAAACAAGAAAAGCGCAAAAGTACAGTGATTTGTTTTGAGTTTTCAGGGTATGGCAACAGCGTTTTTATCAGAATGTAAAAATGCTATAATCCAGATTCTCATCTAATGGCTGAGAAAGAGCTTGATGCCTTCAGGGTATACATGAAATCAAAGCATATAAATGCAGATACTATATGATGGAGCAACAGAAACATTCATATTCGCGCAGGAAAAAGAGTTACATTTTCAGACCTATGTTGCAATTGGCAAACTCGTTAAAACGAGAATATGGAATTGCAATCGAGTCTTCTTCACCACTGTTTTGCCGGTTGAAGAGCTTCTGAAGTTGAAATCCATTTTAAAAGAAATGCCAAGACAAAAAGTTTTAAATTCCAGCTTCTCTGATCTCCAGACGATGACAATAGCAAGGATCTATCATCAATGCTTGCATTCAATGAGAATCTAATTATGTTCTCCTATTTCCAAAACAAACAAAGCGATTATTGTGCATGATTTTGAGTTACATGAAGTTTGTTCAGGTTCCACCACTGAAAAGAAACCTGCAATCCGTTGCAGTAGAGATAGAAATATGCAGAAAAATTACACGAAAGGAGCATTAGATACAGTCAACCTAATGGTCACTGAATGCTGATGTAAAAGAACCACAAGTAGGATTCAATTCTGCTGTTCATAAACATACTGGATACTTCAGAAGCTAACGCTTGCTTAAAGAAACTCTAGCTTGAAAGTAAACCTTCAGATAAGGGATTAAGGTTTCTCCTAGAGTTGGAAAAACATTCAATAAAATCGTATGTGAAGAAAAGGGTGAAAAAACAATTAATGGGTCATCATCACGAAGGACAGTTGCAATGAAGGAATTTCTGAGGTACAGCGTATAGCAAATAGCGCAACAATGTTCGGCGTTGGAAGTTGCAAGCTATGTGAGAAAGGAAGAATGGGGATTCAAGAAACATATGCAAGAAGGATTTATTATTCTGTTTGTGAAGAAACTTCTCATACAAAAGCTGTAGCTAGTTAGAAGCTTTATTCAGACGAGCTTTAGTTACCCGATCTTTAACTAAAACTACATAATCCAACATTTACAACCTTTCTGATATTTCAAATTGTTTAACTTCGTCCTTCGTATGTTGAAATGTATAACTTTGTTATATGAAATAAGAAAAATTAGCTTTTGGTTCACAAGAACGTTTGTCCTTCATGGATCTTAAAAAGCTTCGAAATCAATATTTGCTTATATTTTGTACTTCCACCACAATTACAGACTTTTGTACCAGCATTTATTATAAATTGCCTATCAGCAAACAACCTATCATATAGCGCAATGGGCCCAACTTACAATATTCAATAATTAAACCTCGGCAGACTTCATATCAGGAGCCATATGTATCCAGATGTTAACGAGTGGCACTTTAATCTAAATATTATTGTTTTATTATTGTTACTATTCCATTATAACACTTATTCCAAAATCGCAATATATAAGAGAATTTTCTACGTGCATAACCGTATGTCAGTAGGGTAGAATGACTGTTTTCAAACCACTTTAATACCATTCGATTATATCTTATACAAAACCACTCCCCCTCCACTTCCAAGACGGAAATATTTCCGGGTTTCGCCCTCCAAGCTCCTAAATTACTCCAGTAGACCGGAAGTCAGATAAGATCTAAAAGTGAAGGCTCTTCAGTTATAGAAGTTTTCTCTTCTCCGATGAAGGGTCTTACACCTCGCGCAATTAGATACCCCGTGGATAATTTTTATCGAAACTGTTAACTAATTCGGTAAAACTTTTGCCAGAAGATTGATCTTGGTACCAATTTAGCTGATTGTTTCCGGAGATTCCGTCTATGGCATTGGATTGCTGTTGGTCTATTCCGCTCCTACCTGGTAATTCACGTGCACATTTCGATGACCGATTAATGTAAATAAGTGATTAAAATCGCATTCAGCGCCTTTCTACCATACCATATCGACGGTTTTAACTGGAACTATATAACATTCATATTCCATGTAAAGATGTCATGTATTTACATGCTTTTAAGCTTTGCGACTGTCGATGAGACCGACTCATGATTGGGTACTTCATTACAATGCCCCATACCTTATGTAACTTCGTTTGAATAACTGAAGTTACCATCATACAATGTACACAATTTAACGCTCATACTCCATGTAAATATGTTACGTATTTACATAGTATGAAGTTGTGTGACTCTTGAAGAGATCGACTCAAGATTGCGTAATTTATTATAATGCACACACTGTCAAAGAATAGTTATTCCTACAAGAGCTGTTAAACGGTGTATGCTTGTAATTTGATCCGCATCGTTTTTATGGATCTAAGGCACCGTGCCTTTAATGACTTATTTGCCTCCAGGAACTTGAATCCTGCGTTTTTAGCAATAATCTAACACATACATATATACACATAGGCAGTGTATGCGCCATTAAAATATACCTTGCATATTTTCGTCTAAATCCTTATACAGGTAAAACAACGGTATTTAGCTCAGTCATATATAACCCAAAGGGAGGCCTTAAAACTTATAAAATACCACGTTTTCTTCTCTGTGTAATATTGTGGCATGTGAGGTGTTAATATGTTTAAGTTGGCAACATGAACCGGAATATAATGTAATAGTAGTGGGGGTTGAAAATCGGTTCTTCAGTAGTAGCGTCTGACGCTAACAGAGTCTCTTGAAAATGTGACCAGCGTACAGTGCGTTTGAAACATTGGGACCTCTCCGCCGATAGCAAGACAGGTAATCTGTATTTATTATTAATATATTCAGTTATCTAATCTTCTGGCATGTAATTTTTTCAAGTAAATAGACCCATCTATCCTTCCACATCATGATTTAGATACATTTTTACGTATTTTCAGGTATTAGAGAACTTAGTTCAGCTCGCCCCCGTCGGATCTCCTGTAGATTAATGTTTAATCCTGCTTTCGGTACCTTGCTCTACCCTTCATTGAGCTAAACATAATGAAGAGGTTATGACGAATTGGTGTGAGGCGCCGGACAAATTGGCGTGAGTCGCCGGGTATTTTGAGATTTTGAAGTGCAATTTTTTTTCCCTCTTTTAGCCTGAAATGTAGCCTGTTTGCTCCTCCACGTGTTCGTTGGAACGTGTAACTCTTTAGTTTTGCCTTAATGGTAAGGGTTTCTATTTGAAAATTGTGGTTTTATGTTCTAAATTCCTTTAAAAGTATTTCTCTAAAAGTCCCGTCTTTATACCTTTGTTTTGAGCTGACTTTAATATTTTTCCATTGTCTTGCTGTTGCGTTGCGTCGGTAATTTTTGCCTTCATTTTCCCCTTACCATTGTTTAGATTCTGTTAAATTCTGTTTCTATGGAAAATTGTTTGCACTGTTCTTCTAAATTTCTTGTTTTTTTGTGAATTGTGGAAAATTGAGTGATGTTTGCAACTTTGATGTGGTTGTCACGTGTTAGCTGGTGTGTTTGGGGATGCTGTTTTCAGTGCTAATTGGTAATGTTTTGGGGAGTTTTTAATTCTGTGTTGCTACAATAATGATTTTCTACTCATTACTGTATTTTTGGGTGCATTTTTCGTGCAACTTTCATGTACGCACGTGTGTTGAGTACTGTTGCGCAATCTACGCGTGGTCTTGCAATTCATTAACAATTCTAGATAGTGAACCAAATCTTTTACGTGTTTTGTGTATCACGTAGCGTGTGTGTATAAAACGTGAGGTACATCTCTTTAAAAAAACGAAAAGAAATTCATATTTGTGCATCGTACTCGTACGTTCGCCGTGAACGCTTAGTAGTAGTACTACGAATAATTTTGCTTCACCGTTGCCATGTTTGGTTTTATCTAGTCACGCAATTATTTTTTAAGGTATTTCAAATGACCAATTTGAGTGAAAGTTTCAGCTACCACCAGCTGTGCCAGTGTCTTCACCTATATAGGTTTAACGAGCATCTAATATGGACCAGCAGGATTTATCCACCCCATTGGATGTCGATGGTGCAGTTATGTGTGTGTTACCAGAATTTGGAAAGTTGCACTGGAATTTTGTGGTAAAAAACGAAACAAAAAGAACCTGTAAGTATGTGAGCATTGTGTGCGCCAAAGTGTGGTACGTGTATTTCGAACAATTGAAAATTTTCATAATGAAGACAGGTATACTCAATTTTTATTTTGTTTCACTGACTAATGCTTAATTAGGCTTTGCTTTTCAGGAATAAACTGTGCTATGTATATCTCTGCTAAACTGAAGATTTTGTCACCATTTTGTGTAATGAAAATTCTGGATTTTATTTTGGGCAATATAAATTATTTGGTTTCTTATGCTATGCTGCAGTGTAATTGGTTTGATGTGCACTGTGTTTAATTTCCTTTGACTTCCAGGAATTATATGTGAAAGTGTTAATTTGCTGATGATGTGCTTTGTTCTGTTGCATTCTTCTGGTTTGATTTTGTGTTTCATTATGATGCTGTGATCTTTCTTTGCAGAAATTGTTGCATGAATTGTGTATGTGTGTGAGGTTTTGGGAATAGTATATGGACGATTTGCCTCGGTGGGAGTGCCAAAGAGTAACCCCGATGGTGGTAGCGAGATGTGATGAGTTAACGTCAGCTTCGATGCGATAGCTACAATGTACCCTTGAAGTGTAAATGTTTGAGTTTACAGGAGGGCTAACATGTACCTGGAAATTCGTGGTGACGAGATGAGAGACATTTTGCTTATTGGAGTTGTTGAACCGTGCCCAGTATAGCGTGTGTGATGTGTTCACAAAAGAGAGTAAATGCAATGAATTGAATGCAATGAGTAATTATTTTTTTGAGTTTATGCAACAAGTGTTTGTACCATCTTATACAACAAGTTTTAATACCAGCTATTTTCCAGCTTAATCTTGATTCGGTAGATATGGATTCAACAGTGTAATGCTATGTTATTGGTGTCATTCCTGAAATGTTAATGTGATTTGTTCTGTTTATGCCTATGTCAGGTATCTTTGATTTTGCAGCTAGTTGAATGAGACATATCGGTGAATATATTTATTTTCTCAGCAATTACTGTGGATGACGATGATAGAAATGATGACAATGATCATAACGAGGAGGATATAATAGTAATGAGAATGAGAATTTGTGTTATTGCAAGTAAATCATGAGTATTTGTAGTTGAAAGCATGTAACGAGGTGTTTATTTTCAAGCATGTAGTAATGGTTAAAGTAGCTTTGGTACTTATTCAAGGGACTGTGTTGTATTATTTGAGCCATGGTTAGTATGAATCACTTTGTTTCATATGTATGTATGAATGAATGATAAGTGCACTTATTCATTTTGTCTGTTAGTTGTACCAGCTGGTCAGATATAATATTGGGATCCCAAATGTTTTGCTATATTTATGTTGTGTTATTAGGTTAAACAATGGTTGTAATTGACATACTATTCATGTATTTTGACCCTTTCATATCTCCTTACTTTGATCCTTAAGCAGTTATTGTAAAAGTTTGGCTTGTACCCCTTTGGAAAACTCAGTTGTTATGTCATGTGTAAGCATTTTTTTCTTTTCTTAGTACTATGATTAAGTGTTTGTACATTTTTGCAAACTTTGTGGCATTTTCTGTTCATATTAGTTTAAATGACATACTATTTTCTTCTTTTATGTATGATGATCTTTTGGGAGCATAAGTTATATCTATTTATTATCCATGTTATAGTGCTTTGCTGGTTCGGGAGCTCGAGTGTCCAGATGAGTGACCCCGCTGTACAGCGCCATACTAGAGGCTGCACATATACAGACCATGGAGAGCTGCTGACAGTTCACTATACTGCAAGTGGCAAAAGGAGCCACTGTTTGGAGTGCAGTCCAAGCCAGCGATTGTTCCCCACATCATTAGAATCGTCCAACAACAGTAACAACTCTGCGGCTGAAACTTCGTCGTTGTGGGTAATGTAATACTTCCATCCACAAACAGTTACGTCGAGACCTGGTGCAGTGTAGTGCAATGTGTAATCGTGGCAGCAAGGTGTAATGTGCGTGTGCGGGGTTTCACTTGCTCAGACAACACATCTTCATTAATATCGTCGGTGGCACTCGAGACTCCATCATGTTCGTATTAACTTCTCATTAATAATTTAAACAGGTATTCAAATTTACATCTTCATCTTCAACAGACATTTGGGCTCCGTCTTACTTTTGTAAATATACAAATATTGTTTTTATATTATGTTGTAAAGTATGTCATTTATATGTTTCTTCTTTCTGTAATGTCTCTGAAAAAAAATCCTACTTGCTTCGACAAGGACGACGAATTGAGTATCCAGGGGGAGATGTGGCATGTGATGTGTTAATATGTTTAAGTTGGCAACATGAACCGGAATATAATGTAATAGTTGCGGGGTTGAAAACCGGTTCTTCAGTAGTAGCGTCTAACGCTAACAGAGTCTCTTGAAAATGTGACCAGCGTACAGTGCGTTTGAAACATAGGGACCTCGCCGCCGATAGCAAGACAGGTAATCTGTATTTATTATTAATATATTCAGTCATATAAACTTCTGGCATGTGATTTCTTCAAGTAAATAGATCCTTATATCCTTCCACATCATGATTTAGATATATTTTTAGGCATTTTCAGTTATTAAACAACTTAGTTCAGCTCGCCCCTGTCGGACCTCGTGTAGATTAATGATTGATCCTGCTTTCACTACCTTGCTCTACCCCGCTTTGAGCTAAATGTAATGACGAGGTTACGACAATATATGTGCAGGCTGCTGCAAATTCTCAATTCCACATTAAAGAATCTGCTGTGTTACATCCACATGGCCCTCTCTATTCCCCACTGTTCATCATCCGATATAAACGTTTTAAGACACGTTTATTTTCCTCTCTCTTTCGGGATGTTTCGGGTTCTATTCCCGTCGACTGCCAAATCGCTTCTGTGCTGCTAAAAACTATTCAAGGCTTTCCGTGACCGCGATCAAGGAATTCGTATATGTCATAACCACTCTGAATTGTGTGAGTGTATGGTTACATCATGTATAGCTCTCTAGTATCCTCATCCGTCCAGCTCTCTATCGGTAACATATGTATAAGTAACATGTTTTAACATATTGCACTTTTTCTTTCCGTCCATTTCCTTTTCCCTTCTAAAATGTAAACGAATATATACATATAAATCTTCAACTAATACTACCAGGTTTGAGGTAGGAGCATGTATTGAATTAAGCTGTTGTTAATTAATTATGCTAGGGGGTTCAATCACACGCTAGCTTCATTGCCGCTGTACCTCTAAAGTCCGCTAGAGACACCCCATACTATCATTGGTTTGACAAATTGGAAAGGATTACAATAGAATAAATACCTCTTGACCATTAGATTCATCAGAAAGAAATAGTTGAAATAGATAACAGAATTATATTTGTAGCGTGAATATAAAGCAATTTCATAAAGGTAGTGGTATAATCGTTCAAACATAATGTCTCGCGGGGTAATCTAATTGCGCAAGGTGTGTATGCCTTCGCTTTTTTCACCGTCATTGGGTAAGAGAACGGACCATTAACTTAAGAAAATTTGCGTGTAATTCCTTTGTTTGCTTCCGTTCTTCTAAACGCACTTAGGAGGAAGGAGAGCCAGACCCGGAAGTATTATCATCTTGGACGTGGAAGGCGTCGTGGTTTTATATCAGATATAATCAAATTGAGATATAAAATGGATTTACAGGCTGTTCACTACCTATATCGAAAATAAACATTATTAATGAATTCCTACATTAGGTTTACTGAAGACTTCTGTTGTAGTAAAAAATTTACTTTGTGTCGCAATGGGCTAAATGGCACAGGTTTAAGATACGCGTTAGAAGTAAATAATTTTAGACTCATTTAAAATAGCTGTATCCTATAAGCACGATTGTTTAAACCACATTAAGCTCTCTTTCTTCCGTTCCCTTGTTTTGCTTCTCTCTATGCAGCATATACATGACATTTAGAACAAGCATAACTGTTATTTTCACTTTGTGCCCGTCTCTACCGGTTCGGGCCTTTAATTTACAAACCCCGGAAACTTATAAAGGCTACTGCGGCATTCTGGGCACCACAGCAAGTAGACATTAAAAGCATTAATCCGCGCCCTTCCCTACATTTCTTCTTCAACGGACTATTTGCAATACCATACTGGAATCTCGAAGCACAAGTGCGCAGAAATAAAGTTACGAAGGAATTTGCCACTGTATTACCACTTAAAAACCTTTAACTGCCAACGCTTTATCTTCAACAGCTTTTAAAAGGTCTCAGGTAAAAACAAGGAAGGTAAGAAAGGCCACTTATGAATAACCATGAATAAACTTTGCTTGGAATATAAATTGATTTTTGTAAATCAGTGGGTTCATATGACTGATTATAATCATTATTATAATAATTATTAAGTTGACTCTTCACCAAGCTCAGGTAAATGTAGCCAGGAGAAAATACCAATGCTGTGAATTGTTTCAGATGTTTGATATTAGTATCTAATGGTTTTTTCATGAGGACGACTCTTATTTGTAATACTTTGCTCTCAGCAAGCTTAGCTTTAACAAGTTAGTGTAGATCAGAATTGAAATCTGCAGGTACTTTTATACCTACACTGTCTATTAAATGACAGAGAAGGCAATCACAATAGTGATTAGAAACTTTGCAAATGATACATTCCCGGTTACAATACAACTTGCTGTCAATATGTTTTTCTATTCACTTAGCTGCTTCTAGTCTAGCACTTTATTAACTTTGAGCTACTGAAACGTAAGAAATACGTAGTTTTCAATTGCTGTCCTTAATTATGTGGATATGATCTAAAGGGGTGCTGAAATACTTTTGTGTTATTCGGATAAAATGAAATGAAAAACATAAATTCGTTTAGCACTGTTACTTCTCTTTTCTACTAAATTTAATAACCTCCATAGTTTTCGGAGATGGCATGTAATTTTAATAATCGTTATTTATGATTACTTCGCCCCTATCGGTTTTGTTGTATATTTATACACTTGTTAACAGTTGGATATAATTCAAGAGCTTGCATCTATTTATGCTCATTTGTTTCCTGGTATTCTTAGTATCAAGTAAACATATGGTAAATATATCGTTGAGCGTGCGTAAATTGTAGATTCAAATTGGTAGCAGAGCGCGGTTACCTTAACTAGCTGATTAATTACGCCTTGTTGTTTCCTGGAGACTTTTAAAGCCTTCGGCGTGATGGTTAGAGACTTTTTGAAGCTTTCGGTATGATGGTAATCATGCTTCGCTTATATTATTTGCGTAACACTGACTTTATTTTTGAATCGCTTATTCACGAAGGACAGGTACATCCTTCTGCCGTTGCAGAGTAATTGTGACCGATTTGAAATAGGTAAGGTTCAGTATATGATTTTCTGGCAGACATTTAGCGAGTAAGGGTAGAGCCTATTCACATAACCGTTTTCACCGAATTTGCAGGAATATGTGGAATCTTTGAGAAAAATGTCCTCCGAATTGGAAGCTACTTAAACGTATGACGTAGTGACTGTATCATTATGTGGGCCGGTTGGCTTATTTTGTGTGGCACTTCCTACTGTTACGTAGGAAGTTACTTCCTACACCTAATTTAAGCGGAATGTCTGAAACCAAATATAAGTACTAAGACTAAATCGGGGTGATACTAGTGGCAAGTAGTTAGGCTTGCTGCCTTGGGAGAAAGTACTCGTTCAGTCGACGGTCTGCTCTGCCTTGCCAAGATTAAGGTCAAAATCGACTTCAACAATTGTGAAAGACGCGCCTATTTCCTAAATATGTCTAGATCCTCAGTATTTGAGTTATGAGGATTCTGGCTTAAGGCAGTACACGTTTCCAAGACATGCAGTGCTACACAGTTTGACAGGTTGTTAAAGTTCAAACTCCTCCACGGATATCCCAACCTGTCGAGAAGCACCGGACCCTAAACTCCTCAAAGGCTGTCATTACCACCCACTTCTTGGATGGTAAGCCAGAGGAAGAGATCCAGGGTTATCTGTCGGACCAGGGTGTTTATGATGTTAGAGCAAGCCGTGATGGTGTCCAGGTGTCTACCCGTACCTCTTTCTTTACATTCGATCTTCTCGATCTCTGTAAAAAAATTAAGGAAATTTCCGAACTTCCTGCCATTCGGCCGTATATTCCACGCCCTTTGCGTTGCTTTCAGTGCTAACGCTATGGCCACAGTAAATTAACTGTAAACTATTAGCAGTAGAATCCTGCAATAAATGCCACTGACATTCTAGTTTACCCTATCTTTATTCTATTTATGTAACTAGGCATTGTTCCATTTAAAAAATTGTATTTTTGCTCAGAAAATACACTTTTTCAATATTAATAAAATCTGTTTATAGTCTAAATGTACGGGCCCCTGAATACCAATTAATGCTGTGAAAGCTAACTTCAATAGCACTTTCCATTTCCAAAATATTTGCGGTGCAATTTTTAGGTGATTCGCCCTGTATAGTGATTGTTGTTTCAAACAAATGACAGTTGTAGAAAGTACCCTGTTATAAAGCTTAGAATTAAGCTTAAAATTTAGACATGAGAAAGCTGTGCGCATGTAGGGTGTTGCATTTACTCACACTGGAACAAAAGCACTGTCGTGAAGATGTTTCAGTCGAGTATTTGGCGATGTTTCGCTGTAATAAGGCCGAGATTTTCCATCGATTTATTACCATGGATGAAAAATGTGTCCACCACTTCACATCTTAGACGAAAGAGCAGTCAAAACAGTGAATTGAAAAGGGAGAATCGGCTCCAAAAAGCGAAGACAGATCCAACTGCAGGCAAGATCATTGCGTCAGTTTTTTTGGGATGCGTATGGGGTAATTTTCATTGATTATCTTGAAAAAGGAAAAGCAATCAATGGTGAGTATTATGCAAACCTGTTGCAGCGTTTGAATGATGAAATCAAGGAAATATGGCCGCATTCAGCGAAAAAGAAAGTTCCGTTTCATCAAGACAATGCACCAGTTTACACATCCATTATCGTCATAGCCAAAATCAATGATTTTATGTTCCAATTGCTTCCTCATGTGCCCTATTCGCCAGACGTAGCCACCTCTGGTTATTTTCTGTTTCCAAAGTTGAAGAAATGTTCTGGTGGTAAAATATTTGCCAAGAAAGAAGAGGTGGATTTGCAATTGATTGCTGTTTTACAGGACTCGACGTTTCTCACTATAAACAGGGCATCGAAGCTATTGAACACCCCTGGGAAAATTGTATGCAGCTGAAAGGAGACTATGTAGAGAAACAAAGATGTCATTCCCAGAATTTTTGTGTTTTCCTTTGTTATGACGGGTATTTCTGGGACAGCTCTCATATCTCTGAATGGACAATTGAAGAGCGCGACCCAACTCCCAAACCCCAAGTTACTACTCGACTCCAGACGAAGGGCCCCTAAGTTTGAAGGAGCTGGGCACTTGAATGGGCTCCTCCATCACGACTATAGCAATGGAAGGCAGCAACCGTAACTCCCGGAGATATGGAGAAGCACGAGTTGACTTCAAACCGAAGGTCCTGTATATGCACTCACGGATTGTTCCAAAGTGGAAGAAATGGAGGTGGGAACAGATACCCCGGAGATGCGAACAGGCATGCTAAACCTCCAAATAAGAGGCATCAATCTGCTGAATTATCCCAGTGGAGCACCATGCTTTTAGAAAAACTGAAATCTTAGGAAAAATGGTTAAGTGTACTAGGTTAATCTGCGGTAATTCAATTCTTCAGATTAACATCCAACACATTATTTCTGCCTTACGTGTTCCTTCTAATAACGCAGGTAAGCCTGATCTTGATTTCGTCATATTACAACAACCTGGCTTAGACATGCTCATATTATTGAGGAAAAATAGGAAGTGCTTTACTATTTTTAGTTTTAGTGCTTCGTCTGATGGAAAACCCAGAGTAACCAGGGTTTTACATCAGTAACTTATAGACTCTGCTGGACTTTCTTTCGAAAGATATTGGGTGGTCTTAATGAGTTATGAAATGCGCGGTGTGTCACGTCAGGTGATAATCTGCTCTACCTATTCCCATATGGCTCTGAGGGGTCTCCAATTTCTCAGGAGTTGATATACATCCATTTTATTGCTGGAAACCTCAACCTGGTGACTGGCTGTGATTACAACGCCCATCGTAACGTTTGGAGTAGTACGTACCTCAGTGGTATGGGGGAGATGCTGTTCGAGTATATGCGCAAAACAGATGTTTAATCAAGGGAAGATTTCTACGATTGTGAATTACCAAAGGGCGGAAGACCTAAACTTGCCGCTAAAGTCTTTTGGGGTTCTAGAGGAAATCAAGAATTGCAGATTTTTTAACCTTACCTGTTCGACCACAGACATATTTGCTTTACTCTTGAGGTAAAATGAAATAACCACCCGTACAGGTACCCCAGGGGCACCAATTGGAATTCCTTATATGGGATCTGAATGGCGGTGTTAACCCCAGACTGCGATGAGTCTTAACAATACGTATATTCTGGGATTACGTGGGATTTTCGCTAACACCCTGGTGTCTGCCTATGAAGGAAATTGCCCCTCATACCTGAGGTTCGGGATAAAGATAAACTTAGATGAAATTCATTTTTGAGCTGCATTAAGAAAAAGACAGGTATGCCCCTAATCCTTAGGGACTCCCAGGAATCCCAAAGAATGTGTAAAAGGGAAATCAAGCGAAATCAATAAGGCCTCCAAGAAATCTTGGAGGAACTTCTGTGATAAGGTACGGAAGCTGTCGAGTATTGCTCGCTTGCAGAAACTGCTGGTCCCCGGAAGTCGGGCTAGGTTGGCCTCATTAGTGGATCCTTTTGGTGCTGTGATGAAGTCGGAGGAGATACTTTGATTTGGTTGCTTGAGACCCAGTTTCCGGGGACTTCCAAAATAGATCAAAAATAATTCTTGGTGAGGACACGGAGGTCTTCCCGAGAAGGTTGTCTAGTGGCAACCGAGATTCTTACTTTTAAGAAATATAAACGGAGTTTTTTGTATATAAAGATGCGAGTTTGGTGTGTGGCTTGGTCTACCAGGCACAATCACAGGTGGGAAAATCGTTTCCTTCCACACGGTGAAGATGTTTAGAGCCAAGATTGCTATCAGGCATGCTTCTCGCCTCTGGAGGCAGGACTCGTTGGTGTTTATACGTAAGACGTATATCAAACCCTATTGCAGGCATAGGCAGCTTTGCCCTATCAGTCTAACGTAGCTTATATTAAAGATTCCGTAAAGACTGGTAGACAGATATTTGAATAATGGGGTACTGATTCATGTATACATTCACCGACATCAGTATGCTTATTGGCCGGTTAAATCCACGGAAACAATACTCCATCAGTTTTTGGTAATCCTATAGACTGCTCTGGAAACTGAAAAGCTGGATATAGCAGTTTTCTGGACATTTAAGGTGTCTTAAATCACATGACTTTATCACGATTAGTAAGTGTCTGGGAGTAGGGGAGCCAGACTCCGTTCCAAACGGACTGGATTATGTCTCTTTGGCAGTCCGTCAGACAGTGGTAATCCTGAGGAGCGAGTCCTTGAGATAAACAGTACCCTGCACTGCCAACAAGGGGGGAGCTTTGTCACCCACTCCTTGGTATGTAGTTGTGGATGATCTACTGAACAGACTTAAAAGGTGAGGGATTTATGCTGAGGGATATTCCCATGGCATATACTTGTTGCAAGTGGAAAGATTCAGAATACTGTTTCGGAGCTCATGCTGGGCTCCCTGCATACTCTAAAAGCATAGTGTAAAGAAGCGGAATAGTCTGATAATACATTCTACACTGAAATAACGATTTTCAGAAGAAGATGTTGGCTGCCAGCTTAGACAGAGCTCCATCGTTTTGAGAAGAAGCTAAATTTTGCGGATCGGTTAGCTATCTAAAGGTTTTTTTAATGTTCAGCTGCAGAAATAATTTTGATTATAAAGTGAAAAAGAGCTACGATGCCTTGTGGGCTTTTAGGAGGTGGTAATGACGTCAGGGCTGAGATCTAACGGCCATACACCTCTGTTATAGGACCTTCAATTTTTTATGTGGCGCAGATTTTGTGGCCTGCCTCCTTTGTGAAGGCAGGGTTGCTAAGCTATGCCAAGATGGGTATGTATGAAAATAACAGGGCGGTGTGAACTACTCCACAATGCGCCATAGAGATCTTGGTGGACGTTCCTCCTTTGTACTTGTTTGTGAAGGAGGATGTTGGAGCCACTGCACATCACCTGTGGACTCTGGGTATGCTGTTTTCAGCTAACCCATAAAGGGCACTCAGTAATCCTTATTGGACTTCAGTAGTTGTATGCTATTGTCATTATGGCAGGGAATTTGATGGTGATTAGATATAACTTAATCTCATTTTATACAGTGGTAATATTCCCGGGAAGCAATGGGAACCACAGACAGAGTCTCTCCCGAAGGCACGGGTAAGGATGTGGTTTTCTGACGTTTCCGGCCTTGAGGGTAGGATGGGGTTAGGTCCTGGTGATACCGAACCAGGATTGCAATCCCTTGATTATGTTATCACTGCTTTTAAGCTAATGTGTATTCAAAGTTATCTTGTAATATGCACATTCTTAGTATGCCATGCATGCGAGTGGAGCTATACGTCTCCTGGGATAGCATGGCAGCTATGATGACCCTTAGGGTTGTTCAAAATTACATGTAGATTAACACGGCAATGCCAATGAATGTTGGATAGACCTGCACGGTGTCGTCTAGAACTGTTTGGTATTAAATAATCGCGCTTACGGCAAGATCTCACCCTCAAATTTGTTGCAAGCAAACTACCGTCCGGCAAGCCCATGATTTACAATAGGGTCTGACGATAAAGTGAGTGAGATCCTCCAGAATTTTACTACAACTGACATCAAGGGAATTATGCGCTATTTTACTGGCCAAAAGTTTTGCGAAGGCATTAATACATAATGGAGCTTACCTGATGACGGAAATGCGTGAAGGTTTTTGGGCCTCATTACATATACTATGTGAATGCGCAGGTTTCAGTATGCATAAATGTGTATCCTTAGAGTCATTCATTTAGAACCTGAGGAGATAAGAAAGATGTAGTCGGTTATAATCCAGCAATTGTACTTTCGTAGTGCGCAGATCAAGTGGCACACAGGAGTCAAAAGCCTACGTGCAAGACTCTTAAAGGAGGTCATCTGTGTTCATCATCATAATAATAACCACCATCATCAAGACTCGTTTTTAATATGATTTTGGAGCTTAAACTTACGTCTTTCAAAGATTTTGAGGAGCAATTCCTTGTGATTAACGATTTCACAGCGTCAGATCGTCATTGTTCTGTTGGGATTCTTCCTAAGCGGACCCTGCCTACCGACTTTCGACTACCTTCCCCAACATCTACATTGTAAATTACTGAAGTCGTAGGTCCCACTAGCAGACCAGTTACTTGCTTTATTTCGAACGAGTAGGTAATGTGGTGCGCTTTAATCCCTTCTGTCACTCGTCGTTACCCTTGATTGCGGGGATTTCCATTACTCAGGTGTTTCCATTGTTACGATTCTCGACGGTAAAGGTTTTGGCGAGGAATAGTCCAACCTAGGTTGGTTGGATATCTCTTCTAGCCAATTTATATATGTGTAGTACATACTCGATTATAGATACATTGTTAGCAAACAGTGTGGCAAAGTTTTTGATTGTCATTTGAATTTTTTGGCGATTAATGGCCACAGATTTGAAGTTAACTCGAAGAGGTTCGAACTCCAATTTTTCTCTGTGTTTTCGTCGAATTATCTGTAAGCGCACTCGCTAACAACTTTGCAAGTTTTCCTGCCGGTTTTTCTCGGAGGAATTTATGGCACATTCGGGAGATAACGTTCAGATTTTAGTACTAACTGAATGTGTCTTGGCTTAGCCCCTCGTCATCTTTGTGAGTTTCTCAGTTGGCCCTGTGTTCTTCTGCGTCCCATTTTGTGCATCATGACGTCTGTGCACGAGGTTAAATGGGGAGATTAGTTGGCCTACCCTCCTAAGCAAGCGGTACAGTTCTGTCTGTTTGTTGAGGGATTTGCTAAATGTTCTCGGACAGACTTGGCCTGACGTGAGCACTTTAAAAAGTCCGTATCATGGATACCACCCCTGTTAATCTCTCTACTTATCGGGTCACAACTGCGAGGGTAAGTTCGTAACCATCCCCACATTATTTTTAATTTGCTGTAGGTCGGTTGTATCATTTTGTGCGCGTGCACGTCAACGTATTGCTCCTTGTCAGCGCTTGCGAAATGTTTGAGCGTTGTCACTGCGGTGAATGTTGCATTGTTGCCTAATAGGCGTTGTGCACCCCACACCGTTTGCATCAAAGCAGAAGAGCTTGCGGTTATCAGTTTTTTGTGTCATTTGAAAGGGTACCAGGAGCCGAAGTTCAACGAACATGTTTCGCACAATAAGGAGGAAAGGTTTGCCCCGGCGACATGTATTGGAAGGTTCAAAAATGGTCGAGTAACTTTGAAGGACGAGGAAAAAGCAGAACGCCCATGCATATACATTAGTGACGCCATCAACAGGGAAGTCTGTATCGTGATTCAGAGAACCAAAGATTGACTGTTGATGAAGTGGCGAACCACATCCTTCTTAGTCCACCTAAATGTGCCTTAAGGGGCGGTCGTTTGCCACAGACCCTGAAGTGAAGGGAAGGTGCATATATGGTTTACTGCTGAACCGAAAAACATTTTGCTGACGGCACCCGCAACCTTGTGCCACGATGGGTCTTGTTCATTGAGAAGCAAGGGAATTACGTTAAAAATTACGTAATTGTAAGCTTCTACGATTGTTGTAATAAATTTCAAGAAGTTGTGTGCATGCTTATAGACTTACCCTCCTAAGGTGGCGGTACTGAAGCGCAAGGTTGAGTATATCCTGGAAATAGATATTATCAACCATCGGAGTTGACATACGGCAGCGCCATGTTCTTAGTCCATTTGGAGAATCCATAAAACTTCAGTTGTCAGGAATTGAGTTAAGCGTACTTCGACATTAATGTACGATTGTTGTAATGCTGGCTAAACCGAGGGAGGGAAATGTTAGCAACGACGAATATGTGTAAAATATGTTACTGTAAATAAGTGTGTAAACGTTGTGTTCATTTGCTGCTATTACTATACAGAAGATCCCGTCCTAGACTTCAGCTAGGCATTCCTTCGCATGTTTTGGTGCGGAACCCAGCCAAGGAACAAGTCTGTGACCAGAGCTATCCGAAATCTGCATTGCTCAAGGAGAGTGGACAAGATTAAATCATAACAATAGCAAGCGTAATTACTGAAATATAACAATCAGGTACCAAACATCAGATTTATGTATATTTCACTACTTTTCATTTGCAGAAATACGTTTAATTGTGCATGCATTGTAACCAACGGTCGTCAATGCCGTTGGTAAGTTGGCTATTTCGACTGCTGCACTCTATTGTTACTAAAAAAACTTCTTGCACGCGCAGTCGATAATGTAGGTTGCAGCTTAAACAAAAGAAAGCTGAAGACAATTGCGGAACTCAAACGCGAGATAAAGGTGAATATTTACAGAGATTTTGCCACTTTCAGGCTTAATTATTAACACCATGTCTGTAGACAACGCATTAACTCCTTGCGAAGAAAGGGCACTCGTGATAGGAATTACATTAGCAGGTATTTTAACACCATTATATCGTTTTAGATTACCACATTACTTAAAGATTACGAGCACTAAAAAGAAAGATTGTCAGAGCCTTTGGAGCACCTACTGAAACAAGCTGAAAAGATACACGACTGCGTGATTGATGAGGACTATAATGCTGATGTGTCAACTTGCGAGGAATACACTGAGACGGCAAAACGGGAAATCGAAGAGGCGCCACTGAGAATACGAGGTAAGGCATCTGCGTTTACTGAAGCGTCGCAGGTTTCGCAGCGTACACTTATACCGTTCACTCGGTCAAGTTACCTCCGAGGAAATTAGAGCCTAGGATGTCGGACTTTTTTTAGCAGTTCTCGTCCTCAGTAGTCAGCGAACAACTCATACTGTCGACAGTGAATAAACACGTATTTCTACGAGGATATCCGAAAGGCGAGCTGAAATACCTCATTGATGGAATTGCGGCTTTGGGGACACCTACGAGCAGGCGAAACGCATACCACAATGTAAACATGGCGAAAAAAACCACAACGTTCACACACATTGGGACTTTTAGACGAACTGAGGCCAAGTTATGATGAAAGTGCTTAACACCAATTATCTGGAATGCAATTAGCGAATTGAAACTCTAATAGCTCTCGGAGAAGGTGTTGATACTTACGGACGAATGTTAGCCCCAAAACGTCTTCAGGCGTTTCCTCGTGAACTCTGCAATGCTGGATTACAGACTGTAAGGGAACTAAAATTCCTGTGATTAGCATTTCTAAATTAATTGAACTTTTAGGCCGTAAAAATTAAGGGAACTTTAATAACTCAAACGGTGCAAGAACAAACTCTTTTTTCGGCTGCACTGCAACCACAGCGACACTTCTTGTCCGTTCATAGAACAAAAGACTACACGCAAGAATAAAAATGAACCATTTTGTGCCTTCTGTGAACGCAACTGTCATTAAGCATAGGATTGAGGGACTCTGATTAATAAAGCGAGCACATTGGTAAACCGAAAACAACTAATCTTTGTTTCCTTTGCTTGAATCGTGGTTGCAACTATCGAACATGCACCAAAGGTGTTCGAGCTTCACGCTCTTATTGTAAAGCAAGCCACCATAGATCAATTTGTATAACCAAGAATGACTGACAGCCAACGCATCTCATGCAACTTCTACTTTAGTTGGCAAGTTTGGCACAATGTCACATGGTATTACGTATCTAAATATAGCCCGGGTACGAAAGGTTGGTCCAGAAGGAAGAATTATACTCTCGAGATGCAGTCTTGATCCGGGCAGCCAGTCTTTCTCTGTGTCTATGTTTCTTTTAAGTGACTTGCAATTGGAGGCACTAGGGAATAGATGTGTAGGTTCATTTAAGACCCCATTTCCCCAGTCCAGTACACGACGGCTAGTCCGTTTTAACCTAAGAGATACACTTACCAACTTCACAATATCCATCAATGCTTTTGAGAGGAATCTCTTTCTTTTCACGTACTAGCTTTCTTGTGATGTTCAGTCATTAGGAAAAATACACAAACTACGAATGCCCGATGCTAAATACGCCTCTGATGATATATCCATAGAAATTCTTGTAAGTGCTGACTATTACTGGAAGTTTGTTAAAGGGTCTCAACTCAACAGAATTTCGCGTTCACTAGTACTGCTACCTACGCGCCTGAGTTGAATGCTTAGGGGAAACCGCTCAGGTAGTACTGTAATTACTGTGGTTGTGAACTGCATGGATTCCAATCAGACAGTCTCTCTTGAATATGATAGTTTTCGACCCTTCTGGGATCTAAAACTTTAGGAATATCTCCAGAACAGACATCTACTATGATTGCTAAGAGCCCATCCATACTACGGACGTTCCAGGCCAGTTATCGCATAGAAGAGAGACGAACAGTAGTCGGTCTTCTCATGAAAGAAGAAATTACTCTGTCAGACAGTCGCCAAAACAGAAGAGCGATTTCGTTCTCTAGAAAGAATATTGAAGAGGGATGTACCTCCTCCATACTTTTCCACTAGCAGATGTTAGGTTACATCAGCAATACACTGCTGAAGCTGTGACTTTTGAAGAGATATTTCAAGAAATGTATTATTTGCCTCAGCGTTCAGTTAGAAAAGAAAAGCGTGGTAGTTGCAAATGGTGCATTATATTTGACGGATATTCAAACGAAAGAAATTCACCGTCACTTAATAATATTCTGGAAATGTGACCCAACCTACACCCTGGCGTAATAATGAACTACTAAGATTTCGCTTGCACCCCATGGCGATCATCGGATATATCCACCAAGTCATTCTGCAACTGCTGTTACAGAAGGAGAGAGATCTGACATGCTTCTTATGGTATCGCACAACACAAACAGATTACGAAAATACTCTACAACATCAGAGGTTGGTACTTATCAATTCAGAACTATGTCACTTGCCCATTGCTTCTATGTGCAACTCTGAGGGAGTTAGCAACGATGTACAGAGAAACATTTTAGTGAAACCGCTGCTCTCTTGGATAAGAACATGTACATAAATGACTTTGTAGCGGAAGTAGAAACGGAATCAGACGCGATTAGCCTTTACTTCCAAATAGTGTCAATGATGAACACAATACGCATGTCCACGGCTAAATGGACCACTAATACACCTCAATTGAAAGGCATTTAGCAGAACGAGGGGGAGGAAACTCAGCAACGGACCCAGGTGCTTGGCAACTACTAAAACACTGAGACGCATAGTTTCTACTTTAGTCAGCGGGATATTGCTGACAAGATATCAGACAGACCGGCTACGAAAAGAGTAAAACCGAAAACTGTTGCTACTCTTTACGATGCTTTGTTTTACTTTCTCTGAACTTAATGCTTAGAAAGCTGTTATTCCAAGATACTTGGTGCCGGGGTTTGGATGCGATGGACTGATTCCAGGACATCTAGTCTTCTAATGGTATTAATGGCACTCTACTTTTTCATTTTCTTCGTAAGTTCATGTGGCTCGTCACATTAACATTTCACTCGAATGTTGCCAAATTCACGTGTATTGTGACGTCTCTGACAGGGCGTATGGAGCTGTGCCTTACGCCAGAATCACCATATGTGCTAAAGTTAAAGTTAGTTTCATTTTTAGCAAGAGCCGACTTGCCCCAATAAAGCGGGTGACGCTTCCGCAATTTCAATTGCTTGCTGCACTTCTACGTGCTCGACTATTTCACCATGTTTGCAAAGAAACGTACTATGCAATAACAAATTCTATTTTATGGAGAGGCTCCACCGTGAGTTTGGAATGGCTACAACAAATGCAATGAATTGGAAGACCTTTGTCTTTAATCGAGTGACAGAGACCTTGAGCTACTCTACTCCAAGTCAATCGAAGCAGTGCCCTGGAGAGAACAGTCCTGCAGATAGCTTATCTCGACTTTGTGCCGAGAAATTGGTATCATTTCCCTTATGTTAGTCTGACTTTACGTGGCTGTCGCAAACGTCCACTATCTGGCCACAGCAGACTCAATTTTTGAGTCAAGCACTTCCAGAAGCAGGACAGCCGAAGAAACAAGTACTGATGATTTCCACTTACGAACCTGTTCTTCAGGTCACGAAATGAAGGTAATACTGGAAAGTTTTCCATATCCCTTCTTGGGTCAAGAGAGGCGTTTACTTAATGAAAGGAAACGCAACACCACCAAAACACGTCATAGCATGTGAAATAAATCGCGCAAGTATATATTGGATACGCACTGTTCAACGGAGTGTTTTGCAGAAGAGCTGAGCTGTAAAATCAATTATTTTGTTTTCACCCATCCTCGAGGAGAGGTTTGCGCGGAAGACTTCAATTGGCTTCAATTCGCAATGGCAGAGAACTTAATTTTTTTACTTTGTCTTCAGGTGAAAGGCATACATTTCTTTTGTAGGGTACACATCATTTCACGAGACATATAATTGCATACACACACGTCCGACTCCACGATTTATGAGATCGAATTGTTTTAAGGCATCTTAGGGAACATTATTGGATTTTAGAGGCCAGGCAAATAATTAAGAAGGTCCAACATAACTGCCTGTCTTACAAAATAACACACAAAAAGTATGCAAAAAACATTGAAGTACCTCTCCCAATGGATCGAGTTAGACCACAGAAGACCTTTTCTGTTGCAGAAATATACTTTGCTGGACCTTTATGTAATACTGTGAGACAACAGTTCAAGGAAGGTATATATTGCTTTGCTTACTTATGCCGTCACGAAGGCAAAATATACCGAACTAGCTACACATCTATCTGCGGGTGGATTTTTCATGACTTTACAGCCATTTGTTGGCTGAAGAGAATTACCGTGTACTGTTTATTCTGCCAATGGTGGATATTTTTCATAATGCAATAAAGAACGGTGCGGTCTTAATTCATGTTAACAGACCCAAAGACACACCAGTACTTTTCCAACACAACATTACTTGAAATCTCATTCCCCAACGGTAGCTTCTTAGGAATGATTGTCGGAAAGGACTATTGTGTGTAAAACGCTACACAAGGAAATCTATATAAAAACTACACATCGACTAAGAAGGAACTAATTGCAGAAAATATTGCTGTTTAGCATTGAAGTCGCTTTAAATTCCAGATCCGTTACCTCAAGGGAAGACCAGTACATTTTTGCGCTATCACATTTATTGAGTAGGGATAAGTTAGCAGGAATACCATCGGATCAAGCAGCATCCGAACAAACTATCTTCTGACTAAAATTATACAGACATAAGCAAAAGATTGTTGAAGAGGTTTGAAGACGCTGGATAAAAGAATATCTTCTAGAACAGCGAGGTTTCCACACCGTACGCACATTAAACCCACATTACTAAACGTGGGAGATATTCTCTTTTACAGAAGACCATGTCCTGCGCCATATGTGGAAACTTGCACGCGTCACCAAGATGAAGCCAGAGAGAGCGGGCAGGGTACGCACTGTGCTCCTGAGGATTGCCCAAGGGTCACAAATCACCCGGCCTATCCAGCTGATTTTCCCTATGTACATTGAGACGGGTCGGGTTTTGTAGGATGAAGAGAATCCTGGAAACGCTACGCCATCTGCCGGTAGTTGAGCTAAGCTCACTCGGACATAATGTTTGTATGATTATTGTTACGTTGGCTAGACTGAGAGAAGGAAATGTTAGCCGCGAATATGTACAGAATACGTTTGTACTTCATTTTTTGGTACCAGAGCCTGCTATCCTTTCCTAGACGCCAGCTAGCTGTTGCTCCACAGTCCAAAAAGGGTCGGATGATTACCGTCCGTCCGTTCGTCGGTTATCAATATTTGAAGTAGTGGATTCACATTGGCTTAACACACTTGTTAGACTTGCACATAACTGCACAACGGTTTGCATGTTTTCGAGTATTTACCTTGCCTTATTTGAGTAACGTCTACTACGCGATCCTTTTGGCAGAGAAGAGAAAACGTTTCACTACGTATACAAGGCTATGGAGGAACTATAAATTAATTCTGGTACATTTCGGTATTACTAATGATGCCCAGGTTCTGATACATTTAGTGGATACTTGTTTACTGAAACTAAGTGCAAGGTGCTTCCCAAAATTTGAATGATCTGGAGTTTTACTTACAGTATTCCTAGCAGCAGCACAAATCGTAGTCAGTAGAAAGATTAAAAGCATTATTGTGACTGATAGATCTCCACGCTGCTACCAGTAGTTACTTCACATCTACTATGTTCGCCAGTCTGCGCTTCCGGTTGGTCCGGGTCTGTAAACTGCTAAGGTGCTTTCAGATTGGAAGTCTGCCTGAGTTATGGCGATGGCTCCCCCTCTACCCATACAGTTTGTCCACCTAATATCTATATATGCACTTCACGGTGTTGCATTTGAAGTAAGCTCTGTTCGGCAAACTTTTATCGCTGTAGGTTGATGTCTTGCTTGCTTGCCTTTGCTTGTTTAAGCTGCCACCTTACTGTTCAAACTTTATATTGGGATGGTCGCTCCCTGAACACAGTAGTGATGCGCTGGGGATTGCTTCCGCTACTCAGTGATACTTTGCACTGCTTTTTGCTGGTGGAGGTACAATGACTGTATGTCTGCTTGTTAAAGTTCGTTATTGTTGGAGTGACCATTTCCCGTGTGCTTAGGGCTCTCTTATTTGAGAGATAAGCATTTCCAGATGAGTAGAGATGCTTATGACATTATAACTCAGTTCCTTGGATGAAAAGAGAAACACAATCTGCCAAATTGTGATGGAATACTGGGATTGATTTTTTGATGATAGTATAACTGAAGTCGTAGTGCGTAACACTGCTCTTCAAATAAGAGCAATAGTAGAAAATTATATATAGAGGCAAAAGAAACCAACATATTCGAACTAATTTTGCTCCTTTGTACTTTTCTGCTGTCAGAAAAATGAATCATCAAAACGTACAAAGTGTTAGATCTTCCTACATAACCGATATTAAAATGCTTCCATAAGCAATGTCATAGAAGTGTTTTGGCGTTTTTCTTCGCTGTTTGTGATTTGGTAACAAGGAAACACGGGAACTGCGACAAATTGTGGAAAAACTCACGCCAGCTCGGAATGTGTGTGACAGATTTGCCAGTAACTGCAAACTGAGATACATTGATGGTGAAACCACTACCTTGGGCAAACAACTTGTAGTTTAAGTTGTGTATGTAGATTTTGCCAACATATCGCAAACAAGCTCAATATAATAGGCATAAACATATTTGCTGTAACAGATGTACGGATGATTGGTAGTCGAAATTTGGAGATATGTGCCAGAAAGAACAGATATTCCTTTTTCAATAAGTAATGTTCCTACTGATACCGTACAAAGGCTGTGTTCTCGGATTTCTGGAACTGCTAGGCACATCACTATCTATCTCTGCTGCACTACCTTCTAATTGGTAGAACACTTACTAAAGAAGAAATTGACTGTTGTCAAAAAAATCCGTAAAAACAAACTGGAATTCTTCCAGGTTTCACCAGTAGAATAAATAACCTGCGAATTCAAGTGAATGTGAATTCCAGAAGAAGATAGCTTTAGTTTGCTACTACCGAAAAATAACAAAAATATTTAAGTAGTTTCATCATTGCACCATTACTGGACATTGATGAAAGTGCAGTATACGATTATAAGCCACAAATCGTTTGAGTTCATAACTGCATTCAGGGAGACGTTGACACCATAAACCCATTTTGTGCAAGATACGAATTTTCTAGTAAAACTTGACGCTGGTTTCTTGTGGTAAAATTTCCTATTATTAACATTTCAACATTGCTAGAATCAATTCACAAATTATATACACTAACGTAAAACACACATCAAACGAAGTTGTAGGAAGCAGCATCATTATATATGAAAATTTATAGTCCAACTTGTAGAAGCTCGCATGGTCAGAAGACGAGAGATGAAGCTCTTCCCAAACACAATACTGAAAATCTCAACGGAGAAATGCAGAAATAGCATAAGAAGAACAGAGGTAAAACCAAACGAAGTTCTCTGAATCAAGGAAGATATATAAAACTGTAGCATGAAACAGAGTAGTTCCGCGAGTTAGCTTTGTGAAAAATGTGGACGGAGTATATAATTTATAGCATGCGCATTTCCTTTGTGAACTTTGCTTCTCTGCGAAATTTGAATGGTAAGCATGATATTCCTTCTTGCACAGTCCTGAGATACGTATATTATAGAGTTTTCTGTTATACATTATTTTAATACCACGTATTCTCATTGATTCATTACTCTTTATAAATAAGAGTGTATTCATATCGAAATTCTTTATGAACATACCTAAATAAAACAATAAATTACACACAATTACTCCAAAAGGATTCATATATATAAATCGCAGTAAATTTCAAGGAATTTTTACAATATAAATAAGTGATCCTCTAAGGCTCATCACGATAAAGGGGTTAAGATAAACTTCGGCAGTTCAGTTTTTCATACAAAACTACAACACAAGGGCTGGAAATTTACCAGAATCCAATATCAGATAACTCATTGGAAACACAAGCACTTAGGTTTACTTATAATAAATGTTTTGTTTTAATAGTGTTAACTTATTCTAAGAAGCCACTTTGGGAGTTTAAATCCGCTCCGTTCCACTTCAGGCAGAAATGTAAGTCAACATATATGACATACTGTGTTTCAGCTACAATTTCTAGAACCTGATGCTGAAGATGTCATTCGTCGTTTCTCCCTCCCAATACGTCTATCTATTCCATGTATGCATTTTATGTGGAATTTCATCGCAGATTTGAGATCCAGTATTTCATATTTCTCTTCAAACAAAGATACGCAAAAACATCTTTAGAAGAATTAAATACGAGTTGAAAGAAATAGTATCAAAGATGATTTGAAAGAGAGAAATGATGAGGGAAACGATTCATGCTCTCCTATGGAGAACGTGTTTGTATTTAGAGTTCAAGAGATTATAATGGTCAAAATATAGCCATGGATTAATAAGCTTTTACTGTATTGCAATAATAACTAATTGATGATATTCACAGAATGTTTTAAATTAGGCAGTAAGATATTACGTAGTTATTATTGACAATAATAGTTCCATTGAGCTCTACCAGTTGAGTCAGCTGCCCCTAGGTGTTCGTAACTATGCAACCCGCATTTTATAGTCTAATGTGAAAACATTGACCCTTTTATCAAACAAACTGTTATTGTAGCTCTGCCCTTCTATTCGGTTCTATACGCAACCACCATTAATGATTAAGGCCTGAATGAGCCATAGAGCTGTGAACGGCTTTAAAAAAGTCGGCTGGCAAGGAGGTGGAGGAATGTTCTCCCGAAAAGTGGAACACAATACGTGGGTTCTGACTGAGTGGGTCAGCTGACGGTATGTGGTGTAGCAATTGTTAGTTTCGGAGGTTCGAATCTAATGCTTACATCAAATTCATTTGGTTCATTTTTCTTTGTCTTTTTGTTTATTTTTTGCATTTTAGTATACTAATTTATTATTTTTTGTTATTGGCTCTCCAGCGAGCCAATGGTACAAAATTACAATTAGGTAATAATTGTGCATCATGTCTACCGTGATAATCTGTACCGTATTTGGTGTTGTAAATGGTGTTATGTAGTTAGCCTTCATTCGTTTGGGCGCATGCTGACATTATTAAATCTAACAGTTTTGTTTATGTTTAAAGCTTATGTTTTACTACTTCGATTGACAAAGGAGTTGTAAATGTGCTAAGTTCGCGGGTAAACAGAATAATAAAGTATAAAGGAGCGTGGATTTCATCAAAGAAGTAAATATTCAAAATGCACATTTGGGTACGTTGGCGGAGAGACCTTACTGCGTGTTGTAACATGCACGGTGTAATCTGCCTGTATTATTTACTTATGAGTGCCCGTAGATGATTTGGGCTTTACGGTTCTTGAGCGTAGATACGTTTCTTTACATGACCCTACAGACAGAAATCCAGTGGGGTGAGATCAGGTGATCTAGGAGGCCATGTAATCGGGTCACCTGGGCCCATCCATTTTTGTGGATATGTCCTATGTAAGTGATTCCTTACAATCAGTGACAGTGTGATGGAGCCCTATCCTCTTGGATCCACATTCCTGTGTTTACACCAGTGGTACATCTTCTAGTAGCAATAGCAATTCTCTTTGTAGAAATACAAGGTACCGTGGTCCTGTGAGGTTGCCTTCAAAGAATTGCGGTCCAATTAGCCTAATATTTCGTACCAGATATTGATGCTTCACTCTGGAATACGGCATCCTACATTTAGTGAGGATTGTCTATGCTCCAGTAGTGCATATTATGGTGGTTAACATTTCCGTTATTGTGAATGTGGCTTCATCAGTGAAGAGAACATTTCTTAAAACTCTGCATCCATTTGCGCTCGCTGCTGTAGCCCTTGTGCATATATCACTCGCGCTTGAAAGTGCGTCGGTGGAGAGTCTCGCGCAGTTGTGGATGGCACAGATGGTATTTATTACGGTCCAATGTGCGCATCACTGACGGCCGACTTAGAATTATGTACAGATCTTGTGCTATGGTCCTTGAACTGGTATGTGGATTCTTTTCTATTGCGCTTTACACAGCTTCTCCGTTGCCTCCAGAGGTTACTGGAGCATCCCGAGCAAGTGGTGCTCTTCCAAATGATCCTGTTTCACGAAGGCGTCTTTCAACCCTTCGAAAAGTGTCTGCAGTAGGTGTCCTTCTTCCTGGAGGACATGCGCTTTGCTGACAGTGCATTACACCTTGTTTCTCGATAAAATAACAGCATTACAATATACTCGTCGTTTGTATACATTATGACAACAGCCATGTTTCGTAGAAACGCTTCAAATCCTCGGTAGGTAATCTGGAGTTTATTGACGCCAAGCATTGACGTAGGCGCAAATAACTAAGGCTACTTTGCATGTCTGAAGTGGTTTAAACTTGATTGAATGCAGCAAGCTTAATACCGAGCACAATAAAATGCCTACTATGAAGTATAAGTGAAAAACATGGCGCCTTTTCTATTTTGTACAAACTTATAATGATATTAAAATGTTCTTTGTATCATAATATCAGATTATACGCTCAAAGAGGTAGAACAAAAGGTAATAAAACGTTTGAACTTAACACGAAGGATTTAAACCAGAACTGAAGTAGCACAGTGGTAAGCAACCATAATACCATTTGGCCAATGCTACCTTGCGAGTTGGGATTCTTATGCGAATGAATGTTTGCAGAACGGAGACCCCACCTCCAATCTTCACACGCTTTTTGCAAATTCATGCAGTGTTTGAAGCTTATTTTGTTAGTTTTAACTCAAATAAATAAACTGCATCAGTCATTTTAATTACTATATGAACTGAAATATGTCACAGCTTGTGACAAAGAGAATACCTAATACTTAGCATTTTTTACAAGGCTGTACAAAAAACCTTTGTTGGCTTAAATCCAATTGCTCGCACTGCGTAGATCTGCCATTTTATTTTGAAATAAATTTGTCAAGTGATGCATATGATAAGTTGTTCCTTCAGGGTAGTTTTCAAAGTTAGGATGAATGTATGTTAAAGAATTAAGGTTTGTAAAATCAGCTAAAGGTGCTACTGCAGCTCACAGTGTCAGAGTATGACACTTTTGATATCGACATACATAGCGATTGCATCCTGTCCCGTAAAACACTTATGCACTCAGTTATGTATCCCTCCTGCATGAAGTGTTATGCAAATCAGCCATTAGAAGGCATTCCAGAAAGGTGTAATTCACATATGTCGCTTAGCAAGTTGCATAAATTAAAAAATGAATAGGAACAGCTGACTCACGTTGTGTATTTGCACTAGCATGAAACATATTAATATTCGTATTTTAAGGAACAGGCATTACTAGTTCAGTTCTCCATTCATTAATATTGCATCTATTTTATCGTTCACACAATATAGAGCACACTTTAATAGTAAAAATCTGTTTCTTTATTTCTACAGTAGCATTTTTAGCGAGCTGACTAACCCTACTTTTTCCATTACTTACTCAAAACGTATTGAAACTATTATGTTACACCCAAATGTTTGATACAGAATTTGCACTGGAAATGGAGTGTTTTATGACTCTCACTATCGAGAAAAAACAAACATATTGAGTAAAACTTCCGCGTACGTGTGTGTGTGTGTCTGTACGCACGAGTGTGTGCGTGCTTGTGTGTGGGTGTGTAAGCTTAGTGTCTTCCAGAGTCGTGACATGAAATTCTTTAAGAGTATTCCCTATATCGTAATAAGCTTTACATGGAAATATCGACATTTTCTTATTCGCTCAAATATGGTCCTAAGGATTTTAGTATACACATATTTAAAATAAATTCGGGTGCACGGAATCATGTGAATATTGTTTGTTTCGTATAGTGTTTTTATTAACTAATGCTGGCAGAAGTACCTTATCACCTGTATTTTACACCAGCCTGGGTGAGGCAATCTCATATTGGTTTGAATTTAAGTCCAAAGCCCACACATTAGCTTAAGAAGAAAGACCAAGCCTGGGCGACCGGCGAAAGGGGAGGCGTATGGAAACATGTCACATAGGGGGCTGGAAAGTATGCTTGCAAGCGACGGTCCGCACCAGCCCTGATGAGTCCATTACGCATTGATTTGGTGTCAAAAGTCTCACTCAAACATTAACCTATGATTACAGGCCACTCAGTCTCGGCACCAAAAGAAAAGGGAGATTAAGGCAAGGTTTTAGCAGCCAGCTCTAATTACTAGTCTGAGCATGACAGAGGCTAATTTACTCACCAATATAAAACACTGCGCCTCGAGTTTTCTGTAAACAGCCCATAAAGTCCTCTTCATTTGGGAGGAATTTTCTATAAGGTTTTATAAGGGTTAACCCCTTAACCTTTTCAAAAGATACAGTTTATTTGAAATAACCTCTTTCTGATAACAGCAATTTCCGAGATATCCACTGTTATTAAAATGAGATGTTCAACACTTCCATTTCCCCTTTCCACATATCTACAATAACTAGAGAAGGCATTGCATTTCATCAAAAAATTCCACCTGATGTTAATATTCACAGAAAATACTGTTTTGAGGCCACCTTAGTAGTAATAAGATGACAATTCCCAGCCACGAAGAGATATCGCCGATTGATAAGATGTGTAATCCTATTGCTAGCGTAATTAGACAACCGCCCGCCGCTCCCCTCTTTATGTTACTCCGGCAAGCTACTAATGGAGGTGTCGTGTAGCTGTCAGTTTTGATTGACAAGGGTTTGAGCCACAGGGAGTCCCCGCTAATTGATTACCCTTGTAATCCGATTGACTGTAACCAGATAACGTATGTTTTTTACACCTCTCCCTTCCCCTCCTCTCCTTTGTGTTAATCGGCAAGCCGCTAATGGAGGTGTCATGTAGCTGCCAGATTTGATTGAAAAGGGTTCACAGGTGTCGTGTGACATGTTAATCGTATCGGGTAGTCGTGTGGCACCACCCCTATAAATCGATGGAAGAGATTTTGGCTACAAATACGCCGACGATTAAAGTTTAATTGAGGGTACATGTAAACATGTGAGTTCACAAATGTTTTGGCACTCTTTGGAAGTATTTTTCTGACACAGGAACTACCCGCTGCTAAAGTTCTAAATATATTTTTGCGTGGGCTAGACTAATTAGTATAATTAAGCGTGTATTCTCTATTTGTTTCCTTAAATAAGCCACCTAATGAGTTTAATTTATTGCAGTTGTAATGGCATGTGGCTTACTGCGAAAGAGACTGTATATCTAAGTGCTTGTCAATCAGTCAAGTAATCGTCCATGTACAACATCAACTAGCCTCAATGACTTCAATGATTTAAACCACTAATAAAGGCTATATCCCCCTGTAGCGTCTATCATTGCCGAGAACACCTACCCTAAATGGCTGGACGCATGCCACCACCCACATACAAATACATACACTCTCTCTCCCTCTCTCTGTTATACTAGAATGCCACTACCTTAATATAATTATCGCTTCATTGATGATACGCCGGCGAGTTATACTGTTGTTGAGACACTCCTAACAAATATGTTGTATGCCCCCTGAGATGTGTAAACCCGACCTCGCTGATTACGAGGGGTAATTCTGCTTTAAAGATATTCAGAGACTTCGGTTTCTTCCACCTTAAGGGCGCAGGATTTACAAACAGCTCAATTCGCTTTTCAGGAACGCGAATGTTGGGGAGATATAAATTATAGAGGAGGCCGACTCTGATCGGTAATATTTAATACTGATTTATAACAAAGTTGAGTGCGGAATTAAAAACATTGAACACCGCCCGGAATTGAACCCGGAGCTCAAGCAATACAAATTTCTTACGAATAAAGAAACTTAGGTTACATTGCATGTACATTTTTAAAAGTATTTCTCATTTGAGAAAAAATATAAGTTGCAAAAATGTAAATAACATGAGCCATGGACTTTAAAATATGCAATTTTCTCGCACTAAAGGTAAAATATAGGGGAACTTCAAAACATGCATTTAATCTGGAATAAGGTGTTGCAGGAAATTCAGAGGGTACTTAAAACACAAGATGTCGAAAGCCGTATTGAGTACTCTGGCGAAAATTCGACCCATAGACGCTTCAAATGTAAATTTCATATTGCTTTTAAGACTTTTCTAATAATTTATGCCTTCGGTTTCGAGAAGTGAAATCATGTATACTGAAAAGACCATACTTAACGGGGAAAACCTCTCCTCACACCCCATTAATCGTCTTAATGAGGAATACGTAACGTTGGAAAAACCCTAACTTGTTTAGACTCATTTTTTTATCAAATGTATCCTTGCTAGGCTAGCTTCCCTCCATGATGCCTTAGAAAAGATGTTTGTACTTGATAGTGATGGAGTAGCCTATCAGTTCCATTTATTTTATACCGTCACTTACTTGCAATATTTTATATCGCAAAAATAAATAAAAGAGGCTGGTCCATCATAAATTTTCACTGTGTCTTGCAAAAACTCGTTCAATTAAGTACTGTTCTTGTTTTACAACGCTCCGTGAAATTTCGTCAAACACGTCTGGTAGGTTGTAAGAGCATTTCATTTACTTTAAAAGTTAAATTATTACTGTATGCATGTCATTTATAACTGTGTTACTTCCTGTTTTTTGAATGTCAGGCGTTTATATACAATAAGTTAACACATAGGTGTGCGAATTTCATTTTCTGAAATGTAAACAGTTAAGTACTCATTTTAAGCATGCATATTATGGGATTTTTAGCGGTGAATTATATTCGTTTCTAGATAAAAATACAATTATCTGAATACATTCTTAACTTTATGATTTATTTTAAATATTACAAAAAGTCTGTTGTGCGAATTTAACTTTCCTAAACGCTTTCACTGAATAAAAACTTTCAGACTGTTTTGATTACGTTAGATATTTAAATGATCGTGTTGAATAATAAACGTTCTTGATATGCAATAGATATTTTTTCCGTGGGCGTTTGACGGAAATCGAACCCAGGATCTTCCCAAAGCAAGCTTTGCATGTTACCGTGGTTGAACATTCATCAGTTAATAGCTAGCTGTGCAAGTTTCATTTTCCCTAATGCTTTCATTTAGTGAAAACCTTCAGGCTGTCTTCATTACGTTAAAACAGATACTTCCATGACCGTGTTGAATAATAAACGTTTTTTATACACAGTACCTTTTACTGAATTAACTACACCGACATTTCGGGGTATATAAGCTATTCACAATAAAGTAAATTAGCTTAATAATATAGCTTGTCTTTATATAAAATCTAATGAGTAAATTACTCATGCTTCCAGCATTCAGGTCTGGTAATCCATCGGCAGCTTATAACAGGCTCCGGCAAGACACTTACCGCCAGCTGCTGGAAGAGCCTGTAAATAACAGAATTCAGGCTGCTTTCCAGCCTCTATCTAATCTTTGGACACTACAATGGATGAGGTGGTTAGAACCTCATTTATATTCAGGAGTTCGGGCTCGAATGGTAAGAATCCATATTAACATGTTCTACTTATGCTATTATTAATTGTTATTATTATTATTATTATTATTATTATTATTTCACGTTGGGGTCTTTATTTCGGGGCAGGGATGAGTCAACCCGTGAACGCTACACCTGTTTACAACACGTCTGCTGCACCATCTTCATTCAATGCTATTCAGGCATCATCAGGGATAGGACCCTGCCTCATACATGCAGCAACCAACGAATGGTTGGAATTCTTCAGCGTTTTATAAAAATTAATGTAAGAATTCATATTAACATCTTCTATGTATACAACTATTATTACTATTATTATTATTATTATTATTATTATTATTATTATTATTATTATTATTATTACTATTATTCCAGCAAATATTTTGTTGGTCGAGGGATGCTCGTGGCAGTCTATGGACATTGCAACATCAAGCTCCGAATCTCACGAAGTGAATACTGAACCCATAGTCGATGCACCTTCAGCTTCCTCATCACCCAAAATGACGGGTAAATCACCATTCGCCGTTATGGACTCAACACCACTGAGTGGAAAGAGGAGGTAGACACCAGACGGGAACGAACCACAAACCATTAAAAAAGTAAAAGTTAGTGCTAGCAATTGTCAAGGTCTGGAATGCAAGACCATGGAACCGGCATTCAAGGGATGTGTTTTTAACAGTAGGATAGAAAATACTTTAGAAATACTCCACCCCAGAGTCTTTTTACGGGTGCACGTGTCTTATAATTAAAGAGGTGGAAAACGTCCTGCAGAAAAGCAGGTGTGGATGAAAATTAATTATTTCCTGGAACTTTCATATTTAAATCCATAAACCTGATGAAGAGGCGGTAGTTTCTTCCATCCTTAATTCTAAGACCCTGTTGAAGCTTCCATCAAGCGTCTTCAATCAGATCAACCCTTCAATTGCGGGGGACACTTTAGAAAGCATTTCCGAATTTGTGGCGGTGCTTCGACGAAATCATTGTTTTCCATACTTGGTCTGTTGATGAGCTCTGCACATTATGACCCTCTACATGCAGCATCTTACATCCAATTGCCCCAGAATATCTGGAATAAAAATGTCGTGATAAATATAAAGAATTATGACCAATGCTGTTTTTTATGGTGTATGCTAGTATCTAAATATCCTTCTAAGAATCGCTGGTTTAGAACATAAGGATATTCATTTGAATTTCTTTTCAAAGCATTCAATTATGAGGGTATTGAATTTCCAGTACCTCCACATAAAATTGAATGCTGTGAAAAGCAGAATAATGGAGTGTCCATTTCTGTGTTTGATATGGAGGAGAATGAGAACATTATTCCTATATACCAAGCAGCTGAACAGAAGCAGCACCGTGTCAATCTCATATACATTGAACAAGGGAATAAGTCGCACTACTACCTCATTCAAGACTTGTACAGACTGATAGTGCACAGGTTGCTAAACATGATGGTATAATGTGGGAATGCATGGCACTCCTGAAGATGTGTGCCAATGTGAAGGCTCTCAAAACCCACACACTGACGTATGGAAAATGTCAGTTACCTAAAATTCCGCAAACAGGATGACTGCATTAAGCTTAAGGCATTTTCCAAAAGCGTTCCTGTACTTTTGTCATATATGCAGACAATGAATCTGTTATGGCAAAGGTCCACTCTTGTGTGTCCTCAAGCAACTCGATTTGGACCAGAACCATTCAAGAACATGAAGCAATACCTATTGCCGTAAAGTTGGTATGTAGACATGACGAGGCATTGTCGAAATTCTTTCTCTTTAGAGTCCCAATGCCATCCATGACGTCTGCAAGGAATTAAAATCAATTGCTGGTTTAGTCATCGATGTGTACTCTAAGCCTAAACCTACAGATCTATTCCCTGAAGAGCAACAGAAGTTCGATAATGCCATATATGCCTTGGGGCTTTCACTATGAGCGATTTAAACGTTAGAGATCACGGTAACGTGACTGGGAAATATCCGGGTGTTGCTCATAATAGATATAATTTAAATGGAAAGGTCCCTGATTGCATACCAGTCTTTTTTCATTGCTTATCTAATTATGACGGTAACTCCCTGATAAGATACCTGGCATATGATAATAAACCCATATCGTGCATGGCTCAAAGTGGTGAAAGATATGTAGTATTCAGCAAAAGGCACAGGAACATTAGCTTCAGGTTTCAGGAGAGCTTTAAGTTTCTTGAAGACAAGCTGTACAGCCAGGCTGACATGTTTGAGGAGAGTGGCTTCAACATAACCAAAGTAGAATATCCTGTTTAAGAGCATTATAAGCTGGCAACGAGCAGGGGGATATTCCCCTATGACTGTGCGTAGACCTTTTAAAAGCTTGACGAAGCATCTTTACCATTGTAGGAGACCCTCTTCAGTACCCTACAAGGCAAGCACATCACCGACGCGGAATACGAGCAGCTGTAAAAGTCTGGGATACCTTTAACATCCGGAATCTTGGAGAATACAGTGACCTACATCTCAAAACAGATACACTGCTCTTGGCGGATATTTTTTAAAAGCTTTGTGATCTCATCCAGGGAATGTATAAACTTCACCCAGCATGGTTTTATACATTACCAGGACTTACCTTTGGCGCTATTTTGAAGACGACAAAAGCGGAACTGTCTTTAACATCCAACAAGAGCATACTGGAGTTTATCGAGCTGGATATTAGAGGTAGACTGTGCACTGTGGGAAAGGTTTACTCTAAGGTCAACCACACACGTACATGCTCAGCTTTGATCAGCAAGTACCTTTTAAGTACCTGGCCTATTGGGACATAACTTATGCTGTGACTCAATGGTTTCGGCCCTCCCTTACAAAAACCTAAAATGGCTCACCAGGGAAGAGATTGACAACATAAATTTCGTGAACTTCAAAGAAGATTAAGAGATAGGCTATGTGTTAGAAGGATACATCGAATACCCTGGATTACCACGACGCCCATAACGAGCTTCCTTTCTTCCACAAAGCACGACTCCACCAAACGCACGATACAAGAAACTGCTTGTAGCATTGGAGAACAAAAGCAAATATGTCTTGCACTACAGGTGAATGCAGCAGGGTATCGCACAGGGCCTAACTGTCAGGCATATTCACAGGGTGGTGTCCTACTGTCATATTGACGTCAACACAGAGAAAAGAGCCCAAACAAAATCCAAATTCAAGCAAAATCTTTGGAAAAGATGAACAATGCAGTATACGGAAAATTCATTGGGAATGTACGGAAATACACAGATTTTAAAATAATCAGTAAAGGAAACAAGCAAGGAATTTGGCAGCACGCAGTATATATCTGCGAACTGTAACTTTTTAGGAAATCTTATAGGCATCGAACTGGGCGGGAAGGAGGTACATATAAATAAGCCAAACTATATGGAGCATGCGATTATGGACCTTCCCAAATTTATAATATACGGTTTGTTTTTATAATGTCATGAAACCAAATTTGAAAGACTTGGTGCTGAATTACATGGACACAGACTTGTTCATTTTTAACGACTTCGATACCTATAAATGCATCACGAAGAACCCGCAATATTTTGCACCTCTAACTTTGAAACAGATAATGCATATGGCATTCAGCAAGCCAACAAGAAAAAATGATTGCCTTTTTCAAGGATGAATTGGGCGGCGTGGCTATGGAAGAGTATATCAGCATAAGTACAAAACTGTACGCCGACAGATACAACAACAAGACTATAAAGAAAGAAAAGGGCATTACCAGGACGGGTATGGGGACAATAGATTTCGGTCATTGTTTGGAATGCTTGAGAGATCATAGTCTGAAAAGTTATTCAGTTCAAAACCTTTTCGTAGTAAAAACACAAAATTGCAAGTATTGAAACAAATAAATAAATTGGCGTTGAAGGGGGTGAAGAAAAGAGGAAGCTAATAGAAGTATCGTATAAGACTCTAGCCTGCGGCCATTATTCCCTCAGTCCTGGCGATTGCTACAGTTTATCTTTGTAAAAATGCAAATAATCTGTATATAGTGTGAAATGGTTTTCAAATGTGTAAGGGTTCTTTTAGTGTACGACTTTTTCCTTTTGATTTTTTTAATATTGTATATAGTTATAACATTTTATATTAATTTCAAAAGGTAGGGGATTTTTATAAGTATGTTGTCTCATGTTTTCCCCCGGATTTCAAATAAGTTTGTTTTAATATTGTAACACCCCACGGGGGTGTTACCCCGCAGTAGGTGACTACACTAGGGGGGATGGTAGCTCAGAGCTAGGGTATGCTTCGGTACTGGGATGGTAGGTAGGCCAGGGTAGCGTTCTAGGATGGGGTATTTAAATAATGCACAGGGGATGCATTGACCAATAAATTGTATTATTAATTTAACGTGAGTATATTGGGCACTCAGATTGGGGTGAAGCCTGGCGAGTAAGCAGAACTTAGAAGAGATGCATTCTTACCTATTCACCTTTTGTTGCGTTGGCCGTCGTGTAAGGTAAGCGGACCTGAGGTCGTCAATGTTACACCTCTTCCTTCAACTGATTGCTACGTCGGTTCCCGCAAGGATTCAGACAAGGGTCTCGATGACTGATTCAACAATTAATCATTGACAACTGACCTCACAACTGACTGATAACTGCCCATTCATTACTGACAACTGACTGATAACTGCTATCGACCGAGTCAAAACCCCGTGGTATAAGTAAGTACAGAAGAGCTGACTCGGCGTTCCTTAGCGTATTCGTGTTGAGGTAACTTCATTGCGGCACTTTATGCTGGGTTACCTCATATGATATAATACTTGGCGCTCAACCTGGTCCACTGCATCGGTCCCAGGTTCGCCAAATTCCGACCCGGAATTTAAAATTGAAGAGGAGGGCAAACATCTTAGGGGTACTAAAACTGTCTGTTTAGACGAGAGTGGGTAAAAAAAAGAAAGAAATAAAACATGGTTTCAGCCTTATATATTTGACATGCTCGGGAGTAC
Organism: Deroplatys truncata; assembly: GCA_030765065.1. Taxonomy (NCBI): domain Eukaryota; kingdom Metazoa; phylum Arthropoda; class Insecta; order Mantodea; family Mantidae; genus Deroplatys; species Deroplatys truncata. Next base: position 182,133,096 of record CM060977.1, read on the forward strand.
TCTGCTGTCCAAGACTTGGATATCAGGGACGAAAATACTTTTTAAGAGTTGGTGAGTTTGCTGCCTGCTGCACATTTTCGCCTATTCTACGCTGGTTGCTTACTGTTGTGCCCGAAGGTGGACTTTGCCTTGTATGTTTGAGTGTTCTGTGACAGAGCTGCTGATTGATTCCGCATACGTAGCTACGTAGCATTCCTGGCTACGTAGCATTTAGTTTCGCCGCATGCTTGCTTCGGTAATGCAGTGGCGTTCCCTCAGGGTGCACCGATTTTTCCTGGCCTGACGCGACACCCGTGGTGAGTTACTGTCACTTGTACTCTACTGGGCACTGCTCGAGCTGCGTTTTTCTTGTTGGTTGCTCCTCTTCTGGTCGTCTCGTGGTGCGCAGCAACAGGTTTTTTTTAAGATGGATTTCACTTCGGAAAACTGGGAAGTGTTTTAGTTTCTACGGGATGAGACCAACCACAGCAGAGAAAAGGTAAATTTAGAAACGTGAGTGAGTACCCCTGCCGATTCTTTGTCCCTACAAAGTTTGAAAAGCAAAGAACAAAAATTAAGCTCCGTTATCCAGGTATGCTGCAATTACTCATAAGTTATGCTTGCCTTGGTATGATTGTTCGAAAGAAATTATACATGTATATATTTACAATAATTATCATCTGTAACTGTAAAATTAAATTGTTTTTTGCATGTTTAATTTAGATAACACTGAAAACGACACCACGACCATGATAACATACAAGTTAGTTACTATGAAAAACATATTTGGATTTGTTTTACATCTACGTAGAATAAATAATTAATTGACCTGATTACTTTTGTCTAATGACAAACAAGAAACTAGGAAGACAAAATATTCTACTGTTTTCTTAGGTCATTAAACGAGTACAGACGCACTAATAAAGCTCGTCGTAACACGCTCTAAAACGCAAAGCCAACGCAAAAGAGAGGATACAGTGATAATATGAATACTTGTTTTATTTGTTTAGGTATGCATTGATTCAACAAGTTTCATAACAAAAATGTCGCGGGAATGTATTTAAATTATTTCGCTTTTGCTCATCACATTACAAGCTTGTAATTAGACTTACTATTAAATAGATACGCCGGATAATGAATAACAATATATTTAAACAATACTATAATCGCCATATAGTAACTTGTCTCTTAAGACAGCTCTGACACCACGTGGCATGAGTGAAGTGGTGGGAGAGTTACGTTACAACCTGTTGATCTGAGGGGAACGGGAGAATGAACCTGGCTCCCTCAGTTCGCAGGACAGGTTAGCAAACGGTTCATTCATTATTGTACATAACTAAATAAACCATTTTTCTCACAATATTAACGAAAGAAGAAATTATAAGTTAGCATTTGACTGCGAAAATTCTAGTGCTACTATCAAAAACCATATTAATTACCAATATTGTAATAATATATTTAATTATAGAAATGTATGGTGAGATAGCCGGAAGAGTGCAGGCTATGTGTTATTAGCATTTCTGATAACACAACAAATATTTTATAACAGTACAAAATCAGCCATAAGAAACGTCGTAATTCCTCGTGCATAAAATGCGCTTCATAATAATTTAATTTTCATGTAGTAACTGATAAATGTATTTGGAAACTCTCTGAAATAAAAGTTCAGCACATACCATGTACTATATGGTACTAAATCCTCAAAATCAGTGAAAGAACTCAGTGCTGAAAAATAAAGGTTTGTTTCATCCTTCCACACTTGTCGGTATTCCATATTATTATTATTATTATTATTATTATTATTATTATTATTATTATTATTATTATTATTATTATTATTATTATACGGCGATTATAAAACACTGAGTGCCTTTCTTAATTATATCTCAATGCGCACAACTCAAGCGCGTAATTCATTTACGCGTTGAGTGCATCCCACCTCTAAAGCTATTCGGCTCAAGATGTGAAGTAGAAATTATATCACTCTGTGTTAACTGACCATGCGTAGGGTGCAGGTGTACTTCAAGAAGTGGCGGGAGTTTGCCAGTACTCAAAAGGCACAGTTTGAAAGCCATATTTTATGGAACGTTTAGTTTTCTTTGATGTAAAGTGTTCTATATATATTTATTTTCTTTTTGAGTATATTAGTACATGACTGTTTCTGTCAGTTCTCTGGTTGCAATCCTTAACTTAAATTTAACAAAACTGAAAATCTGAACTGAAATATGTTTTAAAAAGAATTAAATTCCAAATACGCTATTTATACCACTATTTGATTTATTTAACCGCAAGAGATTGTAAAGGCAATTGTATTTCTTTCGTTTTGGTCAGCAACCAAGTTCGGAAGGGTAAACAATATTCAACTTTTTCAAGGACTGTGGAAAATGCACTGAAGATGAAGAAGACGCTTTCCTAAAAAGCTAAATTCTGATATTGATTCGCAAGGCGAATTATATTGTGTTGTATATACCAGAAAGGGTAAATAACGAACTTTGAACTACAAAAGGAAGTCAGCAAGCATTATTATAAAATTTAAATAAATAATTGTATTCAGAAGCATTAACGTTATTCGTCGTTTAAGCATCTATATTGCCCGTGAAATAAAATTCACTTTTAGTGAAATTTAATTATTGGAATGGTTATTTAAGTTTCTTAACTTACAAACACGAAAATACACCCTATACGGTGTTAATTGCTATAAAATGCACTATACGTAGTTTAAATAATTTAAAATACACCGGAAAAATAACATAAAATATAGCAAATTTATTATGGTAACAAACGTTGAGTATATCCAAAAATAACGAGTAAAGGAAATTTCCGGAAAGAGTCACTTCTGTGAAGCCAGGCATATACATACACTACCAACTTCTTTAATCAGCGTGGTGAATTCAAATCGGGCAATCCAAAGTTACGGCATCTGAGGTTACTTATCATCGAGAACTTCGATCCAGATCAACCCACCAAATTCGGAGCTGAGAAAGAAGTAGATAACCCGCTTCAAATGAGAATAGGCTAATATAAAAATGGAATCACAAGTAAGCAGAATTTACTTACAGTTAGTCATAACTCTCCCTCCCGATGAGCAGCATTTTCTGATCTGAGCTGCTTTTTTAAACCAGAATTAAGCTACCCTTGTCTGTCTGTTTTCCCAATATAATTTTATATTTGAAGCTGTAGGGCATCGCATTAAATACGTCACTCCGCAGTATTCATGCCTCCACAGATAGCTAAAATATGTACTAGCAATTACGTGTTCTCATACATAATGCGTAATCACGAAAATGCATGAAACATTTATTTCCCCCCGTATAGTACGCAATGTGATAATGGTGCAACAGAACAGCTTCTACTAGCTTTAACTCCTGGTGCAGGAGAACTACTATATTGTCTTTGCTTTCCGAGAGGTTTACAACCATTACTATTATTATTTTAACACTTAGTGTACAAAATTTTTAATCTACAAAATGTTTACGTATATCAAAACAACATGTGTAGTGTGATTCGAGAGAACATTGCTGTTGCACGCCAGGAACCTTCATAACGTCCGTACGGTTACTGCCTGTGATGGATGATGCCTTTGGAATCTTCTAGAAACACAAGGGATAAAATTCACCCTCACTTACTTCCGCTCAGTTGAGTGTCTCCCTTCAGGAAATCTCTCGGAGACGCTATGTCAAAGATAAAAACGAGCGTGAAAAGATTGTCGGAGAAAATTAAAAGCGTGGAACTGCTGAGGAGATATAAACGGCTCTTACAGAAAGCTGCACGTAGATGTCGAACACGATATTCAATACCTTTATTCTTTTTTCTTTGTTCTTTGTAGTTACATTAGTTACATGTTTTCCTTTACTATAATACCTATACACTTCTATACCTTGGTTCTTCCAAAGGTTTTACATTCCGTTTTCAATTGGTTTTTAGAATATTCCATTTCTCCTTATATTATGGACTATTTATTTCTCAATGTTTAATTACTACATATTGCATTTTCATCTACCATTCTATTCTTAGCTTTTACTGCAAAGTACGCGACAACGATATTTTACTTTGTCTACTGCTTAATTCAGGTAGAGCAAATTATATGGAATAAATTAAAACTTAACATTCAAACTTAATGGGAAATACATTTTTGAGTACTCTTACCGAAATCGTGCCATAAAGATATTCGCGTCCACGCATATTTGTGTGTCTACGAGTGCGGGGGAGAGAGAGAGGGAGCGTAACTTAAGAAAAGAATGATAGTTTTCCTTCCACAGACACCATGTTTAGATTAAAGTTAACTACCTTTCAGACTTAAGGTTTCATTGTCACAGCCAGGATTTGAAACACAGGCCTTCAGCTTTCTGTGCAGTTCTCTAACCAATCAAGGTTCAATGGCAACATGGGTTCAAATTCTCATATGGTATAGAGGTTTTCAGCCTGATACTTCTTTTCCAACTTTAGAAAGGAAATTAAAGCAAATACTGAGCCATGGATGGCTCCTGCATTTCAGCAGCACTCATTTTTCCTAGCCGAAGGGAGAAAAACCTAGTAATATAGCTCCTGATTTACCGCCAAGGTAAACAAAGTACCAACTCTTCTCCTGCCCGATAGACGACGCTGCCTGGCATACCTTGCCTGAATTACCGGTCGGAGGATCGCTCACTTCCAAATCAACAGATGGCGTGCTATCAGATAGCATTTATGACACTGGATGCTGAAGAGTAACATCAGCCCACGTGATGGTCTCTGCAGGTCAATTCGTGCGGGGAACAAGCAGGAAGAGAAGAAAATTCCGAGTTTCAACAAGCCTCAAAGCAGGGCTTTTAGCTTAGGGCTTAGGGAATTGGCAACGCCCACGCTTCTCTCGGACTTTCAAAAGCTTATAATCTGAACCTTTCTTAAGTAAAGTTCTACATTTCAATGCTTCAGTTATGTGGCGTAGCGCACAATTATTGGGTTGGAGCGAGTTCAGAAATAGTAAACAATAATGTAGAGGTAAAATTTGCGTATTCATTTTTGCAAGAAGAGCAAAGACTTTTAATATGTTTACTGAATGAAGTCCAGTTTGTAAAACTTATTGAGATGGTTAAACTTTAAAGGAATATGTTTATATTTATGCGCCTTCAGACCAGACCACATAGACCACAAAGAATTTTCTCCTGCTGTTTGCACGCATTTTACAGTGCTAAGAACTATAGTAGTTAAAGAGCGTCCATAAATAAAACTCAATTTCAATTTTCCACATTACTGTCTATAATCCATATCGCTTACTATTCTTACGAAAGCTTAATTTTCCGTGTCTTTCACGGTAATCGATATAAGCCCATGCAGAAATAGTTTCATTGCGCATGTAATTTTTGGCACAACGAGGAGAGCAGAAAGTACAACTTGATAACGAGATGTTTAACGGCGGGGAACTCTGTATATACCGGCCTTAAATGTTCATATCCCTTCAATGACATCGTAAACATGAATAGTGAGAGCACTTTAAAAGTTACAAGGTATTGACAGTTTCAAAACAATAATAACGCATATCTTGGAAATGGTTAAATCACAAACATATTATTGGAATCAAATTGTTTTTTCAGAAGACCTACAACTTTAATAATACGTTATTGTATATATCTTGTGATTTCCGAGTTATACAAAATTATACAAAAATTACTTTCGAATGTAGATGACTTAAAACGTTTTTGCAGAACATTCAAGATATGTTGTATTTGTCATGTAAAACATCTTAAATATATCATACTTAATGAAAATCCCCACAGACACTTATGGCAAAATCAGAGTTTTTAAAAATAATCCATCTAAATAGTAGTTTTGGGGAGTAGAGATTTTCTTGAATATCTTTGTTTGACATCCTTGGAAGATACTGAACATTTCTATGAAGTATAATAACGCTAGAAAGCAAACTAGTTACAATAAAAGGAAAATAAAAAGTTTCACAAAGAATAAAAAGACAAAAAAGTAAAGCACGCTAAGGAATCGCAACAAAAAAGAAAACTAATTAAAAAAGAAATAGTATTAGATTTTATATGCAGTATAATACTATGCCTAATAAGGAAATGTGTAGCATATATAATATTTTGAGCTTAGAAGCAGAATTCATATCAAGTAGGACAGGTGTACTATGGCTTTCCAGGTAAACACAGACAAAGGTTGGAAAACTGAATGTAACCTATAATTCCGAAGACTTAAACTATACGAGGAAAGACCAGCATCTAATTATCAATCAAGAGGACGTAAAATTTAATCAAGTGGGAATAATGAGATAATTGCACACGAAACACGTCCGGAATTTCTAAAATATGGTAAACAAATAAACATCGGTTAGACTGTGGAAAAATCAGTCAATGAGCTAGAAAAAAATCAATCAAACAAAAATCATGTTGCTAGAAACATAACTAGCGGAACTAAAAAATGGACGTGAAATAGAAGTGTATCAAGCGCAGAAGCTAAGTTTTGAAATGGGCTAACATCATCATTGTTTTACTTAATTCTTCAGTGTCTTATCTTGTACTGGTCCACGTAGGTCCGCGACTCAGTTACGAGAATATAAGTTAGCCGAATTTCACTGTCAACAAATTAGGTGTAGGGAAACGGTTTGGATAAGCGACTAAAGCTGAAACAGCAGTAGTGGATCCCCGCGGCGGTCAGACGGTCAAAGTCCATCCTGGCGCCAGTGAAAGTTCAGATGTCGTTGACGTCACGAAGGTTGTTACGGTTGGTTGCAATGTCGACGCCAACCTTCTTTCGACCTTGTCGTTATCGCGCACCCGAGTTCAAAAAGGTCAAAGGTGCGTGACCTCTGCAACCGGTCGCGCAATGACGACATGATCGAAAGAAAGTTTGGCGCCGCCATTGCAACCGACCGTAACGACCTTCGCTGCAGTCGGCGGCCTTCGAAGCCTTTTCGCTGGCGCCAGGGCGGAGCTTTTTTCCTTTTAGGATCTGTCCAACCGCTCGCGGGGCCTCCTCTTTTTTATTTTATTTATATATCTAATACATAAGGAGGTGTGCAAAAGTGACAATCTTGCACGAACGGGGCAGGCCCTTCGAAGTACGTGGTTGTTGTTGGTAGATTGTAGTGTTTTGTGCACCGTTGATACGGAGCAAATGCGTCTTTACAGTTTTCACTTAACTGATTCCACACGTGATTCACCTCTTGAGAAGTACTGCGCTGTCTGAGTTTTGGAAGCAGTGTTAGCGTGTGAAGTTCCTGTGTAGAAAGCGCCCGACAATCCATGATAGTTGTTCTTCATCAGTTCGTCGACGCCCGCTCGTTCATCGCAATACTGTATAACAATAACCCTGAATATGGGTATGTCATGCGAGCTTTAAGTACAGAATCATTATAATAATAACAATAATAATATACATAATAATGCACTACATAACTTTAAATGTGTGTTTGTTGGTTTGCTTGAGTTTACCGCGATGTGAAGGCGTTGCACCCTAATAGCATACTGAGCACGATACGTGACTGCTTAAGAAACATATGATAATAGCATCAGCATGTTGATTGGTTACAGCAATCACGTGACAGAGGTTTACGTCATTTACCGCGATAATGCTGATGAAGTTACATTTAGAAATAACGTGTACGATAACCATGTTTTGTGTATGTGTTGCATGAACTAATCACGTAAAACATAAGTGGGAATATATATCTGAAACCTGAAAACTACAGGTTGTTTTACGTGTGCATCATGATTAAGGTAGCGGTAGTGTTTCTTGTTGCTTTAGACACTCTAACAAGTGCGGAAACAAGTTGCGTAACGTTTGGTAGGTGTGGATTTACAATACATGATGATACCGGACATCTACAAAATGAAACTATGTGTCAGAAACATTATGAACTACCTTATAATTGTTCGTGAATTTATAAAAAGAATAGTGCCTGCAGGTTTGAGGGTACTGTAATGAATATAGCAAGTTTAAATAATGGTTACACCTGTTTAAAACCCATAACCAAATGCTCCTATAGAGATAGTTGTGGACAGCTGTTTTACGGGAACTTACAAGTAGGCAATGTGGAATGTAATGACGGTATCGTAGTAAATTATGTTTGTAAATGTGTAGAAAAATCGGAACGTAATAACACAGGTTGCAACTTTCACGGTGCACCTGCCAACATGCTAGCAAGCGTTAATAATGCGATATTAGTGGAACTGATGGATTGTAAGAAATTAATAGATTATTATAATATACCATTAGGTTTAGGTTTAAATTGGAAATTAACCGTGCAACAAACAGAGTTAGTAATGTTATACAGTGTAATTGACGATACTAATACGTATTTCTTGGATAATTAAATTTATATATTTGCGACCTGTGGAAATGGTGAGTGGAATTTAAATATAGTTGGGAAAGAGGTTACAGGTAGAATTAAACGTGGAGCTACTTGGTGTCCTGCAGGAACGTTAAATATTAGATAGGAATGCTGTGCCAATACAGCGGAAACAGGTCACGTTTCTATAAATACTTTACAAAGTGTTGTAGCTGAAAAATGTAAAGTATCTATACATAAAGTTAAGCAAAAGTTTTAACGGGAGTTCAATAAAAGAGCTATGGATTTAAAACACGAATAACATACAGCTTTAGAAGATAATGATAATCTTAAAAATGTTTGCAAAAAGCAAATAACGTATTACAGGATATAAAAGGGTATTAAACATTAGACAACAGAGTTTAACATAATACCAAACTATAGTCGATAAAACAAAACCCAATGTAAACAATATGTATCAGGAGGTTATCAAATTCAAAAAGTTAACGTATAGCGTAACACATTCTAATGTATGATCTGCTAAATATAAAACAGCACAAGAAGAGGAATTGTATGTTAATTACGATGAGGACTTAAACTTTACAAGTCAGGACAAAGAAGAAGAATAAGGAAATAAAGATGATGAATTCGCATACCTCACAAAATAGGTAAATTGGTTGGTTTTTTATTTTAAAGGAATAAGTTTTATATAGGTTTTCCTGACACATATAACTGGGATACTATTTGTGACTACTAGATTTGTAACTATAATGTAACAAGTATATACAGCTTGTAAATGTTTTATTTACAACTATTTACATATACATAAAATGGAGAATAATACGGATACTATATAATAGTAAAAAATACGTATTAAAATCAGCAATCACTGCACTGATCTCAACATAAATCATCAAACAATGTACAATGTAACGAAGATACGTTACACACATTAATGGTAATCGCCATAATCGTAGCTCTAGCTACACTATACATTGCTTACGAATTATTTTGTACGTTGATGCCCAGTGTGTGAGGCTGGTCGTCGCAAAGTACTTTTCACAACACTGTTACATCATGGTTTAGCAAGGTTTTATAGTCGTATATTACGACATTATAGCCTTTGGGCACCTGGATTTTCAATCCAGTTTCAATGTGCACAATGCGCCCAGGTGGAATGTTATACGGTGCACCGCAGTATATTGGTACACCAGTCTTTGTTTTTATAGGGTTCAATACGCAACTATTTATAAATTCGTATTCAAATGCATGGCTGTGTTCTATTGTGTATCCACAGTGTCTGCCATTTTCATCATTATCATCATCGTCTTCGTCATCGCATCCCATTTAAGGGTCAAGAATAATTGTGGTATCGTCTTTAATGTTAGCGTCCTGTTCCTGCGGTACGTTTATTTCAACCGTGTCGGCTAGATCAGTCAAAATATATTGTAAATCATTCACTAATTGTCTAATTTTAGTTTTGTTTTGCTGCTGCGGTAATACATTGATGATGGTTTTGTTTCTGCAGCAGCTGTTCTTCCTCTCCCTGTTTTTCTTGTTGCTGTTACAGTAGCGTCAGCTGCTGTTGTATCTTGTCGTCTCTTTCCTCTGCTGTTGCTCCTGCGGTGCTGATGGTGGGTAACTGCAGTTGCACGTCAATCTGTATTCCCGCTTCCCGCCACATTAACTATTTTTGAGGTGTTGACAGAATTTCAGCTGTCAGCGGAATATACCCAGGAACTGGAGGTATGCAGGACTTAGAGCGTTCAGCCCAACGGGAAAGATACAAAGGAACCTCCGTATAATTTCTTTTGGCGGTGAAGTTCACCGGGTGTTGGCGCGTTCACCATACCTGTCCATGCTGTTAGTTGATGCAGACGTTGCAGCACCGTTGTACAATTGCAAGTTAAAGTACATCTTGAATATCTTCTTAACTAGCAGATTCACTGTGGAGCAAAGCAAACAATCAGTATAACTGTAAAAGCCATAACTGCTCCTATATATACTTCCAAAGCATGATAAGAATAATGCTCACACATGCTGGAGCACAATGTGCGTCATTACTGACTTTGAATTTTAACCTTTCGCTTATACTTAACTAAAAGTTAAAAGCCATTGACGTCAATGCGATGAAGCATTGTAAACTTTGATCGTTTTGTTTTGCGAATACAAAGGCAAACGCCATTGACGTTAATGCATTGAAGCTTTGTAACCTCTAACCTTTTCAGTCTGTAAATAAAAAGGGAAAAGTCATTCGCATTATTGCAGTGAGGCATGGTAACCTTTAACTTTGCTATTCCGGAACTAAGGACGGCAAAGGTTATTGTCGTCAATACAGTGGAGCATTGTAAACTTCAACCTTTATATCGTCAGCATATACATGTGTAATTGCTTAATGTATTGCCTAGCGTGAGTGTGCATTTACAATTAGATATGGATAATGCTGTGCATGTGTAACAAGTAAAACCGCGATGTAGTTATCGTATTGTATCATTTTATGTGTAATGCCTAGTGTGGTAAAACGTAACAAAATTTGATTTCAAGTGATAAAAAAGCTGTATAAAAAGTGTGAGGTTGTTTTGTCGTTGACAACACGTAAATATTGTATAAAAGAAAAGCACACATCTTTGGTTGACTCTTGGTAAGTTATAGTTATGCCTTTTACGGTTGTTCGAGTACGGAATAGAATTTTTTACATATTTTATTTAGGATATTACGAAACCGAGGTGGTGGTAGTAGATCCTATTCCTGACGACGTGGAATAGATTTAATGGAATGGATACACTGGGTATTTAGAATTTGTCAATGAAGGCTTCTTAAATAATGAGCCCAATTATTTTGGCATGTCACTTTAAAATACGGTTTATCCGAATAGAAGTTTTAACATTTGTTGAGACGATTTGATCAGCTAAACGTAGATGCTATGTTAAATTCCATAGAAACTGTCTTGCAAAATGATGAGAATTTCTTTTGAACCGAAACACTCAAATTTACGTGTATATGCAGAAAAATATAGAGTTTAGCTGTTATAACGAATGCGGCAGCTGTTTTAAAAACAAGGGAATTGTTGTTCTTAACAATACAGATTCTTTATGTTTGCCCAAAGCAATAGATGTATGTCTAGCGAAACTTACTAAAGATCCGGATTACAATCTAGTAAAAAGTCGAATACATGCATAAGCGTAAAGCTTTGATGCTGTGTGAGGTATATCAGAACTCAACAGCACATTACAGTACAGAGCACGTGAAGGACTTTGAACGTTTGAAAGAATGTTGTTTTACTGTGTACGATAGTCATGACGGTAATAAAATCTTGTACAAGTCAACAGTAAATAGTAACATGTATGTAGACTTACTCTATAACAGCAATTATTTTAATGCCGTTGTATGCTTACATAGAGCATTCAGCTGTAAGTATTATTGTAGACAATGTAACATTGTTTCACGAAACATCATCTGCATCACTTCGACTATAATTGTTGCAAATGTCATCCTTCATGCGGTATTTCTTTTGACAAATATACTACCTGCGCTACGTGTAACCGAGATTTTAAAGGAGATGCTTTGATATCCATTTAATAAAAGGTACTTTTTATCTTAAAGGAACGTCCGTATGTGACTTTGAAAGGCTTGCTTTAAATGTAATAATATGTTTAACCTTAAACGCAGAAAGCTTCCACATGTGTGTAAAGAAAAAGATTGTACAACACGTGATAAATATGTTACAGTTAACCATCAGTGTTATATTAAACAATATCGTAGAAAGCAACTGAGTAAAACTGTTTTATTAGTCTTTATTGATTTTGAGTGCATGCAAGAGAAACGATTTGTAACTCAAGAAAAAATGCTTATGAACATGAAGCAAATATGTGTGTACCTTATCAATCATGTAACTACTATATTGACATTTATAAAAAATGTATAACTGCGTGCATTGTGGTATAAAATCGTGGGTGTTTAGAAACGACCCGGTTCGTGAGCTATTCAGGTACATTACCTTACCGCGCACCACGTAAGTGGTAGTTACTAATCACAATTTAAAGTCGTACGATGGTCACATATTGCTTCGGTACATGGTGGTCGCCTTAAACTGGACTCCTGAATTAATAATGAACGGTAATCGTATATAAAAAATAAAGCACAAAAAGCTTACGTTTTTAGATTCGGTGAACTTATTTTAAGTACCACTTTAAAAATTCACAAAAACGTTTAATCTAATAGTTTTTAGTTAATATTTTAAATCAAATAAATTCTATATAGTATCAATGCCTGGCCAAAAATACTTTTGTCCTGAGAAGATGTCCGAAGACGGTTGAATCGTATCTGAAAACTGGTACGCTGAACAGGTGAAATCCAATTATGTAATTAATATGAAAAAACAACTTTTATCATCCTGTCAAATTGATGTACAAGTGCTATGCTTTGGTGTGTCAAAATTTAGAAAGGAATTTATGCAGGAAAATAAAATTGACCATTTAGGGAATGCGTAACTATTGCAAATGCTTGCTGGAAACATTTATGGACCTCTATTGATGTCTAAGGACACTATTTATATTGATCCTGTATGAGGATATCGGTTAGCAGATAAACAATGACGCATAGCTTTAATTTGGTTAAGCTGGTTGGAAAAATCTGAACATATTTCCATTTGTCATACTCCAAACGATCGAGAAGTAAACATCTTAAATCATAAAGTTGATGGTTATAGAGAAGATGGTAAATTCAAATACGTGTATATGTTTTAAGGTTGTTATCTTCATGGTTGCATGGTTTGTTTTGCAAACCGATCCGCTGTTGTGTATTACACAGGAAATGAAACTAGGAATTCTAGGTTTAAATATTCTGAAAAGCTGTCTGAAAATATAAAAAAGCAGCATATACAGTTATTGAAATGTGTGAATGCGAGTTTAATACTATGTATAGGCAAAACGAATACCGCTTTAGCTCAGTTTGTTACGGAATTTGAAATTCCTGAACCTCTCAAACACAGGGACGTTTTTATGGTGGTTGAAGCAACTGTACCAACTTATATTCTAAAACTCTTAATAGCAACGAAAAAGTATTTTACTATGATGTATACAGTTTGTATACATTTGTGAGTAAAACTAAATCATATCCGAAAGTACATCGTAAAGGGTTTCCAAATTTAGATATCGTAAAGCATGGATTCATTAAGTGTAAAATATTACCGCCTGTAAATTTATATCATGATGTGCTACCCGTACGAATTGATGGTAAAAAGTGTTCCCATTCTGTAGATTATGTGCACAGTTGCAAAATATGGAGGAAAGTTTCCATAACAATGAGCAAAGAAGTCTTTTGTGTAGATGGGTAATTGAGGAAGTAAAAGCAGCTCTTAAAGAACGCAGCGTTTTTCCGGCATAAAATACTTAGCATGGCGTCATTCAGAAGCGCCGTAAAGTTGGTGTTCACGTGTCGTATATTTACGGCACGTAAAAGAACCTCAAGCCTGCTAAAGAGGCCTCGGAGCAAAATTATCGGTCTTTCACGACCAACATAGAACGGGACGTTAAGGACCATAGAAGTTAAAGAGCGTCCATAAATAAAACTGCATTTTAATTTATCGAGCACGTAATGGAGATCTATTTGTATATAACGTCAGGTATACAAAATTAGATCGTAACGATAAAGCAGTTAAGCGATCAGCTAACGAGGACATTAACAAGGAAATTAAATTACCGAGGTACGAACCTGCAAATATTGAACCATTCTTTTAATTTTATAGACAACCGTGGTAAGCTATCTAAACGCTCACTTATTCGAAAAACTTTTATAAATAGTCGTAAGCACGGTAAAGGTTTGACTTTCAAACGTATCTTACAAAAACCTTATTTATAACTTAAAACGTCTAGATTTCCAACTAATGATTCAACTCATAGCACTACAGAAGTTATAGATACATACGTAGTAAACAAAATAGCATTGCCAAAAAGATAATCTCACCTTTCACAGCTTCAAAGTACAAATAAAACTTAACTAAAATGATATTAACGCTTGGAGACCTGCTCGGTACAAACCTTACAGTAAACACCAACAAATACTAAGCACATAAATAAATCCCAAACATACCCAGACGAAAACGTTTAAAAACATGTTTTATACAAGCTGGTATAAGAAAAATCAAATTACAAAAAGTCCTGGAGAGACGTGCGTTACAAACCATATCAAAAACAAAACCGGAATATCGAACTTGAGAATATTTATAATCCTTTTGAGCCTACTGACACGGGTAAAGATGAAGCAGAAATAAAGGATATTACAGATGAAAATAGTAATACTAGTAAGAATGTTAATCCTACTAGAACAGCAGATAATGAAGATGATGTGTTTAATACCTACAATAACGCAACTACGGAACCTACAGAATCCGTCAATTCGGATACAGTAAAATTTAAATTTACAGGTAGGATACGAGTTGAGGGTCCTTCGCGTTGCAGCAAATCTACATTTGTAAAAATTTGTTAAGACATTCCTGGCAATTTTCCATGATTGATAATCCGATAAAAGGAACACTTTGGTGTCATCCGCGCCGCTACCCACCTAAAATCGGACGCGAGTTTCACAATTGGACGTTTAATATGTGTAAGCATGAGCGAGTACCAGATTTAGAAAAGGTAAACAATGGAGACTTACTTATTCTAGACGATAAAATGTATGAAGTCGGAAACAATGAAGTAGGTATATGATTTCTTCACCAAAAATTGTCTTCACAAAAATTTTGGAATGGTATAAGTTTTAAAAAACATTTTCCTAGATTGTAAGAAGTTTAGCATAATGTCATTAAATTTTAATTACATTGTCGTATTTAAAAATAATAGAGATAAACTACAAATAGATAAATTATTTCAACAACTCCAACTATGAAATTTAAAATGCTTTTAGAAGCGTTAAATAAAGCCACCGAAAATCCGCTCGGATATATAGTATTAGATTGCACGCAACAATCACCAGATATATATCGTTAGAGAACAGGGGTTTTACCTGGTGAAGCACATGCTTGCTTTAGATCTAAATAGAATGTATATAGAAACATACATACGTATATATACGTCTATACAAAAAACGTTATATCTTACAACGATGCTATGCATAACGTTCCCAAACTATCTCCAATGGCATATAAACAAGTGTGTAAATTAGCCTCACCTACATCGCAAAACAGTTTGGAACATTGTTTGTTTTAAGTAAAACAAATGCCAAGTTTCTTAAAACATTACCAAAGAATGCTGATGCTAAATAACTTAAAGCAATCATTGAATGCATATTAAATGGTAGTAAGGGAACCACACCTGTTCTAAAATGTGTAAATCTTTTAAAAAGATATAAAACACCATAGAGAGCGTTAGTTAACAAAAAGACGTCGTTGAAGAAAAAGAAGAAAATTTTAGTTCAATAAGGCAGTTTCTTATCTGCTTTTATTATTCCTGTTTTAGTGCTTTAGGCAGCGCTCTTGTGTCAAGGTTCGTGCCAACATGAAATACGCAAATCAAATTATACTGTTACATTCGAACCCGGAAAGTGAAAAGATGCTACACGTAGTGGACAAAAACTTAGCTATTTTAATAGAGGATATAAAGAAAATAAATAATTTAAACACCTATTCTGACAAAAATAGGGTTTACTCAAGACAAAAGCTAACTAATTATTATGATATAATATCGCACCTACTTGGACCCTATCTTTACGCTATAAAAGAGGAAGCAAAATTATTAGAATCCGCAGATGACGTATAAAAGGGAATAAAACCTTCGCCATTATACGTTACAGCTAAGCCGATAAAAGGGAATGTAAAGACAGAGAAAAGATGTAAAGGTAGACAAACCTCAGAAAGCGACATCCCTGAAGCTGAAGTTGGATTTACTCCATACGCTACTCGTTCCCCTAATGAAGCATCAAGTCAACATTTACGCTCAACTAAATGGCAAGAAGCTCATTAACGCGAAAGGTAACCTCTTTTCTTAACAGATACTCTTACAAGCTTGATTAATATGCAGTACTTTTAACCTTATAAAAGATTAATACATATGTATATACATAAAAAGCCGTAAATATACTTTTTAATCTAATCGACGTGTATTCTAAATTTGCATGTTTACAAGAGAATCCAGTAAAGAAATTACTGAAGTATTCGCACCCGTATTTGATCGATACAAGCGTATTCCATAAATACTGCAAACGGATAAAGGTACTGAATTTAGGAACAGAAAATTCCACAGTTTTCTAGAAACTAAAGGTGTACTTCATTATACTATTAATTGTAATGTAAAAGTTAGAGGGGTATAAACATTTAGTACAGATTTAGAAACCAAAATGTGGAGATACATCACTCATAAAAATACATATAAATAAATAGACATGTTACCCAGATTTTGGTAATCGTATAACAGTTCTCATCACAGATCGATAAGAATGGCTCCAATGTAAGTAAATTCTTCAAATATCGTAAAAGTGTATTAAAATATATATGCAAATAAATTTTCCAAAGCTGTAAAATATGACGTTGGTGATTACGTTAGAATTTAAAACTTAAAGTTAATGTTTGAAAAACAAAGTATTTGTAATACAACCAGGTAATCAAAAGCAAATCTGTAGTTTTTAGGCTACAAGACCTTTCAGAAGAAGAAAAAAGGCATATTTTATAATGAAGAATTACAAAAGGTTCGTCGTCCAGGTGTTAATAAAATCGAAAAAATTGGAAGCACTACAATTCAAGACGTAGTAAAGAAGTACTTGTAAATTTGAAAGGTTTTCCGGATAGTTTTAACTCTTGGGTTAAATGATCCGAAATAATGACACCATCATGATATCATGATACGCACGGAATCATTTTCTAGTACGTGAACAAGCAGTGGATCTGCAACGTATTTGGAAACAACACTACGGCTCAGGTTTGGAAAATGTTGCAACAACGCCCAGTTCTTCGAGGTAAATGGGAAGTAGCCTTTACAAAAATTAGATAATCATGTTCATTTTTATATACTGCAAAAGTTGGTAATTTTATTAAGGGTCGACTGCTTCGTAAAACAACAACAAAGGTTCCTCGGAAAATAGTATTTCGATACGAATTACACGAAACATATGTACCAGATATTATAATGCTTCTAACAATGACAAATGTTAAGCTTAGAAACGAAGCTCACATTCATAAGTTTTTTTATTTATTATAAATGCTGGTTCTGTTACCGTTATTTCTCGAGCAGCAGAGAAAAACGGAAAATAAAAAACGTGAATATATAGATACCGATACTATTACGCACACGGTAAATGATTCAGACTCAAGAAACAATGTTGCACTGCATGTAGAACATAAAGTTAGCGATGCACTGCATCTACAGCATGAAACTCAATCTAACGATTCTCCACATATCGATTCGAAATAGAACAAAGTTAAAAGAGCTACAGGTGAAGTTATCGGTAATGTAATGCGCGAATTATTCCTTCTGCCCCGGTTTAATCAGACAACTAAAATTCTAACCCTTTATCGATATTGCTAAAGTTAAACGCGCTGAATTTCTGATGAATCCTTATGTAACATGACTTATTAAGCCGGTAAATGTGCTTACCAGACAAAGTACGGTAGCCAATCAATCAGCGAGCATTTTATTTATACAAAAAGCGCAGTTAGTATTGTGAATCAGCACCTTGTTACCACACCCACCCGTATTGTTCCGGAGAATTTGATACTCCGCTAGACAGACATTAAACTATTAGATGTCTTGTATGTCACCACTCTTTCTTTTGAGTAGAACGGCATATCATTTGAGGAAGACGTCCTTGTTAAAGAATTTGGACATGATTTGCTATTAGGAATGGATTTCCTGAACCAACACAAAGCATTCATTGATTTGGAAAACTAAACTACTACCCTTATGCTGCTAGACCATATGAAATTGCGGCGAAACGTTACGCTGCCCATTGGCACAAATTACCGTGAAACCTGAGAAGGAAATTGCAGTTCCACACAAGGCATCCTGCATACATGATATTCGTATTCCCTCTTTCGCATCGATTAATTTCAAGGTGAACCTTGTAGCGTTTTTCTCTTCGTCGATGTTGAAGTGGGGTTATTACCTGTGATAGTATCGTTATAGTTGTTGTGCCCGGTACAGCAGAGTCGTCACAGTTGTGGGGTCCAGGTTGAATTTCAGGGTCGACCCTTCTCTTCTCGTATATGAAAAGTAAATGTGGGTAATGTCCAAGGATACGTGATGCAGGTATATGGTGCTCTTAAGGAAAAACACGATAATTCACTTTCAATGATGCTGTCAGAATCACTATGCCACTTGCAAGTTTATTATGCTGCACTAATAAACATTCCCTTTACTAATCAGCCATTCCGTGTTTCTTGCTTCCCGACATAATCGTGTTTTTAACTAGGATCTCGCGCTCCGATTTTTGATCTATCACTTGACTTCTTTTTCAACGCCAGAAATAATCATAACTTAGTACTTCACTTGTTTAACTGCTTATAGATTAC
This sequence comes from Deroplatys truncata, assembly GCA_030765065.1. Taxonomy (NCBI): domain Eukaryota; kingdom Metazoa; phylum Arthropoda; class Insecta; order Mantodea; family Mantidae; genus Deroplatys; species Deroplatys truncata. The sequence continues at coordinate 182,151,830 of CM060977.1, forward strand.
ACTGCTTTCCTATGTCTTATTATTTTCTACCATTTATATAAACTGCGAGGAACTAAAATCTCGACTCGCGAAACGTAACTGTTACATGATTTCTGAGCGCCACGGGACCCGACTTGTTACGCACAGATTTAGACGTCGAAATCAACTGACAAACCTGGACTGACTGACGTTTTCATTCCCTACTAATCTTTATATTGTTAGCAGCAAACCTTTCTGATATCTGCACGTCACCAATCTTTATCATTTTCTCATTGGTTACTTTCGTTTCTGTTTTTTTGTTGTGATTTCTCATTGGTTACTTCAAACATTTTGTGTCTTTAACTGCCTTTTAAAAGACGTTGTGCATCCCCAAAGGCTCGTCGAAACTCCTAACTGTAGACAACGACAATACGTTACCCACACACGGCATTTGATATATAACAATGACAGGAACGGTCTCTAAGCTTTACTTTCTGCGGAAAACCTTGCAAGTAACACTGCGCGATTACGGGCTCATTTATTACTCAATATATACAAGGTTTATAACATAGTGGTAGTTTTGGGCAGACCTTTTAATGGTGCTAGTTTTAATTCTATAATGCCAAAACTGTGGTATTTGGTCAATTTTGATTTCAGTTCATGTCTGAAAATATATTAATGAGTGATATTTAACTATTTATTCTCTGACCATCAGAATTACCGGCTTAAAATGCCCCTTATGGGAAAGTTAAATTGACCACGAGTGAAAATAATCTTTTATATAACTTTCCCTAATAAACCTAACACTAATACACAATTATACCTAAATGTATATAAATATACCCTAATTACTCTTAATACTAATACAAAAAATCAGAGCAGAATTACCTACATGTTTCTGCTTTAATGCAGCATAGATAATCTCTGGTTCCGCTTGCCACATGTTTCTACCCTCCATAAACTTCTTAAGTGTGATTCTCGGCAAGGTGATTGTCCACCCCTGTTTACTATTTTCATGTTTGTGCGACCGTCACATAACTTATGGTCAGCTGGTTTCACTTCACACAACACATACTGGGTCAAACTGTTTTCCTCACACCCTTTTGTTTGGGGTATTTAAATTGTTTTCCACTAGCCTGCCTGCTATGTACAATAATGTTTCCCTATGAGAATCTTGGTAAAGGCACTTTCCTTGTTTTGGCATGTTTCGCCAGTATACAATTTTGTATAGTAATATTTTCCTTAAAACTAATGCAATTCATTTATGTTATATCCTGTTACACTTATATAATACAATGCATAGATTTACACTTTGATTATGCTGTCTATAGCTTGACTTGTCTGATACAGTCATGCAGAGAGATTTCCTAATGCAAATTATGTTACGGGTTACATTTATTACATTCTGCTGCTTTTGTCGGAAAGTTAGTCCGTATTATTTTTTGTTTCCTATGGCTTTAAGAATTTTAGACGATACTGGCCGAAGATTATATTCTTCTTGTCACAAAGCAGCTCAAAAGAATGTGCGCCAAATTGTTTTGTTATCCTATAGGAGCCGATGTAAAGTAACTCCATTCTGAAGACCTTTTATTGATTTGATCTGAAAGTCGATGATTTCTCACGAGAACTTGCTCGTCTATATCGGGCAAGCATTTCCTCTTGTGTCGCTTGACCTTCGCCTTCCTTAGTTTGATTCTTCTCCGGGTGCTTGTGATTGCTTTTTGACACTTTTCTATCAAGGTGGTATTAGCGCTTACGACTATAGTTGTAGGCAAACCGGATATGATGTCCTTCGGGTTCTGTCCCGTCATGAGAAAGTGTGGCGCCTACTTAGTGACTGGATGGATGGAGTTGTTCATTATGGATTCGATTAGGGGGCAGTAATCGACCCACGAAGAATTTTGTTCAAAGCAGACAATTCTTAGAAACTTCGTCAGGAACTTGATAGTTCTCTTGGCTCTGTTTCCTGCTGCAAAATAACCTGTACCATGGTATATTATATATTTTTGTCGGTCAATACTTTATTGAACAATTTGCTCTTGTTATGTTGGCGTTATCAGATAACAATGCTTTGATATGACCGTACTTATGTATGTAGTCTTGTAGAACTCTGTTTAGACATGACTTTGAATTGAGATTCTTCATATGATATATTTTACAAAAAACGGCTAAACACATCGACTAATACCAATAATATTTTTAGCCAAATCTTCCCATCGGTAACTCGCTGTGCCGTCCATACACACCAACACGTTCGACCCCTCCCTTTCTATGGTTTGCGGTTCTAAGTCGAATTTCGTGTTTAGAGATTTTACGAGCTGGCAAAGGTTGCAAGCAGCAACAAATTTCCTGACCTTTCTGCACTGATGCTTTATGTAGAACGTACGCGCTATGTTAAGGGCTGTTTGCTCGGTTCCAGCATAAATGAGTGACAGGTGGAAGGTTTCAATTACATCCGATTCTAATGTTTTCGGAATTATGGGTTTCCAAATCCGGGTTTCTCGGCCGTTCAATTTATATAGTATGCCTTCTTTCTTTCCTATCTTACTCTGCGTCTGATCATCGATGTCTGGTGCTGTAAGAAATGGCACTTTAAAGTCATCTTCATTCTGAAATTTATTATTTTGCCGCAAATTTTTCACCAACGTTTTATTCATTGAGAGGTCTAATTTCATAAGAGATACCTCGTGAAATTCTTCATTATTGTTCTCGGGTACTATCCAGGCAATCGGGAAAGGGAGATCACTAAACATGTTTAGTGCTCCGGGAATGAGCTTGATTTCAATATCGTGTGCGGTAATTTCCTGCACATACCTTGATATTTTGCTGCTAGTTAACTTGATTTGCTGTATAAAAGACAGGCTGTGGTGGTCGGTGTATACTATGATCTTCCTATTCAGGATGTAATGTCGAAAAATTCTTAATGCAAAGAACAGTGCGGCGATTTCCAACAAAATGTTGCGCTGGTTGCGTTCTGCTGGCAATAATGATCTGCTTACCGTCGCAAGTACGTGAGAGTTTCCGTCATATATCTGGGTTAATACTGCTCCAAAACCTTTGGTACTTCTGTCGGTGTAGACATGGAAGTCATGGTTGTCAGGCAGCCTTTCCAGGAGTACGGTGTTGTCGAATAATGCTCTTAATCTCCGTCAGGCGTGTTCTTCGTGTTCTGTCCAGTGCCATTTTTTTTCGTTTGCATAGTAATGCTCAACGTTGGGCAGCTTCTTTTGCAAACTTTATCAAAAACTTGGACTTGTATTGTATCAGGCCGAAAATTCTCCTAAGTTGTTTTACATTCTTGGGGCTCGGAATTTGCGGTAAACTTTCGATCTTATCTGGATCTGGCTTGATCCCTTTATCGGATACGATATATCCTAGAAAGTTTACCTCCCGCATGACACATTGAGACTTTTTAAAGTGTATTGGCATGCCGCTGTCGGCGAATTTCTTTAAAATGTAGTCCAAATGTTGTAAGTTAGCTTCAAACGTCTCACTGTAGATCAAAAAATCATCCACATATTAGCACGCATAGCCTCTAATGCTATCTCCAAAAGTTGCATTGGTAGTCCTTAATAGTGCCGCTCCAGAGTTTTTCATCCCAAAAGGCTGTCCTTGAAAAACGTAATAATTTCCCATGAAATAAGAAGGAAGTGTAGTCTTTCACTTCCTCTGCTAATGGTATTTCCAATATAACGACACGAGGTCGATTATGGAGAAAAACATAACCCGATTTACCTTATGGAGCAAATCATCATTGGGTTCCGGGTGAAAATGGCAGTGTGTGTTTATTCACTATTGTCAGCCTTAAGCTTTGGTCCTTTTTTAAAACCCAACATAGACGACTCACGAAGGCTGCATTTGAATTTTCTTTAATGCCTTGATTATTCATATTTTCAATTACTCGTTCAGCTTCTGCCTGTAAAGACATGGGGAGGCTCAGATATTTATGTGTAAAAGGCTGAAGATTTCGTACCTGAAAACTGTGGTTATAGTTATTGCATTTGCCCGGGACTTCAGAAAATGCATACCGGTTTCGCTCGAACACACGTTTTAGACTGTCGCTTTCGAGTGACATTAGCCCCGTGGTGTGAGAGACCTTTTCTTGAAACATATTTCCCGTTATCTGCGTCCCACCGGCAGTAAACACGTCCCTTCGTCCTTTGTATTCAGCACCATTTTCAGCTTATTAGTGAGCTCATTTTTCGGCCCGTTTTCATCTTCGACGATATTTGCGTCCAGACACATTATTGTATTCCTTCAGCGCTCATGAGAAAATTTTCATCAACTCTCGCTTCACTTATTTCATTTATGCTATTAAGCCTACTTTAATCATTTCTACAAAGAATTGTTCCTCAGCTATATCTCTTTCCTCGGTAAGTTGTTTATGCTCAGTTTCACTGGTCGTTCAATAAAGGATACCGTCACCGCGTGTTCCTCGTTCTCTAACCTCAAAACTCTATTTTCAAAGTTCACATTAGCCTTGTGCTTATACACTATGTCGGTGCCACTCAAAAAATCTACATTCAATTTCGGTACAATTAAGCAGATGATTTCACTGTAAAACAACCCAATAATTATCGCAAACACCGCTTGTTTCTTTATTCTTTGTCTTTGCTTTCCTGTTTTCACATTAGTGATAGGTAACTGTTGCAGTTTCCTTCCACTGACAATAATTTCTTTATAGAAATTTTCGGAACAGACGGAAACGTTAGCACTACTGTCCAATAATGCACATACGGGTATTCCATACACATTAATTTTTATCTTGGGAGACTCAATTAACTCATTTTCTCCCGGTGAACATTGTTTCTCTATTGCATTATTTTCTAGTACTCCCAGGTGAAAATTGTTCTCCAGCGCACATAGTGACCCTCTAAGGTGAGTGATCTCCCTTAACGAGTTGCGGGATTCCTCCCGGGTCGCAGTAGAATCCCAATTTAGTTTTCCATTGGTGGATTATTAGTTACAGCGACGTTCATGCCGGTCGCATTGTCAGGTGCAAGGTTGTAGGTCGCCTCCTCATCACTGTGGTATCTTTCTCGTCGGTCGTCATCCTCGGGCATCCGTTGAAATCTCGGGCCCGTGCCTCGGTTACTTGATCGTCTACTGTCCGGTGAATGTCTACCCCGATTTGAACCTTGGTGGAATTGCGTATGATTTATTCTAGGTTCGTGGTCGCTGTGGTAGGGAGGGTGGTAAAATGTCTGCCTCTGTTGCGGTGTCCGGGACTCCCTGCTGCTTCGCGAGGTATGTAATCCCCTTCGAAGTGTGTAACGGCATTTTGGTATCTATTGTGGGCTCTGCCCCCAGGGGATGAGATCTGTGCCCCTTGACCTAATGAAGCGCCTCCGTGGCGGTGATCTCTGGACCTGCGGCTGTTTCCACTTCTGCTTGGTGACCGACGATTTTCACCTCCTCGCATAGGTGTACAGCTCTCCAGGGAGGACAGTAGTTCCATGAGTTTTGTGCAGGTAGATATTCCCGCAACACGAATAAAATTGCGTGTTTGTGCTGGAAAGTGGTTTATCACCAGCTGTATCATGTTACGAGGTGCTATTTCAGGTTCAATCAGTCGACTTTTGTTTATAATTTTTAGGAAGAAGTCCTGCATTGACAAGCCAGTGTTAGTGTAATATCTTCCCGACAAAACTTCCTGTCTTATTGCATTCTGCCGGTGTACACACAAGTAATGCGCAACGAAAGCTTGTTTGAACATGCCATAAGATGGGTGTGCATCAAGTAAAGCTTTGGCCCATTCAGAAGCTCGCCCCTTTAGCTGCTTGCGCACAATTGACATTTTAAATGATTCTGGCACTTGTTTGAGTTGACAGTACTCATCTGGTTCTCTTATAAATGATAATGGGCAGTCATCTCTATTGTCACAAAACACATGTGGAGCAATTTCACTAAGTAAAGAATGTGGTGGGCTACCAGATCTATTTACATGTGCACCATAATTACTTATGCTAGGCACGTTATCTACTGTACAAGGTAACACATCATGTATATTTATGCTTGAGACTTGAGGTGGGCGTGGCCCATCGCTATTGCTACTGTGAGAAAATGGACTTTCAGCTGTGCTGGATGACAGCTACTTCATGCCCTGGATTTTGGTTTAATGTACTTATGCTTTCTTTAAGCATGTTTACTTCCTTCTCTACCGCCTCATACTTATTCCATAAGTCCCCCAGTCGAGCATCGGTGCGTGCATTTTGTACACTAGTGCTAAAGTCTTTACACCGTCGATCTCTTTGCTGCTTGTTACTATCTCTTTCTCAACTGTTTGTGTCAAATTTGTATGTGTCCTAGCCAAATCATCGTTATTCAGAATTAAATATAATACCCTTTTTTCAAGATCTCTACCAGACTTTTGGCATTCCTGCATAGCTTGCCCTATCTCATTAGCTACTTCATCTATTCCTCGTTGCAGTTCTAAATGGCTATCTTTGAGGAGTTCCCTTAATTGTTCATTCTGAGCAGTAAATTTCGTGTCTAGTTCTGCAGTTACATTCGAAATTTTATCTAACTTGTCCACAATTTATTTTCTAATTGTTTATTCTGTTCTGTGAGCTTACAGTCTAGCAAATTAAATCTCGCTCTCAGCACAGACAAGTCTATAGTTTGCAAGGTGTGAGGGGTGGAGAAGCAGGTACAATTGTGTGCTCCTTCTCGCCTGAATGTTGGTTTCACTAGGGGATGTGCGGCCTGGTTGGAGGTCACTAACCTACCCACAGCTGACGGCACTAGGTATGTTCTGTCCTTCCACCTGGTCGCTCTGCATGATTGTTATAATTACTTTGCCGTTCCTAAATCGCATAGGCGCATCACACTGAATATCTTATAGTTGTCTTACATTGTTTGTTGTTGATGTTGGCGTTGGTTGCTCGTGAAGTCCTTGATTCGATGCTCTGGTGGGTACGTAGGTTCCTCTCTGCTGCGATGAATTGTTAATACTTTGCGATGGCGCCTACTTCGAAAAGCCCCGTAGTTGGAAGCGCCACATATGTAGCGTTTTTCTCTTCGTCGATGGCGAAGTGGGTATATTACCTGTGATAATATCGTTGTTGTTGTGCGTGCCCGGTCCAGCAGGGTCGTTACAGTTGTAGGGTCCAGGTTGAATCTCAGGGTCTACGCTTCTCTTCTCGGCTATGAAAATTAATTGTGGGTAATGTCCAAGGATACGAGATGCAGGTATATGGTGCACTTAAGGAAAAACACGATAATTCACTTTCAATGATGCTGTCAGGATCACTATGCCACTTGCAAGTTTATTATGCTGCACTAATAAACATTCCCTATGCTAATCAGCCACTAGTAGTATGAAAGGCTCTTGAGTCCGTTCGTTGACCCCTGATGACGTCATCACCGCAGGGCATGTAACATAAACAAGGCCGCTGCCGTCGCCGCTGCTGCTGCGTCCACGTGTTGTTGCGTCGACCTTGGTGTAGCTAGCACGTGATCACCCTTAAGCATGAAGGCCGCTGCAACCACACCTAAACAGGTGTTTATTAGAACCCGGCCTTGGTCTAGCTAGCACTTTCTTGGCATTGAAGCCTGAATTTATCATCTAAATAAAAGATTGCACTAGCTGATAGTCTTCTTTAATTACTACTGATTTTTCTAGGTATAATTGAGGATGGGAGGGGATTTCCCCTATATTCGGATGTAAAGGAAAAAAGTTGGATAATAAAAGACGTGAAGGTAAGTTCATTTTTTATTCATTCTTATAAGATACAAGTGTCGAGTTTATTTCGTCACAAATAACATCGTAAAGGACGAAACATGAAGGATTTTCTTTAGGAAGTACATAAGTGCTACTACCTGAAGCACTGTTAACATAATCTTTTATATCTGTTGTGGCTAAGACATGTTTTGCAAGTTGATGTTGCAACGCATTTGCATTGCACAATAGAAAGTTTACATCATCTAAACAAAGGATAACCTGTGAGTCTTCGCATTGTATCCTGGCACGATGCCCATTTATGGATTTGAGGCGAAACTGTTCTTCGATGCATCTGTACGACTGTCCTTTGCAGAGATTTCGGCAAGTTTAGGTAGGGGATTCAGCAGAGTCGCGAAGTAGTAGGACGAGAGGACGACTCTTCCCTGCTTTACTCCGCCAATTTCCACGTCAGCTTCGTAATTTGTATCTGGAGTGATGTTTGTTGAGAAAGTAGGTCCTGCGATGCAACACGGGTTCCGGAGGAGGAGTCACCCGGCGCAGTGGCATTCGGGTCTGTTTACCTCTTGAGCTCATCTCGTCGACTGCTCCACAGCTGAAACAAAAGAAGCATCGTGTCTGTTAGAGCTATCAGCAGGATATCTGGTGTTAAGTTTTTTAAGCTTATGATGCTTCAACCAATTGAACATGGCGTGAGCGTGTTTGCATGCACAGTGAGTGTTTGAGAACTTATGACAAGGAAATCCGCAGTGTAACTGATGATAGAGATTTTCTGGCTTGGGACAACTAAATTCTTTTTTTAATTGATAAACGTTCTATCGCAGAGTGCAGAAAGAACTTCACATTTATCCTCGTCTTAAGCGAAGAGAGAGATGTGCCCCGCCACCACCTCTTCCAACACAGATTTTAGCATGCTATAAGGGACGTAACCATCCACGAAATGCATTCCATTTTTATTTTCCTTGTTAAATGCATCTAATTTACTATTCCAAGGGAATGGGCTTGCAAAATGAAAGGTTTGAACAATCCCTTTTCCAATGATCGCCAATTCCTTTATGATTAATTCTTTGCCGTTTCCTCTGAGCGCTGTATAATCTACGACAAGACCTCCTTCCATCTTGCACAAAGACTGGCCGAAAAATAAATGAGCTACTTACCTTTATACCCGGTAGGCATCGCTGTCCCTTGCTGCACCGCCTGACTGGAAACTCTCTGTGGAACATCTCCCTGGCCTGACGATCTGGATCTGCAGAGTTGAACAGGGCTACGAACTCGTTAATGGTGTATCCTCTGGTGCAGACGTAGAGAGTATAGAGGCACGCATATTGGCCGCAGATGTCGGAGTAGAGGCTTTGAAGTTGGCAATGATTCACAATAAAGTGAAATGGCATAAACCTTTTCAAGGATTTTATAAAGGGAGGGAGGCCCTACGAATCGAAATACCATGCAAAAGAATTTGAATTTTGAGTTACAGCTATCCAGTGTGAACCAGGTAGGTTGTGAGGATCTAAATTTATTACGAATGTTGACGGTTTAGTAAACTCTGTAGGCAACATGTCCGATGCAAAAACGCCTGCAAAATTTGGAATACCTCGCAAAGTTTGTTCTATTTGTAAGGTGTTCATAATTAATAATTGGTGTGCACTCTCGGATCTTTGTCTATCTTAAAAGAATTTTCGTACTCACAGTACATAACACACGTGATGGCGTGTGTTAACTTTGTTTTAGATCTGAGCTCTATTCTTATATTTCCGTTATTTAATAGAGAAACATGACCTTCTGAAGCGGCAATGTCTGGCGTTAAATCGAAGAGCACTAGGAAATAACCCATTATATACATATCGTGCGTGATTTGAATTCCGCTGTTGGTGTGATGGATACCAGAAACGGAAAAGAGCGTTTGGTAGGCAAACGTTGAACCTTTTTCGTTAGAGGTATCGATATAAAGACCTTCTGCTGGAATTTGCTGGCCGTTAACGTAAATCGAAAAATATTCCAAATGGAAGTGCTTAAAATTGAAAGGGTTTGTGGTTTGAGTTCCGGAAAAAATTGTATTTTCTGTCATACCTACGAGTATCCTTTTAGGTAGCGGACCTAATACAGCATTGTCTATAGAGATGTTACTTTGCCCTGCTGCGAAAATAAAGGACCTCACATCGACTCGCGTTATATCGTATCTCGCATTTACTTTTTCTAAAGCATTCATATGGTCCATTAAGAGGCTAGGAGCTGGTTTTATCTTTTTCACGTATAGAGTGGCATCTAGGAATTGAAATCTAGCATGTAGATCCGCACTTTCACTCATTATATAAAACGAGTCCTTCGCTTTAGTCAACTTGATTTGAAGTGTAAGTCCCGGTAGTAACAAAGTGGGTAAATTGAAAATACCTCCATGTAATCTACCAAACATGACTATTTCTTTAGACGCATTGCTCCTGTGATGACGTTCTTTCCATCCGCGATTAGAATCTCCGGCTTCCAGCGTTCCATTTTTCGAAGCATCGGCCCCGGAGAGACCGTGGGGAGCCGTGTTGATGTACCAGAAAGCGTTAGTAAGATGGCTTTTCGATGCATCGTGACCGTACGTTAATAAGGTTTCTAAATAGCTACGATAATGATAAAAAACTTCAGACGGAGTGATGGATGTTCCATTTAGCGAAACGCTCAATTGGCTAAACAAGGAGTGCAATAAATTGTTATCACCCGTCGTTTTATCTGTTGCTGCTAAGTTGGAACCATCCGGCTTTACAAATTTTCCTTTTACCATCAAATAAACATTTAAATCTATGTAGTGTTCCTTATCTCCAGGAATAACAAATTCCAATACTTATTGATCTACTGGTGCGATGGGTTTGATTAGGGTAGTGAAGTTTCTTAACACTGCCGACTGAATTGGTTTTTTTGCAAAAATATCAAATTCGGATTTTGTGCAGGCGATCATGTTGCTATCTCGGGAGCATGTGCTGGTGGCATCATGTTGCACGCTGTATTTAATCAAAAATGTCTTTAGCTTTTTTGGCTTTATATGGATCTGATATCTTTCTCTTGCCCTTTCCTTGTTGTAACCTACCAACTAAGTTTTTTATACCTTCCGTGATTCGTTTGCCACGATATCTTTGACTTTGGTACCTTCCTGTCGTGCAGCAATATCGGTCATGATGTTTGCACCCGTTGTGAGGGCTTCCCTGCCCAAAGTTTTTGCCCCGGATAGGAGGGTGGGCTTAACAATTCTGAATAGACTACCCAAAAAGTTAGCTATGCCTCTACCTTGCTGTACTTATGGGCTTCCTACGTACAGCGGTCCGATGTACTGACCGAGGCGCCCTCCACTCTGGTTTACATAGTACGCTGTAAGCGGGTCCATTGCCAAATGCATGGATTTTAAATTTAGGGGCTTAATTTATATTGACCCGCTTAAAGAAAACCATTGGGAATGAATTTAAATTTAAATATTAAATTCCCAACGGTTTTCGTTTACCCATCTAGCTATACCTAGTGCCTTTGATTTGGCACACCTGACGGTGTTAAACTGATGCCACCGACAGGCAGGTGCAGTAACTAAAAATTCAATATTTAGGTTGCACCCTAGGTTTTCTATATTGTGGACTCTAAAGTCATCTTCAGCTGTGGGTTGCAATACATTACCAAGCATGCTCCTCTTTACAAACAATATTCCATTTGGAATTTTGGGATCAAACTCGACAACACCACCTTTTCGTCTCAATTTCCACGACGGCCAATTCTTTTAACATAACTTTGCCCTCTGGATTATAAAATCCTTGAAATGCTGAAGAGTATTCAACGGCCATCTGAAAAAAAACAAACAAAAATTATTTAACTTCCTTAAAATGCAGCACAGAAATGGTAGGCATAACGCTACTGCTCAAGCGAGCCAGATCACCAAACTTGTTAACCATTTCAATTGCTACGGTTCGAAAATGATTAAGTTCTACCGGAACGTAAAATATGTTATCAAACTTGTGATGACTAGTGTACGAGGGAAACTGAATAATTTTTATGTACCTAACGTAGGAGCTACCCATCAGCTGCGGTTCAATGAGATTGCAGTAAAAAAATGGGTTCGGTTCCAGAAAGAAACTGAAAATAGCCTTTTCTGTTCGATCTAAGGAAAAGGGTTTTCATATCGTTAGTTACTTCTGTGAGCATATTTTGATTAATAATTTTATAGGAATCAAGTTTTGGCAGAGAATTTTTTATGGTGTTCACAAGATCGCCTATATTCAGGTTGGAAAAAATATTTTTCCGTTTTACTTTTAGTAATCTTTAAATGAATACTGTTAGCCTTTCTGCTTGGTTTTTGTGGAATGGAATGTGTTGGGACCCATAATTTCTTAGCGTTTTCCAATTCTTTTATTTCTCTCTGATGAGAAATGAGGTAGCCCTGCAGCTCCGACAGCAGCAATTCCCGATGTTCATCGTCTGTTTCCTGATTCTCTAGCGAATTGTACAACTCCTTAAAGCCCTTAAACTCCATTTTTTCAAACACAATTCTACCAGCCCGTGTTATGATGACATTTTTGGTCAGTTCTCCGGCTTCGTTAAGTATGTTCTCATCTATGGACTCGTAACCGTAAGAATACGAAAGCTCTGCGAGACCTACAACCCACTTATCTCTCTGAAGATTGATCGGTTGTGCTAAATCGTTACGAAAACTAGCATGCAAATTCTCGGGATACAAATCGACGCTAGAACCGCTCAACACGGTTACGTAAAACTCATCCATAATGCATCGATCCAGCTGTCAAAGTCGGGACCATATCCTTCCAGCGGACGAGATGCTGCGTTCTGCCATTCCTCACCCTAGTTTTTAGTATTTTATCTATTTTATACAAAGTGGATTTGTTAATTTTTACCGGGGTTAGTTCGTAACTATAAAATTGACCTTCTATGGTAGTTCCGTTCAGATCGTGTAGTTCGTACACGGGTTGCGGCGAACGTTTTATAACCTTTACAACTTTGAAAATCTCCGTTGAGAAATTTTTTTCGTAGCCTTTGGCAAATTTCATATTTTCTTTGCTTATTCTCACAGTTTGTCCTTCGGCGAACTTGACGGGTATGGGCTTCATGCTACCTCGTTTTCTCTCTAGCCTTTTTACATATTAGCAACACGTTTTTCTCATTCACTTCGGTTGGAGCCACTCCTATTGACGAATGGATGGTGCGATTATATGCGCGAACAAATTTATCGAGATCGTCTATATATCTGTAGGAGTTCCTGTAAGTAAAATGCTTGTATATTTTAGACTTAATGGTACGATTAAATCTCTCGACCATGGCGCACTTTACATCGGGGTTTCTGTAATGTTAATGCTCGATGTCCTTCTCTTTTAAAAGCTTCTGAAATGCAGATCCTAAAAATTCTTTTCCTCTGTTGGATCTGACTGCCAGAGGAACGGAATCTAAGATGGCTTCAAAGGCCTTTGCAGTTTCAGTACTAGATTTTGATCTTATGGATTTTATACGTGCAAATATGGAAAAACAATCTACACACGTTAGGAGATACTGAACTCCATCGTTATACTTTCTAATGCTTTTAAAATCGGCCAAGTCGACTTCCCACACATCATTAACGTTATTCACCGTGTAGTGGTTCCTCTGAAATTTTCTCCTCGCAGGTTTGTGCAAAGTGTAGGCATCTTGTTGGAGAAACCAATCCTCCGTTTTACGTCTATTTCCCGTAAGAGATACAAGTTTCTGCACGGTGGAAAAAGCCGAAGGTTGTTCGGGATCGTAAAAATACTTCTTATTCATTGCTAATTATCTGTCCACGTCTTGGAGGGAAACAAGTCGGCAATTATTTCTTTATATTTCCTACCTCTGTTTGATTTTATCTGATTAAAGGCTTTGTTATTCTGCAGATGGCCGTTGGTTAAAAGAATAATTTGTCTATATTTACTCTTGTCCGAAGAGGTGACTTTTGAGAGATTTACCTTCTTCCTAGTGAGCAATTCCCAGAGACCCAGAGTTCCCTTAAAATACCTATCCTTTACATACAAATCGTTGTCCTCTATATACGAATAATGGAATCGCCAATTTTAAAGTTGCCGTCCCTATCCTTGTAAATGCCGAATACGGTATCCGTTGCCCTAGGAGTGTGAAAATATGGAGCTAGGTAAGGACCTGCTATGTACCCAAAGCTTCTATTTGTAAACTGTTCTACTTCTTTTTCATCGTGGGCCAGCAATGGCAGAGGCCTTACTTGTTCTTCATCAAACTCTTCTTCTTCTTGCTCTTTCTCTTCTTCCTGCTTCTCGTAGACCGTTTCTGGAGGGAAGACGAGCCTCTTTTTGACCCGAGGAGACGGGGAGGTTCGGGGAAGTGGCAGCGGCGGTTGCGGCGGTAGATACGGTCGGCGGCGGCGGCCACTGGATTTAAATTTGATCAGCTCCTCGTACGCATGCCTTTTTCTCCGCTTCTTCTTCGACGTCGTCTTTTTCTTCAAGCAGTGGGTGTCTATGTAACGCTGAGAAACTAAAAATGATTTTTGCAGCATCTAACGCTGTATTAGAGACGAAAGACCGGTCAGTACGGCAGTCAGCAGAGGAATCAAAAATCCTCCCTTTTGAATTAAAAATCTTCTCTTATTGTTAACCTTTAGAGATTTATCCACCACTCGCCTCAGACTATTTTTATATCTTCCTAGATTGCGAATGGTGCATTTGCTTAAATAACAATTGCTCTTTAGAACATTTAGACCGCATTCTGCAATAGTTAACACTAACTCTTTGTCTGACTTCTTCAAAATGGCTTTCCTAAGCTTAGGCTTGGCGCTTTTAAGCACGTGCAGCATGTGATAGTTGGATCTTATCCGCTTGCTCATGCTGATATGCTACGACAGGAAGCTCCGATGGAAAGATGTTGGTTCTAAATCGTAATCTGCTATCGGTCTCCTGGCACAGATCGTAAAGCATATAGCCGTGAGGCTTTTCCGTAGCATCCAGATACGCCTCGAAAAGCGGTTTCCAATTTTCGGGGTATATTTGTCTGGCTAGATGAGCCACTTAATTTTTATCTCTTACGTTTTTAAAAACCAGAATGTATTTAGCGTTTAACGAGATGTCTCTGCAATACCTGCCTTGATGAAACAAATTTTGAGTAATTAAAATTACGCTTATGTTTCTATGATGACTTCCCTTCGTGAACAGGTCACACACCTCTCTAGAATATGCAGTGTTTAAGAGATAGTCTAATATTACTAGTTTTGGCACTTCTTTCTGGTTCTCAAACTCCGGCACACCTACATGAAATGTTACGTGTTTTAACTTTGGCACGGCAGATTTTTCGCTATAACACCACAATATTCTTTAAATTTTCCAACAGTGCACAAATACTTCAAATGTTTTACTAAATTTACACAAAATACGGTCTTATCAGAATCCGAACTACCACTAACGATCAGCGTAAAGGGGTGCTTAAATTTTACTACGGGAAACATTACATCGTAGAAACATCTTTAGTGTTTCTATCAATTCGTCTGTTAACCACTACATTACGTAATCTACATCGAAGGGAGGATATTGAGCAAACACTTCTAAGAGAATGAGCGCTATCTCCTCGTTCGTACAATATTTTAGGTCTCTCTGCCTTCTTCGGTTTTCCACGTACTTAGATACTGCTCGTTCCACTTCAGAATCCATAATGAGAGGAGGCGGCTCGTTCAGGCAGGCGTTATATATCTGAAAGAGACGGCATCGTTAGAAGTTCTTCTTCTCTTGTGAAAACAAATTCTATAAATTTTATCTTCTGGTTTCGAAACGATATACACGCCATGGGATCTTATGCGCTTTATTTTCTTTTTCGTTCTAACTTCAATGTTTCGATCCACGTTTTCTCCAAGAATTAAATCTTTTATTGAATCAAAATTAACCAACTGTAAAGAGGCATAATTCAATGTTATCCCTCTCACTTTACAAACAGCTTTGAAATCACCATTTGGTAGGCGTATTTTATACGCGTAATTTTTGGGCCTCCGGATACGAATTCTGAAATGTAGGAATCCAATCCATAGTCCGCTAGCTTATCGGTCATGTCTCCCAGGCTATCGCGCATTCGACGCTACACTTCTCGCCTTCCCTAACCGTAAACAGTACCGAATCCGTATCTGTGTATAATATGTCCCTATTCAGTGCCTCTAGGTAGGTGTATAACTTAAGCCTTGCACCTGCGGTAACGTAGGCTCCTAACACTTCATTGATGTGTGCCAGTGGAGGGCACTCGACCTCTTTGGCATATTTCCACGAGAGCCAGACTATCTCGTCGCTCGCAAACGTTAGGTTCTGCACCTCTATGCCGGGCGTGGTCAGGAACGTAAACAATTCCGCGGGCTCCCTAATCATTTTCGTGCGCGACCGATTGCTTTGTTTGGTGAGCTTTTCCCAAAAACTGTTTGGACACAATTTTGCTAGAGACCTTGCACCTGGATGTTTTCTAATTGTCGACTTATCCAAAAGATTTCCTTCGCTCTGAAAAAAGCTTCGAACGTATTTCTCCTTATCCTCCTCGCTCTTAACCCAAGAGGGATACCCGCTGGCCTCTGCTTTTAATTTTAAAAAACTATTAATGTAATCTACAAAGAGCCCTCCTTTATGTTCATTTTTATCATACTGTTCCATTTTGTATTCGTAAAATTCAAAAATTTCTCTCACTTCGTAACCCATTTCAACGGCTTTTCGTACCTCGTCTACGATCCAAGTACCAATTAATTCCCCGTCGTGGCTACATTCACCGTCATTTTCCTCCTTCGTACATATGTAACAAAGACCAAATATTAACTTTTGTCGACATCTAAAGGGCAAGACAGGGTGATAAAAACTTCTATTTTTTGCCGAAACCCTACATTTTATAACCCCCTCTTTTTTAAGCATTTCCGTAATATTGGCGCAATCTTCGCCAATGTGAGTTATGGGATGACCTACGGGAAACTTAAAATATTTACATATATAAGGATACAGAGATATCACGTCGTAATACTTCATGCGAGTTTTTTCGTCGGCTTTGCAATAGGTTTTCAATGCTTCCGTTCTACCTCCGTAGAGGGAATCCCTAAGAATGAGTGGAACATTTTTCACAACGGGATCGTTGTGTAGAGCCGGATGTTGTTTTAGAATGTCCTCAAATTCACACTCCCACATGACGTGACAGACGTAACCTGCCTACACAATTTTATCTATTCGACGCATGGTGAGCTCGTATCTATCTGCAAGCGTCTCTGTTCGCGTGTCTAAGACGGGCACATCTCTACTAGTAAGACACACGTGTCCATGGTGGTAACACCCCATGAATTCAAACACCTCTCTCGTCTCCTCACAAAAACCATCTAATTTGAAGTTAGGTAATTCGGGTATTCTCACCTCTCTGAATTACCTGCATGTTTATTGCAAATCCCCCTTTTAATATCTTCATACCTAAGCCACATGAGAGCTTTTATGGATTGTTTATCAGCTTTCCTATAACCTCCACAAGGAATAAGTCCTATAGTTTTCGGTTTCAAATATTTCTTTCTAAATACCTTGTTGCATGCCGAAGCTATCGTAATAGATTCTTGAAATATGCCATTATTTCCGATATCTAGGAAAGTATTTCTAAATACAGAACACGCTTCTCTCAACACTCCAACATCTGCCATACAGTAGGCTTCAATCTCTTCTCTAAAATAAAAAATGCCATCGTTTTCCTTCTCGTACCATTCGAAAAATTCTCTGCGTTCGTCTTGCATCATGTAATCGATGCCGTAATGAACGGGGTCGGGATAACAACCTGCGTAGTTCATATTTTCAGGAGTATTAAAGTAATGCGGAAAGTGACCATTTGTCACACAATCTATTCCAAAAGCTTTCGGTGAACTTCTCAATTTCATGGGTAAAAAGTTCAAACTATCCAGAAAGGTTATGAGTTCCATTTTCATGGATAAAATTTTAGCACCATTCATTACTAAATCCGGTAAGCATCCCTGTTTTATTGCATAATCTAAAATGAACATGAGATCGTAGGCTCTGGCATTATGTGCAATTGCAATTATCCTTTCCCAAAAAGGTCTATTTTGGCGCAAATATTCCATAAACTGCTTGATGCAGCCATTGCCCCAAAATGAATGCTTACGCTTTCTACACTGACTGCACCCTTCGGTCATATCCTTGTTTTTTTCGCAAAGAAAACAATAGTGTTCTAAGCAGAGTAAATTTGGAATATGAAGATGTGTATTGTCTCCTATTTGCGTGTTTTGAGTACATTCTATGTCGTAAAATTCGAATGAGACCTTTTCCGATGATGTTTTTTTTTTGCGCTAAGCGTTGGCATATAGAAAAAGTGGCCCGGCATCTCGTTACTTTTACAGCTTCTACAATATGACATATAACACTGATGATTTGGCTTTAACCGTTGACTACAAATTAAACAATGCCGCTTCCATTCGCAAATTATTTGAGTGCCGATTTTATTCTGCACATGATTATTCATGCAGCTTTGGCTTCTAAAGTACCTATTGCATTTATTACAGGATATGTAGTTTCCTTCAAAAATGCAGGGCGGAAGTGAATTACATCCGGAGCATCGATAATTGCATTTATGCGTCTTTGCTCCATCGTAACTCATTCCCTTATTGCATCCTTCTCAAACATATTCTTTAGGCATGGCACCCGTGAGACTTAAAATCACATTATAGTGTTTTTCCTGTGCATCATACAGGAGATTTAAACGTTTTTGTGAATTTGTGTTCCCATCATATACTATATTTTCGCAACGCAATCCTTCATAAACTATGATTCTGTATTCGGAAAGATGGTCCTGAAATTTTTGCAATTCAGCTATTCCTCCACCATTGCTTAGATCAACATTTGCGGCCTTTAGAATCTCATCGACTTTGGAATAAATTTTCGATCTTTTCTGTAACTTATGTAATTTGGGTCTCTATCGAAATGTGCTATAGCTACCAATAGAGCATGAGCTAAGAATTTTGTTCTGCTTTTAATTCTAACGTTGGACCTTTTTATGTGCGTCAATGCGGATAAATGTCTACCTTTTGTTTTGATTCTACCATGTCCTAAAGGCATTTCAACGTGATCTACTTTTATGGATAAAGTATCTGCGGCATAAAAATTAGCGTTAGATTGGTATACCTTCTCTGTAACAGACATTAAAACATCCAGAGATACCTGATCGCTTCTGCGGAAGCTTAGTCCTATCGGTTTATCTTGTACATTCACAGAGTTGCTTATTGACAGACCCATCATATCACTGGGTTTCGTACCATCTAAAACAATATCCAATACAACTTGCATGCTATTTCTAAAGTAAAGGATAGGATTTTCATTTTTGGAAGCAGGATTTATCTGAATATCGTAATGCCTCCCGTGTGCGTTGAACCTTTTATACTCTCTACGTATTTCATTTAGGACGTTAATATTTTCCATGCTAAAAGAACAGACCAAAATAGTATAAGCGTGCGTAAAAGCTAATTGAATTTCCAAAGCCTGATAGCTCTGTGTAACTTACATTTTCTGTCGTGCAGTAGCAGATTATTCTTAAAAGAAAGCTAAAACTATTTCAAGTAGTTATTGCTGCATACTTATCTTCTTTACAGAATGGATTTCCTTACAAGATTTAATCAAGAAAAGAATATTAAATTGATGCAAATTAGGGATCTATTAATGAATGTTCCATATAAAGTGATCGGAGATACAAAAGTCGCCACCAAATATGGACCCTCAATATCTATTAAACTTCAGAAAAGTTCTGAAGACCCATTGTAAGTCTTTCTTCCAAGAAAATATACCAACGTGTTTAAGGAAACGGACATTGATGATATTAATAATGAAAATCGTTTGCTAACGTTTTTATTTTTAGGGTTTACTTCTAATAACGGTTATGATATTTTATTTCAGAGGAACTAAAAGTTCTCTCTATCTTTTCAGATGACCCTACAGATCAAGTTACTTAGATCTAATATTAAGATACCCGTAAGATGCACTGAAGAATCAGTGGGTTTAGACATTTTTTCACCTAAAGCGCATGAAATACAACCTCTTCAAACCTTAATGTTCCCAACAGGAATTTCTGCAACACCCCAAAAAGACACTTATCTTCGCATTGCTTAAAAGTCTAGCCTAGCGCTTTTAGGTTTATCAATAAAAGAAGGGTGTACTGATAGAGATTTTACAGGGGAAATTTGTGTATTAATGTTAAACAACTCAAATAAAACACAACATATTCTTAAAAATCAAAAATTGCTCAATTGATATGTGAAAAAATATGTATACCAAAAATAAATTGTGTTAAAAAGTTAAGTGTTACCTATAGGGGTAACAATGGTTGTGGCAGTACGGGAGAGTTTTAGTAATTTATTTTTAATTCTGCATTTTTATAGATGGATACTTTTATCTTTAGTTCTACAAGGGAATTAACAAACAGATATAATTTACTACAAAAAGAAACTGGTTTCAAAACCTTTTTTTAAGAGTTTGTACCTGTCCGTTTTCCAGAATACTGGTCTACTATTGTTTGCATTATGCACTGGCTATCAACAGAAAATATTTGCTGTGCTCTGGGAGGCACATTTGCGTGCTATATGGCCGAATAGTGGACATAGAACCTAAATGTGTTTGCTTATATGTTGCTATAAACAAAAATCAGAAGGAAGAAGAGATGTTAAGCTTCATGTTATGTCCAAATGCTAATTACGTTACAAATAAGCTTAATTTTATATGTAGCCATTCAAAAAAATGTAGTCTATTTTATTTGCCTACAAAATCTTTATTTTGGAAAGTGGAATGTGAAACACAGGAGTTTATAATTAAAGTAACCTACGTTTATACCAAAGAACCTGTAACCTTGCAAAACAATTGGGTGGATTTCATGTATTTTCTTTTTAGAAGTTTTAGGTTTGACTTTCAAAAACGTGTAATGTTTGGTTTATTTCACAACGATCTGTTTTCTATGCAGTATCTTTGTGATCCCATAGCAAAGTTAAATGGTTGTAGGTCAAACGCAAGCACCACTTTACAAACATATAAAAACCTGTTTCACTGTAGTAGCACAAATACTTGCAATTGCAAAATCTGTATTAAGAGCCCTCCTTCATTAAAAGATTTAGCATCGAACATTTTATTTGAAAACGCAAAATTAAATTGTTTGCATGCAGACACACTTTATAATAATATTATGTATACAATTTTAATGCATACGAATTCAATCTTTCAATTGAACAAATAATTCCTATAGATTTTCCTATTGAAATTAAAGCCTTTTATTACCCTATCGACACTAACAAGCAATGCCACCATTTGTGTTACAGAGAAGAACACTATAGAGCTTTTAAACATAGAAAAGTCATTAAATATGAAGATTCATTTATTGACGAAATGGTTTACGCAAAAGATAATTGGTTTTGCTGTATATGCTCTAAACCATTATTTGTACTGATTAAAATATAAATTTTGCTTAGCTAACTATATGTACTCAAAGATATTGTACTTATTAATATATAAAACAAACATTAATTGTTTTTTTGTGTATGGTCTAAATCATTATTTGTACTTCTTAATATGTAAAAAGATATAAATATTTTCCTCAAAGATAATGTACTTATTAATATGTAAAAGAAAATATTAAGTTTGCTTATTCTAACACATGTACATATTATAAAATATATATGTTAAACGCATAGCTTACCTTATTTAATCCTGTTCCCATCTGTTCCTATTTCCCCTTCAAAGTCATAATATTACAAAAACAGTGCAAGCTTTATATACATTGCAACAAGGAAATGAATCTAGCCTTAACAAAGTAAAAGCGTGTGACCTTATATGCAATATGCTGCATTCAGGAAGAGAAATCTAGACTTGGACACGCGTAACCTTGTATGCAATGCGCTGCAGCCAGGAAGAGAAATACCAGTTGATCTAGACTTGGCAATCATTTACTTACTGCTGTGTATTCTTATAAGCCTACTTCACGTCAAAACGATATCGCAAGGCCTTTCCTAAGGTAACCAAAACTTTTGTTAGCAAAAAAATTGATATTTCCATTGCAATGATATCAAATAAACAATATTACTAATATCCAATAAATGCTATTTCCTTATTAAATCTTTTTTATCAGTACTTTATAAAAAATAAATTTGTATTGTGCTGCCGCGACCGAGACCAACACAGAGGGTTTTAAAAGCACCTGCTTAGGTGTGGTCGCGGCGGCGGACTTTTCTGCGGCCTAAACCAAGGTCGACGCAACAACACGTGGAGGCAGCAGCAGCAGCGACGGCGGCAGCGGCCTTGTTTATGTTATATGCCCTGCGGTGATGACGTCATCTGGGGTAAACGAATGGAATCAAGGGCCGTTCATACTATTGCATTCTTTTGTTTTTTACTTCCCCAACATACTCGTGTTCTTAACTAGATTCTCTCGCGTGGAATTTTGATCTATTACTTGACTTCTTTTCAACGCCAGAAATAATTATATACTTAGTACTTCACTTGTTTAACTGCTTATAGATTACAATATTTTCCTATGTCTTATTATTTTCTACCATTTATATAAACTGCGAGGAACTAAAATCTCTACTCGTGAAACGTAACTGTTACATGATTTCTGAGCGCCACGGGACTCGACTTGTTACGCACAGATTTAGACGTCGAAATCAGCTGACAAACCTGGACTGACTGACTTTTTCATTCCCCACTAATCTTTATATTGTTAGTAGCAAACCTTTCTGATATCTGCACGTCGCCAATCTTTATCATCTTCTATTTGGTTATTTTCCTTTCTGTTATTTTGTTGTGATTTCTCATTGGTTACTTCAAACATTTTGTGTTTTAACTGCCTTTTAAAAGACGTTGTGTATCCCCAACGTCTCGCCGGAACTCCTAACTGTAGACAACGACAATGCGTTACCCACGCCACTGCGTTGGAAATATAACAATGACAGGAACGGTCTCGAAACTTTATTTCCTGCGGAAAATCTTGGAAGTAACACTGCTTAATTACGGGCTCATTTATTACTCAATATATATAAAGTTTATAACATAGTAGTAGTTTTCTGGGGGCTTTTTAATTGTGTTAATTTTGATTCTATAATGCCAAAACAGTGGAATTTGGTCAATTTTGATTTCAGTTAATGTCTGATAATATATTAATGAGGAATAATTAATTATTTATTTTCTGAACATCAAAATTATCGCCTCAAGCTTTCTGATAATGTAATGGACCACATTCACTTAGAACCAAAATATGCTATTATGCAGAAAAAAACATACAAATGTCGCCTATTTTTTGCGAAGCAATAAAGGAATGTGTCATTGCGGAACACAACTATACGACGGAACCAAAAACAATTTTTTGGGAACCACTCTTGCTCATGCACACGAGGTGGCGTTAATACAAGCTGCTAATTGGTCCCCCGAAGATGCGCAAACATATGATATAAACAACGCCAAATTTCACTATTTTCCCAACTTATACAGGACCAACGCAATCATTTAATATCATTATTGCAAAAATACGTCAATATGTTTGCTACGAAATTGTCAGAGCTAGGAAAAACTGACATAGGACAATTTAAGATCCAAGTTAGGGATAATAAACCTATAAGACACAGGCCCTATAGAGTCTCCCAGGCACAAAGAGAAATTGTACAATCTCAAGTGCTCCAGATGCTCGAAGCCGATATCATCAATGGGGAGCATAGTCCTTGAACGTCCCAGTGGTCTTGGTTAAGAAAAAGAACAGTAAAATGCGTTTTTGTGTCGATATCAAAAAGTGTAGTAAAAGTAAATTCCTCTTATCCCTTTCCCTTCATTGATGACGTTCTCAGTTATCTAGGAAACTTGCAGTGATACTGCACTCTAGATTTGCTTAGTGCATATTTTCAAGTACCAACTGAGAAGGATAGCAACCAATATACCAGATTTTCTAGGGTTCAAGGTCACTATGTTTTCAAACGTAAAGTTTCGGTTTAGTAAATGTCCCTAGGATTTTTTCGGGAATCTGAGGTAAGCTGCTAGGAGATCTAAAATTCAAGAAGGCGTTGGTCTATCTCGATGACACTGTAGTGTTTGCACCCACATTCCCCGAATTACTTGACAAATTGGAGGAAGTATTTTGCAAATTGCAGATAAACGATTTCAAATTGAAGCCAGGAAAATATTTATTTTGTATGTCTCGAATTATACCCTTTGTGCTCGAAGTTTCGGCTAAAGGAATTGAGCCGGTTTCTGATAAACTTCGAGCCATTTCACAATTGCCGATTCCTAGAAATGAACGAGACGTAGGTAGGGTGTTGGGTCTATTTAGCTTTTACAGACGATTTGTACTAAATTTAGCCTCCATAGACAGCAATATTTACGACTTGACGCGAAGGAATAAAAGTTTTTAATGGACTCGAAGCCATCAAGATACTTTTGATAAATTAAAGCTTCTGATAACTCAGGTTCCCGTTCTCGGTCATTACTAGCCAGGATCGTATACAGAAATCCACGTCGATGCCAGTAATATCGGTAGGGTGTGTCCTGTTAAAACGATTATATGGACAACTTCACCCCATTGCATCCTCTTCGAGAGCACCTAACAAATACGAGACAAATTATAGTATATCTGAATTAGAATTACTTGCCATTGGTTACAGCTTATTGCATTTCAGACCATGTATCTATGAAATTATCGTCCAGGTTGATACTGATCATCATGCGTTATGCCATCTACGCAACCTTAAAAATGTAACAGGAAAATTAGCTACATGGGCGCTTAAATTATAAGAGTTTGATTACAACATGGTTTATAAATCTTGGGCTAAACACCTAGATACAGACGCTTTGTCCCGATGTACGGTTGATGAGCCTAAATCTCATATGGTTGAACAAAGAGAAAACCGAAATTGCGACAGCAAGCTTTCTCTTACATCTTAAAATCAGGGCTCTTATATCGTAAGAATTCCGGAGACTCAGGACCTTCGCACCTGTTGATGATACCTGAAAAGTTGAAACATAAAATCTTATTCTGCTGTCACGATTACCCACTTTCAGGTTATCTTGGTTTTACAAAAACGTTTACAAACATAAACTCGCGTTACTTCTGGATAGAAATGCGAAAAGATATTGAGAAGTACGTAAAAGGTTGTCCAAGCTGTCAATCGCTTAACCCTCCGTCAGTCGCTAGGGACCAGAGAGACCCCTGGCATTATATAAATGTTAAAATTTTCGAAGGAACGCACCTATGCAATTGCCTGACAAGGACATCTAACATTACACCTTTGGCGATTATTTGCTGCAGCGATAACCTTTTCTGTTTATTTGTTTGGCTGGAGGAATGAATAATCAGCAGTTACGTGTCGCACAGGTCAACCAGGCCCCGCGCACCTGCTCTCGTTACATATTGTTGACAGATTTGTTTCTTATTAGCTTTTGTGCAATATTGCTTTGCTATGCAAGGAACTGTTACTGCTTCGTCATGAATACGAGTAAAAGGTACGATCTACAAAATCCCAAGGATTTGGAAGAAGTACATCGTCTACTTTGCAATGATGACGCCTTGCCTGTGGATGACAACTTATATGAATCAGATGACTCTGATTCAGAAGATAAACTCGAAACGAGATCTTTAGATTCAGAAACTGACCATGAAGATGAAGAGGAAGACGATGAAAGCAGCTTGTGTGATAGCATGTATTTTATAGGTAACATCATATGCATATCATAGTAATTCTTCTTTTCTTCTTCTTCTTATTGTTATTATTATTATTACTGACAATACATTCTGTTGTTATTTACAGGAAGAGATGGAACAAAATGGAAAAAAACACCTTTGAAAATGACACAGACAAGGGCTCACAATATATTGACCAAACTTCCTGGTGTGGTAGGAGCTGCCAAAAATGCGAAAACGGAAATTGATTGTTGGAACCTTTTTGTTACCGAAGATATAGTTGATTTGATTGTTGAAAGCTCAAATACTTACATTAGTAGTGTGCAGCACAAATTTGATCGTGAAAGAGACAGCAGGCCTACAGATGTAATAGAAATAAGAGCTTTCCTACGCTTATTGTACCTGACAGGAATTTTTCGTGGTGGACGCCAGAATATTCACGATTTTTGGAGAACCGATGACCTTGGAATTCCTCTATTCCAAATGGCTATGTCTGAAAAACGATTCAGTTTTCTAATACGCTGTATTCGCTTTGATGACAAAAGCTCAAGACTGGAACGACGAAGATTGGATAAATTGGCTGCTGTTAGAGAAATGTTTACATTGTTTCTGAACAACTGTCAGAACCATTATTCTCTTGGACAAAATGTAACTGTCGACGAACAATTGCCGGCATTTCGTGGTCGATGTGGTTTTCGACAATATATACCATCCAAGCCAAACAAGTATGGCATAAAGATATTCTGTTTGAGTGATGCAAAACTGTTTTATACAACTAACATGGAGATTTATTGTGGACAGCAGCCGGATGGACCATATTTGCAAACTAACTCGGCAGAGGCTGTAGTGCTGAGACTAACTGAACCAATCTCTGGCACTGGACAAAACGTTACTGCAGATAATTGGTTTACCAGTGTATCGCTGGTGAATGAATTGCGCAAAAGTCAACTTTCTTTCGTCGGTACAGTGCGAAAGAACAAAAAAGAGTTACCCACTAATTTTACTTCTCCAAAAGGTCGCAGACAGTACGAAAGCATTTTTGGCTTCACAAAAAATGAAACGCTTGTTTCATATGTTCCAAAAAAGGGTAAAACAGTAGTTTTGCTCTCAAGTCTATATGTTTCATCCACACAGTTATCAGAAGGTGCTGAGAAAAAGCCTGAAATAATCCTGCATTACAACGACACTAAATCTGGAGTTGATGTAGTAGATAAATTGTGTGCTACATACAATGTAGCCAGAACAACGAGAAGGTGGTCCATGGTAATTTTTTACCATATCTTGAACATTGCAGGTATCAATTCTAGGGTTATCTTCCTTGGAAACCAAAATAAATACTCCACAAGGCAAGAGTATTTGAAAGCACTATCTTTAGCTTTACTGTTGCAACAGCTACAAAGGAGAGCAACAGCTTCAAATCTACCCGGTGATTTGAAAGGCCTTTTGACAAAATATAAACCTGAAGAATCCGGCGTAGATGAATTGCCAAATACACCACTATGCACATTGAAAAGGAAACGATGTGAACCTTGCAACAAAGACAAAATGAACTGCAAAACTAAATATGCATGTGGGAAATGCAACATCCCCCTGTGTTTGAGTAAACATGCTAAAATTATTTGCGAATGTTGCCTAGTCGGGGAAAACACGGGTAAGATAGTAGATGATTCTGAGTAACTGAATATTTGAAATTACAAGTTGTATGTATACCTGGAAATGACAATGTATTTCTTTATACTTACTGTAATACAATTTATAACGTATATGTACTCATATTTTAGCTTGTATTTTTATGTTGTAAGACAATACCTATTAATGAAAGCCTTGTATGCTTAATCAAAATTAAGGTAAAAACAGGAAAAAAAAGAAAATAAACGAAATAAAACAAAATACAAACAATAACAACAAAAATATAGCGCGGGTCTACTAGACCCTGCGCGACTTACGGCGTTCTACCAAAGCGCGCGCCTGACGGAGGGTTAAGGAGCCCCGAAATGTTAAACCAGCCAGACTTTTACAACCTTTACCTCTGTCTTAAGTAGGCGCTAGATGGGGTATAGATTTGATTGGACCATTTAGCAGGCCAAAAAGGGGTAATACAATCGCGATAACTGCTACCGACTATCTATCTAAATGGACGGAAAGTAAAGCCGTCCCGAAGTGCTCCATTGGGGATGTTCCAAAATTCATACTAGAAATAATAATCTGTCGCCATGGTGCGCCAGCTCAACTGCTATTTGGCAGAGGAGCAGTTTTCCTGAGTGACGTTACAAAAGAATTATTAAAATTATTAGGTGTTCAATCTAATTTCACTAGAACATATCGCCCAGCCTGTACTGGATTAGTAGAAAGAGCAAACCAAACAATTATCAAGATGATTTCACACTATCCTCAACAAAACAGGATGATTGGGACGTGGCACTCCCACACGTACTCTTCGCATAAGATACTAATAGGCTGGAGTCTACATGTATGACGCCATTTTTCTTACTACATGAACGACACCCTATGTTGCCAGATAAAGTTCAATTAAAAGCAATGACCGATAATCTGTTTGTTAAATAAAAACAGATCCGAATTAAGGAAGCTCGAGAAATTGCGACAGAAAGTATAACGCACAAACAGAGGAAGTACAAACAATATTTCGATAGGCGGAAACGAACGCTTAAGTTTCAACCAAGTCAATTGGTTCGACCGTTTACGCCTACGCGTAAGAAAGAGAGGTCGACAAAGCCTCCACAGAGATATTATGCTCCACATGTAATTGGCCAACATACCTCGCCTGTGAATTATCAGATAAGGAACATAACCGGATCAAAAAGGAACGAAAGCGTCGTTCACGTTTCCAGACTATACCCGTACTATAAACAATTTAGGAGACATTACGCCAGTAATTACTGGTAAAAATAATCCAATGACGTCGGTAAAGGTCTGCTGGCCTTGAACTAGACATACAGAATTGACTGTATCGTCCACGTTCTATCAATATAAATCTTGGTAGAAACGTGGTTTAAAGTGCTGTTTGATTCTGTATTTCATTTTATCTTCGCCAAATTGAGTATTAATAACACGTTTTGTTCACACATGGCATGAGAATTGCGTACAACAACAGTGAGTAACTAGTTAGGTCGAACAAGCACAGAAACAAAACAAACAAAAGTACCAAATTTGAATTAGCATATTATCAGTTAATGGATACTATAAAATAAGTGTATTGAATAATTTAAGTCAAATAAATATTATTGAAATATTCTTATTAAATATACAACTGAATTGTAAGAATTCAAGAAAAACAAGTTTTCTTTGTTTGCCTAGAAAGTAATCAGGACATGTAATACTTAAGATAGCGAGTAACAGTCCATCGAATGAGCAGGACAGAAAAAAAACGAGAGAGAATTTTTCTCTTCCTATAAAGGTATAATTAAAGACTAAATTATGGCATTGAATTTTTCAGTCATCTGATAGTACCATTCTAACCCTGCACAACACACGACTGGTGTGAAAGAACGATTAATTGCAGACTAAACTAAATAATTTATATAATATGTATCTTTAAGTAAACCCTTTTAAACCCCTTTTGATTACCATACACCACTGAAACTCTCATGGATACGTCAACCCCGGAAATACTGTATGACAGCTAACGAAAGATTTCCTTTCGTTTTTTCCTGTATGCTTTCAACGTTGTAAATAAACAGTTTCTTTCTTTGATTACTTACTAAGTCAAAATTCATCCCGGTTGAACTTTTTATTTGTTTTGAGAAATAGTTCATTGCTAAATATCTACATCTATATTCACAACAATATTCACTGATGACACGGTGTTATTACCACTACTTTACAACTGCTTATATACTTCCATTGCCAGAGTGGGCTGAAATTAAACGTACAGCAGCTACATCGAACACTATCCTGAAAGCACTCCTTAATATTTCTTTACGGGTCCGTTACACTGCAAAACTTTTTTCGTCATTGATAGGTAGAACCCTGATTCATTCACTCAACCTGGCTCCTGCTTAGCAAGACGTCTAAGAAGTGAACCCAAGAATTGTTGCGAGTCCCCAGGCAACTCAGTCTCTTCATAAAGGAGTACAAAATTTCCATAGAGTCAGAATCGTCGGTCTACTGTTTATCATACCACATCCTGTGGAAGCAATAATGTAGCCTGCCAACAGCGAAGACAATCCGCAGTATTTATTACTCTGAGAATTATTCACTTATTTAGCTTACGAAACCCGTATTTAATTAACTCCTCGGTGTCCTCAATTCCATGCCTGATAATGCACATTATAACTACACATACCCCAGCGCTGATTTAAGACCAGTTTTGTACTTCTGAATAAACTGAGTAGTATTAATTGATATTTTAGGTGCCTTCAGTTTGATCCTGTTACTATCATTCGGATGATTACACTCATTTATAGAATGATTGCATATTTTATAAATAAGTACTATAATGCTCTCCTTGTTATTTTCGTTTTATCTTATATATATACAGTCACAGCATACCCACGTAGCATTATCAATAATTTATTAATATAGTTATTGGGCACAAATCATATGTTTTTAAAATACGGGGACATATATCTGAATAAACTGTCTAAAACACCGCAGAGACCGTGTCCTGTTTGAAAACATTTACCTTTGGACTGTACAAAACTATCACCTCGACCGTTTTGTTCTCACGATGATCCATAAGGTAAAAAACGAAAGTACTACTGCCGAAGAAAATCCGTCCATAAATGGTATTAATTCACCTATTTCGGTTCATAAATGTATTTGTACAAGTTAAAAATCGTGTTCAAGAACGGGCATCCAGTTTAAAGTCACAAATGATTTTTCCATTGCATGATGCCTGTGATCAATATCCACTTCAACTGTCGTACCTTCGATTAGGGGAGCAGTATTAAACTATGTAAACATTTCATACAGATAAACTACATAAGGATTCATCAGAAATTAGGCGCGTTTAACCTTAGGATTATCGGTAAAGGGTTCGAATCCTAGTTGTGTGCTTAAAGCGGGGGAGAAGGAATAATTCGCGCGTTACATTACCGATAACTTCACCTGTAGCTCTTTTACTTTTGTTCTATTTTGAATTGATGTGTGGAGAATCGTTAGATTGAGTTTCATGCTCTACATGCAGTGCATCGCTAACTTTGTGTTCTACGTGCAGTGTACCATTGTTTTCTCAGTCTGAATCATTTTCCGCGTGCGTAATGGTATCGGTATCTATACATTCACGATTTTGATTTTCGATTTTGTTTCTGCTGCTCGATAATTAACGGTAACAATACCCGAATTTATATTGAATAAAAAATGTATCGATGTGAGCTTCAGTTTTAAGTTTATCTCTTATCATTCTTAAAAGCATTATATTATCTGCTACAGTTGTTTCGTACAATTATCGAAATTCTGTTTCCCGAGGAACCTCTGTTGCTCTTTTACGAAGCAGTTGACCCTTAATGAAATTACCACCTTTCCAGTATATAAAAATGAACCTGTTTATCTAATTTTTGTAAAGGCTGCTTCGCATTTACCTCGAAGAACTGGGGATTGTTGCAACATTTTCCAAACCTGAGCCGTAGTGTTGTTTCCAAATACGTTTGCAGATCCATTGCTTGTTCCTGTAATAGAAAATGTTTCCGTGCAAATCATGATGGTGTCATTATTTCAGATCGTTTAACCAAGAATTAAACCTTTAAACCTTTAACCTTTAAAATTTACAAGTACTTCTTTACTATGTCTTTAGTTCGAGTACTTACAATTTTATCATTGTAAACAATTGGACGACGAACTATTGGCAATTCTTCGTTAGAAAATATGCCTTTTGCTTCTTCTCCTGGAAGGTCTTGTAATTTATACACTACAGGGTTGCATTTGATTACCTGATGTATTACAAGTATTTTGTTCATCAAACATTAACTTTAACTTTGAAATTGTAACCTAATAACCAACGTCATATTTTACAGCTTTGGAAAATGAAGATTGTTGTAGTTTATTTGCGTATAAATTGTAGTACACTTTTAAGATATTTAAAGGATTGACTTTCATTGGAGCCATTTTCGTCCATCTGTGATAAGAACTGTTGTACCATTACCAAAATCTGAGTAACACGTCTGTGTATTTATATGTATCTTTATGAGTGAAGTACCTGTAGATTTTGGTTTTTAAAGTTCTATTAAATGTTTATACCCCGCTAACGTTTACATTACTATAAGTAGTATAATGAGGTACATCTTCAGTTTCTATAAAACTTTGGAACTTTCTGTTCCTAAATTCAGTACATTTCTCCATTTACAGTATTTACGGAATACTCTTATATCGATCAAATACGGATGCAAATGCTTCAATAATTTCTTTACCGGATTTTGTTTGTAAAGGTACAGCCCAAGCACATTGAGAAAACACGTCGATTATAGTCAAAATGTATACGTACGGCTTGTGTTATATACAATATATATAAATATATATTATCTAATATATATATATATATATTATCTAAGGCGTTTGAATCGCTTTCCCAAATGTCGTTGATATTGGTTACGTGATATATATTCGTTGGAAAACGCTTTCTCACAGGTTTATGAAGAGTATTACTTTCTTGCCCTTAAAAATTACGCTTAATTCTGTTGTTACAAATTCCTGTGGCGTTATGAAGTTTTATATAGGCCGAACTCCAGCATAATGATCAAGTTTGGAATAGTATCTGCTCAGTAAATAGGTTTCCTTTCGCGTTAATGAACTCGCCATTTAGTCGTGCGTAAATGATGACTTGGTGCTTGCTTCGGGAACGGGTAGCGTATGGAGTACGTCTAACTACAGCTTCAGAATTGTCGCTTTTCGAGAGTCGTCTATCTTTACTTTTTTCTCTGACTTTATATTTCCTTTTATCGGTTTAACCATAACGTTAGGTGGCGAAGGTTTTATTCCCTTTTGTACGTCATTTTCGGATTGTAATGATTTTGCTTCCTCTTTTAATGCGTGAAGATATGGTCTACGTGGTTGTGACATTATTTCACAAAAATTAGTTAGTTTATGTCTGAGTAAAAACCATTTTTCGTCAGAAGAAATGTTGAACATTTTATTTTCTCTATATCCTCTATTACACTACCTAAGATTTTGTTCACTGCGTGTAGCTACTTTTCACTTTTTGTGTTACGAATGTATTAGCATGATTTACTTTGCGTATTTCATGTTGTCACTAAGTTTGATACAAGAGCGCTGCCTAACGCAATTAAAACAGGAATAATAAAAGCAGATATGAAATCGCCCTTTTGTATTACAATTTCCTTTATTCTCTTCAACAACGTCTTTTTGTTACTAACATTCTCTATACTGTTTTATATCTTTTTAAAGAATTTACACATTGTTTAGAAACAGGTATAGTTGCCATACTAACATTTAATATGCATTCAGTGATTGCTTTAAGTAATTTAGGATCAGCATTCTTTGTAATGTTTTAGCGACTTATCATTTGTTTTACTTAAAAAACAATGTTTCACACTATTTTGTTATTGTAGGTGAGGCTAATTTACACACATCTTTATATGCCGTTGGAGATAGTTTGGGAACGTTATGCATCTTGTCTACATCTTTTAAGAAATAACGTTTTTTGTATAAACGTATATATATATATGTTCTATTTAGGTCTAATGCAAGCAAGAGCTTCACCAGGTAAAACCTCTGTTCTGTAACGATATATATCTGGTGTATGTTGCGTGCAATCTAATACTAAATATCCTTGCTGATTTTCGTTGGCTTTATTAAACGTTTCTAAAAGGAATTTTGAATTTCATGGTACGAGTGGTTGAAATAATTTATCTATTTGTAATTTACCTCTATAATTCTTAAATACCACAATGCAATTAGAGTTTAACGACATTGTTCTAAACTTATTACCATGTAGGAAAATGTTTTGTAAAACGCATACCACTACAAAGTTTTAGTGATGAGAATCTTTGGTAAAGGAATTAGATACTTCTTTGTTTGGCTTCATACATTACATCATCTAAAATAAGAAAATCTCCATTGATTACCCTTTATAAATCAGGTACTCGCTCATGCGTACGCACATTAAACGTCCAATAGTGAAGCTCGCGTCGGATTTTATGTGGGTATTTGCGCGGATGACACCAAAGTTCACCTTTTATCGGATTGTCAATCAGGGTATAAGCATGTCTTAACAAATGTAGATGTACCGCAACGCGAAAGACCTGCTCCCTGTATCGTACTTGGAAATTGAAATTTTGCAGTATCCAAATTAACGGATTCTGGAGCTTCCGTAGGTGCGTTATTACAGGTATTATACAAATCATCACCTTCATTATCTGATGTGCTAGTAGGATTAACACTCTTATTAGTATTAGTATTTTCATCTGCAATATCCTTTATTTCTACTCCATCTTCACCTGGGCCGTTACGCTCAAAAGGTTTATAATTATTCCCAAGTTCAGTATTCCGATTTTGTTTTTGATACGGTTTGTAACGTACGTCTCTCTAGCTCTTTTTGTAATTTGGTTTTCCTTTTACAAGTTTATTTAAAACACGTTCTAAAACGTTTTCGTATGTGGTATGTTTTATATTTATTTACGTGCTTAGCTATTTGTTGGTGTTTAATGTAAGGTTGTAACGCGCATGCCTCCAATCATTAATATCATTTTGAGGTATGCTTTATTTTTACTCTGAAGCTGAAAAAAGTAAGCCTGTGCTTTTCAGCAATGCGATTTTATTTACTACCTTTTTAGCTACAACTTCTGTACCGTTTTGTGTTGAAGCGTTAGTTGAAAATTAGGACTTCTTAAGTTTCAAATAAGGTTTTTGTAACATACATTTGAAAGTTAATTTTTTAACATGCTTAATTTATTTGCAAAGTGTTCTCGAATAAGCGAGCGTTTAGATACTTTACCACGTTTATCTATAGGATTAAAAATGCTTCAATATTTGAAGTTTTATACCTTGGTAAAATAATTTGCATGTTTATATCTTCACTAGCTAATCGCTTATCTGCTTTATCGTTACGCTCTAATCTTGCATGTTTGATGTTATATTCAAATAGATCTCTATTAGCTGCTCGTTTTGTACATATTTCCGAGCTACTATGCATTTTCGGAAGCTTAACATTATGGTAAAGTTGCTCACTTTCTGATGCTGCTGTACGTTTTGTAGCTATCTAACCTTGGATACTTAACATTTCGAAAATATCGATCTTCAGTAACAGGTCGTTTTGGAATTGTCAACGGTACAGTTTTATCTAATTGTCTCACGTCGTATTTTTATACTTCTTGCTGCGGTAATTTTTGCGACGACATAGTAACTACATTGACATTTTAATTGTAAACATATCCTATTATAACCAAATTAAACCGTATTAAATTCGGCTCTTTTACTCTTTGTAACTACCATCTGGAGTGGCTTTGTAACAGGTTCTGTAACTAACCTCCATAAATATTTTCTGGTAATTTATCAATTCTGTTCAAACAAAATCAGAAACAGCATTAATTTACAGCAATATCGATAACGATGATGATAATAATAATAATCATAAAGTCATAGCAGGATAGAGGCACATCTGAAAAATACATATTAGTATCTGATAAGAAGTCTCTTCATCAAGGATCAAAGCAATATCTTTTGACACGTCGCACATTCGTCTTTAAAAATATTACAGTTTACACATTCAAGTACTTCAGTAACTTCGTTATGTCAGATTTGTTTTAATAATGTGATTAATAAATGGAAGTTGTACAGCTGTGTCAATGCCCATTGTATAATTTACTCTCCGCTTAAAAAGAACTTCAAAACTGGAGCCGAAGTATGCTTTTCAACGGATACATTCCCTTCCATTGCTGCAACACACGGATGTCAGTCATTTCGAATGTAAGCTCATTCTTCCAAACTATCTGAGATTTATATTCAAAATCAAATATTTGCCGATTTCCAATAAATAAGCAACTGGTTTCATAACAAAATAGTTGAGTGATTTCGAGATTATTAAAAAGAAATTAACAGCTTTTTAAAATTCAGCACTTAGTATCCTTATTTTTTCTACGGGAAGTGTATATTATTACGAATGAAACACTCTCGATACAGCCTTTTATTATGCGTATATTGGGTATAATAAACAAAATAATTTGAAGAAAGTGTGTTGTTGTCAACCTGATTTACATATTTTGGGATTAACAAATAAAAGTAATTTATTTTCTGGACGTTGGGAAAATCAAATAACTAAACAACACAAAACAGCTGGAGGCCATAATATGGTAATATGTTTTCAGTAATACATTATTAATCCGAATAAAATGTCTACTAACCGTACCTTACTTTAAACCCTATATATAAACATGAGTTTAATACAGTTCATCTTGTTTACATATAAGTTTCACCTGTTTATTCGAGTCCTAGGTCTTTCTACCTGACCCTTCAACAATATCAATGTGATTGTGCCTATTTTTATGTTTAAGGTTTTGAAATAAGAACGGTTTTCAGTTGAAACTGAAACAAATATATTTACCAATATTTTTTAATTAGGTACTGAAAAATATATGTACCAGCATCTTTAGTAGTACGTACTTTGAGTTAGATTTCAGAATTATATGCTTTCTTTAACTGGTGATGTTTTAGTTTCCGTTCAGAAAAAAATGATCTACTTCCAAAGCCACCGGTTATTTTGCATTCATAAATTATATTTGATCTATATTCCATTATGTTGTAACCTTCAATTTGTCTTGTTCCTTTACAATGAGAACTGGCTCAATGATTATAAGAGTCCTTCTTTGCCGAAAGTAATGTTATTCTCGAGTATGCTTCTCTTCCATTCAT
The DNA here is from genome assembly GCA_030765065.1 of Deroplatys truncata. Lineage (NCBI taxonomy): Eukaryota > Metazoa > Arthropoda > Insecta > Mantodea > Mantidae > Deroplatys > Deroplatys truncata. The sequence goes on from CM060977.1 coordinate 182,187,939, forward strand.
TCGGTTGTGATTTCTTTAGGTGTACCATTAGATTACTTTCTGAATAGCTCTTTAATAGATTATATATCTGGTTAGAATTTTCACTTTTTTACACTCATGAAACTGAAACCTCTCTCCGGCTGTATTTTAACGATGAAGAATGCTAGGTTCCACCGTGCGGCAACTTCCATACGTAATAAATAAACGGCTTCAGTTACAAACAATTTTAGAGAATAAAAGATAAAACGAAAGCATACCCGTTATTTGTAAATTTCGTAAAAATCTTGCTATTATGTTTTTCTGCGGTGCCGGAATTAAATGTCAAGTTTAAGTAAATATACCACGTGTATAATGTTAGTAGCAAAGTTATGATTTTGTGAGTTTCTAAATCGGCATTTGATAATCTCAAATCATATTTTTCTAAGTGTATCTGAAATTTGATCTTTAGACTGCAGTTTTACTTTGTTGCAATAGAAATAAGCGGTAGAGAAAGAGACAATTGCATAACAAATGCAGCAAGCTTGTAAGGATTAAGGCTTAGAAAAATAGCGCTTACGAGTAACTGACATATTTTAACTTACATAATAATTTAATACAAATTTATGCAATATTTTCACAACTGTCATTTTAATTTCTCTAATATGTACCTAGCTGGCAGAGAAACGTACTGTACTCGACCTCAAAAATTCCCTTTGGAGTTTTCATCGGAAGCATGTATATCAGGACTCTGAATATAAAAAATACATTTTAAAATGTTGATGTGTGTATGTGAACAAACTAACTGAAAAACAAAACTGGGACAAATATCAAACTACATATTTAAGCTGATATTGGACTGTTGGTTTTTGGTTTCAATGAGGGGGTTTGTAAGGAAATGCATTATCTCTTCGGATGGCTTTGGTAATGCAGGCAGTTTCTTAGAAAAGAGTTTTCTGGCAATTAGAGCTTTTCTCTCAAGATGTTTTATACGAGACAAATGAACACTGCTCTTTCACTCCTTACGGCACCTTTATGGATTTACACACAACAAGAACATTTTCTCCCTCCCTTATACAATATTTTACGTTTGATGAACTCTCACAATAAAACAAAAAATATTAAATTTGCTTCTAATTGCTTTTTTCTAATGCTGGTAGTAGCGGTCACCCCGCGGCGGTCTGACAGTCAAAGTCCTTCTTGGCGCCAGTAAAAGATCAGAGGTCACTGATGTCACGAAGGTCGTTACGGTTGGTTGCAATGGCGGCGCCAACCCTCCTTCGTCCTTGTCCTTATTGCGCGCCCGAGTTGCAAAAGGCCAAAGGTGCGTGACCTCTGCAAACGGTCGCGATGACGACGAGGTTGAAAGAAAGTTTGGCGCCGCAATTGCAGCCGACCGTAACTAACTTCGCTGCTGTCGGCAGCCACCGAAACGTTTTCGCTGGCGCCAGGGAGGAACATCTTTTCCCTTTAGGATCCGTCCAAGAGCTCGCGGGGCCTCCGTTTTTATTTTCCTATTACATGAGCACAATGTATGATACAATGTTCATGATATATTGCTACAATTAACAACACATTTATACTGTATTTGCTACATTAAACCAAATCTAGTTATTTTGTCTTTTCACATTTCTACGGCTTTTGCCATATTAAACCAACTTTAGATATTACGTTTTTTTATCTGAGTGAAACAAGATCATCTTGATGTTTATCACTACATCGCTTTCGTCGCTGCTGCTGCTTTTAGTGGGGAGGCGTTTGGTAGCATCGCTCTTCTATTGCAGATGTTTGATGTCTTGCTGGTACCACCACCGCTGCTGCTGCTATTCAGTGTGTTGTCGTCTTCGGTTTCGGACGTGTCAGAGGTTTCGGTAAGGATTTCGTTTAACACAATGAGAAGTATTTGTTTATATACGTCTATAGTGACGCATGTAATATTTAGATTAGAGAAATTGTTACTCACGTCGTGCTGTAATTTTGGCACGTACAAAGCGCTCACCACGAAGTCAGTATATCCATGTTCTTCGTATTGAAGGTTGTTGAAGGATCCGCGTTGAGTAAGACACTGTTCCAAACTGGGTGTAGAGGTAGTACATTACTTCGTTCTAGTTTTACAGTAGATGGCCTACCAAACTTTGTTTTTGTTGCTTTAATTTCCTTGATTGTGTATCGTTTACCTACTTCCAAGTCGTTTGAGGTTATAGTTTTGGAGAACGCTCCACCATGTTAAGCGCAGCCCAAGTTCTTCAGTTTGTTTAGCAGGGCGTTAGCAGACATTGTGATGATGCTGATGTAGGCTGCTGAAAGGAACCGCTGACGAAGTAGTTAATACGGAAGAAACCGATGTATGAACTATATGTACTCTGCTGCATCAGTAACATTACATAAACACAGATAGTAAGCAACAAGTGAGGATGATAGTATGTACATCATCACAGGCAGCAGTAAACCGATTGTGTAAGATCATGTGATGTACATGTGTGATGCGCGTGATCGCTGTTAGACACAAGCTGATTGTCTAAATAAAATCTTGTTTGGTAGAAGTCCTTAGGAGTTGTGCATAATATGCATTCAGAGTATGTAGAATATGACAGCTTGTTTACATCCCCTTTCACCGCTTAGAAGTAGGTCTGATAATCTGTGATTCTAACTTCAGCAGATTCTTTTACTCGATGATAAAAATGTCGTTACCTACAGGGTAGAGTTTAATTAAAGTTTTCCATTCTTCTTCTATTAAAGATACACCAACTGAGTCATTACTATGGTATGGTTTTAAAATAATATTAGGAATACCGAATACATGTTTTACATTTTATTTAAGTTCTTCATTTGGATTTAAATCGCACTTCATTTCCTTTTTAGCGTTATTGTCAATTCTGATGATACCCGTCATTATATCCTTTCAATCTGATAAATAATTAAGAACAATTCCGTGATCTTCGCCGAACTTTGCTTCGATAATACATAGTATCTATGGATATTGCGTTGAAAATCCTACACAGACAAACTTCTTCTGTACGTGTTCCAGGGAGTAGATGCTGCTTCGATACCAATCATGGATGATAACTTCTTAGAATCCTCGCCAATATTCAAAGTCTTGGGGTCTGGTTTGGTCATTACCGATATCAGCTTTTTTCTTACGAATCTGATATCGGGAATTTTTTTCCTCTTCGTCTGAAGTGCGATGGCACTCGTCGTTTGTGTCAGGATGTTAGAAATGAATGCTTTTTTAAAGTAATGGTACTCTTTTTTGGAATATAAGCTGAGAGTTCCCTCTGGCAACACTTTTTTTTCTTAGCGCAATGTATGTGCCGCGTATTGCTGATTTTGTAAATAATTACCCTTGATAACCTCCATGGTCTGATAAGGATCCTTATCCTTTCTTTTAAAGACGCACTGTGATTATGCAAGATTTGTAAACGAAAAAAGATTATTTTGTAGTTACTTTATTATATACATATGTATTGTAAACTTTTGCTAATTCTGGCGAGCGATGTTGTTGGTTACTCGGGATACGTGGAACAAAATAGCTACCACATGCAGCATTGCATTGCTGTTAAATCTTATCGTACACGCTCGTCTCGTCATTGAGACATTTCTGTTTTTTCTATACGCACTACTTCATGAACACAGTTTCCGTACTTGAGGCTGCCATAAATGGTTCATGATACAGTCATTTCTTTAAAGCACATTTGCGCCTAGTACGGGTTTTGTAGGCCTACAACCTTTCTCTTATTCTTTTCCTCCTCTCTTAGAGTAATTTTACCCACCATTAACAAAATTTAACAATACCATTTTGTGCATTAGTGATTGGCCTTTGGGCGCATCCTTCTGCAATGTAGCTTACCGGGGAAGTATCGGCCATTATTGCCGCAGGTTGCTACCTTGGGGTTTGTCGCTTATTGCGTAGACTGACTATGGTTTGCGTGGGAGGTGGATGTCTCTCCTTATTTTCTATATACCTTCTATACGATTTTATTTTCTTCTTTCGATGGAATTATGTTTCAGTTTTATTTTCTTTTGACCTTGGCACCCTGAAGATTCGTAACACTCTCTTCACTCTGTTCTTAGTATTTTATTTATATTTTCATAACAACAAGTAAGCACCATTTTTTGTATTTATTTTTATGATTCACGGAAGCTGCGTACTTCCGTTGGTGTTTTATTTTTTTAAATTCATTTTATGCTACAAGCAGTCCATTTTACTTCTAATTGGATGATGTACTTAGATACTGTAAATCTATTTGATTTATCTGTTTGGACTTTGGTGTATTTCCTTTGTATTGACTACTGTAATAATCACTTCCTAAGTACCTTATGTTTAGTGAATCATCTATGGGACGCGTCCCTGATCTCTGCTTTTTTCTACACCATATTGCTGTGTATTTCGTGGTATTATTACCCCTGATTTTCAGATTTTTTCGTCCGACTTGCTTATCTAGATGTTTTACCATCTACAAGATCTCACATCCTTAAATTGTAGTTTGTATATTCTGTTTTTGTGTTTTATGTTGTTTTATTTTATTTTTCTCTCAAGTGTTTTTCTACCTTTTGGTATTCGCACCTGTAGCTTTCCTTATTTTCCTTCCTTCCAGGATAGATCCTGTTCTTGTCTCCCCTTTATTCCCACCGATTGAACCTCTCCTGTAGTTTTAAGTACTTTACTGCTTAGTTTTATATTCTCTTCCTAATTCTCCTTTTATCTGCTTTCGTGTTATGGTCCGGCTTGGTCAACACTACGTCTATGCGAGCTCACTACTTCACAACCGGACATTCAGTGGCACGACTTTTCGTCAGGCAGCGGCTTCAACACTTGACGGTCGAAGGGATGCCCATTGACATTTGCATTCATAATATGACTCTTCGTCATTCCCTTGGTCTTCGGTGTGATAAGGCCTAGTGTATGGATAACATTCCTGCCAGGTTAACAACGGATTTTCCACCCGCCTGCGACTTTCTCCGTGGCTCGTATACTTATATGTTTCACTGTTGGTGGCTGTGTGGAAATGATATTTAACTTCTTATTGGGCTGTGTTCGGAAACTGTGGACTTCCTCTCCTTTTTATTTGCCGCGCCGTTAGTAAACTGTTCCAGTGTCTCCTGTGTCACTCGACTGTTAAGGAATCTTGTGACCCAGTGTGAATCTTGCAACTTGACTTTGCTCAAGCCCGGAGCCGTGATTGACTTTGTTCCTCACCTTTTCTTTCCTCCGTCCCTGTAGTGCTTCTTTATATTTCTTTTACTTGTCTATATTGTTTTATTCAGCCTTATTGTCTTTATAGAACGGCGCTAGGTTTCATTTTGGTAGTTAGTTTCTATATTTGTCCCCAGCAAGTATATTGGTTTCTCCATGTGCCCTGATGTAACTCCAAATGTTATTGTATTTTCTTTCTGTATTAGTAGATATAGTTTGCAGTGTTGGGTCACCCCTGAAATTATATTTTCATTAATTTTTTTTCCTTTCTTGCCGAAGCCGGGTGGCGCCCTTTTAAAGGTTGTGGGGGATTGTCACGTATGTGCTGAAGAAACGTATTATTTTAAAGTATTTTGGAGTGCTTTATTATCCTGTCACAAATTTCTAAAGTTTCTAATTTCACAAAGAATCACATTTTACATTTCGTAACTTTTATTAAGGCTTAGTAAGTGTTTATACGACAGGAAATAGCGGCTTGCTACTTCCCTTGACATTTCCAAGGGATGTCACTATGTCATCATTTCCTGAGGAGTTCGTGTCTTTCTGCAGATTCTTAGCTGCACCTTAAACCGCTTTACGTCACATAGAATGTTCTAGAACATTGACGTATTGAGTTATGATTGGCCGCTATATTTCAAACCCAGGGCGTTGTCAGACCATATTTGGTACTCACTGCCACACAATAAAGCGTACCTCCATAGGACTGTGATATCTACATAAGCGAGCACTCGACGCGGCTCAGGGGATTTTCTCACGCGGCCCTGGCACAGGCGGCCCTGCAGACATGTGTTGCACAAATCAACAGGTTATCGGCTCCCTTCATCACATCACGGCAGTTCTTCCAGATAAGACTTTCCACTTTACAGTAAGCTGATGCTGATGCATGGTTCGACAAATGAAGTTGAATATATCAGACCTTAGCAAGGTAAGTGACGTGGTCTGTTCCACCATCTGGTTCCCAAGTTATATCCCCCAGCCATAATTTCAGTCGTGATAATATGACTATAAAATTAACACCATCCACTCCATAATTTCATCTTATATCTGTTGGAGACCTTAAAGGAAAAACCTTAATAACAGGTGCAACTCTTAATGTGCCGTGTATTTATTCTCCTCCTTCCCTGCTTCTAGGTATTCAAAATTTACTGTCTACGAAAAATGAAAGGATTACTTTAGATGAACATTCCTAAAGGAACCATAATTAAAAAAACATTCACGTTATTTTAGTAGGTAAAGCACCTCGCAACGTCACAATGGTGTTTGTGTCGGATAGCGCGTATAGCGGTCATTTTAACAAAACCCCATTTAAGTTTTACATTTAGATTTAACATTTATTCAACTCTTTTAAATGAGAAGCCTTTTCCAGCACAGCCCTTAACTCCAGGTTTTGCAAATAAGCTATTTATTAAAGCCTTTAACACCATCTCGAAAGAGTTGAATCTAAATCCCGGATATAAAGGACATACCATAACCAGAAGGGATTATTTAACGGATATACATGTTTATGTTTGATTTAAAACCGTATAAAAGCGCTAGCGGAACACATTTTTCAGGAATACATCACGGTAATATTTCAATAAACTTATGTTTTAAAACAGCATTAACTAAATCGGTTTGCATGATCGTCTTATCGGAATATCAACGCTTACCAGAATTTGATGTAAATAGGTCTATTTATGTAACATGAATACGGGACATGTACGCAAATATTTATCTAATAATATTTATACAAAACCTCATTTTAGGTGTTTTTGAATGCGATCAATTACTTAAAAAAATACATAAAACTTTTCCACGGAAACGGAGAATGTTTTCATAGTTTCGCAATGCCTCCAATTTCTTCTTATTTTAGAAATTTCCTAAACCGTAATTGCGGTAACCATTGGAGTTATTCTAAACGAAGATTGCAAAGCTCCACTAGTTCCACATGGTATTGCTTATACGTTGCATCGATGCTGTAATTTCCCTCTAGAAGAATTTTATTTTGCATTTAGAACATCTGATTACGCTTATAACAATCGTCTAATTGCAAACATTTATAAAGATGTATGCTATCGTCATAAATGTAAATACGCAGCTCCTGTTCAACAGACCTGTAAGCCGTTATTATAAGGAAAGTACTATTTTGTATTTGCTTCACTTCAAATTTAGAAGTTAAGAGAGAAACATGTCTACGGAAGCAGGATTCGTTTATTTCAATTTTTTTAATAATGAACTTCAATGTGCATTTAAGGAGCTTTTCTGATATGGTTTAGGTTGTGAAGTGGAAACATGGGTGTTTAAACCGCCTCACGATTCCCGTTTGTTATCTGAAAAGGTTAAATCCACTAACGATAAAATTAGTAAAAAAATCATGGTTTAAAATGGGAAAATGGCGATGTTAGTAACGAGGAACTTTCTTCTATATTAAATCACAGTGCGGATCTTTTTACTGTTATTTTTACCAAAGGGGATCAAGTAGTAGAATTTTTCGCTCAGTTATGAAGAGAACTGTAATTAACATAAAAGAATTAGGATCTAACAATGAATCACTAGTAGCATTTCATGCACCGCCTTACATGTACGCTTGTCATAAAATACACTCTCTTAATTTTACTCAAACAATCGTGTCCAAGATCGCAAAATGGTATGCACACATTGTAAATAAACGAAATGCGCAACCTTACAATCCAAAACCCAACGATTCTCATTTACTTCACGACTTGAACCATGACGTATTAACCTACGACGTGTACATTAATCATCTGTTTTAGAACGCGCCTTAAGATTATTCCCTTCTCATTTTTGGAATGCTTCGTGACACTATGTAAACCAGCACAAAACCAAGAGGTCATCGCAGTGTAACAAGCGATGTCGTCATGTCTACATTAAGTTTAAGGTAAGTATATACATACACATTTATGGTCAGATAGGCCGAGCGGTCTAAGGCCATAGGCTTAAGTCCTGCTACCGAAAGGAGCGCGCGTTGGAATTCTGCATCTCACATATTCTTTTTATGTGCATTTTAGTATGACCGAACAAGAACCCACTACGTTAAAAATTGACTGGGATTCAAAGCAGTTATATTTCCTGATTGGTATCTGAAGAAGCATATACTTCCTGGACCGCGCACAGAAGAAGCATATCTGTATAGAATTTCCACCGCATACGAAATATGTATTACAGTAGCAAAGTGCGGCGAAGATCATGGAATTTTTCTTAATAATTTATTAGATTGGAATGTTACAATGACGTAGATCATCTGTGTTGACAGAAATGCTAAAAAGGAAATGATGAAGTGGGATTTAAAACTAAACGAAGAACTTAAATTAAATGTAAACCATGTATTTGCTACTCCTAATATTATTTTAAAACAATACCAAAGTGATGACTCAGTTGGCGTATCTTTAATAGAAGAAGAATGGAAAACTTTAATTAAACTCTACCCTATCGTTAACGACATTTTATCATCGAGTAAAAGAATCTGCCCAAGATAGAAACACAGCTTATCAAACCTACTTACAAGCGGTGAAAGCGGACGTAAACAAAATGTCACATTCTATATACACTGAATACATATTATGCACAACTCCTAAAGACTTCTACGATACACGATTTTATTTAGACAATCAGCTGTGTCTAGCAGCGATCACGCGCATCACACATGTACATAACATGTTCTTACACAATCGGTTTACAGCTGCCTGTGATACGTCACGTGTTGCTTACTAACTGTGTTAATGTAATGTTACTGACGTAGCAGGGTATATATACTTGATACATCGGTATCTTCAGTATTCAGTGCTTCGTCGGCGGTTCCTTTCAGCAACGTACATCAGCATCTTCACAATGTCTGCTAACGCTCTGCTAAATAAACTGAAGAACTTGGGCTGCGCTTAACATGGTGGAGCGTTCTCCAAAACTATAACCTCAAACGACTTGGAAGTAGGTAAACGATACACAATCAAGGAAATTAAAGCAACAAACAAAGTTTGGTAGGCCATCTACTGTAAAACTAGAACGAAGTAATGTACTACCTCTACCTCAGCGTTCAGAAGCCTTAACATTTTCATCTCTTATAAACACCAGGAAGTATATTTTAATCTATAAAGGTAAAGAACCTCTCTCGAAAGAACGAACACGGCACCTATACAACTTCGAACAAGATGCGGTAAAGTAAAGCAAACCAGGTCACTGTTGTCTTCGTTGATGCTGTTGGTGTAAGGTCAGTAATTGTCATCCAGCAATCCGTATAAATGTAGCTCACAATTCCAGCCACACGCTACTTTCTCGGAATGTTTAGTACGCATTCTCTGTATAAGCACAAACTTTTACAGCCTCAGTGCTTCGAGTGTTACGACCAGCCAGCTTAGTGTATAGCTCCATCTTCGGTCACGACCTCTGCATTAAGAAATATTAAAACATAAAGGTAGAACCATCGTTATACTCTACATATACAGGGTTTCAGAAATAAAACCTACCGCAAACCAGGCAGCACAAGTCATTCAGTGAGAAGCCACAATCGCATCAGCATAGACCTTCTGTCACATACTATAGCCGTGAGGCATAACATCTGGACTCAACTAGTGCTTAACGCCACCGAACAGGTCAATTCTGACCGTAAATATGCCGAACAAACTTTTAAAACGTTGTCTATGAAAATAAAACCCTATTGGTACAAAGAAAAAGCCGAGGTTATAAACTTTGGAACAAATCCTTCCTATTCTGCAAACGCAGATAACCTGCATATTGCGTTGAAAAGTTGTTTGATGAACGTATCCGCCACAGATGCTGCCAGACTAACCATCACTCTAAATACAAGAAAAACACCCAGTTTGGAACAGAGTCTTACTCAACGCGGTTCCTTCAACATCCTTCAATACGAAGAACATGGATATACTGACTTCGTGGTGAGCGCTTTGTACGTGCCAAAATTACAGCACGACGTGAGTAACAATTTCTCTAATCTAAATATTACATGCGTCACTATAGACGTATATAAACAAATACTTCTCATTGTGTTTAACGAAATCCTTAGCGAAACCTCTGACACGTCCGAAACCGAAGACGACAACACATTGAATAGCAGCAGCAGCGGTGGTGGTACCAGCAAGACATCAAACATCTGCAATAGAAGAGAGATGCTACCAAACGCCTCCCCACTAAAAGCAGCAGCAGTGACGAAAGCGATGTAGTGATAAACATCAAGATGATCTTGTTTCACTCACATAAAAAACGTAATATCTAAAGTTGGTTTAATATGGCAAAAACCGTAGAAATGTGAAAAGACAAAATAACTAGAGTTGGTTTAATGTAGCAAATACAGTATAAATGTGATATTAATTGTAGTAATATATCATGCACATTGTATCATATATTGTGCTCATGTAATAGGAAAATAAAAACGGAGGCCCCGCGAGCTCTTGGACGGATCCTAAAAGGAAAAGACGTTCCTCCCTGGCGCCAGCGAAAAGGCTTCGGTGGCTGCCGACAGCAGCGAAGTTAGTTACGGTCGGCTGCAATTGCGGCGCCAACCTTTCTTTCGACCTCGTCGTCATCGCGACCGGTTGCAGAGGTCACGCTCCTTTGGCCTTTTGCAACTTGGGCGCGCGATAAGGACAAGGAAGAAGGAGGCTTGGCGCCGCCATTGCAACCAACCGTAACGACCTTCGTGACATCAGTGACCTCTGATCTTTTACTGGCGCCAAGAAGGACTTTGACTGTCTGACCGCCGCGGGGTGACCACTACTACCAGCATTAGAAAAAAGCAATTAGAAGCAAATTTAATAATTTTTGTTTTATTGTGAGAGTTCATCAAACGTAAAATATTGTATAAGGGAGGGAGAAAATGTTCTTGTTGTGTGTGAATCCATAAAGGTGCCGTAAGGAGTGAAACAGCAGTGTTCATTTGTCTCGTATAAAACATCTTGAGAGAAAAGCTCTAATTGCCAGAAAACTCTTTTCTAAGAAACTGCCTGCATTACCAAAGCCATCCGAAGAGATAATGCATTTCCTTACAAACCCCCTCATTGAAACCAAAACCAACATCCCAATATCAGCTTAAATACGAAGTTTGATATTTATCCCAGTTTTCTTTTTTTCAGTGGTTTGTCCACATACACACACAAACCTTTTTTAGAAATGTACGTTTATATTCAAAGTCCTGATATACATGCTTCCGATGAAAACTCCATGGGGAATTTTGGAGGTGGAATACAATACGTTTCTCTTCCAGCTAAGTACGTAGTAGAGAAAGTAAGATGACAGTTTGCGAAAATATTGCGTAAATATACATTAAACGTTTATGTAAGTAGTAATATGGCAGGTACTCATAAGCGCCAGGTTTCCAAGGCTGAAACCTTACTAGCTTCTTGCAATTTATTTGGAATTGTCCCTTTCTCTACCACTTTTCTCTGTAGTAACGAAGTGAAACCGCAGCCTAAACATCAAGTTTCAGATTTACTTATAAAAACATGATTTAGGATTATGAAATGCCGTTTTATAAACTCAAAAATATCATAATTTTGCTACTACTATTGAACGCGTGGTATATTTACCTAACTTGACATCAATTCCGGCACCCCGAAGAACATAATAACAAATTTTTACGAAATTTACAAATACCCGGGTATGCCTTAAATGGAAAACTTCAGATTATCTTTCATTCTCTAAGAATTGTTTGTAACTGAAGCGGTTAATTTAAAAAGTATGGAAGTTGCCGCACGGTGGAACCTAACACTCTTCATTGTTAAAATGCAGCTGGAGAGACGTTTCAGTTTCATGAGTGTGAAGAAGTGAAGATTCTTGCGAGATTGATCACCTTATAAAGAGTTATTCAGACAGAAATCTACCGGTGCCACTAGAGAAATCAGAACCAAATGAATGCAAGAGAAATATACTCGAGAAGAAGATTACTTTCGGCAAAGAAATACTCTAATCAATGAGCCAGTTCTCATTGCAATGAAACAGGATAAATTGAAGGTGACGAGTTACAACATAATGGAACATAGATAAAATATAATTTTTGAAAGCAAATAAGCTTTGAATGTAGAGCATTTTTTTTGAACGGAAACTAAAATTTTACCAGTTAAAGAAAGCATATAATTCTGAAATCCAACCCAAAGTACCTACTACTAAAGATTCTGATACGTATATTTTTTCAGTACCGCATAGGAAAATTAGTGGTAAATATATTCTTCTAGTTTACCCCGAAAACTGTTCTTATTTCAAAATCTTAAACATAAATATAGGCAGAATCAGAGTGATCATGTTAAAGGATCAGGTAGAAAGAACTTTGACTCGAATTAACAAGTGGAACTTTTATGTGAACCAGATAGACTGTATTAAACTCATGTTTATGTGTATGGTTTAAAGTAAGATATGATTAGTAAACATATTTTTATTCGGATAAGTAAGCTATTACTGAAAACGTATTACTATATTATGGCCTCTAGCTGTTTTGTGTTGTTTACTTATTTCCTTTGCCAAACGACCCGAAAATAAATTACTTTTATTGTTGCATCCAAAAGTATGTAACTCAAGTTCACAATAACACACTTTCTTCAAAATATTTTGTTTATTATACCCAATATACGCATAATAAAAGCCGTATCATGAGTGTTTCATTCATAACAATGCACAGATCCCTTAGAAAAAATAAGGATGCTAAGTGCTCAGTTTTAAAAATTATTAATTTCTTTTTAATAATCTCAAAATCACTCAATTGTTTTGTTATGAAACTAGTTGCTTATTTATTGGAAATTGGCAAATATTTGATTTTGAATATAAATCTCAGATAGTTTTGAAGAAGAAGAAGAAGAAGAAGAAGAAGAAGAAGAAGCTTACATTCGAAATGACTAACATACGTGGTTTGCAGCAAAGGTATATAAGGTATCCGTGAAAACGACATACTCCGGGTCCAGTATTGGAGTTGTTTTTAAGCCGAGAATAAATAATGCTAAGGGCATTGATACAGCTGTGCAACTTCCATTTATAAATCACATTAGTAAAAAATACTGACATAACGAAGTTACTGAAGTGCTCCAATGTGTAAGCTATAATATTTTTTAAAGACGAATGTCGGAAGAGTCAAAAAATAAAGCTGTGATCCTTGATGAAGGGACTTCTTATCAGATGATAATGTGCATTTATCAGAGGTGCCTCGTTCCTGCTATGACTTTATTATTATTATTATTTTTATTATTGCTATTGAACTTGCTGCTTATTATTGCTGTTTCTGATTTTCTTCGAACAGAATTGCTAAATTATACAAACGATCAGAGGCATATCAATTCCTTAAATTTGTTATTCTACCTTTTACTGCACGATATGCCTTTTTGTTAAAGTACACAAAGCTTAAACTTGAAAATCTTTATTCCGAAATTTAGAAAATGATATAATAATAGTGTACGTTTGAATGTTGTGGAAATTAGTTATTTTAGTGCTAATTTATAACGATTATTTAGTTGCAAATATGTGTATCATTTCCACTATCTGTTTGATTATACTCTTTTCTCTAAACTCATATTAGCTGTGAGCCTAATGTGTTTCATTTGTGAAGTATTTAAAGAATATCTCTCCAAAAATGTTCAATTTGGATATGTCAAGTTTTGCGACCCCTCCCAGAAATTGTAGTTAAAATGCAATTTCAAATTTCAATGCTGCACCGATGTGGATATTTTACATACAAAGAGAAGTAGGTACTTATTTCTTTCCCTGCTTCTGTTTTAACGAGTAAAGTGAAGTTGATGTTTCTGGGTTTCTCCCTTTCTGAGCCTCTTTCTTTAGTGAAGTTTTATATATAATCAAATTTACTGGTAAGTTTGTTCAGATGCAGAGCAATTAATTTTGGCTTAATATCAATTTTGACCTTTAGCTTTTGCAAAAATTTACATTTTCGTCTTTGTGTAGCGATATTGCAGCCGTTGAACTTATTTTCGCAGTTAGGATCAAATGATTTTGATTAAAATATTTAATAAGTAGACTTATTAGGAGTACTGTTTGTTATATGTTAAGGCACAGATCAATTACGCTGATATTAGAAACATTCCGGATAGCCTTCAGATTTTAAGGAACTTCATGATTGCTTATACCCCCAGGAACCACACATGAAGCTTATTCCCGCACTTGATGTAACGAAAGATTTAACTGAAACACAACACAACGTCATTCCCGTTCCTGATACGGTATTTAACGCCAGCGCTACAATGATATTGCGCTTAGGTTTACTACTTTTCATTCGCTGTGTCTTTCTACTAAAGAGGCTGTGGCTTTAGCAGTTCAAAGCAGGGAGAAATAAAAGTGCGTTAAAAGTAATTTTGGTGTTAGGTCATAGGTGTTAAAAGGGAATTTGAGATCATTTTGACATTTACATATGCTGTGTTTATAGATATATCTTTGCCAGAGACACCATTTTAATCCTATTAATAGTTTTTATCCATTTCGAAAAACTCCAAACCAAACATAAGAAATAGTGCTTAGACTGCTTTAATTTTAAAACATAGGTTAGTAGATGCCCAGCAAGTCGTCTTTGTGTCAACTTGGGGTGCTGGAAAGATGTAGGTTGCGGCAAAATAAACCTAATTATATACTGGATACGGATAATTACACGTGACCAAGCACTATGCTACTAATATTACTTAAATATCATGGCACATCCAGAATGTTTGAAGGTAGGATGTCTCAGTAATTACCTCTCCAAGCTGCAACCTTATCATACCTGACAAAGCTGAAATGAATGGGAGCACGCTTCGTCATAAAAGTGAAATGATGGTAATTTGATATATGTTTACCATAGCCGAGGATAAATGCTGGGAAATATATTTTCTTGAAATCCAAAACAAAATAAGAATTAAACATCGATTTATGTTTTAGAAGTAATCATTAAGTAAGTGTTGCAATTTGTGTCGAATGGAGTATACCTATTTTGAGTGATCTGCACGAGACAGTGTTTGGTATCGTGGAAACACAGAAAGAAAGAAATTCCGGAAAGCTTTGGTGATTCTATTTTCGGTGTACACTGGACTTAGGTTTCCAAAAGGCAGTAAAGGCCAAGTATGTGAATGTATTTAAAAGGAATATTTACAGAGGACTATGGAGAAGTTCATTACAAGCTGAGTATGGGTACTGGTGATCTAAAACTTTTAAAAGTGGTTTATACATTGACACAAGGTAATTTAAAATTATCAAATCTGGACATAAAAAGACCTAAAACGTATCGCGTAATCACAATTTATTGAAGTATCGTGATTGCATATTCTCAACTTGACGCATATAGGAATTCCGCGATATCGTAAAGCCTCGTGTTTCAAAGAGGAACACAATGTAAATTTCTGTGACATTACAACTAACAGCTTGTACTGTGATAGTGAAAATTTAGTTTTTTTAACCGCATTCTTAGCAGCACAAATACATTCATTGCGTTTGATATATCAATAGGACATGAGTGAATATCTTTTCCTTCTTCCTCTTTAATACCACAAGGTAATATCTAAAGTCTAAACTCTCTCTTTCTCTCCCCCTCTCTCATTATCGCTCCAATTTTTCTTTACAACTTGAGCATAATTCACTTATCTTGTCATTCCTTTGATACATGGAAGAATGTACTTTCAGCATCACCAAAGTTACAGCGATTCACTACAGAAAGCTAGATAGGAGTTCGACTGAGCATCTCAAAGAAAGAATAATGTCAAATCGTCTAGAGCTTAACAACCTAAAATTAATATTTAATAATCGTGCTGCATGATCACCACAACCACTGACAAAGTATGGAGTCTCAAAGGCGAATCAGCATTGTCTTGGGTTGTACTGTTTGCTGGAATGTTACACTTCATTTCCTTAAGCCGGAGATAAAATTAAAAAATCTTATCTGTTATACTCACATAACCTTCTTTATCATTTATCGCTTACTAGCGGGCAAGCAAACTATTGTCATGAAGCTTTATTTTTCTGTTTACTTCATTTTAATGGATTAAACATCTGTAGAAGTAGCTTTATAACATATTTCATTAGGGTACACAGGGAACAGCGATACTCCAAGCGATATTTAAATGTTTATATGCTAGTCTTAAAATTCCAAGCTAGATTCCAAACCATTGCGAGAAGCAACTGAGAATCGACGGCACTTAAAAAAAATGACCAAAGGATTGAACAAATCCAGCTGTTAATTACGTGTATCTCAGAATTGGCCAATGCCATAAAAAGATATTTTAAATAAGTTGTCTGTTTTATATGGGTCTGCATTTTTATGTAGTGCGTGTATATCTATTGCTTAACGTTTACCATTTGTACAAGATTATATAAGATTCCTTTCGAATAAAGAAGACTTTACAGGCGGTTCCCAGAAAATTTAAGGTATAAATTTTACTTGCCTTGTAAATATGTTTAATACAGGTTATTTTAATCCAAATCGTTTCAGCCATTCTTTTCGAAAGTCAAACATTTGGAAGAGTGTTTTATCTAAAGTGAATTTGGGGGTAGGGTATAGTGTTCAAAAGCTTTGTGTCGTATCTGTTGGTATTTTTGCGGCTTTTCATTATTGAATTTGCTGCTCAGAGATACACACACGGATCGTTTTATATTCTCTACAACGTGCATAGTAGGTAGAGGAGATATTGTTTTCCACAAAAAAATTCGATAACGAGATTTCACCCGAAACACAGTATTGAGGCACTGATAATAAAAAAGCCATTTTGGAAATGTGTGTGCGTGCGTGTGTGCACGCGCGCGCTTGCCAACAGCGTAACTCATAAACCAAAAGTCAGATGAACTCCAGTTATGCTACTTAGGTTCAGTACCATCCAAAAATGCGACACGAAGGTTTTGAAGACAATAGCCCACACCAAACCACCCTATGCATGGAAGATTTTTCCGAAATGTTTTATTTTAAAAATATGGATTTATCGATTTTTATTAAAATGCCGTATATTTAAGGTATTCACATTACAAGCAAAATATCTGGATTTTTTGGGAGTAGACTATGAAGTCGTTTTGTAGGGAATTATTAGGGGCTTAGGCTCACTTTTGCATAGTAATGAGCAACATTTTACGTCACACACTTTCATCTGTCCACGCGTATAGCGAAAATCCCTCCGTGACTGCTCTTCGAAAGCTAAAGTGTTTATAGCTGTCAAGATGGTAGATAAGGAAGATGTGAAGGCTCTTATGTTGATTACTCAACATGTGGTAGAGTGATTGCTATATATTAATATTCTTCCCTAATTAGATTGTCTGCGAGTCATTTTAATTGAAAGAGTTAAATAGTACGTTAATCATATTGCTCAATAATTATTGTAGATGTAAGATTTTGGTATTAATTTCAACTGAGTTTTTCAGCAAAATTCATTGGTGTTATTAGATTTGTTTCGTGGCTACCCCTTTCTCATCTGGTAATTAACTTACACGTCTCATTAATCCATTAATATGAATAAGTGTATAAACAGTTGGCATCAATAGTTTAATTGTGAGTGTGAGAGTCTGTGTCCTTGTTTGTTCATGTGTGTGTGTTTGTGTGTAGGAAACCGATTAGTGGCGATCAGGCAAGTATCAAATCACCTGAAGGCGCGAAGATTCCGAACAAAGGATTTCGATGGTCTAGGCGTTTCAAGTGGTTTACCTCCCCCTTCAACTTTTGGTCGCTTTGATCTAGATGAAATAATATATCTACTTTGATAATTACAGCGCTTAATGTTTAACTTTAAAGGTCTGTTTGACTTGAACGACATCGATCTCCATCCTAGATAGATGGTATCTCTGTCTAAAACTTCGGAGCGCGATGTTGTCGATAAATGTGGGCGGAAAAGTAAGTGTATAAATTGGTCCGATTAATATTTCCATGAAACCTATTTAATTATAATTCCTATTCCGCAAATACACAACAGCTAGTTATTAATAATATATAAAAATAACGACAGAGTTTTCTATTCTAGCTGTTGAGCGATTGATTAATATAAATAAGTTATTTATAATTCATTGCATTTGTATGTTCAGGAGGGCTATTCACGAAGACGTTTAAGTGAATGGCTAGGATAAGCCAGAATATGTTAAGGTATGTTAAGTAGTTGGCTCCTGCCTGCGGCAATATAAAACATTAGTTACAACCTGTCCAACAGCCCTACCTTTGTATTGAAGAACCTACGTTCCATGCCTCACATTGTACGTGATGTAACTAAAACGTTCTGAGTTGCAAATAAGCTGGCGTCCCACGGTCGTTAATGACAATAATGTGTTAGAACGTGTCCAGGAACCCTGCCCCTTTATCATCGGGAACCACCAGCTGGCTCCTGTATGACAGAGATGTGGATGAGAATTTCGGACCTGCAACATGTCCCCAGCGCCGCTGCGTGACGTCATTAACAGGTAAAGAGATCTCTGTCTATATAAATAGGAATTTGCTCGTAGCAATCATTTATTGTTGATACGCCATCATTCGGTGATATTCGAAATGGTTAGTGATAACGCTGCTCGTATACTGGATCGGAACGACTACTGGAGCGAGTGTGGCGCGGATTTTCATAATTATGCATACCTTCGTAGCGAAACTTGCAATGGTTATTTGCACACAGTATTATGTAATCACCCTTCTTATTACGATCAGATGTCTACATTGAATTGTGTACATAAAACTGTGCAGTTATCGAAGAGAAAATTCGTAACACATTTCCTTAATGCATTAAGATGCAGTACACTTTGTTTTAAATAAAATATAATTGGAAATCCTTTCATTCCTTCAGCAAAAATCGTATGGAAAGCAAACGCCATAGCGACATCGGGGAAATGATATATTTGTACTAAAGCGTTTATCCGAATGCGATACAGAACGGATCGCATGGCATCTTCCTTCCTATGCAGTGACAATTGTGATGCCTTGCAACGTAGGAAGAGAACGATAATTACATATCCATGTATTAATTATAACTGATATTCTTTGTGTCTAAGCTAAGAATTATTTATTTACAGATTGATAATCAAAGAACTTAGGAGCGCGTACCAGTAGAGGAACTGGATGCTGAGAGGCATGACTTCCATAAAGCAGATTATACAATCGCAGAGCGGAATACTCTACCTATGAATGAGCATGCCGCTTTAGAGCCGATGATATTGCTCCCATGTTGAGGAGTGAATAAATCAACAAGCCCCAGATTGCTCTCCGGACTCAGCCATAAACAAGCAAAACCCCGATGTGCGTGTTACTCCTTAATCATACTTCTTGTGTTAACATGGGAATCTCTAATACAGTATTTATCTTTGTGGGATTGTATTTTTACAATACGCTTCATAAAATATTTCCAATATATGTCATAGTACTACAAACAGAAGGGGAAAGAAGAGGAAGAGCAGGGTAGTTCGGAAAAAGCAGAAGTGTAAGTGTAAGAGAAGGATCTTCAATGACATTCACGTGGTCTCATTAGTTGAAGATACTCAACAGCTGCCAGCAGAGAATGGAAAATCAATTCCTTATGATTGATGACATCGGCATTCCCCATTGCACATCCTGAACATTGGATTGTGTTACTACAACCCTCTCTCTACATAAAGTGCAAAACCAAAATCGTTTGTTTATATTAGCAAATCAGACAGGACCATATATTCTAAACTATTCCTACTGTTGAATATTAGGTGCAAAAGGATAAAAACTTTAAACCTGTGGAATAATGTGATAATATAATGTATGCATAGAATATTGTACTTAATGAAAATTAAATTCCTTTCATAAACGCTTCTTTAAAAGGTCATGCAATTTCTTTAAACGTTTATGCTGTAGGAAATGCATTTTCTCGTACTGAAGGACATTTGAATGATTTAAATGAATTCTACCAGTCAGAAGCATGTACTTTGTTTTCTTCAGGGAATAGGATGGCGGAAGGAAGATGCTCAAAATGTATAATAAGATGAATAAAAGAGTGTTATAGTATACAAACTCATTTATAGACTAAGGAAATTATACTAATACAAATCTTCATAAATATCCATACATCCACCTCAAAACATAATGATGATAATAGTCTAGACTTCTTACACAATCAGTTATATAATTGTTTGCAATACATTGGAAAGAGGCTTGTAGATAAATCCTTTATCATCTAAAATCAGAAATTATATCAACAACTGAGCTGGGATATTTGCAGATACTTGAATCTTGAGTATAATGATGATACTGTTATTTATAACTTTCTCGGGTTGATGGGAGCAATATAAGATAAATAAGGTCGCACGCTGAAGAAAATCCTTTCTCTTTCAGAGAGGATAATTATATCTATCATAATAGGAGTTTTGGGATTTACAGTACATGTCACATAGTGAAGAAAACTTGGAGTTTCTAAAGTCCAAGTTCAAATTATAGTAAGTATTGCTCATTGTTGAATAATACTACCACATTATAAATGTTGCAGTTATCAAACTCTGAGCTAAACTTGCTATAATCGCCCAAACTTGCAGCATGTGCTCCCACTATGACGTAGCGAGGCTTCTCAAGCTTCGATGTTGTTGATACATCCTATGGGAGCGATCTTGTCTAAGGCACAGCAGGATTAGTGTTAGGATCCATGTAACAAAATGCAATATATAGAGGTCTTTCAGAATTTACAACTTTTAGAATGTGAATTATTTCGACATCGAAAAAACGAATTAAAGGCATCCTCCATTAGATTCTATTTAACTTCACATTAGCTTCTTCAACATTGAAGGTTAGACGCAAGTTTTAGAATCTTTGGATGTTATGATAACCAATTCGAAGTTTTTGTTGAGTATGAGCTCCATGCGAACATCAGCAAATCCTAGAAGCGTCGAAAAAAGGACTACAGCTCTGAAAGCCCCATTTGGTGTTTTCTATATATCCACTTCCTCACCAGAATAGATCCATGCAGCATTCACAATGCGATTCAACTCTATCGGGTTGAGAACTACACAATTTCGTATAGTTTTAGCAATTCCAGAGTTCCCTGCTCTGTCTATAGTTGTAGCACTAACAGCAGATGTGTTGTATGTTATAAAAACATGTTCCTACGCCTGGGTGAATCTTCTCATCAAAGGTTGGAACCTCGGTCACGTAAAGATATCCATTATAGCACCTTGTATCCTGGCCTATCGAGGAATTTGCGGTTAGTGTGTGTTAATTCCTCGACGGATGGAGAGATAGTACACCTCATATGCATTATGCGAGGCCTATTATACTATTTACAACGTCATTTTAAATGTATTGCTATTGCGTCCTATGTGGATTCTTGTAGCTATAACTTCATTTCTGTGTCTGTCTACTCCTCCAATAATTATGTAATCTATATAGTTTGTGTCTATGACTGGTAGACATAACGGATTCGAGGGCTCTTGAGAGTTGTGATATTCTAGCGAACAGAGGGGAAAACACCTAGAGTGAATGTGCACTTTTACCGTCAATGAAGAAACCTCTTGCAATACTGCATTCCACGCATATGTTACTTTACTTTCAACATATTCACAGGATTGTCAGATTCAGACTCCTCTTCAGCAGCTGTTATTTTAGTGTTTGCAAATCTTAAAAGCCAACGTACAGATCCATTCTTAGAAAAATCCATAGTATAATCACATTTAAATTTAGCCTTCATTATTATTATTAGGTCTTATGAAGAAGAATTCCCCGTCCATTTATACTTTATTCTTCAGAAGCGCATTGATATCTGCAATCTTGTAGGTTACACGAGGAATAATAATGGTATCAGGCTTACCATTATGAATATAATGTTATCCATCATTATATTTATTGATTTTTGGTACTGAGTAGAATGTCTGAAAATTCAAGAGAGCAATCATAACGATCTGAAGCATGTAGATCCAGTGGAGGCTTTAGATAGGTCGAAATAATGGAGTCTAATCCTCTCACTTTAACTATATAGCTCATCTTTTCAGTGTAGTACTTCTTAGAATAATAGAAATTGAAGCCACCAGTATCCGCATATTACTGAATTGAAATTCTGATATTTTTATGTGTTCTCAACCTCAGGAGGTGGTTTCAAATCGCCAAAAGTATCAATGTGTATGCCATATTATGCCACATTGATAATATACATTATTAATTTTCTTTGCAATGAACGATAGGTATTCCATAAACTTCTGAGCAGCATCAACATCACGATATACATGCGGTTGCTTAGGAAGACCAGTTTCAACATTGGATGCAAGCTGCACGTAAACACAGAAGCTCATGGACGTGTGCTCTTGATAAGGGGTTGTACAGGAAGTTTCAGGATTGGGTATACACGTATGACATTGAGTGAGAATACTCTCAAAATCAGCATAGATGACAAGGTTTCAACATCCTCTCAACATTTTTAAACTGAACAATTAATTTCTCTTTGGTAGGCATAACTACCCTTGGAACAGCATGTTCATTACATATGACTGAATGTTCTTCTAGTGTTTCCAGTCCACTTCGCCCATATCGATTATCAAAGTGTGCAAACAGCGCTTGCATGTATAAACACATCCATTACGCTGAGATTTCTGGCGTCGAACGAGCTTCTCTTAATTCTTTATATTTTCCACTACTGTCACTTAATAGTAGCAGGTAACGGTGTTCATGTAGTTCAGTCTCAACAACCTTTATAGGAAACACTTCATGATTCTCATCCAATCCGAAAACATTAACAGTCATCTTGTTAATCTACTCAAATTTAGGTATTTGAGAAAGTGTATTAGAATAGGAAACGCAGCTGAGGTCGTAATTATCTTGAAGCTGTTTGTATTTGCTCACACGTTGTGCATTCTTCTCGATGAATTTAGCTAATACGGAGTATATGAGACATTTCTCATCGCTAAAGTTCTGGATGTTTATACAGGCTTTTCTTGCCTGAACAGATGCCGGTAGTGAAATGTAGCTACTTCCTCGTAACGTATTGTACTTATTGATACGAAGTCGAACCCCTTCCACTGCAAGTAGGGCCTAGTTGCTACCCTTAATCTGTGATTCCTCCATTTCAGTAACCAATTTCTTGTATTTCGCTTCCAACGTTGACTGCGGATCCTTTCTAGAAACACAGGCTGATTCCGTGTTTTAAATGTTTTGTCACAGGTTTCTCCGATACTGTTAAAGAATTGGCTCTCAGCTAGCACATTCATTTTCACACTCTTATGATTACCAAGCTCCTTATGCACAGCCTGAATTATCCGTTGTTCTGCCTCATTCAGATACATATTCAGGCCCTTCATTGAATTGCGTTGTATAAAATACGATTTCAATCTTCCTTCGAAGGATGTCTCGTATTCTTTCATATCACAGTCCTCTATTGTTGATAATAACTGATGTTTAGTAGGCTCCAATCTTCTTTTCTTCAGAGGTCTATTTATTACACATACGTCTTCATGTCGCTGACCCTTATAACTATCTGTGAAGGTCACATTACAATGCATGCATTTGAAGAGCTTCCTACAGCTCATCTGATGCCTTCTCTTGTCATAACCTCGGAGGAATTTCTTCCTGCATTTAATACAAGATTATCCTGATGCACTAGGAATTATATCCTTATATGCAGAGTTATTCATCCTTATTCTTGATGTAAAAACGTATTAATCACTGTTCAATGAAATGTAGACCACTTCACCTTGATATCGCTTTAGAAAGCTGATTATTCTTGGAGAGAACACGACGTTAACATATTTAGACCCATTGGCACAATAAAGACTAGTGATTTAAGGTATCCTAATTATAGAAGTGGCTCGGACCATTTTAGAACAATCATATACAAAATTTTTAATAATAAAAGGATGATTAATGGCTATATTTTTATATTGAAATACATTATTAAACTGTATGGTGGAGGAGCGATGTATACATGTCACGTGATTATTGCAGCCAATGGAATTATTACCTCTTGCGCATGCACAGAGGCTCTCAGCACTTCTATACCTACTTGCTTCAATTCCCCCTCTCTATCTCTCTCTCTCAGAGTACCTCCATGTTGTGTTTACACAAGCTATAAAAATGTGTTGTGATGAAAGTCATGTGAGGGTGGTAGCCTGAAAAGAATTACATTTTGCTAGGTTACAGTGAAATGAGACAAAGCTTTTGAATTCTGTAAAGCTAATAATTTCCAAAGATGTGTGTGTATGTGTGTGTGTCCGAGTGTGTCAGTGTACTGGTGTATGATGTATGTACGTGAGCGTGTGTGTGTTTATGTGTGTGTGCGTGTACGAGTGTGTAAGTGCACTGGTGTATGTATGTACGTGAGTGTGCATGCACGTGTGTGCGTGTAAGCGCACTGGTGTATGTATGTGTTTGTTTGTTTACGTATGAGGTGTGTGAATGCATGTGTGTGAGTGTACTGGTGTATGTATGTACGTGAGTGTGTGTGCATGTATGTGTGTGCGTGTAAGCGCACTGATTAATGTGTTTATGGGTGTGTATGTGTGTGCGTGCACTGGTGTATGCTTTTTATGTATGTATGTGTATCAGATGTGTGAATGAGTGCGTGTAAAGGCTTTGTGCATGTGTATATGCGAACGCTTGGATTTGTGCAAGCCGAGAAGAAAGAAAGAGATCGATCGATAGATAGATAGATAGATAGATAGATAGATAGATAGATAGAAGGAGAGGAAAGGAAGAAAAAGAGAGAAGAAGAAAACAATAAAGAATCGTGTCTAGGCATTGGAATATATAAATAATTATATTGTTTAAATACATTTTAATCTGTACGTGCATGCTCACCTAGTTTAATATTTGATATAGCGTTTCGCTGGGTAAGATTCGAACTAGGACCTATGGACACCTAAGAATACCGCTCATTAAAACATCGTAATGACATATAAAAATTAAATTATATTTGTTAAATACATTTCAATCTGCCCTCGCATACTCTCATAGTTTAATAGTTATTAAGCATTAGAGTTTCTTATGGTAAGATTCAAACTAGGGGCCTCTGAACACCCTTACATTGATTAGGGTAACAGTATAATATTATCAAGCATGAATTTTGCATTAGCAATAAACTTTTTGATTGCAGTAAGAATCGAAATCCGATCTATGGATAGCCAAGTATACACAGAGGTTTAATGTATGTAATGAAATATGTTAAACACTCT
Organism: Deroplatys truncata; assembly: GCA_030765065.1. NCBI lineage: Eukaryota > Metazoa > Arthropoda > Insecta > Mantodea > Mantidae > Deroplatys > Deroplatys truncata. The sequence goes on from CM060977.1 coordinate 182,213,116, forward strand.
TTTGACATCGTTGATCGAAAAGAGCGAAACAGAGAGCTAGTTAACTATGTTCGGGTATATTCGTAGGACTTCGTGAAGACATTCAGAGAGAACAGGCCTCAGGCAAAGCCATGATGGCGGACTCTAGCGTAGGTAGAATTGTTTACGGCTTAGCAGGTAAACTGACCTCTCTGTCTTTCACACGGACAAACAAAGATAAGGCGAGTATAAATCCTCCCCCAGGTTCTTTTGTTAAACATGCACGTGGTCGAACAATAGAATGGATGACAATAACGTCTGCTTTCTTTTGTTAGAAGGGACCAGCGTTGTTCTTCGTCATATTCCAGTGGAATGGGATGCTACACGGGTGGGCTTTCTAAAGAAGCCTTGCTCTGGACAATAGAAAGGGATTCAATAGAATCTGTTCCTTTGTTACCTCGGGTCAAGCCTATCTATTGTTACAGCCATAGTTTATCCTGGTCTTTGTTCATTTTGACAGGTGAAGGGCAAGCTTTGTTCTTTTGTTATACGGCTGGTCTTTCTAAAAGTAGATACTTGGGGAATTCAATAGAGGTGGGACAATAGCGTCTGATCCTTTGTCCAGCATACACCATTGTTCATTTTGACAGTTGATGGATAGTCTTTTGCACGTTGTCGTTAAATAATGCGAGTGGGGTGATTTGCTGTAGTGCAGAAAAGTACGTAGCCGGGTATGGTGTGGGTGGAATAAGGTCTCCGAATTTGTTACAAAAACGTAATTTATTATTCCTTTGCTCGTTTTGACAGTTGATTGACAGCCTTAATTGCTTAACTGTCAAGCTTTTGTTATACTCAACAGGATGACCCTCAGCTGCAACAGAAAGTACCTTGGAGCTGGGCAAGGGATTTTGAAAGGGGGTGGGGGACGTCATTTACATATGAATACACATGCCTGCATATTAAGTGATTTTCAATACCCATTCTCCTACTACCGGAACTTAGGGGGTTTTTCCACTAAAGACCCCTACTCGAATACCATACAAATATTCTATACTTAGATCTTTATGTTGTTAAAGTTCTTGAATGATGCGGTTCTTTGTGTCACAAGTTTTAACCAGAATCTCTAACACCTACCATAATTTGCTCTACCTCTCCCATATAAATGCATTTCCCTCTCCTTTAACCATCTCCTAGCAGAGGATCTCTCTCTCTCTCTCCGTTTTCCTGGTCTCTCCCATATAAACGTATACTCTGTCATTCAACCCTTGCTAGCCTAATATCTCTCCTTGGTTTGCTACCTCTCTCATATAAACGCATGCCTGCTTTATCATCTATCTTAGCACCTCCCTCGTGTTCCCTATCTGTCCAGTATAAGCCTATATTCCCCCTCCTTCAACACCTGTCTAGCCTAGAATCGGTCCCCCGTATTCCCTCTCCCTCACATATAAACGCACTTCCCTCATTCAACACCTGTCTAGCCTAGCATCAGCCGTCGTATTCCCTATCTCTCCCGAATAAAAGCATTTTCCTCCATGAACCGTCGCATCTAGCCTCGTTTTCCCTAACTTTTCCCATATAAACGCAAAACAATGCGCCAGAATGCTTCTATATAAGCTACTAACCTGCTCTCCTCCAGCATGGATTATTATTGACCTCTTGAAATTGGGCAAAATAAATCTTCTAAGGAATCGTCGCTCCAGGAATGTGGGGTGGTATGTGAGAAATGAATGTAGGTGTCATCCATGTATACAATGGGTCGGCCCTCGTTGCGAAATTTAGTGATCTGCCTTAGATAATTTATACGCATGTCTCGTATGTTATGCTCAAGATTCTGCGCTTGTTTTTTGTTTTACACCACCGAAATCCTAGTTTTAGGAGGATTTTCGGAATGTTGACACGGGTCCTTTGAAATCAATTTAATTTCGCAACTTCGCATGCAATTATCTTAAAGAACGCCTCTCCTTTTCTGTTACATAAATGTCGTTGACGGTTCTGCGGACTGCCACCTCATTAAAGCTGTCCAAAACTGATATAGTTGATTTTCTTGGCATTTGTTTATGAGGGGTGGGAAAGTAGGTGGACACGCCTGAATCAATAGTTTTCTTTTCCCTAACAATTCACCATACACTACTTTCTGAAACACCTGTAGCTTTTGCTACTAGCTGCACTACATTATTGGCTTGTAGGGCATTGTCATTACTTTGGCGTATATTTTTAAAACATGGGTACACATTACTTACGATTTCCCTGCTTCTGGAAATTGGCACTTTGCCACTAAGTTTACTCTGAATGGGCAACATGTCTTACGCAATACAAGTAAAGAAAGAAAGGATATGTGCTAACAATCAGCGATCGGAATTGCTCTGAAAGTAATTATCACACTCGCAGCAGGTTAAACACTGACCCCCACTTGTCTTATTATGTAAGTGAGGTGGTCAGTTCTATTGCACATCTTTGTCTCGGGAGTGGGGGACTGTAACGACATTTTACATGAGCTGTACTTCGGGTAGGAGGGTGGATGCTCTACCGCAGCGCCACGGAGAGGCTTCCCTGCCATAGCGCAGAATACTCGACTGCGAGCAGAGCAGACCTTACACCTGGTGACTTTGAGAAACTTTGTTGTGTATAAGTCAAAACAGTTCCGCTGATAGAATTCCAGAACAAATAAATGTGAACTAGCAAATACGACACTAGTAAGCATTTTTAAGCTATATTTTGATTATCAAGTGATTTTGAAGCCTCTGTGGTGACTTCATTTTCTTTACGCCGCAATAGCAGTAATGTACTCCTGGAATCCAAAGTACTGAATTTACATGACGATTGGTATCAACGCAAAGTTTTATCATATACTGAAACCTGTCATTGCCCATAATGAATACACTCTCTCGCTTTACATTAACTTCCTCCATCATACACACGTGCGCGCATTTGTATCTCTCTCAGCTCTTTAGCAGTTTGCGAGAGAAGGAGGGAACCTGTGTACAATGTTTAGTGCAGACTTTTTCCAAAAGCAAGTTTATGAGATAACAATTATTATTTCAAGCATGGCGGACTTACTCCTAAGGAGGAGTCAGGAGACCGAACATGGGCTACCAACCTCCTGAGCTAAACAGTATGTTCAGACTCGCCAAAGTGCAAACAGCTTTAAAGTACACCTTTATAATTATATTGATAAACAGAACTATAGTATCGAAATTTATGTTATCGAACTATTGCAGAGAAAGGCATCCTCCCTTCCTTCCTCTGTTCATTTTCGCTTCACTTTTCAATATAAAGATTTGTTTTAATATTGGCTCTCATTTGTATCTTCTTCTTCTTCTACTTAGAACCTTTGCTTCATTCATGTTTCTTTCCCATGAACTTTAAGCGTCAAGATTTTTCTCAAATAGTTTGTAGCAAACTTATTTTCAATTATTTTTAGCATTCTTCTTTCCTCGCTTTCGTTTTTAAACATTTTCTTTGCTTGTTTCCTACATTTGGTTATTTTACATAATCCGTCCGTCCCATATCTTTATTTGCAATATTTACATTCGTTTCCTTCATTTCGTTGCGGTTTTGTGTGGCACTGTTGTTATACTAAACAGTGCCACACTCCACACAAAACACTTAGCTAATCCTAAGTCTTTCTTCATCGGTTCAGGAAAGGCTACTTTTCTAAGTAACAGTTTTCATTGTCCTTATTGTCCTATTTGAATTTTAAAACAACTACTCTTTAGCAGTTATTCTCATTATTCTTGCACAACAAGCTTTAAGCCATGGGGACTGCCCCGACTTAAAGAAAGTTAAATTAAAAATAATCTGCCTCTGTTTCTATAAATATCAGATAATTAATTGAATATCATTTTGGAAAACCTGCTGTCTGTGTGTCTTAATTTCTCTATATATTCATTCAGATTGTACATTTGTAGCTTCTCCCTTATTTTTATATTTCTCTACTATATATTCGTTTATACTCAGATAATGATCTAAAGAATTTCATTTCTGGGATTTCATGCCTTTGTCCTGTCTCTTTACTGTTTCGTCCGCAACAGAAGACAAGTATTGGCACTTTTATATAGTTTTAAGGGTGTGCCTCTTTCCTTTTTATTCATGAATGTTCCAATTCTTCCAAAATTTCTTCAAACGTATATAGCTTTGTATCCATGATTTTCATATATGCATTCAAAATAATGCAGCCAAAGTACGCGGCGTATTCCAGAACTAAGGTTCGTTTGGTCATAATAACAACATCGCCCATGAAACAAAGCTTTTATTGACAGTAATATGTAGCTACATATTTACCTTACTTTTTCACATAATCGCCGTTCACATCTATACACTTGCTATAACACTGCACCAGCTTCTTTAACCCTTCGGCATAGAAGTCTGCCGCCTGGGACTTGAACCAGTTGGTAACGCTCGTCTTGAGTTCATCGTCGGTTTGGAATCGCTGTCAACCTAGCCACTGTTTTAAATGCAACAATATGAAACAATCGCTTGATGCCAGGTCGGGACTGCACGGAAGGTGATCAAAGAGTTCCCAACGAAAACCTTGAATCTTCTCTTTGCTTTTGGTAGCGGTGTGCGGGTGTGTCTTTTCGTGCAGGAGGATGATGCCAAACCACAGTTTCCCGCGGCGTTGATTTTGGATCGCACGTCTCAGTTTGGTAAGCGTTGCGCAGTACACATCAGCTGCAATTGTTGATCAACGGTCCATAGAATCAAGCAAATAGACGCCCTTTTCGTCCCAAAACACGATAGCCATCATTTTGCGATTCATGTACGGCAATTGCTTGCACCTTTTTGGTTGGGTGAACCGGAACGGCGCCACTGCATTGACTATAGTTTCGATTCTGTGTTGGTGCACGCTATTCAAGTCTCGTCGCCCATAACAATTTGGGAAAACATATCATCTCCATCTTGTCTATAGCGCTCCTAAATTTGTCGTGCACTACGAATTCGTTGCTCTTTGAGATGACGGGTGAGCAGTTTTGGCACCTTTATATCACAAGGTTTCCGATATCCAAGCTGTTCATTGACAGTCCTGCAAAGTGAGGTTCGAACAACATTTGGGGATTCATCAGCCAGGCCAATAATCGTCAATTGCCGATCATTTCGATGTTTTTGGTTCACCTGCTCAATGATGTCGTCGGTCAGAATACTGGGCCTACCACTCCGCTGTTCATCGTGCACATTTGTGCGGCAATTTCGAAATTCTCGACACCAATGGCGATGTTTGTCATTCATTATGTCCGTCCATACACGAGACATAGCTCACGATGGATGTCCACAGCTGACGATACCTTTGCCAGCAAAAATCTAATTGCACCACGCACTTCACAACTGGCGGGATCTAGGATTGTCGCGGTCATTAAGATCTGCTCTCAGAGACTCCAACTGTGTCACACCAACACTGAGGTAGGTTCCTCAGGAATTGGGAGACAGCGTTGCAAGCTTGTAACGTCATTCAAGCCTACCATCCGTTAAATATTGTTCACCGGACCTTAGTTTTGGAATAGGCCTCATAACTGAAATTCTTTGCTTTTTTATGATTTAATTCTCATGTATTATTTTATGTCTTATGCGATTTTTCTTTTGGAGTCCTCAAGTTTTGGACTTTGTATCACAATCATTTAGCATTCTGAAGCTATTGGACAATTAGATAAAGTTATTCCTCTGCAACCTCAAATACCATTTCGTGGTCGTAATTGGTATACTATGTTAAAACTATTTGTATATAAATGCTTGTTGCTATTTATTTATGACCTTATAATATATATCCTATAAGGAAAAAAATGTTGAAGCTACTAACTTTACTCATTGATTGTTCTATTCACTGAAGCACTAAGCCAGGGTGCCTGTGAATTCTTATATGTACAGGATAATTTGTATGCATGTTTTGGATTGCTTTAGTAATATGTGCTGGGTTTCACTTTTCGCTCTTTAAAGGCCACAGCGCATTCTTTAAAACTTTACTAAATGCCTTTTCATTATTAAAGAGTACGATGAAAGTCGGAAAATTGCACTCTTGTTTTCTCTTTCTATTGCTATGTTAAATATATGCATTCCTCAAAGTATTTTCTTCATATAACCTTATTCTTTTGTATACATTCTGCGGGTCATTATTTTTTAGTAAATTTTATAAACTGATATAAATAAACGAATTCCTCAGAAGTTATTACAATCAAAGTGATTTCCGTGTTTTAATTTATAATGATTACTATTCCTTTATACCATTCTTTAGGTATATTATAGGTACTCCAGTACGTATTAAAATGCTGTAGTAAGCGCGGTTTTATTTGTGTTGTAGCAAGGTTTATTAATTCCACGTTTATGTTATGATCATCTGGAGATTGTTTTTATTTTTTATATAGTAAGACTTTATCTAAATCTTGCAATTCTATGGGGTGAACATAGAGTCAGGGGGTCATTACAATTACCCTTAGTCCTCATTCTCTCCTTATTTATAGTTTGTTTCTCGTTCAACAAAAATTTTCCAAAACATTGTGAGTACTGTTTCTAAGGCGTTCTTATGTTTTAAATGTGTATTTCCTAACTGCTTTGAGGGGCTTCATTACCCTGTAAGCCATTTTTAAGACTCAGTAAATCACATTTGATGTAAGCCGCTTGGTGCTATAGCTGCCTGTTTTAGTTTCGTAATGTTATATTTATAGTCCATTCTGTGAAATCGGAATAGGATTCTAGGAATTGTTATGCATCACTGTGTTTTCTTCAGATTTTGTTTATTTGCTCACCTTTTTACTTTCCTTGGTATCTTTATATAGTCCTACCGTTTTTTTTGATTCCCTTTCCTTTTCCCTGTTCTTCATTTGCTATGCTTAAAATTAATTTATTGCCTTTGCACTGGTGCTTGGTGATCTAAGTACAAATCCAAGAAGAAAATAATCTTGTACAGAACAATTTCCTTATATCTACTGTGTTGATATAGCAGGTGAATCTTGGATCTCAAATAAAAACTTATGTTATATCTGTTATTCAGTTTCACATGTCCCCATTTTGCTGGGAAGATTATCTTTGTCAGTAGCATTTAATCACCTGTGTATCCCTTGCATCCTCCGCAGATCCTTGTGCCTGTAACATGTGAAATTAACTTCTTCGTTTTGTGTAGTCTCGCGCTGCCCTTGTGAATTGTGTATTAGTTTGTACTGGATAAATGTTACCAGTTATCATGTCTTCTCATTATATAAAGCTGTTCACTTGCTCCACTACCTTCTCGTACTTACAAATTTAAACTTTTCTTACTCTTTTTTGCGTCTTTGTCCTCCTTTACAACATCCCTTATATATTCATCTCCTAATTTCTAGTAACATATTCTATGGGATCTCTGCTGGTGGCAAATCATCAAATTCTATACATTTAATTTCTATTCCTCTATCATGCTGTCTTACACAAACTTCTATTCTACTTCTTTCAGTTGGCTGTTTTATATACAGATTATTTAGGAACTCTCCTTCCAGTCAGTGTCATTTTGTACCGAGTCTACAAACGTTCCTTCCCCTACATCTGTCACATCCTCTTGGTGGATACTAAGTTGACACATACAGTTCTGTATACTCGCCCAAGCAACTTTCGCTGATTAAGTGTAGAAGTTTGAAGCTCATACGTTTTTCCTTTTCTTAAGCTAAACTTTCATTTTATTCACCATACATTTTGGAAGTTAAGCGCATATTTGTGTAGTCCTAGGAAATATTTCCTTAGTCGGAAATTAGACTGATGATTCTGACATCACTGTATTTCTTGGCATTGTTCTTCGGTGTATCCTATTTTTCCTTTTTATGTTTGCCTGGTTATGATTTTAGATTTATTATTATTATTATAAGCTAGTAGTGGCGAAATTAGCTATGGTACTAATTACTGTTGTCATTTATCCCCACTGTCTCTCCCTGAAGACAGGCCTAGCAACAACTGTTTTACCAGTAATATGAGCATGTTGAAGCTTATAGACTCCCAGCAATTTAGAGAGAGTATCTCACCATTATGCTACCTTATGTTCGTGCACAAGGATAGGAACTTTGCTGATAGGTCTACTCCTTAAAGTGTTTCCTACTGGAGTATTAGGACTGCGAATTACCTATCTGACACAACTGATTGTCTAGTGATGGCTTAGGCTTTAATTTCAGTTATTTATGGATATTGGGATAATAATTATTTTATTCCATAAATTTCCTTAGATTAAGCCACAATTGTACTTCAATATACGCTCATTATCACCTCTGTTTAAGCATCTTCAATAGACGACTAACAACAAATGTTTTAAGCACCTGGTAGATTTTATTTATGGCATGATCTTAATAAATCCCATTCCAAGTTAGAAGTTTCATTGAATAAATTCACTTGTTCTTCGCACCTTCGAATCTATGGGTAAACTCTCTCGTGGGATTACCTATGATATAAACTACCACTAAGTACTCTTGCGAATCCCTTTGGTGTTCATAACACGGCTGATTACCTTTCACAGACATAATTGCTAATTTATATTTTGAAAATATTCATGGTTAAAAAATTCATGTCACTTCTGTAATAAACAAACTTATTATATAAAAGTAGATCAGTTAATTACAAGGTGTGCATATGCAACCTATAAAAATTTCAGTGTGGTATCTAGAAAGTTCTAAGATAGGTGTTATGAATTTAGCAAATACTGTAGCACATTATGTACCTCGTAGGGATAGGGGCTTTAATATCCCCTGATGTTAAAATATATAGAAAAAAGATAAAGAAATAATTATTAAACAAACGTAATTATTAAATTAAAATAATTCCATAAATTGTAAATGAGTTTGCGGTAATATTATTGTTAGTTCAGTAAGTTTACTTAAGTTTCTTAGGTACCCAATACCATTCTTTAATTTAACAATAAGGCAGATTATGCATTTGTTTCCGTTTAAAGCAACTCTAAAACGGGAGTAAACATATTGAAAATAAAGATATTAGTTCACGTGATATCTTGTTTTGGGAATGCAGTATTTTAGAAACACAGTTTTAGAATGAAAAACTTGATTCAATGTATAATAAATGAGACTTTCTTTGTAGGTGACAAAAGATGATTATAAAACATTTAAAATATAGTGAACATCGCTTTCAATGACCCCTGATAATTTATTAGCATCCATATTGTTGATGAAATTCTATCCAATGCAGCTAACAGTAATCGTTCTGCATGCCTCGTCTTTTGTAATGTCAGTAACGCATTTGATAACGTCTGTCATAATCACCTTTCTTCTACTATTGAACATGCTTCCTTGCCACTTTCACTGAAACCATTGTTGAAAAATCTTCTGTCGCATAAAAGCACTAGAATTCAGACAGGTGGAAAACAAACACAGAACACTAACATATGAACGCAGAATAATGCACAGTGATCTAGTTTCGCCATTCCTTTTCAATTTAAGTCTTAAGCATATATTCAACGAGTTCATCCAAAATATCATTGCTAAATCTTATGATTTCAAACTTTCATAACACGCAGCTTACAATACTGAGTTTGACTGATGACTTAATAACAACTAGTAAAGATTTAGAATGTGAAAATAAGTTAATAACTACGGTCATTGTGTTATTACAAGAAATTGAATTGCCTATAAATGCCATAAAATCGCAACTATCTACATTTTCAAGGACAGATTACTTTAAAGTGAAATTACAACAATTTGTGGAAATATTTCAACTGTTGCAGCCGATAAGGAAACCATATACTTAGGTGCAACATTTAACGAGTCATTAAATTTCAATTCACAGCAATATTACTGAAACTACAAAAACCCGATACCCTTGCAAATATACCATTATTAGAACAACAACGAAACTGATGTGATCAATCAATTAATAGCACAAGCATCAGCTCATAGAACACCAAGTTTAGAAAATATATCCAAATCCTTCTAAACATAGAGGATAAAATGCTATCAAATAAATTTAACATATCAAATAGCATGTTCTACACTTTCCATAAATTCGAAGGCTGCTCATGTCGGGAAGCATTTCTACGACACCTCAACATAAACCAAACTCCGGAAGCAGTCAACCAGCCTCATGTACATGCTGTTCGACACTACGACCACACTAAAGCTCGTGGTTTTCAACAAATCGAAATAGACGATTCAATTAGACCAAAAGCTACAAGACAACTTCCGCAACATTTCAGAGAGAGATAATTTATACAGCGGAGCTCCTATCCCCACAAAGGTAAGGGAATTGACTTTTTCCCAAAGACCCTCAGCAAATAATTGGATCCTTATCCAGCATGATGTATCAAGTAATGAATGGCGCGATATGATCAAAATGAATACCATGTTAAGGATATTCGCTCAATCTCAGGACGCTCTACTAGAAATAGTCATTGCAGACATTGCGACGAGTTTGAAACGCTTTCTTACGTGCTAGGGAATTGTCCTCAGAGGCAAATACTCCGCATCAAGACATGACAGCGTAAGACCTTTGCTGGTTATTGGTCTACGCTTTAAGGGCTTGGAGGTACATGAAGTAGTGCATTGCATCGCCGATAACGACAGCAAATGGCATGTAGACACCACCTGCATCAAAGAAAGAACAATAAGACAGAAATACTAGATCCAACAATCAGGTTTCAACAGACAACCATATAGCCCGAAGAAGTTGCTGTAGAAAAGAAGGATATATATGAACCAACTATCCTTATTTTGCAGATAAATAGCATATTCAGAAAATTATCATGGGTGATCACCTCTTTGGCACACGGATAACTAATACAAAGCATTCTGTTTCACGGCGGCGGAAATATAAATTAGAAAGAAACAATGTAGCCGCAGATTGTTACAATAATAATAATAATAATAATAACAATCATAAAATACTATGTAGCAATTCTAAGTTTTCATCGTTTCGAGAAACTCATTGTTTAATTGCGCGGTATTGCCTGAATTTGAATTTGTATCAATAGAGACGATTAATGGTAATATTATCGTTTCTATTACTGCCATTGTCATGTTTATTTTGCATCACCATATTGGATTGTATGTGATTAATTCATATTTTAAATATTCTGTGTCATCAGGCAAACCCTAAATAGTATCATAGTTTAAATAAAAAACATCTGCCCTTTAAGAATGTACTTCTATGTGATTTTTCCTACATGAAATATTAAATATTTCCAATATAGGTCATATTCTAATTCAACACTTTGCACATTTCTAAGAACAGCACTACATTGCAGGTCGTTTGTTATCTGTATGCTTTGTGTGTAGTAGTAGTAGTAGTAGTAGTGGGGTTTTAGGGCGCACGACTGCTGCGGTCATTAGCGCCCAGGCAAAGTTAAAATAAGATGCATGAACGCATGTAGGAACCCCGCGGTTTAAAACGAAACAAGTAAAGCTTCACAAAATAGTGCCAGCAACTGTGAAATGGAGAGCGAATAGGTAAATGAATAAAAGAAAAAATGCAGTAGCGGTAAAACGTACGATTAAAACATAAATATAAAACTAGGTTATCAAACCCGGGTGCCCATACCGCTATGACGAATAAAACTCAATACACGATCCGCAGCACTGGGAGCGTCCGCCAGCACCTCAGAGAGGGTTGATGGCAAGCCCAAGGACGCACGTATCGGAGCTAAAAAAGGGCATCGTAGCAAAACATGTCGAACCGACAGCGGCTCAGGACAATGAGCACAGTCCGGGGCAGGGTCTGAGGACAAAAGATGAGCATGACTAAAACGACAGTGCCCGATGCGCAGTCTGGCTAAAATGACTTCCTCGCGACGCGAGGCACGCGAGGAAGTACTCCAGGTGTCAGGAACGGGCTTTACCTCCCGAAGTTTGTTGCCCTGAAGACCAGCCCAGGCAACCCTCCAGCGTGAAATTATGGAACCATGTAAAAATGAGCTAAAATCATCAGAAGGTACACAAGAGCTAAAACAACTGGGAGATAATAGGGCGGCCTTTGCAGCAGCATCGGCAGCTTCATTGCCTGGTAGGCCCACGTGACCAGGAACCCATAAAAATGACAAAGTAACTCCAACACTGGCGAGCGAGTGGAGGCAAACCTAGACACGCTGTACGAGAGGGTGGTAACTGTACAGCGATCTGATGCTCTGGAGGGCGCTCAGCGAATCCGAGCAAAGAACCCACTCCCGCAAAGGATTCCGCTGGAGGTATAAAAGAGCCTGGTAAATGCCAAACAGCTCAGCTGTAAAAATAGAGCACTGCGTTGAAAGCCGAAAGGTAAAACTGTGGCGGCCATGAATAAAAGTGCATCCTACTCCCCTAGCATCCTTGGAGCCATCAGTGTAGATGAAACCACAACCCCCATACTGCTCCTTAATAATCAAAAAGGCCGAGCAAAGAACAGACGCTGGCGTCGTCGACTTCGGCAGGGAGAGCAAATCAAGATTAACGGCGGCCTCGGGTTGGAGCCATGGGGGAAAAACTGTTTCCCCCATGGGAAACGTTGCCGGTAAGGTGACGTCCAACTGTCGAAGGAGCAAGCGGAAACGAACACCAGGAGGACGTAAGGCCAAGGAGTGCGACGAGTACTGACGGTCCAAGGAATCATTAAAAACCTGAGTAAAAGACGGATATCCCCGCAGACTAGAGAGACTACAACCGTAACGACTGAGAAGAACATCGCGGCGATAAGATAGTGGGGGCTCAGCAGCTTCCGCACACAGGCTGATGACAGGGTTCGTTTGAAAAGCACCAATACTCAACCGGATACCACGGTGATGGGTAGTATTGAGGTGATTCACGATCGACGGTGGAGCAGAGGAGTAGACAATGCAGCCGTAATCAAGTTTTGAACGGACCAGAGAGCGATACAGTCTGAGAAGAACAGTACGATCAGCTCCCCAGGAAGTGCCACTTAAAACGCGTAAAACATTAAGAGAGCGTTCACACCTTGTCTTTAAATAGGAGATATGGGAAGACCAGCTAAGCTTCCTGTCAAAAATCAACCCCAAAAATTTCGTCTCATCAACGAAAGGAAGAACATCTGGACCGAGACGGAGAGAAGGCGAAAGAAACGCTGTACGGCGCCAGAAGTTAATGCAGCCTGTTTTCTCGGCAGAGAACTTAAAGCCGGTTTCGACACTCCAAGTGTAGAGGCGGTCAAGACACAGTTGGAGGCGGCGTTCTAAGAGACAAGTGCGCCGAGAACTGCAGTAAATAGCGAAATCATCCACGAACAATGAAGACGAAACACCAGGGGGAACACAATTGACAATGGGATTGATTGCAATGGCAAAGAGTGTGACGCTGAGGACGGAGCCCTGCGGTACTCCGTTCTCCTGAGTAAAAACACGGGATAAAACCGAACCCGCGCGTATGCGAAAGACTCTTTCCTTCATGAACTCCCGAATAAAATGGGGCAGACGACCACGAATGCCCCAATTATGGAGGGTACGAAGAATACCGTACCTCCAGCAAGTGTCATACGCCTTCTCGAGGTCAAAGAAGACAGCGACCGTTTGACTTTTCTGCAGAAAAGCATTCATGATGTGAGTAGACAACGAAACCAGGTGGTCGACTGTTGAGCGGAAGCGACAAAAACCACACTGAACGTTAGTCAGCAGACCTTGAGATTCAAGCCACCACGTCAAGCGCCCGTGGATCATGCGCTCCATCACCTTGCAGACGCAACTGGTGAGAGAGATCGGACGATAACTGGAAGGTAGATGGCGATCCTTGCCAGGTTTTAAAATTGGGACGATGGTGGCCTCATGCCAAGCTGACGGGAACGTGGCGGTTTTCCAGATACGGTTATAGATCTGCAAAAGAAAACGTTTTCCAGCGGCAGAAAGATGCTGTAGCATTAAAAGGTGGACACCATCGGGCCCAGGAGCTGAAGGCCTGGAGGAGCCCATGGCCCGCTCTAGCTACGGCATAGTGAACAGGGCGTTATAACACTCGCGGTTAATAGAGGAAAACGAGAGTACATGGGATTCAAGCCGGTTCTTAAGAGACAAAAAGTCCGGGTGGTAATGAGATGAGCTGGAATTTCCCGCAAAAGCAGCGCCCAACGTTTCAGCAACAGCACTAGGGGAAACGATGGTGGCATTATTAATTCTAAGCCCAGGAATGGTAAGCGGTGATACTTTGCCTGTCACACGACGAAGCTTGTCCCAGACGACAGATGACGGTGTGAAGTGATTAAAGGACTCCACAAAATGGATCCAGGATGTCCTCTTACTGGTCCGTATAATTCGGCGAGCTCTGGCGCGCAGTTGCTTGAAAGTTACCAAATTAGCAAGCGTAGGGTGGCGCCGAAACACCCGAAGGGCCGCCCTCCGCGCACGGATCGCCGAGCAACAGTCGTCGGTTCACCAAGGGACGGGCAAACGCTTCGGGTGGGAAGACGAACGAGGGATAGCACGTTCCGCAGCGGAAAGAACGACCGAAGTAAAATGAGCTACTATCCCGTCAACCTCGGAGAAAGGGCGGTCGTCGAAAACAGCTAAACTGGAATAAAGTAGCCAGTTCGCCCTGTGAATTTGCCAAGTAGACACACGTGGCGATGGGAAAGTGTGTGAAAGTAAGCTAATAAGGCAAGGAAAATGATCGCTAGAAAAGGTATCAGAAACTACACTCCACTGAAAACGATGTGCAAGCTGTGCTGAACAAACACATAAGTCCAAATGAGAAAAAGCGCCCGTAGAATCGGAAATAAAAGTAGGTTCACCTGTGTTGAGAAGAGAAAGGTTGGTGGTAAGGAAAAACCCAGCAAGATGGTTCCCCCTTGCGCAAGCCCGAGGTGAACCCCAAAGAGGGTGGTGCGCATTAAAGTCTCCCAGCAGGAGGTAAGGCGCTGGGAGCTGGGATACGAGATGAGCGAATGCCGCAACAGCGAAGGGAGAACAAGGCGGTATATATACGGAACAAAGGGTAAAAGAAAAGCCAGGTAAAATCAAAGTAACAGCAACAGCTTGCAGGGTAGTGGTAAGTACCAGAGGCTGGTAAAAAAGGTCATCACGAAGGAGGAGCATGACACCCCCATGCGCAGGGGTACCAGCTTCCGGTGGTAGGTCAAAGCGCACTGGAAGAAAACCAGAAAATGAAAAACTGTCTTGCGGCCGAAGTTTAGTCTCCTGTAAACACAAAACGCTGGGAGGAAACAAGTGCGTTAGCAACTGTAGCTCGGCCCTATGAGCGCGTATGCCACGTGTATTCCACTGAAGAATGGACATCCGGAAGGAAATGCGATAGGTGGATTAGAAAGATCACTTCACTGCAGGTGGTCGCCTCAACTTGCCCTTCTGGTTGCGCGTGGGACTAGGGCTTTGAGAAGTATTGGACTCTTGTTCCATTGGCTCCTGGGAAGGAAGAGACTCAGTTTCACCTGAGGCAGAGGATAGTGCTGCAAAACGATTGACAGCGGGCACAGGAGGAGAACCCCGCTGAGCCCGACTACGCCCTCTAGCATCCTGAGAGCGTGACCGCCTAGGAGGCGAGGGAGAACTGGCTTTCAATGCAGAGCGGTCACTGATAGAGGCTGGATGGTCCTTAAGGAAATCACTACACTTCGGCTGCGTTTTGAATACCCGGGTTGCCGTACTAACAGGAATGGTTGCGGAGCTGGTTGATTTGGAAGAGGGTACTGTAATGCTAGAAGACGCGACCGCTGTGGAGGCTACAGGTAACGTTTGGGTACCCATATCCCGCTTTGGTACCTGGCGTGAAACCACGGAGCTAAACGTACCAAACTTCAGGACGGAAGGCTGTCAGGCAAGATGACGTTTGCGAGCTTCAGCGAAAGATAAACGCTCTTTCACTCGCAGCTCCTGAATTGCCTTCTCGTCCAAAAAGCTAGGACAATCGCGGGAAGACGCCGGATGAGCACCACGGCAGTTTACACAGCAAGGGGCAGATGGACAAGCTCCATCGTGGGCTTCCTTACTACAGGTGACACAAACTGGAACGGAGAGCTTACAAGCAAATGTAGTGTGGCCATAGCGGTGACACTGAAAACAACGCATAGGGCGTGGAATATAGGGCTGAACGGGAATTACTTCATAGCCCGCCTTAATTTTCTGAGGGAGATCGAGCAGATCAAACGTGAGGAAAAGCGTACGCGTAGGCACCTCCAGTCCTTCACGTTTAGCTCGCACACGATACACAGAGGTGACACCCTGGTCCGAAAGATAACCCAGGATCTCTTCCTCCGGCATTCCATCCAACAAGTGGGTGGTAATAACACCCTTTGAGGAGTTCAGGGTGCGGTGCTTCTCCACTCGCACAGGATATCCGTGGAGGAGTTTGGCCTTCAACAACTTTTCAAACTGCGCGGATGTGTAAGTCTCAACAAGGAGAGAACCGGTCCTAAGGCGCGTACAGGACTTAACAGGACCGGCTATGTTGTCAAGACCAGACTGAATCACAAACGGGTTAACCTTCAGAAAGGACTGAGCCTCTTCCAACCGGGTAATTAATAGGTAACGCGCAGATGACACCGCAGTTACCTCTTTATCTTCTTGAACGTGTCGTCTTCGTTTCGGATTGAGATTTGCCATGAAAAGATAAGTTATGTTTCATCCCCCAGTGCTCCCCACCCAACATGGAGCCCAACAAGGGGTCATCCCACTGGGATGACAGGGCTACACAGGGGATATAGCGGGCGCGCCGTCCCACTCACCCTGGAGTTCGGTTAAATACCTAGTCCTGGCCGATTGGCTAGGGGTGGGTTAGTCCCTAGCCGCCCGTTTAAGTGAAGCAGAAACCGAAGCGGCGTATTGGAAATGCGTATCTTCCCCGAAAAATGTAAAAGGAACAAACCAGGCTCAGACACGCATCCCTCAACCAACCAGGATAATCCTTTCCACCAACACGGGTCTCCACGCACGACCGACACGTGGGTGGGCGTTTTGGCTGACTCCCTCACCACTGGGAGGAGCCCACATCGAGGAAGTCAGGGTGGCTCGGGACCCCGGGTGCGCCAAAAACCCGTAGCTGCAAAGCAGGCCCCTGGGGGAATGCTTTGTGTATAGGAACCAGTATCTTCTCTATTGCAGAACAAACTTTAAAAGATAATGAAATTTTCTCGCAAATGTAGAAGAAATTTAGTAATTATTTGTTAATTTGTGTTACAGATTGCAAAATCCTGTACGAGTAACCTAATAGATGAGATAGTGAAATATTATCAGCCTTCCAGGAGGTCAAGTGAAGAGGAGAAGGATGAAGACCGTATACATATCTTGAACCCTTGCTCATTTAAAGGATGTCCCCAAAACGAGCGATTTATTAGAATCTAAACTGCATTTATAAACCACCGCTGTGAATATCTCCTTAAATAAAATACATTTACGAAGTGTTTAAAAATGCGAATTTTGCTACATATTGAGTACCAACAATAATTATTATATGTAGCTTAATTTAAGTTCAAACCTCGTGTCTTGGGGCATTCTAAGATATTTGGAGATAAATGACGTTATCAAAACGTGTTTTATAAAAACCTTTATCCAACAATATCACTGTATTCATCAGTACAATAAATAAGAAATGTCTTAACTTTGAGCCAAATTCAATTGTTTTAATTGTGTAACTGATTTACTCTACATGTAACAAAATGAATGGAGGGTAAACGTTTAGCACATTGCAAGTTAAAAGAAGAAAGTAATGTAATAAATAGGAATTCCTTTAAATCGCTTTCGAAAGAAATCTTAACATATCACTGAAGAGAAACAAAGAAGTAGAATAGAAAGTCTGATGAGGAAATGGAAGGCAAACTGCAATCGGAACTGCTAATGCTTGACGAGACATTGATATTGATTCGATTTATTGATGTTTTGTTCTAATTTCTAGCTTATTATCCATATTTTCCCTCTGTGTGCTCGACCCGCGTACCAAATAGAATATTAATTATCGTGTCAAGCAACCACAGCAACACGAGTGACATATATCAAGGAGAATAAACACATTGAGAAACAAACACTTTATGTTGAAAATGAATCCGCTTACAGGTAGAACCTGCCTGACAACCAATAAGCGTTAATGTTACCCTGAAAATGTTTTTATTGTTGGCAATTGCCAATTTATATAAAAATTCACAATGTTTGTGTGTGGACCTATGATACCTGGTTCCTTCCGTACCATGTCTGCTTTCACAGAAAAACTATCCAGGTATTCATTTCTAACAAAGGATCCTTGCACACCTCCCTTTCACAAAGTTATTAGCTTTTTAGAATATAACGATGATAGTACAATACCAATAGTGCGTATTATTACATTTTGCTGCAGACCATAACAATAGCTCACAAATCTGACACGATTACTGACAGGATTGTCGCACCAAATGCGAGCTAAATTATGTCTACTTATTTGGCATAGAAGTTTATCATAAAAGAAAAAAAACTGTGGTATGAAGTAAATGAGCAAGCAATGTGATTCTATTATTTGCGATTCGTACTAGTCGGTTGAAAAAATATGAATATGAAGTGAATCTGTGCATACTTCAGGGTATTTGAAGTGTTGTAAGGGAGGATCTAAATAAAGCTGCAAGACAGTAATATCTAAACAGTCTGAGGAATCATTAAATTTACGTAAATTTTAATACAAATGAGATACTACAGCTTCTCGGTGACGTTCCCTTTCCTTTGTTGCAAACGAAGCGAGCCAAGAGCTGATATTTGCATTACTGAAAAAGTCACACTTTGAGGTAAGGCCTAGAAGGATCCAGAAAAGTTTGGAGGAGCATGCTAATTTTATAAGTAAGCAAGTCACAAACCAGCAAAGCAGCAATCAAGAACAGGTCGCTAAGGTTTACCAGAGTGGAACATAGGTTGCTACTATACATAATCCTTAAACTTGGCTTTATCTGTGCGATAAAGTAGGCTTGAAGAGTTTGACGCAAGCTTTTGTGTCTAGTTGTTGAACGTGTGGGGTGTGATATTATTGGGCCGGCTGGGCTATCCTTTGGACGGTCACTCATCCAAGTGGTTACCTCGCCCAATGCTGCTTCAGCTGGGTGGCCGCTCGCGTGTCTGTGAAGTTAAGCATGTTACGGCTAGCGGGAAACCAAATGGAAATAGGTAATAGGGATAGGGTACCGTTATAGGCAAACAAACAGGTCTCAGCTGTCTGGCCACCCATCGAGCCGTGTCTTAGCTCAATACTGCCTAGCATGGGGTGTAAGAAAAATAGGACTGACAACCCTTCAAGCCAGTGACTCCAGTATGTAGTTGTACATGCGGTAGCTTCTCCTGGATGCTCTGTGATCGGTTTGTCTAAGACTATGCAACAGTCGTTTTGAATGTGTGGCAACCTTCGTGTACAGTTTTCCAGCTGTTTCAAGCACCATGTGCACCATGTTGGGAAAATGAGAATGCGTATGGAGCATATGAGAGGGGAATTTCCGCCTGTACCAAAGATCATTCTTAGCGACATTTTGTTTTCAGTATGCAATCTGAGGTGACAGACGGCACTACCAACCACTAGACTTCAAGTACAGAACTAGGTACGAAACAACCACACAATGCAGTCGTGATTTTAAGTATGTCAGCATGTTGGAAGGCTTAACGGGATACTACTGCCGAAAAGCAGCGTGGCCTAGACTGGCCTTTGTCTCCACATGTCCAGGAAAGTCGGGGAAAACCAGGAGATTCTCCTCCGTCGTAATCTCAGGCTGTGGCGGCGGATCTTAGCCAAATAAAAGGGTGATGTTCTTCCTGGTCTGGTGGTCATTCTCCACTATTCATTCCATCGGCCAATGGCCCTGACTTGCTGCTGTAGCGGAGAGAAGCAGAATCGTGGAATCTTGTACTGTGATATATTAACATGTAACAGTATTTCCTTGCTTAGGGGCGTCGGAGAACTCCAGCCGCAGTTGGTCTGAGTCCTTGCCTACCACTCTTACACTGAATGTGTGGTTCTGAAAGTATGTGCTTGTCAGTGTAACGTCGGGGGAGCGAGATCCGCTTCTTTCAGTTTATGCAAGAGGTTGAGAATACCTTCTCTACGTCTAGCATCATCGCAATAGTCTTGAGAGTTTCCTAGTAGCACATGACCACCTCCGCCAATCGCAGAAGCTGGATGGTCATGGGGTATCCATGGCGAAAGCCTAACTAATGAGTCAGGAGTAGGTAGCCTTCTCCAAAGAGAGGTGTAGGTAAGCTAGGAATAACCGCTCAAAAACGGTTGAGAGTAAACCGGTGGAGCGGTAGCTTAACGGGAAGATCCATTATTTGCCGGACTTTATAATGCACACTATTCTCCATTCCTCCCAACAAGTAGGAAGGTGGTAGAAAGCCGATAGCCACGTGTCGTAGATTTACGGCACATATAAGAACCCCAAGCCTAAAAAGAGCAAAAACCTTTGAGAAAAATTTCCGGTATTTCGCGCCCAATATAGAATGAGACGCTAAGAAGTGCAGTAATTATATAGCATTCTTAAATAAAACTCAATTTTATTTTATTTAAGTGGTAGAAATATAGAAATTCACGAAATGCATCACCACTTTTTGTGGGAGGTGATGGAGCATGGGCGCTATAACGCAGTCATGTACAGGGGATTCGTCATGGTTCATTCTCTGGATCTCGGAAACCACATCTTTCCGGGTGACTATGGGTTGTTCACTGCCGCTTTCAGGAGATGAGTGAAGTCTTCCGAAGTTCGAGTTCACTGCCATATGATCTGCAAATATTGTTGCTCTTTCCTGGGTCTAAACGCGTGTCTCCCTCCAGAGCCATGTAGGGGATTCTAAATATTGTGTTATGTTGTTTCTAAGGATTTAATTATCCAAAATTCTTTTCATTGTTTCATTGGATTTTCATAGGCTAATTTTTGTTGCGCATGATGCATTCCCCTTGCCAGGTTTAAACCGCTGGCGTACTGCCCCTTTCCTGGGGTGGCAGAGCGCTACCATAGCTTCCGGAAATTTGCGCTTGCTTTTAGCAAATGCCGGAGTTTATTGGCAATGACTCGTTGGTTAGAGTTTTCATACCGGAATGCGCTGTGTATTAGAAGTTATAACTGCAGTTGAACCATTACAGAAGCATTCCAACTTGGAAGCGTAGACTAGAATCATTCAGAAAGCTTTGGACTAGAATGTTTTGTTTGTAGACGAATCATTTCACGGGCAGTAGTACGAACTCATAATAAATCTTGGAATAGTTAACCTTGGAGTACCCTGTCAAGAGTATACATATGACGGGGAGTTGTAGGATACAGTTTCATTCCTTAGATACTATTTCACTGTTTGCAGATTTGAAACTAATGTTGGTTATATTGTAGTCATTCACGGTCAGCTTGATACGTAATCACTGCTTTGATTTGCTGAAACTTGTACAACATTTTTCCTTGTTTTCACAACCTGCTGCTCCTAAATATTATTACTCCTTGTTTGAACTGTTCACGCTACTCTGAATTAATTATGAATGCTCACAAGCATATTAGGATGCAATATTAAGATTTTATACTACGTTATAGAAAACACAAGGACAGACGCTGTGACTTGTGATAAAGTAAAAGTAAGGGAGTGTATAGTTTGCATTTTGTGAAAAGTTACTTCTTGTGATGATTTTATACAAGTTTACAATACCTTTCGTTTCTATCCTCAAAACAGCTAATGTAATCAACCTGCCTTTATCATTGTGCTCCTTAAAATTTGCTTTTTAATTGAGCTTTGAATATTATACCTTAATTGTTGCCGACGTCATTGACAAATTAAGATATAGTTGAATCTCTTCACCGGGATCAAGTGCCTAAACAATTTGCTAAGCAGGTATTCATTAATGAACAAAAACATTAGTATTCTATGTGTGAATAGGGCATTAAGAAGCCATTCCTCTTATAGTTTGCACTTTAATGATGGTAATACTTAATACAAACGTTAGAAATGTAAAAAGCAATTATATTTTACTGACTGTATTCTCAGTTCGACAAAAACCTGCTTCCAATACAATCCAGTTGTTTGCGTTGTACCCAAACAAGTGACAATGATAAGCGTGAATTTATCTCCGTATTTATTTGCAGTAAATCCACATTGTAAACATACATAAGATACGAATTTAGTTCTAAAATAATTTAAGCTTAATTATTAGATTAGATATGGAAGCCTTTAAGCTCTGTCTGCTAATCTGGTCTTCACCAACACCTCCCCACATCCCGAAGCTTATGACATTATATTCACCTATACACATAACCTCCAAATACTGAATATCGCGCAGAATGTACACACCAGCATTTACACGTGTGACTATGTTACAACTTCAGTGATGGTTTCGAAGGTCACCAGTCCTTTGTGTTTCGTCGATAACAACTTAACCTCACTCTTTACGTCGCTACGCATCGGAGCAGTGAATTACTACACTGCATTTGTATTTATCTTGTGTAGTCTTGAACTTCATTGTTTCCATAAAACTCGATATGTTTTGCTGATAGTATTCTAGGTACGTCATACTATTTTATATAGCACCTTTATTTTATCTATTTGCTGGACATATGTTCTAAATAATCATCAAATTATCTCAGCGCAATATCCTTTCTGAGCTGTAATCTCACAGCCGTCGTGTTTATTTATGGGACTATCTCTACAACGTATTGTGTCAAGATTTCTGATTCTCAAAAACATATAAAGATATATGTCGTTTATAACGGACAAAATTTTGTCCAGTACCCAAGCAGCCATTTTCTTCTTATGCTGTACTCTTCGATTAACGGTTTATCCCCGCATGGAATAATGACATAATTTATTCCATACTTATTCTCTTGATAGGCTCTATTCGCTATCTTACAATATAATTTAGTGCCTAACAGAGGTTTATTCCGAGGTCGTGCAACTCGCCCTTAATTGGATACGGCAGAAAACAATGTGTGTACTCCTTAAAATACAGAGTATTTCTTATTACATATAGCGTATGTAAGCTATACTGATCTAATACGTTTTGGAAATCATACTTTGATGTGTAATAGCTTTGGATAACCTAGACTGATTTTTTATGATTATGATTACTTATAGCGTATTCAAGCTATAATGATCTAATACATTTTGGAAATCATACTTTGATGTTTAATAGCTTTGGATGACCTAGACGGATTTTTATGATTATGATCATATATGGTTTAAATTGCAAGGAATTATCTAACATTTATTTTAAAGGAGCAGTCCCGTGTAGAATCATATGAATCTGGAAATAAAGCCCTTTATTAAAGAGGTTGGCAGCATTCAACTGTCAGCTTAGAAATTTCTCAGGTGCCGTAGTATTTCGACAGTGTAGCTGTAGGAAACATCAGAGGAACAAAAACAACAAATCCTTCACCTTATTAATGTTCACACAAACTTCCGCTCAAATAATCAGGGACGAGTTCTGGAGATATACTGGTCATATCGTACGTTTTAACCTGAAGTCTACTGTTTTTACGGTTTACAGAAACAGTTTTCAGACAGGAAGACCAATGGCCTTCGGCTGTACCCATTAGAAAGCCAAACATATATTGTTTATGCTGTATAGCTCATAAGAACACCGTTAGCTCTTTCTTACAGGTTTTAAATTGCTTTTATGGTTATTATAGTTAACATTTCCAAATTTAGTGTGATATTTTGCATTAAAACCAGACGATGTTGGCGGTTGCCGCCTTGAGGTCAATTATGGAAACAGCAATCATTATAAGTAGTGCATATGGGCATCTTGTATCAAAACCAGCCTAATCACAAAGTACAGAAAACTAAGTTATGAATGTGCAAAAGCGACTATAATAACATATTTAACGCAACTAAATTTAGGGTCTTGACAAACCAACCAAGTCATATAGAAACAGCGTACAAAACTGGCCAAATAACGGTGGGAATTTTATTATCATAAAAATAACCCACAATGGTGTTTTCACATTGAAACCCTATCGCCGGCTGCACCAAACATCAGCTCTAGTCGATACAACCTGGTGCAGTATTTACCATTAATATAAAATATTGCTGCGTGAGCACGAAGACAACTTCCTATACCGTCATTGTTACCAGCAAAGAACATGCCTAGAGTTGTGAGTGGTTAAAGCTTTGTCGGTCCTCGTAGCCGTGGTCGCCGGAGCTTGTAGCTTCGGCGCTGCGCCAAGCTGAGGATCGCGGGTTCGAGTTCCGCTAAGGGCATTGGTGTTTGTGTGTGTAAATGCAGTAATAAGTGGTAAAGTAAACAGAAAGACACAGTGAACATAAACTGGATAAACACGGAAACTTTAAAAATAAATGCTAATATCTTAGTACCTGGCTCATAATAGAACCTTCAATTAAAGAAACCCTTATGCCAGTTACATGGGAGAGCACAAGAGACATCAACATGGGCTTTACAAAACTGAAAGAGAGAGCGAAGAGTAGACATGTAGTTGTTGCGGTTCTTATATTCTTGCACATTTCCATAATGTCTTAGTAATTTTATTATATATAATGCCCAATTCTGTCTTCAAATCTCCAAGTTTGGATTATGAGCACCTCATATGCGCGATGATAATTATTTTTCACTATTATTATTAATATGCTATATCTATGTACATTTTATTTAATAATTTGCAAATAATTTGCATTTGGGATGCATAAGTTTCTTTTATGACAGTTTCCTGTGAAAGGAAACTTATAATGCAACTTATTGACAGTAAAATGATACATAGACATTCTATGAACCCTTCTCGACAACCACAGAGAAGATAATGCAAGGCACTTGTATTATCACAAATTAGACATCTAAGTTTAACTTACATCATCCAAGAACAGAGGGGACAAGGTTTCTAAGAAATTATCTCTCAAATATTGCTTGATAAAATGTAGCTATTGTGTTTTATGTGTTCAGAGAAACCTTCGTGGATATATTGGGTTTAGGAAAACTGACATTGCTACTTGGTTCTTAAATACTGGCAATTCTCCACAAGAAAGCAGGTATAAGCAGGACGATGGAACATTACAGTTCCAGACGGAATTAGCTTTATAAAGACTTTAGGGCTACTGAATCACATTATTGTAAAGCAAAATAACCCCTAACCAATATCCCAATAGATTTAACTAAGCAATCAACTTAATATTAGCATGTGGCGGATGTTCAATGCAAAAGTATAAAGTGTATAAAAGGTGAAGGAACATTTCTGCAGAAATACTTTCAGCAGTGGATTCGACATTGATTTTAGAACACTCTAAACATATGTGTGTTCAAAATGTCTAAAATCAGATGAAAAACTGAAAACATAGGATGATAAAGAGAGACATTTTAGTAGCACAGAAAAATTTTCAGTATGAAGGCTAAGGATTTATAGACATTTGAGAGAGGAAGGTTATTAGTTGAAGTATTTCATTTCACTAACACTAGATTTTCTATTATAATTATAACATACGGCATTTGCACAGGTTCTTTAAAAGCGTAAACAATTTGCTTAAGAGTAGCATTACCTCATACTGCAGGAACTAATAACGCGACAACTCCCAGACATACGCACGTTCTTTTTGCAGCCATATGAGCAATGGCTTTGTTCTCATAACAGATTGGTAGTTATGTCACATTTTACATATTTTACAATATTTACACAAACGTTAAATTTGGGTGCGTCATCGTGAACAGAATTGAGATTTTGCATAATATTCAAAGTAACATAATAAGAAGAAGCACGCTTGAGATACCTACATGAAAAGGAAAATAAATTGGTACCTCATGAACACATCTTTACCTGCGAGGGTATCAGTGAAAATTGCTGCAGTGCAAATAAACGTATAGGGAATATAAATACCGTCTCCGTAGCTACGCACTGCCAGAAGCGACTTCTATAAACAAGCCTGCACAAATGCGTTCGAGAAGAACGTAACCTCACTTTCCAGCTTTAGAGTTCCACTTCATCTGTCGATGCAGCAAGTGCGCCGTAAAAGTCATCCAGCCTTTCCTATGTCTGATCTGGCAGAAAATATCACGTTAAATTTGTTCTTTCCACAAATCCTCGTCTCTCCTCTCAATAACTTTCAGATAGCATCACCAGAGAAATGCAAGATCTCCATCTTCCTTTTCCATCTCTGTTTCTTCTTCCCGTCATCTTTTACTTATTTTATGGAAATACTCTTTCTCTTTCATCATTTATTGCTTGTAGGAATGTTATACTCAGATACGACCAGCTGAATGGAAATATCTGAAGGGATGTCACCCTCATGAGTTTATGAATGGATGTGAATATTTTGCATCACCGTATGTATAAAATGAAATCTTAGTAAACGGGTATAAAGAATGCCATCCATGATGGCCTCACATTTAATACAATACTTTATGAAAACCCCTTTTGTATGCTTATGGTTCCTATGTTAGATACAATTATAAGGCAACAGCATCATAAGTATACACTGAACGTCAACTTCGTTATTATATAAGTGGAAGTTTTTTCTCTTAGCAACCATTATTATTTTATAATTACTTACCTAAGCTAATTTTAATAAATCCAGTTTTTCTGAACATAGTAAAATAATTGTTTGGGACTATCTGAGTTTTAGATAAATATCATCCAACAAAGCGACTTCTAATCCTAACTGTGAATTCCTTAGTGCATTAAAACATAAGAAATACCTGTATTACATTTTTGGGAATAGATAACCGGAAGCATAAAGAAATTTAAACCAAATCTCTCTCCTATAGGTTAGGATAGTACCACCACTTTTGTCATTCATGTCGACAGCCTTGAGTTGATCATTATTTGGATGCGAAGAAAGAAAATGGATTCACTTAAATACCTGAAATACCTGAAACTACCATGAGGGATATTGCTGTAGCTGGGAATATTATTAGCACAAGAATTAAACTGCTAATAAAGCACATTCCTTAAGAAATACAACAAAAACATTCACGAAATTAAAGTGTTCTAAAATGAGGAGAAACAATGGAATATTATAAGAATGAAATTGCGTTCTTCAAAAAACATTATTACTGATAGTTAATGATAATGATGATCATAACAATAATGATAATAATAAGTAGTTAAGTCTCACATTAACGTTTACATTAAAAATTTAATACATTATTTATATTACATTTTTAATATCCGAATAAGTAAATAAACCACAAAACAGATCTTCTTATTGACTGTCGGTATATCTATGTACATGACTTTTTACGCAAATAATGCTTAGATTCGTTTAACTCATACGCACTTTTTCCAGTCCTTTTATACATTTGAACATTTTTGTCTCGCATTCAATATGGTAGCTCTTCGAGGCAATGCTGGATTACACCAGGTCATAAATTTATTGATGAGATCAAATTAATCTTTATTTTGGAGTAAAGGTGAACCTGATGAACTCATAGTATGATTTTAGGCAGGTGAGGGAGTTTTTCCCAACTTGTAATCCACCTCTGCAAGCCAGAGACCTACAAATGGGAGCCAATGGGTAAGTAGCCTCTGTAACCGGCGGAGTAAAGATCAGTCGTTGGAGCGTTCCCCGAATTACGAAATACCAAGTGCTCAACGATTTCAATCACTCTCGGAATGTATGAGGTGTCGGTGGTATGTGCTTGAAGTAGTTGAGAGAAGGACGTGTTTTGTTAAGTAAACTTGAACACGAAACTCGAGCAGAAGCACAGGTACCGAATCTGCTTGCGTTAAAAGGTTGCATTACGCATTATTGAAGTACATTTAGAAAATAAGATTAGAATCTTGGAGTTTGCTGCTGTCGGCAAGCAAATAAAGTCATTATTTAACTCTGCCTTGTCTAAATTTGAAGAAGTGAGAAACAATAACGCCCTTATGTATGCAAGATATTATTCAATGCTTCTCATATAGCAATGCGAATATTTTAGAAAGACCGCTGGGCGCTCAGTTCTTGGAACATATGAATGCTCCCAGGATAGTTCTTGCAGTGTTAAAGCTCAGTGGGAAATTAAGCACAACTTTTGAAGTGAGCGCTTGTAAATGTCCGCTGTGCACGTATGTCTAATTAATACCTTTGCAGACAACATTTCGCTTCCATATCAAATAGCTGGTGGATTTGGAGCTGAATATGGCCATTGATTTTGTAACTGCATATATCTTGGTGCTACTAAGTGAGCTACACTGTGATAGCGTGAGAAATATTTAAATTGGAACTAAAAGAACTCGTATCTGTTATTCCTGATTTGTGGACAGAAAATAACGACACCATATTCGATAAAACATTTGGGAATAAATTTAAGGTCTCTCTTCCTGTATAACATGGATACTTATGTCGGAAATGTCATGAATGCAAATTTTACTCACGTAAGTTAATTTAACTCAGCGCTTCAGTAAACATTGAACTTTGCCTCGTGCAATGCCAGAGATATTAAAATGTCGTATTTGCTTAACGAATTCGTATTTGCTATTCCTTCATTGTGGACAGAAAATAATTATACAATTTTCGATAAAACCTTTGGTAATAAACCTAAGGTGTCCCTTCCTCATATACCATATATTTATGTCAGAAATCCACTTTTTTGAGAAAAAAACACGTAAGTTAATTTAGAGTTAACCCAGCGATTCAGTAAACACTTACATTTGCTTCATATGTACACAGATTTACTAGGACAAGGTACCTGAATATTTCTAACCATGTGAAGCACAGGGCTAAACTAACTATTATATATGAGGGAATCACGTAATATGGATATTACAAAATGTGTGCTGCGAGGGATTTGCGATATAAGCTTTATTAGTGGTCACTTCTGCTAAGTGTATTGCTTATGAAACACGCTACTACAAGAACGTACCTCATGATATGCGTCTTTTGTGTTGAAGTGAATCCGAAGATGAGATAATGATGATGATGATGGTGGTAATAACAAAAACAACAATAGTAATAGCTACCGAAGTAGTCCTTAAGGTTGCATTTATATAAAAGTAACATAAAACATCTTAACAGCCCTACCGACTGGGAAAATAATGAGGCTTTACACATTATGTACGTGAATATCTGTGATCATGGTAAGGCTCGTAATGAAATCGCTGCCAAAATCCTATCGCAAATAGCAATATTGATCGAGCCTGTGTAGCTTCTCTCATTTAACCAAGTCATCCTGAAGTTCATTCTACAGTGTTTAAATTTGTTACAGGTGCATAAAGGTATATTTCTTTATAAATATATTTATATATGAAAACATTATACTGCATTAAATTACAAACGAAAACAAAGAGAGAAAGAAATTGTTCACCACGGGAGATGGAATCACGCTTTCCCGTGGGCAAACACAGATTTTAATCACTGCTGTATAATAAAATCTACGAAGTACTTGCTATAAATGCTATTTTTGGTGTTGCCACTTAAGGCAAGAATGCCAGGCTGTGTTCATCACTAGCCACGTATTGGTCTCATAGTTGAAACAGGACTCTCATAGTTAAAAGAGGAACCGGCCCACCCCGGATGAACAGACAGAAAACACGAGTGCATGTGACCATAGGAGAGAAGTCTGAAAATACGATCATCGAAATCGTTAAAATTGCTCGCTTGAAATGCTTCAATGCATTCCAAACGACTTAAGTTTGCAGTCTTGAATTACGGTAGGGAAAAATTTCAAATTTCATGTTAACTTATTTAACTTTGAAATCATTGGAACGAAGTATTCCTAAATGGAAAGGATTTTAGGGTGACAAGTATTATTAAACTAATAATAGTGCTAATGAGAGAGACTGAAACTGGTATGTATTTTCTGCCTAATTCACAATTCATTATAACTCTGTGGTATATCTGGGTGCAGCAGCAGTTAGTAACAGCTCAACTAGGACTTGCCATATTTGGTTGTCAGTAGCGAAAGTGCTATCTGTGTTTATACCCCTAGCGAGTCTTTATGCCAGTAAATTGTCCTGCACTCCACACAATGACATAGGAAGTGACGACATTAAAAAGTAATACCCGTTTGCAAGGCCCCCTGGAGTCAACCACTCGAGACAAAAGAGCTCCCAGACCGCAAGTCGCTAGATGGTAGTAATCATAAACTGCTCTGTTTACTGACCGCCCCCTTCTCTCCTTCACTCAACCCAGATTGCCTTATTTAAAGACAGGCACATCCCTCTACATTTCCTGTCTTTGTGTGCTCTCACAAAATGATGATGTTCCCTTTGATGGCTTGGGGATCTGAAGTTCCACTCAAAACATCCATTTTATTGAAGTAGTTGTCATAGCAATTTAGCTTCTGACATATCCCAGGTTTCAGGGAACCACTGTAAATTGCCGATTTTATTTAAACAGCTTTCGTATAGGTCAGCTTTTGCCTCAGGATGACGTAACACTTAAGTACCTACTTGCTGTTGAAAGGATGTTATTTTACGACTTATTATTGAAATATTATTTTGCTAGATTCAAAGTTTACGTCATTTGTGAGTTGTCCCAAAGGACAAAACAAACATTACATTACGAATATACATTTTATGTGAACATATAGTTAAATGGTGCATATTGGAAAGCAAGGATTATAACATAAGAAACAGGAGAGCACTAAAGTTGGTTTCAGCGGTGGTGTAGGGATAACGTAAAGCTGCTGTTCTGAATTCCAATCTGGTTGAATAAAACAGCTTTGTTAAGAACTTAGCAGGGACGTTAGATATACCTTAGGTATTTATTTTCCAGGATTTTGCACATCCATTTCTTACCTTCATCCATCATTTCTAATGACCGTTCGGCCAAAGAAGGTAAAGCTTTAAATACTAATAAAAAGTAAGGCTATAAGAGACCAAATTTAAGTATGCTCTTGCAAGCTGCAATCAAAAAAGGCAATTAATTTATAGTAAAATATGACATCCTTTCCGGGCTTATAGGTTGTAGTCGAACAATAAAGTTATTAAAAACTTAAAGTTTCGTCCTCAGCTGTGTAGAATATCCTCAGAAGAGAAGAGTGGCAAGAACTGCTGATGATTGCATTTAATTTCTACCTAAACACACGAACTGTTAAGTATTCACGTACTGCAATGGTTCCTAAAATGCTGGTACGACTTCGCCTAGACAAAAGGTGCTGTACGTTACTTTTAACACTGCTCATAATTTCAATATCTTACAAATTATTACTTTATTCCTATTATTATATATGATGGCCTTTTGTCCGCCTGAAATCGACCAATATGACCAAAGCTAAGAGCAGGGGCGATTATATAGCGTTATTAAGGTTGTTGAGGTGGAATTTTCAATAATTCTGACATTTAAGAACGTGCTATACATTTCTTCGATTATTAGCGTGCTTATTTTATGATGATATTAGTTGAGCAGAACATCTCCATTGAAAGAGGTTTTGACATTAGCAAATACTAGATTATCTCTGTCACATCCGCGACAGAGGCAAATGCGCGACGTTTTTGGATTTGCCGAAGCGAAAGGTACGAATACAGAAGCTTTCGACGTCACTGTGATAAACTCATGTTACTCTTTGCAGGAACTTTTTTCCGATCCACTTATAGGTATATACCATATAGTTCAACGTTGCTTTTGCGGCATCTCTATACTCTGCTAGTGTTCTATGCGCAACCATCAACACAAATGTCTTCATTTCTTGTCGGAATGGAAACAACATCTTACACCTCACCTTTAGCGAGGACGTTTGTGTATTTTATGGTTTTCAGCTTCTTGTCAAGAATTCCTTGGCATTTTTTATATTTAATATTCCATCAGTTTTATGATTTGGCATTATTTAATTTACTTAACCTAAGAAATAGAACTTAAAAGCATAAGTAACTCTTTGGAAGTACGTCAAATACGAAAGTTGTTGTCTTCGGAAAATAATCAGGTTATTTTATGACTCATTTTAATAATGCCAAATCAAAGAGGATTTAAAAATTTATAAATTGTCTATTAAAGAAGAAGGATATACTTTGTGTAGAATGCAAGGCTACCAATTTATAGGAATCAATGTTAATCTGTGCTATGCCTGCACAAAACATGTAAATCAAGTGGGTATAAAATAAAATTGTAAATAATTTCTTCACAAGCTTTTTCTAATATCTCCTTTCATTATGCAGCTTTCTGAAAAGCTATCATAGTGTTTGGAGCGAATCTGACTAGAAAAACTTGTGCGAATGCAAAGTAAGATTTAAAAACTCAAAACATCTGTATGCTTTCTCAGAGAATAAAAGTATTACTGTTAGCTCCAAATTTGTGTAATAAATTTAAGAGAAAAGCGGATTTTTAAACACTAAGTATGAAGCAAAAAATTTAAAAGTACAAGTATCATTTTATACATTCTACTTTGTTTTGTTTTGTTTCGTACAGCAGCTAACAGCTGGATGTAATACAAACTTCATCGTTTAAGCCAGAATGTGATGGCGCAATGACTCGTAACACTGAATGTAATTATGAACATTTTACTTTTCCTTTCTTACACATTTGTAGAATTTTGCTCTGAAAACAAGCGTTTGGCAACAACACGGTTTTTCATTGCAGATCGGTTAGAATATCGCGGTTGACAGGTAAAGTTAGTAGCACCACAGCAGGAATGTGTTATTGCATTATGCCAGTCATGAGAAAGGAGCAGAAGATAATCGGGATGAATTACAATTACGTAAGAGAGGGTTCGTCAGTTGCAATTACAAATAATTACTTTCTTAGGAAGCAATACGTAAAATTTAAATTAAAATTACTTCAACAGAGGTCAGCTTTAAAACAAATAAAAGACAACTCACAGAAATCCATTAATATCTCATCTGATACATATTCCTCTCAGTTTCATTGTCGACTCCTAGAAACATAAAACTTACACACCTATACTAGCATTTGAATACCACCGTAACCAGTCACATGAACAAGGAGTAGCATCCTCTGAGGGCACCACTGTGATCAATGATAAAGGATAAATGGAGTAAATAGATGCAGTAGTTTATGAAACATCACATACATAAAGAAAACTCAGATTTATTGAACCATTTACTGAAAACAAAGAAGTTACTCATACTAATCAAATAATTTGCTATTTAAATGTGTATAAACAGAGAAACTGCCATATTTATATTTAAAGCAACAAATAAAAATGACTTACACTATACGTATTGATCTTTATGACTAAATGAAAACGAAAGCTGGCAGCGCAGTCTGTGGTATATAAGATGAGCAGTTTTCGGGCAATACTCCTGTAATGCCTTTACTTCAGCGTAAACTGTGCTTTACACAAAACAAAAACGCTAACTTGTGGGGAAAGAAGCCGCTTAAGGAAAATGGTGAGAGTAACAAAAAATATTAGTAATTTTTTCGGTTTCATATATAATTACATACTTAAAAGTTGCTCTAGTATATCTGAATGTGTATTATGCCATGAGAAGTGTGTGAAAGTTAAGCTTTTCTGTTGAAATAAGCATTTATAGGCTAAAATATTCAAATTGTTTATTCGTCTCTGGGCTTAGAGCTACCTTCTAAGTGAATGGAAGCTATAACCTTTTCACACGGTATGAGGGAAAGAAATTCATGGTATCCAAGCCTGATAAGACGAAATTTTGTGTAATACATAGTGATCAGATTAAGCTGCAACACTGCTAAAGGCACCTGGGTCGTGGGCGCGAGCAAGTGGACCCTGCCGACACTTCATCCCCGGGCGAACTGTCATATAAATCGAAACTAATAGGATTAACGGACAGGGCCAACTAGTACCATTCTTTTTTCGTAAATTGCATTTCTGAATGTCCCTTAAATTATTTATTTTTTAAAATATGATTTTGGTAATGTTCTTCTTGTGTTCAAAGACAGGCGTTGCAGCGTCTTGACAGATTATGCGGATTATTTTGTTAATTATTTCTTTCCATATACTATTTTTCAGTTCTTGTAATGCTTGGGGATTTTGGTTACGCATTTTATCCTTTTAATTGCCACCGAAATGAACAATTGCAGAGCTTAAGGTCTAGGGATCGAGCGGGCCACAACCCTAGACTGAGCACTCTATTAGCAAAGACGTCAGCACTGTATCAAAAGAAGTCCCATGCTGTATGAGCTGTTGCCCCGTCTTGTTGAAATACGCCGTGCATTCACCCATTGTGGGGGAAAGACTGTTCCAAAAATTAAGATTTAGTACCATTCAGTATTAATTGCTTCATGAAAGAAAATAGCGCCAATCATTCTAGCCGCACTCACAGCACACTAGAAACCGAACTTAGGGTCATGCGGTGGACTTTAATATGTAAGCATGAGGGAAGCGACGCAATAGTGGGAACTGCAGTTTCGGGAGGAAATCCACGCGTGTCCGCGACCCAGCGCTGCTAACAGTTTTATCTGATGGCACCCCATGAGACTGACGGGATTTGGTGTCTCATTCTTCTACTTATTAGTGCTGCTCTCAAGCCCAGATAAAGTAGGAGAGACACCTAAAAGGTAACTCGATTTACTCTCATACTAGCCTTAGATTTTCATTTAAACGCACGTTATATTGTTGCAAGGAGAGCTCTGGGATGGTCGTTGCCGATATTGGAGTCCGCCCTGTTAGATAATGATGTTATTCAAGTCATATTGTCGCATGTGATGTTAGACGGACTCGTTTAATTTACATTAATTTGGATCTTAACATTAATATGGCTCATTCTTCTAAATTATAATAGAATCGTATTTTACATTTTCTGCCTTAAGCAACTTTCTTAAGATGTGTACGTGACAGGATGTATGTGGGCTACCTCATTTGCGTCATTTCCCATGGAAATTCTTAGAATAATGTTGCCTTTTGCAACATAGAACCGATCACGTGTTTCCGCTCAATCCTACACAATTCCGCTCAATCATACTTATGTATGGCGTCGGCTTACCACAAACAGGATATAGACGTCATTAAGATTGAGTCGATTCTTGGCTATTTAAGCAAGCGCCTGAGCGCTGCTCGGGGGAGACCGACACATGCTAGACAGAGTCGAATCGCTGCCCGTCAGCATCTTAATCTGCTATCTACAACGATGGGTTCACAGGTCCGTCCACATCCCACACGACAAGTACTTTCAGGTAAGCTCTTACATGTACTATAGCTTGTTCCCCCTTCAATGTAAACTCAACATTGCAAGTATCTGAACTTAATAAACCAAGCAAGTAAAATTAAGCCAAGCTTGAGATGTTCCACCCTGATATCGCTATTCCCCCTATGTCCATCCAGCCATGGATGTGACAATATGGTGGAGCGCCGGCTTCTGTAAATTATTTTTGAGAAGTATGGTTCGACCCCGTACCTCTGTTTCTTATTCCTTATAACATGTTTATGGTACAGGCACCGGCCTCTCTAATTAGTGAGTTGACAATATGGCGAAAGTTTTCGAAATTATTTTAATTGAAAAGTGAGGTCCTATCTTCGGCCTCTCAATTTTAAAAGTTCACAATTTTTTTTTCGCGGCTCCTAATGCCGTCCACCTAATTTTAAATTTTTCTAGTTATTAAGTTCTTCTTTTTAAATATCCAGCTTACTATCTAAGTATTATTTGAGTGTTATATCTGTTATTTTCTCCTTTGCATGGAATTATTACCAAAGTATCTTAGCGATAGCCCTATTAGTGCCGAAATCAGAAAGTTAATCCGTGAATATCAGATTATTTTGGATACTAACACTCAGACTTAGAATCAAGCGCATATGTCCCATAGTCATGTTAGATCTAGTAGACGACTCCGAGGTTTGACTCCCATTCAGTATTTTGCACCAAAGGAACGTAGTTTAAGCGTGGGTGACCTGAACAACACAGTTTTGTCACAAGATTATTTTGAAACGTTAACGTCTTCAGGTTCAAGCTCGACGGAAGACATTATGGCAATGAATACGGCCTCTACGTCGGCCGCACCCTCGGTTCCCGAAGGGACCCAGTGCAAAACAGTCATTACCGCGAATGTGCCTTTTGCACGACCTTTCATTGATCCTGGAAAATTCGAAGGCAAAACCGGTCAGGACGTTGGAAACTACCTCTATAACTTTGAAACCATAGCTACAGCGAATGGTTGGCAAGATAAGCACAAACTACAATATTTACCATGCTATTTACGAGACGCAGCAGCAAATTGGTTCAAAATATATTCCCTCCGTCACCCGCATCTTGAATGGACCGACCTAAAACATGCCCTTCAGACAGCATTCGTACCAGCGGCGCATGATGATATTTTAGAATGCCGCTTACGTCACAGAGTGCAGGACCTGTCTGAATCAACAGAGACTTACATATATGATGTATTAGCTCTCTGTGATCAGGTAAATCCAGGCATGGCCGAACCTGAAATAATTCGCCACATTGTGCGCGGATTGAAACCCTCGTTAATAGAAAGTGTCCTCCCCTCGAACCCACAATCTATTAGAGAGCTTATACAGGTTGTTCGACGCGTAGAAACGGCCAGATACCTGGCTGGTAAAAGGGTTGATGCCCAACTACCTCCCGCATCCAAACCAGTATCACTGGTCAGCCAACCAAGTCCACGATCAGACGTAAAGCAACTGCAGCGCCAAATTCGTGACTTGCAGAAACAAATGCAAAATTTGCAATTTAAATACCAGAGGCCCATTGTTGACACGCCTCGTAATGCTCCGCAGCAATATGATGCAACTAGACAAAGCCGTGGGCGTAGTAGCTATAGTCAACGCGGCGGTATTAACGTTGCCTCGAGAGGAACATGGCGTGGCCCTAATGCCTCCCGTCGCATGCCAAAAGATAGTTTCACATGCTTTAAATGCAGACGGACAGGACATACTGCCCCGAACTGCAGACAACAATACCATCACCCAAACGGGCAAGGAACGTCACGGGAATAAGTTCCGTGACGTCCATCACCGAGAGTACACCAAAACAAACGACGGCACTTATTCAGCCGGTAAATGTCATTACTATACAAGGTACGGTTGCCAATCAACCAGTGAGTATACTGTTTGATACAGGCAGCGCAGTCAGTTTAGTACAACAAAATTTTGTGACCACACCCACCCATCCCATTCCGAAAGATTTGATACTACGGACAGCAGATAATACATTACTAGATGTATGTTATTCCACCACTCTTTGCTTCAACATTAATGGCATATCCTTTGAGGAGGATGTTCTTGTTGTTAAAGAGTTCGGACATGATCTCCTATTAGGCATGGATTTCATGAACCGATATAAGGCCCTAATTGACTTGGAAACATACACAATTACTCTTAAACTTCCGGACTCATCCCAATTAGAATTACATTGTGGCGAAAAATTAGGATGCCCATTGGCACAAATTACCGTGGAATCGAACGAGGAAACCGCGGTGCCACACAAAGCGTGTTGTATACAAGATATTCGCATTCCCCCTTTCACATCAGTAAATGTTAAAGTGAAATTGCCTCCTAATGTAATGGGTAGAATTCTCTTAGAACCAAAAGGAGCTATCATGCAGAAGAAAAATTTGCAAATATCCCCTATCTTTTGCGAAGCTCGTAAAGAATGTGTCATCCCAGTACACAATAATACAATGGAGCCTAAATCAATTTTCGCGGGAACCACTCTTGCTTATGCGTATGAAGTAGCGCTAATACAAGCTGCAAATTGGTCTCCCGAAGATACACACTCAGTCGACATTAAAAATGCAAACTTTAACTTTAATTCACAACTTACACAGGACCAACAAATACAATTGAGTGCTTTATTGCAGAAATACCGACACGTATTTGCTACACAATTAAAGGAGCTAGGAAAAACTAACATAGGTGAATTTAAAATTCAAGTCACTGATGAGAAACCTATAAAACAAAGACCCTATCGTGTATCTCAGGCACAAAGAGAAATAATACAATCCCAGGTGCGTGAGATGCTCGACGCAGGTATTATTAAGGAAGAGCACAGCCCTTGGGCAGCGCCTGTTGTCTTAGTCAAGAAAAAGAATGGTGAAATGCGATTTTGTGTCGACTATCGAAAGTTAAATGCAGTAACAACGACTTCATCCTACCCTTTACCCCTTATTGACGATCTCCTTAGTTATTTGGGAAATTCTCAATGGTATTGCACTTTGGACTTGCTCAGTGCATATTTTCAAGTCCCGATTGAGGAAAATAGCCAACAATACACAGGGTTCTGCACAGATCAAGGCCACTTTTGCTTCCAAAGATTAGCTTTTGGTTTACGCAACGCCCCAAGTTTCTTTTCGGAAATATCTAGTAAGCTGCTAGGTGATCTAAAATTCAAAAAGGCGTTGGTCTATCTCGATGACATTGTCGTATTCGCATCCACATTCCCCGAATTGCTTAACAATTTGGAGGAAGTATTTCGCAAACTGCAAACACACAACTTTAAATTAAAGCCTGAAAAATGCTTCTTCGGAATGTCTCGAATTAAACTTCTTGGATTCGAAGTCTCGGCTAACGGAATTGAACCGGATTCTGATAAACTCCGAGCCATCACACAATTGCCGACTCCTAAAAACGTACGTGACGTACGCAAAGTGTTGGGCTTATTTAGCTTCTATAGAAGGTTTATACAAAATTTTGCGTCCATTGCGAGCCCCCTTCACGAACTCACACGAAAGAACAAAGACTTTGAATGGACTCAAAGCCATCAAGATGCTTTTGATAAATTAAAGCTTCTGATGACTCAGGCCCCCGTTCTCGGTCATTTTCAGCCGGGAGCGTGTACAGAAATGCGCGTCGATGCCAGCACTATCGGGATAGGGGTGGCTCTATTACAGAAATTAAATGGACAACTTCACCCCATAGCTTTCTGCTCTAGGTCTTTGAACAAGCATGAGAAGAACTATAGCATTTCCGAATTGGAATTACTTGCCATTGTTTACGGCTTGACACACTTTAGACCCTATGTTTATGGTTTTCCCGTCCATGTGGTAACTGACCATCATGCGTTATGCTACCTACGAAATCTTAAAGACCTAACAGGACGTTTGGCTAGATGGGCACTTAAACTTCAAGAATATAACCTCACTATCCAGTATAAGTCGGGTAAACGTCATCTCGACGCCGATGCGCTATCCCGTTTTCCAGTTGATGAACCTAAACCCCATATAGTTGAACAAACGGACGAACTTATCACTTGTTTGCTAACGCCAGTGCAAGTTGCACAAGAACAACAACGTGATCCTCAACTTCGACCATTAATTACTACATTAGAAAACCCGAACACGGGCTCACCAAAACTACAGCGGCAGGCAGCCTCTTACACCTTGAAATCAGGTGTGCTATACCGCAAAAATGCAGGAGCCTCCGGACCGTTGCACCTGTTGGTGATACCCGAACAGTTAAAGCATGAAATTTTATTTTCATGTCATGATGACCCCCTGTCAGGTCATCTAGGCTTTACCAAAACCTTCACCAAAATCAGTTCGCGTTACTACTGGATAGGAATGCGAAAAGAGATTGAGAAATACGTCAAGGGTTGTCCAAGTTGTCAATCGCGTAAGGGACCCCGAAATGTTAAACCAGCCGGACTTTTACAACCTATACCTGTGTCTCATGTAGGCGCCAGATGGGGTATAGATTTGATTGGACCATTTAGAAGGTCAAAAAGAGGTAATACAATGGGTTTAATTGCTACCGACTATCTTTCCAAGTGGACTGAGGCAAAGGCTATCCCGAAGGGTTCTATAGAGCACGTTGCAAAATTCATACTTGAAAACATTATATGTCGTCACGGTGCACCAGTTGAATTACTATCCGACAGAGGAGCGGTGTTTCTTAGTGATGTAACGAAACAACTATTAAAACTAATGGGTGTTCAATCTACCTTCACTACGGCATATCATCCAGCCTGTAATGGATTGGTAGAGAGAGCAAACCAGACAGTCATTAACATGATATCACATTACACCTCCACGAAACAGGACGATTGGGACGCGGCGCTACCGCACGTACTCTTTGCATACAATACCAGTAGACAAGAGTCTACAGGGATGTCCCCGTTTTTCCTACTCTACGGACGACATCCCACATTACCGGAAGAGGTTCAATTGAAAGCGACGACCGACAATCTGTTTGTCAAACAAATACAAACTCGAATCAAAGAAGCTAGAGAAGTTGCTAGAGCTAACATAACACGCAAGCAGAATAAGTATAAACAAATCTTTGACAGGAAGAGACGAACACTTAAGTTCCAACCAGGACAGCTAGTGAAATTGTTTACCCCGACACGTAAGAAAGGCAAATCAACTAAGTTATTACACAGGTACTATGGCCCTTATGAAATTGTGCAACAGACATCGCCAGTTAATTATAAGATAAGAAATACAACAGGACACAGAAGAAACGAAAGTATCGTTCATGTCTCCAGGTTATACCCATACTATAAACCGTTCAGGAGAAATTAATCTCAGAAAAACTAAAGATCATAAGATAATAGGTGTATATATAACATAATTAACGGTAAATTCGTATTAATTGTGGTAAAAGTACAGTTTTATCTACTGCATTTCTTTTATTTTACATTATATTAAAAAGCCACAATAGGTCCCCTACCTATTATACTAGTAGCAGTACATAAATGGTAGAGAAAGAAAAATCACAATACAGCTAGGTAACCAAAGATAGGTACTAACGGCAAGCAACTGAGCGTAAATGAAAAAAAAAAGAAAAAAAGTGAACCTTACATAAATTAAAAACAGATTTAACGGACTCCGTCTATAACATAATTTATCTCCAGCATTAATCAGACATAAATAAGTAGTTAAATAAATAATACATAATAATAACA
Source organism: Deroplatys truncata (assembly GCA_030765065.1). NCBI lineage: Eukaryota > Metazoa > Arthropoda > Insecta > Mantodea > Mantidae > Deroplatys > Deroplatys truncata. The sequence goes on from CM060977.1 coordinate 182,253,565, forward strand.
TTTGTAAGAAACATACAAAAAATAATAATTCACGTTTCCAGACTATATCCGTACTATAAACCACTTAACAGACATTAATTTCAAATAAATAAATAAATAATAACATAACGATGTTAGTAAAGCCTTAAGTGCAAACAATGATTGATGACTCTTAAATAAATACATTTATAAGATAAACAAAGTATTGGTAGAGTGAATAGACCAATATGATTCACTTCCTCATTCACATATCAGTCATCGTATTGATCACTCATTCGGATATCTCACTAACATAAGCCCCTGTTCTTTAACAAGCCTCGAACCCCAGACCCTAATGTGTAGAGCACCAAGCAATTTAGCTATTACCTATATAAACGTTAAACAGAGATAAGAAGAAGCAGAAGAAGAAACAATAGCAGTAGAATTAATAAGAAACGTTAAAATCTTTAGGCTATTCCTGATTCAAAATCTGAAAGAGAAACCACACCTAACACCTTAGGATCACCTAAGGATGTACATTTATAAGAATAATCAGCATATACATACAGAATGTAAATTAACATTAGGTTACTAGTAATGTTGGTAAATGTACAATTTGACCCACTGCACTTTCCCCGCTTTACCTTAGTTTAAAATTTTAGACTCAGTTCTTTTACCTATTAATACTTGTAGCAGTACTTAACTCTTAATTGTACAAAATTACTGTTGCATTACCAAGGATAAGCGTTAAAGGCATGTACTTAAATACGCATAGGATAATGATGTTCAACAAATACCTAAAGAATGATATTAGTATCAACAATTGTAATAATACAATTTTCCTTCTTACTTTAAAAAGCTCAAATAATAATCATTGACTAAGTTCCTATAATTTTTTTCATATCAGAGTACATCAATAATCGATTAAACCAATATTATATGTAGCGGATGTTCATAAAATTGATCTAACACTATTAAGAAAACCAAAGAATAAATAATCAACATCCTACGATCAATGCATATAATAATAATAATAATAATAATAATAATAATAATAATAATAACAATACCAATAACAACTTAATCAATGATAGCAACTGCAATAATAATATTACCCAATTCAATAATATCAACATTGTTGTTGATCACACCACAGTAGTATCACAAATAATACTAATAATAATCACAATTATAGCAATACTAATTGTAAACTAATGATAACCTCAATCCTAACATTGGTAGTACTTACCATAATTATAAATGACTCGATAACCATAATCTTTGTTAAAGTTTTTTTTTCGAATGGCTGCACGCCCCTGAAATTACCTTCAGTATATAGAAAAGACTACTGAAATGGAAATCGCTGATAGCACAAATTGACAGCGAAAATGATTTTCCTTAATTTTTTTATTATGTTAAAGTTTGTTGTATTCATTAAGTCCAAATTACTTTTAATTAAGACTGATTGCTCTTAGTATTCATTAATGCAAACGATGATTTATTCCCATTCCACGCGCATATGCATATATAGTCACCAAATATCTAGTCCATGATTGTAAGCCCTTAAATCAATACCCAATAGCACAAAATTTTAACGATTACTCATGTTAATTTTGATACAATATCGATTAAATCGAAGGATTAGACGTCTAGAAAGTTCTATATACTTGCACTTCACTCTTCTACCCCATAAACCTAACGAGACAAAGACCGCATTATCAATTACGCATTAAATATAAGTAAACAACACATCTGTTTTGGCCAACATTGCACGCCACTGAAACAATTAGGATACAAGATCACTCGCCATTTCCTATTCGGCGGAATGTCTATCCACCGGAAGTTATTAATGATAGATAACAACCACTAGGTACAGATATACTTGCCCCCTCTCATAAACTAAATAGTCCTTCAATTTTTGTTACGAGACTACGGATGTCACTCGTAGATTTAATTTGTAATTTACTTCATGTTCATAATTATTTCGGTTCCGAAATTCAGCAAGTGGTATTCCACTGCCTCTTTTGTTGCTTCCTTGCACATCAGCGACACTAATTTGTTTTGCTTACTTCCTCCCACTAACTCACAATATTATACATATGAACACTAATTAGCTTTACGCTATACCACAGATCCATAAGCTTTGTCCTTATTAATAATGTGTGATTATCATTAGGTATGGTTACTTACACTTCACTAATATAGTAAGAAACAGCTTGAGGTTACAATTCTTACATTCTCTGCTTAGGTACGCAGCACTTAAAGTGAACAACTATTGCATTCCATCAAAATTTCGATTCCGAGATTTCACTGGAAATGCACGGTGTAAAGTCACCTTGGACCGACATAATCATTTCTCTAAAATTTTTTTTTGCAAACGGTGCTTATGTCGAGGAATACCGTTAACTCCAAAACGGACTTATTCTTTTGAAATGTTACCCCCAGAAATGTAATGTCTATTTTTCAGAGCTGCGATACATAGGTTTACATATTTTCAAATTCTTTTTACTTTTCTCTGTTCTTCGAAACTGGCTCTTACAAATTCTATTTTACTTACGTGATGAACACACAGTTTTACATGATTTTGATGCGACGCTCTGGTTCTTGAGGAATGCCACAAGGTGTCAACTGCATCATCATAATCAGCCAACACACGTTGCACACCACTCATGTTCCTTTCTTTAATGTCTGCGTGAAAAACTTCGCGCATACAGACACCTTGAGTTAGATTTCCGGCCGATATGACGTGCTATAACTATTTTGCGGTGCTGCTAAAGTTTCTCCGTGGTTACAACCACATCCGTGGATTTTTCCTACTTAAGTTTCATAAATAACAACTAAGAAATGTGGAATTTTTCTGCTCAGCTCATGTCAAATTTACGATAATTTGATTCCTAATAAAAGTAAGGACGATAGAATACCAATTACGACGAATTCTCCTACTATACCTAACTTTGTTTATGTTTAATACACAACCTAACCGATGTAATGCTAGCATGTTTTTCCTTTTAATTTTAAGTATGTTGGTGTTATGGAGAAAGAAGGGTTCTTTAACTCCTATAAAATAAATAAATACACATTTCTTCTCCTATTTTGAGAATTCCATATAATTTTTTGCATACGTCCTAGTTGCCTTAAATACTTCACTACATGTATTTACTTAATACGTAAATATTGCCTGAATTATGTTCCGCGTTGCGAGAACTTTATTCGGTTAGTTCTTAACTTTAACCTCAGCTTAGGAGGATATATCCTTCTAATCTGTAAATACATAATTGCTATACCAGGCTGGTATACGCAAGTAATTATATGCAGGCAACAGTGCTTGGAAAGCATCCTGTTAATTGCGATATTTAGGAAACATAAGTTTCTTACGCAACATCGCTTATATTCATGTACATATATTTTATTTATGGAATATGTTTTAATATTTTTGTCAAGTTATGATTACAGAAATGTTTTGTTTGCCAACTGCTATACCAGTACGGTTGAATTATACACAAGCTCTTCGAACACTGTTATTGGACACTCTTCCATATATCGTCAGTTCTGACGACAGTTTTGGAAGCACACCTTGGACTTATTTCACAATTAAAGGTACGCATAATTCTGTTTTATTTCTGTTCATAGAGAGAAGCATCTCTCCCAGAGAGTGCCTCTTGGGAAATTTATACGGAAGCGACTTCCGCTTAACTTATCTTGGTCATGGTTTGAGAAATGTATATGAGAGTTCTATTATTAACCTTAAAGCTACCTAGAGATTATCAGTGATTTTATTACACGCTTTACAGCCGAATTTTAAATTTCAACATTCACTAAGGGTGAATCATAAGATCCCCCTAGTTTAATGGTACGAACATATGATAAGAGTATAGGGATGATTTTACCGACTTGTTACGCTCTCGGGTTTACCGCCAGGTTCCGTTAGCATTTTTAATTTTTGGAGCTCTTATGTACTTATTAATGAGTTCATGGGTAGATTTGATATCTATGTTTTTTTTCCGTGCGCACGGATATGATTACAAATATTCAGCAATTACGATTTTTCTGATTGATATCAGTCTTTCTTGCGAATCTGATATTACAGTGAATTTCATTTTGTGTGTGTTTAGAGACACACGTGATTAGTATCAGGATATTGGTACTGAGTTATTTTATTTATGCTGAAGTAAATGATTGAGATATAGAGTGTTTGGCTATGAATTACATATGCATAGCAATAATTTTTCTTTTACGTGGCATAGGTTCCACGAAGGGCTGATTTTCTAAATACCTGATACTGATAACCTCTAGGATATGACAGTATTGCTTATTTCTCTCCCAGGGTGCCAGATATTAAAATAACAGTTGTGTAATGTATGATGTAATCTATTTATTATTGTTTTAATATACAATATTGTATAAATTGCAATTAGCTCTCCTGAGCACTTTATCTGTTCTCTGCATGGCTTCTCCCAGGAAGCCATTGCATATTTTTGTTGAGTTATTGTGTGATCTCCTAGTAAAAGCTAGACTGTTTCCTCATACTATTTACCTCCAATTGAACACAGGTTTGTAGGCTTGAGAAATGCCAGGTGTATTTTATTCTGTATGCTAATAATTTTTTTAATCATTGTTATTCCCTACGGATTTGGCAGGCCTGCCTCCTTTTTACTACGGAACTTCTACCCACCGTTTCCCATTGAATACCCGTGTACACATTAGACATTCACTTTGAGGCACACCCCCTCACAATGTAACTCTGTGCACATTTTTGAGTTATTATTGTGGTTGGGCGCTACCTTGAGTCAATTGTTCTACACATTATTTCCGTCCATTTATGGTCGGCGTGGGATGGTAGAGATTAATTTTTTTCTTTTCTCTCACTTCCTCCCCTTTATACGCATTTTTGAATGAAAATGTCTTTTTTTTCTCCCTCGTTCTCCTCGGCAACTTTAAGCTTTACAACATTGTGTTCACCTGGTTCTTGATATTAGAAAATTAAGCAACCTTATAGTTTCACAAACGAATTAATTGTTTTGATAATTTATTATTATACACAGGAAACTGGAATTTCCCGTGTATGTTAAACTTTTGTTATGTTATGTTCATTGAAGAGAAGTTACAGTTTATGTGTTCTGTGTGCGGTGAAACATGCGTGTATCTACCTGTCTCTCTGTCTTGTGACAGTAGCTTTTAACGAAATTTTTGGCCTATGTTGCCTTAGAAATACTTTGTACACTTTTGTCTACCCTCCTTCAGACATTTATGTTGTCTGGCTTGCTATATGGATGTTTCACCCTGCTCCTGCCTCTCACATGTTTAGCTGTGAATTCGATTAATATTTTTGTTTGATAATTTAAGTGGCACATTGTATATTTCCTTTCTTTCATTCCCCCCTCCGTTGTTTCCCACCGATTGTTTTTCCCTAATGTTATTTAACGTACCCTTGTGATTAGTTTATGTTCCATCCTAACCCTTATTTCTTTCTTTGGTTTTATGGCTACGGCATGGTCGCCACTTCGACGCGAGGACTACAACAAGGAAATTCACGGCTTCATTTTCATCATGGGACGCACTGGACACTTAACGGCGTACGGGATGCACGATGATATTCAACTATAAGAAAACAATGGAATTCATATGAACAGTTCTCATCGCTGATACAATGACTCTTCAGGTGCATTCTTCAGTATTTAACTGATTACAAGCGCGCACTATCTACGTGGTTTCCGCCGGAGTTCCCTGCCGCTGCTGACTTTCTGTGAGGACACATGCACTCGTGTTCCTCTTCTCCTGGCAGTGCGGAAATTCTATAAACATTCCTTGCAGGCGCGTTCGACAAGCATAAACTTGCACTTTTTGGTCCGCCGTTGGACATAGTGCTACAGTGTGTCCTAGACTTACCAGACAATGCAGTGATGTTGTGCCGTGATGGGACTTGTCCTCGCTCGAGCTGGATCTGCGACTCACCTTGTAACCCTCCTTCCTTTTCCATTTTCCCCTATATAATCCTAACGTTTTTTTCTCTGCAGCCACGTAATGTATAGTGTTTATTACCTCCATGCAGGCAGGGCTATACTTCATTTTTATAATTTTTATCTGATTTAGCACCTAGCAAGTGTGCTGGGCTGCCTAAGTGCCCTGATGTAACTTTGTATTTCTTTATATCTAATTGTACTTCGTTTTTGTATTCGTTTGTTTTGCAATGTTGGGTACCCCTTTAACCTATATTTCTGCTCTATTTGTTTTTATAGTTTTTAACGCCACCAGGTGGTGTCATTTTAGAGCAGGGGAGTATTGTCGCATGTGATGTTAGACGGACTCGTTTAATTTACATTAATTTGGATCTTAACATTAATATGGCTCATTCTTCTAAATTATAATAGAATCGTATTTTACATTTTCTGCCTTAAGCAACTTTCTTAAGATGTGTACGTGACAGGATGTATGTGGGCTACCTCATTTGCGTCATTTCCCATGGAAATTCTTAGAATAATGTTGCCTTTTGCAACATAGAACCGATCACGTGTTTCCGCTCAATCCTACACAATTCCGCTCAATCATACTTATGTATGGCGTCGGCTTACCACAAACAGGATATAGACGTCATTAAGATTGAGTCGATTCTTGGCTATTTAAGCAAGCGCCTGAGCGCTGCTCGGGGGAGACCGACACATGCTAGACAGGGTCGAATCGCTGCCCGTCAGCATCTTAATCTGCTATCTACAACGATGGGTTCACAGGTCCGTCCACATCCCACACGACAAGTACTTTCAGGTAAGCTCTTACATGTACTATAGCTTGTTCCCCCTTCAATGTAAACTCAACATTGCAAGTATCTGAACTTAATAAACCAAGCAAGTAAAATTAAGCCAAGCTTGAGATGTTCCACCCTGATATCGCTATTCCCCCTATGTCCATCCAGCCATGGATGTGACAATATACTGTATGCCTTTCTGCAGACCGGTTATCTCATCTCGGGAAGCTTTCTTTATAAACAGCTTCACCAGCTTCGTCGCTTTAAGCACTGAAGCAGAAAGGAGTATGGAAAAGCTCTCAACCATGGTAAACAGCATTGCGAGGGTAGCTAGTATCATTTTGTTATTGTTAAGTGGTATTTAAATAAAACTAAATTAAAGGAATAATTGCAATTTTGGGAAACATGATTGCAATAGACTGGATAACAATTGTTGTTTCGAAACCATGGTAAAGTAACAATCCGTTCATTGAGAAGGAAGTATATAGTCCTTAGCATAGAATTCCGAAGCTTTTGAAAGGCATACATGTCACAGCAGTGCTAGCAAAGAAGAAAGGGGGAAACGAGAAAATACCTGTTTTGACCATCATGCGCAATATAGGTATGTGAGAGAGGAGGTAGTTGAATGGAGCTGATCCGAGACGGCTGTAGGTGGCTTGGGTTCAGGATTGAGGATGTAAGTGTTTTAGTTTGTGATTGTGTTACGTAAGGAGGGAGATTGAGAGAGGTGAGAGAAGGTATGGATTATAATATGTGAACGTGGGGCAGTATAAGATAATGTTCATTTACGAGTACACATAGACCTATTAACACCAGATTGGTCGTTTTTATGTACGCGTTCTAGACTAATGAGGAACATTAGAAAGTATACGCCCACATAAACACCATAGCTGGTATGGAGTATCGAAAGATATGCCGTAAGAGCACGTAGTGTTTAGGAGAACTTGGATGTTGGGCAATTTCAGTTTCGTCTTCTTTTATAAGGAGAGGAGCTGAAAGAGTAGCTGGACATGAGTATGTGATAGACGTAAGAAAGTCGACGTAAGTGTCCATTTGTGAGTTCACAGAAATAATCTAATACGCGAGGTAAATGCCATAGATATGCACACTACACTAACTCCAAAGCTTTAGAAAGTTTAATCTATCATAAGCATTTCATCTCTGTTTGTAGTGCTATCTTCCAGAGGTGAACGGGGTACGCTTTGTCTGTGTGGGATATGGTGATAATTACCTTTATATGATCCATTGATAACATTATTATCTTATCATTACAAACATATATTATATATAAAACATCACTAGTGAGAAATGGCATTAATCAACCTCAGCTAACACAACCTAACCTGTACTAACCTAACATACAAAAAGAGGTAGACGTCTTAAGTATACATGATATGTTAAATAGGAACGCTCGAACATATAGCCAATGCATTAATATCTCAGCTTCTATTTTACTGTTGCTTTACAGAGATGATGTAAGACAGTTCCTATGTCTAGTCGACATAGGATGAATATCATCACGATGATGAGGATGATAAGTAACCTCACCTAACATATTGTTAATGGCATTAACCTATTATCATCATTAATAGGTGTTTCGTAAACATACTAATTTATTTTAAGTTTTAGTCTTAATATACTCATGCATAATATCTTTTCGTGGAAAACCTTTAGTATTTTATGCTGCATGTAAAAGACTTCTGTATTTTATGATTTATTGTAAAGCCACCAATAGTATATACTTCTTCCTGCACATCCAATTACTTCAAGGGGAGGTAGGTAGTATTTTGAGGGTAGGGGTAACACTAGCATCCGGTATGTCTCATCCGCTCAGAACCGTGTGCTCAGATGATATTTAATAGGGTTTAATGGGTACATAATTGGTATTCCTGGACTTTAGAGCAAAGGGAACTTGAATGACACCTTCCTTTTAGGCCGATTTAAGATTCCCGGACTTTAGAGCAAAGACTACCTAAATGACACCTTCCTTCTAGGCCCGATTTAACGTCCTGAGCTGTTTTGGCGTAGTGAGGGATTCTTAAAGACGTTATATTGGTAATATTTAATTATTATTTCCGATCACATGATGTCCTTTAGAGCAAAGGGATCTATATGACACCTTCCGCCTAGGCCCGGTCCTGAGCCAAGTACTGGCTTCGAGTGGAGGAGGTAATTAAAACAATGTCAGCATTTCCAGGCGCTATGAGACGTGATTTACCACCCGGGAGATCCACTCCTACAAAAGTATTGGCCTGTGCCAAGTAATGGCCTCGGGTGGGGTGGGTAATTACTTTAAGGATGACACATTATTCACCGCCAGTGAGAACCACACGTACGAAGAATCCAACGCTAATACTAATCTCGCTCCTCATATTTGCATGTTAAAGTACATAAATACCAGTTACAATTTGTTGCAAACACGTTCAAAAAATGAAAAGGTTTTTAAAAACTTAAAAGACTTCCTTTCGCATACATATGCACAGTGAGAGTAACTATCCTTTCCAGCTTTTAGTGAAAGCCTCCTCCCAGACGCACAAGGGATAATACTCTCTCTCCTATGTTGGTGACATTCCATGATGACAAGGGGTTACTGCTAACGAGCAAACACTGAGGGAATCGCACCCTCTGAAGCCGCATAGCAAGCCAGTGTATTGTGAAATCATTCGGTACTTAAAAGCATTATACGCAAACAATCCTTCACAGATTTTGAAAAAATTGTAAGAAAGAGATGAGAATGCTATTTATTTAACATGTATAAGGAGCTAGTCATGTAGGGAATTTAAATGCATTTGGTTTACAATGTATTCCGAAATAACATTCACTCTACTATGTATAGTGTGAAGACTGCAAGGGTATCGAAAATATGTTTGCGGGGATGTATTAATATGTGTTGGCGAAATAAATCGCCATCCCCCCTCTCTCTCTCTCCCTCTCTCTCTCATGCACACACATACAAACAAACAATCTTAAAATGCTGCAAAAATAACGATAAATTTAGGTACACCGATCTTTGAAACCGAATGTGACTGTGACCCGCATATTGGGGTGTCCATAAAGCCGTTAAAAGACTGTCCCCTCTGTGTTTAGGGTGTCTGAGACAACTGTAGACTTCTCGTAATTCATATTCCCCACCATAGATGGCGGCAGAATCCAGTCCACTAAGGATATCGGACGATTTCATTAAACATTTTATCAGAGTCAATCACATATTAAACTATTATGAAAAATGCTTCTTCCTTACATACTCCCAAGACATATCACCTTCACTCTCCATCCGTATCTACAATGTTATATGAAATAAAATAAAAAGATGGTTATAATTCCCTGTTAAAGCATAATGAATCTTACCTTAAGATGCGCTGGATTTCAACATTGCTTAAGCAATGAAAGGAAATTGGAATAAAATTCGGCAATTTTGTATTCAGATTGCAAGATTTATGAGCCGCTCTAACATATACTCCAGTGCTATGACAATGGTCCCTCGACCTAAGGTCAACTATAGCATAATCTCTATTGCATAGGTGACAGCGACCGGTATTGTCGCAATTCAGCACACCCTGAGGCGACATATGCATTGGCTGTACTCGTCCATATACCTCAATGACTTCATGAGCAATCTGTCTAAGTTCGCTGAAGAAATCGTTGAGTGCATTGTCGCCTCTGAAGAACTTGAATCTCCGCAATGACTGATTATGTCTACATACGTGCTTCAAAGCTATCGATATCGCCTCATGTTCCTGTATGGTTCGAGTCTGCGTCAGAGGGTTCACATGTGTGAACATTTCTCAAAACAGATTCGATATCTGCATAAATCACAAAAGGCACAGGTGCAGGCTTTGAATATGCATTAAATTCCAGAACCTCATCCTGCTTTGGTATTTTGGGGATCTGACATTTATGGAAATTCAGCTTATGCACTCTCTAGGCATCCTCATTAGGACACCTCATCAAGCATGTCTCGCATAGCCACATTTTTCTGCAATCCCTGTTATCTGACTTCTAATAAGCCTAAACAAGTTGGAAATGAGGCAATAGTGAGACTTGTTATCCCCCTCAAACATTAAGAGATTCACTTTTATAGCTTTCCCCTCAGATGGTTTGCGAATATACTCCACTGAGTTGTTAGCTTTTGGGACAAACACAGCTATAGATACTTCAGGATATCGCTTCTCAAAGCGCTCAATCTGATCGAGGAAAAATGGAAATGTAATCCCCTCATAATTGAAGGCTTTGAATAACAAATCCCGCGGGTATGATTTAGATCTGTATTGGTGGTCTTTAGCAGGGTATCTGGAAGCCATCATGCACCAAGCGAAACAGAAATCATCGGCATTCTTAATAATAATAACTGCCTTCTACCGCTTGATGTATGTTGGCAACTCTGTATATCCTGAAGCACGAAGGGGATTATAGTCGCTGCGCTATTTACTAGCGAGTAGTTTGCGAACAGCGTCTCCGAGCTAGATTGACCTTTAAAACGGCCTAGGCTTTCTAAACATTCATGTTTCATTGCATGAAAGATGGCATCGAAGTTGGATGATCGCTGGACCTCCTTTGCCTTGGAATTGAGGTATATCGTTTCCACGTTTTCATGATCTGGTGTCTGGATTAAGTATGAGACGTTCAGTGAACTATTCATCTTTAACGCAGACATACTCTTCTTTAGAATGGATTCGATTTCCTTATTGAAAATATCCTTACATGCTTCGAGAAACCTGCTGGGGTCAATTATTTCAGCCGTATTTTCAATGTTTTAAATGAAAATACGACGTTTGAATGCAGAATCTATTACCTTAAATTCTAGACCATGGTAATCATTTCAACATACCCTTTTTGGTGGTGATAGTGAGGATGAATCAGTTGCCTGGCCTGGTCTGGATGATGTTGCCACAGCACTGGAGGTTTGCGCTATGTTGCAGTGTGCTGTGGGCTTCCTCTGGTTCAATGCGACTGAGGGCTGTTTGCTGCATATTTCCTCTGTACCGAGCTCTTCTTCGGCTTCATGAGGTCTTTTAACCCCTTTTTGCAAAACCTCACTTGCTTGAGGCTCTGGCAGCGCATTATTAGCATCTGTGACAAATCAAACGTGCTGTAGGAGAAGAGTTGGGAATGATCCATATTAATAATAATGTTAAAAAAGAAGTGAGAGACTTACCTTGACGTGACTGAAGCAACTCCATGAATGCGGTCTTGTAGCGGCAGTTATTGCAGGTATACACACTCCCTCCATGGGTGCAGCCCTCCAGTCGCCAAAATGGCTGGCGCTTGAATGTTGAATACCATCTCCTAAACCACACGGAGGTGTCATGATGAAGTTCATCGCATTATTTACATCAAGCCATGCTGCTTTCTCGTCATCTAGCAATGGCGATAGTGGGTGACGGTAGTGTGCTAGGCCTGAAATCGCCCTGTGCCGGGACAGGTGAGCGGCGGACACGTCCTGCCAAACTCAGTTTGCTTGTGAGCGACTTCTTCATAGGCATCTAGTCTGGAAAATAATAATTTAAGTATGTAAACCTGATGAACGAAGAAAAGGATAATTTTCCTTTATTCTACACTTCATTTTCTAGCCTATTACTGATTTTAAACTTTTAAAATTTTTTTGACATTATAGGTTAAGTTTTAAGTATTTTAAGCTTTTCGTTTGGGGTGGAGATATTTTTATGTATTATGCAGTCTATTATCTAGCAGATTATAGAGTTCCAACAAAAAATTCAGAGTTAAGTTAATGTTTGTTAATTAGAATGTTAATGAAGTATTTTCAATTATAAATTGCTTTAATAATTATAAATCTATCTTAAGATTGTTGTGAGTTAAAAAACAAATTGCATTTGGCAGTAATCCATATTCACTAACTTTCTACTATTTTCTACGAAGGTTCTGACATTTATAACCTACTTCTGCATTTTTGGCTGTAATGCATCTTTTGTCTGCTTTATATGTGTGTGTAAATGTATCATGATTTTAACGCATATTTCCATTTTAAAAATCATGCTTTAAAGTTCTAAAACTGAGTATTTACGCCAGTGCTTGTTCAGACCGGACGCATTACGTTTTAGCTGGTTTTTCCTTGTTACAGTATTTCATATTTTTATGTGTTTAAAGCTTTTGTGTAATCCATAGGCGTTGATTAGTGTTACATAAATGTTTATAATATATCTAGACACTGACCCTGCTACATTATTGCAATACAATACTTTAGGAACTTATGTGATCACACGATTTTTTATAAAGGCTATTTTCATTTTTACTACCTTCACTCGACTTTTTAAGGGTAAATCGCAAGTAATTTCTGTATGAAATCTATTATATGGACTTATCTCATGAATTCATGTCTACGATGACTGAGGCAGTTGAAAATCTTTTCACTAACACACGTTATCACTATCGCTGAAGTTGAGTTATTTCTTTAAAAATGAATGTCTATTCTTCTTATTCTTTATGTAGGCTTTGAAGTTCTGTCTCCCTCTCCCCGGAACAATGCTCAGAAGAATCCACTCCGTAATCCGGTGTTTTGATTGATTAAAAATATTAGCTGTCTATATCTAAACTTACCTAATGACTCTTCTTCTTGTTCCCAAGATCTTAAATCACATAAGGCGAAGTTATAAATCTATTTGATACAGTGTCTTAAGTAATATATTTTTTGTGAGCTCTTGTTAAAATAAAGTCCTCAATTAGCTCCTTATTGCATAAATCATACATCTTTGTGTAAGATATGTTAAGCTAAACTGCGCTTAAACAAGAAATTATACAATTCTTGTCATTGTATCTTAGTTAATACGATTCTTTACGATTGCAGCTGCATTCAATATATTTTCGCTTACTCTTGTTGAAATACTGCAGGAAATGATCAATCCACAATGGCCTTTACATCTACAATAGAAGGAAGGTGTCATTTACATATTTCATGGTATAAAAGCACAGGTGTACGGAAATGACTCTTAACTTTTCCTCTATAAAGGATGCTACAGAATATTATATGTGTCCTCTATCGGAAGTCATGACTGTCCTGTAGCTTTTAAGTACTCTGGGAGATCTGCTAGAAACAAGATTCATTCTGTTTTAGCTCGGAATTATAATTATCTTTTCATTTTATTTCATATTACAGTGTAGATACGGATGGAGGGTGAAGCTGATATGACTTGGGAGTATGCAATAAAGAAACATATTTAATTATAGTTTAATACGTGATTGACTCTGATAAAAGCTTTAATGAAATCGACAGATGTCCTTAGTGGACTGGACTCTGCCGGCATCTATGGTGGAGAATATGAATTACGAGAAGTCTGCAGTGGTCTCAGACACCCTAAACGCAGAGGGGACAGTCTTATAACAGTCTTATTCACACCCCAATATGCGGGTCACAGACACAGCCTGTCTAAAAAGTAGGTATGCCTAAATTCATCCTTAATTTTGCAGCATTTTAAGATTGTTTGTGTCTGTTTGTAGGTGTGTATGAGGGAGAGAGAGGGAGGGTGATATATTTCGCTAACAGATATAAATACATCCCCGCAAACATATTTTCGATACCCTTGTAGTCTTCACACTATGCATAGTAGAGTGAATGTTATTTCGGAATACATTGTAAACCACTTGCATTTAAATTCTCTCCCTTCACTAGCTTCTTATACATGTTAAAGAGATAGCATTCACATCTCTTGCTTACAAGCTTTTCACAATCTATGAAGGATTGTTTGCGTATTATGCTTTTCAGTACGAATCATTTCACAATACACTGGCTTGCTATGCGGCTTCAGAGGGTGCGATTCCCTCAGTGTTTGCTCGTTAGCAGAAACCCCTTGTCATCATGGAATGTCACCAACATAGGGGTGAGAGTATTATCCCTTGTGGTCTGGGAGGAGGCTTTAACTGCAAGCTAAAAAGCATAGTTAATGTGTATTATTATATTATTATCATTATTATTATTGATCACTGTGCATATATATGCAAAGGGAAGTCTTTTAACTTTTTAAAAACCTTTTCATTCGTTAGGCGTGTTCGAAGCAAATGTACCTTGTATTTATGTACTTTAACATGTGATTATGAGTAGCGTGATTAGTATAGCGTTGGATGCTTTGTAGCAGTGGTTCTCATGGGCAGTGAATCAAGTCTCATCCTTAAAGTATTTTTCTCCCCCACCCGAGGCTATTACTTGGCACAGGCCAATGCTTTTTGTAGGAGTGGTTCTCCCAGGTGGTGAATCATGTCTCACAGCTGTCAGGGAATACTGACCTTGTTTTGATTACCACCCCAACCCGAAGCCTGTACTTGTCACAGGACCGGACCTAGAAGGAAGGTGTCATACAGGCCCCTTTTGCCCCAAGAGGCATCACGTGACCGGAAATGTCAATTAAATACCACCAATATAACGTCTTTAAGAATCTCTCACTCCGTCAAAACAGCCCAGAACATTAAATCGGGGCCAGAAGGAAGCTGTCATTTAGGTTGTCTTTGCTCTAAAGTCCAAAATCCTTAAACTGATTCTAGAAGGAAGGTGCCATTTAAGTCCCTTTTGCTCTAAAGTACAGGAAAACAAATTAAATACCCATTAAACCCTATTAAGTATCATGTGAGCACACGGTTCTGAGCGGATGAGTCATACCAAATGCTAGTGCTAACTCCTCCCCTCAAGGTACTACCTACCTCCCCTTAAAGTACTTGGCTGTGAAATAAGAAATATATACTACTGCCATCTTTCGTGGTTGTGAAAAAACGGTATATCATGTTTTCGTGGAAATATTATGGTGTAGTGAACATTTAATTCTAATTAGCCCAATATATTTTGTGTTCTTATATAAAAAAATTAACGTGTTTTACATATTTAGCGTAATCTGAGATGGATGGAAGTCCTAACATGACAACCAGAAACGCTTCTATGAAAGCACCTAGTATACTTTACGTTTTGTTTAAGAGATGTCATGTACGAGTATTTTGCGTGTTTGTATGAAAAACCTCAGGTATTTTATGGATATCAGAGTATAACCTGATGTATTTTATACTTTCTTCCAAATAATCCAATGCAGTTTGCTTTTCCGTAGAAACAACTTGATATATTTTATGTCTTTAGACTAATCCGAAATGAGTGGAAGCCCGACCATGCCAACAAGAAACGCTCTAAAGTATAGCGGTTAATTAATACGGTAGTTTACTTCGTAGTGTTGTCTTACATTGATACAGTTGTTAGTAGTAGCATTTATATGGGAAGCTATAAATATTGAGGTAGTCATGATATATGTTTAACCACACATCTTTGTCTAATAGGGAAGTAACCAAGTTTGGATAACAAGCATGTCTCAAAGAAATCCTCACAATATGTGTCCGTTCTTTATCTTTAGGTTTAAAACAAAAACTAAGGTGTAATAGGACAGATAGTACTACATAATCATGCTATCCTTTAGGTGTCTCTCTTATTTTACCGATAACTGAGAGCAGCGCTAAAAGGTACTCCTAGCGGCAGACTTACCGCTTTCCCTCCTTCTTTCTTCCTTTCTTTTTCTTCTCTGATGCGCGTCTTGTGTATGAGAGATAATAGAAATAATCCCTAATAGATAATTCCATTTTCCGCAAGTAGTTCAGTGACATAATCAATGCATCAATATATGTATCACATGTTATTTGAGATGCAGTGTCCATATGGAAATTAGGTATCCCATCATTTGTGACTATTCTCTTTCACTTTTAAGATGTTAACGTATTTTTATGCTATTAGCTACAGCTGTTGAAATAATGTCCTAATGAGTCTGATCAAATTCTGTAACGCATTCGACGTAGATATATCTGAGATGGTTATCTTATTTTAGCGATTCTAGGTCAATGCCTTGCAGAGAAGTCAACAGAAATCCTTCATAAGGCAAAAATGTCTCATCGTCCAATTGCGCATACATATACAATAAATTAAGAGGGTTTTCGAAGATCAACGCCTTCAATGTAGACCTTGATAGGTTGAGTATAAATATCAGAAATCTGATATAAACCTCATCCTATATCATATTCTGCAATGAGAAACTGATAGTCATAGTTGGTAGTAATTATAACTTAATTCGTGCATATATAGAAGCATGGCAATCAAAGTTAAACCAGGAATAGTGATATGATGTTCTCGATCAAGTTTGTGGGTTTGCAGTGTCTTGTTTCTGAAAGGTCCTAAAAATGTGAGAAATACATCTGAACTTATGTAGATATTACCGCATTCATGTTCTCACATTAAAGATGTCCCATACATTTATAGCACATTCATAGTGTTTTTAGTAATTTGTTTAATTTCAAATTAGAAATTAGCTGCAGAATTCTTTGTTTTAAGGTAATTGTTTCTTATTTAAGGTATCCATAAAGTGAAATAATAATACGGAAATGCACCTTTGTTCGTCATAAAGCTCAAGTTGTCAATTCCAATATTCCTTTGTATTTAAGCATATGAGATTACATATTTTTGCTAGTCTATCCTAGGTTGTACTCAGAAACCGAAATGTGTCAACTATCTTGATCTTAATAACGTGCTTAAGAATAAGCGTAGCTTTCTTCTCACTTGAACTCACTTGTGCAAACTAGCTGACTAATAATATATGAACCATAACCACTCAGCTTATGCATAAAGTTGGAATAAATTCTAGGGCTTTACTTTCCATGTTACGCTTATTATGTAGGCATTTACAATATACTACACTTACATAATGATATTATTGGTGTGCTGCAACATAACTCTCAAAATCAGCACAAATAGCTTCAGGTAATTTCGGCTTCCTCCACACATGTTCAATTTGGAGTATACAATTCTCCTTATTAGACATAATTTGTCATATCAATGTCATCTTGTGTACATAATTCTCTATGTTTCCTCAGTTATCCAGTCTTCTCGTGCCACATCAAACACCCAGCGATTTATTGCGCTGGATGCAGCAGCGTAAACATGTATAATTATGCTCGTTTTTATGCTTGGTTTACTGCCGTAGAATTGGTTCCTCAAAAATGATATACATATTTATAGTGGCTGTTTGACGTTATTACTTACAGAATATCAAAATGAACAGGTAGTTCTTAACCCACTACCTTCATAAAAAACTGGTTATATTTCTTATCTAGTCCCAAAAAATTTCTAGATACATTGTTGTGTTCTTTGACATTTTGTGACATCTGTGGTTGAGGTAGGAGATATAATACATAACATGAAGTTCTGCTTACCTTCAAATATCTTGTATATCATGACACGCTGTGAGACCATTTGATCGAAATTTGCGAGGATAGCATACATAAAGCAGTCTCGTGTTTTATATTATGAGGACTTACATATACCTCCTTAGTTCCCAAAGATAGAACTTGTGGAACATAAGTAGTTCCGCGAAGAGAGTTATACTTACTTACGTTGAGTCTGATGCCGTCAACAGTTAGTAATGCTCAGATGTTCCCTTAAATCTGGCATTCCTGTATCTCTGAGATGAGTCTCTTAAATTATGTTCCTAACATCATATAAAATGTTATCGCTTTATAGAAACACTCCTTGGTTTTGTGTCTTGATGGAATTAACAGTCGCAGCCCAGACAGAATTCACGAACCTATATTCAGCCGTACTATTAAATTTAACGCTTTCATCTACGGACAGTTCATTTTATATATGTGGAATGGTTTGCTTGTTAGAGATATGGATTTAGAATAAGACATTTGGAACACTGGATGGAATATGATTTCGGACGAAAATTTAAATACGTTTGTATTCTACGATATAACAGTGATTAAGAAACCTAGATTTTATTTTCCGTTATGGTTGTACCAAAAATCCGTTCATGTATATTTCTGCGGCATTCATTATCGTAAGCATTACCGCAAAGTTTATATCGAAAAAATCTACGCATAATATTTCATGTCACTTCTTGTGATAATCGCTCAGGAAACTCTTTCAACTGTTACTTCATGGTATATGCATTTATGAGTAACTTGTTGCTTCAATAAAAATTTGCCTTCTACATTAAAATTATATATATCCTTGCAAAATTATTTGGTATATTTCTGTTAATGTGAGGAACAGTACAGTACTACTGTAACATAGAAGGCAAGGTAAAATTAACTATGAATTAGATAGTATACGTTTATATATTGGATCTATAGACCACATTTAATTAGATAATCGGGACGTTTACATATAGAATGTTGAATATGCGATTGAAGTCTAGTAGCATACAATGGAAAATATTTGGAATGTGAATACAGGCATTACAATGCTTTAGGCAAAAATCGTGAAACATAAACGCACTACAATATCAATACTAAATAAAGATATGGCTTTTTCAGCCTATAGCGTTACAATATTTCCATTATAATGGTGAATCTAATTTAGAATTGTGAGTAAAATTGGGGAAATGAATAATTCGATGTTTCCGCCTTACAAACTTTCTTGTTTTATCAAAATGTAATCTACCAAGAGGAGCTGATCCAATCGGGTTCAAGCAAAATTATGAAATGAAGATCATATTTCTTTTAAATGTGGATTGGGGTTACAACTTCAACCGATTATTGGGAATTGGCAGGTAAAGTTCTATACCGATTCCTCATGTAGGAGAGTGGTGGCAGAAAGATGTTCGTGTACTGCTTATATACCCCTGTACTGGTGGAGAAACATGAAATGCTCCGATGTAGTACATGCAAGTCCAATAGGTTTGGTGTTAGCCCCTGCAACACTCTTGTGCGTGACCCCAAATGCCGCCTTTGGGTACTAGGGTGATATTATTTCTATGGTTGGAGGATTCTAGGTGCGATGTGTATTAGAGGCTTGAGCAGGTACCTACTGCTAACTTGGTGTTAATTTGCTATTAGTCTTTCATTCATTGTTAGCTGGTGGAAAGAAATGCTGTTGCTTAATTTCTAATCCCCTTATCTTCTATGGTCATACCAAGGCTTTAAATTGACCAGCAGCTGATGGTAATAATGTAACCACTCCTTGAACTGTAGGTATTTTAACGATGGATTTATTGCGTTTCATTCCTAAACATACTCACATTTACTTTCAGCTTCTAAAGGTGATAGAAAAATAATGTTAAAGAATTCCCCGCCCCATCCGGGAAAGGAATCCGGGGCCTTTTGGTTGAGAAATAAGAATACTAACAACATCATTGCTGTGGCAGTTTAGTTGTCCCCTGTTTTGGAAAAGGGAAAAGTAGGAAGAGAGTGATCTATGGAGGATTAGTTTATATCGCCAGGGATGGAAGATGGTAGGGAAGGAAGATATACCTGATTGAAATAGGATGATAGGAATTGAAGGCGAGGTTTTTAAGCAGTCCTGCACGAGAACTTGAGTAAATTACCCAAGGCCAGGAGCTGCTTTCCATGGCATGGGAGTGAGTGAGGTACGGAATCTGTGTTCCAATCATGACCGCAGCACTGGCTGCAGCCCAGAGGATTGGCATGAAACGTTACGAGGAAATGTCTACTTATTTATCAGTCAGAAGAAGTAGTCCTTCTTGTAAGTCTGATGAGAGCTGCTGTTGTGTGGGTTAAGATGAACGGCTGGTTTGTTGGTTTAGTAGTTGTAATCTTGTCGATGTGCGTCATCCAGCACCCGAAGAGTGATATCTCTTGTGTCCGGCTGTTGCTAGCATAGTGCTGTGAAGAGCTAGTGGTTGATGAAGATGCGTTGACGTCGTTGTCCTGAATTGTGGATGGTGGAGGTCCTGAACCGGGTCCCAAATCGCCTGAAGTTCCCTATTAGTGGTGCTGTCTGTGATGTATCGGATGATCTATTTCGACGAAGTTGCGGGTGCAACCACACTCGCGCATTAGCGGCGGTGGCACAAATTTTGCTCCGTGCAGCTCGCTGTAATGAAGTTGCTGGTGCAACTACATTCGTTCATTAGCGGCGGTGGCGGAAGTTTTGTTTCGTGCAGCTCGACGAACGGTTGCACTGCTACATTAGTGGCTTTTTGGCTCTGCAACGTAGTGCGCCTCGCTCTTGCTGTGAGAATAACAACACCGAAATATCACTTGGCATACGTAGAGGATGTCCTTGATCGAGTGGCCGCCTTAACAACACCAGGCTGGTAGCCAAATCGGTCTACAGGTTCCCTTTGCTAGCGAGCCCTATCCCAAAAAGGTGTGTTGGTCTTTGAGCAGATGAGATGAGAATAGCCTTCAGAGATGAGGATCACTGCTGCTGCGCAGTAGACAACGGAACATGCTGCCAAGTCTCAAAGTACGTAAGAAACAACCACCCTCAAGTTTTTCCACTGGCTACAATGTCTATGAAGGGATGAAGGCGGAGCGGCGGCAGTTCGTTGACTTGCCTCCGGCAGGGATTTGGAGAGATATTATAGATGAGAAGCTTCTTAATTTCTGGATGTTTGCTGTTGATCGGCAGATATGGGACTCCGGCAAATTTTTCAGCTAAAATTATGCCGTTATGACTAAGTCCTGGGTTTTAGAAGCCTAAGGCTTGGTTCGTTCATTCTGCTGCGCTGTCTCGGCTATCAACCTCCTCCGCTCTTCTATACCTCACACTTCTAGGAAGAAGAATGTTATGGATGGATTCTGTCCAAGTGCTGGCAGTGTTTATAATATTTTGCTATATAAGAGTTACGCCCTCTATTGACAGGAGAGGGGCAATAATAACAGTGGGAGAAGAAAGGAACGCTTTACTTTTTGGATGAAAAGTTCGTCATTTTCTTTTTTAAATACTTAAGGAAGAATGTTAGAACTAACTCAAATGAGAAACAATGTAGCACTATTCAAAAAAGGGCTATAGAAGCGTTCCGCCTGTGTGTGTGCATGAGTGTGCGCGTCTGTGTGTATGTGTGTGCGTCCGAGTGTTGGCACTTCGCCACAGTTGTGTGGTTTGGCTCCCTGTGTCCGTAGATAGCTGGTATTGTCGGATTGTCTTTCAGTATCAACCTTCTGAAGAAGGGAAGGCTGATGCCAAGGAACTTCCAGGTCTGAGCGGCTGACCAGTTCCATGAACATTAGCGGCATCGGTACCCTGGTAGAGATGATTCTGGCGGACTTCACTGCAGAAGGCTACTTTTGCTACCCAGTGCCAAGCACAAGCGTTCCTGCAGGTTCCGGGGTATCCCGGCTGCTCTTAGGTGGTATGTGATGAGCGGCTGGTCCGCATATCCCAAGACGCGGCAGGGCCTGCGTCGTGACTACTGCTCGGTGGCGTCGTACCTTCTTCTATGGTAGGTGAATCTTTAGGGGTAGAGCTGCTCCTTGGCAGCCCGTCTTCTGGAGCTACCCATATTGCTCCCTTGTTATTTCTAAGAGAACCCCGCCATACTACACCAACTCGATGGAGGCAGATTTATATCAGCAGCATTAATCTCCACAAAATGAGATATTTCATTCATTCGTGTATATTCTTGTCCGGCCCTAGCGTGGTTATTTTGCATACATACGTATATGTTAAATGCTTTATTAAGATGGTTCCAAGGAAAGCCTTTTATACCTAATTATCTACAGACGTTTTTGTTTCTAATATAATCAACTAGATCTGCAAGCAAAATGATCAATTAAAGTCTCAATATATATCTGGATTTTTAGATTTTAACACATACACAAACACATGTATACATGCTTTGGCAGTATTTTGCGTGAATGGAATTTCTAAAGGATGTTTAAGTACTGAATTAATCACACATAATTTGCATAAAATGGTATTCGGTTATAAAATATAACCGGTCAAAATAAATATATATATATATATATATATATATATATATATATATATGTTAAAGTATTACACATTAAGCCTCTCGTAAATGGAGATGGGATTTTTGAAATCTGTCAACGAACCTATTATTCATGTCTAAGCCTGTTATTCTTAACGCTCTAGCTAAACCGTATACGGGAATTTACGAATAACACTTTAGTTATATTATAGAAAGTGTACTGTGACTAACCCTCCCGTATAGATGCTTCTTCTAAGTCCGTCTCTGTGAGATAACATATGTAACTGGTGTTACTTTGTAACTCTATATGCCGGGTGAGTCTTCTCAGCCTGCGGAATGAGAAGTTATGCAGTCCCAGCGATGTACATGGTATGCCGTAAATACTGTCCACTACATCACGTCGTATAAATTTCGCGGAAATGACTGCTTTGCACCGCTACTCGTGCAGGAGTTGCACTCGAGGCGCAATAGTGTGCGCGTTGGCCTTCAATGGTAATGGACCCAGGTTCAAATACTGCCACTTGTTGCTACTTCTTATGTTTAATAAATTTAACCAGAACTGATAGTTTGCCATAGAAGGGTCGTTTCACTTAATTACTTTAATTATATACTTTCATTAAATCACAAATTGTTACTTGTTAGAATATGCAGATCCACTTTCTAGTGCATTTGGAAAGGAATAATGATTTGTTAGAGCGTTCTCGAAACTTTAACAGAAATGAATAAACAACTCATTTATTCACAAACGTGCTTTCAACTTCCGAACTCCACAATGATTTTCCAGCATGTTAACCATTGCACTACCAGAGCACGATAACAACCAGCACTACCCTAATCAGCGGGCTGATCAATGCGGTATCACCACCTGCATTTCGCATCGTTTGTAAAATTTAGACTTGCTAGTTACCAATCCGCAGGATGAGAAGGCTCATGCGGTATATATACACACCACGTTGCTATTGTGACTGTTCTTCTCGTCCCACCCTTTAATATGTAAAACCAATAATGCCACCATGTTGCATGTTTTGTTTTACGGTCTTTTTATTTAACTGAGGCCGATAATGGATCTTAAGTAATTTTGAATGCTGAGCTTATACCTATTACTTTCCTGCAACTTGTACTCATGGGCCCAGGAAACACGAATGTTGCAGATAAATCACCTTAACAAACAATTCCTTTAAAGAATTTATTCTTAGGATTTATCTAATGAGATTGGAAATTGAATAGATCGAATTTTGATTCTTTATCATTTAAATAGCACTTGCTTCGACGGACCAGCACTAATATAATTATTACAGCACTGTGTTGGTTATTAATTCTTTGCACATTTAAACTTGAATCACCTTCCCTAGTTCACGCGAGTAATTAATTTAAGCGGCATTATTGAGCTTTCCAAATTATTATAAGATACAATTTCCATTAAACTCTATTTAACTATTGAACTCTTTAAATTTACTATGACATTATACATCAATAACACATAAATACCTAATTACCCACTGATATGAAATTTACGGCATATGAAAGCTTTATGTTCTGAAACTCAGTACAGCAAAATGATGGATATATCGTAATTTATGACCACACGTTCCATAACTTTGGTTGCATGCCACTATGTTTTCTAGTTGTATAGAATCAAGACTATTATAACAATTAAATATTACCAGTGTTTGATGAGTGACTCCTCCAGGAGTATTGATTGCGTCTCTGTAACACGTTTAAGTAATTGTGATTTTTTTTTATAAAATCTGTTGCGTAACTGCAGAATCTCGAATTCTTGAAATAAGTTGTGTAGTCCTTGGTGTTAGCCGTTTCAGGTTACTATATGACGATGAGCTGGATATTGAAAGGAGAATGAGCATCATAAATGACGGAGTAGCAATATGTGAACGCAGCAGCCATTATTCCATTTTACCATTGATCCTGAACTTTCTAGAAGTAGCAGCATTCCCCGTTATACACACCTGAATACTTGAGGATGCTTCTATAACAACTTCAAACAATTTTTCCGTCTAACTTAGTCATATTTGTATACCGCCGACCGTTATAATTGATTACTGTCAATATTGGGTATCACAGTCGCTATTTGCTACTTCTTAGTCGTAGGTTAACTTGAGCCCTGTGCATGACTACCACTCCATTCAATGTAGTCTCGCTCGCCTAACAACTAGTTCATTCGCTGTCTCAACTTGCTGTCTTCAATGCTTCTCCATAAACTATACCCCCGCCGTTGAATATTTGCACTTGACAGTTCGTGTGGCTTTGCGTAACGTTGGCTATATTGTAGTTGCGACTTTGCCAGAGTGGTTATTACGGCTGATTGTTCTCCTTTCTATCGTATCTTAGCCGCATACAAAAAGTGTACGTAAGTAGCGAACGTTATTGAATAATAACTGTCACATTATTATCAATGTTGTTATTATTATTATTATTATTATTATTATTATTATTATTATTATTATTATTATTATTATTATCATCATCATCATTATTATTATTATTATTTGAAAATAACTCAGCATAAACATGCAACGTATGTAGAATAAATTAGCACTTTTGACAATATAGAAACAAGATGGCGCAAACATGCGTGCAACAACGAGAACAAATGAAACAAATTATA
Source organism: Deroplatys truncata (assembly GCA_030765065.1). Classification (NCBI taxonomy): domain Eukaryota; kingdom Metazoa; phylum Arthropoda; class Insecta; order Mantodea; family Mantidae; genus Deroplatys; species Deroplatys truncata. The sequence goes on from CM060977.1 coordinate 182,278,532, forward strand.
AGCTACGATAACAAAGTTATTTTCAGTCACGTTGCGTTCCAGATGGTTCAGAAAGTTTGTCTTCTTTCTCTTGGAGTTTCAATCCTTGGTAAATAACAGTTTCTCGTGATTAGTTCAAGAGCTGCTGCAGTTCCTTGTACGGCTTTATCAGTAGAAGTAGAGGGAAGCGTATGAACCTTTACGTACTCCTCCTGTTCAAGGAATTTCCAGATTCTTCTTAACAGTTGCAATGCCTGACTGTTAAATGGCACATCTCGACGCAAAGAATTTTCACTTCGGGAATTTACTTTTAATTTAATTTCACTCGGTGATCGACGTCGCTTTTTAGGCATTGTCGCACTTCACATCTTGTATAAATAATATGAATGAAATGTATATAAAAAGATATATATATATATACATATAAGCAAACACCAACAATAACCACAAATATAAATAACAATGAACAATATTAGCTTGCAAAGAACAACTCTGCGGAAGTGCTAGAGATTCACAAACTGAAACACATTTTTGAAACTGCTACACCCGGTTACAAAGCCACTTCCACCGTTTTGTCATAGACCATCCGAAATACTTCTTTGTGATTGGATTAGGAAGTCCAGCGGTTAAATATTTTCACCTATTTTGCGAGTGTACCAACTTAATCGCTAGCTGCCAAGTGCAACGTTTCAGTGGCGGAGGTATAACTCCCTTCTCCTCACTCTCTCACCCTTCCTTGCTAGCATCTCTTCTTCTTGTTCTTTATATGCCACGTTGTCATTCAGTTTAGACAACTTTCACTCATATGCGCCTTCTAAATTCGGCTATCACCGGCAACGTTGAATACCACGTACGAACATTACGAACCAAGCTGCGATGTTAGCGAAACCCCTTAGCTTCGAGCTTTCCTGATTGACATAGCAGGCACGTACCTATTTGCAGTTAGCCTAAACACGTAAAATACTTCAAGTTATTCACAGAAAAAATGTAAACTGCACAAGAACTTTTACACCAAATTTTAAAATACCTGCGGTTTTTGCTCATAAAGCTGAAATGTACCAGGCTTTTATTGTGGGACTTGAAATGTCTTAGATTTTTCTCATAAATCGTAAAATAAACGAGGGTTTTTCTTTTACTACAAACTTTAAGTGTTTTAAGTTATTTACATAAAAGGTGTTAAAACAATCAGTTGTTTACTAAGTGTATGTTAGTAATGATGTTACAATTATATTATTAATAGATGAGTTGAAGGATCATTAACATCATCATCACCATCGTCGTCATCCTATCCCGTCTGGACATAGGAACCCTCTTACTTCAGCTGTGCAATGTAAGACTACAAAGTACTTTGCTGCTTATGTTTTGCATAACACGTGTATCTAAGCTATCTATCCAGTCTCGTTACGAGGATGATGTTAGGATATTTAAAGCAGGTTAGTTTAATTAAATTCTCAATGGTCAAGTTTTATGTTTGTCAAAGTGATCTCATTAACATGTCACATGAAGATAACACCGTGTCCCATCCAGACATAGCTGACATCTTACAATATCTCTGAACGCTAACACTACAAGCAAGTTGAGGCTATTGTTATAGAAAACCTTCTAACGTTTGGAGTTAGTATAGTGTGCACAACTATGATGGCACGGGCATTAGGTCAGTCCTATGCGAACTCACAAATGTAACCTATCTTATCCTCTGTTAAGTCTGCCACATGTCCACCTCATCCCACGTTCTTAAGTTACATGTCCTTAGATTACACCATCAGCAATTGCCCTTCATCCTAGTTCTCCTGAACACAGCAGTGCTTTTATTCAATCTCTTTCACACAATCCATATAATCTATGACGTTTATGTCCGCCTATGCCCCCTTACGATCCTGCTTAGTCTATAAAGCATACCTAAGCCCATCTCATGCGATGAACTAGATCTATTTGAACTCGTAAGTGATGCGAAGGCCCATATGGCCCATAAGCTTTCCGTCATAAAGAAATTAAGTATTTACTGAGTAATACATTAATAGACAAGGTATCGGCGTAATGATATCATTAATGAGTATTAAGTATGAGACGCAAAAGCGACTTAAGTTTAAATTAAGATCGGCAGAGTATTGTGTTGAAGAACGAGTTAAACGGAGTTTTTCACACAGCTGCAAGAAATGGTAGTTTTGTCAAAACGTATAAGGAAGCCTAAATAACTAACTGTGTAGAATAATGAGGGTATCGCGTCGTACGACGGCTGTAGGAGGCCACTGGGCTAACGTATTGTTTGAACGTGGAAAATACCCGTCGAACCCATACAGTTTACGCCAGTTATTCTTAAAGTATTAAGAAACTAAAGGGACTTTTTTAAGAGAAGAAAAGAAGAGACTAGCGGGGGTAGAAGGGACCACTCACAACAAAGCATACACAGCTCTGTGACAAGTGATCTGCAATGGGCCGGACTTTTAACATATAACACAATTTTCCGTAATAAACGCATATGGTGATCAGCATGTCCGTCGATTGCTGTGATATCACGTTCCTTGCAGCCAGAAACATACTATGAGGTTAGCTAATTTTATGGTGGCGATTGGAGATGAAGTGTTGAAAGAAGACTTTTAATAAGTTGTATTAAACCACAGATACAGTACCGTTCATCTATCACAAGCAACCTAACATCAGGAAGTACCCACGCCCAGTAGAAACCAAAGTAGTCTCATAAAATGCTTCAACAATGACATCTCACATCCTTTTCACTCCCTCCAAACACAGAAACCGAAGCAGCCTCAGTGAACACCATCTTATGCACTCCTATGTCAACCTGATACTAATCTCCTTCACTCATCTCTCGCAGCACTCCCTTCATACACCGCATAATCATAGATTACACATCATCAATCCACATAGACGTAACAAACGTATGACATCATCAATCGTAAATCCAAACTACCGGCAGTATTGTGAACCATTCCCCTTTTAAGAACCTCCCTTCCTATATCCCTAGATTGTATATGTTGGCCACCTTTGGCAAAATATATGAATGTTCGCTCTTCAGTTTCCTCCCTACTAACGCTTGGGAAGAAGAAAATGTGTAGCCAATAAGTTGCATTAGGGAAATATCCAGAGCATTTAATGGCAAAGACTAATCACATATATTAACATTCCCTTTTTTTCACTTATATTCGAGACATATTGGAGAAAGGCCGCAAAAACCGCAGAGTGTGAAGCGCTTTCTTGGGATGTCCACTACATCATACTCGTACTATTTTAACAAAAAAAAAGAAAGAAAGAAAGAAGAAAGTCTGCAAAACGAGTTTTTTGATCCAATAATGGTTGCTTAAGCTGATAGTGTTTATTATCCATTTGTCATTTATGTTTGTCCGCTCCTTAGCCTTTGTTTGTTTGTTTTTATCCACTCCCTAGCATGGTTTCTTTTTACTTTCTCTACCATGTGCCTAATAGGTAGAAAAGGTATTGCATTCCACCCAAAAATTGGATACCAAAATTTTGCCGAAAATACCTACTTTTAGAACATCAAAAAGCAGAAAAAAGGCGCTTTACTTTCACAACCACATATATAGTAGGTAGAGAAAGTATTGCATTCCGCCCAAAAACTAGATACGAAATTTCACCAGGAACGAATGCATTAAGGCCGCCTAAATCCTAGAGAGTATTTTAGAAAAGGGTTTGTGTGTGTGTGTGTGTGTGTGTGTGTGTGTGTGTCTGTGACCAGCATAACTCAAAATCAAGAAGTGGGATATGCACCAAACTTGGTATTTAGGTTCAGTATGAGGGTGTTATTTTGTTGTATTGTTTTTGCCTCACGCTTTGGGAGCCAATTTGAAGGTTTGTAGCTGCTACGTATGGAAAGTCAGTTTGAAGAAGATGTATTATATTTCGACTGTTGGGGAGCCGAACTTGAAGTAGTTGCAATCGCACGTATGGTAAAAATTTCCTGTAGCCTTCGCCTCAAATGTACTTTCCGGTGGCCTTTGCCCCAAATGTTTAAAAAATATTAACTTTGTAATTTTGACTGTTTCTTGAAATACTATATATATTTACGTTTGCCTCGCCTGCGACAGTATTTATATTTTTAGAGACATGAATATCTTAGCAGGGAGTGTTGCGATTGAAGAATGTGGGCTTACACAGATTATAATTTTACTTCACTTCTTTTATTAATGCTTGACACGATTTAAATAACACTTCTTTGATATACAGAGAGAGAGAGAGCTGTGAGATGTTTTTATTAATTATTTGCACTTTCTGACACGTAAACTTTTTTTGTCCCGTACAAAATACGTATTAAATTTCTCGAGGACGCATCTCGCGTCCGGTTAGGAACGCTGTCTGCTAGCAACTGAACTCTGAATTTGTAAATTTTTCTATATTTCAGTTTCTGATTGGCTAATCCTACTCCAATAGAATACCTTCATTTAACTAAAGCTTTTTCTGTTTGTTGATTGGCTATTTATTAAACTGTCTCAAAAATTACATTATTGTTGCTCCAAAAATTACCAGTACTTTCTAATTCATTATTGCCTCAAGGTTACTCCATTGTTATCTCATTGTTAGCAACTTACAATCTATTTTTCTCACAGCACCTACATTATTAAATTACGTAATACATTCACATAACATTATTACACATGTATACAATAATATAAACATATACAATGACTCTAATATACACTTTTTATATCTTGTTACATACACATATTGCTTCAAGGCGGGCTGTTATTGAATTTATATATTATATAATTAGACTGAAATCATTTAAGTGTTAAAAATACTGCCTCAAGTACCGTTCAAAGTTTCGACACCAAATTTTCAAGAAAATACCCGGCACAAAACTGCTGCTAATTTCGACGATTTTGAAATTTTTATTTTCTAAGAATATTTCTAACTTTTTTTTATTAAAATAGCAAATGTCAATAATATAATTGGCATGACAAATAAAATGTATATCTTGAATTTTATCGGAATATACTTTGAAGCCCTCCTCATTTCTAAGGAATTTTGTATAATGTTGTATAACTTAATGTTTTAGAGATCCACATGCCTCTGAACAGCATAAGTTTAGTTTTAACTAAATGTCGGATAAATACCAAACTTGGTAACTACGCTCAACCACCTCTAAAGCTACGTTAAGAAAATTCTAGAGAAAATCCCTCACCTCCACCCCAAATTCCCTTTTTATGGAAGATTTGTTGGTGGTTTTGTTTTTCTAAAAACTGGCTCCAATAATTTTGATTCAAATACCATATAAGAACTGAGAGGAATAACGAAGAGGGTCCCATTTTTCAAAGTTTTAATTCCTTTGTGTATATTCAGGTGTGTGAATAATCCTAAAGGTCCGGTGATATTCAGAGTTAAACATTTTGTGGAAAATTAGAATCCTGGTATTTGAAGGAAAAATGATGATAGTCCATTCTGCTCTTTTCTTAGGAAGAAGAATATATTTCTCAGGAGTTGGTATTTCTGCTTATTATTGTTAGTGTTTCATTATTGGGTTTACATTAACGAACATTTCCATTATTATTGCTGCAATTTAGTACAAGTGAGGTGCACATCTAATACAAAGTATAAAGTTTCTGTGAAAATGGATCTAGATAAAAGCCCAGAATTCAGTCCAAGTGCAAAGGAAAAACGAAAGTATGGCCAAGATGTTGATGCAACAAATAAAATAAGAACACAGACATATAAAATACATCTAATACAAAGTGCGGAGTTTCTGTGAAAATGGATCTAGATAAAAGCCCAGAAGTCAGTCGAAGTGCAAAGGAGAAAGGAAGGTATGGCCAAGTTGTTGATGCAAGAAATAAAATAAGAAACGGACATATAAAATACCAAAGGACTATAGTGTGCAGGAATGATAACATTAAGCATTTCAATAGTCTTCCTGATCGAGATGCACAGAGGATTTATTTAAGTTGTTGGACAAAAATAAATCTTGTACAAAGAAGACGCTCTAGAAAAGCCTAAAGCGAAGTCCTTCTTCATGATCACTCATATTCTTACGCAGTTAGAGATAAAGAAAATGGCGTTGTGATGCAGGCGCCTGTTTTCTTATAAAGCACTTTTGGCTTTGCATGGAATAACCCCAAGAGTATTACAAACCATTCAAGAGCAAATAAAAGCATATGTTAAGGTGATAGCAGCCGAAGCGGAAAGCACACATATAGGCCCCATGCTCTAATTAATGAAACCGGGAATGCAATTCATGAACATATTCGGTTTCTATAAGTTCGCCAATCGCATTATTGTTTGAACCGGGCATTGAATGTTTAACTTCCGGAAGAACTCAGTGCAAAGAAATTGCACCAGATGTATATGGAGAGGTATCCAAATAATCCAGTGTCTTATGACACTTACTTGCGAATCTTTAATTCGGAGGACAACACTTCACTTGGGTATCCAAGATCGGATATATGTAGTGAATGTGACGGCATGAAGGCCCAAGAGATGCAATTAAAATGAGCTGGCATGTTTGCAACACAAATCGATTATTCAATCTATTAGAACAGTTACCTATAAAACTAAAAAAACTGGAAACCAAGAAAGAGCTTGATTTGAGAAAGGCTGCAGGTTTTTATGAAAGAAAACATCTCTGCAAGAAATTTTGTACCAAAAGGAAAGAAGAAGAGACCATTGAAATGGATTTTCAGAAGACTTTGCCAGTGCCAAATATAGCAAGTGACATGATATTTTGCAAACGTCAGCAGACAGTTCATTTGTTTAATATCCGTGTTATAGGTACAGGAGAGTCTGTATTTTTGGTTATATTGAGACTATGTCAAAGAGATCAGCGGATGATGTGGTATCAGTACTTTATTTAACATTCTGTTCCCTGATGTGAAAGGACGTCATATACTCTGTGAATCATGTACTGGCCAAAACGAGAGCTACATGTATTTCAGTACATTCATTATGTAGTAACTGTTTACCAGCGGTTGAAAAACATAACGATAACGAGGGTATGTTGACTGAGACTAAGTTTGGTATCATACTCTGCAGCAATGGAGATACCTAAAGATTGGTATCACATCATACCACATAGCAAACTTATACCAAGTCACTTCCAAGTTGTTGAATGTCATCAATCAATGCTTAAATCTTGGTCATCGTTGTTTTCTTCTAATGGATATTATAAAAATCTGATGTGTTGCACTCACATGACTTTCCCTACTATTGTACAAACTATTTTTACAAACGCTTATACTCCATATGCTTCATGTTTATCGAGATATTAACCTTATTGCTAATTTTCTTGTAGATGCAAGGGGAACTGGTAGGAATTAAGCGATAATCAAATATTTTAAGAACTGGTTGCTATGTAGAGTATTCATTTCTCTTTGCATTACCAGGACAAAAACAAAACAAAAGAAAAAAAACACAAAAAGCGAATAACGAATTTCCATTTGAGAAAAAGTATCAGTATTGGAATATTTAAGGGAATAACAAGCAATATCTCGAAAATGGTTCACTCAACAACAAAAACTGTATATGAGACAAATTGTGTATCTTAACGCGATCTACATTTTTTGTGAAGTAAAATTTTGTCTACTTTATGGTTTAACAGTTATGCAAAAATCATTCACAATGAAGAGTACTTTTGGGGACTTTCCAGAAAATTCAAGATATACATTTTATTTGGTGGCAGTTCTCTATGGCTTGTGTTATTTTATTTGTTGGGCGCCTCGCATTTTATTATTTTAAATTTGCGTTCTTTGTCCTCCGGCTAGCTATTATAACTCAGTCGAGCAGGGCGTGTAAACGCAACGGAGTTGTTACTAAAAGATAACACTGATAAAAAAATTTGTTTGTACACCTTTATTGCCGTCACACTTAATTAATAATTGACATGTTTAATCTTTATACACGCCTGACTGAAACTGTGCTATTTACGAATGTGACTACAGTGGTTTTATTTGCCGCGCACCAACTACTTCGCGTACTTTACATAGTTGTAAGTATGTGACGTGAATCTCGTGAGAGATTCCTTAGAACTCTGATATTTTCGAATGTAACTACAGTCGTTTTAGTTGCCGCGCACCAATTACTTCGCCTACTTTACATTTTTCTAACTATGCGACGTGCACCTCGTGAGAGATTCTTCAGAACTGTGATATTTCCGAATGTATGTACAGTCTTTTAGTTGCCGCGCACAAATTACTTCGCGTACTTTACATATTTGTAACTAACTCTGCGACGTGGACCTCGTGGGAGATTCTTCATAACTGCGTGACGTGGACCTCGTGAGGGACTCTTCAGAACTGTGATATTTCCGAATGTAACTACTATCGTTTTAGTTGCCGCGCACCAATTACTTCGCGTACTTTACATATTTGTAACTAACTCTGCGACGTGCACCTCATGGGAGATTCTTCATAACTGCGTGACGTGGACCTCGTGAGGGACTCTTCAGAACTGTGATATTTCCGAATGTAACTACTGTCGTTTTAGTTGCCGCGCACCAATTACTTCGCGTACTTTACATTTTTGTAACTAACTACGCGACGTGCACCTTGTGAGAGATTCTTCAGAACTGTGTGACATGCACCTCGTGAGGGACTCTTCAGAACTGTGATATTTCCGAATGTAACTACTGTCGTTTTAGTTGCCGCGCACCAATTACTTCGCGAACTTTACATTTTTGTAACTAACTCTGCGACGTGAACCTCGTGAGAGATTCTTCAGAACTGTGTGACATGCACCTCGTGAGGGACTCTTCAGAACTGTGATATTTCCGAATGTAACTACTGTCGTTTTAGTTGCCGCGCACCAATTACTTCGCGTACTTTACATCTTTGTAACTAACTCTGCGACGTGCAATTTGTGAGAGATTCTTCAAAACTGTGTAACATGCACCTCGTGAGGGACTATTCAGAATTGTGATATTTCCGAATGTAACTACTGTCGTTTTAGTTGCCGCGCAGCAATTACTTCGCGTACTTTACATTTTTGTAACTAACTATGCGACATGCACCTCGTGAGAGACCCTTCAAGACTGCGTGACACTTGCTTATGGCTCGAGAATATATACTCGTTCACCTCGAATTGTCTAAACAATATAATATAGCTCCTATTGGTTACCAAATTGCGTACACTTTAGCGTCAGTTTTTGTCAGCCAATCACTACTATTAACATGTATGCCATAGGGAAAATGTTTCTTCTATTTCCAAAAAAGGCACACTACCCTGTCGTCATTTTTATCTCTTCTTAGTTATAAACAACTAACCCCCTCGGTTTATTGTTACCCACTTCTATTGTCAGTTTCAGTTAGGCTGTGTAAACTTGTTTCCTAACAATACTTATGGCTAACAAACATCTAAAATCATGTACATACAATAATATTAATTTACACCACAATCACTCAGGCATTCACAGCATGTTATAACATAAACTATTGCCTCATATGCCCCACTAGAAACATAATTATAAATATTTATCTTTTTTGGAAATCTTATATCTGGGTTGTTAGTCTCCTGATACATCCTCTCACGGTATCTATCACTTGCACAAAACACTGCACACGCACTTAACACACGTTGTACTTCTTGCCTTTTTACGCCACTATTCACTGACTCGGATCTAATGTGTTTATATAACTGCTTCTGACCTTACAAGTTTTCTTTCATACAGCAAATACTGTACCCTGAACTATTTGGGTCACTGTTACAAAGTGGCTATACCTTTTTAGGTTATTCACATAAACATTTATACACTCAAGCTATTTACCCTGGCTCTTTTTGTAATTGTTGAAAATATTTACCAAAATATTCATCCTCTACACAATCATAATTACATCTCTTAATTCTAAGACATAATTTCACATTATCAGTGTGCTACATAAGTGATTGGCTTTAATTATCCTTACACTTTTTATTGTTTTGTACGTTATATTCACAATACCCTTTGAATTATATCTACACACCTTTACTTCCATGTGACATTAATTTGTCCTTCTTACATACTTCATTTCAAATGTGGCTACACGTTACTGAGAAAACGTTATTTTTCCCCTTTAAACATTTATTTCTGTCCTGGATTTATCCTTCCTTATGACATATATACATAGTTAACCCCCTTACATTCCAATACCTTGTTCTGCAGTTTAGCTCTACTTATCCTGGATTTGGTTTTCATCTTCTTGGTCTTCATTTTATGTTTGCCCTCGATGTTGTATTGTTTCAGCATCTCAATATGGAACTTTCCAATGGTTTTTCGGGTTGCTGGGTTACATCATTCACATGTGTTTGTTCGATACACTTCAACAACTTCATAAGTCCATGATATTTTAAAAGCATTCGCCACTAAAGTTTATTTGCCTTATCGGACAATTTCTTAGTTTTAACCAGAACTAAATCTCCTATTTTGATCTTCCATGCTTTTCTTTTCTCTCTTCATGTTTCCTTCTTTTTGTGACATTTTACATCATCTTTTCAATAGCTTGCCGGAACATCTCTTCTTCCGTTTGTGGTGTCGAGTGCTCATCTGGAATGGCTTCCGGAATTTTCTTACATATTGTATTTATCTTCTTTCCTACTTTAAGTTCACATGGTTTGTATCCTGTCAAATTGTTTACTGTTTTGTTGAGTAGAGTCTGGATGATATTCACGTATCATACCATCTAATATTAATCTCAAACTACCATCTCTTTATACTCCAACAGATCGAATTTATATACTGAGAATTACTTTGCTCAATAATCCCATTTTCTAAAATGTTATTTATTAGTTTTCTAGCTTTGTCGCGAAGACTTATAGACAAATTATCATACTTATGCCTATATGGTGGCACATCTTCTACCTGAAATGTATGCTGATATACGTTACATCTGCCTGGGATATTACTAAATACTGAACTATTGCTCATCAATGCAGTATGAAGGATTTGTTTTGTGTATTCGTAATGTTTTAACCTATTCACACTTGTGTAGTATTTCTTCACTTCTCCTCTCTTCCCAGTTATTGTCCGTCTCGCTCGCACGGTCGTCCTTTGTTCGGGTCGTAAATTTAGCTGCCTCCTCTGGTTTGCTACTAGCTGTACTACGAAAATATGGCGTGGTGTTCCCTTCATATCTTGTGACTACTTGCTTTATTTCTCCGTTTCCATCAGTTACCATTACTTGCACAAAGATTCTTCATCACAAAGATCCTCCTCTTCGTTTGTCCTCTCAATCACGGAGCCTTTCTCTTTTATAAACGGTACCTTTATATCTCTATTGTCTTTTGTCATGTTTAACTCGTCATATTTAAAATTTGTACGTGCTTCATATTTATGTAGGAAGTCACATCCTAAAATTACGTCACAAATCAAATGGTTTACAATTAGAAAGCTAACCTCGAAAGTTTCTACGCCAAGAAGTATGTTTAGTAGAGCTTGTGTTTTTATGACCTGTGTCGTTCCTCCGATTGCAGCACGACAAACTAAATTACTGGTGGGAAGAGCCATAATTTTGTTACTTTCATTTATCAAAATTATATAAAATTCCTGCGAACTATTTGAAGCTGATTAACCGGAATCTATAGTCGCAATAATCTCTTTCTTCGCGATTTGTATCTTAATATGAGGTGACTCGAAATTTTCCTCCTTATCTTTCTTTACTGTAATCCTCTTCCAGAGTGTGTCTGTAGACATATTGTTTATTTTGGTAATGGATACTGAATTATTAAAGACGTCCTGAGAACCTACTGCACAGGAGTCTATTGACAGTTGTCCCGGTTGCTTCCCTGTTCATATACGGGACTGTCGTTCCTAACCGGTGCTAAAGTTATCTCATTTTCGCTCCTACTGTTTTGAGGTACTCTTCCTTGAGTCCGAAATCCTCTTTCCGGCAATCTTTCTCTCCTAATGTAACTTATTTGTTCCTGCCGAGCTGGTCTCCCATCTTTCCCCGGTAACGTATGATTGGTAACGTTGCATGGTATTATTCTCATGACGTCTTTCTTGTCCTCTACTTTGGTGATAATGACTAACTTGTTAATTTCGTCTATCTCGCACGTCTAAGAATCTATGCTCCCACTCTCGAGATATATCTTCTTCCTGTTGTTCCAAAGCTGATATTAATTCTGTCACCTCAAAAACACTACGTTGTTTTGCAATTAATAAATAACTTTGTATCCTTAAAGCATAATGCCTAGTAAGCAAACTCACAAAATCTTCCTCATTAATCGGAGATGACAAGTTTCTAACCTGACTCATATGTTTTAGTAAACAATCGGTCATTGATATTCCCTCTCGTGGATCAAATTGTCCATGACTAAGCATTTCTCGTATTCTTTGCTGTATCGTGACGTTCCAAAATCTGTTCATGAATAGCCTCTTAAAGGATTCATATGAAATTTCACCCCCTGATACCATTTTTAGCCATCTAAAGTCTTCTGGTCCAAACATCTTTTAACATCTATCATTTTCCATGCTTCCGGTATCTTTTTAATTTGAAAGTACTCTGACAATTCTGCAATAAACTGTACTGGATTGTAGTTTTCATTAAATTTTGGAAGTGGCAAATCACTTAAGATATAATTATAGTTTTGTATGTCCCTTATTCCTATGTTTAAATTATCTACCGTTACTTGTGCACTCTGAGTTTCGAAGTGGGCTATGGATGAACCCGCCGCATCACTCACATTATTATTCATATCTGAGGATATACCTCCATCATTAATCTGTGCATCAGATACATTGACATCGCATATATGGACCCTTGAACTCAATTCTCACCTATTTACAGTACCTTGCAGACTTTCTATTGTCTGTTCTAATTTTCTACTGTTTTCATTTTGAACAGCTTGGTGCTTGTTAATTTCAGAAGTTAGTTTTTGATTCAAATTTATAGACAAAACTTTGACTTCTTCGGACAACTTATTTTTTGTGCTTCCGATTCCTTCTGAATTTCAGATAACTCCCCTCTTAGATTAACTTGCACCTGAATTAAATCTGCATTCGTAGCCTCCATCATCCCTCTTAACTCACTTGAAATACTATTTATTCGGCTTCCTAACTCTGCACATCTTACATCAACATGTTAAAATTTAGTATTAATCTCACTTCTTTGGTTAGATATTTCCCTGCTCAGAAGTGACATTCTCTTTGAAAACTTTCCTATCTCACTTGCTTATATTTCCTGATTTTTATATGTCATTCTTGTAATACTACTATCTAGCACCACAAATTGCTTCTCAATTTCTTCTCTTAATTCCCCATTTACGCTTACCAATATCTTCCATATTCCTTTCTAATTGATCTGCAATACTCTTATTTAATGTTTCACCAAAATTTCTCAGCATTTCCATTGTCATACCAGCATCAAAATAACATTTCCTACTGCATTTACATCCCTTTGTGAACCTTCATTTCCACCGCGCGTTGCAGTTACTTCACCCTTGTTTGATACAATACTCTGACCCACAGGCCTAATATGTGTCGTCGGCTACCTGCCCAGAAATTTTTTACAACAATCCCAGATGTTTGAGTTGACTGACGTGCCATTCAATTCTGCCTTTCTTCACTGATATTTCCTCCCTCAAAAGCTGCATTATTTGAGCTATTTTCCGTGACCTGCATTGAATTACGGCCAACTGTTACATTATCCCCTTCCATAATTGTTTCTTCAGTATTGCTAGTGGACATTTTTTGTTAATCCTTCCACTTCTCAGAAACATTTAATATCTCACATTTTTTTGTTTTGTTTTAGGATACACATAAAATTTACTGTTCTCTAACCTTTTATGATGCTATCTGATGACCTTGTTTTGATGTCAAGCTTCCTGCCCTTCTCTCCTAGATGTATATGTCACCTCTGCATCGTAGTACCATGGATCTACGTCGTCTTGCTGTCCTGGAGTCCCTGAGTCGAATTCCCCCGTTGTCTTCTGTTCTTGTAGTCGCTAATGCCATCTCATTTGCATCGCCGGTCGTCCTGGTGGTTGTTTCTGGGATCTACGTCGTCCTAAAGTCTTGTAGTAATTGCACCGCTCCATTCGTAGTTGTCTCGCCACTTTCTGGTTATCTCGCCCCTTCCTAGCTATCTCGCCCCACGTTCTGGGTGCCATTTGTCGCAGTCCTCTATGGCTTGTGTTATCTTATTTGTTGGGCGTCTCGTGTTTTATTATTTTAAATTTGTGTTTTTTGTCTTCCGGATATCTATTATAACTCAGTCGAGCAAGTAGCTCTAAGCAGGGCGTGTAAACGGAAAGGAGTTGTTACTAAAGGATAACACTGATAAAAAATTTGTTTCTACACCTTTATTTCCGTGACACTTAATTAATAATTGACATGTTATATCTTTATACACGCCTGACTGAAACTGTGCTATTTACGAAAGTAACTACAGTCGTTTTAGTTGCCGCGCACCAATTACTTCGTGTAATTTATGTTTTTGTAACTATGCGACGTGCACCTCATGAGAGATTCTTCAGAACTGTGATATTTCCGAATGTAACTACTGTCGTTTTAGTTGCCGCGCACAAATTACTTCGCTTACTTTACATTTTTGTAACTAACTCTGCAACGTGCACCTCGTGGGAGATTCTTCATAGCTGCGTGACGTGCCCCTCGTGAGATATTCTGCAGAACTGTGAGATTTCCGAATGTAACTACTGTCGTTTTAGTTCCCGCGCACCAATTACTTCGCGTACTTTACATTTTTGTAACTATGCGACGTGCACCTCGTGAGAGACTCTTCAAGACTGCGTGACACTTCCTTGTGGCTCAAGAATATATACTCCTTCACCTCGAATTGCCTAAACATTATAATGTAGCTCCTATTGGTTACCAAATTGCGCCCACTTTAGCGTCTGGTTTGGTCAGTCAATCACTACTACTAACATATATGCTCTAGGGAAGGTATTCCCTCCATTTATAACAGAAGGCAGGCTACCCAGACGTCATTTGTTTATCTCTTTTTACTGATAAATAACTCACCCCTTCGGTTTATTGTTACCCACTTCTATTGTCAGTTTCAGTTAGGCCGTGTAAAGTTGTTTCCTAACAATACTTTTGGCTAACAAACATCTAAAGTCATGTAATACAATAACATTAATTTACACTGCAATCACTTTGGCATTCACAGCATGTTATTATATAAAATATTGCTTCAGTTTGTCATGAAAGTATCTTAAATGTGTGATATTTTAATCAAAATTGTTATAGCCATTTTTAAGAAAATTAAAATTTTCGAAAAATGTTCCAATTAAACGGTAATCTTGGGTGGGGGGATTTTTTTGAAAACCTTCGTGTCGCATCTCTGGAAGATACTGAACCTATTTACCAAGTTTGGGTTTTATCCCACTGTTCGTTTCTCAATTATGCTGTTCACAGACACACACACAGAGACACACAGACATACACGGACATGTTTCCAAAAGCTTTATATGTATTCAGTGTACCTTAAAGCATGTATTTCCTGTGAAATCTCGTTATCGAATTTTTGCGTGGAATGAAATACTTCTCCTACCTACTATACGTAATAGAGAAATTAAAAAGGAGTTACCTTGCCCTTATGGCCTTTAAAAGTAGTGAAGGCAGAAACCGAACAGCGACAAATTATATCACTAAAGTTTGGAAGCTACAACGCTACCTGGAGAACTGTCGTCATTGCAGAGGCGGGAATGAGGCCTTTGTCGGGGCTGCAAATAGAGAATTCATCCTGCGAGCGCCAGCTTACACCAAGATCCTGCCAATATCACTATCTAAATGAAAGGATCTGTAGGTAATTAAACTTTGAGAGTGTTCTTATTAACAGCTCTAAGCATTGTATATTAAACTATATTTATGCGAATTCGTCACATACTGAATGAAAACACAAGTTAATATGAGTTTTTTATATTGTTCCATTGTAGTGTATTGAATATTTATTACGTTTCTAAACTACAAAACGTTAGAAGATATAACCTAAGTGTAATATAGGGTAGTTAAATTATATCGAACCCACTCACGGTCTCTGTCTACTGCGTGAGACATCCGGCAGTCACTGGGAAAATTACGCCGACAGAGGCGGACTAAAATGCTTACTTTATAACAGATGCTGGAAATGTTGACCTTCTATCTCAAACATGCAGCATATCTCGTGTAAATATTCTCGCTCACTCTCTGAAGCTCAGCAGATATATTAACCCCTATGTTGTTATATTACTTTGGAATATAAATCTGGCAAAAAAATTACAATTTTGGATAATTATCCAAATAACTGTTAGAGAGGATATATATGAAATGTTATAGTAATTAAGAGCAAGAAAATTTATATACATATATATTCTCATGGTGCACTTGGCAGAAGCATTATAATAATTAAAGTTGTAATTATAGTAATTGGCCACATCATCCTAAATTGTTAAACCCGGAACATAATGCTCCCATTCGGAAGGCAAGTGGCGAGAAACGGAAGTTGTTTTGTCGAGACACGGAATTTGCTGTGTCAGACGACTTAGGATAATGATCAGAAAATCGCTGAGTTCCGGTCAGTACGTAAACCTATCGAGTGACGTACTGTCATGTAGGTGCTAGGGAAGTACACATTTTATATTAGTTCATAACGTTTTATTACTCCGACACAGTTTTCTAAATTTATATGGAATCTCCTTTGATATCTTCTGAACTTGCTGAAGCTTTGGTAAGCCTGCGTACGTGACAGGATGTGGTTTACAACATTCTATGTTTGTCTTAGTGGACTTTACGCTGACATCACTTTCCGGATAGAAACTTGTAGAGCATTGTTGAATTATGCAACTTAACAGATGTTACGTGGTATACGGCAAAAACCAATATTACAATAGAGAGACCCCTATAGGAAATCACTTCCTATATAGCCGGACACTCAGGTCCTGCTCGGGGAATTTGGCTGTACCGTCTGCTACTGCCCACGTAAGTTCGACCGCCTGTTTGACAGGCTATGGCTGATCATCATGCTAGGCGATTCGACTGGCCCGTCTAAAGCCCGCTATGGCACTACAAAATAGCGACACTCCTCAGCACATCTCGACATACCCTTGAAGATATGTTTGCTGAGACCAGCTATTGGAATTATTCATAGGAAAGAAATGCAAATTATTCCTTGGTTAACTTCGCTTAAAGGACCATCAGTTGAACTAGTTCAGCCCCCATAAACGACACCAGCTGAAGCTTCAATTTGATTCTCTTCATATGGGTAATGTCACATTCTTTTCTTTCTCATATATCTGTAAGCTTTGAATGGTTGCACAGTTTCATTACTAGATGCGACACAGATAAGAATAGCTGCTGCATTCTCTGCTTCAGAAGTACTACGTTAAGAAGGATGAGGTATCTGACACATTTTTAAGCTTGGTAATTTAAGTTTGTTCATGCCTAGAGGGTATCATAGTTTTTATTATCATTTTAAGTTCGTAGAGCTCACTGTGGGGACACTGCCATGATTCTAAGGTTGAGTAATATACATAAAATAATTATTTTATTTTGAGCTAAACCGCATGTTCCGGTAAAAGGACACCTTTGTTGAGAATGCCGTTGTTATAGGCCATTATACGATTAATTCTTTTCATGACTAAATCGCGAGGTCTCATAAGGTAGTAATCAGTGGAGAAAATAAGCTTGGTATGGATTATGATATATTAATTGTTTTTAAATATAAAGATTATTTTATTTGGATGGGTGTACCATGAGGTCCCATTGGGCAGTAATGTAGAGAACACTTAGTTTAGGGAACTATAGAGAGTAAATTCTTTCTGCATAAAAGCTATTAAACTGTTATGTAGTCGATGTGCGAGTCGCGTCCCGTAACGTACTGTTGAGTATAAATATTGAGTTCTCAGAATCCTGGGACAGATGACGTAATTGAAGTGGAATAACTGTTTACTTCTGTATACTTAGGTAGGAATACGATTAAGGTGTTTTATTGCGGCACAGACCATTAGCTCTGACATCTCCTGGTGTACCAGAGAGACCCACTCAGAAATTACTAATTGCAGTAGCAGCTCGAGAAGATTTTTATGTTTTACCTAAAATGACATGTTATGGAAGCTCCGTACCAGTATTGCTTTAGCTGCACATTATTGGGTGTCGACTCCTGTAGCAGCATTCTTCTAGGTTATCACGAGGACTAATAGATATTGCGAATGATCTATTGATAATAGGTTTGTCTGACGCAACGATGCACGCTATTTTAAAGGATGCTCATCATTCCAATCATTTTTGTTACAACACATAATGCAGTATTTTTGCGACAGAGTAATACTAAGGATACCGTTCTTGGTCCGTATGATGCCCTGAAATAAATTGTCCAAACTTTACACCGCATGGTATGCAATGTCTAGAAACAACAACCTTGTTGATTAACTCGGAGGAACGACGCTTTCGACAATGTAGCTACCCCATGGGATTTCGCAGTCTATTACTGCCGTCGGTCGATGTCTAGACTTATCTTCAGCTTAATAATGTTGATTGCTAGTATTTTTATACCAGGCATAAGTTAAAGAATAAATTGAGTTTTGTTTGTTGACGCCCTTTAACGGTAGTGATCCTTAACGTCCCATCTTATATTGGACGTGAAAGATCAGTAATGTTGCTCAGAGACCTCTGTATCAGGCTCGAGGTTCTTTTACGTGCCGTAAATTGGACAACCAGCTTTACTTCCCTTCCGAAGGAAGCCATGATAAAGATTTTTACGACCGAAAATATCCATCGCCCTCCACCGGGTTTGAACACATGACCTCGAGACCTGAAGGATAGCGTGGTATCCACTGTACCACGGAGGACGGTATTCATAGCAGGTATGCCTTATGTATTGTATAATTCTGATAATTAGTCTACTTCCAGTGGGACGGAAAAATAGTTGCCTAGGCATCCTGTAAGATTGTTTAGCCATGATCACACTGACTTTACTTGTTACATTGCTTGTTATGGATGTAATAATCTTGTCAATTCCAGTTGACTAAAAGCAATGAATTTCATTCTATGTATTACACTTTGATTTTCCCGTTTATCTCTTACCGTTCTTATGTTTACGAGGGAATCACTTTTCAAATCAAACTAAGTTTGATTGTTACTTTCATATTTTTTTATATATGCTGTTATCTTATCAGAGCTATTCGCTCCTTATGTAATTCTTTTAGTGGAACATCTGTGTAACAGATGTTGTATTTATGGGAGCGCGATGGTTTATAACACCTACCTTTTTTCTCTTTTTTAACAATTTGTAAGCGTTAGTTGAAACTTTCAAAACTTAATTTAACCTGAATATGCATCTTAGACTCATCCATGAGATGAACTTGATAATCTTGTTTTGACTAAGTTACTTCAGTGTTTCCTCTACCTTTATAATGTATTGTTTGTTTACGTTCATGTTCTTGTAGGTGTATATATTGTATTTTAATATTTTATCTAAGGTTTAGCAGTAGCACCTTTCCTTTTCAATAATGTTCTTCGTTTCTTCTTTCCTTTAGGTTTTTTAAAATACAGACTTCTCTCCTTCCCCCCTCTTCTTTCCTTTTGGTTACCATGTATTTCTCCTTTGCAACTTTTCTTATCATTAATAAATGTTCTCTCCCCTTTTATTTGTTTATCCTTTGTCCCTAATCCATTTATTTTTTGTTTTTATTGTCGGTTACCTGCATGACTGCCTAAGACACCTTGCCACTCGAAGAGGATTATGGTACATACTACTGGCAGGCACAACCTATGGTAGTACTTTCCATCCTTGGCCTACTTCGGATTCCCTGAAATAGCTCGACGGCACAGGAAACATGTATATTTATTTTGATGTGGTACAACGGTCCTGTACCAATGATATTGCTTCTACTTGCGTTCAGCAAATGTCAAACCCACAGTTAGTTTGGTGCTATCTCTTATAACTGTTCTTCCACAAAAACATTGCCGTGTTGATGATACCCTACATCCAAATTACAACTTTTCATTGCTCGCCATGCGACCGATAATTACGACGATGCGACCTCTTCCTTTCTTTCGATTTCACCTGTTCCCAATTCCCGTATTCTCCTTTTTGCCACCCTCTTTTTAAGCTGCTACAAGTTTTCGTGTTATTGTTTCTATGTAAGGCGGTATTTAACCTTTGTAATTGTACTTTGAAGGTGAACCACGCAAGTACGCGTTGCTGTCTATGTGCCCTGAATTGTTTTGTATTTATCCTTGTATTGTTGTGTTGGTTCCCTCTTCACTAAATAGAAACATCAGGTTATATTGCGTTCTTGCCTGTTTTTTCTTAACCTGAGACGGAAGTAACCTTTTTGAGTTTTGCGGGATATGTCACGTATATGATTAAGTACATATCCTATATTAGTTTACAACCTTTTATTAATCTGTCTCAATCTCTAAATTTATGCGGAATTTCATTTTACATTTTCTTAACTTGCTGAAGCTTTGGTAAGCTGTGTACGTAACGGGATATAAGTTGCTTACCACATCCTATGGTAGTCCCGGGACTTTACCCTGACTTCACTTTCCGGATAGAATGCTGTGGAACAATGTTGCATCATGCAACTTCACAGATTTTACGCGTCTCTGGGAGAATCCTGAAAACCCATGCAAAAGCAGGCTGGTGTCATACCATACATGACAAGACTACTATTACAATCGAAAGACCCTATATGGAATTAGCTCCTTATAGCAGGGGGCCCAGGCCTTTCTCGGGGGACCCTGAGTAAGCTGTCTGCTACTGTCCACGTCGGCTCGGCCTCCTGTCTATCAGATATAGCTGATCATCATGCTAGTTGCCTCGAGGACCGTCTAGACGCCCGCTACGGCACTACTAAACAGCGATACTCCTCGACACATCTTGACATACCCTTGACGATAAGCCTCGAAGGGGAAGACTTACTAAACCACGTAAGTTGATGTAAATAATTGAGTCATCTCCATATTGCAAACTCAACACTGACGTAATTGGAGTCCTTATGCTATCAGAAATATAATACGGTTGTTCAAGCCAAACTTTGATTTGCCTATACCTTTTCTTCATTCCAATCAGCTACTCCTCCAGTCGCATCACCTAGCGTTGTGACAGTATTGCCTGAGTGGTCGTATTTCGCATTAAATATTCTCGATTATGATCAGACGGAGAATTCCCTCTCGTGTTGCGGTGGGAGTCTGCATCGCTTGGTTTCTTGAAAACCCAGGTGTTAGAAAGTTTCATGTTATCAGTGATACTCGCCAATCACCATGCTGCACCACTCTTCAGTGCAGATAAGTATCTGCATCTCTTAATTAATGAGTAACTTCTTTTGGTCGAGACTCTGGTTTGTTAATATACCTTTCTCTCATCTTAATAGTGCCTGCTTTAGTCTGGGTTCCCCCGGTGGTACATGCATCCCTGTCCTGTATCCTCCCCGTAAGGTAAGTACTCCGTATGTTACCCTCTTTCTATCTCCCCGTCAGCGACAAGGACCGAGGACATACTAGCAGACAGCATTCGGTTAAACTAGGGATCCTGGTCCTCAGTGAGTAGACCACTTATGAGTGAGTAGACCAAAAAAGCGTTCAGGCAGCAGCGCCCGGGAACGGCTTACAGTGGGGTGATTACTCCGGTACCCCATGCGGCAACTCGCTATCCCTATCACTGTGTGGGTAGCCGTGACAATTGTTGGAGGCGCCGGCTCTGCTGACACCCCTCAAGGATTCATTTCCGGGAGGGGTAAGCTTTAGTACTTTTCCCCTGGGGAAGCTATTCTTAAGTAAGAAAGCACTGGTTTGGAGTGCCCATTATAACACAACATTTAGTAAAAGGAGACCTTCTACCACACCCATCCACTCAAGGAAGCCTAAGATTCCTTTTAGCTGTTGCTTCTAAGCAACTAAGAGCAGTCTAATCGGGGTACAAAAATATAATTTTAAGCATGTATTGTGTGTTTTGAGGGAGTGATGTTCAGTGCTTATATCATAAGTCAACTACATAAGTGTACACATATTGGAAGGTTGTAAGATAGCTCACATGCGGAGGTCAATGGCCCTCCTCATTAGAGTCGGAAGGTGCCAAGACCAACAGGAGCGTGTTATCTAACAACTATAGAATGAAATTTTTGCGGGGATTTTCTTAAGAAATTACATCCAAATACCACTACGTCACAAGAAATACTACAGCTATACAAGCAGTTTAATGGAAGCACTGATAGTACAATTCAGATACAGCAAAACGAGGAAACAGTTATACAAGTCTTGTCCGGGGAGTTTTCAGATTTATATAATCACATGTCGCATGTACACTTGCGGTCAGGAGAAGTTTTGGTTCACCAAGTAGTGTAATACAAGAAGGAAGTAGTTTAATAAATACCTCAAATAACGATAAACAAACATTTCCTTTTACTAAGTCACCGGTCACAACTCCACCGGCGGGGCAATTTGCGAGTATGGAAACTGATAATCCCACCAACCCGTGCTTACGCCCCTTAATAGATCCTGGGGAATTTGAGGGTAAACAGGGAGAGAATGTGAGGACATTCCTGTATAACCTTGAACTAGTAGCGTCAGCTAACGGCTGGACGGAACCACATAAAAGAAAGCTTTTGCCATGGTACCTCCGAGAGGCAGCAGCTAATGGTTCCGTGGGATTGCCCATATGCAACAAGATTATAAATGGCCACAAATACAGGATGCTTTGAAATATGTCTTCAAAACCGTTGCGTAGGACGATGTCCTCGAGTATAGGCCAGCGAGTCCAAGACATAACAGAACCTACCGAGCATTATGTATACGAAGTTCTTGCACTGTGGTTCAAGTGATCTTGGAATAAGGGAGGGAACGAAAATTTGGCATATAATGAGAAGACTTAAACCCTCACTGTTTGAGCAGGTTTTGTCAACCAACCCAGGTCAGTAGCATGTGACGTGACTGTGGTATCGATCCGGAATGCGCAAGTCAGTCAGTAATTAGATGATCCAGTCAGCGGCAGTCTCTTAAAGAGCAGCTGAACAAGTTCAATAATAGAAGCTCCCCCACGGGATAACCATCCACAGAGGATTAGGAATAAGCAAACACAAATGCAAAAAGGCAAAGCCCAATCTAGAACTCGGAGCGTGGCGCGGCCCGGGAGGACGAAAGACGATCCCCGAGAGGGTACCAAATCAGACGGATATCCGATTTGCTTTAATTGCAGAAAGGCAGAGCACATAGCCATGTGATAGCTTAGTTGTATTATGCATAAGAGTTGCACGAGCCACAATGAACATAAAATAAAGTTATTAATTAACAGTAAACAAAAGGAAAAATAAATGGATCTGGTGGATAACCATGCCTTCGGATGATCATGCCTAAGCTGGAAAATTAGTATAGTCAGGTATAGACGTTTCTCCTTTATTTGCTCATCTTTTTATTAACAGATTAACTTCGTGACTTGCTAAGCATTTAAGGGTAAAGGACATAATTATAACCTAAATACCATTAAGTGAGGAATAGGGGCATGCTAAATCTCTAATGGAGAGAACTGAAAGTAAAATAAGATGTAGGTGGCAAGCAGGGAAAAGGACAAAATGAAAGCCGGATAAAAGGTGATTCGTATGCTTAAATTAATCAGGCACACATAAGGTGCATGGGTGATTTTAACCCGCCGTTCCAAATGATACAGTTGTTTTATATTGAGGGAGGAAACTCTCGGAAAACATAAGAACGTGCACAAAGAAAAACAGGATAGAGAATACAGCTTACACGAGGGTAGGGATTAAGGGATGTGCCTTTTATGCACCTATTTGCTGGTCTTGGCACATGCAACCAGCTCAAAAATGGCACAGTGCCTCTAGTATGATGACGTTATTCATCAAGATCAGCAAGTAACAACGGGACGGTTTGCGAAAGACATAGTCATTCATGACGTAGCTTGTGGTAGCACGACACTATGGTCGTCCAGGGCTACGATATACGATGCTGTTTCACGCCACTGATTGCAGCGCCATCGAGTTCGTGACCAACAGCAGCAGCTCTCGGGCACGATGGATCGGCAGTCTTCGTACAGGAATCGAGCAGACAGCCTGTAAGGTGGACTCTTTGTGACGACGAAATTTGGTCGTAATTTACCAAGAGTAACTTTAGATCATTCAAAATCGTTTGGTAAGCTTTAAAACTCAATTTTTACTCTTAGAGTTTCGAAATTAGTACGCGCGAGAGAAGCATTTATATACTGTTCCTAGTAAATTGTAGTTGCATTATTTGTTATCCCAATAGACATTTCCTGTTCTCAGAGAACTTCGCTTTTTTAACAAGGTGAAGGAGCATGTTACATTATCGTCCTTTAATCGCATTATTTGTAATTCTAAAATTGTTAAATGTCACACCAAGCTGATATTAATATTTCAATGGAGTTTGCAAAGCTTTTGTAGTAAACGGTTAACAAATTCGCTGTGATTCCTCGGAACATCTAACTCCTGCGTAACAGTGCACCATCCACATCATATAGGACCTTTAGGTTATCGAAAAGTCCAACGTAGCCATTGGTAATAGATAGTGATTTCAATCATTTCTGGGTTATGGTCCCAGTACGCCTCCACCGCGCGGGCACTGTGTTGCCTATATTAGGGGTTACCAGTGCATAGATCACAGTGGGGAACCCTTCATGGCCTGTGCTTTTCCATCTGATCGATAATTTAGTTTGTGATGTCATATAACCTTTTTGCTACGCACTCAGTTGTGCTTGGACTTTCGCACCTTACGGTGTAGTTTCCTTTTCGTCCAAATGAAATATTTTCAAGTTCTCTATTTTCTGTATTAGATTCTATACCAGTTCTCTCACCATCTTATCGCTTGACGCCTACATAATTGCAAATACTGCGTAGTAACATTCATGTGGAATTATCTAGCCTTCCACGAGTTCATGTTTTAGTCCGTGCTTTTTTTTGTTCCCAAAGAAAGCGGTGATGATCGGATCGTTGTCGATTATCCTAAACCTAATAAGCATACAACCTTAGACTCATGCCTCTCCCAGATATCCACTCTCCGGCGTATTACTTTCGCAATGCCAAGGTATTTACAACCTTCGAACTTAATCAAATGTACTATCCGCTGACACCACCTTGTCGTTCTGTAACGGCATTCCCAACTCCCAGAAATTTATTTGAATTTTCCTGCGTTCCTTTTTCAAGGGCGTGCAAACGTTATTGCGACTTTTAGATTCAGTTTCGCATGATTAAGTATTTTATTTTGTTTCACTTTATTTGGATGATATGGTTATTTATTCAACTGGTTTCTGTTCACATTTAAAACATCTGCGTTTAGTATTCGTATGTTTACAATAGGCGGGTTCAACAGTTTCCCTTTCCAAGGTCAACTTCTCTGTGTCACAAATCTCCTTTTTGTGTCATATCATTTCTCCTGACAGAATTTCCAGTGATCCGACCCGCACGTTAGCTATTCGTCAATATCCAGTGTCTACACACTTAAAGCACCTGATATTCTTTCTTGGTATTATTACCTTTTTTCAAATTTACACCTCACTTTGCTCAAATTGCCGAAACTTTAAATACTTTGCGTCGTAAGGGTGTAAATGTTTTAGACAGATTATAAAAAAACGTGGCTTTTTTCAGCTTAATTGTGCAATTATGAATCCGGCGGTTGACCATGCTCGATTTGACTAACCTCTTGTCCTTCAAACGAACACCTCTCGATTTTCTATAGCCTCTTGTAGGCTCCGAGGGCTTACGACGACTTATTTATAATGTTTCTCGCTGCCCTATGGCAGCCGAATGCCGTCTTTCTGTCTATTAGTTAGAAGGTTTGACTGTGCTTAGTGCTTGTAATAGGTTTCGTCAGTATTTAGAACACCGTCGTTTCCCTTTGGAATGCGATATTCGGGCTATCCCATACACGCAAACCGGACAAGCTTGTGCGTGGGACATATAAACTTGGTGCTTTCAAATTTCAAGTACGTCACATTCGTGGTCCGGATAATCTTGTTGCTGATGCTTTAACGCACATGCTTTTAGAGCCTGATCTACCGTTTTCCAGTTTCAGTAGTATCAGTTTTTACCTGGTTTTCCGTCAGCTTTTACCTCTATTCGCGATCACCAACGGCAGGATCCGTTTTTGGGTCCAATTTGGGACTAATATCAGTCAGTGGTTACGGTTCCTGGTTTTACCTTTAGGAATAATCTTTTGCGTGTTTATTTGCCGCGTTCGCATTCTTCCAAAATTGTTTTACCGTGATATTTAATTCTGGTAGTCATACAATATTTTCTCACTTCATCTAATGGCGCCCATTTAGGTATTTACAAAACCAAAATGAAATGTCAGCAATATTTTGTTGTCGAGGCATGTATAAAGAGACGCCACTTTTGTAAATTTTTGCACTAAAAACAGTCTCAAACCACTCCGTTAGATTTGTTAAATCTAAATTAGCAACTGCGCCTATGCAGCGCTTGCTTATGGATTTCATTGTGCCGTTACTTATTTGTTTGTAGCTGTTGATACGTTTACCAGTCTATCTAGTTGGCTCCTGTTCATACTGCCACCTCAGTGACGGTTATGTCTATTTTGGCAAACAGTTTTGCGCCGTTTGGTACATCCCGGCATATGGTTTCATCCAACGCTTCTTATTTTCCTGCTTATGCTTTTCGAACATTTGTTTTTGAGCGTGGAGTTAAATTAATTTACATCTCACCTTGCTATTTGGATCCATCGTTGTCTGAGCGGGTTAATAGAAATTTACCAATTTGTTTATTGCTTTTCATTCTGACCTTCATTCGCAATTGGATTCTTTGGTCGGTGAATTATAATTTGCTTTAAATAAATTTGGGAATAAAGGGCCGGTATTATTTCAGTTAAATTGCTCTCACTGTGGAAGATACACATTTTACCCTTACATGACTTGGTTACGGTTCTTTTTGTAGGTTCACGTTACCCTTAATTTTAATTATATCTTCTAATTGCTGCCCTTTTTGCTCCTCTACTGGAGTGTGATCTTCCTGTAGATTTCCGCCCCACAAATTGCCTACGGTACAGTATAGTGCATTATGTGTTACCCGCGTGCAGTTTCCGACTAAGCACTGGTGTTTTCTCCGTAATACTTGTGAAAGCCTACCCTTGCCGTCTACTTATAATGGCTACTTTGTAAGGTTGCCTGTGGGTTTGTGTGTGTATATGTGAGCTGAAAAAATATGCCAGCCGCTCATTCAGTGGTTCTTGGTAGCAATGTTCTAGGTTTCTCTTCTTTCTTTCCTTCCTTGTGTCTAACCTCCTGCTGTGCCCGTGATCTTTCTCCGTACGTATCTCGAAGATTCGGTGCCCACTAACTAACCCCACAGCCCACAGTCCGTTTTATTGTAATTTTTTGTTCTCTTCGGATGCTCTCACTTTCCACGTTACTTTATTTTTATTCCCCCTGAGTATGTTTGTCTTTCTTATAGTTCTCCACAACACGCTGACGCTTTTCACTGTTGCTTCGCACAGATATACTGGTTTCTGCCGCGGCTATGAGGTCTGTGTTTCGGATGAACTTGGGTTTCTCCAGGTAACTCTCCAAGCTATCTGGACGTCGGAGTTCCAAACAGCACTGACTGATGGAAACGATCCCATTGGTTGCGCTACCCTGTGTCTGGGTAGTTGACTTTTCGTCGACGATCTCCTGGAGAGGTCCTTTTGTGTTTCTTCGGTCCTTTGGAACATCGTGTCAACATCACTTACGGACGGGTGTTTCCTGGGCGCCTATTAATCTGCTCGCGCGCGTTAGGTGCATTCTACGTCTGCTTGGGCCACGGCTACGCTGAATAACTTTGCTCACCCCTACTGATATACAGATATGTTGGGTAGATTTATGTGCTCCGTCTTCCCCCTTCTTCGCCTGTGTGTAGGTGCTCCTGTCTTTCGCCCGTCTCCTTTGTCCCTGCGTGTCCTCTCTTATTCTCTCCTGTCTCTCTCTCTCTCTCTCTCTCTCCTATCGTCTCCAACTTACCTTCCTTAGCTATATCTCCAACGTCCCTCCTCGGTAAGGTCGTTTCCTACCCTTTTCCTTCAGTACTTCCTGTGGCAGAACCAACAGCAACGCTTATGCTGTATAAAGCTTGCTTTAACATAAATTAGTTCCGGCTGGTTTTTATACTTTCAGGTTTAGCTGTATTGGTTTAATTAGTTCACTTCCTTTGTTTTTCTGCCATGCTTTTCCATTGTTTGTTTTCAGCCGTCAGCGGCTGCTTTTACTGGAGAGAGGGTGATATAACGGTGCATTTCACAGTAATATTATTATAATAATTATTGTATAACTTTCGGCAATATAAGCTTAAATTAATAAACCCGAAGCATAAAGCTACTATACAGTAGTCAAGTGGCGAGTCAGACTTAGGGCAATGACCGGAAGATCGCTGAGTTGCGGTCAGTACGTTAAACCATTGAGTGAGTTTTACTTGATGGTCGGATTTCGCTTTAAATCCCCTCGGTTTTGTTAACTCGGGATTTTATCTCGTGTAGAGGGGGCGCCTGCAAAGCTTTGTTTCTTGGTTTCTTTGGTGTGGAGAGGTTTCGTTGAAAATCCTTACGTGACATCTTTGTGAGACGCACGCGCACACACATGGCGCACGCCAATGGACATTTTTCTAAGAACATTATTTTTACTTCATGGGCCTCAAAACATATATTTCCATTGAAAACTCTACATTGAATTTTATGATGAAATATAGTCTACATACAGTCACCTGTGGTTCCTTCACCTCGTCCCTGATTGTTCCTGTTATATCTCCAGACCTGTAGATCTATGCATGGAACTACCTTACATAAAAACAGTAACTGGAATTTGATATCCGTTCGTGTTGCTACAGCGGCACAGCAGTGGCTCTCATCAAGTGCAACATGATGGTTACCAAACATTAGTTCACATTAATGGAGCTTGTTATTATTATTCCACCAATGTATTGATTTGGCATAATAAAGGACGTCCTCCTGAAACAGTTCTGATTTTCCTACTACAATTTGGTAATTCTGCTTCACTTTTGAGGTAAAATTACATTCATTAGCACCGTTGATAACGTCATTGTTTCAATGTAGCATGCGGCGGGTAAAGGCTGGCATCATACTTGGGTTAAACTGTTGAGGCTTTTTGGCTAAATTCACAGGACGCTTTTAACACCAGTAATCATTTGCCATTACTGTATTAAAATACTCACCGATACTAATTACGGACAGCAGATTATACTTACTAAATGATGTTAAATTCCTTAAATTCGTTCACAGACTTGCCGCTTTGTTGCGCTTACTGCGCAGCTTCTAGATATCCAACCCATATATAATATAAAAATTCTTGTGGCAAAATAATGTAATATGTGCTGTGAGGTTGAGATGGTGTCTTTGGGAAATAACATCACTGTATATGCTGCAGTTAAAATGAGCATACACCTCATATCTATGTAGGCTAAAAACCAACTAATGCTTAACCATCTAATAGGAAGTATGACAAAAATTCGGTATAGATTTTCATTGCAAGTATACGTTTTCGCCCTTGAATAAGAATATAAAAACATCAATTTTATAGTTTGAGTCTTCTATGAGTAGCATATAAAATCTCCTCTTGATTATCACTGAAATTTGTGTATCTGGGAAACAAGAAGGGATAGACAAATACTTCCTAGTGAAACTTTCGGTAGAACTAAGCATTTAACAATGTGAATATGTTTTTGTTGGTATTTGCAGTTTTCAGACCACTCATTTATGAAACTAAATTCCCTCAGATTTATGTTTGGTGCAATATTTGAAAATGTACAATCAATCTTCATTTTGGATGAGTTCATCAGCATGCTGCGATTATTCTTTTACGGCACAAGTAATGTTAAACGTAAAAATTAAATTACGCATCCAGGTTAATTGTACTTCTAGCAGTTGGTCCTTGGCGCCGAACCATTTATTAGTGGTGATGGCGTTAAGATCGATTGTAGGTTAGAATGAACGTGGGTAATCGTAAATGTGTTACTTGCCAGTAATTGAGAGTAGCAGCGGCAATCCTTAAGTAGTGCCAAGCCTTCAGTGCTGTGCACACATCTTTATGACATTGTATTTTCGGTTCTCATATTGGGCAAGGTAACATGCAGCAGCAACTTCCGCTGCCGTGCTGATTGTTTTGGGATCTCGGAATTCTGCTGTTGGGAGGTATTAATTTGAACTGAGAGTTTAAGATGACGTGGGTTTATGCAACAGACATCTGTGAATTAATAAGAGAAGCGTTAAAACTGGCAGTGACATGCCGAGATGAGCTACTTTGCTGACCTTATTGTTACATGTCAAGATTGTGTTATAGTAGAATGTAATGTATATCGGCTCCAAGTGAAATTGTGCTCTTAAGAAATATAATTGTAATTTCTGCACATACTGAATGTATACTAGACAACTTCGCTATATACCCTAGTGCGAAATGCAGTGTAAGCGGTTTTGCAATTGAGAATTTTAAGGCACTATACTGTGTCCCACAAAATAATGATATAAATGTGCTTCTCATGGTTGAACACCAATTTCGTGAAAATATTTATGCCTATTACTTAACGGGAATTAAATTTGCTGAGTTACGTTTACCGTTTGCTCTTTTTGATTCGGACCTCCAATGTACCCCTAAACAGAAAATGTGCAAACTTTCGAAGCGTATATTTATCGAGGTTGAAATCTGTTTCCACGGACGGTTCTCAATGATGTCTTTTTACACCTGCCTTTAGCTTCGTTCTATTGTCACCTTTCATATTGTGTCGCAGCTCCTGAATAAGGACAGACACCCGAGCGGTTATAAGCAGGTACATAGCAGGGAGGCCTACTGAGGTTTGTGTTTCGAGCATATACCTTTTTTGTGCAGGAAAACGGATTGTTTATTACGCATACCATAGCTTCCAATTGCTAAAGCCTTGGAGGCATTTATGCTCACATATAAAAACTGAAAATTCTCCTCTTCATTTTTGACCCAAGATTTATGTGAAATAAGTAAATATTATTTTTGTATATGAAAAAGGAAACAAAAATGGAAACTAACTGTATAGCGGGTGTGTAAACACTCATCTATTATTGTCCTTGTTTTAAGGGACCAAATGCGTAGTAAAATTTTCACGAAAGGATGCTTCCTCCTGAGCAGCCTGAATTTCATCTCACAAAATCTCTTTTATCTTGCGTTGTCTTGCAGGCCAATATAAATCCAAAATCTTCAGCTCTGCTCGCACATTCTCAATAACACACAAACCTGGTGAGCAGGGAGGTAAATCAATCACTGTGAATCTTGCCTTTGCGAGAAGCAGTTTGAAACGTGTTGACCTGTGTCATTCCATCGGAATATTATTTCCTTACAGAAGGAGCTATGTTGTTTCCGAGTATGGTGGCTATTTAATGTGACATCAAGTTGCCACAACACGCGTACACTAAGTCCTTACATCCAACCCCAACACGACATGGATACGCGACGTTGCCGATGCATTTGTGTCACGTATTTTACGACGCAGCATTTTTCTCTAGAGCGGTAGTCACTTTCCTCATTTATAGATGAAAATGTCACCTCGTCTATGAATATAATCCTAACCTAGGTTTGGTTGACATTTTCTTGTGCAAATGCGCGGCGGCATAATCTGTGCTCGTCTGTAAGACGCTGCTTCTTAGCTGCCTATCGAACTAACAACCCTGCTGTAGTTGAGCGACACAAGGCTATGTTGCTCGACCCAGGGAAGATACACTCATTGTACATACATGTTGGAAGCAGTTTTTGTCTGCCTCTTCTAGGAATGCAGTGTCTTGCTGAGGAGTGAACAAACATTTTCGACCTGAACCAGGTCGGCAACCAACAATCCCTTCTCTGGATAACAGCGCCTCTTCTGGCCGTACATATAAGGACTTATAGTATTCTTGCAGCCTGAGAAAATGTATCCAGAAGCATTCACTAACGTAAGGAGAGATCTCCTTGTAGCTTCGTCCTTTTGTGTGCTCTGCCATAGAAAAAGACAGTATAATGGTAACATATGCAGAACTCTAAGGCTATGAGGTGTGCGCGCACGGTCACGCCAGCGCCATTCATAACTAAAGAATGAGACGGAGAGATCGCACATCCAATATTGAGTCAATTAAATATTTGGTTTATATTTTCACCTTAGAGTTCTTATTAATATACATTTATTTTGGAAATGAAAAGAGCACTTTGTGCTTTATGCAGGAACGCCTTAAAATGAACGGATTCTTATGCATGAAGAACACATGGCATTGACATATGTTTAACGAATTAATGTTTAAATAATAAAAAATATACCAAGGAGTCGAAACCAGTTGCCCCATTTACGAGACATATGCATTTTACCGCCCGGTTACCATACTGATAAGCCTGATTATAGCTATCGCATAGCTTTGAAATGAACACAGGGTGGTATTAAATCGTGTACTGTGAAAAGAGCGACAGGGGATGCTTCCAATATTTTCTAACTACCTCTCTGGCTGTTGCGCAATTATGTCTTCAGCTATACGTATTTTCCTTTCTTTCCTATGTGATGGTGGAAACGTTAAACGCTCGCAGGGGCCATCTGTATAAATAACAATGTTTTATTTTTGCATCTTGTATGTAACACAGTCCACATTACCTCATTCCAAGAAATACTTTGGCAGCCCTTCTCACGGTTAAAGCAAACGTGAGGGGAATAATGTTTCTATGTAAAATATGGCTACATTTCAAAGTATAACAGTGCAGTATCGAGCGGGATGCTCAGGCGGCAACGTCTGGGGCCCGCAATCTCGAGGTCTGTTGGATCCTCGGGGACCGACCACTCCTACCCATGTGGTTTTTCGGGGTTTCCCGGGTCGTCAGGCGAATTCTGGAGTGAATTTCCTGTCCCTCCTTCATTTCATTCATCCTTCATCCCATTAGTCCCTTTCAGGATCAAAAGTGCCGGCGATGGTATTTCGTAGCAGCTTGGTAGGGGTGGAGGATGCTCTGTGTGAACTCGGCTTTCGTCTATCTGCCGGGTATCCTGCCTTCTTGAGGAGCATTAGACCCTTCTCTATGTGGGGCGAGGTCCCCGGTTTGTCGTTGGGTTTGCCGGGGCGTCCACTTCTGAACACTTAGGTGCACTGTCATTGCTGTACCGTCGCTCGGTCTCTCCTCTCGCCTAATCCTTCCTCCCGTGGACGCCACTTTGAGGAGCGTAGGTACAATATTCACGCTGGATCGGTGCCAAGTCCCCCCCCCCGTAACGAAAGAGAATACGATAACAATTAAGCGGTTTTAATAAGTGAAAGATTTACATAGGTCTGTACATGCAGATACGTATTTTGACCTAAAACTGAAGTAGTAAAAGCAATATATTGAAAATTATGAATATTAAATGTTTTGATAATTATCACTTGTGAAACTTTTCAAATGTAAAAGCACCATTAGACATCTGAAACATGTAAAATCATTTGTGTAAAACACACACTATGAGTTTATATGTCTAGTCTGAGAACGCCAAGCATGCGCATACAGGCTATAAATACAAGGGAAAATCAAAACGTCTTTGTCCCTATTTTTTTCTAGTAACATAAGATACATACAGCCAACTAAACAT
Organism: Deroplatys truncata; assembly: GCA_030765065.1. Classification (NCBI taxonomy): domain Eukaryota; kingdom Metazoa; phylum Arthropoda; class Insecta; order Mantodea; family Mantidae; genus Deroplatys; species Deroplatys truncata. The sequence goes on from CM060977.1 coordinate 182,311,943, forward strand.
GTAGATATTATTCCTTGTACCTTTCCTTATTTCTCCACATACTCCCCGTACCGGTTCAGATATTTGTCCCATCGCAGCACTAATTTTGCGATGCCACTGCTGTAGAAGTCGGCCGTCTGACTACGGAACCACTGTCGCACTGTTGTCCTGACTTCGTCGTTGCAAGTGAATTGCTGTCCTGCCAGGAACTTCTTCAGCGGACTGAAAAGATGGAAACCACTAGGGTCAAGATTCGGGCTGTATGCTGGATGCTCTAGAAACTCCCAGTGAAGGTTCCTTAGCTTGCCAACGGTCTTGTTTGCCACATGTGGTCCCGCATTTTCGTGGAGGATGATCACGTTTTCAAAATCGAGAATCCCGCGGCGCTTCTTTCTGATCGGAGCACGCAGAAGTGACACTGTGGAACAATATCTGTCGGCATTGATGGAGGCACCACGCGGCATGAAATCCAGCATGAGCGGTCCACGGCAATCCCAGAAGCCGTTAACATCACTTTTTGAACAGATGGCGCAGTAGGGAATTTCTTTTTCACAGGAGACTGCGGATGTTTTCACACCATACTCTGCTGTTTTGATTCCGGCGTGTAATGCAGTACTCACGTTTCATCACCAGTAACAATGTGATCCAGCAAACTGTCACCCTCCTCGGCATGTCGCTGCAGATGATTCAAAGAATCAATCATTCGTTTGCCTTTCATAACGTCATCTAACTGCTTAGGAACCCATCGACATGAAACTTTTCTGTGCCCTAAGAACTCGTGAATGATGTCAAAGGCACTCACAAAAGAAATGTCGAGCTCCTGAGCAATGTCTTTGATGCTCACGCGCCTCTCTGCTTTCACCATCGCATCCACGCGGGCAATATTGTCATAAGTCACCGATACACACGGTCTCCTCGCAATTGTCATGCAGATTTGCACGGCCATTTTCGAACTCAGAACAGCACCATCTCACACTTTTCAAAGCAAGATACCTTTCCTCATACGATGGCTGCATTTCCCTGTGGATTCCGATGGGCGTTCGTCCCTTACTCCACAGAAAACGGATCACACTTCGTTGCTCGTAAGCAGTGAACGTGTTAAGCACACCTGCCATTTTGAATGCACTGACAGCAGCGCTGCCGCCGGCAGCAACTGGAAACTCTATGAGGACCGGTCCATAAAAGGTCCACTACTTTGAATGTATATGTTGGTTTTTGTTTTGCATTCGTAATTTGGCCGAAAAAAAATAAGGGCAGAGACTTTTTGATTTGCCTTCGTATTTGAATCCTGTTGAATACGTAGTTTCATATAAATTATAGTCGAGGCCTATCAGAATATTGTACTTAATGTGAGGCTCAATTAGACTATTACTATAGAAATGACATTGTTTTTGGTAGGTTCAAGTAGTTAGGAAACTATGATCTTATAACCTCTCTAATTTGAAACATTCATTTAAACAATATTTTGTGCTATTCTAGAAAAGAATAGTGTAAATCAATTTCTATTTTCTTTTCTCTTTACTATGCGTTTTAAAAAATATGGATGTTTGATAATGCTCTGTGAAGGGATCAATCATATGCATCAAATTTAATATTTAATTGTTCACCTGTTTATTTACTTAAATGTATTTATATCTTCTTAAACGCTGGCTAGCTGTTAGCAAAATAATATACTTCATCTGAAATAGCTTTTGTGTGCACTACATTTCAGTATTTTGCTTTTGGCTTGCACATACACTGCGGTGTATTGAAATATATAAGAATCCTAAATTTCGAATGATGAGTAAATGTGCTTTATTATCCAAAGAGACTATATTTTGATGGTTATGCAGTGCATTGAGATCTGAAGCACAACATTTTAAATCTAGTTGCTGAAATGGAAGCATACTCAGGTTAAAATACACAGTCATTTTTTCTTCTGTATAACATTTACAAACCTTATTTAACGTCTTGTTCGTGTCTGTAAAGTTTGAGGAATTAGTATGCTCTGGTGCGCGCCCCCTTCCAAAATGAGTTATGCTCCTTCCAACACTCTGAATTCCTTTGGTTACTTAAACTGTGAGGTTTACTGGCTTGGTTTAATGCGGGCACTGAATTGCCTGACCTCATAAATTACGCATAATATTCACTACTAAATAGCTAATTTAATGTACCAGCTACTTCTATATCCACCTTTAATTTAAATTTCCAGTTAGAAAGCTCAACAATTAACGTGTACAGGACATTTCTTTCTAACAAGTACCCATGAAAAAGTAATTCTTTTTATCACCAATGTTAACAAAGTTTAGAACCAATGAAGAAAATCTGATGTGATGAATTCATACGACTTTCTCTAACCCCTATCGTTTATTGGTGAGTATACAGATTGCTCTAAGTATAGCTTATTTTTGTAACTACTACGTTTTAATCCAAATAAACGTTTAGAGGAACAGCTTCATGACACATGTCGTTACAATTACAAATAGAACAGCAATAGTCAAATGTTTAAGAACTGGACGCTGAACCCTAGACTTCAAATTCAATATCGTTTCCATAAATCATGAGAAAAACTGAATGTTGACTTTAAAGAATGACCAAGAAATCAACAATTGAAACCGTTAATAAGCGATATCCATAAATTGCTTGTTCTATAGAAAACTTTTGAAATAAACTGCGTGTTTAGAGAGATCTAAATTTCTTGTGTAGCGCGTTTTCGCCTGTCGCTTAATGTTTAACATTTATACAAGAATATGCAAAGTTCCCTTAAAATGAGGAGAAATTTGAGAGCTATTCCCAGCAAATTCAAGCTGTACATTTCATTTATCATGTAAATATGCTTAATATGTGGAATTTTAATCACAATATTTAGAGAGATTTTTAAAAAATGTAAAATTTTAGAAAATTTTTCATGCAAGGTGTACTTGGTAATAGATGTATTCTCTTGAAAATTCTAGTTTTACATTTTTTGAAGACACTGAACTTAAATACCATGTTTGATATTTATCCGACTCTTCGTTTTTGAGCAATGCTGTTCGCATTCGCAACACGCACACACACACATACACTCGCAGCGAATAACAAGCATTATCTAGTAAGTGTGGGCGTATTCTAGAATAAGTTCTCATAAGAAGGATTCCCCAGAGAAAATGACGTTAGGCGGGAATTAAAGCAAGGATTTATTACACCTCCTTAGAAGAAAACCACTAGCCTTCTTGCAACTGAGTAGCAATAGACATATTAATACAAACTTTTAACGGCGTTAACGGTGAAAATTACTCTTTCCATATTCTTAATAAAGATTTGAAGTTCTGTCCTTCCAACATGTTTGCGAATTTAATTCAATTTTAATTCAACAAACCACATACGAGTCCGTTCTGGTGAAATATATTTAAAACGCTCCACACATAAGAAATTAAACTTAGAAGTTACTTACGATTAGATAATTTTGACGAAGCGGAAGGAGTGTGAAGCCAAGAGACCGGCGCGAAGAAGCCTTTCCCAATCGGTGTTTCTGCTTCATTTGGTCGTTGGCTCATGTTCGAGGCACACGTGGAATGACATTGCAGCGACGTTAGTGCCTGCTCTCCTGGCTGACAGCGCGCATCCTGGTGACAACTGAGGAAATGGTTTCTAGCCGGTAACGAGAATTGTTACGCTGGCTGCTGCATTGGATGTAGCAGGGGCCCAAACTTATTGTTGAACTTAAAGTCGTACTTTTGTTAGCTATAGGCGGTGTCTGCTAATACAGGGGAAGAAACCATGCATGTCTCTAAATCCCCGCGACAGAAAGAGGCGCTGTCACGAACGTCTGCAGCAACGTTCCTTGGGAGCCCAGAATAATGTACATGAAAACATACACAAACAAGATCATCTCATGCTATAGCAAGCGAATAATACAAAAAAAAAATAAACAGCTAACACATAGCGCATTACTGTCATCCAAAAGTTAAAAGGTTTAAAAGGGTCAAGCATTTGAACGATTTTCAAGGCAAGAAGTCAGAACAATCAAGGTAAGCATAGGAATATACCAGGTGATTCAGCTGCCCCTAGGTATTCGCATCTATGCAACCCGCAGTTTACAGTTTAGTGTGAAAACATTGACCTTTTTAGTAAACAAACTGTTATTGTAGCTCTGCCCTACTATTCGGTACTATACGCAACCAGCATTATGATTAAAGGCCTGAATGAGAAGCAAGGAGCTACAAAAGGCTTAAACAAAGCGGTTCTTTATGGATATAATGCTTGCAAGGAGGTAGAGGAATGTTCTTGCAAAGAGCAGGACAGAGTGAATTAGCCGAGTGGATTAGCTGCTGGAATGTGGTGAAGCAAAGGCTAGCTTTGGAGGTTCCATTTTAATATAAACATCATATTGTTTGGTTCTTCTTTTCTTTCTCCTTAAGTTTATTTTCTGTATTTTGGTATACTAATTTATTTATTTCTGTTATATGCTCCCATATGAGCCAAACACACAACAATTACAATCAGATAATTGTGTATCATGTTTACCGTAGTGATCTGTACCGTATTTGTGTTGTAAACCGCGTTACGTAGTTGGCTTTCATTCTTTTGGACGGATATCGGCGATACTAAATCTAAGAGTTTTTGTTTCATATTTAAACTTTATGTTTCAGTTCTACTGACAAACAAGTTGTAAATATGCTAAGCGCATGAGTAAACAGATTAATAAATTGCTAAACAACGCGGATTTCGTCAACGAAGTAAATGTTCAAAATTACGAACCCCTCATCAATACACATTTGTTACGTTGCTGGAAAACCTTCTGGCATGCCGTAACATGCGCGGTGTAATCTGCCTGCATTCTTCACTTATGAGCGCCTGTAGCTTTGGGCTTTGTGGTGGAAAACATGGCGATTATTATATTTTATGCACACTTACGTTATCAAAAGTGTAATTTGTATCATAATATAAATTATAGACCCAAAGAGAGAAAACAAAAGGTAATAAAAGGTTTGAACTTAACTCGAAGGGTTTTGAACCCGAACAGATGTGGTACAGTACTATAGCAACCATGATCATACCATTCGGCTAATGCTACTTTGAGATTTTAAGTTCCTATATGAATTAGTAATCGTAGAACTAGACCCCACTTCGAATCTTTACACACCTTTTGCAGCTTCATATAGTGTTTTGAGCTCGGTTTGGTAGTTTTAACTCAAATAAATAAACTACATCAGTCATTACAGTTACTGTATAAACTGAAATATGCCATAGTTTGTGACAGAAACAAAATTATCTGCCTAATACTTAGCATTTTTGACAAGGCTGTACAACATTCACTAACGGCTTAAATCCAATTGGTCAGTGCGCGTATATCTGCCATTTTGATTTCAATTGGTTTTGTCAACTGATGCATGTGATAGGTTGTTCCTTCGGTGGCGTTTTCAAAGGTGCGCATAAATGTATGCTAAAGAATAAAAGTTTGTAAAATTGGCTAAAAGTCCTAATGCAGCTTCCAGTGTCAGGGTGGGATGTTTTTTGCATCGACATACATAGCGATTGCATTCTGTCCCGTAAAACACTTATGCACTGAGTTATCTATCCTTCTTCTATAACGTTTTATGCAAATCAGTCGTTAGAAGGCATTCAAGAAAGGCGTAAGTCACATATTTCGCTTAGCACGTTGCACAAATTCAAAAATAAATAGGTGCAGCTGACTCACCTGGTATAATCGTGAAAAATAGCAGAATATTAAAAGGTACCTAAGTAAACGTTTAAAAGGCAGCGCAAATATACAGAGAGAAAGCAGCTGCATGACAAGAATAGACCATAAGTAGAAATGCGAATAATAATAATAATAATAATAATAATAATAATAATAATAATAATAATAATAATAATAATAATAACAATAAAAGCAAGAATATGTGTGTAAAGATAAAGGGTACATTGAATATATTAAAAGTGTGCTACACAATCACAACTGCAGAACTAGCTAGTTCTACCACTGCCACTATTACTAACTGTGCACAGGGATGCACACATAAGCATATAAAACAACAAGGAAGGAAAAATAAAACATAAAAACACAGAAGGAAAAGACAAGTGGATTTGCATAGCAGCCGAATAAAGAAACAAGGAGAAGACTAAAAGAAATAGACAAACTTGAAGGAAGCGAAAGTTATATCCTCCACAAAGAAGAGGAAAAAGATAGGGAACATTCAAATGTACTTGGCATGGTTGGAAAAAGGAAAAAAAAAATTAGCTCTTGCAGGAACCGGGGGCCAACAAAAGCACTCCGGAGAAACTGCAAGGGAAAAGACAAATTTGCCATTAATTTGGAAAGACTTGGAATTAAGTTGGAAGACATTTTGAAACTGTGAAACGCAATTGAGAAGCATGAGCCGTAGTATATTTGTCAGAAACAATAAGACGCACTATTAACTATCTTGAGAATATGAAAAGGACCAACAGAAGAATGAGCAGGTTTATAAGTAAAGTGATGTGATACATCAGAAACGGGATAATTCCGCAGCAAAACAAACCTTGCACTTGAAAAGGAGCTGTATGACGTGATTGATTGTAACAATATTGTTTTCGGCGGCTGTTCTTACAACGTTGGCAAAAATTGTCATGCCATATATTTACCGTAGCCGCTGGATCTTGTGATTTGTGAATTAAATCACGCAAGCGCCATGAGTTTGTCAAAGAACAAGCTGGTAAAAAAGGAATATAAAGCGAAAAGCGACCCGCTGATGGGTCTCATGTATTGCCAAATTGAAGGCCAATTGAAGGGCAGGCAAACGAGTGCCCTAGAGACGATGATTACTAGAATGAAGGGCGATTAGTGTACGCGTAAGCTTGTGATTAACCCGTTTGGGTAGGAATGACCACGGATAATACGAAGAAGTATGAACAAAGCCTATACCATGTTCAAAAAGGAACGTGCTGAGAATTTTATCGTGAAGGTACCCTGCATTATCAGACACTAAGGTTTGCGGCAGACCAAACGAGGCCAAAACGTTAGACAAAGCGTTTATCGTATTAAATGCCGTAGGCGCTCGGACAGGTATGAACCATATAAACTTGGTAAACGCATCAATAAGCAGCTATAAATATTCGTTTATCCCATGGGAAGGTAGTAATGGTCCAATAAAGTCCAAAAAATATCTCTCCACAGATAGGAAGCTAAACTTGAACTCAAACTTGGAGGTTTAGATTCACAAGAAACAGGACAACTACGAACGAAACGTAAAATACATGTGCCTGCATACAAAGCAATCGCGAATTCCAGATTTGGTTTCATAAAACCGCAAAGGTGCTTCAAATTGTGAGGTATGAAAATACTTCCAAAGTATCAGGACAAGGGCCTGTAGTAAAAGAATACGTATCTTGGCAAGCGCGTCAACAATAAAGCATTACGAGGGTTCTTCAGTGATGTAGTGGTTCCAATGCTAACCTCTAGATTTCGAACTCGCGGGTTCAAACCCAGCGGGGAGCGATGGATATTTTTCGGGCGTGAAAATTCTTAGCATGGCTTCATTTGGAAGGGAAGTAAACCCTGAAGCTATATTTTATATCCTAAAGAGCTGTGAATTCCAGAGAGATTGTAGTGTAAATTAATATTATAGTATGTACAGGATATTAGATGTTTGTCATACATAAGTATTGTTAAGAAATACGTTTACACGGCCTAACTGAAACTGACAAAAGAAGTGGATAAAAATAAACCGAGGGGGTGAGTTGTTTATCACTAAGAAGAGATAAACAAATGACGTCACGGTAGCATGTTTTTTTTATAAATGGAGCGAATATCTTCCCTAGAGTGTATATGTTAGTACCAGTGATTAGCTGACCAAAACAAACGCTAAAGTGGGCGCAATTTGGTAACCAATAGGAGCTATATTATAATGTTTAGGCAATTCGAGGTGAAGGAGTATATATTCTTGAGCCATAAGCATGTGTCGCACAGTTCTGAAGAATCTCTCACGAGGTGCACGTCACACAGTTCTGAAAAATCTCTCACGAGGTGCACGTCGCATAGTTACAAAAATGTAAAGTACGCGAAGTAATTGGCGCGCGGTAACTAAACGACTGTAGCTACATTCGGAAATATCACAGTTTCAGTCAGCGTGTATAAAGATTAAATATGTCAATTATTTATTAAGTGTGACGGCAATAAAAGTCTAGATTCAAATTCTTTTAATCAGTGTTATCTATTAGCAACAACTCCTTTACGTTTACACACCCTGCTTAGAATCACGTGTTCGACTGAGTTATAATAGCTAGCCGGAGGACAAAGTACCCCAAATTTAAAATAATAAAACACGAGGCACCCAACAAATAAGATAACACAAGCCATTGAGAACTGCAAAAAATGGGGTCCAGCGTGGGGCGGGGCAAATAGAAAGGGGCGGACAACAAGGAATGGAGCGTGAAAATTAACGACAAAACTTTAGGACGGCGCAGATCTCAGAAACAACCACCAGGACGACCGATGACGCGGATGAAAGAACACCAGCAACTACGAGAGCAGAAGACAACAGGGGAATTCGACTCCAGGATACCAGGACAGCGAGACGACGTAGATCCATGGTAGTACGACGCAGAGGCGACATAGATATTTAGGAGAGAGGGGCAGGAAGCTGAACATCAAAACAAGGTCATCAGATAGCATCATAATAGGTTAGAAAATTTCAATTTTATGTGTATCTTAAAAAAAACAAAAAAATTGTGAGGGATTAAATGTTGTTGAAAAGTAGAAGGATTAATAAAAGAATGTTCACTATCAATACTGAAGAAATAATTATGGAAGGGGATAATGTAACAGTTGACCGTGATGCAATGCAGGTCACGGAAAATAACTCAAACAATGCAGGGTTTGAGGGTGGAAATGTTAGTGAAGAAAGTCAGAATAGAATAGCAGGTCAGTCAACTCATACATCCGGGGTTGTTGTAAACAATTCAGGCAGGTAGCCGACGACAGGGATAGATATAATAGGACTGTGGTTCAGAGTATTGTACCAAACAGGGGTGAAGTAACTGTAACGGTTGGTGGAAATGAAGATTCACAAAGGGATGTAAATGTAGTAGGAAATGTTAATTTTGATGCTGCTATGATGATGGAAATGCTGATAAATTTTTCTCAAACATTAAATAAGAGTATTACAGAACAATTATAAAGGAATATAGAAGATATTGGTAAGAGTAATGAGAAATTAGAGCAAAAAATAGATCAAAACAGGGAAGAAATTGAAAATAAATTTATAGAGCTAGATAGTAGCATAAGAAGAATGAGAAATGAAAATCAGGAAATAATAGCAAGTGATATAGGAAAATGTTCAAAGAAAATGTCAGACATCAGCAGGGAAATATCTAACCAAAGATGTGAGGTCAATACTAAGTTTGAACATGTTAGTTTAAGATGCACAGAGTTAGGAAGCCGAATGAATAGCATTTCAAGTGAGCTAAGAGAGATAAATGAAGCTACGAATGCAGATACAATTCAGGTGCAAGTTAGTTTCAGAGGGAAAATATCTGAAATTCAGAAGGATTCGGAAACACAAAGCAATAAGTTGTCCGAAGAAGTCAAAGTTTTGTCTATAAATTTGAATCAAAAACTAACTTCGAAATCAACACGCACCAAGCTTTTCAAAATAAAAACAGTAGAAAATTGGAACAGACAATAGAAAATCTGCAAGGTACTGTAAATAGGTTAGAATTGAATTCAAGGGTCAATATATGTGATGTCAACGAACCTGATGCACAAAATAATGATAGAGGTATTTCCTCAGGTATGACTAATAATGTGAGTGATGCAGCGGGTTCATCCATAGCCCACGCCGAACCTCAGAGTGCACAAGCAACGGTAGAGAATTTAAATATGGGAATAAGGGACATGCAAAACTATAATTATATCTTAAGTGATTTGCCACTTCCAAAATTTAATGAAAATTCCAATCCAGTACAGTTTATTGCAGACTTGCCAGAGTACTTTCAAATTAAAAAGATACCGGAAGCATTGAAAATGATAGTTGTTAAAAAGATATTTGGACCAGAAGACTTTAGATAGGCTACAAATGGTATCAGGGGGCGCAATTTCATATGAATCCTTTAAGAGGCTATTCATGAACAGATTTTGGCACGTTACGATACAGCATAGAATACGAGCAATGCTTAGCCATGGACAATTTGATCCAAGAGAGGGAATATCAATGACCGATTATTTAATAAAACATGCAAGTCAGGTTAGAAAATCGTCACCTCCGATCAATGAAGATGATTTTGTGAGTTTGCTCACAAGACGTTATCCTTTAAGAATACAAAATTACTTATTAATTGCAAAACCACGTAATATCTTCGAGATGACAGAATTAATATTAGCTTTGGAACACCAGGAAGAAGATATATCTCGAGAGTGGGAGTACAGATTTTTAGACGTGCGAGATAGACGAAATTACCAATTTAGTCATTATCACCAAAGCAGAGTACAAAAAAGACGTCATGAGAGTAATACCAGGCAAGTTACCAATCATACGTTCCGAATTTTGAAAGACCGAGGATAGGTGGGAGACCAGGTCGGCAGGAACAAATAAATTACGTCAGGACAGAAAAATTGCCAGAGAGAGGGCAAGATCAAAGAAGGCCTTACGTCAGGCAAAGGGGAAATTTCACTTGCTGGGGGGAAAACATTAACTGGGAAAGATCCTAGGAACAGAAACAAATTACGCGGCAAGAGGACATAATTTCATAACTCGAGGATTTCGGACTCGAGGAAGGGGACCTCAAAACAGTAGGAACGAAAATGGGATAACTTTAGCACCGGTTAGGAACGACAGTCCCGTATATGAACAGGGAAGCAACCAGGAAAACTGTCAATAGACTCCTGTGCACTAGGTTCTCAGGACGTCTTTAATAACTCAGTATCCATTACCAAAAAAAAAACCAACAATGTATTGGAATGTAAGAGGGTTAACCATGTATATACATCATACAGAAGGACAAATAATTAATTGCAGGACAGAAATAAATGTTTAAAGGGGAAAAAGAACATTTTCTCAGTAACCTGTAGCCACATTAAAATGAAGCATGTAATAAGCATAATTTAATGTCATATGAAAGTAAAGGTATGTAGATATAATTCAAAGAGTATTGTGAATTTAAAGTACATAACAATAAAAAAGGGTAAGGATAATTAAAGCCAAACATTTCTGTAGCACACAGATAATCGATATTTTGAGTGAAATTATGTCTTAGAATTAAGAGATGTAAATATGATTGTTGTAGAGGATGAATACTTTGGTAAATATGTTCAATAGTTACAAAATGAACCAGGGTAAAAAGCTGAGTGTATACATTTTTATGTCAATAATCTAAGAGGGTATAACCACTTTGTAACAGTGACCCAAATAGTTCACAGTAGAGTATTTGCTGTATGAAAGAAAACTTTTAAGGTAGATGCAGGTATATGAACACATTAGATCCCTGTCATTGAATATTGGCGAGAAAAAACCAAGAAGTACGTGTGTTAAATGCCTGCGCAGTGTTTCGTGCAAGTGATAGATACCATGAGAGGAGGTATCAGGAGACTAAAAACCCAGTTATAAAAATTCCAAAAAAGGGTTGTAAATATTTATAATTATGTTCCTAGTGGGGCATTTGAGGCAATATTTTATATCATAACATGCTCTGAATGCCAGAGTGATTGTAGTGTAGAGTAATATTATTGTATGTAGAGTATTTAAGATATTAGTTAGTCATAAGTATTGTTAAGAAATAAGTTTACACGGCCTAACTGCAACTGACAATAGAAGTGGGTAAGAATAAACTGAGGGGGTGAGTTGTTTATCACTAGGAAGAGATAAACAAAGACGTCAGACTAGCGTACCTTTTTTAGAAATGGAGGGAATATCTTCCCTGGAGTTTATATGTTAGTAGTGTTGATTGGTTGACCAAAACAGACGCTTTAAATGGGCGCAATTTGGTAACCAATAGGAGCTATATTATAATGTTTAGGCAATTCGAGGTGAAGGATTATACATTCTCGAGCCATAAGCAAGTGTCGCACAGTTCTAAAGAATCTCTCACGAGGTGCACGTCGCAAATTTAGTTACAAAAATGTAAAGTACGCGAAGTAATTGGTGCGCGGCAAATAAAACGACCGTAGTTAAATTCGGAAATATCACAGTTTCAGTCAGGCGTGTATAAAGATTAAAAATGTCAATTATTAATTAAGTGTGACGGCAATAAAAGTCTAGATTCAATTTTTTATCAGTCTTATCTTTTAGCAACAACTCCTTTCCGTTTACACATCCTGCTTAGAGACACGTGTTCGACTGAGTTATAATAGCTAGCCGGAGGACAAAGAACCCCAAATTTAAAATAATAAAACACGAAGAGCCCAACAAATAAGATAACACAAGCCACTGAGAACTGCGATAACCCGGAGGTCCCGTGTCGTAGATTTACGGCACGTAAAAAACCTTAAGCCCGATAAAGCGACCTTTGAGCAAGATTACCGGTATTTTATGTCCAATATAGAATGAGACGCTAAGGACCGCAGTCTTTAAACGGTGCCGTAAATAAAACTGAATTTTTCGTCCCAAAAATATAACCTGATGTAGATTGTGCTGGTTTACCAGCCAAAAGGGGAGCCAAAACAGAATGTAAACGTTCATGTTCTGACAAAGGAGGAAAAATTGCTGGAAATGTTTTATAAGTGTAATAAGCATGGAAATATAGGGTAGCTAACGATGAGAAATCTAAGAATCGTTTCGGAATAAATTGGAAAGCCCATCAGCAACGCAATTTTGGTTACCACGAATATCTTTAACCGTGAAGCGAATGGAACTCACAGCGGGCCAATTTCCCAGTTATCGTGTGTGCGAAAGGGCTCAAGTGATAGCTTGATTATCACATTCCAATTCAAAATGTCGATGTTCCAAAAGTTGACGGAACTTCACACAAGCGGTCAACATCATTAAAGTCTCCAGTACATGTACCGACAAGCGGCGATCTTGATCTAGTAATATACGCGAAAAGTACGCAATAGAAAGACGCCCTTGACCAGTGTCTTGGAGCAGCACCGCACAAACACCTACTTGGGAAGCGTCCGTTTGTAAAATAAGTGGAAAATGAAAATTCTGCATGGCTAGAACCGGTAGATTCATTAAAGATTTTTTAACGAATCAAACGCATGCTGCTGTTTGGAAGTCCAAAAAAGGGAACATGCTTGCTTCGTAAGGCATAAAAAGTTTCTGCAGCAGCCGCCAAATGCGGCAGGAATTTTCAAAAAGGGAACATTTCGAGAAAGAATCTCAGTTGCTTCTATGTGCGTGGTACTGGATAATTACGAATAGCTAAAGTTCTAATTGGATCAACAAAATTCCCGGCGGGTAAATTAAATGGCCCAAGAAGGATATCTGAGCCACAGCAAATGTGACTTTGGATGGACAAATTGTAAGGACACATTTCGAAGAGTATTAAAAATTAAGCGCAGATGCAGATGGATCGCAAAATTCGGAGAATAAATCACCAGATCGTGCAGATAATTAAACACGAAGCGAAATTGAAGTTTATTAAATGGTGGTCCAAAACCCAAGAGAGTAGCTGCGTATACCTTGATGTGCCAAAAGACTCTGCCGGAAGTTTTGTAGATTCCAAGGAGTAGCCAATGCCGTCAGGGGGCGCGAAGGGCGAGCGAAAGATATTTGGTGGATTGACTGGCTTAAGTCTAAAGCTATGAAAATTTGACACACTTAAAATAGTGCGCCACTTCGTATATGGAGGCAATGGCATTGAATCCAAGATTGTGTGTTTATTTGATTTATGAAAATCCACCACTAAACGCACTTTGTTTCTAGGTTTTGGAGCTAGAAAGCAAGAACTTGCACAGCAACTATTGGTTGTTTAAAAAATTCGGCTGTAACATGGGATCTATTGATTCCCGAAGAATAAGCATTCTAGGAGGTGAGGTACGGGCTGCAGTGCGAACTGGATGGACATCTACTAATTGAATATGATATTGGCAGTTACCCACAAGATCTGTGTTATCTGTCAATACGTCTGTATGATCAGCCCACAACACGTGCTGTAATTCCTGTTATTTAGATTCCCACAAATGTAAGAAATTAACTCCTAAAGAATGTAAGAAAGTTTGGGGAGAGCGCAGACATGCAACATTAAGTGAATCTAGATAGATCTTTAAGGAAAAAATGGACTAAAGGGAAATGTGAGCGTAAATTTAAAAAAATGCAGTAAAACTTGCGCATGTTGCGTGAAAGTACTGACCAAATTAAAGCATAAATCATATATGGCACCATGAAAACATGTGGATTTTAATGTGTAACGTGACTATACCGAGGTGTACTGGCGACGTGCGTGTGTGGGCATTCGATACATTTGACTTCGTTTTCCGGATTGCATTTCACGTTCAGGCACAGAGTCAAAATGGCGAACACTAACCTTGGGTTACTGCGAAAGCAAACATTGATATTTGCCTTGAAATTACGTGGACTGTCTATAGAAGCTGTACAAACGATACCACAACTTGTTACGTTGTTAAACAGCCGAATTATTTTGTAGTTCTAAGGTAACTTGTAAAGAGTGTGGAAATATATTCAAAAGGTGAAACCTCCCAAATTTATGTAACTACCTGAATCTAATAAGGGTGAAATAGTACGCGTATCAAGTTAAAGAAATTACTGGAAGAGGGTCACAAAGTAAGATAATCCTCGAGAAAAGGAGGAATTTCGCTGTATTGAGACGGACAAGATTCCGTCGGTTTATTTTGATGGCGCCGTTCAAAGTAATTCGCACTAGTATGCCCTTATTTCTAACAAACTGTACAACGTAGATTGAGGTAGCTGAAAATGGTAAGAAAGGTTAACGAAACTCGTAGAAACTGTCAAACACGACGATGATGAATCGGTAATATTGAGTGTTGTAGATTTAAGTAACATATTAACAGAATTTGTTGTGCCCTCATCCTGTTGTTTCCAGAAAATCACCTGACTAAGGTCAGAAAAAGTTTGTCCGGGAACGAAGGTTCATTTAACACCCGTAACACGATTTAAACCCAAAGCAATGAGTTCGAGAATTTGCCCTTCACAATTTGGAACTAGAAATATGCGTGCATA
Source organism: Deroplatys truncata (assembly GCA_030765065.1). Taxonomy (NCBI): domain Eukaryota; kingdom Metazoa; phylum Arthropoda; class Insecta; order Mantodea; family Mantidae; genus Deroplatys; species Deroplatys truncata. Next base: position 182,326,996 of record CM060977.1, read on the forward strand.
CCTACGAATTCTATCAACAAATCTAATAAGATTTTCCTGTGACAATTGTATTGCGTAATAGTAAGAAGCCAGAAACCTTATCCTAGGTGGAAAGAAAAAATGCAATAACGAATCATGAAAAACTTGAATACTGAAATCCGACTGTAATACCGATTGTACTAAAGGTACAATTTCGCCCTCCATAATAGTTAATAGCCCTGGATAAATATCTAGGGAAGTAGAAAATACATTTGCCGAAGAAATGTAAGGACACAGAAGAACGTCTAAAAATTCCAATGTCTGAACCAAAAATTCACCTAACCTGGTTTAGCTGTAAGCAATTTTTGCGCCGGATGGTCGATATTCAATGGCTGAATGGTAAATGGGGCCTAACCTAACGGCGTAATTCTATCAGGTAAAGCCGGTTCAACAGACTCCGTGGACAGAAATTGTGTTTGTAAATCCACTGAGTCCTTGCTAGAAGTAGCCTGCGTGGTACAATTTTGTAACAATTTTGCATATTCACGTTAAAGCATTGCTAATTCATACAATTGTGACGACACCAAGGATGCAGCTTCCATAAACTGTAAGCGTTACACATGGTGCATAATGTGTGTGCATAATCTTCGCCCAACTGAAGGAGAAAATGGAGTTTTTTCTTCTGAAAGAAATTGTGAATTTCTGTAACAGCAAAATAATACCTCGAATAGGATCTACCAGTTCGATTTTAGAAAAATTTGAAACATTTGGAACATATGTAAATTACATTTTAACAATGTAACAGGTTGTGGTATCGTTTGCACAGCTTCTATAGACAATCCACGTAATTTAAAGGCAAAAATCAATGTTTGCTTTCGCAGTAACCCGGGGTTAGTGTTCGCCATTTTGACTCTGTACCTGACCGTGATATGGAATCCGGAAAACGAAGTCAAATGTATCGAATGCCCATACACGCACGTGCTAGAAGAACCAATTCAAACAAAACAAACAGCTGGAATAGCTAAAGGCAGACTAGTATTTAAAAAAAGTTTTCAAAACAAAGCAAACAAGAACATAGGGCATAAATGTTTGTAATCAGTAGAAAACTGTGAAACATCCGCCCAAAGCACAGTAATTTGCTACTAAATGATTCTTACGTCTTCTCTACTACCAGTTTTGTATCAGTTACGCAGTGCATTATGTTTTAATCCCAAAGTCAAATGCAGTTATTGCACGTTCCTACTACAAATTTTGAATTTGTTAACTTCCCCGTAACTATTTCGATGATGTGCAAACTAACAGATTTCAGGACGCAGCGAATACAACCATTAACAAGTATGTTCTGGGCGCATTGTAGAATAAGTTCACATATGAAGTATTCCCAAGGGAAATAATTATTTTACACAAAATGAAGTTAGGAAGCAATTAACATAAGGATTTAGCACACTTCCTTAGAATAAAACCACCAGTCTTCTTGGAGATCAATAATATATATATATATATATATATATATATATATATATATTAATGCAAAACTTTAACAGAGCTAACAAACAAAGCCATGTGCAAAACGAAATTTGTTATTTTTATGAAAATATGTGTATTAGGTGGACTGTTTAATGGTAAAAAGGAACCAGTAAGTAGATTTTGTCTGTTACGTACAGTTGTTTTCAAAAACCAAAAAAGAAAACATTTACGAACGCTATTTTAACATACATGTATGGTATTAACTCAATATCCCGCTTTCCACATACACGTCAATTTTGTATTTTTTTCTCGTTTGGAGATGGTCGACATTTGTTGATTAATATTACAACATATACATTGGCATTCCATCCTATGCTGCAATCTGTATTAGCATTTTACATCTAATAATATTTCATTTATTTTCAGTCTGTTGTTGATTTGCAGTTGGTGTTTAAGGAGTGAGCGACTGTTTCATTATTCTGCTTCAGAAGAGTTTAAAGAATTGTAATTGCACTACAATGCCACGTCATTGTAAAATACATCCTGATTCTTTTCTTTATGGTGTGGAGAACGAATTTTCAAGAGCCAAAGGTGCAAAATTACATCTCCAGTTCGAAAGGTAAACCAAGTGTATTTTGGATGTCGTGTTGGAGACCAACACATGTTATTTGCATCTTACATATACTGCAACTCATGTTCTAGAAATTTCAGAAATGGGCTACAAGGTACAGAAAGAAATTTGCTGTACCTATGGTTTGGTGAGAATCTGGGGCCATGTAACAGATTGTTACTTCTGTTTGATAGATATACTTAACATACAAAGCTCAGATCCAGTGCCCTAATTAACCTTCAGGCATCCGACCAGTTCCTCGCAATGAACATCTTTCTGTACCTAAGCCTCCACAGTAGTACACTGTTTCAGAAGAACACAGACACAACGTCTCAGGCATAGTAGTCCTACTGGAGATTCAGAGTTTCGAGTATTTACATAATTTTACGCTGTAATCACAAGGTGTTCTAACAAAACGGTCCGAATGATCTTGTGAGGGTCTTAAGGCTTTCCAAACGTCAAACAGTATGTTTGATCTCTGGCCGGAAGAACGAAATCTTTTAGATATACATGTTAAAATTACATAATATAGAGAACGACAAATTCATTTTATTGAATATTTTACTTATAATGAATGAGTAAAATCTTGCAACTATATGGATGGCACATTTCGGGCTTTGGGGCGTGAGCATTATACAGAAGACTGGTGATTATTTATTGATTCCTCCAAACTAAGTCTAAAGGTAATATTTTTGCATATTGGCAATAGTTTCCTATCTGTTCCTATTGCATATGCATTCATACGAAGGAAACTTTTGAGTTTATGAATGCAATACTAGGTGCATTGAGTATACTTCATACAAACGGCACATATGTGGAGACTTAAATCATTTGGACTCATAATGGGTATGCAACAAGGTCATACTAAATATGATGTTTTCTGCGAGTGGGATAGCCGTGAGAAGGCAAACCACTACATTCGTAAAGAATGTTCTGCAAGACAAAATCTTTGACTGGCCTGGAGTCAGAAATATTTCCCATAAGCCACTTGTGAACCCTCAAGATGTCTTCCTACCACCTTTACACATCAATCTAGGAATGCTGAAAGTATCTGTGAAGGCATTAGACAGAGAAGGAGAAGCCTTCATGCATCTCAAAAATAAATTCCCAAATCTCAGTAATGCAAAGATTAAGGACGGAGTGTTTATTGGTCCACAAATAAGAGCAGACTTCTAGGATGAAGACTGAAAATAAACTGTTGGAAACATGCCTAGCATTTAAAGGACTATGCATGAACTTCCTCGGAATAAAATATCAGTAGTCTATAAAGTAATAATTACTTCAACTACTTACAATTACTTTCATGGAATATTAAACTACATGGGATACAATATGTAGTTGAAACTATATTTTCTGGACCGTCCTCTTGGCTCCTTTCCAAAAAAGCTTGAAGCTGTTAGCGATGAACATGGCGAGAAGTTTCATCGAGAAACATCAGCCTTTGAAAAACGATTCAGTGGAAGACGTAATGCAAGTACGCTTGGTGAATATTGCTGGTCAATCATCAGAGACAACTCCAAAGCTGTCCATAAATGCACACGATTAGTAAAGACATTTCAATGTAGTGTTCCTTGCAATTGTTATGTTTGTCGTAAATAACTTGTAAAAACTAAATAGTGCAATTAAAACCTTGGATCATCTTTGAACATCTTTGATTTCAACATTAAAATAGTTGGTTCGTACTAGAAATATTTGGAATTTAGGAATGAATTCAGCACATCTCAATTAGCTCGAATCACATAGTTTAATTTAAAGGACAGAAAAATAGTTTAAATTTTTTGCATACTGAAATTACACATGCCATATTCCCAATAAGGATTTTAAGTTCGGTTCTCCTTGCATTGTTTGCGAATTAAATACAATTGTAAAATACCAAAACACATACGAGCCCGCTCTAGCAAAATATACTTAGCCGTCCCACAGATTGGAAATTGAATTTAGAGGTTACTTGCGACCAGAATACAATATGAATAGCTTTTTTACGCTGAAAGTGTGTGAGGTGGTCGCTTCCAAGAGAGAGCGCAAAGAAATTTTTCCTAATCGGTGGCCAAAACGAAGTATTTCTACTTCACTTGGTCGTTGGCCAAATTTGAGACACACATGGAGTTAGGTCACGTGGAATGACGTTGCAGCGACGATAGCACCTTCTATCCTGACTGACAGAGTGCATGCTTGTGAGAGCTGAGGAAATACTTTCACCCGACAACGAGGACTGTTACGTTCGTTGCTGCATTGGATGTAGCAGGGGTCAAAACGTATATTTGATCTCCAAGTCATACTTTTCTTACCCTTGGTCGGTACCTGCTAATTCAGCTGTTCAACATCTTGGGGGGAAAGTGACAGAAATACCCCACTATTTACGTGGTAGAGAAAGTAAAAATGATAAACCGTATATATGCCGGAAGGGGTTCTTACCATACCTTCCAAAACTTCCTCCATTACTCCCCAAAGGCTCACTTTATGTGTGTATGGGTTTGACTTACCCGTGGTGCCCCAGCCAGTCCTCAGCATTGTCATCCTTTCATCCCCATTTGGGCAAGCCACGTTCTCTATTTATTTTACCCTTCCTCTTCTACACTTATGTTGTACACTATTATCCATTCCAAACCAGAGTGCCTTTCACTGTCAACAAACTCTTTGTATTATCCGCGCGAAAGTAGTTCGCAATCCCCGCCCCCTAATGGCCGCTTCTTCCTCTCGCATGTGCTTGCTGAATAACACATACAGCTGAGCATTGTTTCAATCTAGAAAAAGGCGCCTTGCGTGAAAATCATAGTTCAAAATGCAACTGAAATAGCAATTGGTGTTATAAACATGCGGAAATGTACATTTTACTTACGTTAATCACAATCCTCAGGCAAAGGTGCAACACCCAAATCTTCCGAAGATGACTCAGCTACCATACAGGAATCAGAACTATCCTCCAAGTATTACAAGCTTATCCACAACACTGTCGCACATAAAATCGAGTTCCCACATTTTATTCTCCTCTTCTATTATGTGCTTAATATCCGCCTGCCACATAGCGGGTGTCACGCGATTGCATTGTTGAAGTGCTCTTTCACTTCAGGCAGTTTGAATGTTTTATTGTTTCTAGCGACATAGCCTTTTAAAAATGCCTAAACCAGTTCGATTGGATTTAAATTGCTATGATAGGGAGGTAATCTTAGCACTCGATGTCCAGCTTTAGATGCAAGATCGTCTATCTCATATTTTCTTTCATCCTTGTCAGAAATTTCCTGCGCTATGTGCACTAATTCAACTTTTACACTATTTTCGTCGAAGAACACTTCTCTTTCCTGCAACCACTCTATCACATCTTGCTTACGCCAAGAACTGTTCGGGCGACGATAAAGTTGAACGCTATGGTAGGGTGCATTGTCCATCACTATTAAACTATTGGGTTCGAGTTTCGGCAATACACGTTCAAACCAGTTACGGAAAACATCGCCATTCATCTCCTAATGGTAATCACCTGTTTTTTTAGACTCGAAAATGAGTAATCCACCGTCCACGAAACCACTGTCGCTGCCAATATGGGTGACAATTAGGCGTTTGCCTCTGCCACTTTATTTGCACTACAAGCACCTTCCTCTGCCATGAAAACTCAAATACCAACTGACTAATCATAAGATTTGACCTGAGCTGAGCACACGTGTGCTAGCATATTATGATTAACTAATCGCTTATCATATTTCCTGTGTTTATCCCGTACTCAGATAGCACCTCTGGGAATTCATTGCTGCAATTCTGTATATGCAAGTCAGTGATAGTCAAGCATACTGTTGGTAATTAACAAGCACGATACTCTCAGCGTTAGCTCAATAGCAGACGACATCAACAAAATCATATTTTGTAATATCTTAAAAGTTAGTATTTTTCCATTACCTTTAGCAATGAGTTCTTATGATAACCGCAATAAAATTCGCAGTTCTATACCTTCCCTGCCCCAATATTTCACGATAAAACACATTTATTAAGGAACTATTTTCATTGGCGTAAGCATACGTGCTTAGGTTCGTGACAAGCAGAAGCACGTGCTTTTGTTTACATCAGAGGGAACTCTGGTTTGGAATGGACTATAGGTTTACACTCCTTAGGTATATTAACACCTGTCTCACCAATGGGAATCTCTCCTATCTTCGTGGTTGCTACCCCAAAGTTTCAGTGCAGATTTTAACTTGTATGCCCTCCGGAAGTCTCAAGTAGCAAGGTCGAGTGCACCCTCCTCAACTCAGCTTTCATACGGCACTAGGTGCGAAGCCGTTCCATTGCCATGTGCACCTGCGTAGCCATAGGGGCAGGATCCTCACGGGCAGTTTGACGCACGCGGGTGCCTGGGTTCACAGGGTGACTCGACGTGTTACCGCTGTCTGGAGCCCGATGTAATCAACCACATATCCCCTGAATCCACTTTTATTCTGTTGAGGCGGCGTGGCCTATAGTGGGGGCCACTGACGGTTATTCCAGTAGTAGAGGCATAAAGTCCGGCCTGCCTATGGTAAAAATGTCGTATGCCGGTAAGTGTTGACAGTCGGAGGGTACTCCTCTGAAGTATTCTTTGAGATTGGGCTTGGAGCGGGTGCCCCAAGCAGACACAAACCGGAAATCTTTAGGTGTCTCCTCTTCAACATTCTCGGATGACAGATTGACGCCGACGGTTTCGGAAGGAGTACCTTTTCGTAATGGCTCCTCTGCGCTCCAAGATTTCAACTCCAAGTTTTTTTGCTATGCGCCTAAAAAGCCACAGCAAAAATATGAAGCACCTAAGCCCTTTTAGATTCAGGGGAAGTTTGATAGAATCTGTGCTCCAGTGAAGAATGCCACACGGTGTAGAGATGGCAGCTTACTCGTTGATATAGCAGAAAAAGCCCAGACTCACAAACTCTTAAGGACCAGTCCACTAGAACCTACCCGGTGTCCTGGAGAAACACAAAACACTTAATAGCTGTCGGGGTGTGTTTACAGCTTTGAGTTGGACGGACCATCTAATGAAGACATCGTTAACTGTCTCTGAGACCAAGGTGTTACTGTGGCATACAGCTTAATCGGGAGGAGGTACGACCAAAAGTTTCCGCCGTGCACGATCTTTCTTACCTTTGAGAGAACTGTGCTATCGCTGTTCATCTTGTGCGGATATGAGAGTGCAGCTGTTAGTCCTTATGGTCCTAACCTCATGCGTTGTTATCGCTGCCAGAAATTTGGACACGCACAACAACGTTGCACTGCTTCCCCAGCTTGTCCTCGTTGTGGAAGCGACACCCACAACGCTTCCATGCGTGCTAAGGACGCCTACTGTGTCAACTATGGAGGTGCACACTGTCGAACTCTAGGGAAAGCCCACGACATTTTAGCCCCTGGCGAACGTTCCATTTCCCGCACGTCTTCCAATCCCGGGCATTTACCGGTCACTAGGTGGACCGCAGAATGTCGAGACGCCGTACATGCACGATGCGGTGCTCTTCGGTTTTTTTTTGGTGTCACCCTACCCTTGCTAGCATGGTCAGTTATAAAGAATTACGCAATAAAGCTGGCAGAATAGTTTCCAACAGTAAGAATGTCTCCTGGGAGCGCTATGTAATCGGTTTCAATAGCTCTACATTTACATCGATCGTCTGGGACAAACTTAGGTGCGTGGCCGGCAAGACGCTATCTTCGTCTATGTCCGGTCTGCGGGTAGGCTCTACTACTAATTCCGAACCACCTGCTATCGCCGATATCCTCGACAAGACCTTTGAAAACATATACGGCTCTGCCCGTTATGACCTGTATTTTCTTCCACATAAGGCGGCAGTGGAATCCCACGCACTATCTTTTCACTTCCGCAACCAGGAGGAGCATAACCGTCCCTTTACCTTCCACGAACTAGAGTATGACCTAGCATCTCCTAAGCATTCCGCTCTTGGACCTGATACTGTACATGTGGTGATCCTTCAACATCTCTCCCTTGCTGGACAGCGCTTCATCCTTCAGATTTACAACCGCATCTATGAAACTGGAACTCTTCCAACAGATTGACGATCAGCCACCATCGCCCAGTTTTAAAACCCGGGTAACATCGCCAATACCATCTAGCTATCGCCCGATTTCCCTAACCAGTTCCATTTACAAGGTTATGGAACGCATGGTCAACGGGCGTTTGATCTGTTGGCTTAAGTCTCCGAACCTACTGGCGAACGTGCAATGTGGTTTCGTCGGCACCGTTCTCCTGTGGATCATCTTGTCTGTCTTTCGACCCACATTATAAACGGATTCGTGAGAGAGTGCCGGACTGTGGCTTTATTTTATGACTTGGAGAAGGTTTATAACACTTGTAGGAGGCTTAGCGTTCTTCGTAAACTCCATCAGTGGGGTTTCCTTGGGCATCTCCCTGTCTTCCTTCGTGAGTTGGTGAAGGACCGGGTATTTCCTGTGCGTGTGGGATCGGTTTTATCTTCAATTTTACCCAAGAAAACGGAGCACCTAAAAGCTCGGTACTTAACGTCACACTGTTTGCTATAGCGATTAGCGCTATGCTCACTGCGTTTCACACAGAATTTCCTATTCACCTTTTGTTGACGATTCCGAGGTATTTCCAACCTCTGCTCACACCTGTATTTTGGAACGTCGACTGCAGCAGTGTCTTAACTGCCTTCACTCCTGGAGCATTACAAATGGGTTCCAGTTTTCTGATAGAAGACAGTCCGGGTTAATTTCTGGCACCAAAAAGAGTTCCCTTCACCTTCTTTCCAACTCGGTGCGCCACTCCTCCTCTTTTAAGTTCAAACGAAATCACTCAGGATAAAGTTTGATAGGAAGTTGTGTTGGTCGAGGCATATCACATATTTGAACGAAAGCTCTGAACCTTCTCTTTCTATTTTAGGTGTTTTAAGTGGCACATCCAGGGGTACAGATCGCACGGTCCTTTTGCGACGTTATCGTTCACTGGTTCGCTCAAAGCTTGAATATGGATATTGTGTATTCCGCTGCGCGACTTTCCATCCTGAGTCGCTTAAACCCAGTTCACCACCATGGCTATATACTGGCGATTTTTGCATTAGCCCTGTCTTGAATCTTTGTGCAGAAGCTGCAGAACCTCCGATCTCTTATCATCGTGACGTTCTTTTGTGCAGCTATGCTTACCTGTTGTCCTGTATGCCTCAACACCCGAATTATTCGTCATTCTTTGAGGACTCGCCGGATCGTCACTATGCACCTCGACCCCTCGCCTTGCTACCACCAGGGGTATGTTTTCGCCAGATGCTTCGGAATTTGAATATCACGTTGCCGAATATACCTCCAAGGGGTCACTCACACTTTCCCCCTGGCTGCATTCCGAAATATTTTGCCATCTTGATTTGACGTTCCTGCCAAAGTTCACGACGGCTTTTACCGAAGTTCAGTCACACTTTGTCAGCCATTGTTTTATTTATACAGACTGCTCAAAGAACGATCGCGAAGTTGGATATGCCTTTTTATTTGGTGTAGAATGCTTTATTTTTCATCTCTCTTCACAGTTCTCGGATTTTACTGCTGAACTTATTGCTCTGTAACAAGCTCTTCTTTTATCCACCAGCGTGGTCTGCAGAATTGTGTTCGATGTACGGAACCTCTAAGCGACCTTTGTGACCTTCGTGAGCTGTATGTCCGTCAACATATCGTGCAGTGTCTCCAGGATTGTTCCCACTAGCTTATACCACTGATAGTGTCAGCTCATCTTTTTTTTCTTTGGCGTTTCTGGTTACCCGTAATGAAGGTGTGGATGCCGCTGCCAAGAGTGCTGTTCTATCCCAATTTTATTTGAGCTGTTGTGTTCCTTCGATGATTTTAGTCATTACTTAAGGAAGGCTATTCTCTCGCGTTGGTTTGCTGCCCGTTCCTATGTCCAGGGTAATAAATTGGAAGAGATAAAGCCTGTAACCTCTACTTGGGCTGCTTCTTCCCGTTCCTCCCGTCGGGAGAAAGAAATTTATGTTGATTTTGCATCCGGAACTGTCATTTTAGCTACTGGCACTTGTTGCGCCGAGAGTCCGCTCCGACTTGTAATCGTTGCGGTGCGCCGTTGACGGTGCGGCATGTTTTAGAGCAGTGTCAGTATTTCGCTGTTCTTTGTACCAGCGAAAGGCGCCTTTTTGGCGGATGGTATTTTAGCTGTGGAATTGCCATTCGAAGCAGCAGTTTACAGGACAGCATTTGACCTGTCGTTTAACTGTTTTTCTTACTTTTAATTTGTTTTATACGCATTACTTTTAGCCAACTTGTTTATTTTAGCTACACGTTCTTCAGTCTCTGACACTGTTTCTTTTATTATTTCTAGATGTGTTTTAACTTGACCGTTTATGTTTTTCTGTCCTTTCTTTTAGACCTTTTTATTTATGTGTTTTTTAACTGTTCACTTACCTGTATTTTATCTGAGACGGGCGCTACTTAGCTGTCTGTTTTTGCCCCCTTAATCTCCTACTTAAATTCTTCAATTCAATTTCTCCATTATCTCCATATTCGGGCCAAAACAACTAATAATCTTCTGTGTTGGAAGTTATTTATGTTTCTGAATAGCGATCATTATTCCCGTTATCATATATTGAAATAAATTAGAACGGACTGCCTTAATACAACAATGTAAAATCATCAATCTATAACTTCAGCAATTAGTCTCCGTAAGCGGCAATTAGTTTTCCTAAAGTTAGTTACATAAAAGTAAATGTAGGTTGCAATTAATGCTAAATGTTGCATCGCAAATAAATTGCATTTCCTTAAAAGCATAACTTCAATTTACTTCAGCTGAGCTTCAAACAACAAATTTAATATTTCCTTACGGGCAACAAAAGTATACCGTTATACATGCATGTGTAACGAACACGCACATTTCAGAAGGTATCTATATTACTAAACTGACATTTTAGTTGTAGGAGACCGTCTTTAGAAGTCAAAAAACTAAGGATTTACGCATGCATGTAAGAGGACATTTAAATGTTTGGATTTTTTGCTATTATTTGGGAAATATGCCCGTTTGATTTGCAGTGAGGTTTGGACTTTGACAGGAAGATCCAGGAAGATTTTTGCAGCGACAGAAGCAAACATTTCTCTATGAAGCTTTTGTTATCGAAATTAAACGAATACAGTTTTACTTACTCTAATGAATTTCTAATGGAGAAGATCCTAGATTTCACCTAAAAATCCAATAGCAAGATTTCAATATATGTGTGTATGTATGCATGTATATATGTATATTCGCAAGTTTTCCACCCGACCCTTCAGAGGATACTACTTTTTCGGCCCATATAAGACCGGGGCCCAGTCAGCATCATAATGAAGTTAAAGGGCTATCAGTTGTAGAGATCTGTGAGTCTAGGGAATCAACTTTCTGGCTTGAGGAAACATGTGAAAGACTCAACATTTTCAAGAAGCAAATATACCTACAAAACAAATATAGAGTCTTATCATCCATTATTTTAAAACATGTTTATATAAATTAATCCTAAATGAGTATATATGTATGACGCCTTTATTTCTCCAAAACAGTTGACAATCCATATCTCACTATAAAGGACTACACATGTGTAACAAAAGTAGTCTCAGAAAGAAATGTTAATTTTTGCCTCCCAAAAAATACTAAGCCAGGAATTTACAGAGAAGTAATATCTCGTTTGAACGTAGTCTTGCTTTTTTTAACGGATTACCGTTATCTTTATAACACTTATACCACAAGGACTTATAAGCCAAGCCACCACCAGCATCTTGGGTCACCATCCTGTTGAGTAGTAAGCAATCTCTGGATCAAAGCACATCCACGATGTATGATGAGCGCAATGCCGGTATGGTTCTGAAGAAGTGGGAAATGAAGTGTAATGATGAAGGGGATGATAGGAAAGTTCACAAATCAAATTATCCAATCAGCATTCACTTAGCGATCGAATTAAACCGCGAAAAAGCTTCGGTCAGATTGGAGGACCATGGGACTTTGAAACTGGGCTTCCCGATTACGGTCCACAGATGATACCTGAGACAACCCGCTCGATTTGAACGTAGTCAATATTCAAAACAGCTGCAATCGGGTGGGAAGACTTCCAATCACGCAGTTTCACAGCAATAACGAGCTGGGTTTATTGATAAAAATTAATAGTCCAAGAATTTATGGAAAACTTTATACTATACCAAGTGGAAAGGCTAGAATAAAATATTTTAAAGGATGAAAACGGTAAAGAAAGATTATGCTACTTTTCCTGTATTAACTTCTTACGGTGATGAACTGAAAACAATTTTAGTGATAGATTCACATAGCTTTCTCCAACTACTCCTTCGTGAAATATTCTTACAAACGCTTATGGTTCTCTGCAACCAGATAAATCTTTGCAAAGGTGATTTTATTAGATATTTCGTTATAGTGTAAGAGGCATAGAGTTGGCTGAAGCGATAAACGCGTACTTAAAAAGCGGGTCGCTATGTAATGCCTTTGAAACTCCACACCTTGCGAAACCGGAGAAAATATAGCGACTTAACCCTTGCATATAAGAGGAAGCACCATTTGAAAATTTGAACTAATATAACAAATATATCACAACTGCCAAAAGCCACAACAAATAGCTTCGAGTTAAATTATTTGTTCTACACCTTAATCTGTTGCCTTATCCTATTTCGTACCCTTTTTATTCGAATGAAGATGAGCTCTCCGCATTATCTAATAAATTCAAGACAAATATGATTTTTCATATAAATAAAAATCACTGCTGTAACTTTGGTGAAAACCAAACGTAGCATTTTCTACGTGAAACGTACATTGGTGTGGCAGGATTTACTTCAAAATGTTACTGTCGCGTGTTTGGAAGATACTGGAATAAGGTATGAATTTTGGTATAGGTAAATAGGATTTTTTAGTTTTTAGTTACACCTATCACACACTTACACACTTCAGCGACAACAACCAGCTACAACGCTCAACCAGACAATAACACCGGCACAACAAGAGAACACTAATCCAGCTTAAAAATTACATTACACCATGACCCATCATACACCAACAATAGCAAATTAACAGGCGCACCAATCTTCCTGACTCCACTATCGCCGACTCTTAAGCTTTAACGCAACATCTCAACCTCCTGATGTCCTCAACTGATCCACTGCTCCGGGCCTTAGAATGCAATATCAGCGCAAACGTCAAGATCATCGGCATGTATCTCGCTAATTTCCTTTTCTCTCTGGACAGTCGTCACATAGCTTATAGCCCAAGACAACACATAAGCGTAGACTCCATTCACAGGAAACAACGGAGAATCGAACCCAACAAGAGCTCACTCCACACATCCAGCTCCGACCAGGCAACACAGACAGAAGCATAATCCAGCTCTATAACTATCAGCAAAACCCAATCGCTACACTATATACCACCCTCACCACAGACCCGCAATCCCGCCACAGCACACGACACATGATGTCTCGCCACAGACGCCAGAACTTCATGCCATCACCCGAAAGCTAAACGATCTCGGGTGAAGGGGCCAAACGGCTGCAGGCAGTGAACGAATATTCCGACAACCGTTCACCAGAGTACGACACCGACCATACAGAGAAGTCGATCTACTTTTGAGATGCTGTTTCTTTTCGAAGGGGAGCGCCAATCAGCAGAACGTTCAACTGATCGCACATAATTCCCTCATTATCTGCCTCCTCGAGGAAAGCAACTTAAATTGTGCACAGAGATTCAAATAAGGTTTACCATAACGCCCAGGGCAACAGTCAGGACTTCGCTAATGTTTGGGTGCTGGTAAGTTTCTTATCGCTGCTGCCCTTTCGCAGCAGCACGATCTATAATATATTGGGGGTGGTGATACGGAACCCTGCCCATTCCTGCTACTTCCTTAAAAAATCCAAAGTTCTCTTCCGATATCCCGGAAAGAAATAAACTAGTTTGTGACATAGTGAGTTGCGTCATTAACTAATGTTATACTAGTGAGCTGTGGCGACTGCTTTGACGTACTATCTGTCCAGCGACATCTTAACTATGGCTTGGATGCGCTGTTCCAAGCAACTATGACTTTAGCTAAAGGACTGGGATATTATTTACTTAGACTGGAACAACTGAGGGATAGAGACGTGCAACAGAGTGAAAAAAGGAAGTTCTGTTGCCGATAATTTCTGTGAGTACGTTGTGTGCAATTTGAAGAAGGTGTGAAGTTTGTTAAGGTAAACTTAAATACGCAAACATGTAATAATGTAGTGTCAATGGAAATTCCGAAGATTGATTTATTATTAAGAATGGACAATGTCCTCAATTGAATATGGGGATCCCATACGCGCACAAACAGCTAAAATAATTCACAATGTGTGCACATATTTTAAAGAATAGAACGGCAAGCGTCATAATAAATTTGGTGAAACCTGTAACGCAACAAAAGTACCATGCACTATAGTGAATAAATGTACTGAATGTAACGAAATACACTACGCCAGCAACACAAAAGCGTGCACAAAACTGAGTACAAATTTATCGAAATTGATAAATTTACTATGTAACTAATTTACACATCGGTGTATGAATTATCAGTCACCACCAATTCTGAATAAACTCTTTAGCGTTCTCCGGAGTAAAGTTTGAGGTCATGAACATGTATGTCCCGACCAGAGAACTACTGTAATTAAAATATTGCTTTCAATGGGGTTTAAAATGCAAAACCGACGGATGATGGACATCTTTCATAATACTGACAAAAATTCAACTGTGGGCTCGTCTTATTTAATACAGTGTAGTATTACAGCGACCTGGGGTTTGAAGATGTTTATACAGACGAAACATGCTATTATACTCTTGTGGGGTTACTTCTACGCTGGCCAGCTGGGATACTTGCATGTGATAACAACTTCTCGACTAGTCAAGGTCAACGAATAGTAATTCTCTACGCAGGAGGAAGAAATGGCTTCTTACCAGGATGTCCTGTACATTACACGTACATAGATGCTTGAATCTCCAGTTGACTATCACGGGGACTATCACTGCTAATTTGTTTGCAGTGTGGTTCGGAAATACGTTTATGAAAATTGTCACTTTCAGTCATCATACTTGATAACACTGGTTATCATTTCGGAATTCGTAACCTTCTGTCAACAATGACCTATAGAAGAGATGATATTCTTAAATTCATACGCGAGAACACAATAGTGTTTCGGTTACTACCTCTAATTGGTACAGAATATCAAGTACAGTGAAAAGAAAGTATTTCTGGTTAGTGAACTAGCCTAGAAATATTGTCATGTACGACTTCCTCCTTACCACTGCTGTCTAAATGTTGCCGAATATGTCTGGGCTGAATTAAAGAGAAATGTGACTCCAAAAATGATCTCGAGGAAAATAATACAAATAAAGTACCAGAAGTACAGTGACAGAAAGGTTGTAGGAGACATTGATACAATAAAATGTCACCGGCCCCCTTAAATTAGGAACACGAGGAAAAAAGTGTAATTTCCGCACGTTAGAAAAGCTTTTGAATGCAACGTCACCTTCTTCCTGCATCCTGTAGATTTTAAAGACTAATCATTCGACTTATGAGTAAAGAATTGCAACAGTGTTGACTGTTTTCCACTGCAGGCGCCATATGAGGCACGAGTTCAGCACAGTGTGTATTCATTCCAAAGCTAAAGCTTTACCTGAGCGATGAAGCAATCAACCCTCTTCACTGGACAGACATTGTAATGAGTGCTGCTACTGCAGTAGTTAAGAGAGATCCCATGTTCAACTCTCCAGCGAGTGAAGCAGAAGTAATCAGGGGCTACTTCACATATATTTTATTAAGCAGCTGATACATTGTTCGATAAAAGTGAAGCGACACTGAAAATTTAAGTAAATCGCATTTGTGATGTGACAGCGGGAACTTAAAAAACCGAACGATGTTAAATTTGCCACACTGGCACCAAATGTGACGTTATTCATTTTCAGCTGACATCACAAAGTTCGTACTACCGCTTCACTAACGCGATGTAGTTCAGTTTTCAGTGCAATTTCACTACTGTATCTAGTTCAATTTTCTTTGTCGCTTCAATTTCTCGAGCAAGTATTGTAGCGGTGTAATGAAATGCCCCCAAAACACTCTCTTCTTAGTTCAACTTCAAAGGCAAGTCGAACACAAAACCTGTCTAATTCTTTGCAGTAGCTGCACCCATAGTACGTCACAGCAGTCGTCACAAGGTAGTAGAGTTGCATCAAGAGAACAAACCGTTATCTCACTAACTACCTCTTCTCGTGAGCACACTTACTTATATAGGCGCTGGAGAATGCTCTGGTAAAGGCCAAAGAAACCACCATAACAATTCCGTTCTCTCTCGACAGCATTTCTAGTGTTCTCGCTAGCCGAGAAAACATTCCTTCAACCCGCCAATAGGTCGGCGTCTTCTACTGATTACTGAGGACCATAACTGCTTCACATAGCTCCCTTCTTAGAGCTGTTCGTCTAGGGCAACTCCGTGATATGGAGCAAGCCGATCAAGATGGACGACCAACCGCTTCCCTCGAGGGCAACGCAGAATGTGAAGGCTCGTCGTTCCTCTGTCAGTGATTTGGCGATGATTTCATACTCAGCAACGAATTTCCAGTAGCAGGTGCACAGGCCCACTTTCTTCGTTGACCTAGGCAACTTCTTGATGGCCTCCAGCTTCTGGTATTTATGCTGGGCAAGAGTACTTATCGCGACAAGGCCTTTAAACAACAACTGAGTCCCAGAACTACGTCACAATAATAAAAGGAATTACGTGTAACATTCACATGACTTTCTCTAACCTCTCTCGTTTAGAAGTGGATATAACAGCTTTTCTTACTAAAGTATATTTTTCTATCTGCTTTCTTTTGATCCAGATAATCCTTTGCACAAATAACTGCAGTACACATTTAGTTATAGATGAAAAGGGAATTGCGATAGTCAAATGCTAAAGACGTGGACGCTGTAATGCGTCCTTAACCCTCCGTCAGGCGCGCGCTTTGGTAGAACGCCGTTAGTCGCGCAGGGCCTAGTAGACCCGCGCTATATTTTTGTTGTTATTGTTTGTATTTTTGTTTTATTTCGTTTATTTTCTTTTTTCCCTGTTTTTACCTTTATTTAGATTAAGCGTACAAGGCTTTCATTAATAGGTATTGTCTTACAACATAAAATACAAGCTTAAATATGAGTACATATACGTTATAAATTGTATTACAGTAAGTATAAAGAAATACATTATCATTTCCAGGTATACATACAACTTTTAATTTCAAATGTTCAGTTACTCAGAATCATCTACTATCTCACCCGTGTTTTCCCCGACTAAGCAACTTTCGCAAATAATTTTAGCATGTTTACTCAAACACAGGGTGATGTTGCATTTCCCACATGCATATTTAGTTTTGCAGTTCATTTTGTCTTTGTTGCAAGGTTCACATCGTTTCCTTTTCAATGTGCATAGTGGTGTATTTGACAATTCATCTACGCCGGATTCATCAGGTTTATATTTTGTCAAAAGGCCTTTCAAATCACCGGGTAGATTTGATGCTGTTGCTCTCCTTTGTAGCTGTTGCAACAGTAAAGCTAAAGATAGTGCTTTGAAATACTCTTGCCTTGTGGAATATTTATTTTGGTTTCCAAGGAAGATAACCCTAGAATTGATACCTGCAATGTTCAAGAGATGGTAAAAAATTACCATGGGCCACCTTCTCGTTGTTCTGCCTACATTGTATGTAGCACACAATTTATCTACTACATCAACTCCAGATTTAGTGTCGTTGTAATGCAGGATTATTTCAGGCTTTTTCTCAGCACCTTCTGATAACTGTGTGGATGAAACATGTAGACTTGAGAGCAAAACTACTGTTTTACCCTTTTTTGGAACATATGAAACAAGCGTTTCATTTTTTGTGAAGCCAAATATGCTTTCGTACTGTCTGCTATCTTTTGGAGAAGTAAAATTAGTGGGTACCTCTTTTTTGTTCTTTCGCACTGTACCGACGAAAGAAAGTTGTCTTTTACTCAATTCATTCACCAGCGATACATTGGTAAACCAATTATCTGCACTAACGTTTCGTCCAGTGCCAGAGATTGGTTCAGTTAGTCTCAGCACTACAGCCTCTGCCGAGTTAGTTTGCAAATATGGTCCATCTGGCTGCTGTCCACAATAAATCTCCATGTTAGTTGTATAAAACAGTTTTACCTCACTCAAACAGAATATCTTTATGCCATATTTGTTTGGCTTGGATGGTATATATTGTCGAAAACCACATCGACCACGAAATGCCGGCAACTGTTCGTCGAAAGTTACATTTTGTCCAAGAGAATAATGGTTCTGACAGTTGTTCAGAAACAATGTAAACATTTCTCTAACAGCAGCCAATTTGTCCAATCTTCGTCGTTCCAGTCTTGAGCTTTTGTCATCAAACCGAATACAGCGTATTAGAAAACTGAATCGTTTCTCAGACATAGCCATTCGGAATAGAGGAATTCCAAGGTCATCGGTTCTCCAAAAATCGTGAATATTCTGGCGTCCACCACGAAAAATTCCTGCCAGGTACAATAAGCCTAGGAAAGCTCTTATTTCTATTACATCTGTAGGCCTGCTGTCTCTTTCACGATCAAATTTGTGCTGCACACTACTAATGTAAGTATTTGAGCTTTCAACAATCAAATCAACTATATCTTTGGTAACAAAAAGGTTCCAACAATCAATTTCCGTTTTCGCATTTTTGGCAGCTCCTACCACACCAGGAAGTTTGGTCAATATATTGTGAGCCCTTGTTTGTGTCATTTTCAAAGGTGTTTTTTTCCATTTTGTTCCATCTCTTCCTGTAAATAACAACAGAATGTATTGTCAGTAATAATAATGATAATAATAATAATAATAATAAGAAGAAGAAGAAGAAGAAGAAGAAGAAGAAGAAGAAAAGAAGAAGAAGAATTACTATGATACGCATATGATGTTACCTATAAAATACATGCTATCACACAAGCTGCTTTCATCGTCTTCCTCTTCATCTTCATGGTCAAGCTTCTGAATCTAAAGATCTCGTTTCGAGTTTATCTTCTGAATCAGAGTCATCTGATTCATATAAGTTGTCATCAACGGGCAAGGCATCATCATTGCAAAGTAGACGATGTACTTCTTCCAAATCCTTGGGATTTTGTAGATCGTACCTTTTACTCGTATTCATGACGAAGCAGTAACGGTTCCTTGCATAGCAAAGCAATATTGCACAAAAGCTAATACGAAACAAATCTGTCAACAATATGTAACGAGAGCAGGCGCGCGGGGCCTGGTTGACCTGTGCGACACGTAACTGCTGATTATTCATTCCTCCAGCCAAACAAATAAACAGATAAGGTTATCGCTGCAGCAAATAATCGCCAAAGGTGTAATGTTAGATGTCCTAGTCAGGCAATTGCATAGGTGCGTTCGTTCGAAAATTATAACATTTATATAATGCCAGGGGTCTCTCTGGCCCCTAGCGACTGACGGAGGGTTAAAATGCCACACTCTTTCCATACAATCAGGAGAAACAACTGAAAATCAACAGCACTAAAATGAAAAAAACATGTTGAAGAATTCGAAAAATTCGTAACTAAATTCTCAGAAATAGCTTATGTCACAAAATAAAGTATTTAAATAAATTGTGAGTTTTAATTACGTGTGGATTTTTGTGTAATATGTTTTTGTCTATCACTTAAGATTCACCAGATGAACCTTTCCGAATAAATAGGTATTCATAGACTATTCCTAGTTTTTTTTGCTTTGAGACCTCCTTGTGGTTTAGCGGGAGAAATCCGAATCATTTGAAGAATTTAATGTCGTTCCGGCATGCTTACATGGTAGCTCAGTGGTTAGGGCAACTGGACGGAAACCGGGAGATATTTTGTTCAAATTTCGGCAATGGCATTGAATTTTTCAGTTATCTGATTCTACCTTTCTCATTCCTAGAAATTTTAAAATGTACATTTTGTTTGACATCTAAATGTCTTTAATATAATATGGTATTTTAATCAAATATTTTGAGGCATTTTTCATGAAATAAAACTTTTCGGAAACATTCCATGCAAGAATTAGTTAGGAGTGAGGGAAGTTTTTCAAAATCATATCATTTATTTGGAATATGAAGTACTTAAATAACAAAGTATTTTATTTCTACTACATTTCGTTTTCTCAATACACAAACACAACCCCCCCCCAGGGGCTCACTTTATATGAGTACGGGTTTGGCGTACCCGAGGTGCCCGAGCCTGTCCACACCATTATCATCCCCTCACCCCCATCTGGACTAGCCACGTTAGATTTAATTGTTTTACTCTTCCACTTCTACAATTATTTCTTATACTAGGTTTAGGCTCCTTAGGTTTATTAACTCCTGTATCACCAACAGGAATATTTTCTATCTCCGTGGTTGCTTTCCCACGATTTCAGCTCAGCTTCCAACTTGTGTGCCCTCCGGAGGTCTCAAGCCTGAAGGTCGAGTGCATCCTCCTCATTACCCCTTTATTACAATACTAGCTGCGGAGCCGTTCCACTGTCATGCACATTGACGCAGTAATCT
This sequence comes from Deroplatys truncata, assembly GCA_030765065.1. Classification (NCBI taxonomy): domain Eukaryota; kingdom Metazoa; phylum Arthropoda; class Insecta; order Mantodea; family Mantidae; genus Deroplatys; species Deroplatys truncata. The sequence goes on from CM060977.1 coordinate 182,347,545, forward strand.
GTTCGTGTTATCTTATTTGCTGAGCGCCTGTTATTGTTTTACTATTTTGAATTTTGTGTTCTTTGTCCTCCGGCTAGCTATTATTACTCAGTCGAGCAAATATCTCTTGAGCAGGGTGTGTAAACGGAAAGGAGTTGATACTAAAATATAACACTGACAAAAGAATTTGTTTTTACACTTTTATTGCCGTCAAACTTAATTAATTGCACATATTTAATCTTGATACACGCCTGACTGAAACTGTTATATTTTCGAATGTAACTACAATCAATTATTTGCAGCGCACTATTAATTCGCGTATTTCACATTTTGTAACTAACTTTACGACGCAAGAAATTCGGTAGAATTGCGTAATTTGTACCTCACGAATGCTTCCTTAGAACTGCCTGCGTGTAACTCGCGAGAGAGATTTCTTAGAACTGCATGACGTTTACCTTGTGAATCATTCTGTTGAACTGCGCGATACTTCCCTTTGGCTCAAGAATTTATACTGCTTCACCCCGATATGACTAAACATTATAGTAGAGCTGCTATTGGTTACTAAAGCGCGCCAAAATTAGCGTTTATTTTATAAGCCAATCATAATTACTAAAACATATGCTCTAAGGAAGGTATTCCCTCCATTTCTAAAGAAAGGTACGCTACCCTGATGTCATTTGTTTGTCTCTTCTAAGTGATAAACAACTCACCCCATTGCTTCATTGTTACCCATTGCTATTGTCAGTTTCAGTGAGGTCGTGTGAACATGTTTCCTAACAATGCTTATAGTTAACAAACATCTAAAATCATTGTCATACAATAATGCTAATTTACACTACAATCACTCTGGCATTCACAGTGTTGTGATATAAAATACTGCCTCAACATCCACGTAGCCCCATAGGGGCTGGTCCCCTCAAGCGGTTCGGTGGCCGCGCGTGGCTGGGTTGACCGGGGGAGTCGACGTGTTATCGCTGTCTGGGCTTGATCAAATCAACCACAAGTCCCCTGTATCCGCGTTGACTCTGTTGAGGCAGCGTGGGCTAAATTGGGGGGGGGGGCCACTGGGGGTTATTCCAGTGGTACGGGGCATAAAGTCGGGCCTGCCTGTGGTGAAACTGTCGTACACCGGTACCTAGTTACAGTCGGAGTGTAACTCCTCTGTGGTATTATTTGAGATCGGACCTGAAGAGGGTGCTCCAGGACAGCACAGACCGGAAGATTTAGCTGTCTTTTATTTTCTTTCCCCCGGATGGCAGGCTGACGCCGACGGATCCGGAAGGGGGCTCTTCCCAAGATAGCTCCTCTGAGCTTAACCTCTTCAACACCTCGTTTTTTTGTTATGCAGCTTAATTTTGAAGGCAAGACCATGCAGGATGTCAGTCCATTTTATATGCAGAAAGAAGTTGATCGTATCTGTGGAAAAGTGAGAAACGCAACGCGCTATAGTGATGGCACGCTTCTAATAGAAGTGTTACACGATGAACAACCGTCCAAGTTATTAATGGCAACTCTCCTGGGATCCTACTCCATTAAGGTGGAAAAACACAGATCCATGAACAGCAGCCGAGTATGGTAAGAACCGCCAGTTTAGAGGCCTTTCCAATAAGGAAATTGTGTACTGTCTGTCTGATCAGGGGGTTACTGCGTCCTATCGCCTCATTGGAAAAAGGGATGACAAACCGTTTCCTCCCCGCACAGTGTTTTTGACGTTCCAACGGACCAAATTACCCACCTACATCTTCTGTGGCTATAACCTTCTGACATTATAGCAAATCCTATGCGCTGCTTCCGTTGGCAGAAGTTCGGGCACACCCAGCAGCGTTTTTCCGACTCACCTATTTGTCCCCACTGTGGAAGAGCCACGCATGACGGCTCAATGTGTGCTCAAGACTTCACTTGTGTTATCTGTGGTGGTGTTCATCCGTCCAACTCCAAATAGTTCACACGGTTTTAATAGGAAAGGGGTGTTCAAGAACTACGGGTCAAGGAAGGATTAACATTTGCTGAAGCGCGGAAGCGTAACCATGATTTGCACCCGACTACCTCCTTGAAGTATTCCGCTGCCGTCCGCGAGGGCATCTGGAAGTAGGATACCGTGGCGCAGACCTCTCCCTTCTCTCATTCTGTGTTTCCATGGGCATCCAAACCGACACCGCTTCCGATTTAGTTCTTTCTCCAACCAGGTCCACAAGCTCCTTCCATTCCGCCCACTACAGCTTCTACTTCTAGCACCGTTTCTGACCAAACTAACCGCAAATCTCCCACACGTCATCCCACGAGTAGCTCTCGTACTCGGACGACATGCTCTGACACCGATGCTAGCGACGATGACGCGGATACCCTTCAGGTTGTCGGTCGTACCAGACCAAGCCGCAATCCTGCGCGCAATAAAAAGCTCAGGTTAAACCGGACCGTTGTCGCCAAAGGTGTTTCATAAGTGTCTTCTTGCCGCATACGTCTTCTTCCCCCATCAGTTTTCTCTATTTGTAATGGCTCTTCTGCAGTGGAATATACGTGGTGTGCGAGCAAAACGAGCTGAATTGGAGGTTCTATTGCGTCGTCATTCACCACTAAACGTTTGCTTGCAGAAGACCAAACTTCATTTTCAGAATGCATTTGTTTTGCGCAGATTCTCAGTAGTATGCTACGATCTAGCCCCGGAGGTGGGTTCTCCTGCTCATGATGCAACTTCCATTTTGATCTGCGACGATGTAATTTATGAACCTCTTCCGCTCAACACTCCCTTGCAAGCCGTTGCTGTGCATGTTTCTGTTTCTGGCTTCCGTTTTTCCATCTTCCTCTCCCCTGGCATTGTCTGATCTCCTTCCCTGTCGCAACTCTCTTCACCTTACCTATTATTGGGGGACTTCAATGCTCATCATCCTTTTTAGGGATCTCCATGGACATGCGCGAAATGAGGCCTTGCTTCAGACCTCATTAATCACTCAAATGTTTGCGTCCTGAATACCGGAGAACAAACATTTCTGTCCGACGCATCTGGTACTCTTTCCTTCTGGATTTGAGCCTGTGTTGTAGCACAGCTTACTAGTCGTTTGGTATGGAACATTATTTATGATACGCATTCTAGAGATAATTTACCGTGCATATCACTTTACTTTCGGCTACTGTATATTTCCCCAGTATTTCCAAATTGCAATTAAATGGGGCAGACTGGGACGTTTATTCACGTCGTGCTTGCTTCTCTACCTGGAAATTTCCAACTAGTGACCACATGATAGCGCACCTCACTTCAGTGGTACTGGTCACTGCTGACCGCTCCATTCCTCATACGTCTTCCCACCCCAAACGTCTACCGCTTCCTTGGTGGAACGACGATTGTCGGAAAGTAATTGGTGAACGAAGAGGTGCGCTGAGAATCTTTCGGCAGCATACTACTACAGAGAACTTGTTAATTTATAAACAACTGCGTGCGAGGGCACGAAGGACTATTTGCAGTAGTAAACAGGCCTCTTGGTCCCGTTATGTGGCAAGTTTTAATAGATTTACCCCACATACGTTGTATGGGACAAACTTAAGCGCGATTGGTAAATCAATTTCCCTGCTATACCCGGTCTTCGAATAGGTACTGAAATCTTGATTGATTCTACCGTTATCGCAGCCACCCTGAGCACGACGTTTGAAGCCACATCCAGTTCTACTAATTATCATCCTGGATTTCTTGCCCATAAGGTTGCGATGGATGCTCAAGATATATCCTTTCGCTCGGACTACATGGAGGATTGTAACCATCCGTTTTCGCGAGCTGGAACATGCTCTAGCTACCTCTTTGCCTTCTGCCCCTGGCCCCGATGCCATACATGTGTTACTGCTTCAGCATCTGTTACTGATGGTAAGCGCTTTCTCCCCCAGGTGTATAACCGTATCTGGCAAGATGGTACGTTTCCCTCAGTATGGCGTGAAGCCACCATTATTTCCGTATTGAAACCTGGGAAAGATGCTCAACTACCTTCCAGTTACCGCTCGATTTCCCTAAACTGTTTCGTTTGCAAGGTTATGGAACGAATGATCAATGGATGCTTAACATGGTGCTGGAACCTCGGAAACCTTTAACGAACGTGCAGTGCGGTTTCGCCGGTAACACTCCACTGTTGACCATCTAGTAAACCTTTCGACAGCTACAATGAACGGATTTGTACCTCGGTGTCATACTGTAGCCGTATTTTTCGACTTAGAGAAAGTTTAAAATGCATGCTGGAGAACAGGTATTCTTGGTATTCTCCATCAATGGGGTTTTCGTGGTTGTCTCCCTATCTTCGTTCGGGGGTTTATGAAGAATCGATTATTTCGAGTACGTGTGGGTTCAATTTTATCCCAGCTTTTTACTCAGGAGAATGGTGTACCTTAAGGGCTCTGTGCTCAACGACACACTGATTGCTGCCACTATTAACTCTATTGTGGACTGTGTTCCACGAGGATTTCAGCGTCACTTTTTGTTGACGATTCTGCTATTTACCTTACCTCTCGGCGGACCATCCTCATGGAACAACTACTCCAGCGTTGCCTTAACAGTCTGTACTCCTGGAGTATTACGCAACGGTTCGGGTTTTCTGTCGAAAAGACCGTGTGTGTCAATTTCTGGCTCCGAAGGGCGTTCCCCCAGCCTATCCTACAAATCGGCCCAGAAGTTCTGCCTTTCGCAGACCAAGTGAAATTCCTGAGTTTACTCTTTGACCGAAAAACCTGTTGGTCATCCCACATGGCATACTTGATTCCCCTGTGACATCCTTCTCTTTCTATTTTACACGTTTTAAGCGGCACACACTGCGGAGCTGATCGGACCGTCCTTTTACGTCTTTATCGGCTGTTGGTCCGCTCCAAACTGAGTGTTTTGTGTATGGTTCTGGGCGACCCTCCATCTTGCGTCGCCTAAACGCCACTCACCACCTTGATATTCGTCTATCCACAGGTGCATTTCACATTAGCCCTGTAATGTCATTGTACTGAAGCTGCCAAACCTCCCTTGTCTTATAGGCGTGACGATCTTCTTTGTAGCTATGCTTGCCGCCTCTCCAGTATGCCAGACCACCCAACGCATTAACCGTTTTTTGATGATTCTCTAGATCTTCTGTATGAGTCTCGCTCCCTGGCACTTCTTCCCCATGACTACGTTTTCGGCAGTTGCTTCGGGAATTGAACGTTGAACTTCCTTGTGTGGTTTCCCGTAGATAAAGCAGCCTTACCCCGTGGCTGTGCTCAGAATTCACCTTTTATAGGGACTGGCGTCTATGCCAAATTCCGCAATCTCTGGCTTCATCTTTCGATCTGCCTTTTTATCGCTCAAAGCGTCTCTGGGGGATGGTGTTTTTATATATACTGATGGATTGAAGGACGATGGCGGTGTAGGATGTGCCTCTGTTGTAAGTCCCCGCAGTTTTAAATTTCGTCTCTCACGGCATTTTTCCATTTTTACAGCCGAGTTTTTTGATGTACTCCAGGCTCTTTTTTATGTACTGCGACATGGTATATAGAAATGATTCATATGTTCGGATTCCATGAGCACATTTCAGAACCTCCAGCCGTTGTAGACCTTTCATCCTATTGTGTAGCGTATTCAGGATTGCCTTCCACTTTCGGCCGTGTTTGCACACACGTGTCGTTTGTGTGGGTTCCTGGTCATGTAGGCCTGCCCGTGAACGAGACCGCTGATACTGCTGCTAAGGCTGATATTTTATCACCTAGGTGTTTTAGCTCCTCTGTTCCTTAGCGCGATGTAATATTGTTTTACACCGCGCCATTTATTTGCGCTGGGGAGAGCAATGGTCCAGGGAAACAAGCTCCGAGAGGTTAAGCCCATCCCTATCACCTGGGTTACCTCTATACGCCCCTCTCGTTGCGAAGAGGTAATTTTAGCCAGACTGAGAATTGGACATTGCCGTTTTGCCTATAGTTACTTATTAAATGGTGACCCCGCACCAGTTTGTGTGCACTGTGGCGTCTTTTGACTGCCCGTCACATTTTACTCCAGTGTCACTTTTTATCTCCTTTACGCCGGCATCTGTCTCTGCCAGGGAGTATTTCCGATCCGCTTGCAGATCATTTTACTGTTGTAGGGCGTTTTTTATCCTATATCTCACAAAGTGGTTTTATTGTCCGGATATAGTTTGTCCTATAAGTTTTAAAGTGACTCAAAGAATTATATAATTTGTTTTTAACCGTTTTATCCCTGTTGTTAACGCTCTTGGAATCTCACTTGGCGTTCTACCACAAATGGCGCTGTTTGTTTTTTACTCCGGTACTTTTGTACTTTAACTGCTCTTTAGACTCTTTTTTATCGTGCTTTCATTTTAACTGTGGATGCTTTTAACTTTAGTGAGGGCGCTTATAATTGGGCTGTTGTGCGCCCTTAAACCCCATTGCTCTCTCTCACAGAAACACGAACACACAGACACACACATACACACATAACACAAACGGACACCTAGCACCAGGGCTTTTTTAATATTGTTTTATTCAGGAGCTTCAAAACATATATTTCCGAAGAAATCTCGATATCGAAGTTTTAATTGATATGCAATAGCTTCTGTAGCGTACGTGGTAGAATTAGTAATAATGGAGTGGATGTACGATTTGGATTAGTTTCGCTGAAGTATGCCTGACTCAAAACCATATCATATACATTCATCTAATCTTCAAGTGTGCGTTTTAATAACATGCCTAAAAATGTTTTTATTTAGTTTCGATGGTATACTTATTAGACCTTTAAGTATTAAATTGTTCTTAGATTGCCAAGAATAACTCGGGGTTTATGCTTTTCACTACCGTTATACTGTGGACGTTTTTTGACGTGGTGGTGTTCTCTATTGGTATTGAAGAAGGCTTTTAAATTTAATTTAGTTTTGTTGATTTTTCTTTTAGTCTTTTTTAGAAATAATACAGTATCTTGAGAAACTAAATATAGTATCACATGCTACGCATGTGTCCAGTGATGAATGATTCCCTACCATTTTTGACCTGTACAATATGGTCTATCTGAGCCTGCAGACAAACTTTCTATTATTATTTTAAGGAACTGAAGAAAAGTTCCTTAAAATATGATCATCTCGCATTATTTTTCATCCTTCAGTTTCACCAGAGATTGATTTCTACATTTATTCACTGAGATAGAAAATAAGATGCGACATTGATGTGGAAGTTCTGCGCATATTTCCAGTCCTTGATTTCATATGAATTACATCATCCGTACAAATAGGATAAGTCGAACACAAAACAAGAAATCCGTCCATGCAAAAAATGAAACCAAATCTCGAAGTCTAACAATACGACTGTTCATAAGATTGTATAAGAAGCATTAATTATCGACACTTGTAGCGATATGTCAAAACATTTTGATACCAGTGTGTAATGCCGTGGACGATTTTCAAAATATCGCCCGCTCCTTGAGCCACAAGATAACCAAAGGATTTATCTAAAAGCCTGAAATTTACAAGTAGTATTTAAAATTAATTCATGAAAGATATGAACTAACACAATTTCTTAGGAGGAAAATATTTCAACTCATTACAGTAACAATGATAAATTAACCTAAATATGGGATTGCTGAACATAAGCTAAGGTGACACTGCATTTTGTAATAAATCCTTAAATACTTGTTCGTTTAACTTTCTCATGTTATCTGCTGAATCTGTTCAAATTTCTATTCCGTTTACATTTAGTAAGTTCTTCGTAGAATTCCCTATTCTGAATGTTTCCACAGTTTAAGCGATATACTTTTAATTACACTTCTGTAATATCAAAAGAGGCAGCATGAAACAATGGCTCCTGTATCCAGCTGGGAATGGGTGTTGCAATTGCTTCTGCGTCCATATACGGGAATTAACAGTAAGTGGTTAGAAAAATGGATTTCTGTGCATAATTAGTAGATCAAATATGAACATAAATTATTGAGAATGTCACGTGATTGTAACCCATTACCATTTACGAAGTACTATTTCATCATATTTTTGTTTCTCATCAACTAAGGCAAAAGTATGGAATATCATGGCGAGACAAACCTACTTGCTCTTTAAACATATCACTCTTAGTCTCCTGTGTGATAGTCTGTGACAAGAACAATAAGCACACTGAAATGGTTTCGTCCAAAATTTACCACATTTTATAGAATATAGATACAGTTCTTTATTAAACTGGGTTTTAAAATCTCTATTAAAATACCACGCGCTTAAGATATATCCATGAAAATAAAACGTATATATTGAATTTCCTGGGAATAAGCTCTGAAGTCCTCTTCATTCTGAATGACTTTTGCATGACTGTTAAACCGTAAAAGAGAACAAATTTTACTACACAAAAAAGTGGATCTTCTTGAAGCACACAATTTATTTGAAAACATTTTTTGTTGCTTAAACACTACCGAAAACCTAAATTTACATTATTAGTTTAGCACTCTATAACCGGGAATATCATATTTGACGATGAATGAAATCGTTGAAATGATACTCAAATGGAATTATGGAATTCATAGAGCGTATAGTTACCTGACATTCATACTTTCAGGATAAAGGAAACGCCTGAGGAATTATTTAGCCGGTTAACTCACCATAACGTACATTAGAACCTGTTGAATGTGAAACATATTCTTTGTTATTGATTTCAAAGTTCATATACGCATACTCTTCTCAAGAGGAAAAATGCTATTGGTTTTTCCGTTGGCCATGGAAGCAGCATCAATTTCGGAGCTATCACATAGCGACCCACTCTTAAAAAGTTTACTATCGCTTAAGCTTACTGCATTCCCTTACTTGCTTGTACAAACAACGAAATACGTAATAAACAATTTCCTCAAATGTTATCTCATTTGGCATAATTTGATAAAAGTATAAGCTTTTGTAAGAACAATGCTTACAGAAAGTCACACGAAAATGCAGGACATTCATATTTTTTATGTGTGTACTTAGTACACTTTAAAACACACTCCTCGCATTCAAACCTTTCGTACATTGTAGAGAGTAAGGAAAGGTCCACTTAAAGAAATATTCCACTTCTCCGGCCAAGGATAGAATTACGGACCTCTAGGTTGACATGAATTATGATCACCTATGACCCGAATTTATAGTCGATATTGCTTAAACAGTTGTATCCACGATTCCGAAAAGACAATAATATATATCGTCTAGATCTAGAGTCCATTCATACCGTCAGAAAATATACCTATATACCCCTATTATTCGTCAAACACGGTTGCTAGTACACAAGAGCATACAACAGCTCAGGCCATAAATGTTTAACGTTCATTAATATTACTTACTGAATGCATTACCTTATGGAAAACAACCACTGTTTTAAGTTCATTATACACGTTTGTGAATGCTAAAATGTAAAAAAAAGCAAGTTCCAAGTTACGTGCTAAATATCCAAGTACTATTTATCGACAGTGTATTAGTTTTGCTTATGTCAACAGACTATATGTGGAAAGATCCTCAAAAGGTCATTAGTATGTCCTTTATATACCTTACAGAAGGAAACCTTACATTTTACAATATCTTACTATTGTGTGGGTCTTAGTTATGTTACACTGCTCACACTTTACACCTAATTGTATATGTTATCTAAAAAATGTAAACTTAGTACAATTCAAGATGGATATCTGACATTAAACCATGATAATCTTTGTAAAATGTTCACGTACCTAGCTTTTTTATAACAGTTGATTATTACAATAACTAAAAATGGAAGCTATCGCCTAGCGGACGGACAGCTAGGAGACGTGGATCGGATCCTGACCCGGAAATGTTTCAAGGATATTACAAAGTTACATTCTAACAATGTATATATACAGGGTGAATCACCTAAAAGTGCATGGCAAATATTTTGGAAATGGAAAGTGCTATTGATGTGGAGCTTTCAAAGCATTAATCGGTAGTCAGGGGCTCGTGCATTTAGCCTATAAACAGATTTTAATAATACTAGGAAATTGTAGTTTTTGAGCAAATATACAATTTTTTTAATGGAACAATGCTTGGTAAGATCAACAGAATAAAGGTAGGGTAAAATAAAATGTCAATGGTCTTTGTTGCAGGATTCTATTGCAAGTGATTTACGAGAAATCGTATTTTGAAAATTTTCCACTTCGAAAATTGTTTGTTTCATTCAACCTGTTTAGTTGGTAGTTGTTGTTGTTGTGTGTGTGTGTTTGTTTGCATTGTGTTTTCTGTTCGTTGATTGCATTGAAAATTTCTGGTCAGTTAGTTTGTGACAGTTCAAGCAGTAAGTCGTGAGTGGAAGATGAGGTTTACTAATGCAGAAAAAGCAGACATACTCATGGTGTATGAAAAGTGTAGTAAGAATGCAGTTCGTTCCTGTAGGGTGTATCTGGAATCGTATTCCAAGAGACGTCAACCATCTCGGTAATTATTTATCAACCTTTTCAGCCAATTACACGAAAGCGTACTGTAACACCTAGAGAACGTAACAGACACAAACAAGTGACTAAAAAAGGCAGAAATTAATGATTTGGTCGCCGTTGCAGTAGATCCGCAAATTAGTTCCCGCACAAGTGGCATTAGTCAGGCAAGTGTACTGCGCATGCTCCATCGACATAGTTTCCATCCCTATCACATCTCTTTCCATCAAGAGTTGCATAGAAACGATTTTGAGATTCGTGTTGTCTTTTCTACATCTGCATTAACACATGATACTCCAGATTAATCATGTATCTTGCCTAATGACTATTAGGCAACATTTACTAATCATGGCCAGGTAAAGCGCGGAAACATGCACTATTCGTCTGTTGACTATCCCCTTTGGCTTCGTCAGGTGCAACGTCAGTGTCCATGGAGTTTAAACTGTGGTGGTTACCATCAGCTCATAGGCCCTTTGTTCATAGAAGGAGCAATGAAATCGCACAATTATCGCAGCCTCCTGTCAGACCATCTGCCGCAGATGCTAGCAGACGTTTCTTTGCAGACTAGCATGAATCTATGGTACCAACATGATGGCTGTCCAGCCCATTGTGCACGAAATACTACAGCTTGTCTTAACGGATTGTTTACAAATCGTTGGATTGGACGAAGTGGACCTGTAACTTGGCCGGCCCGTTCAATGGATCTGGCCCCTTTAGACCTTTTTCTGTGGGGAAGGCTGAAAGACACTGTCTACAAGGATGTACCAACTACACCAGACGATACGAAACGACGTATTACTGCTGCCTGCTGTGAAATTTCGGCTGAAATGCTAGAACGTGTGCAGCAGTCTTTCCATAGCAGACTGTAAGTGTGTATTGAAGGCTGCTAGTGGTAATTTTTAATACAACCTTTGAAGGGCTATATTCTCTTTACTTGTAAGAATCCACAGAATAATTATAATTACCTTTTGGCTTTCTTTAGTTTGTGCTACCACAGTTTGTACAAGTGTCGGTGCATAAAAGCTTCAAAATAAGATTTCTTGTAAACCACTTGCACTAGAATCTTGCAACAAACGCCACTTGTATTCTAATTGGAGCTAGCTTTATTCTGTTGATGTAACTAGGCATTGATCTATTTAAAAATTGTATATTTGCTCAAAAATACACTTTCACTCCATTATTAAAATTTGTTTATAGGCTAAATGTACGAGCCCTGAATATGAATCAGTGCTGCGAAAACTGCACTTAAATAGCAGTTCCTATTTCCGAAATATTTGCAGTGAAAGTATTAGATGATTCACTCTGTATATATGTATATCAATGTAATATACTTAACTAAAGTACACCGTAATTACGTCACCCTTTAATACTTTTCTAAGTACAAACCTATCTTTCCCAAAATCCTATCGCGGCGTTCATTTTAAATGTTTGCGAAACTTTAAGAATAAAAAAATAAATATATGGTTAACAATTATATAAACTCGAACTTAAAAATGACAATTGCTAAACATCTTACGTATGAAACTTTAAAATTACTTTCTCTTCCCGCTTTGCCGCGTGAATCACTCACTTGATATGTAAAACGGCCTCAAAGTATTGAGCGTAAAGGAAATATATAGTAATATATAATAGTTTACTCTCCAAACGTGTTGTTATTCACTAATTTGGATATTCCGAAATAAATGATCAAAATTACAATTGCAGTTTTCTGCCCCATGTTGCCTGGTGTAAAACCGGACATCCTCCTTCTAAAAGTCTGTTTTTCTTCACCACGTCCTCTATGGTGTAGTGGTTAGCATACTAGCCTCTAGTTTCCAAGGTCGCAGGAACAAACCCGGCGGAGAGCAATTGCTTTTCTCGGGTATAAAAAACCTTAGCATGGCTTCTTTCGGAAAGAAAGTAGAGCCGGTGGTCCCGTGTCGTAAATTTTACGGCACGAAGAACGAGCTCAAGCCTAATCAGATGACCTGAGCAAAATTGCCGGTTTTCCACGCCCGATATAGATTGGGACGCTAACAACCACAGTAGTTAAAGAATGTCCATTAATAATAAATTTAAAATCATTCCGAACCTTTCTTGACCTTCTCTCAGTAGAAGCTTCCAAAACACACCACAGTATGGGAGGATGCTCGACCAATCGGCTGTTACTTGCGTTCAAAGGTTCTGCAGACGTAACCTGCTTGATATAGTCACCGAAAGGACGGCAGCCAGAGACCAAAAAATGTCTTACAAGACTTTAAGGGACGAGCAAACGGGTGCATACCATACTCTCCTCTCAGCAGAACGTGGCTTACAGAAAAAGGAACCACACGATCATGCAGGCTTCCGAAGGTTGGACATGAAAATATACCGAGAGAATAAGTAACCAGAAAAAACGAGGAGAGGAGATGCACGGCTATAACACGAACAGAAAACTGAGAAGCAGATTAAAGGAGAGGAATGGCGCAGTACAAACTATATATCAATCCTATTATACATGTAAGAGAGAGAAAATGTAGCGAAAGGTAAAATTAACAGAGCATAAAGCAGAGTCTAACAAGGAAATAGTAAATTAAAAGGCAATATCAAAAGTAACCCCATTGAAAAACTATAGCATTAAAATAAGAGCATATAAATTTCACCGTAGGAGCTCTCCCATATATATATATATTATATATATATATAACAACTATGAAAGGTTACATCTGAGAAACAACATAAAGAAAATTTTGCATAAACCTAATAATAACACAGGAAATTGTGAAAGAACTGCCCTGTTCTTTGTATCTAAAAGTTAAAAAGTGGCGCACAAATTTGCCTGTTCAGATCTTGAACAATAGCAATCCACAAACTTACTACTACTGAGCCAACTACATACTACACAAACATAAAGCTAAGAAGAAAAATATGTATTCAACATAACCTCGAGGTACTGTATTTCGCGACCGTAGTGTAATGGTTTCTATGCTAGTTCCTAGTTACGAGAGTCACGGGTTCAAACCCGGCGGAGGAAATTTTTTTGGCCTAAAAACCCTTAGCATGTCTTCTTTTGGAAGGGAAGCCAAGTCGATGGTCCTGTGTGGTAGATTTATGCCACGTAAGAGAACCTCAAGCTTGTTAAGGAAGCCTCTGAGCAAAATTTCCAATCTTTCACGCCCAATATAGAATTGGACGCTAGGAGCTACAAACCACAGCACTTAAACAGCGTCCATAAATAAAACCCAATTTAATTTTTGAAGTAAAGTGCTCAAACGCACACACAAATAAAGAAATCTAGATGGAAATGAAAAGACGAGAAACGAATAGAAACAAATATGAAGTAAAGCCCGGACACCGGTAACGTAAGAAAAACCAATACCTTGCCCATTTGTGATAGAACTAACAAAAGAAGGACAAGTAAATTGCAAGAATAGCACAAAAATCTGCGAACCAGGTAGAGGATGAGCTAACAAGCTAAGCATTATCAAACAGCTTTTGAGTGCGAGGCATGCAAAGTAGTCTTTTTTTCCTGAAACACAATCCTGCAAAGGAAAGATACATGGCTAATAATCTTAACCTTCCTTAAAGGTTCCAGAAAATCTGGAGCAATTTTATGTGCATATGCACACGCCATATTGCTTTGTGGGTGTCTCTGGAGTAAAACGAGGTCACCAACTAGAAAGGGACCAGCTCGATACTTCGAATTATGGCGTTCCGCCCTACGGTGGAAATCCTTCTGCAGCGATCCAGTAGCAGCAACACGTCGCTCTCGAAGATCGGCTGGAGGAGAATAACCTGGAACGAGATGAGCAATATTCCACATATTTGCAAGACGACAGTAGGAACGAAATTAAACATAAAAGAAAAGGCGGCTTACCGGCGTTCCCCGTGATGGGCGTATTAAGTACAACCTGAAACTCCGAGAGAAAAGCGTCCCAGGAAGCGTGATAATGTGAATGAAAGAGGCTTAAGATGCTCTTAAGATTACAATTTACTGGATCCGCTAAGGATGGTTTGGGGTAATTTGAGGAAGTGCGTACAAACTTTATACCTCACTCAAATAGGAAGGTGTGAAACAACGCGCACGAAAGGAGGAGGCATTGTCAGACACCAAAATATCCAGGGTACCAAGAGATGCAAAAATGGTAGACAAAACAGAAGAAGACGAGAAGGCAGAAACAGTCCTAACCGGATATAATAAAATAAATTTAGAAAAGTATATATACCGACACAAAGATAGGTATGTCAGACCAATATAAACACTCTCCACCTGATATTTTGTAATATGAGAACTAAGAAGGCCAAAGCTTGTAGTTTGAGGAGATTAACAACTTTGGCAAGTATTACAAGGTTTAACACAGCGAGATATGTCTTGATACATATCCTTCCAAACAAAATACTCACGAATTTCGATTTTGTTTTAAAACACCCAAATGGCATACAAGAAACGGTACTGCAAACCCATCGGTAATAACAGCCTAGGAAGCAATATGCGACGCACATTGAACCATAATAAGGTCGTAAACAGAATACTGTCTTGAGAATAATCTCACTCTGAAATTTCAGCCTCCTTTGGCTGTTGTCACAAAAGGCATGTTGACGCGAAAGGGATGTCAAAATTTCTGGGAAATGTTACCGAAACCGCTACAGGCGCGAGCTTTGCTCGCGCCTGTCCTGGGGAAAAGTCCGTACGGGATAAACATTAAAGCGATCGAGGAGAATACTAAATTTGTCAAAGGCCTACGGCTACAGCTTCGATCTCTTAAACTGGCTAACGTCTTTCTGCGGAACAAGACACGGGATAAACATTAAAGCGATCGAGGAGAATATTTAGGATCCTGAAGGATTACGCGCGCTACGACAAAACGGGTGGCGTCGTTTGGACAAGAACAGCTTGCCCATAATTCGGCATACGCAAAACAGGCGTGTACATTATCGCCTTCTTAATTAAAAGCAGTCTAAATAGATTTTACGCCCTTCGTATGAAAAGCGCGTAACGGCTCTGCTATATGTGCTAAGTGTGATTTAGGTTTAGAAAAAAGAAGTAGCCATTCCCAAAAATTATGGAATTAGCTTCACTGTACGAGGAACGGAAAATTACGGATAGTAAGATTTCGGTCTGGATCTATAGAAAGGACCCTCTGCGATATGACATGACCAGTAAAAGAAATTTTTGATGCTTCAAACTTCAGTATAGAAGGTCTTACTCTTTCCTGGCTTTAAGTTAACACTAAAACATCTGTTAGAAGTGACATGCAAAATCAGAGGAGTAGATGATGACATCCTCTATATATAAGTGAACACGAATTTGAATTTATAGTCCTGGAGAATATTATCCAGCAAATGTGAACAATGACTGTGCTCCGGTCGATAGGCCAAACGGTATCCTTGTAAAGTGGAAAATATTCCAAGGAGTAGAAAATGAAGTCAACGGTTTAGCCTACTCAGACATTTTAATTTGATAATACACCTGATTGAGATCCCCTGCAGCAAAATTCTTGGCATTACAAAAGGTCAGAATTTCTGATAATGGCGTAGGCTATGAGAGCTCTTTGGGAGATGAGTAATCTCATTGGTCAGCGCCTCATTAATTTTCTCTCGAAGTACATATACTTTGGCTGAGGTCAGCCGATATACTAGAAATCTTACTGGAGTAATATCAGAAAGCTGAATTATGTACTGACTAGCGCGAACTATACGCAAGGTTTCTGTCAAAACCTCTGGGAAGTGCCGAAAAGATTGCAAAAAGGCTGCCATCTTTATATAGGATAGATATAATAACTCAAAAATACACATTTAAATTCGTAACCGGTGAGCAAAGATTTTGCACTAGAGAAGACACTAGAGAAAATGGCACTAAAATTATTAACTAAAAACGCAAACGCAACACAAAAGTTCCATAGTCCAAAGAAGCTTTTGTTTTTGTAAAAAAATGGCGTTGCGAAAGTCAGGATAAATGGTAATAGTGTAACTATGTGAAAGATAATATCCTCGTAAAGTGTGCTACTTTAATATGCAAAAGTGCAAATCCCCAAAATGATAATTCTTCTCCAAAATTCTAGAACCAGATAAACTTGCAGGATGCAATTTACCGGGTTGTTTTAGGGTAATATGTCCAAAAACGGGCTACTAATAAGCTTTACCGTAGCTAGCCCCTCGCACAAATTCCACTAGAGAGACAGGAATGGAACGCCATAAAATTGTGAATTCCGTGGAGAGAATGTATCCCTCGACCATAGCCAGGAAGGCCGATTAGAAGGCCACGTTTATTACAAAATGAACACAAACGCGTAGAAGGACAGAAAGAAACTTTCATATACGTCGAAGTACGGAATATATCACGTATTTCTGCGCTTTGTAAACGAGCTATTCGTATGTCGCATTCTTCTAGGTAACCACAATGCAGTCGGTAAAGATTGCCAAATATGTGAACATAACGTAAAACTAATTGGCTTTATATCCGCGACCCCTTGCAAGGAGTTGGTAGTAACTTGTTGCTGTTTACGATAAAATCGTTGCATCAAGAGGTGGAAAGATATTGGGGACACACAAAATGTACACAATACACCAGTTTGCGTATTGAATCCGGAAATAACTTGTCGTCCTCCGTGGTGTAGTGGTTACCGCTCTAGCCTCTAGTTCCCGAGGTCGCGGGTTCAATCCAGGCGGAGGGATGGATTTTTGGGCATAAAACTCCTTAGCATGATCTCCTTCGGAAGGAAGGTAGAGCGCTTGTTCCCGTGTTTAGAATTGCGGCACCTAAAAGACCCTTAAGGCTGATAAATCGGCCTCTGAGGAAAATTTCCGGTCTTTCAAGCCTCAGTATATAGAATGGAACGCTAATGAACACAGCACTTAAAGAACGTCCATAAATAAAACTCAGTGTAGTTTTTCCTGATAACCAGTCTGAGTAGACAACAAAAACACACGGGAACACAACTTAAATCGGGAAGTAAACACAATCATATTCTCAGTAGAATTTTGAGGAGCAAAATAATGAGTGCATAAATGTTGCGTGCATGCTCGCAAAGGAAAGAAAAAATCAAAGGTTTCAAATGAAGACCCGGGGAGTTCACTCGTGCTCCAAAGCTGACTGTAAAGGAACATATGTCGCCTGCATGATAACCAGAATCTGAACAGTATGGCGAAAAGAAAGGAAAAGCTTTTAAGTATGCAAGTGCTTTTATCGAATCGCTTCAAATAAAATGGGATTTGTTTATAAGTTTCTGGACTGGGTGCTTTACTCGCAGGGTTTAAAACAAAACAGGCCCATTAGAATTCATATGTTGAATGTGTTGGTCGGCAGGATTCATTGAGCCTTACATTAGTCACCGTTGTAAGCTGCTTCTGTTCTCCCAAAACTGAGGGCACCTCTGTAATGTCGCCAATAACTCTTGAAATGGACATACTAACGATTGACCTGGAAGGCGTCCATATGCTCAAACATTATTAACATTTTAGGTCAATGGACAAAATAAATGATTCCTGCTTTTCAAGTCGTAACGTTGGAGGATAAAATTCATAGAGTTGTTTGGTGATTAATGCCTTAAGTTTCACATATTGAAGCTCTGCGTCACGCATTAATGTCTCAATTTCATCTCTTGAATATCTTGTGATCTAGGGCTATTCCAATTAAACACGGGCAAGTTATGACAAAGCAGTCAGCGTATCATGAACATAAGTATTTAAATCCACGTAATTTAATACAGAAAAATATTTCGTCTTTACACAAGAACTCAAGGTATGGAGGAGACATGACAGTAAGGAAATCCATGAAAACAATAAAGGAGAAGAGCAGCGTAAATTAAAGTGGGGAATAAAGCCGTATTTAAGACTATTGAGAAACACTCACAACTAGCATGCGATTTGGAGAAGACGAGCAAGTCAAAGCTCGATTCGAACAATATTTTCGTGACATTCCCAGGCCATACAATATAAACCGTATATATGTACTACTGTATACATATATTTTCCACACACCCTGCTACCGTTATGTAATGTGTTATTATTGTGTCGCTCTTAGTAGCATTACAAT
Source organism: Deroplatys truncata (assembly GCA_030765065.1). Classification (NCBI taxonomy): domain Eukaryota; kingdom Metazoa; phylum Arthropoda; class Insecta; order Mantodea; family Mantidae; genus Deroplatys; species Deroplatys truncata. Next base: position 182,365,880 of record CM060977.1, read on the forward strand.
GCTTAAACTTTACACCTAAATTAATCAGCATAATATCTGAAGAATGTAAACTTAGTACAACTCAAGATGCTTATCTGACATTACATCTATGATACTCATAAGATATTCACGTACATAGTTTATTTATAACAGCCGATTATTAGGATAAATGAAGGTGGAAGCTATCGCCTAAACAGATGGATAGTTGAGATTTGTGGATCGGACCCTAACTCGGAATATGTCAAGGATATTTCAAAACTACATTCGAAAAATGCATGTGTAGATATATACATATCTATATATATGTGTTAGTATGTATATTAAAATGGAATATACTCTAATTTAAAAGTTACCATGAGGATAACCTCCATATAAAATTTTACAATCACTTTCTTTTCTTGTTGCTGCGTTAATCTCTCCAGCCTTCTCTAAAACAGCCTCAAAATATTGAGCGTAAAGGAAATGCATACTTTAGAATAATTTACTCACAAAGTTTTTGCCATCACTAATTTAGAATAGGTCGGGATAAATCACAACAATTTCGAGTACATTCCTGCCTGATGTTGCCTGGTGTAAGGCTGGTGGTCCTCCTTTAAAAGTATGTTTTGCTTCACCACACCGAATCTCTCGGTATCTACTTTCAGTAGAAGCTTCCAAAACACACCACCACTCTGCAGCCACGGTACTCGAAGTTGCTGTGTAACGTTTGGTGATACTTGCGTCTGATAGTTCTGGAGACGTCACATGCTTGTTATGATCACCGAAAGGACGGCAGCCAGAGGACAAAAAAGAAAAAAAGGATTCGTACAAAACTATTACGGGGGGAAAACAGGTATGATGTATTACCTTGCTTTTTCTTTTCTCTCTTTATTTCTTTCCTTTTCCCTTATTCGTTTCCTTTTTAGATTTGTGCAGCAAAAATATATCCCACTAAAATAACTCAATACTGTTATTTTACTGGAAACACGTCTTGAAGTACCCTAAAGCAGGGATTCCCGAACTACGGCCCGGGGGCCATGCCTGAGCACTAGGGTGTATTTGTTTGGCTCACCTGCATACCTCAAAGATGCATAAATAAAAGAAAATGACTGGACTATATTAGATTAACTTATTTGCGAATTTCGAAGGATGAAATAGAACTAAGGACTCAGATATTTAAATCAATTATGCACCTATTGTGGCAAGTATTCCGTTACAGCTTACGTTGTGACTAAACTGTTAGTCATTTATTAGTACGCAGTTCTTAACTTGCATTTAGCTTACTTTAATTAGAGCAAATAGAATTAGAGCATCCATATTACTCGCACTGGCTTAGTGAGCTAAGCAAACTTTAAATCAGCTGAATTTCCTTGTGAATATAATCACGAACGTGGCACAGCTGAGAACCGGACTTGCACACTCAAAGCTTCATCCTCCATTGTTAAATGATTAGCTGGCGTGAGAATAACGGAAAAGAAAATTTTAACGTAAAGTTTATGTGTTTAAACAATAATAGAGTTTTTGTTCTTTGTGGCAGAACATCATATATTGCCTGATCTGTAAATAAATAGTTATAGTGTTTAAAGAATATAGAAGCACTCTCGGACATTATTAGACCAATCATTCATCAAAATTTAAACAATTCAAGGAGAAGTTTGGGAGTAACAAATTGGAAGCTATGAATCTGGCTATTTCCAAAACAGAACACCTTCAACAGAAAGATCGCAGAAAAGTAAGCAGCAACAGTGGCTAGTTTACGTATGTCACAACTGGCGAGAGTAAGAAAACCATATAGTAGTGGTGAATTTGTTAAATCGTGTTTTGATGCAAAAGGGAATTTGTCTTGAAAAGGTAGATTTATTTGGGGGCATTAGCCCTGCGGTTCATTTAATTGCTCCTGGAGAGGAAAATATTTCCATAGACATAACTTACCGATTAGCTGGAAGAGACAAAACAGTTCAATATTTTTAACTTGCACCGAACGAGTCTAGATGATTCAGATACTTCAGAGTGTCAATTCAACATTAACAGCGACTTTGAAGTCACCGAGGTACTTGCATCTGTATGCAGCGTGCATGAAATAGCTACCGGTAAAGATAACTTTCCTGAAGTTGAAAAGACACGTTTTCAGTGCTACTTAGAGTGTGAGAAACGTAAGTGCATCACAACAGAAGTGGGTTTATTTGTGGCATAAAGAAGCCCCAGTTGGAAAACTATTGAACCGAGTAATGTACTGGCTGCCCTAAGTCCCTATGACATTGCGCTGTCATTCCGACAGCATGCTTTAGGTGGAAATGCTTTCGACATATCAGATGTGATGGGCTCAATCACAGCCAATTCGGGAATTTCTAGCCGAATCGAAGCAGCGTATTTCGATATTTGCTATCATTTTGAATATGACGGCTCAGCTAATGAAAAGTTTTAATACAATTATTCGGGTTCAGAAGGAAAATATAAAAGAAAACTAAATGAATGGAAAGAAAAGTCTTCAGTTAACAGATTGTTGCTGGATTTGTAGGTTGACATCGCTTGATTACATAAATACTAACAACTTCGGTTGCAAGAAGGTGATGGTATTGATCTGTGAACTGCGTTCCCATATGAAGACATTCGGAAAGAAAATGGTTCTTTTTTAATCCCATTCTGGAAAGAAAAAAAGGAGAAAAAGAGGGAAGAAGAAAGCTTCGTTCTTTTCTCATACTGTGAAAAATTCGGTAAGAAGAACACGTCAGAAATTCGTGTTCCTTATTATCAGCAGGTTATACAGGTATGTGCTTCAACAGTTACAGAACCGCTGCTCTTATCTCGTATCCAATGCAGAAGTCAACAGTGTGTTCCAAAATCTATCCCAATGCGATGTAAAGAAGTTGCCATTTTGAGATTCAGAAGCAAATAGCTAATATACACAGTGGAATTATGTAATAAAGAACAAAAAGAATGAAGTTCATGTGGTTGGTTTTCACAACTGTCTGCTGAGTGATACGTTTCCTCGTTTGAAACGATTTGCACGAGCACTAACAGCAGTGTCTTCATCAACGTGTATCTTTAAACATATACTTTAAAAAATAAAATATGTGAAATTAAAATATAAACCTCCTATGCCTCATAAACGTTTAGAGTACGTTTTTATGATAGGCAGCACAAAATTGGAATACAAAATTCTGCAATCATAGCACAGGGAGTTCAGTTCATTCTTGTTATTGAATATGGACTTCTATTAACTTAAAAATACTTCCTGTAACAGGTGTTAATATGTATTGCCTATGAGTTACATTGTCATAATGCTAATGAATGTAAAAGTCATCATTTATTAAGTATTTAATTATAGCAGTTATTATTATGAAGGTGTAGATTTTAGTTCAATGAAAACCCAAGTTTGAAAATTAATCTCACCTATGCGCCTTGTGGCTGTGAGTTTATTGTTCCTCGTTTATCCGTATGTATCTTGTTTCGCCCGCGATTCACTCCTTCGTGGTTAATGTGGCCTCCGTTAAGAAAAGTATGGCAACTTCTGCAATAAGTACCATATAAATGACTTTCAGAAAACTATCCGTTTAGTTAATGTTGAATAATATAACTAAAAAGGAAAGAAAATAGAGCAAACCAAAATTTCATTCTGAAGTTAAATTCTTTTTAAGGCAAAGATTTTCGCAAAATTTCCCCCACCCGGATGATAACATTTTATGCAGATATTCAATCCTTACAAAATGTGATGTGAATTAAAAATGTAAGGACTTACCATATTACATAGTGATTACAACATCACAATTACTAATACTTCTGTCAATCATAACCTATATAGGGCTCTCACGCCAAGGAAGCCCTGCTCCAACATACAAAAGCAGGTACGAATTCTATATTTTAATGTTTCTGTAGAACAAGGGTAGCGAAAACGCCTTCCTTCCTTGAGTCACCAAATATGCAACACGCACTGCATCACTCAGCAGAATGTGAAAAGTAAATGGAATGTGATGGAGGGGGAACGGCGCCTGTGACTTCCGTTTTCGCCACCTCTGCTTTAAAGGAGCAAAAACCAAATTTAAAAAGATATGACAAACTACAAATTAAAAAGGAAGTATACTGGCCAGCATTAAGTTTATACAGTTATGCCTTAGATATACAGTTGTGCCATGTGTTGCTGAAAAAATGTGTAAAATATACTGGTAATTGCCATCATCAAAAAGCAGCAGAAATATGCATACACAAAACTGAAACCTTTAATATTATAGTAGCCTCAATTATATTAAATTTCAGTTATGCACCATGGGTTATCAAATGTGGGACAACTTTGAAGACAGGTGTTACATCCACTTTCATTGTTATATGCAGAATAAAAGTTATACTCTTAGTAAAATATTTCACCATTTAAAGGAACTACAGACTTTAATGACAAGAGAAAAAAAATCACAAACCCTAATACAGTAGTAAATTTATTGGGTCAACCTTTGTCTTCGGAAGAACTACAGTTACCTTTAAAAGGTTTGAAAACTTGTATTACTTTCTCTAGTAACATTTAAGATAGCCATATATGGAGCCTGAAATCACTATGTATAGAACTCATTAAAAACGTGCATTTTACTGCTAATAATAGCTTCAGTAAAGTAACTATTAAAAACCTTATTGCAAAACCTGTTGTGTACTTAAAAGCAGATAAAGGTAACCAGATTGTAACTTTGAATACGGACGACTATAATATTGGAGTAAGAAATTTCAGAAAATATGATTATGTAACAATCAAGACAGATCATCTCAATTTGTGCATAAAACATGTTAACCAAATCTTATTAGAGTTAACCATAGTATCAGCTGATAAAAACGGCAGCTTAAATGCAGTAATACAACTCTACCAAGGATTTTCTACCTACCAAAATCCAAAAAAGACAATAATATGCAATCTATCATTAATAATAGATTTGCCTAGTTATGGGTTAGCAAAATGGTGGACAAAAGAATTTTCATGTTTAGAAAAACTTCCATCATTAAGCATAAAAAATACTGCAGAATTAATTAGTAATATTAGGAATTTCACAGTTAGTAAAGAAGATTTATAAGTGTCTTTTGATGTTACATAATTATTTACAAATGTACTCATAGTAAGCGTTTCAGCAGTGTTAAAAACTTGACTATCTTCAATCAATTTACAAGAAAGTTACATTCAAGATATGACTGTTCTTACGTCTTGCTGTACTGCTCAAAACTACTATACTTTCAAAAAAACTTTTATAAACAAACACATGGACTAGTAATGGTTAATCCACTGTCTCCACTTCTTGCAGACCTCTATATGAGCGCTTTGGAAAAGGATGTTACAACATCATATCCACAGATTTTAAAGATTTCGTACAGATATGTGGATAACAGTTTTGCTGTTATTCCACAACAATGTACAAAATTAGCATTGGATATTTTGAACAGTCAGGTTAAACATTTTATGTTTACCATGGAAATGGAAATAAACAACACCTTACCTTTTTGGATTTATTATAAAAGGAAAGGATAATAACATAAATTTTGGAATTTGTGGAAAACCTACTCATGTAGTTACTTACATTAAAAATAATTTCTATAACCCTACTTCAAATCAGCATGCAGTATTTAGAAGGCTAGTCTTCAGAAAGAAGAATTTGGAAAGAAAGATTATTTTACTGAACTAGAATACATTAATGTGGCTATCGTAAATGATTTTAAACCACAACTTATTAATAATTTAACTATGAAATACAACACAACATACCTTACACACAACCAGTGCTTTACAGAGCCCTAACAAAAAGGAACTAATACACAAGAAATTTACATATTACCCTGTAATGTTTAAATGTTTTGAAAAATTATTCAAAAATGTAATATCTAGCTTTCATATCAGAATGCTTATACTTTAAGAAATATATTGAATATACCTTTGGCTAATACAATAGATAGTACAAAAATTCAGGTATATAACAGATTCTATGTCAGATTGTCAGGTTTCATATATTAGTAGAACTAAGAGAAATATAGAATTAAAACAAATAAATCTGCGGCTGCCAACCACTTTTGGATTTTAAACATGAGATAGGGCCTGAAATAAAATTATTAAAGCCTATAGAGATTCCTTCACAGCCGGAAATTTGGGAAAACCATGTCTCCATAATATCAAGACTATTTGGAACTTTGGAATTCTACCAGCAGATTCGTTGATGTAGCTCATCCAATCAACTTGTAAGAGATACGAAAGAAGACAAGTGAGTTCCCAATCTTCTCCAAAGATTACAGTAACTTTAAGATAACCAGATTACAGATTTTCCCAACATAGAACAAAAAAACCTGCTGAGTCAATTCTTGGGGGTTAGGGGATGTGAGCTGTAAGTCAGTTGTCTTTTAGCTGAGGATGGGAGAAAGACTTCTCCCGAAAGCCCTACTTAGTAAAAAATCAAGCGCAGATGTGATGTGAATTAAAAATGTAATTACTCACCATATTAGTGATTACAGCATTACAGTTACTAATACTTCTTTAAATCACAACATATTCTTTTTAACTATAGCGAACAATTATTTTCACAAAGAAGAACTTTACTGCATGCAATATAACGTAAAGGTCTTAATATATCTTACACTTCGAAGCATTTGAAATCCACTTTACAAACATTCTTTAATATGGTAACTGCTCGCTCTATTCAGGTGCAATGAAGAAATTTGACACGCGCAATAAATAGTTCTTTTAGAAAAATTACTTCCTCCAAAAATGTTGAATATGAAAATTTAGAATAAACCGCAATAGCGTGTGCGAAGTCGGTTCTAGGAACCCGGAATTTAATTCTCCTTCCCCGACGCTCGGCGAAAGCCGAATCTTTTACATCTTGTGCCTTGTATTCACCCGGGGTCGATCCTAGTCAGGGATTGCATGCGTTGACGTCAGTCGCCAGCAACAGCGCCTCCATAATGACCTCAACGTGACCTCTGTTGACTGCATTTAACATACGCCGGCTGGTAATGCAGATGTGTCACATTGGTTGTATTTTCGCTCTGTTAGACAAAGAGTAATTGTATCACTTAGCCGGAATGTAGCTGCTGATGCCAGACGCTAGAACTTCGAATAGACTGGGAAGATATTGTTTGAGGAAAGGAGGCGTAACCGGTTCATTGCATTCGAGAAATGAAAGTAGTTATACAACCGTCAGATACGGTTTCAACCACAGAGTAGATAGCGGTATGCAGTGTAGGATAAGATAGAATAATACTAAAAGCGGAAAGGGTACTTAACACCTAGTTAATCGAAGATTTTTGTACCTAAACCTCAGACGGCGCGCCTCCGGGAAGTAGAGAGGGAGGGAGAGAGAGCAGACAGAAAGCGATTGGACCAGAAGGCACGACAGGCAGACAGCAGGGTCCCTACCATTTGCACAGATTTGATGCTCGCCCGCGGTGGCTGGTGCTGCCGGCTCTCCTCTTCCTGTGGACTTACGCATTCCTGGGGACCCAAGACCCAGAGATCGTTCGCAGTCCGGACGACGGTTTCCTCAGAGCATGCTTTGCCCTTGACATGCACACGCCAAGATTTCCCACCGACACTTGCCACCCTGAAATAAACCAAGCAGATGAAAGGTGAAGTGAAATCAGAATGGAGATAACATAGAGGTGCTAGAATTTAGGTGGATTTAATCACTCTTATTAGCATTCGATTGGCCCCAGATAAATACGCGAAAAAGCCCATGTGTCTGGAAGTTGGACGGGAATTGAGCTCACGACTTCCCGAGTTTGAGCGGCAGACGTTGCTGCCTGAGCCATTCCCATCGGTGGCATGCAGTTCTATTAATCTGCTGGAAGTAAGAACATACCGTGCACCTATTTCGGTACCATATAAATGTTTTTCGTATATTATGTCGGGGTTCTACGTTGTTTATTTTCCGTTGCGTGTTGTACAATCACAGTCAACTCATCGAGAGAATGCATCATAAGACAAACTAAATATTTGTGTGTCAAGCATATCATCAATAATATTCTGTCAATCCCAATTAAAGCACCTTGTGGGATTCCTCTGCTGACGTGGCTGTAATTCTTCCACCGCAACATAACCTTCATGTCGCTGTGTCGATTGCCGATTTCTGCGCTATACCCTTCGAAAGATAATTCCAAATCGTGAATCAGTCTGCCCGTTAGGTGTGTCTAGTCTCCTTAATACGACCTGATAGTTCGGTGTTTTATTTTACTCTACTGTAAAATTAGAAATGTTACCAAAATGCGGTTTCACAAAGTCGCTGTTATGTGCCACTTAGGCAATTAGCCTCTCTTCTCACCATTTTCTGGTGCAGTATTACTTTTATATTATGTTTTTATTTCAGTTTATTCTTACTTTGTGCAGCATTTAAAACACGTTACGATTATTTAAATATTGCGGCAAACCTTTAAAGAAATACTCCTTCTACTTGTGACTCATAATGAATATTCAGTTTATAGCGTAGATTTTGAGATTTGCACTTGCTAGGGTATCTCAATAAGCAAACTGCTGATATCGGTTAGGCATACTGGCTCTCTATGTATCACTATAGGCGATCCAGCCTTAGAACCTAACTTCATATACAGAAAACATATTGTATCCTCTCGTGTTTATAATGCAATGAATGGATATGCTATTCGAATAATAATAATAATAATAATAATAATAATAATAATAATAATAATAATAATAATAAAAACCTAAATAAAATGTTAGCTGTAATTAAATATGCAATAATTAAAATAAAAAATGTGTTAACGTGTAGCTGCATCACAGTGGTGAAGAGATATGTCATCTGGGTCGCACTTACTTGCGGTATCATAATTATAAGAAGAAAAATCACCACCCACGCTAATCATAAGGTGATCCATTATGGTATCCGAGAGCCTGTTCATGACCCACATTTCACTTTGAAACCATTGGCGAAGGTCTAGTAATTTAAAGTTTGCGTTGTTTCTGGCTATGAATCCTTTGAAAAAGGCTCATACTGTTTTTGTTGATTTCAGGTTGCTGTGATAAGAGGATAATCTCTCAACATGTTGACCGAATTATCATGCAAGATCATCAATAACATACTTGTTTTCGTCCTTGATTTAGAAGCTGTGCCTGCTCATTGGTTTCACAAAACGGCAAATAGTGTGATGCCCACTAATCCGAAATTTCTTATTTCTCCACGAGGAGTTAGTACAACGTCCAATGTGTCACTCTAAAACGGTGCGTTTTCCATAGCGATAACGCAGTTCGAGTGACGGAAGCACCTTCTCAAATCACTCCCTTAAAACACCGTTCATATGTTCGTGGTATTCACTTGTGCGTTATCGCTGCAAGAGTAGAATATCTTCCATAAAAACGGAATCACTGCCAATGTACAGAATGATTTAGCGTTTTTCTTTCGCTGTAGGATTCTTCAGAACTGCTGAAATTACACAAAGAAATGCCTACCTTTTATTTCCCAAGGTAAAGTCAAGTCGTAGGATATTCTACGACCTTCGTTAACTCACATATCATCAAGGTAATACATTTTCTTACCTTTGTTCTTTCGAAGTTAATTTCTCAAATACCGCTGCCTCTTCAATAACCTGATATTGCTTATGCAATAATTACATTCATTTTGTTTCTCTTCACAAAACCAAATTCAACTTCTAGCAATTCTACGAAACTGGATTGCTTAAAATAAGGCAAACCAGGATCACGTTTGAGAGAATTTAAAACTTTGATATTGGCGTCTCACTGTTGTTGAAAAGCTCGTGCACTCTCTCTCTCTCTACAAAGGTAACATTTATAAATCTATCTGTGTGCTCTAATTATGGCTTACGTCACTTTGTATTCCTTCTTGGTATACACAATGCTCCCGTTTGCTTGAGTTTCCTATGGTTAAATGAAACACTATACTCGGCATAGCCGGTATAACCATTAGTTAACTACATATGTCACTGTATAGCTACATATTATTTATAGTGACAATTGTCTTGCATATGTTTATTCAAAGCAGTCTGTTTATCGTCGCTTGCCTACCGTTAGAATGCTTCACTATTTCAGCTTTATTTCTCACCAATCTAACAGTACTTGTAGAAGCAACCATGTTTATCGCCTTACAAATTACTCATGATGATAGAGGCTGTTTCAGTACTTCTGCGACAATCTCTGAGGAACGATAGATCTCGCAGAGGGGAACCTTTTTGGCCAAGAAAATATCATCCTCCGACAAATCGTTATGGAGTTATTCTCTGTTAGTTTACAACCGCTGAAACAAATGACAGCGCTTCTTTCTAGTCCCATACGTCTGGTTAAATTTGCTAAGTTTGAGACGCAGAGCCCAGTTTATCCCAAATGGGATGGAAAAACGAAAGGTCCAAGCAGCTAATGACCCACGATTCGAGCCTAGTTGCTTACGAAATACTTTTGCTGGTGAAGTCTAACGAACATTGCTTGAGGGTTCTCAACATCCCAGATATGTCTGTTGTTGCTGTTGAAGTATCCGTTTCGTGTGAAGCAGGCTTCATGGGTAAACAAGACGTGTGCGGGAAATCTAGGATCTGCGATACTTCGTTGCAGAAACCACTGGACAAACTGAACACGGGGTGCGAAGTTGTACGTCCCCAGTCCCTGTACTTTCTTGAGGTAGTATGCGTGGAGCTGTGTTTCAAAAGAAGGAGTTCACTGGCTGTCTCTCAAACCTATATTACCCGTTATGCTTCAAGGAAGGGTGAATAACTCCTTAACGATACGTCGGAGGATGGTGGTTGCTTGACAAAAAATGTTCTCCTCTGTGGGATTTACCCTTCCTTAGCGATTGTCGCAGAGGTCCTGAAACATACTGCACGTATTATGAATGAAGGAGAGGGTTTAAGGGCACCGTTCAGAATTAAAGAAAAATACAACCCTCTTTAGTTTCACTATACATTTTTAATATCTTGTATTACTCAATACGTTCAAACTAAGATCAATATACTTCTTGAAAACCCACAGATAATCACCCATGATTAAGGTACTTTATATTATGGTATGCATTGATTCCTCGCGTATCGCATACTAGTTAATGACGTCATATGTTGACATCAAATTTTGTTTTGAGGTTGGAGCGATACTAGAATATGTTGACAAGAATAGGAGCAGTCAGGTTTCTGGGAAGGAACTAAAGTAAGCAGCCTCAAGAGCACGCGTTGCATATAATTGAGGGACATCCCACAAGAAGTAGGTAATAAATGCTCTCTGGTTACATCCAGTTTGAGTGTTTGAGTGTGGTGGAGTTGAAGCTGTGACAGCTGGGTCATTTATGTTAAAACAACAACAAAAATCATAAATGAACATACACTATTTACCTACTTTTCGACGCAGTCACCAACTTTCTCAACACATTTCTCCCATCATTATACCAGTTTCAATATGTCCTGTTCGTAGAAGTTCGTTTCCTTGGAGTATAGCCATCTACAGACTGCTGATTTCACTTCCGCATCTGTCGCAAAGCGTTGGCCGGAGAGGAATTTTTTCATGGAACCAAACAGATGAAAGTTCCACGGTGCAAGGTCCGGACTGTATGGTGGATTCTGCAGCATCTCCTGACCAAGTTTGGTGACTTTCTGACGAACAGCAGCAGCAACATGGGGGCGAGCATTGCCATGAAGAATTTTGACATCGTCAGCTTTCATGTAGTGGCGTTTGTCACGAAGGGCACGGCGCAAATTCACCAAAACTTTTATGTAGGTTGCAGCATTCATAGTATTCCCGTGTTCAGCAAAGTACACCAATACAACACCATAAATATCCCAGAACACCGTCACCAGCAGATTGAGTCATTTTCAATGCTTTTCTTCACTGGGGAACCAGCATGTTTCCACTCCATACTTCATTGCTTGGTTTCGGGCGTGTAGTGGTATGCCCAAGACTCATCACCAGTGACGATTTCTTTCAGAAAGTCATGCCCTTCTGCGGTGTACCGCGTTAGGTGATCCAAGCTCGTCATCATTCCCTGGCCTTTGTGGTTGTCTGTCAGGTTCTTAGGTACCCAGCGAGCACTAACTTTACCAAATTTCAACGTGTCATGAACAATATCGTACACTGCGCTATAGGAAAAGTTGAACTGTTGCGATAAGGTTGGCAGTTGCACACACTGGTCGTTGATAGTTGTCGCCTCAATGCCTCAGACATTCAGCGGTGTTGCAGCTGTTACCGGCCCTCCGGAGCGTGGCAAATTACTAAGGTTCACAAGGCCCTCTAAGAAGAATGTCCACTACCTGGAGACATTGCTACGGTCCATACAGTCATCCCCATACACGCCACGTATGTCCCTGTGAATATCACTGGGTTTATGCCCTTTGGCCCACCAATACCAAGCCACAATTCTCTGCTCTTCACACGTGGACGACAACAGCATGCACGCCATCTTTGTTGCGTAGTTCACGCTTCTCTCGCCAGAGCTGGACACGAAACAAAAATACCCTCTGTAGTGAGAACTTCAGCCTGTATCTGTGTGAAATTGCAACACTCCAGCTGTAATACCAAGCCAGAAGACAATTATGGTGCATTACTTTTCGATCCGCCCTCGTATTACTACCATTTTTAAATTAGATAACGTTACTGTTAGTAAATAATTATATTGTAACCCACCCTTGCGAGTGTCTGACTACTGGATCTCCCTCTATCGTTTTCTCAAATGGATGGCTGTTTGTCTACAAAGGTATATTCAAAGAGTTACACAACGCAATTCTGGTTAATTTGCGCTATGGGATTTTTATACAATGCAATGCTTCAGTCACAGCAACAGGTGATTGTAGAGGAGTGATGTTTAAACTGGCCTCATAAGTCAATCTTTACCTATGTTTATAGGAACTAATTTAGGATTTTTCCATAATTTTTTTAGGAACAACTGGAGATACTTTTCAGTCACGGTCATGGGCAACCGTGGCATTACCATGAAAAAGACCTCAGAAACCAGATGGCCGAAAGCTAGATGACGGATTCTTCCTTCATCTACATAAGTAGAAATTTGAGAATGGTGGTGTGCTTAGTATTGAATTGGTCGAGAGAATAAAGGCGAATATTTTGCTGTGTTACATTATAATAAGTATTTTGATATCCTGTATTGCATAATTGTTCATAGAATATATCTGTTGCATTTCCAATTTAAAAGCAGCTTCCCTAAACCAAAATTCCTATACATACTGTTCCTCAACAGAGCTCATGAAATGTGCCGTCAAAAAGAATAACGCCACATTTTAATCAAAGCACATCTTGAGAAAAAGTATGTTTTATGTTGTTTTTTATCACTCAGCAAACTTATAAGTATGGTGTTATTATGCAAAAAGTTAAACAAACTTTCGGTACTTCTTCACTTCATATAATTAACTAACTAGCATCCCTTTCAGATTTTTGCATTTTTCTGCATCTTTCATTATTAATACTACCATAAACGCGAAATGCTTGAGAATCATGATAAATATAGTATGAAAATATAGCATTTCGAAATATTTGTGGTAAAATTTGGATACATCTGGCGAGTAAGGTAAAATCGAAGCGTTATTAAAATGTTACAATGTTCTAGCGTAGCCTGTAATGTAATCAGGGAATAACATAAGAGTAGCAGAGGTGAAGCTTTTAAATTCTTAGTGGACTTCACTCTTTTTGGGGAAAAAAGTAACAGTATAGGCAAATTTATATGGATTCTAAAATAACAAATGTGACGGAGTATTATGGAGGAATGTGGCTTAAATATACTTACAGAATGAGCCATGGCAGGAGTGTTTCTTAGAGCATTGAATTGCAAACCAACAGCCAGCTGTTAAAATATGGATCTAACAATCACAAATTGTAGCCGGGCCAGACCATTCATCGGTCTAATCTATTAAAACATGATAATAATGGTAATGATGTTGGTAATATCTAGGTGATATATGTTTAAATTTTCGTTTGTCCGTGACTACCTTTCTTTAACTATCTTTCTTCTGCATTCTTCCGTTGCAGCTTACACAACGAATGAACTCTTAGAAGAACAGAAAATCACATGCACTTTACTTATTGAAAACATTTCATTTCCCACTATGGAGATTTTAAATTTATTACGAGATATTTAGAGATCTAGCGATTCATTTGATACTTTGGTAAATAAAGGTTCATGGCAAGATTATCAATCATATCCGTTCTCAAACTTTCAGGACTTGCCGTTATTAACTTAAACTCCTCAGTTCTAAATTATTTTGTACAAAATTCAGTTGCCTTGTTGTTAGCTAATTGTTTTTCACTAAGCCTACTTCTAATTATGTAACTTTTAACTACCTTTAACTCATAATTGTACAAAGGTTGTGAATAAACTTGTCGACTAATTCACACCTATATTCTATACCGTCAGCTTATTCGTCGTTTGATTAATGTTGTGTTCAAAATCTGACTGATGACTTCGCACAAAGGACTTCAAGTAGGTCTTTAGGATTAGCTTTAAGGGGAGCGAAACACAAAAATGCATATTTAAAAAAATTAATATCAATAAAGTATTACCCACTAATTTCACTCCTCCAAACGGTCGCAGTCAATACGAAAACATATTTGGCTTCACAAAAAATGAAACACTTGTTTATGTGTTCCAAAAATGGTGAAACAGCAGTATACATGTTTCATTCAAGCAATTATCAGAAGGTGTTGAGAAAAAGTCCGAAATAGTTTGAAATTACAAGGACACTAAATCTGGAGTTGATGTAGTAGATAAACTGTGTGCTACATAAATGTAGCCAGAACAACCAGAAGGTTGTCTTGAACATTGCAGGTATTACTTCTAGTGTTTTCTTTCTTGAAAACCAAAATAAATATTGCACAAGGCATTTGAAAGCACAGTCTTTGGCTTTACTGTCGCAACAGCTACAAAGGAGAGCAACAGTAGCAAATCTACCCGGTGATTTGAAAGGCCTTTTAACAAAATAAAACCTGAATAATCCGCAGTGGATGAAATTCCAAATACGCCATATCCACATTGAAAACGAAACGATGTGAACCCTGCAAAAAAGACAAAATAAGCTGCAAAACCAAATATGCATTTGGGAAATGCAACACTCTGCTCCGTTTGGGCAAATGTGCTACATTACTTGCGATAGCTGCTTAGTCGGGGAAAACATGGCAGAGGTATTAGATGATTCTGATTAACTGAACATTTGAACTTACAAGTTGTATGTATACTCGAAACTAACAATGTATTTCTTTATACTTGTTGCAATACAATTTATAATGTATATGTATTCATACTTTAGAATGCCTTTTCATGTTGTAAGATAACACCTACTAAAGAAAGTCATGTATACTTAACCTAAATAAACGTAATCATAGGAAAAAAACGGGAAATAAGCGAAAGAAAACACAATACTAATAATAACAACAAAAACATAACGCGGGTCTACTAGGTCACGCGAGACCAACGGTTATCTAATAAAGCGCGCGCCTGACGGAGGGTTAAGTAATGCAACTCATTTATGAGAAACTGGAGATAGGTTTGTCCATTTACACGCGGAGGGAAGAAGTAGGAAAGGAGTGTATGTCCCTGCTTAGACAAATGGATTAACGCTAATCCTACCGCTAGGGGCGCTAGTGTCGCTTTTAATTCGCTCGAGTGGCGGGAAATTTGAAGCGGCAGGATTACGGTCGATCCAGATGTCTAAGCGGGACATTTTTTTTTTCTTTCCTTATTTTTTCTGATACATGTTTTATTATTTATGGATTAAATACAAACATAATATGATGGATAAAAATTAAATATATAAGAAATGTCCACGATGTGACAAACTTAGGAGCTAAATGGGCATGGTGTGATGGTTTGACCTATGGAATAACACTAGTTGGCACACTTTACGAACTAAAATTGTTCTTTTTTCACCATCGCGATGATGGCATAGCGGCGAACTTTGGAACTAGGCTGCAAAAAAAAGCGCGGCACTGGTGCTAAGTAGGTATAAGTACTAAGGAAGGTACGTCTTAAGGAGGTGTACGTATTGAGGAGGTGTAAGTCTTGGAAAGTATGCGGGGACGGAGGCGAAGGTTTTGGAGCCGAAGGAGAGCATTTTCGGGGGCGTTTGGGGCAGCGGGCACGCCCGTGCGTCGGTTGAGAGGATGAGTTGCACGTGGCGAGTGAAATAGGATGACGTCATAGGTAAGGGGTGTTGGGTATTGGTGCAGGTGGGTGAGGAAGGGTATATAAGGGAGGATATGAGGAAGGGGAGAGCAGGTTAGGTGTTTTTGAATGTTGGATGGTAGTTTTCTTGAGTGGATAGAGAGATGCAACGATATGAGACGCTGTGGCGAAAATGGGAACTAAACAAGATGGCGGAGACAAGAAGTCTAAGGACGAGGAGATTTCAAGGATAGTGGTCAACATGGCGGACGCAAGATGTGGGGGCAAAAAGACGCGGTGGTAAGAATGAGATCTAAAAGAAGATGACCAACGTGATAACTAAACAAGATGGCGGACGCAAGAGGAGGGTAAGGAGATTTGGGGTTAAGGTTTTTAGGTTAAAACAAGACGTAAGCATGGGAACGAAATCCAAGATGGCGAAGGCAATGGGTGGACGAGGAGATGTGAGGCGCGGTGGCGAAAATCGGAACTAAACAAGATGGCGGAGACAAGAAGTCTAAGGAGATTTAGAGGTTAGTGGTCAGCATGGCGTACGCAAAAGGTGGGGCAAGGAGATTTGAGGTTAAGATTGTTAGGTTAAACAGACGTAAGCATGGGAACTAAATCCAAGATGGCGAAGGCAAGGGTGGGGACGAGCAGATATGAGGCGCGGTGGTAAAAATGGGAATTAAACAAGATGGTGGAGGCAGGAAGTCTAGGTTAAAAATATGAGGTAAACGTGGAGAACCAAAACCAAGATGGCGGAGGCGTAGTGGTGAAAATGGGAACTAAACAAGATGGCGGAGGCAAGAAGTCGAGGGACGAAGAGATTTGAGGTTAGGGTCAACATGCAGAAGATGCCGAATGCAACAGTTGATGGCGAGGAGATTTAATGTGAAAACTAAACAAGATGGCGGACGCGCGTGTTCAAGAAGATTTCACAAAAGAAAAAATAAATATTATACCTTGAACGAGAATGGAAGCAGTCAAGTACTAACACAAAAGTTGAAAACACAAAGGAACACAGAAATATAATGCTTGTGTAAAAAGGAAGGCAGGAATTGACGTTCATGTTATGATTGGTGAAAATAAAACGTGATTGGATTGGAAAAAGGAATAAATAAGGCGAAGTGAAGGTGATTTGCGGCGGTATTGAGGATAGCCGTGATCGTTAACGCATCTGTTGGAATTGAAACCCAGTACCAAAATCCAAAACATTAAAAAATTACTCTTTGAACCTTCGTTTTGAATGTGACATCCCAACTTCGAATTAAACGTGAACTTTAACGGTATTTTAAATAGGAATGTTGGTGGAATGTGGACTTCTTTTTTACTTTGGGACTCAAACCCGGTACCAAAACACTGAACCATGTATTTCTACGGTAACGCTATTTTAAAATGTGGTGGAATGTGGAGTTTGTGGTTTGGGACTTAAACCCAGTACCAAAACACTAAAGGATATATTCCTACGCCAAGCAGGCCCGAAAAATAATTATGCGTGTGGTACTTACCTCTTACTGGTGTTGATGCGTCACCAAAAGCGCAGCAGCTTCACGCGACGCGAAAAAATAAAAGCAAACTGTTTTTGAAAATGCTTAACCAGCTTTAAGATCAACCAACATCACTACGCACTGATATTCCTAGGTTTTTTAAAGCGGTACAGACGCTCTTTGCACAAACGTAATTTAACTATACCAAAAACCTGGTACTGGACCATCGTAATGGTCGCTAGCGTACGTAGGAGCAGGGTTCTCATTGCCGGTCGAAAGCGGTCAAAACAGTGTACGACGCACGTGTTCACAGTAGCTACTGTCGAAGTCAACTGTCGAGACGTGAATGAAAGAAATCTGTACTTGCCGGCAATCTAGCTCGGAGATGTGAGGAGCGGTGGCAAAAATGGGAACTAAACAAGATGGCGGAGACAAGAAGTCAAGGACGAGGGGATTTCAGGTTAGTGGTCAACATGGCAGACGCAAGAGGTGGGGTGCAAGGAGATTTGGGACGCGGCGGTGAAAATGCGATCTAAACAACATGGTGGAAGGAAGAGCTGAGATGAGCAGATTTTGAAGTTAAAATAGGAGGTAAGCATGGAAACCAAAAAACCAACGGCGGAGGGTCGGCGACAAGGAGATGCGGTGGCCAACGTCAGAGTTAAAACAAGCTGGCGGACGCAAGAGGAGGGTAACGAGATTTGAGGTTAAGAGTTTTAGGTTAAAATAGTACGTAAGCATGGGAACTAAATCCAAGATGGCGGACGCAAGGTTGGGGACGAGGAGATATGAGGCGCGGTGGTAAAAATGGGAACTAAACAAGATGGCGGATGCAAGAGCTGAGATGAGCAGATTTTGAGGTTAAAAATAGGAGGTAAGCATGGGAACTAAATCAAAGATAACAGAGGCAAGGAGTGGGGTCGAGGAGATATGAGACGCGGTGGAGAAATGGAAACTAAACAAGGTGGCAGACGCAGGAAATCTAGGTTTAAAATAGGAGGTAAATGTGGAGAACTAAAACCAAGATGGTGGAGGCGTGGTGGCGAAAATGGGAACTAAACAATATGGCGGAGGCAAGAGGTCGTGGGACGAGGAGATTTCATGTTAGGGGTCAACATACGAAAGATGCTGAAAGGAACAGGTGGGAACGAGGAGATTTGAGGTTATGAAAACTAAACAAGATGACGGACGCGCGTGGTCAAAGAAGATTTTATAAAAGAAAATTAAATATCATATCTTGAACGAGGATGGAAGCAGCCAAGTAACTAACACGAAAGCTGAAACGCAAAAGGGCATAGAAGTGTAATGCTGGTGTACAAAAGGAAGACAGAAAGTGACGTGGCATGTTGTGATTGGATTGGACAAAGGAATAAATAAGATGAAGTGATGGTGATTTGCGGAGGTATTGATGATAGCTGTGATGGTTAACGCATCTGTCGGGATTGGAACCCAGTACCAAAGCCCTACACATTAAAAAAAGTTACTCCTTGGACCTTCGTTTTGAATGTGACATCACAACACCGAATTAAACGTGAACTTTAACGGTATTTTAAATAGGAATTTTGGTCGAATGCGGAGTTCTGTTTATTTTGGGTCTCAAACCCAGTACCAGAACACTGAACGATGTATTTCTACACCAACGCTATTTTAAATAGGAATGCTGGTGGAATGAGGAGTTTGTAGTTTGGGACTCAAACCAAGTACCAAATCACTAAACGATGTATTCCTACCCCCAAGCAGGCCGAAAAATAATTATGCGTGTGCTACTTACCTCTTAGTGTTGTTGATGTGTCATGAAAAGCGCAGCAGTCATGTTGTAGAGCTTGACGCGACGCGGAAAAATCAAAGCAAACTGATTTGAAAATGCTTAACTAGCTTTAACATCAACCAACATCACTACGCACTGATACACCTAGGTTTTTTAAAGCGGTACAGACGCTCTTTGCACAGACGTAATTTAACTATACCAAAAACCTGGTACTGGACCATCGTAATGGACGCTAGTGTACGTAGGAGCAGGGTTCTCTTTGCCTGGTCAAAAGCGGTCAAAAACAGTGTACGACGGACTCACAGACCTATTCACAGTAGCTACTGTCGAACTCAACTGTCCAGGCGTTAATAAAAGAAATCTGTGGTTGCCGGCAATCCAGCAGAAGCGATAACAAACTTGGTGCTCGTTAGCAGGATGTTTGTAGCTGCTGATAATTCCAGCTTGCCAAGCCGGATGCGCCCCAGACTGCCGCCGGCATGACCTCGATGGGGCGAGCTAAACCGTATGCTCACTCACGGTCACGCTGGCAACACAATTCTGCGGCTACCGATAAGCTTAATGAAAACTTGATTTGCACGTAAGTAGTTATAACACCCCTGCGGTCCTAAGTAGGTGTAAGTACTAAGAGGAGTACGTCTTAAGTAGGTGTAAGTACTGAAAAGGTGTAAGTATTGGAAAAGTGTATCAGGTGAAGCTATTGGTGTTCGAGGTCACTTGCGCAAGTCCTAAATAGGTGTAAGTACTAAGAGGAGTACGTCTTAAATAGGTGTAAGTATTGGAAAAGTGTATCAGGTGAAGGTATTGGGGTTCGAGGTCACTGGCGCAAGTCCTAAGTTGGTGTAAGTACCAAGAGGAGTACGACTTGATGAGGTGTAAGTACTGAGGAGGTGTAAGTATTGGAAAAGTGTATCAGGTGAAGGTACTGGGTTCGAGGGGGAAGGAAAGCGTGTAATTTTTTGGGATCGGTGTTTTGGGCGGCGGGCGGCGCGCGCGCACGCGTGCGTGCGTGTCGTTTTGGATGTAGATGTTTAATGATTTTTTTTTAAAAAAATTGCGAATGAGAAACTATTAGAAAATTGCCCGGGGTTCATAAGTTTATCCATAATGGATTCTAAACAGGCTTCCAAACCGTTTAATATAAGCGTTTGACGGTAGATGAAGTAAACCCCGTGTCCACATTAAAAAGAATAAAAAAGTGATGCAAAGTAACAATGCTTTTTATGCAGGGGCAATTAGCGATATCTTGTGTGTGGACAAAGGGAATAGCACATTCGTGCTTTAAGTTCTGCGATGATTGTAAATGAATTAAAGGTGTAATTGAAATAAAGAACTACGATAGTTTGTGCATACCGAGAGCTATTGCAGTGAATAAAGCACGAACAGACCACGACGTCAATTACCAAACGATTACGCGTTCTGAGTATTTTCAAAAAGTAGAAGGGATAGGATTGTGCGAGGGATAGGGAAGACCAGAGGTAGGTCTACTCTGGATGAACTAAAGAGATTTGACAAATCTTTAATAGAGTATGCCATCGCTGTGTTTGCCAATCATACAGGCAAGAATGTGCTGTATAAATCTGATCGCATAGCCGAAAAGCACATAGACCTGATGCTGCGCGATGATCACTGTAATGACATAGTATATCTGCACAAATGCCGTAACTGCAAGTCCTACTGCAGACGGCGTAACTATCTATAAAAGCACAAACATAAAAGCACAAACATAATATCACCGCTGTGACCAACTATGCACGAAATGCCACCAACCTTACGTTGTAATGCGTGTTATCGCGATTTTAAGAGGCAGTTCTGTTTTGCACAGCACTTGACAAAAGGGGCTTTTTATCCAAAAGGTTTGTGCATTTACAACGTGGTAAAGCTATGCCCCTTGTGCAATAAACTGGTGAACACGAGGTTCAGAAAGGCCTCCCACCAGTGCGGAGAAGTTATTCTGTAGTAACCGCAAGATGCATCTGCTTCCCAATCACAAGTGGTACATAAGCCATACCATGCACCAAATAGACGATAACGATACACGTTTATAGATTTTGCACGCAGAAAACGCTCTGTATCGACAAAGCGAGCACGTTTGTGCACGTTACAAACCTGTGAGTGCTTTATCAAGTCTGTCCGTTGTGTATCGACGAAAGCCACAAAATGGCGCCCTATACGCAATGTGGATTTAAGGAATTGGTGTTTGTCGACCAACCGATAAAGCGCTTATTCGAACACATTGCACAGCCTAAGTTTAAAGGCTGATACGTGAGCATAGTCGCACATAACCTCATAAGCTACGACGGATAGTTCTCATCATAAAGATGAAGACAGGTGCATGGCGGGAACCTGGGTGATTGAAGAAATGAAGGTACCCTTGGAGGAGGAATATCAATTACTGCAGGTCTAGTAGATGTAGGTTTACGAAGTGGTGCAATACGACCCCAGCCACTGGAGAGAAGGGACTATTTCAGGACTATAGGTGAATCAGTTCCTTAAGATTAAGAACGAATCCTCCGGTTGGCCCTCCGATGCCGACACGTCTGCCATAAAGGAGCACTACGTTAAGCAATGTTTGAAGCGCGAATACGTTGTCCTGGATCCTCACGCCATTGCCAAGAATCCCGGCAGGCGAGAGCTGGACAAGTTGATGCTCAACTCCTTCTGCGGAAAATATGGCCAGAAGGACAATCTTCCTACCAGCGAGCTTGTGGACCATTACTATAGGCTGCTCGATTTGCTCAGCGCCACAGGAGTAGAGGTACAGTCGTACATGCCCACCACGGACGACGTGATGTACGTGGTATGGCGGTGCTGCGAGCAGAATCCCAGTTGAACCCCACGACTAACGCCGTCATCGCGGCCCACCAGCGCCTAGTACTCTATGCTTAACTGAAATGAGTGGGGGAAGCGGGTGTGCTACTTTGACACCAACTCCTTCGTCGCCGCTGTGGCGCCGGGGCAGTGGATGCCGTCCGTGGGGCGCTCTCTGGGGACTTGACGGACATCACCTTCGGCTACAGTGTTGCTTTGACTCAAAACACAATCTGCAATCGTTTAATCAATGCCATTCGAAGCATATTCTGGCTCACTTTTTGCCTTTATATGAGAAAAGGTAGAAAAAACGAGGGTAGATATGACGGTTCAAAGAGGAAAATGCATTTATATGGGGAAGATAGGGAAAACGAGGTGAGATCCGAGGGAGAGCAGGTGCTAAACGAGGGGGTATATGGACTTATAAAGTGGAAGGATAGGGAATACGAGGAGAGGTACTAGACTAGACCGGAATTAAAGGGCAGAATATGGCTTTTATATGGGAGAGCTAGGACACCGAGGAGAGATATTAGTCTAGGAGTGTTTGAATGGTAGAGTATGCGTTTATATGGGAGAGACAGGGAATACGAGGACCGATGCTAGGCTAGACCAAGGCTGAAGTAGGGGAATGCGCCTTAAATGAGAGAAGTGGGGAATGCGTCTTATATGAGAGAGTAAGGGAATACGAGGAGAAGTGCTAGGCTACACAGAGTTTGAGGCGTGAGAGTTGTGCGGTGCACTTAACTGTCACTTTATGTATCGTGCCAAAGTCTTTTTTTAATTTACCCCCTCGTACGTGAACGTTTCTAGTCGTCTTGGTTCTTGAGTTTCTGGCGTGGCGGTGTGGTTATCGGTCTTTCCTTTTCTTTGGCTCTGCCGTACGTGAATATGTCCAGTCGTGTTAGTTCTTGAGTTTCTGGTGTGGCGGCGCGGCTATCGCGTTTGCTCCATTGAGCTGGTTAAAAAACTTTCTGGTGACGGTGGTCAGTTGTTTGGCGGTACCTAGAGTGATCATCAGTAAGATAAGATTTCCGACCTTGCGACTATTTAGGATTTAATTTCTGACACTAAACTGATGGTATTCTGATCGCTTGTTCTTGTCTTTGTGGCGTATACTGGAGAGATTTTGGTGCTTTAATTATCTTGTGTGACCATAGCAAACCAAATTGGGCTGTCATATTTTACTTTTTTCCGTTGTTAGATTCCCTGCCATTGTGTTAAAATATCGTACATGTGGTTTACGTTAATTAACGCTTTGTTTTTTGAAAATACTATATATTTGCAAAATTATGCAGGGTTTATCACTTAGAGGGTAATTTCACATACATAATTGTCGTAGAGCTTGAGTAGAACTACAACTTAAAAGTGATATTATTATTTTAAGAATATTCAGTGTTACGTTACATTTGCCATTTTGATATGAAAAGCCCTTTAGTGGGCCATTTTTGCTTTATGTCGTTTACAGATATAATTGCCGAAAGCTTTCGTTTTTATAGAAGGGTGTATTGTTGGTAGTTGTTTCTCTGACGGAATTTATGGTGACCCAAGTAACGTGTTGTATGTGGGAAGGCTGATTGACTATAGGTAATCATTATTAGATATTTTTAGGGAAATTTATTGCGTTTAATTTAATTCAAATTTGTTGATATAAGGTATTTTATTCGTATTAAAACGTGTATTTTTTCGGATTTCGGTAATATAAGCTTTTCCATATTTGAAGTTTATGGTTAGTCAGTTTGGCAAGGTTTTTGCTGTGGCATTATTCATGAATAATACTTTGTTGTTTTATAACTTCTTTTAATCTTGTTAATATATTATTATTGAGAGGAAGTGCAAGGTTAACATCCTTTTGGTTGTGGTTTTACTTTGACATTTGTCCGGTATAGTATTACTGTGGGACATAGTGAATTGTATATTATATATATATAATATGATTTAGTTCTTTTGACCTCACTTTATAAAAGGATAGAGAAACTGTACAGCTACCAATATAATTGCAGCAGTGTGGTTATTTTGTTTTATTACACATAGTTTCGTTAAACTTTGTATTTACTATATGGGACAATTGTTTCCTAAATCGTTTATTATTTTATAATTTTTATTCAGTTATTAAAGCGTTTTTTTTAATTGGTATTGGATTGCTGCAGTTAATTTTGGTTTCTGGTTTAAGAGAGAGAGTAGTTTAAATATTGTTGTTTCAGTAGAACTTTAAAGGGTACTAATACGAGGGGTATTTTTTAAATAAGGTCCGCTGCCCGTATCGTCGGAAGCATCAGGCGACTGTACTTTCGCGCATGCGCACTCAATCCCGGCATCCCTTGCACACAGTGACACAGCAGTTGGAGTCAGGTAAGCAGTAAGTGTGGACCGTACTGTATGATGGAAAAGTTTACGACGATTGCGCGGCCCGCCGGGTGTGAAATCAGATAGATCATTCGATTTTTGACAGCAAGGAATACGACAGCAGCAGAAATTCATCGCCAGATTAGTGAAGTTTATGGCCCTAAAGCAATGAGTGATACCAAAGTCCATAGGTGGGTGAAAATTCAAGGCAGGCAGAGAGAACGTGCATGACGAACCGCGCTCGGGCCGGCCGTCTGTCATTAGCGAGGATCTTGTGCGTGCCGTAAACACCGAAATTCGTGCTAACCGACGGTTCACCGTTTCCACACTGTCATTGCCTTTTCCGCAGGTTTCAAGGTATGTTGTGTAATGAATTCTGTCAGAAATTTTGGGCTACAGAAAATTGTGCAATCGATGGGTTCTCTTGCACGATAATGCAAGGTCCCACAGCGCTGCTCAGACACAAGCTTTCATTGGATCCTTTGGTTGGCAGCAGATCGATCATCCTCCCTATAGCCCCGATCTTGCTCCTAGCGACTACCACCTCTTCCTGCATCTGAAGAGGTTCCTCGGCGGCAAGCGTTTCCAGACGGACGATGAAGTGAAAACAGCTGTTACGAATTGGCTTTCCTCACAGGCGGCGGACTTCTATGACGAGAGACTACAAAAACTTGTCCCTCGTTACGACAAATGTCTCAACAACAACGGCGACTATGTGGAGAAATAGCTGAATGTATGAAGAATTGAATAAAAAATATTTGACGAAAGTATGTCTCGTAGTATTTTTACAACGATGAACCGAACCTTAATTAAAAAATACCCCTCGTATATATATATGTATATATATATATATATATATATATATATATATATATATATATATATTCTGTTTTTTATTGTTTTGTAATCAGATACCGGGCATAATTTAAAAGGTTAAATGTTATATAGGCAACCAAGGGATGCCATTATATCTGAAGTACTTACTTTGCTGTTTGTTTGGTTTTATATTTTTAATAAAGTGTTCAAATAACTTTGGCCTGAGCTTACTTTGTTCTGCCCTGTGTCAGGTACCTGGTCGCACCTCTGTAATTTTTTGAAATTCTTTAGGTGGTATCACCCTCCCATCTATTTATAAAGTGCCTACTTTTTCGTTCTAGCTAAAGAATTTAGGTTCTTCAATTTACTGCATAATCGGTATGATTTAAGACTAAACATTAAAAGCATAACGGCATAACACTGGTAGTAGAGCGTGGTTGCCTACGTTCCAGGAGCACTTAGCATTTCATTATTTTTCAGGATTAGTTACGTAATGGCTATCCATTTAGTACATTGGATCTGTTACGCAAACAGGAGCTGTCTTTCGAAGTAGCAATTCGGGGTGGGAATGTGAAAGCTACGGCTGACTGGCCCTACCTATTAGCAGCTTTGCGCCGGCTTAAAAATGCCGCTATTGTAAGCTTACCGGTGGACCATGAAATGGTCATGCAGTCTGAATTTTTTTGTGCTTCAGCTTTTCAAGAGTTAAAGAATTTTATGGCAGAATTAGAAAGGGATGGTAATAGGAAACAGCTTGTTCGGGTTTCAACTAGAATTCAACATTATTTGAATAGTTTGAACTATGTAATAAAGGTTTGTCCTCAGCAAAGTGTGTTACACAAGTTGAGAAGATTAGAAGAAGGTTTTAATACCTTATTGCTGACGGTTGTAGATATGACTCCTCAGAGGGAGGAGGGGTTGGCATCAAACTCGGCTGCTTCATTTACTGCCCAGGGAACTCAAGGGTCAGCTCAAACTGAGTCAGCGTTAAAGTCTTTGAAATTATTGCATCCTTTACAACGTTTAGTTGAAAGTGTTCAGGAGTTTGAGGTTCACAATGTGACATCGGCTTTGACATTTTTGGTTTTTGGTGCAAGTATGTGATATAGCTACGATTCATAGTATTGCGGAGTTTCAGGTGATTGAAGTTCTTTCCACTAAGCTAATGGGGCTTATGTTAGACCTCCTGGTAAAGGTGAAGGATCAAGTACATGCCTTGTCTATATTTCATTGTTAGTCCTAGATTTCTTTGTTCCTACACGAGAACGGAATAAATTGTTACAAGATCTGTATTTTCGACCTCAGGGGCTGACTGAGGTCTTTGTGGAATATATGCGGAGAGTTAAGGAGATTGCCTTGGTTTTATGTGTTCAGGACTCGGAAAGGGAAATTTGCGAGATAACCTTGTCGGGCTTAAACCCAGAGGCCCGTTCAAATTTGGTATTTGCAACCAGACCGAGCACCTTTGTGGACATGGATAGACTTATTCCAACCCTTATGCAATGTGCGGCAGTGCATCGTTCCAGAAATAATGAGGTGGTATCTTTACCTACCCCTTGTATTCGAAACCTTCCGTTTTCCAGATTAGGGTCCCAAGCAGAAGTCTGAGGTCTGTGAGATGTTTTCGATGCAATCAGTTTGGACATATTCGGCGATTTTGCGATAAAAGAAGTTATACCGCATGCGGTCGTTTTGAGACTCAACGTGGTGAAGGGGTTGTTCGGCGTCATTTTTTACGCCAGGGATATCCGGAGGTTTTGGCTTGTCGTGCCCCGGACCGTCGTATTATAGGATTACAGTTCTGGGAGAGACCGATGATACAGCTTGTGGTTGGGAAAGTGGAATGTTTAGCCTTGCTTGATTCGGGGAGTTCTTTAGTCCAAGAGGAGTTTCTTCAACAGCATGCAACTCGATTTAGTCCTAAAACTGTTCCTTGTGATTTTAAGTGTTCAACGGTGAATGGGGCAGTTTTTCCCATTATGGCGGGAAGTCTTGTGCACTATTAGATTTCCGTCATTTTCTTGGAAACAGTGGTGTATGATCGTTCCCAAGCTCACTCAATCTCTTATTTTGGGTACTGATTTTATGTCACGCATGGGATTGGTGGTTGACTTCTCGAAGAATCAGATTAACTTTGCCTTTGCTCCAGATATCAACTTCCCTTTTCAGCAGGTATTGTATCCTTCAAGAACTCCTTTGTAACTGGGCGAGGTTCAGTTGTTGGAGGAAGATAAGAGCTTTGGGTTGCTCAGTCATTTATCTTATGAGCAGGCGGGGACTCTAAATGCTATGCTTGCTGAATTTACCCAGCTATTCTTAGAGTCTTTGGGGGCTACTAGGTTGATAACATATGATATACGACTTACTGACGAAACGCCGGTTAAGGTGCCCCCGTATCGACTTACGCCACCTAAGATGGCCATATTGAAAACTAAAATGAAAGAGTTGTTGAAGGAGGGCATTATTAGGCCTTCTACATCGGTTTATAGTAGCCCAATTTTTCTAGCTCCAAAAGGAGAGGATGACTTTTGACCTGTAGTTGACTATGGTTTATGAATAAAAGGATACACGTAGTATCGACTCCTCTTCCGGACCTTCATAATGCTGCACATTATTTTGGTGGTGCCCGTTATTTTACATCCTTAGACCTTAACAGCGCGTATCATCATATTCCTCTGGCCGAAGGTTCTAAACATATTACTGCATTTACTACGCCATGGTGGCTGTATGAATTCAGTCGTGTCCCGTTTGGGATGGCTACAGGAGCTCAAGGCTTGTCCCGTCTTTTGGACAATATTTTTGCTGACATAAAGCTTAAGTTTTTGTATGACATTATTTGGGTGACATAGTGATAAATTCTCCTGATTTTGAGTCACATTTAGTTCATCTCCGGGAGGTATTTCAATGTCTCCAGCAAGCAGGCCTCACTGTTAAACGTTCTAAAGTAAACTTTTCCGTCAAACAGGTATTTTTTTTGGGTTACTTCAACTCCCCCGCCGGTATTACCATCGACCCCGATCGTACGAAGGCTGTCAGACGGTTTCCTCCCCCTCACAACCTTCGCACTCTAGCTAGGTTTGTGGGTATGATTAATTTCTTTTCAAAGTTCATTCCAAATTTTGCTGCACGTGTTGAGCCATTGAATCGCCTTCGTCGTAAAGGTGTACGTTTCATTTGGGGGAGCGACCAGGAAAACGCGTTCGAGGACCCTAAATGTGCTATTTCGGCTCCGCCGGTATTGGTCTTTCCTGATTTCAATGCCCGATTTGTATTGCAAATTGACGCTAGTTTGCACGCTATTGCCGCAGTTCGTTTGCAAGATTTTTCAGAGGGCCGGCGGCCTATATATTTTGCTTCGCTCACTTTTCTGAGGCCGAACGTAAACTTTCGGTTTACAAGTTGGAAACGCTTGCAATATTATTTGTGTTGGAGAAATTTAGGTCTTATTTGGAACATGTACCGTTCACGTTGGAGTGTGATAATCAGGCCCTAACATGGGAGCTAGCTACTCATAGGAAGACGGGGAGACTGGCTAGATGGGGATACGTATTGGGGCATTTAAGTTTACACCTAAGCACATTCCTGTGACTGATAATGGCGTGGCCGATGCCCTTATCCGCCTATTCTCAGAGAATGCCGCGCCTCCGACTGTTCTCGAAAAGTTTTCCTGCGCTGTTTGTGTTACCTTTACGAAGATGTTTACTTCGATTGCTGAACATCAACGCCTTGACCGCGATCTGGATAATAGAATTCAAAAGTTGACTAAAGGCGAGTGTTTGCTTCCATATAGCCTGTGTGACGGTGTGTTGGGTGCTAGAGCGAATTTTTACAAGAAATTGAAGATTGCGGTCCTTAAAAGCTTAATACCAATGATATTTGCATATTTCCATGACTCGCCTTTTGGAGGGCATTTGGAAATGACTAAGACTAGGTGGAAAATTCGGGAACGTTTTATATGGAAGCAAATGGATCGAGATATTATAGCCCGGGTTAAGGTGTGTAAGGTGTGTTCTATTTCGAAACCGGCACAAAGACTGGCTTGGGGTGGTTTGGCATCTGAAGTAGCCACTAAACCATTTGAGAAATTGTTTATTGATTTCGTTGGTCCTTTTCCTCGTTCCATGCTGGGCAACACTTATATTTTGATAGTAGTTGATGCTTTTTCTAAATTTACCCGGCTTACGGCAGTACCTAGGGCGACGGCTCGTTATGTGACTAAAGCACATTACTACCACACCTTATTATCCCAACCCGTCACATGCTGAAAACTTAAAATCAGCTCTTATAGCCTATCACCATCAACAGCATAATCGTTGGGATTCTAATTTAGATAAATTACAATTCGCTGTTAATTCGGCGCGCCATAAGGCCCATAAGACGACTGCATTTTCTCTAGTTTTTGCATTCCGCCCTAGTTCTCCCCTTGCTAACCTGTGGTCACTCAATGATGTTTTACCGGTGGACTTCTCTCCTGAGGTTATTCGCCGCAACTGCAAGCTTGCCTTCAATAATCTCAAGCGCAGTCACGAATGACCAAAAAGCGATATGATGATAATAAGAAACCGTCTCCTTATAAATTAGGCCATCGATTGATGTGGCGGACTTTTCCGGTTTCCTCGAGAAAACATGCCTATGCGGCCAAGTTGGCGCCCCGTTTTTTGGAGCCTTACGAAATTATTAATATTTTTAAGGGGATTGCCGTGAGGTTGAGGGACCTTACTTCGGGTAATGTTAAGCGGGCACACGTTACACAACTTAAGGCGTGTCCTTATGTTTCTGTTTATTTTTTTTAGATTTTGTTTGGTTTACATGTTTTAACTTGTTTGCGTCTGCCCCTTTACTTCATCACTGGTACCGCTTTTGGCACATATTTGTGTTTTAGGAGTCCTAATTTATGCTTAATATTTTTTAGATCTTGATATATTATATTCTGTATTTTGGTTGTAAGTGAAAGTTTTTTGAGTGATTTTATATAGAATTCCTTTATTTTTCTCTTCTTCTATGTAGTATTAATTAGATCTGATGTTATTTTAATTTAAATCTGTTTATAAAAAGGATCCTTGAAATTGCCAACAGAGAAAAGTACCTGCAGAAAATATTTATATAGTACAGCCCTTATTGTTGTCCTGTTTATTTATTTAG
This sequence comes from Deroplatys truncata, assembly GCA_030765065.1. NCBI lineage: Eukaryota > Metazoa > Arthropoda > Insecta > Mantodea > Mantidae > Deroplatys > Deroplatys truncata. The sequence goes on from CM060977.1 coordinate 182,396,272, forward strand.
AAGTTTATATAGTTTTAACAATCGTTTTAGTTTGTTGGCGTTCCTGTTTCTGCTTCCTGTGTTTCCTGTTACAGGTTCATCTTCTCTATTTTATACTTATCCTGGTCGGGGCGGTTCTTGTATTCCTGCTCATCTAGTATTTCTTCGTCACCTTATTGTGTGATAGCCTGCTTTTGGTTTGTGGGAGAGGCGCTTCGTGGGATATTTCTGCTCTGATATTACCTACAAGGATGGAGATTGGTGAGGTGGCATTGGCTGATGTTCCTGTGGAGGTGAATTGCATTCCTGCTATTTAAGCTGCTTTGATGCGTGCTCGCTGAACTACTTATCAGACATTCCAGTTTCTTCATGTTAACTGCAGATGAGCTTCGGATTGGACGTGCGTTTCCTCGACGAAGTAGTTGGCTTTTTAGTATGGCTATTATATAGAGAACTGGGCAGTTTTACGGCTGAGCTAAAGTACGCCTGCTTACCACCTTTTTATGAAGGTTTAAACCTGTTGTTAATACTAGTGTGAGAACCACTGTTTGAGTGTGACGGTTATATGGACCCGCATCTAGCTACTATCCACTTCTCCCATGAATGGTTTCTACTCTGCACATGGCTATAGATTTTTGGGGTCCGCCCCCACCATCCGTTATCCTTATCATTATCCTTCCATTCCTCACTTTTCGTAAGAGTCAGATATATATTGTATTGGGGGGGAGAATTTGTGCCGTGCACTCAACTGACACATTATGTATCGCGCCAAAGTCACTTTTTCTTTAACCCCCTCGTACGTGAACGTTTCTAGTCGTCTTGGTTCTTGAGTTTCTGGCGTGGCGGTGTGGTTATCGGTCTTTGCTGTTCTTTGGCTCTGCCGTACGTGAATATGTCCAGTTGTGTTAGTTCTTGAGTTCCTGGTGTGGCGACGCGGCTATCGCGTTTGCTCTACTGAGCTGGTTAAAAACTTTTCTGGTGACGGTGGTCAGTTGTTGTTTGGCGGCACCTAGAGTGGTTATCAGTAAGGTAAGATCTCCGACCTTACGGCTTTTTAGGATTTAATTTCTGACATTAAGCTGGTCGTATTCATATCGCTTATTCTTGTCTTAGTGGCGTATACTAGAGAGACTTTGGTGCTTTAATTACCTTGTGTGACCACAGCAAGCCAAATTGGGCTGACCTAATTTACTTTTTTCCGTTTTTAGATTCCCTGCCATTGTGTTAAAATATCGTACATGTGGTTTACGTTAATTAATGCTTTGTTTCTTGAAAATACCATATATTTATAAAATTATGCAGGGTTTATCGCTTAGAGGGTAATTTCACATATATAATTGTCGTAGAGCTTGGGTATAACTACAACTTAAAAGGGATATTATTTCAAGATAATTCAGTGTTGCGTTACATTTGCCATTTTGATATGAAGAGCCCTTTAGTGGGTCATTTTTGCTTTATGTCGTTTACAGATACATTTGCCTAAAGTTTTCGTTTTTATAGAAGGGTGTATTGTTGGTAGTTGATTCCCTGACGGAATTTATGGTGACCCAAGTAACGTGTTGTATGTGGGAAAGCTGATTGACTATAGGTAATCATTATTACATATTTTTAGGGAAATTTATTGCGTTTAATTTAATTCAGATTTGTTGATATAAGGTATTTTATTCGTATTAAAACGTGTAATTTTTTTTCGGATTTCGATAATATAAGCTTCTCAACATTTGAAGTTTATGTTTAGTCAGTTTTGCAAGATTTTTCTGTGGCATTATTCATGAATATTAGGTACTTTGTTCTTTTATAACTTCTTTTAATTTTGTTAATATATTATTATTGAGAGGATGTGAAAGGTTAATATCCGTTTGGTTGTGGTTTTACTTTGACATTTGCCGGTATAGTATTACTGTGGGACATAGTGAATTATATATTATATATAATATGATTTAGTTCTTTTGACCTCACTTTATAAAAGGATACAGAAACTGTACAGCTAGCAATATAATTGCAGCATTGTGGTTATTTTGTTTTATAACACATAGTTTCGTTAAATTTTGTATTTGCTATATGGGATAATTGTTTATTATTTTATAATTTTTATTCAGTTATTAAAGCGTTTTTGTTTTTTTTAATTGGTATTGGATTGCTGCAGTTAATTTTGGTTTCTGGTTTTTTGAGAGAGAGCAGTTTAAATATTGTTGTTTTAGTAGAACTTTAAAGGGTATTAATATATATAGGCATACATGTTAGCCAAGGGTGGGCTCATTGATGTTTTAATATTTTACCAATCCTTTCTGTTTTATTGCTTTGTAATCAGATACTGGGCATAATTTAAAAGGTTAAATGTTATATAGGCAACCAAGGGATGCCATTATGACATATGAAGTACATAATTTGCTGTTTGTTTGGTTTTATCTTTTTAATAAACTTTTCAAATAACTTTGGCCTGGGCTTACTTTGTTCTGCCTTGTGTCAGGTACTTGGTCGGACCTCTGTTATTTTTTGAAATACTTTAGGTGGTATCACGCTCCCATCTGTTTATAAAGTGCCTACTTTGTCGTTCTAGCTAAAGAATTTAGGTTCTTCAATTTACTGCATAATATGTATTATTTAAAGTTAAACCTTAAAAGCATAACGACATAACAGAGTATGGCTTTTATGGGAAAGATAGGGAAAACGTGAACAGATGGTATGCTAGACAGATACTGAAGGAGGGGAATATAGGCTTATACGACAGAGTTAGGGAATAGGAGGAGATGTGCTAGAACAGACAGGGCTTGAAGGGTAGAATATGGGTTTTATCTGGGAGAGCGAGTAAATCGAGGAGCGGTATTAGGCTAGGAATATTTGAATAGTAGTGTATGCGTTTATATAAAGAGGCGAGGAAAACGAGGGTAGATGCCAGCTTGAGAGAGACTTCATGGGGAAAAATGCGTGTATATGGAAGAGATAGGAAAAACCAGGTGAGATGCGAGATAGAGCACGTGCTGAAGGAGGTAAGAGGTAAGGAATACAAGGAGAGGTTAGACAGAGATCGACGAGTACGGTATTCGTTAATCTCTGGAAGATATGTAAAACGGAGAGAGATGAAGGAGGTCAGTGTGCTTTATATTAGGGAGGTAGGGAATACGATGGGAGATGCTAATCTAGACAGAGGTTGAGGAGTAGAGTATGCGTTTATATGGGAAAATATAGGGAAACGAGAAGAGAGGCTAGGGAGGGTAGTGCTGATGTATGTGTAATGTTCGTCCATGCATAACATCTTTTACTCATTTACTTCAATATTTAAACGTTAAAAAGGGCTATATTGCTTCCTAAAGTCCCGGTATCGCGCCTCTAAAGGGCTGGATGCAGACCATGGATCGAAGTATCTCCAACGCATGTAGTTTGATTGATTAATATAATTAAAACGTTGCCTGTCGATCATGAATACAACTAATTAGTTCTTTATTGTTACAGTATAAAGAGTAATTCGAATAGTATCCTATATATGTAGGGTATACCGGTTAGTATCACAAGTTTTCATGGTAGTTCAGAGCAACGATTCGTACCAGAGCTATTTAAGGTAATTCTCATATGATTCGTGTAGTATGTCGAATATTTAACACATTTTAACAGGTAATTCAGAAAGCGTCACAGGTATTCACGGTAATATATGGAGTAGTTGGACTATAAACATTTCTCATCAAACGTTACATCACTTTTATATACTTTTTTCTAAATGTTACAAAATTTTTATATCTTAAACATTTAGTGTGCGAAGCGGAGAGTGATAAACTGCATATTGGTTTACAGTGAAGGAATATAGAAGTATTCCAAACTAAAACCACACCGAACGCCCTAACCTATCTCCACCTTGGTTTCTCATTGTCTATTCAATCCTATTATATAACCTAACCAACGTAGCAGGACGTAACATAACCAGCACACGTAACCAGGCAACAAGAGTTAACACTGCGTAACATACCACGTAACAAGACATAAGGTAATCAACAAACCTAACAACGTAAGAAGACGTAACACCATGTAAAATAGCCGCGTAACACAACTTGACATAGGCATGTCACACTACGTAACATAGCCACGTAACATCACGTAAAAATACGTAACACCACGTATCATAACCACGTGACAAGACGTAACCAACGTAACATCGCGTAACATAAGCACGTGACACCACTTAACAGAAACCACGTAACAAGACAAAACTTAACCTAACAAGACGTAACATTACGTATCATAAGCACGTGACAAGACGTAACACTGTAACATGGCCACGTAACAAGGCGTCACACTACATAACATAAGCACGTGGCCACGTGACAAGACGTAACACAACGTTACATAATCGCATGACACGACGTCATACTACGTCACATAAGCACGTAACCAGAGATAACCTCGAGTTTTTGTTAGTGTCATTGCGATGTTTTATTCAGGTTTTAATATTTGTGAGTCCTAATAAGTTTTACGTCAACATACCTTTATTTTAGTTCGTTGTAGGTGCCTCTCCCCTTTATCTAGGCTTGAGACTAGCACTAGGATTGCTCCTAATGGAAGGATCAACACCTTTCCTTCCATCTTTTTGGTATTATTCTTTGTCATCAGGCGCATGCTAGTTGCTTACATAACACACGGATAAACTTCATTTTTTAAGATTATAGACTCACGAGAAAATCTTCATCTTCGACTTACATCCTTTTAAGCACTGTTTGTAATACGACAATATCCATACGCATATGTAGTTATTCCATCCTCAGCAATAACCGTCTTATGGAGTCAATGTAATTTTATTCACTTGCACTGTGGCAAAGGCATGCTCCCGGGACAGGATCATATCATTTGGCGCACTTATGGTTTCTGGTTTTAAGACAGTCAGTATAACTCTGGAATGTGACGTACTGATTAATAGCACTACGTTTTAATCCCTTTAATCGTCTTCATCATAGAGCTGTAGATATCTAGTGCATACATCTTAGGTCGTAGTTCGACAAAGCGCTGGATGATTTTACTATTAGCCTCATCTTTAAATTCCCCAAGCTCCTTCTTCTTTAGAGCTGAATAGCATATATGGCTTGTAGGATAATCAGCTCTATCTATGTGTTTGATAAAATGTAGCTAGTCCTGGTGCACATCTTCAGTTGTCACTCGTTTATTGAACGAATCAGTGTTCATATACATAAGCTACAGGTTTTCAGCTCCATAATATGGCAGCAACACATCATAATGATAGTGGTACATGAATGTCTTTGAGATGTCCAACACAGTCATACCGATGTTAATAGGCTTGTTGAACATGATTTGTTGCGAGGACATATGTACAGCAGCATATATCGTACTATCGATAAACATAGGATTAGCGATTAGGTTTTCCAGGGTCTTCTCATTTGTAGCCAGTCGTATATCCATACGATTACGCAGGTTCTCCGTAGTTTTTCTAATCCTGGCGTTGAAAAACAGTTTGTAAAGGTCCTTCTCGAAGTCAGTTGTAGCCTGTTGTTGCAGGCTATTGTTAAACTCCACATGTGGAACCGCTGTGACTGGCGGAATTGTAGCACACGATGAATTTTTGTTACTCGTAGTCCATGATTTAAGTACTTGTTTCAAAGCCATGTAATGTACTACATACTTCTTTCGATGTACAAGATGGGGTATCGGTTTCTTTGTACTCGAGTCCTTAGGCTTCATACACTCAGGCAGAAAATGCAGGTCGTCGTGTAGATTGTGAAGTTCTGCAGGATATTTGATGTCGACTTCTAATATATATCCATGAGGATCATCTTCTTGTAGTTTTTCTAAGTTCGATTTTTTCAATTCACTCGAATTCACCATAAGGTAGGGCGTAGCATATGGTCCAACCGTACTGTTTATTGGCGTCTTCATATGTAATAAATTGTGTTGGTCTCGACGGACCACACTTCTCCATTTAAGCGTTCTTCGCTTCTGCATAGCGGTGGGAAACTTCGCATAAAACTCCTCCACCGTGAGTAATTGGTCATAGTCCTGAACAATTCCAGTTGAATTTAAGTATACAGCAAAATGGCATCCCATGTAAGTCCTGGAGAGGTGAAATAATGGACAGAGTCGACTTTGTGTGTTTGGAGTATTTTATCTCTAAATATCTTAAAGACATCAGCAAGAAGAAGTACATCAGAGATTAAGTAGAGGTCGCTGTACTCGCCAAGGTTTCTCACATTAAACAGCTCCCAAACATTTCTAGCATGATTGTAATCAGCATCACTAATTTCTTCTTCATTTAATCTTTTGTAGCAGGAATCCTTGGGAGGCAGGCTGGTTTCCTTCAAAACATTCCATAAAGTGAATTAATCACAAGGAAATACTCCCTTACGAGTCATCAACTTCAACTCGTCTTCTCTGACGTGTGTCAGTGTTTCAGGGTACAATGTTAGATTTTTCACCAGCTTATCCAAGCTTGTAGTGACAAACAAAAAGCTATCCACAAACCGAAGCTTTATATCTCTTACATACTTGGAGAATGATATACAGCTTTCTTCGGAGCTAGGAATTACTTCCACGCGCTCACTTGCACATCCAAGCTCCTTAACAATGAAGTGTGAGTCATATTCATTGAGGTTGTGCATGAAGACTGGAATATATTTAGGTGTTTTGCAGACTAAATTACATTCATTATGTAGACTTCCACGATATTCACCACTGATGCGATCATGGTCGCGTACTTTTTAGTTCTTTTCAGTAAAGTTTTTCCACACAAGTAGCATACTGTAGAGGACTTCAAATCCATCTACTGTTGATCTGTAAGTTTTAGAGGCATGTGAGATTTGTATATATTATTAATTTCCTTTGCAAGGAGCGACAGGTATTCCATAAACATCTGAGCAGCATCAACACATACATATACATACGGATATATGTGTATCAACATATACATAGGGATGATTAAGAAGACCAATTTCCAAATGTTCACCGTCGGATGACGGCTTAAAGTAAACGTAGAAACTCATAGGTACATGCTGTTGATAAGGGGTTGTTATGAAGTTTCAGGATTGGGTATACATGTATGAAATGGAACAAGAATGCTTTCAAAGTCTGCGTAGATGATGTAAGGAAGTTTCAACATCCTTTCAATACTTTTAAACGGAACAATAGATTTCTCCATTGTGGGCATAACTACCCTTGCAAAACCATGACTCACACTTCATTGTTAAGGAGCTGGGATGTACAAGTGAGCGGGTGGAAGAAATTCCTTGCTCTGAAGAAAGCTATATATTATTCTCCAAGTATGTAGGAGATACAAATCTTAGGATTGTGGATAGCTTTTGGTTTCTCAGCATAAGTTTGGATAAGCTGATGAAAAATCTAACATTGTACCCTGAAACACTGACACACTTCAGAGAAGACGAGTTGTAGTTGATGACTCGTAAGGGAGTATTTCTCTATGATTATGTCACTTCATGGGATGTTTTGAAGGAAACCTGCCTGCCTCCTAAGGATTACTTCTACAATAGATTAAATGAAAAAGAAATTAGTGATGCTGACTGCAATCATGCAAGAAATGTATGGGAGCTGTTTATTGTAAGAAACCTTGGCGAGTACACCGACTCTACTTTATCTCTGATGTTCTTCTTCTTGCTGATATCTTTAAGATATTTAGAGATTAAAACCTCAAAAAGACAAAGTCGGCCTTGACCATTATTTCACCTCTCCAGTACTTACATGGAATGCCATTTTGCTGTTTACTGGAATTTAACTGGAATTATTACATGACTATGACCAATTACTAATGGTGGAGAAGCGTTATACCAAGTTTCCCACCGGTATGCAAAAGTAAACAACGCTTAGATGGAGAAGTGTGATCCGTTGAGACCAACCCAATTTATTACATATAAATACGCCAATAAACAGTATGGTTCGGCCATGTGCCACGTCCTCCCGTATGGTGGATTTGAGTGGATATCTGCTGAAAAACGTCCACTTACAAAGACTACAAGTAGATGATCCTCATGGATATATATAGAATTAGACATCATATATCCTGCAGAACCTCACGATCTACACAACGACCTACCTTTTCTGCCTGAGAGTATGAAGCCTAAGGACTGGAGTACAAAGAAACTGATATCCCATCTTGGACCTCGAAATAAGTGTGTGGTCTATTACATGGCTTTGAAGCAAGCACAGCATGGACAACGGCTAAAAGAAATTCATCATGTGCTACAATTCGCCAGTCAGAGCGGTTGTTTATGTGGAATTTAATAATAGCCTGCGACAACAGGCTGCAAATGACTTCGAGAAGGAATGTCTACAAACTATTTAACAACGGCAGGTTTGGAAAACTTTGCAGAACCTTCGTAATCATTTGAATACACGACTGGCTACAAATGAGAAGACCCTGGAAAAGCTAATCACTAAGCCAACGTTTATCGATAGGACGATATATGCTGTTAATCTAGCTGCTGTGTATATGGCCTCACGACAGATCGTATTCAACAAGCCTATATACATCGGTATGAGTGTGTTGGACATCGCCAAGACATTAATGTACAACTATCATTATGTTGTGTTGCTGCCATATTATGGAGCTGAAAACCTGAAACTTATGTATATGACACTGATTCGTTCATTCATCGTGTGAAAACTGAAGATGTGTTCCAGGACAAACCATGTATTCTCGAACACCTAGATACAACTGATTATACTACAAGCCATATATGCTATTTAGATCTACAGAAGAAGGTGCTTGGGAAATTTAAAGATGAGGCTAATGGCAAAAACACCCAGCTCTTTGTCGGACTACGAGCTAAGATGTATGCACTAGATATCTACGGCTCAATGATAAAAAAGAATTAATGACATAAAACGTAGTGCTATTAATCAGTACATCACATTCGAGAGTTATAGTGACTGTCTTAAAACCACAGAAACCATAAGAGCGCCAATTAACCCTCCGTCAGGCGCGCTGTTTGGTAGAACGCCGTTAGTCGCGCGGGGCCTAGTAGACCCGTGCTATATTTTTGTCGTTATTGTTTGTATTTTTATTTTCTTTCGTTTATTTTCTTTTTTCCTGTGTTTACCTTTATTTAGATTAAGCGTACAAGGCTTTCATTAGTAGGTATTATGCTACAACATAAAAATACAAGCTAAAATACGAGCACATATACGTAATAAATTGTATTAAAGTAAGTATAAAGAAACACATTGCCATTTTCGGGTATACATACAAATTGTAATTTCAAATGTTCAGTTACTCAGAATCATCTACTATCTCACCCGTGTTTTCCCCGACTAAGCAAATTTCGCAAATAATTTTAGCATGTTTGCTCGAACACAGGGGGCTGTTGCATTTCCCACATGCATATTTAGTTTTCCAGTTCATTTTTTCTTTGTTGCAGGGTGCACATCGTTTCCTTTTCAATGTGCATAGTGGTGTATTTGACAATTCATCTATCCCGGATTCTTCAGGTTTATATTTTGTCAAAAGGCCTTTCAAATCACCGGCTAGATTTGATGCTGTTGCTCTCCTTTGTAGCTGTTGTAACAGTAAAGCTAAAATAGTGCTTTCAAATACTCTTTCCTTGTGGAATATTTATTTTGGTTTCCAAGGAAGATAACCCTAGAATTAATACCTGCAATGTTCAAGATATGGTAAAAAATTACCATGGGCCACCTTCTCGTTGTTCTTGCTACATTGCATGTAGCACACAGTTTATCTACTACATCAATTCCAGATTTACTGTCGTAACGCAGGATTATTTCAGGCTTTTTCTCAGCACCTTCTGAGAACTGTGTGGATGAAACATGTAGACTTTAGAGCAAAACTACTGTTTTACCACTTTTTGCAACATATGAAACAAGCGATTTATTTTTTGTGAAGCCAAATATGCTTTTGTACTGACTGCGATCTTTTGGAGAAGTGAAATTCTTTTTTGTGCTTTCGCACTGTACCGACGAAAGAAAGTTGTCTTTAGCGCAATTCATTCACCAGCGATACAGCGGTAAACCAATTATCTACAGTAACGTTTCGTTTAGTGCCAGAGATTGGTTCAGTTAGTCTCAGCACTACAGCCTCTGCCGAGTTAGTTTGCAAATATGGTCCGTCCGGCTGCTGTCCACAATAAATCTCCATGTTAGTTGTATAAAACAGTTTTGCATCACTCAAACAGAATATCTTTATGCCATACTTGTTTGGCTTGGATGATATATATTGTCTGAAAGCATATCGTTCACGAAACGCCGGCAACTGTTCGTCGACAGTGACATTTTGTCCAAGAGAATAATGGTTCTGACAGTTGTTCAGAAACAATGTAAACATTTCTCTAACAGCAGCCAATTTATCCAATCTTCGTCGCTCCAGTCTGGAGCTTTTGTCATCAAAGCGAATACAGCGTATTAGTATGAATCGTTTTTCGGACATAGCCATTCGGAATAGAGGAATTCCAAGATCATCGATTCTCCAAAACTCGTGAATATTCTGGCATCCACCACGAAAAATTCCTGCCAGGTACAATAAGCCTAGGAAAGCTTTTATTTCTATTACATCTGTAGGTCTGCTGTCTCTTTCACGATCAGATTTGTGCTGCACACTGCTAATGTAAGTATTTGAGCTTTCGACAATCAAATCAACTATATCTTCGGTAACAAAAATCAATTTCCGTTTTCGCATTTTTGGCAGCTCCTACCACACCAGGAATTTTGGTCAATATATTGTGAGTTCTTGTATGTGTTATATTCCAAGGTTTTTTCCTTGTTGTTCCATCTCTTCCTGTAAATAACAACAGAATGTATTGTCAATAATAATAACAAGAAGAAGAATTAATACGATAAGCATAGGATGTTACCTATAAAATCATGTTATTACACAAGCTCCTTTCATCGTCTTTTTCTTCATCTTCATGCTCAGTTTTTGAATCTAAAGATCTCGTTTCGAGTTTATCTTCTGAATCAGAATCATCTGATTCATATAAGTTGTCATCCACGAGGAAGGCATCATAATCGCAAAGTAGGCGATGTACTTCTTCCAAATTATTCGGATTCTGTAGATCGTACCTTTTACTCGTATTCATGACGAAGCAGTAACAGCTCCTTGCAATAGCAAAGCAATATTGTACAAAAGCTAATGAGAAACAAATCTGTCAACAATATGTAACGAGAGCAGGCACGCGATACGTGCGATACGTATGTGCTGTTTAGTCATTCCTCCAGCCAAACAAATAAACAGATAAGGTTATCGCTGCAGCAAATAATCGCGCAAGGTGTAATGTTAGATGTCCTAGTCAGGCAGTTGCATAGGTGCCTTCGTTCCAAAATTATAACATTTATATAATGCAAGGGGTCTCTCAGGCCCCTAGCAACTGACGGAGGGTTAATATGATCCTTTTCCAGGAGCATGGCCTTGCCACAGTGCAAGTGAATAAAATTGCATTGACTCCATACGATGATAAGAGAGTTATCACTGAAGAAGGAATAACTACATATGCCTGTGAACATTACTGTAGTACAAACAGTGCTTAAAAGGATGTAAGTCGAAGATGGAAATTTTCTACTGAGTCTATATTCTTAAAGAAATGAAGTTTATACGTGTGCTATGTAAGCAAATAGCATACGCCTGATGAAGAAAGAATAATAATAAAATGATGGAAGGATAATGCCATTAGGAGCATACCTAGTGCTAGTCTCAGACCTAGATAAACGGGAGAGGCACCTACAACGAATTAAAATAAAGGTATATAGGCGTAAAACTTATTAAGACTCTCAAATAATAAAACCTGAATAAAACATCGCAATTTCACTAAAAGAAACTCGAGGTTATCTCTGGTTAAGTGCTTATGTTACGTAGTGTGACATCTTGTCATGCGCTTATGTAACGTTGTGTTACGTCTTGTCACGTGGTCACGTGCTTATGTTACGTAGTGTGACGTCTTGTTATGTGGCATGTTACGCTGTGTTATGTCTTGTCACGTGGCTAATGTACGTACTGTTACGTCTTGTTAGGTTAGGTTACGTCTTGTACGTGGTTTCGTGCTTCTGTTACGGGTGCCACGTGCTTATGTCACGCCCTCTTACGTTGGTTACGTCTTATCACGTAGTTATGATACGTGGTGTAACGTCTTGTTACGTGATGTTATGTCTTGTCAGGTGGTTACGTGCCTAGTTAGGTAGTGTTACGAGTCTATGTTACGTAGCGTTGCGTCTTGTTACGTTGTTACGTTTGTTGGTTACCTTACGTCCTGTTACGTGGTTACGTTTACTGGTTACGCCTCATCTTGTTACGTGGTGTTACGTTGGTTAGGTAGATAGTAGAATTGAATAGTCACTGAGAAGTCAAGGTGGAAATAGGTTAGCGCGTTCGGTGTGGGTTTAGTTCAGAATACTTCTATATACTTTCACTGTAAACCAATATGCAGTTTATCCCTCTCCGTCTAGCACACTAATTATTTAACGTATTAAAAATTTGTAAGATTTAGAAACAATATATAAAAGTTATGTAACATTGGATGTGAAATGTTTATAGTCTAATTACTCTCTATATTACCGTGAATGCCTGTGACGCTATCCGAATTACCCCTTTAAAAAGAGATAAATACCCGACATACAATCAAAATCATATGAAAATTGCCTTAAATAGCTCTGGTACGAATCGCTGCTCTGAATTACCATGATCACTTGTGATACCAACCGGTTTACCCTACATATGTACGATTGTATTGTAACAGTAATGAAATATCAACGAGCAGCGTTTAATTTAATTAATCAATCAAGATACATGAGGTGGGGATACTTCGATCGATGATCTGCATCCAACCCTTTAGAGGCGCGATACCGGGACGCTAGGAGCAATATAGTCTTTGTTAGCGTTTAAATCTTGCAGTCAATGAGTCTAAATGATGTTATGCATGGACGAAGATTACACATACAGCAACACTAACCTCCCTAGTCTCTCTTCTCGCTTTCCTATATTTTCCCATATAAACGCATACTCTACTGCTCAACCTCTGTAGTTGCGTTTGCAAGGTTATGGAACGCATGATCAAGCTCTGTCTAGTCTAGCACCTCTCCTTGTATTCCCTGTCTCTCCCGTATAAACCTATATTCCCCTCCTTCAGCATCTGTCTAGCATACCATCTGTCCACTTTTGCCTATCTTTCCCATAAAAGCCATACTCTCACACCTCAAACTCCATCTAGCCTAGCACTTCTCCTCGTATTCGCTATCTCTCTCATATAAGGCGAATTCCCCACCTCACTCATATAAGGCGTATTCTCCTACTTCAGCCTCTGTCTAGCCTAGCATCGGTCCTCGCATTCCTTATCTCTCCCCTGTAAACGCATACTCTACCATTCAAACTCTCCTAGCCTAATAACTCTCCTTGGTTTGCTAGCTCTCCCATATAGAAGCCATATTCTACCCTTCAAGCCCTATCTAGTCTAGTACCTCTCCTCGTATTCCCTATCTCTCCTCTATATAAATCCATATTCCCCCCTCCTTCAGCACCTGCTCTACCTCGGATTTCAGCTCGTTTTCCCTATCTTCCCCATATAAACGCATTTTCCTCCTTGAACCGTCGCATCTACCCTCGTTTTCCCTATCGTTTCGCATATAAACGCAAAACGTGAGCCAGAATACCTCTGTATATGCTACTCATGCATTTACGGAAACTTCTTCTTGGCTCAAAGTCTGCCTCATTTAATCCTTGCACAGGTTGAAGTTGATACGAGTACAGAAGGATTTCATGCAGAATTCTCCAGATAGTTATATGATTAACTGCTTACCTACAGCCATACGTCTTGTGCTTTGTGATGGGTCTGCATCCACAGCACGAATACCTCGTTCAAGCTCAATACCTACCGCTCTTGGTCTCCCAATATCCCTAGTACTCCTCTCAAATGCGCCATTCTCTCTCAAGCGTTGCTGAATTCGTACGAATGTTCTTGCACACGGTAACTGCCTGTCAGGGTACTTTTCTGCATCAGGTTCATGTGCTCGTGCTGCATTGGCGTCTACACAGCCATACGTGTAGTGCATATCCGTCTGCTCACTCATGGAATACATCTTCTTTGATCTATAACAACGAAACTGTTGATTTTCAGACACATGGACATATGTACTCTTTTTTTACTGTTTTGATGTCAGGAACACGTTCTCTAAATATATGGCACCAATAAAGATACATCCTGTATAATACCAAACTAAGGAAACTTCCAAACTGATAGGAAACCACAAGACAACTTACATCGGTGACACAACGCACCTTGTTAATTGCAGTAATACGAATCCTGCTTTGCTTTCGTATTTGTAGCATTACGAAAATGTAAAACAAGTTTATTAAATCCTAATGAAATCACATTATCTACTTACTATATTATGGGGAATAATGCTTTTAGAGTCCAAGATTTTCAGAATCCGTAGAATTACAATATAAGTTATCATTGTTGTATCATTAGTGCTGCACTAATCTTGAAGAGGTTAGTATATCTGCATATTTAAGAAGGTAAGGAATGTTGTACTAAGACAAAAGCATAAATAGGAACAATTTGTATTAGGTATATTATGAAAAATTTTGATGTACATAACATTGGATAAGTGTGTCAGCGTTATACTTTATAACAGACATGCTAGAGTGCTACTTGACAAACCGGCGGAGTGTATCAGACAGTATACATAATACCGTAAATTGTTATTATTCTCTCTCTTGTTGGAAGTGAAACAGCAGTAAATTATCCACTGTTACATGAACTATTCGACACAGTCGTTTTATTGGCTGGTGTTGAGTGTGAGAGATAGTTTGGGGATATGGCATTGGTCTATACGATTATTCAGTTTCCCCATTTGCTTCAGAATTAGTAGCCGATTATGCTTTAAACTGTACTGTGTTGTTTTTTGGTATGGTGCAAGGTAAAGAACCATCTGGGGGGACTCTTAACCATTAAAAGTAACTGTGACACTTAGGATGATATTGAGAAGGCAAGAAAAATCTTGCACCTACTACAATCTAACATTTACTGCATTTTGTGTGACTCCTATAGCATTTACTTATCTTTGTTTGTCCTTATTTCCTTCTAAACTCATTGCAAGTAACCTGCCTGTTTTATAACAGGATTTCTCATTTATTCTTAACGCGAATCTAAAAATGGGATGCTAAAGTGACGGTCGCATCCTCACGTGCAATCTATAACAGCTTGATACATTTTGTGACTAACTTGGTGATCAAGCGCTTAGCCACATAGCTGCGGATCTTCAGTACTTGAATACAAATAACTTATATCATGTCATACTACAGTGCATTGCGTTACGTGACATAGTCGAACGTAGGTATACTCAGTGTAACACCGTGAAATGACTGGTTATTAATAGCCTGTCTATTGGACTATCAGCAGGGATCCGTTCATCCACATTAGGAGATTAAATCTCGATAGAAGCTGCCTCTAGTGATAAAGATATCGTGCTAAATGCACAGCTTTATTATACAGGAAAGAATTAAGTATATACCATACATAGTTTCACATTATTCTCATTGGAATCTTTATTGGTGAGAAAAAAGTACAATTGAAACTAGTCCTGATGAGTTCATTAGCAACTGCGGAGACAATAGATTATGCAAAATATTAGACTGGAATACACTGCAATACACTCCGTCATTACACTGCAAAGCAAAATTCTGGAAAAGCGAATACTGCGAATACAATGTATGTTCGTTGATTGACAAAACAACCACATAATTAGACTCCGTGGGTGAATGCCAGATAGAAGTCCGATATACACAGAGCAGAATAAGGCCATAGCAGAGGGGAGTGGTGGCAGCATTTGTGTATAGCTTGTTTGAAAATTATGTGACTGTATTCCTTTCCTTTCGTTGGCTGATTTATGTCTTTAGGTTAAAATATGTACTGCAGATCCCAGGAATTAAGAAGCAAGCTTTTGCGTCACTTATGAATGTCACTTATTTATTATCTATAGCAGCGTCTTCTTTTGTAGCATGGCTAGCAACCGTCGGTTCTGTATTCAAGAGATTTTATCGTTTGTGCTTGCGCTTCCAAATTTATGTGAGAAGGTTTTATACCACCATACCTGTTTGGTGAGTATTTTGGTATTACAGCGTGTTAATGACTTCCCCAACTCTTCCAATTATCTTACAATTTATTCTATATGTATCAATTTATTCTCAAATTAATCTCAATGTTTGCATCCAGACACTTTTCTTAAAAAGGCGTTTCATGTGGTTCTATCCCTCCAACCCTGTCTGTAGCCCAACTCTCAGAAGGATTATGTTAAAGTGGCAGAACTAAACATTTATAGCTGCGGCAAATATACCTTTATATATCTGCAACCCTTTTGGAATTAAATTTACCTGCAAAATCAGGATATAAATCTTGACATGAAGTATTACTGTACACCAACACTTCATATTCAATCAAAAGTGAGTTAACTCGGTTTTTTATTTTCTTTCTTTTACGATGTTTGCGGAATTGAAACCCTAGAATGTTTACGTATGTGTGTGCTTGTGCGTGTGGTGTATTGTATTATTTGTATCCTACTGCAAATTTTCTGGAATTTTTCAAACTTATAATCGATTTTTTATTACCACTGCAGAGCCATTAGCAAACATTAAAACCTATAAACTAGATGCATCACTAAGCATATGTGTTTTTTGTGCATATATACATGCTCTAACGGACGCATACAATCTCAGCGCATGTCCCAAATCTCCTAGCTAATAGAACCAGTCCATTCCTAACTAGGTGCTTTTAGAATAATCGCGCATAAGACTGCATAAATTGCAGGACTACATAAAGATATTAGTATTTTCTCGTGAAAGAATGCGAATAGATGGTTCAACTAGTTAAGGAAACTTTGTGTCGGGGCAGTTGGTGCCATTTTCGTCTGAGAAACTACTGAAGGCAGTGTCCATGAGCCTTCGAGATTTTCCTTTGATGTTATATCGAAACACAATAATATAATTAATGAAGTGTATTTTTACTAATTTTATGACATTTTAAATGAGAAACGAATAGAAATATGAAATAAATCCTGAGAATACTTACTTCGGCAGCGAATGCTGTGTATACCTTTAAAAATCTCTGAACTGGAATTTACAAGCTGGATTTTAAGAATTTATTCAGAATTCGTACAAGACTTGTGTGATGTTATTACTATAGTATTGGATATATATGTGTGATGTAAATAAATTTCAAAACCCTTCGATTAATTTGCAAATTTCTGAACATTAAGAATATGAGGGTTGGATTTGTAACATGAACTCGGCCCTGAGGCATTAGGATAAATGTATAATAACCGTGAAACGAGGAAGTATGTTTTGGAGCCAGGATTCACAATACTTCAACAAAGTTGATAAGAAGTTATTATAAAATTGTAATACCTCAACAATAATATATTCAAGCTAGCAAACTTTTACTTTCAAGAATCCAAGATTACTGTTCCTTTCAGTTACAAGAACACAATTTCTCTGATTCACCACATGAAGTTTTAAAATATCACTAACACATAAAGCGTTTAAATTTAGCAGCCACCCCAAACATATATGCTCGAATTATAATGAATGTTTCTCCCATGAAATACTACTGAAGCAAGCCAGGGACTAGGATATCAATTGAGGGAGATTACAAAAGAAAATATAATCTTAAACTTGTTGTTCACCAATGGCACAGGGGATTAATTGATCTGCATCATTTTCCTTCTGGCTTCCCAATATAAAGTCTGAAAGTTATCACCTTTAAGGCCTTTGCATTTGGCGAGATGTTGCTTGTTCAGGATGACATCTTCACAGAGTTCATTTGGGTGTACGTAGGCATCGTATTTTGTAGAGATATTAAATTTGGAAAGCACTGAAATGTTACCATTGGCTGCATACGCTGAAACTCGCCAAATACAACACAGCTTAAAGCCCTCACTGGCTATTTGTTCGACTCCTCTTTGTAGACTGGCAGTCGTCCTGCCGGGAGAGATTAGCAAATTAGATGGCGCAACGAGCGATGACGTAAACTTGCCAGCCAATCATGGCTCCTGACGACCTTAATGTTGTGCTCCCAGAATCACGTCATGGGTAACGTCATCTTTCTGGAACTTTCTGGCTCTAGTGAGCTGGTCAGACATGCAGCGGTGTAGGAGGGGACGCAAATGGCACAGGCAATCTGTAAGTACTATAGGAATGTAAATTAATAGGTATGAAAGCATGGGTATATTTAGCACACAGTATTGGAAACAACCTTTGCTTTCTGTTTTCTGATGTTGGCGTTACAGCATTATCTACTTCCTTATAAAACATCATTAATGATTTTTCGTTTAAAACTGTTTAAGAGAAACAAATAATTCTAACTGTGTCTTTTGGGGGCTTTCCAAGTGAAGCATTGCTTCGTGTAGCTCATCCATTTGTATTTACTCAAAATATTTAACACATTAATTTCTTTCGCTGTTTTGTTAGCAGAATACCAATTTTCTAAACTTAAATGGCACAACCACTAAAAATTGTGAAAGCTAATATTACCTCCATTATATAGCAAACATTTACACAAATATATGAAAAAATAAATGTTAGCACATTCATAATTAAAATTAAAATATTCGTAGACAATGGACTTTAATTTTAACTGCCTACTACATGAGTGTTGTATTCAGTTTGTCGCTTCAGAAATATTACTTAAACGAGTAGTTGTTAACAAAAGCAAAGTTCTCTTATGCATGGCATGCAACATCATAGTTACAGAATAGTCCTATGCCATAGTTATAATCACCGGTAAACCAGTGAAATAATATTACAATGTTTATGTAATTACAGGGGTAAAAGGCTTACACGTTAGAGCGCCATTTCAAATAATAATTATACCGTGATCATCAAATAAGTGGCATCCGCAGCTATCTGCTTTAATAAGAAGTTGCGTAGTTGTGTCTGGCGATGGTACAAATGCATGTACTAAAAATGAAAGTATTCCCTTAATGCCTTTGGACTTTAACATATTCTTCAAAAGTCCATGCAAAAATTGTTTCTAACATTTCTTTTCACACCCTATCGAAGTTCTTTTTTGCCCAATTAAAATTATTTCATATACGAAGTTCATGAAGTTTGAGGTGATATTCGCTACATCTTATGGCTACAGGTGTTGACTTGAGATTTCCTGCTTTCGTGTATGGAATCTGAATAAGTACTTTTAGCATCTTCCCCTACGGTGCTTGATTTGATTCTAAAAAGAATGTGTATCAGACATGGTCACCAATATGGTTATACATAGGTAATACTAAAATCATTTATCAGCCAAAAACTCTTTGCCAGGTATGTGTGAGCTTTTGCATTGAGTAATTATATTATATAAGAATTTACATCACCATGTGAAGGAAACAATATCGTTTATAATATGCAATGAAATGAACAAATGTGTATAGCAGACCGTGTACACACCATAAGGACAATTAATATAATAAATAAATATTAAAGTAATAAATAAGTTAAGGATTACTTAACACGGCTCAATCATATATTAGATCATCTTCACCATGATCATGATCATCACGATCATCATCATATACTATACGGTTGGAACCTTAAGATCCGTTCCAGCTATACAGAACTATAGCTGATCCGTCCATCTAGTTCTAGTTCTAGTTTGAGAAGGGGTGGGTTTTATGCCCAAGCACTGCGACCTTAAGATCTATTGCGCATCCCCCCTTTCATCAGTTAAGTAGTCTGTTGCTCGATATGAACTTAACCAGACTGCTAACTGAGGCTTTCGATAGTTCATCTATCTTTGGAAAGTGACTGCCAAAAATACTTGCTCTTTGACTCGCAAGAGCAGGGCAATCACATAGTAGATGAGTAACAGTCTCATCTCCTTCTAGACATCTACTACAGATAGGGTTGTTAAACAATCCCATTCTGTATAGATTAAACTTTAGGGCACAGTGTCCTGTAATGAATCCTGTTGCCCATGCAAGTCTTCTTCTACTAAGACCGCGCAAATATTTTGCCCGGCTGTTATCCAGGTCTGTAATGAACAACTTGGAATGTCTGCAACCCTCAATGGAGTTCCAGTAGTTCTTGTGTTCTGCTTGAGCCCAGCACTTAATAGCCTGTTTCACTGGTCTGTAGGACACTCCCAGTACAGGCTCCGGACCAAAAAATGGGATTTCACTGCCAATCTTGGCTGCTTCATCTGCTTTCTCATTGCCTGGTATACCTATATGTCCTGGCACCCACATAAGTTGAACCTTATTGTGTTCAGCCAGTGCCATTAAGGATTCCCGGCATTCTGAGATGAGCTTTGATTTTATTGATGGTGATTCAAGTGCTTTAAGAGCAGCTTGACTGTCTGAGAGGATAAGAACACTTCTATTCTTATATCTCCTTTTAATGCTTTCCATGACACTGGCTAGGATTGCATAAACCTCAGCCTGGAAAACTGTAGCTAAGGTACCAAGACTATAAGAAATCTTGGTACCATTACTGTAAAGCCCAGCCCCCGTTCCCGATTTGGTTCTAGAACAATCAGTATACCAGATTGGGCCTTTGTTATTATGAGGTTTTACCAGTCTTTCCCATTCACTCCACTGTGGATAGGATACCGTAAATTTCAAATCAAACTTGAATCTTGTTTCAAGAATGTCAGTCCCCATGTTGAGTATCTGTTGTACATTCTTATCCCAAGGAAGCTTGAGATGATTAATATGTCCAGTGTTAGATACTTTGGTTTGGCGACAAATACGGTGATACGCGATCATGGCTTCTGCCTTCATCCATAAGTGGAGAGGTGTGAGCCGAATCAGCATCTCCATAGCCGCAGTTGGAGTAGTTTTGAAGGCTCCCATAATTGAAATGCAGAAGGTCCTCTGTAATTTACAGAGTTTCTTTCTGCACACCTTTAAATTAACTCTTGGCCACCACATCAGTGCGGCATAAGAGAATATAGGTCTCACCATAGCAGTGTATATCCAATACACTAAGCTAGGTTTCAGACCCCATGTCTTGCCAAGCATACCTCTACATGTCCAAAAGACTCTGTAGGCTTTGGTAATACATAATTCCATATGATGTTTCCAAGTTAATTTCTTGTCTAAAACAAGCCCAAGATATTTAACTTGTGTTGAATAGGGCACTACCTCACCAAAGAGAGAGAGTCTGGTTAAATCAGGTCCCCTTCTCCTGGTGAAGGGTACCACTACTGTTTTGCTTGGATTAACAGTTAGATTATTCATCTTGCACCAAGCTTCCACTTTCTCAAGCGCCATTTGTAGCACTTGAGAAACTGTGTGAGGAAATTTACCTCTTATGATTATTGCAATATCATCTGCAAAACCTACTGTGAAGTAACCATCACTATTGAGTGCGCAAAGAAGTGTGTCCACTACAAGGTTCCATAGCAGGGGTGATAAAACACCCCCCTGCGGGCAGCCCCTCTCCGTGGACACATCCAGCGTCTCCCCACATAGATTCATGGTTATCTTCCTATGTTGTAAGACAAAACGTATCCACTCACAAAGAAGTGAAGGTACATCGTGTCCATAGAGGGCGTTCGTCACATCACAAGATGTCGTGTCAAACGCACTTTCAATATCAAGAAAAGCACCAATGGCTATTTCTCTGGTATTAAGCGCCTTCTCAATAGTCGAGACCACTTGATGAAGTGCTGCTTCCGTTGATTTCCCTGTTTGATAGGCAAATTGGTACTTGTTTAATGGATGTTCCATTAAAACGTAATCCCTAATGTGCCTATCCACTAACCTCTCCAAAGTTTTAAGCATAAAAGAGAAGAGACTTATAGGGCGATAAGCCTTAGCCTGGGCGTAACTAGTACGCCCTGGTTTAGGTATAAACACCACCTTTGTTTGTCTCCAAGCCATGGGTATATATCCATAAGCTAGACAAACTCTAAAAATACCACAAAGTAGGGATTGAACTGAATCAATACCATATTGTAGAAATGCAGGGATGATTAAATCTGGGCCTGCCGATTTATATGGTCCAAACGACTTGACAGCCCATCGTATTTTAGTGACATTGACTACGCTCCTGATTAGGTTCCAATCCTCTCTGTCCAAAGAAAGATGGTCCAGATTTGGTTGCCCCTTCACAGAATTGCTGTCATTGTCTATCTTCAAGTCTGGAAAGTGAGCCCTCGCAAGTTGCAGGAGCGTCTCAGAACCAGACTGTGTGTACGTGCCATCAGGCAGTTTAATAGTGCTCACAATTTTTTTAACACCCTTTGCCATATGTTTCATGAATCTTGCACTGCTGGGAACATTCTCCATCCCCTGGCAGCACTCCCTCCACGAAATCCTTTTGGCTTTACGTATTTCTTTGTTATAATTGGTGAGGGCTTGTCTATATGAATCCCAATCACCAGTTCTTTTTGCAAGTCTAAATAATTTCCTTGCTTTCTTCCTAAGTCTGCTTAACTCTTTAGTCCACCAAGGCACAAGCCTTGGCGAGTAAGCTACCTTAGGCTGACAATTTTGATAATAGGATAGGAGAATTGACCGTTGTATTTCATCAACGGCAAACTCCACATCCAACATCGAACGAATGTTCCTTGAGATACCCGATGTCAATGCTGATAGATCTCGTCTATAACCGTCCCAGTCAGTTTTCCTCGGATTTCTGTAAATCACTGGTAGAGTGACTTGTGCTTTAATATTGAAGCATATGCATCTATGATCAGAGAGAGTGATCTCCGATGATACACGCCAACTTGAAATTAGGTTCTCAATAATATTAGTCCCTATCGTTATGTCAATGACTTCCTCCCTTCGCAAAGTTACAAAGGTTGGTTCATTACCTCGATTTAGAATATTAAGGTTTGTACTCACCAAGTACTCCATTAACTTTTCTCCTCTGTGATTGATATCAGTGCTCCCCCACAGTGTGTGGTGTGCATTGGCATCAACCCCCAGGATTAACTCCTTTCCATTCTCTCCGCAGTGGGTCACAAGGTCCCTCACCGCTATCGATGGTGGATCAGAGTCTTCGTAAGGTAAGTAGACAGAAGAGAGTATTAAAACTCTTCTCTCTCCTGCCTCCTCCACTATTGTTTGGATTGTAGTTACATCCCTAGAACAGTGCTCAGTAAGAAGCAATGCGTTTATCCAATTCTTAACATAAATACATGATCTTGGATTATTATTACTAGGTCTATATATAGTTCCCTTAGTACAACTGATCCCTCTAATTGAACCTCTGAAGAGCCAAGGTTCCTGTATGAGAGCAATATCAACATTGTCTTCAACAAGTCTCTTACTGAGAATGGCTGAAGCTGCCTTACAGTGCTGCAAGTTAATTTGAACTATTTTCATAATTGCATTAACCCACAACACTTACCTTAAGCAGTACCCGATGCGGATCCTCCAGAGTCCCCTATCATCGTCTCCGGACTGTCTCCGCCATCGCTGCCTGCCTTCTTTGCTTTGTCTGCTACTGCCTTCCCCTCCGGGTCAGACAGGATCTTAAAAAGGGCCCTGTCTACCCCGGTATAGGCCGACATGCCAAGCTCCTTTATCTTCTTAGCAGACTCTTGGTCCACCATTAAGATTAGGCGTTGACCAGAGGAGTCTGCCTGCTTATCAATGATTTTCCAGTGCTCTATATTCAGCTCCTGGTTTAATCTTTGAATGCGTCTTAGCAGCACCTTAGGATCATCAGTTGTAATGTCCCGAGTCTTAAGGGCCACCTTGACTGGCTTAGGTAGATCTTTTGGATCTACTACTTTGAGAACTAATCTCTCCTTGATTTTAGCTCCCTGAATATGTTTTTGGAGCCAGTTACATGACTGCTCATCATCACAATAATATATCAGAGCCCCATCCTGTAGAGAAAAGGACCTGAGTTTAGGTAGAGATTCACTGGTTGGCGCCTCATCTATCTTCTTCAGAATCTCAGCCTGAATGGGTCGAATGTCCTCCCCAATCAGCTTTCTCTCAGGATAGGACTCTTCCACAATTGCCATCTTGAAAGCGGCCAAAGCTTCCCTGTAAGTGACACCAGGTTCAGTGCCCCTAGGCCTCTTAACAGGTTTGGCTTTATCCGAAGGAGGAGTATCCACACTTGTCCTGGTTCTTTTAGAAGTCCCTGGATCATTACGGACCTCCACCCCTTTACTCTGTGGGTTTACATTGCCTGTGCCCTCACTCATTTTCTTAGCTTTTTTTATCCTTCTTCTAGCTGCCCCTGACAACTTCTTAGTGTCCAGGTGCATTCTATTAATTCCAGATGCTGTTGCATCCATTTGTTTATCTAGTGACAGATTTCTCTCTGCTGGAGAGTCTCTGTCACTTGACTTTTCTTTGTAAGGTGAGAGATTTCTCTCAACTGGAGAGTCTCTCTCATCCGCCCTGGTGATGTTTATTTTATTTTGGTCCATGTTGATCCCATGAGTACCAGGGAAATAAAAGTCACCCAATACAGAGCCCTGTATATATTGGGAAGGCTAATTACTTCAGGGTGTCGCCTGGTGCCCTGAAGTGATCGTTCACGACACTGCATTTTTTACCACCCCAGTGCCATTCATCCCTCGGCACGGTGCATTCCCACCTTGGATTGGGTGGACCAGAGCCCCTGGAAGGTCGTCCAGCTGGGAGTCCCTCAAGGTTCTCCAACTGGTAGACCCTTTGGGTTGGATTTTCTGTTGAGCCACTTCTTAGTCTGGTACCTCATTACGGACCTCTCTGGCATGAGTACCTCTACCAGCACAGCTTAGTAAATCACTGGTACACGGAAGCCTCCCCACCAACTACAAGGTCCTGTGGCTCCTAGGGGAGGGATCCGTTCATCGCTTTTTGGGTCTTCCTACGCTTCTCTTAGCAGTTGGGAGGTATTTTAAAGCTTGAAGGGGTAGGGTCAAGTCTTGTAATATGGCCACCAAAATTTATTTTTGTAATTTACTTGAAAACAAATAGAAGGTTTTCTATTGGTTTTCAATGACAATTAACCAAGGACAATGAACATTTCACGCGGAAGTTATACCTACATGCCTGTAAGTTAAGTATTATGCAGAATTGTAATTTAAATATGGTATTATTTTATTATATTTAACAATGTTTATAACAAGGCAGTATTGACCATTTTAAAGGACAGTATTTCAATATGGCCACCTACAAAAAAGTATATTTTAGAGCACGTTTCACACACAAAAACCTGCACATTCTTCATGAAACTAAACGCACATCCTGCACAGGACACTCACACTTCTCTGTCGTGGTCTTCGTTGAAGAGCCCATCACAATATCCACATTAGAATCGCCTGTGCTGTATGCAGATACTTGTTCCTGTTTTCTTTTTTTTACTTTTATTGCCCTTATTTCATTAATATGTATCAGCAAAGTCAGAATGGTGACTTTCTGACTTCCCCCTGCCTTTTTCTTCCTTAGTACAGCAGGTCGAGGGCATAGTCGCTACAGAAAAAGAGCGTCATCTCTGCTGCTGCTAGAGCCTCCAACATGTTCTTCATTAATTGATGAATCTGTTGATGCTATTTGAAGTCGCTCACTTTGGTCACTTCTAGGTTGCTTTCCTATTTGATCCTAAGTTCCTCTAACAGGATCTATTTCAACTGATCTGCCTGCTTGACCAGACGAGGGTCTTGAGAGTTCAGCTTCTCATTTTCTGGACTATGGAACATCTCGGATGAGGCATAGGAGGATTCAGGAGTAATTCCTGGGTTGAGAGACACCAGCCCGTAAGCACGAAATCCACTCACCCCATCTCAACGGGACAAGCCTTTCCCCATGCTTGAGAAAGCAGCTGAAGGAGACCGTCAGCCTGATTTTGCAGCATCTACTGCTTCCTGCATTCTCTGGATATCCCAGCTCTGACGCTGCGTTGTCTTGACTCTCATTTTAAATGCCTACAAATATAAGCAATAAATAAGGTAACTTTAATGAAAGGAGTTTAAGGACTTCCTAAAAATAATTATTTGTAATGCATTTAAACATTGTAGAAACTACATCTGCTTCTTGTTAAGTCTAAGCAAAAATAAATAATTTTTTAAAAAAAGAATATAAAGGAAAAGAAGAAATAAAATCAGATAAATCCTCCAATTACTCTCGACATCGTTAATACATCCAGTCTTATGCTACACAAATGTCACTCCCTGTAAAAACAAAAAAGCAATGAAGTCCAATGAGTCTTGTAAAACGGCCAAGCAGCTGGCCATATTACAAGAAAACACATGTTCATAGACTTCAAGACCCAGCCAATAGGTAGCAGCACCAATCATAATTACGGCAACACGCCTATAGCCTTCAAAGGTTACACTTTTACTAACGCTATCCATATTTTTTCATTTAAAACTCGTAACAGGAAAACAAAATGGATTCATCTGACTTACCTTTTAATACGCAATGTGATATATTTCCTTATAGCACACACAAAACTACCAGATGCTTCTCACAACAAAGCGCAGCACACACAACTAATATGGCGATGCTTCTGCCGCACTTTGTCCTTTATATCAGCAACTAGGAGGGCGGCAGAATTTAAATAAATATTTCTGGCCGTTTTACAAGAGTGGCCGTATTACAGGACTTGACCCTATACGGTGTGAGTTCATTCCACGAATATATTTCCGTTATGCATTAATTTTCTTCATTTTCGTTGTTTCTATTTGTAATTACTAATTATTTCCCTATATGTTCATTCCTTTCATAATTCAGCAAGATGTACCCAGCCTCTAGACGAAGCAATTACATCACCAATGCGTCAATGTTTGTTTATACTCGTATTTACTTATGAGAGTCTATACTAGTCTTCCATGAAGCTGGACTGGAATCGTCAGGACCTTATAAAACTTCAAATGTATTACACTAGCCGCTAAGGCAAATATCATGTTAACATACACTTTCTACCCCAAGAGTCGACGGGATGTAAAACATAATAAAACCAACAAAACTCTAGGTAAGTCACTGCTTATAGAAATGAACAGATGATATTGCATACATGGCAAAGACATTCTGCTCCAAATAAGCGAGCTACTTACAACAAGTAAACACAAACAAAGATATATAAGGAATTGATATGTATGAGAAAGATAAACTAACTACATAACAGTAAAACTTGCAAAACTTTTAGGAACCTGTTTTATTTTGTGACTGTACGATATTATTTTAAATGCACATGCTTACTTCCGTGGAAACTAATGAACGTCAAGCTCGTATTCAAATTAATTTTTATATCATTAGGCAATATTAATAAATAAAATATGTGGTATATGCACTAGGTTAACTTCATGCTACACTTCGAGGAAATTCCGAAAAGCTGGGTGTACTAAACAACCTCCTGTTGCCTGTAATAAGCACGGCGGCAGATAAGCAAAAAGCTTCCCATTCTGATAGTTGATTGTCATGGAAATGTAGGCTCACCATCTATATAAAACACTCGTAGAATGAACTTCCCCTTCTGCCTCCTTCGTATTATAGTTTAATCAAGGACCTTTACAATTGTAATTAACTGCAAACTAATTTGAAATGTTTTGCATTTTCGCAGTGGGAGAGGGTTCTAAATCAATATCTGTTCACTCCAACCGGATCATTCCTTTTTTCGTTCTCTCGGATTTTCCCAGTCTGTTAAACCCAATAAAAATTGAATGTTATTGCATGTTTAAAAGGGTTGCAATAGAAACGAAAAACACCTAAGCAAACTTATCGCCAGGCTCTCTATTGAACTCCAATAATTCTAAGCAAACACCGCGGCTCTTAAAGCACTCTTGTTAGCACATTAAAGATCGACACCATTTTATTTCATCTTTCTGCATGGGTCAGTGTATCTCCTGGTAATTACTTAAAGCATAAAGACAGTATAAACTATGATGCTTCCAATTTTCACTCTTTGCATTTGATGGAAACATCAAACGTCCTAAATGTGAAACTGATATCTATAAGTAATTCTATGGTATACTTTTTCAAAATCACTATTTTGTTATTATCTTTACTACCTGCTTGTACTTCTACCATTAGGCATATAAAACTAGTTTAAATAGAAATTAAAATAATACAGTATGAATTAAAATCTAAAGTTTTCTTTGTATCTTAAATATCTAATATAAAGTTGTTAAAATTCAGTACATGCATATGACCTTCATATTGTGTTTCTCTCTCATCTCTTTAGGAAAAACCAATGCTTTACTTTGAGTTATAATCGAAATGCGCCTTAGAAGAGAGATGGAGTTTGACATGTCATATCTTGATGAGTAACAGGGTATAGCTGTTTATATAATTTGCAGATAGCTAAAATACACATAACAACAAACATAAAATACACAGAAATAGAAATAAAACAGCAAAAAGGGACAGAAACTATCGGTTGGAAAAGGAAAGAAAAAATCTGATTCGTTATCCTAACGTCAGCTTCTCTACCCTCTATCCCTTATAAGTGGGTATACAAGCTATTCTTACTAAAACGTATTTTTCTATTTCATTTTAATCCAAATAAACTTTATACAAATAGCTACATAACACATTTCGTTAAAGAATTAAAGGACAGCGATACTCAAATATATTATGACGCTGCCTCAAAATTCTAAATTGTTGCCATGCAATCGCGTGAAACTGAAGGTTGAAATGTCTGTATAGGATGACCAAGTAATAACAATTCGAATTATTAATAAGGAAAATCTCGAAAATGGCTGATGCCACAAAAGATATTCGAAATAAATTGTTTGTTTTAAAGACATATATAATTCTTGTGTAGTACGTTTTCGTCTATCGCTTAACGTTTACAAGTTATACAAGAGTATATAAAACTCCTTGCGAATGAAGAGGACTTTAAAAGCTACTCCCAGAAAATTCAAGATATATATTTTGTTTGTCATGCACTTATAAAGATCATTAAAATCGTCTTTTAAATAAAATTATTATAAAATTATTTTTATAAAATCGAAGTTTTCGAAACATTTTCTGTATAAAGTGCATTTTGGGGTGAGGAATTTTCTTGAAAAACTATGTTTGCTAAATTTGGAAGTCACCAATGTAATTGCCAAGTTTGGAGCTTAACTGACTTACCGTTTTTTAGTTATTCTGTTCACAGACCCACACATACTCAGAAACACACACACACGAACCTTTTCTAGAAATGCTCGTTTTGGATTCAGAGGGCCTCAAAACATGTACTTCCGGTGAAATCTCGGTATTGAATTTTTTACTGGAATGAGCTAACGTTCCTACCTGCCATGTACGTTGTGGAGAATGTAAAAAGATACAACAGAAAAGCACGGAGTTTAACTGCATGCCGAATATTACCTGCTAACCAGATAATTCAGCAGTAGGCGATGCCCAGAAGTGCCAAAAAATGAAAACAAACATAAACATACATAATCATTGTAAAAACAAAACTACAAGGCATGTAAGTTTAAGCAATATAATAGAAAGACAAACAGAGTGAAGAATAGCACTATGTTAACACAGAGAAGCTATAATACGGACATTCGGCGCAAGTCTTCAACTGCATGATATGAGCACGTTTTAACTCTCGAGTATGTATACGTACTTCTTACATGTTTGTAATCTAATAGAGCCCCGTATAACATTACCTGAACTTGGCTAAAATAGCAGCTTTCTTAGACATAGTTTCTATATACTATTGTTTGTCCCACAGCAGGTGGTTTTGTTTTTGTATTCATCATATCGTTGCTTCTTTAAACTAATGAATTGTATTGTATTAAATGTGTATATGCATTCATTCAGTAACCTTAAATTCATAATCATTAATTACATCCTAAATATGTACAAGTTAGAATAACCGTGTATATTGGTTGCCAAAACAATTCCATCCATAATATGTACACGACAACAGGAGATAATAGAAGCGGATCACAGTGGTAACAAGAGTATCTCTTGGAGGACTTGAACACGAGGTCCAATTCCACCCAGGTCCACCATTTTCACTTCCAACTATTTGTATTTCTGCTTTGGCCTCAACACAGAACCGTCTTATATTTCTCGGGAAACAGGTGCCACTTGTGATAAATTGCGTCCGTTGGGCTCCATATTCAAATAGAAAATTTCCTCCAATGGCGGTAAATCTGAAAACGGCCCAATGATGCTAGCGGAATTTCCTCGTCGTGTGGCGACAGCTATTCTTTGCCATAAATAATCAATTGAACGAAAATCGCCGAAAACATCTGCTAGAGGTTGGCCAATTTCACAACCAAGTTTTTTGCTTTCTGCATACCACAGCCTGAAGGTTTCAACAGCTAATGCAACAAGGATGTAATATTGGATAGTATTGTGATATTTATGCCGTTTCAGTCATAGCTGTCCTTGCAGCTGCAGATTCTTCAATGGAATCGTGGTTATACTGTGGCGGCGTTTGCGGTCAGATTTGCAAATTCCAGATGGTTCCAAAACAGCTGGAATGCCAGCAGATGTAAAGGATTTATTTAGATAGTCATTTATTGACAAATGTCTGGGGAATTTTCAGGAATTTTAAGGCAATTGAAACCACGATGTCCATACACATTGACTGTAGCAGCACAGCATTTATGTTGCTGTTTTGGATTTATCTGTTTTAGATACAATTGGAAGGGCCGCCGCAATCGTAAACAACAAGTTATCCATGAAGGTTCCAATATTGGTAGAAACGGTTAGCGATCAGCTTGCCCCTTTCTCTTGCATAGCATTGTGAAGTTCCCTATCTGCTGGCGTGTGTGCTGTTCCAAGCAGAGAGTCGGGATACTTTTGGAAATGATGAGGTCCCAGCTTTTCTTTTCCTCAAGATGAACCGAGGCAATTGAAATGTTTAGGGTGGACCAGTTCCTTAGAGCTTCCGACATATAATGTATCTCGACTTCATCACCGTATCATATAGTTGCCGAATACTTCATGCGTCCAGTTTAAGTTGATAAACGCCCCCTTTTCCTTTTCCCGAAATGTTTATGGAAATATATACTCTGGCAAAAAATTAGGCAATGGGGAAATAGGTGAATATGCAAACAACACGTTAAAATAGTGGTACAGACAATAGCAGACTTCAAAGTTCGATTCATTCTTTTCCTTTGCAAGGGCACGGGGTAATAGGATATGAGAATGCGTGTAACCCCAAACAAAACCGAATACCTTAAACTGCTGTGAGATAAACTGACTAACATCAACTGAAAGGATTATCAGAGTGCGCCAGGAGCTGCAAATAAGTGCTAGATACTACATTAGAACCGTAGCAATTACTCATAGGGAGACAGCCAGCCACACACACTTTGTAATGGTATTTACGATAGGAGCATTTACAGCGACAAGCGTACATCATAAAAGTGCCAAAGGCGTTAAATGTAAATTCCAAAGCCCTAAAGGTTATTTTTGAAGGCAGCCCCAAGTGGACTACTGATCCTGTTTCACTAAGGAGCATTTCGATACTCATTTAACGCGACTTGCAGTAAAGACCTTCCATGCCCCTCCATATAAAATGTTGAGAGTCTAAGCAATAATATCGTTTCCACAAAAAGAAGTAGCATGAGAATATGGAAACTTCACCCGATTTCCTTAAGCTACTTTGAATTTCCAGCCAAAGTTAACAGAATCGTCAAAACCTGATCGTGATGACGTTATGGAGGAACCGGGAGCTACCCTCCAGCTATTAAACATCTGATTAAGCTGGTGGTCACGACGCTAATACTTAGTGATATTGGTGAGCATTTCTGGAAAGGATACGCAAGTTTGAGCAGCTTCGAACGGAACCCAGCAAAAGTGTGCCTTTGACAACAAACGAATTAAAACATCAAAACGATCGATAGTCTTAGGAACGCCCGGAATCAAGTCCGCTGTCAACGAACTGTGGGGTCGCTGTCCGCAATACAAATTTTAAATAGAAATCCGGGAAACCTAAAATTGGTGGTTAGGTATAGGAGCGCCAAGTTCTTCAACAACTCACTGGTAGTCTAATCTCCACACAAAAGACAGCTTTTGTTCCTGAGACAACTGAATCTTTCTGGCCAAGCGGTAAGGATAAAAATGAGTATGCCAGACATGGACATGCAAAGGAAGCGAACCTAAGAACGTTAATTCTTCCACGAATTAAAATCACTCACCGTTCTTGTACTGTCAGGATCCACAGTAATAGCAGTAGGAGGCGCAAGATAAACCAAGATAGAAATATGAAAGGTAATGAATGTTATTTGAATTGGAATTTTATGGTCAAATCCGCTTTTTAACAACAGCAAAGGAACAAAATTTATGAAAATGTTGCTATTGCATTGAAATCAATGAGTATATGACAAGCACATTTACAAAATGACATAAATATTTAAAATTAGACATCAAAACACATATTATGCAAAAGTCGCGATGAAAGTAGAACTTCTCTGTAACAAACCAAAACTGAATGTGTTGGAATTGCTAAAGACGCCACGAAGCAGCGAACGGGGTTAAAAGTTTACATCTTTTAGACAACCGTAATTGATTGTATTTGGTAATTTCCGTCCAACTGTTAACACGCGCAACTTAGAAAAGTGATGGGTGCCAGTGCAAAGGTCAGGTAGCGGGATTGCCTCAAATCTCAGTTATCTGTAGTCAATTATGGGACGAAAGTCATTCTCCCCTTTACACACTGAAAGACTGATTTATTGAGCACTGCGAGGTGAAACTGTATTCTCTGAAGTATTTTATCAGTCTTAAACTTTAGGGCGGTCGACTTAGGTGATGCCAGGCTATAAGGTAAAGGTTTAACCGGAACACTCTCCTTTGATTCAATATATTATCTAACTTTCGTGATCCCTAAATTGTTGGAAACGAGCCCATTGAATTGAGCCATCATATATTCAATGATCCTGACCTACAAGGGCGACAAGTTGGCAAACTGCTTATATCGCTAACCTTAGAAGCTATCACATCATAGATGTGTTAAAAAGGAGCCAGCGCAAGGTTATTGCGTTGAAAATGAACAAAAATTACACAATTAAACCGGTTTCTATCAAACCTTGTAAAGAGATAAGTATGTGAAATGGACATAGCATACAATATCGCAGATTAAGACAAATTTGACAAAAAAAACAAAATAACACTGTTTCCGTTTTAATTTAGGGACGCGAACGTAAGAATGATTTGCAGGATATGGCAAATGTCTGCCGACCAACCGACAGGCACTGCATTTACAGTTCTTATATTCGGGTAATACTAGAAACATGTACAATTACACAAGTTATTCTTATTCCAAAGAGAAAAAACTACTGGGGTTTAGCAAAGTTAACATCGGAGCTTACCACAGTATTTCGAACCGAGAATTTGTTGGAAAAATATCCGCCTATTAAACGCCGCGAGAAAGCACCTGTACATCAGGGAGTTTCTGGCATCAAGCAGAGCCAGAACGATTGAACAAGACGGTTACATAAAATCTACCCCTGAATAACCACTCATTTTACAGTACTTTGCTCCATGTCCAATTACAGCACATACTGCGAGGATAAGGATAATCTACACTTCCGCTTCTTAGGCACTTACCGATCCACGTTGGCAGAAACAAATTTGGAGTGACACCAAAATATTACCAACACGGCCCGAAAAGGTGGTTTACACTAATTCACAATAGGGATTACGGCATCCAATTACCGAATGCGATCAGTCCGCAGTAACGTGTAGGTTCATTTTCGGGACTCCTAGGTTCGATTTCTGAGGCCAACCACAATGACCATAGGGGTTTCGTAGTTTTCACTAGTTGTCAACCCGACTGCTGCGGTAGTTGCTCTAACACGAATTTTCTTTCCTTCATTTTCTGTTATTTTACTTTACTTTTCGTGTTTCAGGTAGCCTTAAGGAATGTACTGTGTCGTTCGGTGTCGGGTGGATGCTGCGTAATACTGATCGTTGGAAAGTTATTCTCGGGCATGTCCCATTGCAGCATTCTCTGGGCCACTGAGGTGTGTCGATTCTCCCCGGTTCCCCCAGAGGAAGGGGTCATCAATCCTGTAATTGTTGAGGACCTCTGTACATTTTTTCGTCCGGATATTCTAAGGCCTATAGTCTTCTGTGGTTCCTTCTTCTCATTTGTTCCTCCTGGGAGTTGTAAGCACAAAAGAGCCACGTTGGTTTGAGGTATGAGGTGTCCCCTCTGTTCCCCGGTCATTTCCATACTAATGGCTTCTAATTCAGCTAACCTGTTAGATTGGCGGCGAAAGCTGAGCTGGAACGAATGTTTAGTTTCAGGCCAAAGGGGATAACGTCACACTTTGCCCTTTCCGAAGCATCAGCAGAATCAGCGTCTAAGGCAGAGCAGTATAAAAATATCCCAAATATTTCTGTACAATGAAATCGATACTTGTGACGTTTCGTTAATGATAAATGGAAACTACAATGTCAATCCGTTTACCTTGGCCTCAAGGAGTTCCAAAACGTGATTAACGGTATCTGAAATACCTTATCGCAAATTAAAGGCTTCAAGATTTTGAGTGCCGAATTTACAACGTAAATATTTATATATTCAACATCTCAAATCAATTTCCACCTACGGTAGACTAATCTCAAAGGTTTAAACGCAAAGGTAAGCCGCTTAACGCTATTCGGTAAATTTAAAGTAAGCAGTAATGCAAACGACGCAGAGAAATCGCTCTTGGTGCCCATTCGAAGCTCTAATTAGGCAAGGGAGTAACCAAATAATCCAAAAGCTTAATATAATCATACATACGCGTGAGGAAAATAACATACATGTTTTCAGATAACGAAACACCTCCCAAAGAATCCATAATTACGCTAAATTTGACCAAGGCCACAAAACGCTCAGGTACACTCTGATCCAAGAGGTCATTCTTCTCGGTGAAAATGCAAGTTATCATTAGCCAAATAACATCTCTAAAACTGGCATTATATCTGAAGTGAAGGCTATTTGAAAGTCTCTTTTTCCATATTAGTCAAAGAGGAGACCATTTTAAAGCGAAGTCAACACACTGCTAAACACAAACTCACAAGCGTAACCCGTAAAAAAGCAACATAAATCAACGGAACACACCAAAATAATCTCAAAATTCATCAAATAAGCACCTATACGTAACAGCAGAAACGTACTACAAATGAAGACACCCTTATCAACTATAATCATTTTGATTACTACCACCTGATACGTTTTCTGGATATTGCTTCCCTAACTCTCTTTTACACTCTATTTAACATCTAACTGAAGGTTCCCAAAAACCTTACTAAGCTACGGTACAGCAATTTATATTCAGGCATGAGATTGTTCAGATTACTGCCAAACTTGTGTGAGTTTAAGATAAACTCAGCCACATCACTTCACAATAAATTAAAATACATAACAGCAGAATATATACTGTTTGTGGTCTGCTGCACATAAAATAATGTCAGTTCATATAGTATGGTGTAAATAAGATTTGGGGTTTTCATGAACAACAATTCAGGGGCACAGAACGAGTGGAATTTCGAACTGCCCCTGAAATTCAGGTCCACTAACTTCGTTAGAAGAACAATTTTAAAATATATCATACAACTATTACCTTCCATAACAGGTTAGCACTATTCCGCTTCTTTTAAGCAGATGTAATGGTTAAGAAGTTTATCAACATATTGAAATCTCAAAACTCAATATCATCAACAAAAATATACAATGAACTCGTACGTGAGCACACAATCAGGAATAAAGCAGCAACAAAGCGAATGCAGAAAACTCCCTAATGTGGGATAGGAACTCATCTAACTTTCAAGTTACATTTTCAGGCAAATTTTGTATTGGTGGGAGATTTGTGTAGCAATGTCAATTGGCACATATCACAAGTTCAGCTCCACTATAGTAAGTTGAAGCTTGAATCCGGAAGGTTCGAATACGATCGCCAAACCAAACGAGCACAAGATAACGGGCAATCTAAAGGCGCCGTCGCGCTGTCCTATTAGACACGTGACCTAAGTTTGAAATGTTATTCAGTAGATCCTGTCACTGAAGATAATCCGTACAGCAGTATATACTAAATAATCCAATATAAGAAGTTATCTCTAGCTTAGTATCACAAACTCCTCAACCGGTATTAATAATTAGCTTTATTGAGTAGTATGTTTTATTCGGTGGCAACAGAGTACAGAATATACTCGATTTCGAAGATATGTATGAACTGGGAATGTAATATTTTCATATTCACACTTACAGGCTATTTCGATGAACATTTAAGTCGCGGATTTCTGTATTTAGGCACGTGAAAAACGCACAGCCTTTAGATTTAATGCACACGACACAAAACAAGCTTAAATTTTTATGCATTTCAACTTGAACTCTACAAAAATGCATTCACTACTTTAATACACGTAGAAGCTAAGGCATCATTTCCAGAATTTGGAGGGGATATTTAAGAAACCAGAAAGCATCATTCGACGATATACCATATCTTTGTGCCTAAATAACAGAGAATTGTTATCCGTTGTTAGGGCACCACTGGGACTTTGCGATATTGCAGTTTAAACTAATAATGTAGAGCATTCGTCAACAAAATCATCTAGATAATTGTGCAAAAGTTTCATAAAATACTGGGAAATGATATAAATGCAATCTTCAAATGTGGTTCAAAAACCAAGTGTGGACAGCCAGGTATATAGCGGTGTGCTTAGTATTTATATAGACTGTAATAAATAAATAAAACTACATTTATTAATTGTAATAAAATAATAGTACACTGTAATACAAGAGGTAAAGTAGGGTTTTATTTTCGGAGTATGAGTTTTAACACTGTTGCATATGCTATTTTGACAGGGTTTGAATTTGTAGAATATTAATAATACTATGTTGATTTCTGAAACTAAAAGATATCGCGTTTAAAACGGAATTCTTGAAGTCAGAGGGATTTCATTAAAAAGCGAAATGTCAGATGTTTTGATTTTTGGTTGATTCGTTACAAACCATTTAAAGTAAAATTATTTTCGACATATTTTACCTTACAACAGGCAATGAAGCGATCAAAATGCTATCTCATAAAGCTTTATCGATTTTTTGGGTAACGGCATACAGTGTTAGTTCTGTAATTTCACCTAGCTCTTCCATTTCAGTTACTTGTGAATTCATAATTTCCGCCACTTAATCTTTATGTAAATTATACCATATAAAAGGCACATTAGATAAAATAAGGCACAAAGCTGCCTATATAATGTATAGGTTAACTTACAAAGTTGCGAAAAATTGAATTAAGACGGTTTGTATTGTGAACAGATCATGCGAACGCCAGAAGCTTCATGTAAGAAGACATAATGAAAACCAAAGCTTAATGAAACGAAGCCGATTTATTAAATATTTGCAAATACAAAGGATATTGCTACATTATGGACTTGAAACCAAACTATTAGCTCGTGTGCATTGCGTTAGAAGTTCTACTTTTAGGCCATGCTATCGAAAAACAAAATTATACACTACAGGCTTGGTTGTACATCATATCGCTTTCACCACGGAATGATGAACTCTGAATTCCGCCCCACTGTCATGAATCTACAGTCTCTACTTCTATGCTTTGATGAGCACAGATATAGAGATTGTCCCAGAATGCTTTACTCAGAGCATAAATTGTAATATGCGTAAAATAGCTCATTGCGAGCAGATGCTCCACGGCAGTAGAAATTGTGTACTGTTTTGCCAAGACTGTAATCAGCATACGCTACTAATTCCAGAAATTCTGGATATCCAGTAGTTGCATTACATTCCAAAAACCATTGATAAAAAGTAACGTGAACCCATTGCTCTAAAAATATAATGAAAGTTTCATCGGTATAATTGTGGTTGCACTTTAAATTAAGGAATGTGTTCAGAAGCTGAATGCTTTTAATGTGGAAAGCGCCACAAGATTATCTGTATTACAAAGATAGTTAATTAACAGCCAAATAACGAAGATGTTTATTTGAATTTCCCGTAAGAATGTGAATATTCAAGTCAAAAGCAAGTGGCAAAGGCACACGACACACACTACTATTGTATGAGTCATCACGCAGTTTTTAGTACAGGCATCTCAACGACAAAGATAACGGTAGCGTTTGACTGTTCCTGAGTTGAAAGAGTGGAGTTTCACTGAATTACTTGTTTCTTATCGGTCCTACTACACAACAAGGTATTGGTTATAGCATCCTGACATTTATAACACATTGGTTAGAATTTTCAACGGATATTACAAAACGTACAGAGAAATGCGGCGAAAACATGAGGAGAAGCAGTTCCATTAAAACCAACCAGTTGAAGATGGTAACTTCTAGTACGACAAGCTCTCCATTTGTAGGTATCCATTGACTACAGCAATAGCCTAAAGATGAATATCTTTTCCACAGTTCTGAAACTGTATTGAGTCAGTTTTATGCCGATGAATGTATTTCAGGATTTACAAATTTAGATGAGACACTTTAGATGCATAAGAAATAATAGTTATTGATAGATCTGCTGATAAAGAATAGATTTTTTCTAAGAAATTGCTCCAGCGTTTCCTGTTTCTATCGAATAACCACCAGATCAAAGCGAAACCAGATAAACATTAAAATTTGAAAATGGTGGTGCGTTTTGGGCTACACTTTAGGTGACTATGGTATCCAACTGAGGACAACTTTAAGATTGTAAGAGGTATCAAATCAAGTGATACGTAGCACAACTATATGCCAAATTAATAGATTTCTCAATACATTTTTGTATAATTATTTCTTGCGCTTTATAAGCCCTTAAGTGCTAAGCAGTTCATAGTGATAAAAAGAAGCTACACTTTCACTACCAATACCTCTGAATATTTATGGAGGTGGTTTGGTGTGTTTCACACCGGTAGCTCTGAGTTCTTGAATAATCTAAATCGGTGTAATCCCTCGTTTAAGGTTTCATTTAAGTTTAGAAATCCTCACTTAATCACAACATCTAAATTATATTGCTCTCATTCTTCTGGGATTATTGTAACGATACAGCGTGAGAAGGTGCTTAATTTATACTTCTTTTGGTTTCATTCGGACAGCTGCATGCCAAGCATGGTTATGTTTAGTGATGATTGTAGGCAAAAAGGTTCGACATTTGTATAACTGTTGAGTTAAAAACCTTGCACGCCCCATAATTTTACTGTTGATAGTAATTATTAAACGTACAACTTCAACAACGTATGTGCTGCAATGGTTAAAATTCTACATTGAATTTTTATGGAAGTTATAGCAAAATACTTGGCTATTATTACTGAATTGCCTTCGGGGGGTATTCAGATCGAGTAATATATCTTCCATATATACCAGTTAGTTGCCTACCCCAAGGCGTTTTTAACCCATGAAACGTGCTAATCAAATTATGTGCTTAGATCCGTCTTCAACGTTTTTTAATGGCTCATTTGCTTAACACTTTGTAGAGGAGTTATAGACAACCCAATGTAAAAATGTGTGTGTATATCCATTCCAAAAACAACATACCCTGACAGAAGTACGAAGCAATCTTTCTAGCCAATTTACCTTTTATTTTTAGTATAGTTTCGTACACACTTATGAAAACCCTTATGAAGGAACCTATCACATGCATATGTTGACAAAATATTTGAAAACAAAATGGTATTTTTACGCAATATGACATACTTGAGGTAAACCTCTTGGTCTCTTACTCTCCATGCTTTCTTTAATTAAGTATTTATAGCAATACATCTATGTATATCCTATTCAGTGATTACCAGACATTACTTCCTTTAGCTTCCCTTATTTTCTTTTGTGATGTGTATATACTTTTTTCGTTAAATCCATTTTTTGTCCTCTTTCGTTTTTTTCTTCTGTCTTCCCTCCCACTAGCCCCTGCAAGCATATAAATAAAACTGCAACGTTTAATGTTACGTCTATATGCCCAGACCACATGTCCCCATTTCGTCCCTACTCTTCCTTTTTAGTTTTGGTAGGTTTAAACGACTTTGTTATTTTGAGTTAATTCGTTATTCAAGCTCATACGACACCATTTAGTGTTTGTGTAATTCTCCCATCATCCTTTTTGTATTTCGTTTGTTTTATCGTAAAGTCTTTTCCAGAATTTTTCAACTCGTATTATTTCCTCTTTTTCATAGATAATAGTTACTTTCAATGCACTATTCACAATTGCTCCTTTTTATGATTTGTATCTTACCTGGATAGTTCATACCGATGATTCCGTTAGGCGGCGCAGGTGGTGTCACTTTCGGCGTCATCGGTACTCTCTTTCTCTCTTGCTTCATACCTGGCCGAATAGTTGGCACTTCCCTTGAGCCCCTAGTGGCCTATACGGGAGTCGGCTGAGTCTGTTGAGCTTTTCTCTGTGTACATAAATTCGCCCGGTTACGCTTTTTCATGATTTTTTTTCCAAACTTTATTTCTATTTGCGTTCAGTTAAACGTTGAATACTTACCCATACACTGTTTAGTAGCGCCGTCAAGTTCGGCATAAACTTCCCCCGTATCTCCATTAACAGATGGAGGGTGTGCTGCTTTCCGGTACCGCCTTATTAGGTCGATTTCCGTCTCCGCTCACGGGAATGCCGCTATTGTTTGACATGCGACATGATCGAACGTCCACAGCTCATCCACCAATTCTTCGATAGCGTTTGAAATGTTTTTCAGCTTTTTTAACACTCCACTAATCCCCATTTGGCACATTATGCTGCGTTTATACCTTTTTATGCTCGGATATCCGTCGGAATGTCTTTTTTCATGACTTTGTTTCTTGGCATGCATTCCATACTTGGGTTGTTTCTTTCCATGTAACCAGTCCTGCTTTTCTCGAAACAGTATTATATTGTATTGTCTGTTTCGACAATTGTTTTTCTCTCTTCCTCTGTCCCTCTTAATAGCCTGCTGAAATGTTTGTTCCTTTCAGTGCCATAAACGAATAAAATGTTAATTACGGAAATTTAAAGATATGAACATCTAATTGCACATTCTTTGAAACCTATTGAATTTATCTGTAATAATGTTATCCTATTATCCTGAATCTGCCCACAAACTCCCCCGGTGTCTTAGAAGTCACCCTTCCTTGTTCCTGTGAACTTAAGTTGGGACGAGTACTACATATACCCCAACGCTTCTCGTGATTGCATTTCTCCATTAATGCATCTCATCCAGCGGGTTGGTCCTCGTCGGCCTCTCTTTAAACTTCCCCCCCGGTCTAGTACTGAACATTTAACCTTCACTAACCTCCTCAATGTTCTATTTCCAACTGGTCTGTAGAGGTGCCACACTTTAATTTTTCTCATCTTCCGGTTGCACATACTTTTTCAGGAATCAATACCATGAACATATTTATTGCTTTTACGGACTGGATTTCTAATCGTTGTATTAGCGGTTGTGTTGTTCCGTCGTCCGGAATTGTTGATTACTACTCGCTAACCGGTTGCTTTCGCTTCTGGAAACATTCCCAGCTTTTTTACGACAGTTTTGTGATAACTTTTGGAATCACACTTTCATTAGTGCAGTGGCTTGTTGTTTCCTTGAGTAGTGTTGGCAGTAACTAGGCTACACCGAGCTGTCCAGGGACTGGAAATCAACACAGTAGGAGACTAATCAGCGGGAGGTGTCCTCTTGTTGACATCTCCATCAGTAGTCGCCGACTGCCACTAGCGTCCCCGGAACAGGTACTGGAATATCTGTCCCGGGTTAATCGATTGCTTTTAAAGTTAAAGTATATTTTCTTTCAGTACTTTTTGTCTTTGCGTCATCACATCACTGTGACTTTTCTACGGAAACAGGTGTCTTACCACCACTGTTGCTTTCCATTGGATAATCCAGACGTTCTTAACTGTAGGTCAATGTCATATCCAAGCAGCAGTTTTTTTCTCTTTCATGTTATCTTTTGCAACTTATTTAATAATTCTTAGGGTTTGTCAGGATATGATTAAGCTTAAACCATTAGCGCCATAAGGATGTTGCAAGGCCCTGTTGGTGGTGGTTAGGGTTGATTAAGTATCTAGGAGGGAAGGTACTTGTTTTGGTTCATAGGTTTATCGTGAGATCCTATGAGCCATTTTTGTTAGTGTATCTATTATCTAATTTATAGGCAACGCATTATATCCTACGGAGTACCGCGAGGTCCTTTTGGAGCTTTTAATGGATATTTTTGTATGATTATTTGTTTATCGAACTCGCGGGTCGCTACATTAAGCTTATGATGTTTAAAAGATTTAATTTTG
The DNA here is from genome assembly GCA_030765065.1 of Deroplatys truncata. Lineage (NCBI taxonomy): Eukaryota > Metazoa > Arthropoda > Insecta > Mantodea > Mantidae > Deroplatys > Deroplatys truncata. Next base: position 182,438,261 of record CM060977.1, read on the forward strand.
AGTCTTGAATTGTTGTCCCGGGACTAAATACGTTACTTTGTGACTAATGTGTTATGTACCTGCCTGTGAATGGCCAACATGGGCATGATGATATTTGTTTTATTCATACTGACGAACCCTAAGGCATGTAAGAGGCTTTAAAGGCTCCACTCATTGAAATAACGCCCGGTGGTGTTACTTATGTGCTGCCAAATATGACACTACACGAAACTCAATCCCAGTCCTGTTTTTCGGATCCCAATGTTGCATCTATTCACCTATTTCTACTTACTGTAAGATCAACGCTATTACTGCGGCCTACTGTGATTGCTTATTCACAAAGTTTAGACGTGTTTGGGCTTTTTCTCCATTTTATTTGTTCCTAACCTACTGGTAATTGCATCTTTGATATGATTAGCTAAAACCAATGTTTTGCATTGTATATGTTGAAGCAATCGTACACCCTGGTCTGCCACACACTCATATAAGGATCCCCCTTCTTCCCAGGTTTCCCATTCTCCCCATTCTTATGATGATGTCCCACATACACCCATTCCCTTGCCAAACACTCTTATTAGTTTATGCTTTCCCATGAACTTGACTTATGTACCTTATCTGCCGATAGATGAAGCTTATGTTAATGCTTCTACATCACAGGTGTAAGCTACCCTTATTTTGTAAAATACTGTAATTCGTTAAAATTAGTTTGGTTTTACTTTTATACCATCGTGTTTGTTAATTCAAACCCTTTGTCATTTTCAACTTATTTTGTATACGGATATTCCTGTATATTACTTATATTTTACTTTTGTATATATAGGAGAAGCATCGGTCCCGGATTTCCGACGGTCCTGGCACGTGGTTTTGTGTTAGGCATTTTTTGTGAGTCCTTTTGTTTTTTTCCCCTCTCTTCCCGGTCCATCTTGTCCCACGGATGCCTCTCCTTTGACTTATTATCATATTGTACATTACTATAGTGTTTTTTATGGTTGAAATAGTTGTATTTACTTTTTCTCATTCTTTTTACTTATATATATTGTGTCCTTAGTTATATATGTTATTTTGGATAGCAACTTTTCCCTCCTATTTCTCTTTCCTCAGTATGTTTAATCACTTCCTTCATTTACTTCGACTCCTCCCAGGTTTCTTTTTTCTTTTGTTCCCCCCTTTTCTAGATTATTAGTATTTTCCCTGTGACCTTCTATCCCCTTCCTATAATCTTTTCCTGTTTGGTTTGTTACACGACCGGATATACACCTGCAAACTGCCTGGAGCGCAGTGCACCCTGCTGGATAGGGCCGGCGCCCCCCATGCCTGTTTCTTCGAATATGACTGGGAAACCCTCCGTGCATTTATTGCACTCTTTGCTACAACAGTTCTACGTGTGGGTACTTTGGGATCCACTGCCCCTTAGGTTTCGTGGATATGTTTGTTTTCTTTGACTACATGAGGCATTAGTGAAAACATTTACATTTACTACATTTCCTGATTCATTGCTCCATGTATTCTATTCGCCATGAGTTTCCCAGTTACCACTACTTTCTCGGCTAGGTATGCTACAACAAATGAAATTGTGCAACTGCGCATCGGCGGTGATATGGACATGGCCGCATGTTGAACTCAGTGCTTAGTGGGTGCCTTCGGATACTGTGGACGTGAAGCTTTTCCTTGCTGCGGGGAGCACCCGTTGTGACTGAACTACTAGGTGTTCGTATAGCTTTTTGGATCGTGTTGTCCTCTGCTGACCTGTCCTATTTTCCTTTTCCCTTTTGTTTTCTCTTTTCTTTCCCGTTTCTTTCCTTTGCCTCCTTATTTCTATCAGTGTTTTCTGCTTTTTATATTCTATCTTTTATTGTTTCTTTATGATGTATCCATTTCTACTTTTCGATTTCAGCGATTATATGTATGACTTGATTATGTATGTATCCATTTCTACTTTTCGATTTCAGCGATTATATGTACGACTTGATTATGTATGTATCCATTTGTACGTTTCGCCTTTCTCTTATTTGTATTTTTGTTTGTACATTTTCCTCGCCGAGATCGGCGATTTTGCAGCCGCCGGGGATGTGCCACATGTGATGTTGAGGAATGTTTAGAATCTGTTACAATTTTGACATTTGTTTTGATGGATATTTCTTTATTTCGGATTACAATATATAAATTATATTTCTTAGTTGAGGGTTGATAGGGCAATTAGCATTTAACAGGTAAGCAATGGCTCACCACTAACTAGGTCTATTCCAATATGGATTTTACCGTGACATCAGCTTCCGCTGGTGGATGTGCAGGCTTGCACAGCCTCAGCTGCACCCTGAACTGTCATGCGTCACTATGAATGTTCGAGAACATTTAAATTACTCGACGCTAATTGGATGTTAAAGCATAAGGTTTAGGCGGTGGCTCGCCTTATTTGGCATAATCTGCGTCATAAGGATTGAGGCTTTCATAGGCCGTGATCGTCTATATTACTGGCTCTAGAACTCAGCTGCGGAGGAACATCTTCTGAGACTCGCGCTGGAGCAATCATTTGCACCGCCGCTCTAGGGCTCTTCATTACGCACCTCACATCACCTGTGATACGTCTAACCAGGTAAGGCCCGTAAGGGCAAACGTAATTATGTACTTCACAAGATATTTATACAATCGTAGTGTCTCTTAAAGACACCTAACAGAATAGTTGTATACATTCTTTGTCTCCTACAGATAGGTTCCACTAAGAGGGAACCTTGCTACATTCATGTTGCATATAGTAATTAATAAATGAGTATGCAAACTACTGAGAGTGTTCTCTACCCTTTGTTTCCTCTTGTAATGCTACGTTCCCAGGTCACATCCCCTAGGTTTTGGCAATATTTAAGGGCGTATACATGGCTGATACTCTACTCCAAATGCTATATTTAAAGAGCGAATGTGAAATTTATAGTTCTCTGGTATAAAAGTTATGGTTATCTAGTGTGAAATGATTATCTGATGTGCAATTTCTCCTATAGAAGCATATATCTATCGAGAAAAAACTTGATTTAAAAATTACACCTTCTTCATTAGTCCAAATAATGAAGCGATGAAGACAGAGATAAGTGCTCTTATACATATAATTGTTCAAGAGAGAGGCTCATTGGGTCGTCACTAGCTTTTGCTGAAAATGGCCTATTGGAAGATGATGTATTATGACAATATGATGATGTGTAAAATATATTTAAAATGAGCATCATATGAATAGAATGTAGTGTTGTAACAGGTTCTTCCGTCGTTAGTAAGTGAACATTCTCTGTACTAGCTTTCCTCCCCTGTTCTTCCAAGATTTTATATATATATCAACAGACTTTAAAACGTATATATTTTCCTATCATTGACATAAATCTTATAGATCAAATTTCTCTTCGAGTGGCAGGATGCTTGGCTTCAGGAGTAGTGTTATCACTTTACGACATCACAATAACTGAAATGGGATTACATTTTTAAAAGAATATAGATTGCTATAATAGATAAATTATTTTTAGATTAACTCAAGCTCTGTTTTCAACTCGCAAAGAGTTAATATCATTCTAATCGCAAGTTTCTGGGATACGTAGGGCACATGGTACTTTAATGGCTGCTTTAAGTGTGCATGCCGTTCATACTTGTGACGACAGGATCACTAAAGACGAAGAACTGATATTTTTTCCTAAACCACTTCGGTTTTATATTTCAGTGATGGGATTATGATTCCATTTCAAAATAAAGACTTCTCTACGCAACCTAGCAGTGATATCTTTACATCGAGGGATCTATTACGAAATCCCATGAAAGTCTTACAACAGCGAAATTTACCGATAATATTATTGCTCTTATGTTTTACGAAATACGTGTAGATTTGAATGGCACAATGGACAGAATTGGAATTTTGGAATTTTCAAGACTATGTTGTATGGTTAAACCTGGTATAGTCATCGAAACTGTACATTAAGTAGGCTTTACTGCTATAGTTCCTCCTTCGAACTTGTAGGTTTCAAAATTATACTCAACAGAAATATTCCATAAATTGTAGTCAACACCAAGAAGTACTTGTAAAAATAACAATGATTGAATGCAAATTCTTAAAATTATCAAGTGCTAATGTCTTTTACACATTGCAATTAGAAATATGGATCTTCGTATACAAACCTTTTGTCTGAGGTTTGGAATATTTTAGTAACATTGAATCTTATGAAACACGTATTGTTTTAATGGTAATCTTTATAGTAGAAAAAGCACTTGCTCACAAGAAGAACTGCTTTTATTTCAAGGTAACAAAAACTGATATTCGAGCATAGCTAATTTACCTCATCGACTACATTATTCTGCTTGATATATTATGGTTGATAAGTATACCTATAAACGATTGTATTGTGTTGTACAATCAGTTAATTAATGTACGGATTTTTATACGATAAAGGGAAATAGTATTCATACTATTCATATTTGTTTATCACACCATATCATATGATTATCATATTTTTTTACATTTTCCTTCATCCTCTCCTTTCATGCATTTTTTATTTCCACATCTTGTTATTAGAATAACTTAGATAGCACATGTTGATGGAAGGTCCCCTTATTCATGTTTAGCTTTCTTTTCCAGTCCTTTTTACGTTTCTGAAATGATACGAGTACATTCCTCAGACATGAACTTTAACTATATATAAATTTATACATCTAAACTGTATATAAATAACTATATAATATAAATTTTCCACGACGCTACTTTAAACACTATCAACCACATTGTATATTTAGTATGTAGTCATTTTCACTTAAATCAGGATTTGAAACTGACATATGAAGATTTATGTAAGAACACACCAGTAAACGGGAAGTCATTATATTAATTTAAATCAGTAACATGTCATGGATATGGAATTATCATTATTGGGAAGACATTTTGAAACTTGAGGTATCTTTACTACCATTTCCTGTGGAGATATATTAGAGCTTCCTGACACATGGTAGCAGTGGTGTCACTTTATCTTTCAAAACCATTTGGAGGACACCACGGAAACAGGTTTCACTTTCGATTTATTGGTGTAAACAAACCAAAGAAATCTTTAGGGCCTTATTGGATGCAGGACGCCTTCCTACCTTCCGTTTTTCAGTGTGTTCCGACAGCTTTCCAGTTGTACTTGTTGCTTCCCCAAACATTATATTACCCTTTACATATATTTGTTTGCATTAATGGATGTGTGGAAAACAAAACCATTACTCACCCTTCAGATAAACGAGAGGTGTCTTATAGGCTATGTTTTTTACGTCCGGAAGCACTGCAGATCACATAAGCTCCTCGAACTATTTGCGGTGTTGTCAAGTTGTGGCGTGACATTACGTCTGAAAAGCGTCTTCGGAATGTCGTTAAAAGTGATTCATTATTATTTAAAAATCGTGTCTGATGTCACATAGTCACTACCGAAACTGTATCAGAAATAGGTTACTTTAAAAGTAATACATCATTATATTCATGTATTGTTGAATTAAATATATAATTTGGAACAAACACAATTTCTTTAAAACAGCTGCTCAAAAAGAAAATGCTATTATACCCTTTCCTTTGCAATATTTCTATGAAGTACATATTGGAGGAAATGTAGTGAGTGTCCTTCCACGTGATATATTCTATGTTTACTTATACTCACTTCTCTTTCGCATCATAGATTGGCTAGCTCTTTGCAGCGGAATTTCTATCCCAATGACATGACCTACTTTTCCAACTCCTATCTATAGCAATATCAAAATACGTTTTGGATCGCCTGTTAAACAAGGAGTAATATATAATAATAATAATAATAATAATAATAATAATAATAATAATAATAATAATAATAATAATAATAATAATGAAGTTTATTTAAGCTTATTTAATTCACGTTTGGCCTTCTTGCTATATCCTCCGATGCCCGCACTACAATTGTACTACAATTCATACTTCAACAAGTCAATTCTGTTTAGATAGACAGAACAGTAGAGCTGAAATCAGCTTCGTGACTATCATAACATGTCATGGTAACTTTGCATTAGGTTTTACACGGTTAAATAGGAAGGTGTTGTTGTCAGAGGCATTTATATTCTTTCAAACCTCATATAACAGTTCCAGTGGATTTAATCCATTTTAACATACTCAGTATCCATTTAACAAGAAAAAGTTTCTTCATCTAGCAGCTTAAACTTCCAGGAGGATAACCATTACCAATGGAGGTTCTGTATTAATGGATAGATACTATTTTCAGTATTGTAATATCACTTTCAGCCTATACCATATAAGATATTTTAGATAATTTAGATATATTATTTAATTAGCATAATTAAAATATATTTTAAGCAGTTTTTTGTCATTCTAAGTCGTAGAGTTCCGAATATACACAAGGGCGCATTGATAATTCACAGCTTTGATGAGAGATAGTGTTTTAATCCCAGCTTTCTCGTTTGTACCGAAGTTTTACATTTATTCCGGTTATAATCGCATAAATTCGTCGTCATTTGTTTCTTAGAACATTGGTAACAGCGTCTAAAATAAGCAGATGTGTGTAGCGTCATACAAAATGAAGAAAAAATGAATTTCGTATTCTGATAAAGCACTTACCTTTGCGTGGTAAAACGGTGAAGGAAACGAAAGAAAGGGTGAAGACGTATTACGAGGTCTCTGCTCCATCACATCGCATGGAGACAAGTGGGTGACAGAACTTCAATGGGGCCGTTCGAAAACAAGTGTGCGAATAGGACGGTTGAGGTCACAACAGAAGAAATGGCGAACAAAGTTCACGATATTGTGTTGGAAGACCACCGAGTGAAAATCCGTGAGATAACCAAGACCATAAACATCTCGAGTGAGCAGGTGTATAACATTGTTCACGAATTTTTGGGTAAGCGAAAGCTGTCAGCAACATGGATGCCGCTACTGCTCACAGTTGAGAACAAGTGGAATCCTGTGACCATTTCACAGGAATGTTTGAACATGATCCAGCACTTCCCAAATGCTATCACGGTTGATGAAACTTGGATCCTGAAACCAAGCAACAATCAAAACAGTGGATTTCCTTCGGCGAACCTACTCCAAAGAAAGCGAAAACCATTCCGCCGGCAAGATAAATCATGGCATCTGTCTTCTGGGATTCACAAGGGGTGATAGACATTCACTAGCTGGAAAAGGGTAAAACGATCACGGTTTATATTATACCGCAATGTTGGAACAGTTTCATAAGTGACTGTTAAAGAAATAACCCTATTTGGTGAAGAAAAAGGTTCTCTATCTCCAGGATTAAGCTCTGCACACAAATCAGCCATTGCCATCGCAAACGTTGTGGAATTGGACTACGAAATGCTACCTCCCCACCGTGTTCTCCAGATTTGGCTCCAAGCGATTTATTCCTCTTCGCAAACGAAAAAATTGTTTCGCCGGGAAGAAGTTTACGTCCAGTGAATACATCATGGCAGAAACAACCCCATATTTTGCAGACTTCGAAAAATCATATATTTTTTGGAAGGGTTAAAAATTGGAGAAATGTTGGACAAGGAGTATTGAATTGAAAGAAAACTGTGTTGAGAAATAAAATTGTAAATATCTTTAAAAATTCACTGACTTATTAATCCGTCATATATATATACATAATGTCTCATGGTACATAATACAGGACTTGTACAGCATATATAGTTACACAGTTAAAAAGTTGTTTTTGAAATTTATAGCCAAAAGAAATAAGAAGTTACACACTTTTCGCAAAACGGATCTCAATAAAATACCACAGAAAATTCGGAGGTCCACTTTGCATCAGATTCATAATCTTTTGAAACATTCAGATTTATTCCATATCTCAAAAGTTAAAGGCGAATTAAAATTTCTAAAAGCACAATGCTGACTGATGAAGGATAAATTCATGATTTGATAAACATTCTTAATGTGTAACCAGTTTCGTATTATCCATGTACACTATTTGGTTGAATGTATGGCTATTTAGACTACTACAGGCTATTTACGGTAAATTTAGGACATACATCGAACTACTAATTCCAGTATCTGAAACTAATGGTATTTTAAGCATCACAATTAGCAAGAGTTCTTCCATTTAAGGGATCTTTTGCAATGGAGCTGGAAATTTGGTGATAATCTCACCCTTTAACAGTTCCTAGGATTAGTCTTGAGTATATTATCCATCCGCCTTTATTTATCCAAATAGTATGCTGTTTGCAGATAGATAGAGAGAAGTGCATACGTATACTCGCAGAAACACTTTCTAAAAGCAAGTTTCTTTCTATTAAGGCGTCACAAGAAGGAAGCCTAAGTGTAATGCTCCAACATGCAAGCGATATGCAAATTAGTAATATCTGCAGCAAATGGCTAACGCCACATAATCAGCAGTTTTATATCTTTTTAAATAGAACAACTCAAATATTCCAATTCTTTAAAGCGTGACGGTGTAAGAACCTGCTAGCATAAGCCATTCGGAGACACGCACTGTGTCAGATTCGTAATTTTCCCAATGCTTCATTTATACTTCATATATCAGAGACTAAGAACAGGTTGAAATCCCTAGAAGGACCATGATGACTTATGATGGATTAACTGAGGGCCTGATAAGCTTTGCAAATGGTTCAACATTTTCTTATTATATATATGAATTACTTAAAGTACACGGGCTATTTATGGAAACGTTTTAGATGTAAAGTTAACCACCCAATACCTTACGTGAAACTAATGAGATTTTAACCAGAACCATTAGCAAGCATTCTTCTATTTAAAGAAATTTTACATGATGTTGAAAATATCCTGATTATACTCGTTTTTTAATAGGTGCCCAGGTTAATTCCGAAGTACACTGTCTATACACCCGTTATTTTCCAAATGGCTTGCTGCTGGCAGAGTGAGAGAGAATCCCGCAGAAGGAAGCCGATTTTTCCCGAATTGATTGCAGAGGACACGCCCACTAGCCAAACAAGAGCAACTGCGCATGCTAGTTCAGACTCTGCCCGGATCATCGTCCGTAGGAGGCATGTTCCACTCATTGGGATCGACTTTGCAGGATCTATTGGCTTCCTAAACCTGCCTATGCCAACTTTGTCATCGGCATGCACTATGACGAAGAGGAAAAGCCGATTAATTATCCAAGTCAAAATCTGGAGGATTTTCAGATCTTGCTAGTTCACCTGAACAGAAAGAGCATTCCTCAATTTACCTTCAGCCTATACAAGACTCGTGTCATCGGCAGTGTCATTTGACTTTCGGCGGACACCTGGATGGGAGACGTAGGGGTACACTCAATCACCAATTTTCACCCCTGTAAACAGCTCAACATGCTCGATCCAAATACAAGGGACCGAAACCCATTCACTCACTTCCTAGTAGCTGTGTAGCGGGCCAATGACATGGATGACAATAGACAGGTTCTCCTCCATCTGTTGCATGCGGGTTAAAATTGAAGCATATAAGAACTGCGGTGACTACTCAGTGCCACGGGTGTCTGAGGTTTAAGTAGTTCTGTCACTTCTGCTACAGCAACGTACGTTACTTAAGGTGTGGTGGCAACCAATACAATATTCTCTGTCATTGCGTCAGCCAATTACCTACCTGCACTAACTGCAAAGGACGGACATGGCATTGCACGAACACTGCTTCAAAAGGAAAGCGAGTATGGCCTCAACAAGACTACCTCACCAACGGTCAACAAGGGTCGCCAGTAAAAGCGAAGGCCGGTGCAGACACAACAGCCTGCAGAACCGGTCCGCTATACTGCTGCAGGCGGCAAGTCCTCTCCCAGAAAAGCCACATCACTATCAGGGACCATTCTACTTTGCAAGGAATAGATGGTAGATTTAGGAAATTACCAGCCGCCAAAATCACAATGTACACAAACGCCAGCTCCAAGAAAATCTACAACCACCCAAACTAAGAATAGCCGGCAACAAGGGAACCGCAAACATAGGATGGGGCTGCCAAGCCCAAATAAAGCACAGAGGCGACAGCTCATTCTATCTTGGTGCGACGGTCCAGAATTTTGCCGATCACACTACAGATCTCGTTCACACTGAGGTCATTTGTGCTGAACTCATTCTGGTCCGCAGATCTTCTGCTGTTCTCGGGCTCTACCAGCGTCACAGTACGCCACACAATGAGTGCTTTTGAGCCCATTGTGTGGAGTGCTCCGTCTCCGCCTACGATGTCACACATGAAGGTCGTAGAGACGACGTGTAGTGGATGGCTAAAGGACTCTGGAATCGCCAAGGTCTACACACATCCCCGCTACAAAGATTCCACGGCCTGGCCAATGAACCTCAAGTCAAAGAAATGCGCTTGCAAGACATTTTGAAATGAGCTATTAATTAGGCCATGGAATGCTCCGTATACGCATAACTTCTCCGAACGAGTTCTCCGGGAGGTCGGTACCTTCGGAGATCCGCTCATAAATCGAATTTACTTCCTGTCATTAGATCAAATGTACTATAAGGCACACTCCGCATCTTAGTTCCAAAATACACAAGATCTAATTCGCTAAAAACATCCTACACTGCGCTGCCTTCTCTTCAGTCCTGTGCTACATCTTACCAAGATTTTCAATTTATATCTCATCCTTTGTCACTTACGTGCAATTGGGGAGAGACCTGGTGATATTCATTTTTAATCCGAGAAGATCTCAGGTTCACTTTGGCAGCTACCCATACCTCCACTGGTCTTTCGAAAGTTTTTGGGAGTCCAATGCTCGCCTTTTTTTCCCACTACTGGGTGAAAGTCAAACCCTTCCCGACTACCGGTTTGGACCACGTCCCTGGAACTCAACTCTAAAGCAGTATTTGCGCATTGTGAAGGTTTCTCTCGGTGGCTGTGTCTCTGAACATTCTTTGAACGTTGAGAAGGTTTTCTCGTCGAATTGACATGCAGGTCTCCTACATAAGCTCATTCAACCAGACCTACCAACGTATTACAAGCACATCGATTTTGATGCCTTGGTCGAGGGGAAAGCATCAATATTCAGTCCAGCATGAGCTGGATTACCCGAAAGCTTTCCGGCGTTTATCATGCTTACCGGCCTACAGCAGCAGACGGGAATACAGCCCAGTGTGCTGAAGTTCTTATTCTGTTCAAACAAAAACTTCCACAGAGCTTGCAATCCCATATAGCGATACTTCCATATCATATACGATTCATACACTCGCTGACGTATGTCCATTAACACGGACGAAAGCCAAATCTGCTAACGAAGTGTTGCTTCCCGCGAACTGCCACACATTCGCGTGCATATCAGTTGATAAATCTATCTCATAATTGGATTAAAACCCGGGAAGGGTTTCATTTTAAAAGCACTTCTGTAGTTTGTCGCGCTAGTCCACTGGGCCTGCCGCCTAATTTACTCCTACCCTGGTCAGGGAAGCTTACTGTAGTCTGCTACGGCTTCAGTTGGTAAAGGGTATGGGGTTTCGGGACATGAATTGCATATATCGCTCATTTCGCTTGGGAAAGGTTTACGAAAAATGAAATTATTTTGTCAGTTAACGATGGATGCTCTTAATTGCCAAAATGATATCAGCACTGCGAGTACCTGAGTTTCGTCACCAGGATATCTCTCGCATGCTAGCCAATCTCTGACATGAAGCTGTTCTTCTAAGCACACTAAAAAGCCGGGGTGTGGGCCGTGACTGCGAACCCGTGACCTTGGGTTCAGAAGACCACCGCCTAAAAATGGAACCATCAAGACCGACCTACTTTACGAATTATCATCTATTCCCTTGGGGAATGAAATTAAACACCCGCCTGCAAAATGATCCGGTAAGTTGCCATTCCATGGAGCTCTCTCCTTACGACTCCTGAGATTCTAACCATAAATAATGCAGGTTTAGGCCTCAAGGTTGATTACATGACATTCAGTCACATGATAACCCAAGAATATTTGCAGTGGGGGGCATATGTAGTGGTATAACAACACGTGAGCCCTTAAAGCTGGAACCTTAGTGGGTACGTGGTTGCCCGGTTAATACCTCGAGACTGACCAGTCTTGTTAAAAAGTTAAATCAAATTGAATTTTCCTTACGGAATTTCTTATGTCTCCTAAATAACCAAAAGCAGACGGTGGGCTAACTGAATGTCACATGCGTGACATGGGACCACTGGCTTTACTTCCACTCCGAAGGAGGCTATGCTAATAATTTTTACGGCCGAAAAATCCATCACCCTCCACAGGGTTGAAACTCGCTACCTCGGGTACTAGAGGCTAACATGGTAACCACTACACCAGGGAGGACGACAAGATATCCCCAGCTAATCCAGAAAATTGTGGAGGTTTATATTGTGTGAAGCCGGAATAATCTCAGTAGAGCACTCCTTAGCAATCAGTAACAAATTTGGGATATCTGGCATCTAGAGTACAGACTCTGCAACGATGACTATAGCAATGGAAAGAGGAACTGTGACTCTCGGAAATGTGCAGAAGCAGGGCTGTCTCCAAACCCGGAAGTTCCGGCATTGGACTTCGGGGCTATTACTAAAAGCGCAGTGGCGGGGGCTGCGAAAGGGGAACAAATAAAAGTGGGAATATGGAGATGCAGGCCCCAACTCCATAAAAGAGGGGATCAATATTTCTCAGTTATCCCAAACGAGGACTATAGGAGCAGTGGTCTCTAAATAAAAATAAACCTTAAGTGGGTTAGGTTAAGGTAAACTGGATTGATTCATTCAGGCTGATTTGCAAAATAATAGTACTGCCATTCAAGTTCTTTCTAGCAACTTAATGGGGCATGGCATGGATGTCGGCCTAATAAAACTACCGCGGTATCGGCTGGGACAAATGCTGGTACTAACTTTAAGGTTCTTTGCTACTTTCGGTGATTTGCCTAATTTAAAACATATAGAATGTGTCCTGAAAGGTATCAGAAAAATCTGCGCTTTCCCAGGCTTTCTATCGAAATGTTTCCCTGCGGACTTACTGTGGTATGAGGAGAGCGCAATGCCGCCTCACGTGGTAGGGAGCACGGCTTATTTCACATGTGACTGAGGAATCCCTCCTCCCCATTAGTTCAGGAGTCTCGTACTTTATTTCAGGGACAGAAACCTCAGCCTGTTGAATGACTGTTATAGGGCTTGAGGTAGTACAGATATAAACGCGAGAAAGGAGACATTGCTGTGGAATTTAAGCACAACAGATTTTGAGATCTTAAACAAGGCGTTTGTGAATTATCAAACGCAGGAGGGCCTATACTTGTCATTAGCACCCTTCAGGATTCTAGATGAAATCAAGGATTAGGGGTCTTTTTGGAACTCTTGTAACCAATTGAGGCTCTTCCACAGCGTACTTATTCGGCGGGCTTAAGAATCAACTGTGAAGTGTGGATAACCTGGAGTGGTACGTGGAATTTTTTACGAAAAACATGATTTCTGCTTACGAAGGAATTTCCCCTCTCACACATGAGGTTTGGGCTACAGATAAACTTAGAAGGAGCTCATCTTTTAAGATCCACTAACAAATTAGCACTTACACTCCATAAAATGTGTATGGATAATATCTATGGGAAACAATATATAAAAACGAAATCAAGAAGACCTAAGAGGAATTTTAGACGTAATTTTGTAATAGCATAGAGATTCAGTGGGTATTTGCTCTCCAGAAATTTATAGTCTCCCGAGATAAGGCCATGCTGTGCTCGTTGGAGCACCCCTCTGGTAATATGGTCAGTCGGAAAGGGAGACCTCGAGACGTGTTGCTTGTGACCCACTTTCTACAGACGTGCATAATACACCAAGTAGCAAACCTTGCTAGAGCATGCTGGCCTAGTTGAGAAGGCTGGCTAGTGGCTAAGGATATTGTTACTCTTAAAATCTTAAATCGGTCCTTTTTGTTTATAGCCCTATAAATGCGGTTGCGAGACTCGAAACAACCTACGCTCTAGGATGTTATGCAGGAGTTCTCGGAGATAGTTTTGTTCCTATCTGGTGAATATATTTAATGACTGTCTTGCGATGAGGAATGGTTTTGCCACTTGAGGCAGGCTAAGGAGGTGTTATACCTAAGCTGGACTGAACATGCTACTGTAGACCTAGAAATTTCCCCCTTTCAATCTAACATAGTATTTTCTGAAGTCTCTAGAAAGACTGGTAGATATTAGGGAAATGGAGTACTTGTCATCCTCACCCTCTCCATATTCACTCTCTTAGTAGAAGGTGAAAATCGAGGAAGGTAATGCCTTGAGTGGTACCCGGAGGATGAGGATCATGTGTATGATTTGGCAAGAGGTATCCGGTGGACGATTACGAAGCGGTCCTGAAGCACTTGGAGACTAACAAGGAATTAAACTTTGAGAAAATGTTTGAAAGCTTTAGTGATGCTGGATGAAGGTAAAAATGCTGCGAAAAAATAGTGCCTAAATAAATGCTGGTATGAATTAATTGTTCTTTCACACAAGCCGTGTGTTGGACAGGGTTGGAAAGGTAGAATCAGGTGACTGAAAAATTCAATGCCATAGCCGGGATTTGAACCACGGATCTCCCGGTCTCCGTCCGGTTGCTCTAACCACTGAGCTACCATGGCAACATGCCGACACGACATTAAATTCTCCAGCTGATTCGCGTTTTTCCCGGTAAACCACAAGGTGATCTCAAATTGTATTGAGATGTCATACCCCAATGGCGACTTACATTTATAGTAAGTACTTTAAGTCCCGGGCTTTATAGTTGCAACCACTATTAGGTCAATTAATGAATTAATTGTTCTTTCACACAAGCCGTGTGTTGGACAGGGTTGGAAAGGTAGAATCAGGTGACTGAAAAATTCAATGCCATAGCCGGGATTTGAACCACGGATCTCCCGGTCTCCGTCCGGTTGCTCTAACCACTGAGCTACCATGGCAACATGCCGACACGACATTAAATTCTCCAGCTGATTCGCGTTTTTCCCGGTAAACCACAAGGTGATCTCAAATTGTATTGAGATGTCATACCCCAATGGCGACTTACATTTATAGTAAGTACTTTAAGTCCCGGGCTTTATAGTTGCAACCACTATTAGGTCAATCGGGAGATCCGTGGTTCAAATCCCGGCTATGGCATTGAATTTTTCAGTCACCTGATTCTACCTTTCCAACCCTGTCCAACACACGGCTTGTGTGAAAGAACAATTAATTCATTAATTGACCTAATAGTGGTTGCAACTATAAAGCCCGGGACTTAAAGTACTTACTATAAATGTAAGTCGCCATTGGGGTATGACATCTCAATACAATTTGAGATCACCTTGTGGTTTACCGGGAAAAACGCGAATCAGCTGGAGAATTTAATGTCGTGTCGGCATGTTGCCATGGTAGCTCAGTGGTTAGAGCAACCGGACGGAGACCGGGAGATCCGTGGTTCAAATCCCGGCTATGGCATTGAATTTTTCAGTCACCTGATTCTACCTTTCCAACCCTGTCCAACACACGGCTTGTGTGAAAGAACAATTAATTCATTAATTGACCTAATAGTGGTTGCAACTATAAAGCCCGGGACTTAAAGTACTTACTATAAATGTAAGTCGCCATTGGGGTATGACATCTCAATACAATTTGAGATCACCTTGTGGTTTACCGGGAAAAACGCGAATCAGCTGGAGAATTTAATGTCGTGTCGGCATGTTGCCATGGTAGCTCAGTGGTTAGAGCAACCGGACGGAGACCGGGAGATCCGTGGTTCAAATCCCGGCTATGGCATTGAATTTTTCAGTCACCTGATTCTACCTTTCCAAATGCTGGTATGTTTGCTGCCCAAGCTGCCATGATGGATGAAGCACGTGATATGAGATACCCCGAATGACAAAGTTAGGAGGGAGTACGATAACGCTGGGGGTGAAACCGTGGACGGTAAAACCCTGGTGGAAAAAAGGCGGGAACGAGCCTCACTATGATGGTGGTAGAACGCTGAATGATAGACCGTGGATGATAAGGTTAGGAATAAGATCGACGTGAACCTGAGAAAACCTAAGAAAGAAAATAAACGGATACGAGAAGAGTGGTATCATAATAAAGAAGAGCTGACATTTGTTGGAAAGAAATGCAATGCTATTCACAATAGAAGGAATAGAATGGTGAAGCTAATAAAAAGAAGTATAAAAGAGGTAGAGGAAGGATGAAATAGGCATTATAAAGAAGATGATTTGCGTGGCGGTAGTGATACCACCGGGGTAACTGCCTCCGGGAGGATAGTTGCGTGAGTATTGGTAGATATGAGTTTGCAGTGAATGACGAGGCAGGCCAATTAGAAAATGTAATAAAATGTGAAGGGATCTATTAACTACAGCCCAACTCTAAGTATACATACGGAGATGGTAGCGTTTGTAGGTTTAATTTTGATTTTTAAGCATCACAACACTAGGAAATGTGTATAATTGTAGAAAAACAGGTAGTGGATGTGCGAGAGAAATCAGGCGTGGAATAATATGGGAACCTAAAAATGGGGTAGGTAAAATGTCCAGAGGGATATGAGCTAAGCTGGAGATGTGGGTGTATACAGGGAAAGAAAGAAAAACAGGGAGAAGAATGTCATTTGGATAAAACTAAAGTGAACATGTATACAAACTAACGACAGCAAAACAATACGTGTAGGAATTGTGGACACATTAGACTTACCAGATGGACCTGAATTAGATTGTAAACTAATTCCTGAACAAAGAGAGCTGCTTGTCACATTGTGAATGAAATGAATACGTATTTCTCAGATAGATTTGGGTATGTTTTGGGGAAATGCGGAAACGGTGAGTGGGATTAGTTTTGGTGGTGAGTGAAAGGTAGAAAAAGGGTGTAGAGACCTTCAAGATGGCCAACTGCGGGAAATTTGAAAACACAATCGGAATGTAATGGAGGAGGAGGTGACGGTGGTGAAGAGGATGTTTGCGAAGGAGAGAGGATATCGGTAAATAGCAAACAAAAGTTAGCTACGGAGAGACTCAAAAGGAGCATAAATGCAAAAAAAGCAGAAAATGAGAGAGGAATGTAAAAAAAGTTACGACCTTTAAGCAGAAAATTAGAACGTGCGAAAAAAGAGAACGATGGAACTGTAAAATAATTGCGTAAAGCAGCTGATGATTTGGGAGAAACGAAAAGGAAGTTGGAGAAGCGAGAGGTTGATATGTTCAGGCAAGTGGGTTTGGTGAATAAAATAGAGGCCAACCTGTAGCAAATAAATGACGATTTTATGGCTTTGAAGCAACTGTTGGTACGGTTAAAAATATGGTGTTTTGTTAATGGAGGAAACGATGAAGAAGTTCCAAATTATGAGGATGAATTGATAGAAATAAACGAAGAAGAAGAGGAAGGCAGAGTTGTTGTCGGAATGTAAGAGCAAGATTGTTATAATACGAATGATGGAAATAATTTGATTTAAGAAAAAACAACCTTTGTGGAGAAAATAAATGCAATACGTACGTTTTGGCAAGACCAACATCTGTACTACTACGGTCGTTACAGGCGCACACACTCCCAAATGATTCAGAACAACATAGGGATATATACTCATCTTCAACTATATAGAAAGGCAGCAGCATCTAACTTAAGCCATATCAATCGGAAAAGCGGTACTATTTCGGCAGGAGTTATACAATAACGCTTTGAAAAAGGTCTTAGCTATATTAGTGTAACATAATCAATGAATACGTAAAACAGTACCAATAAATATAAACTCCGAAAAATGATAATAGGAGTAAGGAAAATAAGTACGGAACGTATATAGGTAAATATTAAAATGCAATACAACAATGCCATAAATATGAATTACAGGATATACGTGATTAAATATCTTAGTAAGTAAAGGGATTAATAAGTATCAAAACGGAATAAAGCAATGAATATAAATTACGAGATATACATGATTGAATATACATAATAGAAAACCACAGAAGAAGTTGAAGGGATTGAGGATATATGTAAAGTGCAGTGGGTCTTACCTATAGGAAACTATTGGAAATCACACTGGGTAGCAGGGGACGCATTTACATGCATTTTAGTAATTGCGACCACAGTGGGGCAGCATGTTATTTATTGCGGGACCCCGATATTTCCGGGTTTTACACCAAAATCCCAAAAGTTTTGAAAGCACCCACATCGGGTGCAGTGACATCGTGGAAACATCTACAGTGAGGACAGGTCCATCGGCCACGCATTGTGAAGCGCTGACATTGGCATATTGTTATTGTTTGAAATATCTCCGAAAGTGTTTGGAATGTTGTACAAAATACAAACATTCCTTGCCCGATATTCAAGACATGCAGGATCAAATTTAGCCGTAGTACCATAACGGCCTACATGTGGAAAATTACTACTACTGCAAGCGCTCCACTGGCAGATTAGTTTGTAAAGTAACCATATATGGAGTGTTTACAATCAAGACATTCATCCCCTTTAAAGTGAGTATTAAAATGAGCAAGAAGCCCGTATGTTTGATCTATATCTGCCGAACAAAAGGGCCACATACTTGTTGCTGCTGTGATATTAAAACGCAATATATATATATATATATATATATATATATATATATATATATATATATATATATATATATATTGAGGTGTATATATACACCTCAAAGAAGGTACCAGAGACTTGCCAAAGATTAAAAGAAGGCGGAAGCGAAAACGTTCAGATCTAGCCTGGGTACAATGAAGCGGCGACGACGCTGCCGCGGCCGAGGTGCTCTAGTTGCTAAAACCAGAGACGGAGCAGGGCGATAAGGAGGGCGTCCTTCTACATTGTCCTGCTGCCGGCGAAACAGGTTGTATTGCTCCTGCGACCAGAAGATATTCCTGGGTCGCCTCGGCTCTAACGGCTCCCGCGGAGTTTTGAGGGGACGACGAAGAATGACGTAGTCGCTCCAGTGCTAGCGGGCGATGTCCTTGCTCTCTGACCCGTGTGATTGCACCTACAGTTTTCGTAAAGTGTTACAGCTGCGAGAGCAAGATCTACTATGTCTTGTCCAACATGATGTGCAGGAATTTCAAGTTAAACCGGACGTATGGCGACTGACAACACTGACCAAATAGCACGATTATGAGGTTAATGATCAAGTATACCCATTTGATCCTAAGAGAGATTGTTTATCGTTTTCTACGAGCAACAATACATCTCTGCAGGAATGATGGAACAGATGAGAAATGCCGATCGCATGTGCTTCGGTAGACGCTTCGAAATGCACCTGGGCAACGGCACGTCATACATTATTCCTGCGCATATGCACGGTGATCGGATGTTCAGCGTGGACGAAAATAGTTCTAGAGGAGGAACAACAGGGGAACGATACCAGCGGCATCCGGTATGCCAAGAGCAGCATTTGGTGGTAGAGCCTCACACTTACTACTCGACTCTCAAAATGCAAGAACCGGAGTGCGCAGCGCTTCACTGCTCCAAGTGCTTTCATCGAAAGTGCCGCTGCAGCAATCGATCCTACAGGTGCGACATGTGTAGCGGAGGCGTCTTCGCCGGCTTGAAGAAACTTCAGCAAAGAATAGACGCTTTTCTTCTGAGGTATGTCAGACGTAATGACACACATCTCGGCATTGTTCAATTACCTCGGACATTGATCTGTCATCAAACTCGACAGTGAGGAGCTTCCCACTATTCTATTGCACGCCGATATCACCTTCCCCACGTATACGCCTAACGATGTCCATATAGTCTGGAAGCATCTACCGCCAAAACTTCGACAGAAATTGTCCCTTTATCGGCGGTGCAAGCGACATTGGAACTAACGGTGGCAGAGGGTTCACATAGACGGCCAAGCACCGTTCATCAAAAACTGCCACTTTTGCCGCCACGGTTATCGTGCATTCAATATCCTGTTTTTGCACCAAGCTCCCGTTCTCGCATCCCTATCAACGGATGCTTGGTTTCCGGCGAATGTCAAACTTCCGCTCCTTCACTCCTTATAGTCTCACGCTGGCCTCTTCCATCACAGTCTGCACCATAATCCTTTACAACATAACGTACATTACCACCGTTCGAGATCTTAACCAGATGGCCGAATCTTTGACTTTCATGTCTATCGCAAAACTAAGCAGGGGACGCACATACAGGAACAAAGGTTTTCGAGCCCTATCTACCAAATACGGACGTAAGATCCTCGTCAAAATCAACAGCCACGAACTGTTCCTGCCACACAGCTTCGACGCCATGCCGCAAGAAAGCGTCGACCAGATGAACGCCGTTCCTCTATGCATGACGTACGCAGGAGACGAATTGCCCAGGAACGGTTACGAGAAACGCATTGTGAAATTCTCCTCTCCACGTGAACCTACCCGCCCGAATGAGTATTCGGAGTTTGAGTAGTCTTAGTATTCATTCAGTTCTCCTAGCACCATGCCTCAGACCCCATTGAAATTCATTCCAACTTAACGGCCAGAATCCACTTCAACGTAGATGTCACCATAAATGCTACCGGCAACTCTGCCAGTGGTTGCCGAATCATCTCAAAAGAAATCTCCATCTTTAGTGATCACAAAATTGTCACCATCAAAGTCTCCTGCAGCAAAGCCCACGTCGTCATCGTCAGATTCCTCGTCGCAAGAAACTCTCCTTACGACGCTAATACAAGGTGCAACGCGTATTTGGGGCTCCACAAAGTACCCTCCTTGACAACATCAACACCGCCACGGAATCTATTCCTGCTGGAATATGCATGCGCCATAACATCATAGCGCCCATGTATGTTCCCCAGCTCGATTCCGATGTCCACCCCAACTTTCGTCGCCTGCACCTCACCTGCCTCACCAGCAAGGAGCAACCTACACACAGTTTTGGTGGGAAACAATTCAGTGCTAAAACTTACTTCAATATCACATTTGTGTCTAATCATTTGCACACGTAAGCATTTCAAGAATATGTGCGCCATTATATATGTATTGCTATTCACATTGTACATGTTCAAATATTTTTATAAATAAAGTTCTGCATAAGCTTTACTTATGGATCAAGAGTTTGATTTTCGATATTCGCAGCCACCTTTAAGCCTTTTTTCCTAATTTAAGCAATTTTGCGATGAAATAGAAGTTCGCGCTTATTTTTGTTCCCTTTTTTCTTAACCCCTCCAAGAAAATGGCGGAAACAACGCCATCGTGTTTTTTGAGTCGCGGACATGTTGGCATTATTGGCGAGAACACTTCCCGCCTTTTTTCTGCATGGCCGCTTTAGACGCCACATTTTCCCATCTTTTTTCTTAATCCGACAATACTAGCGCTTAATCGCTCTGGTGGCCAAATTATCGTTAATCCAAAGTTTAAATCCACAAGTAATCCTTCTCGCAGCATACGCCAATTTATTCATCATGAAGGGGTACTTCATAAACAATATTACCGGCTGCGTGGTGTTTTTCCAATGGGCCTGTGGAAACATGATAACGCACTATTGCTATAAACAAGGTCACTCTGTTGACGTGGTTGTGCTCCGAAGTGCGAAGTGCAGTATTGAGCTGGCGGTCATGTGATCTACAAAGACTGCCCCAAAAGTACCCGTCCTAGCAAAGAGGACAAGAAAAATGCGAAAAAAACTCTTTATTTCTCTACATGGTCTCCTTTCAGCTTGATGCACTTTTCGCTGCGATGTTCCATAGCTTCGATACCCTGTTTATAATGATAACCGTCGAGTTCTGCAAAATAGTCACCAACTGCAGACTCTACCTCCTCATTGTTAACAACTCTTCTACCACCAATCCATTTCTTCATTCTTTGGAACAGTAAATAATTAGAGGGAGCTAAGTCTGGCCAATAGAGTGCATGAAGAAGCAATTTGAACTTTAAACTCATTGACTCTGGCCATGGCGTTAATGGATGTGTGAACTGGTGTAGTGTCTTAATGAAGCAGAATATTCTTTTGCTTGATGTCATCATTAAAACGCTGCATAATACTCGCCATTATTTGCTTTTCCTTTTTAAGCATTATCAATGCAGATTATACCACGCGCATCTCAGAAAACTGACGCCATTACCCAGCCTGCTGATGGAACTATTTTCGCTTCTTTGGAGCCAATTCTCCCCATTGAATGCACTGATTTGACTGTTCCTTCGTCTAAGACGTGAAATGATGTACCCATGTTTCATCCATGGTTATGAACCGATGCAGAAATTTGACTTTCTTGCAGCAAAATATCATCAAACGCTCCACTGAAGCATGCTAACGACACTGCTTTTGTTCGATTGTGTGTAAACGCGGCACTATCCTGCTATCAACTTTTAGGTGTCTAAATTTTCAGTTAGTATGCTATGTACATCAGTTTTTTATATACTAACGACGTCTAATAACTGGTGCACTTTCTGTTGACGGTCATCCAATAAAATGTTCTGGATTTGCTTCACAATTTCTGGCGTGGTCACCTCATTTGGTCGACCACTGCAATGTTCTTCTTGGCCTAGCTTAAACTTTGACAACCAATATCTTACTGCTTTAAACGAAGAAGCAGACTTCATTAAGTGGAATATAGCTCAGCGTTAGTACTAGTTGTACTAAGACCTTTCAAGTGAATGTTTTGTGTCTCGTAACGATGACCACTTTTATCCATGTTTACAAATTCGCTGAGGCCGTTCACTATTGATGGTTGCCAAACAATTCCTAAACAATGTAGCATCGTTAAGCTTCAAATTTAAGCATTATAAGGTTGGCGCTTTCTATCATAGTCATTTGTTTGGAACAACAACCGCTATGTGTGTGTGTGTGTGTGTGTGTGTGTTTGTAAGGTCGGGTAGTTCAGTTATTAGGCATGATTTATTATTTTTTCTTATACTTGGTGAAAAAGTATATTATGACTCAGTGTATGTTTTCTAATACACAGCGTGTATTTATTGATGATTCAATTGTGTTAACTCAGTCAGCTCGCCATGTAAAAGTACGATTCCCAGAAAGATTTCCAGGTGTAAAAGTTCCAGGCCGTACAGCAATTCATGAACTTTGCAATACATTTCAGGCCACAGGGGGTGTTCGGCTATGAAATCTAAGAGACGGTAAAAGAATTACAGGGCTAATTTTTTCGAGTCAATGATTGAGGACCGGGAATACTGAATACAATTTTGCGCCATCCCTTTAGAAAATTAACGGACCGGGAGCGTAATTGTGCCCTTTTCCAACAACACTCTGCAACAGCTCATAGGACAATATTTCCATGCGGCAGTTGAATGTATGTTTGAGGACAGAATTAGTAGTAGAGATTTGTGGCCCCCTGGTCCCCCGACCTACTCCTACGATTTCTACCTCTAGGATATCTTAAAATATAAGGTGTACAAGACAAACCCACAAAACCTGGAAGAATTACAACAAAATATTCACCAGAAACTGCCAACATTTCTCAACGTGAACTACGCAAGTGATGGATATTCTCCTAAAGATGTGCCAAAGATATATGAACAACGGCGGTGACCAGTTTCAGAATCTCTCTGCATATAGTTATTAAGAAAACCCTTTAAAAGTAGTTTTAAAATGTTTTATGGTTTCATCTGAGCCTTTCTATGATAGCGGCAGACGGAAACGAGCGCCAAGGAAGCGGACAGGAAAAACACCGTTGCGGCCTATTCGTACTTTTTGGCTCTACCTGTAGAAAGGTAAGGTGAAGCTGCTTTATATCCATTACCTCCTACTGATTTATCTTTAGAGTCTCTTCTTTTGATTTTATTTTACTACTAATAATGTATGAGTAGCCTTAGATTCCAATTATTGTATGATCAACCTACATCATTAACAGTATTTAGTAAATATTTCAACAATGCAGATTTTCTTAAATTTCTAACTAGATCGCTGCTGTTGCAAATGCAGCGCGTTTGTTCTTATTTTTCTCCGCATAACTTCTGTGACCCTAGGTTTTTTAGGGAAAATATTCATATAGTTGTACAGAAAGAGAACAGTTTATATTATTGTTGGCATCCGTTTTGGCTTTGCAAGCAGAATGCAGGCGCAACATTTTTAGATCACTGGGAGAAAAATACTGTCTGCTAATACAGCTGTAATGTTAACGCAATTGTAACATTCAGTTGTAGTAACGCAACCGTGGGATCGGCAGCAGCATTGGCGGCCTAGAAGGGGCTCCACCCCTCTGCTGAGCGGGGCTTCAGCGTGAGTTGAAGCCTGCATGTAGCACATACAGCCAGATTCTCATTACAGGAAATGAATTATGTACTTCAAGTCAGAGTTATCCTGACAACAAATGGTCCGCTCGTTCCCCGGATTTCTCCCCCTGCAACATTTATCAGTTAGGTGGATTAAGAGATAAAGTACACAAAACAAATCCACACACTTTAGATGAACTTAAAACGAACATTCGTTAACAAATTGTTACCATTTCTCAGTGGCAACTGCAGAGTGTAACGAGATATTTTGTTAGCATGTGTCAGAAATACTTGAACAACAAAGGGAGGGAGTTCCAACACCTCCTGGCTTAATTGCGTGAGCCATTTAGTTTTGTCTTTAAGTGTTTATGAAATGCATGTTAGAAATAACCTATTCCACAAACCGTACTAATACTGCGGGCATCCCGTCACCCGCACCGCCGACACGGCAGACGGTCGGCCACACGCCGCGAAACCGGTTGCATGAAGGATCATTTACCCCTGTAGTGGTGTGTGAGGTTTAATTTTGAGTGTATAGCACAATAGAATACAGAAAGTTCAATGAAACCGTGATCTGTGTTTAAAAGCATCCCCTACAGTAGGGGAAATATTGTATTCCACCCAAAAAATCGATACCGAGATTTCACCGGAAATATATGTTTTGAGACCCCCTTAATCCAAAAAAAGCATTTTTTGAAACATGTCCGTGTGTGTATGTGTGTGTGCATGTGAAAAGCATAACTCAGAAACGAACAGTCGGATAAACCCCAAACTTGATATTTGGGTTCAGTATCTTACAGGGATGCGACAGGCAGGTTTTCAAGAAAATTCCCTACCCCAGATTATCCTTTACATGGAACATTTTTGGAAAATTTTAATTCTCTCAAAAATGCCTCTAACGATTTTAATTAAAATATCATATGTTTAAGATATTCCCATGACAAATAAGATGTATATCTTGAACTTTATGGGAATGTCTCCAAAAGTATTCTTCATTGTGAACGATATTTGCATAAGTGGTAAACCATAAGAGATAGAAAAACATTTACCACACAAACAATGTAGAGTGCGTTAAAATACACAATTTATGTCATATACATATTTGTGTTGGTGAGTGAACCATTTTTGATATTGCTAGTTGTTTCCTTAAATACTTCAATACTTATTTTCTCAAATAGGAATTCGTTATTCATTTTTCTGTCTTGGTTATGCAAAGAGTATTAATCTGTTACAAAGGGAATGGTGCTGCACCTAAAAACCAGATAGTAAGAGATATGTCTATGCTTAAAGGCTTATTTCTATATTGCCCTTGCAATTACAAAACAAGTAGAAGATAGTACACCTAAAGCAATAGTCAAATATTTTTAGAACTGGTCGCTATGTGAGTAGGAAATGAAGGAGGACTCCAGAGCAAAAAGAAATGCGCCGACTCTGCCCCCTTGCTTTGTGCGCTGACCCTTTAAGCCGCCGACCACGACCCCTCATTTGTGGCCTTCTAGCATGTCGCCTGGCTCTGTGCCGGTGGCCACGCCCCTTCCTTTGTGCTCTACTAGCATGCCGCCCGGCTCTGTGTCGCTGGCAACACCCACTTCTTTGTGCTCTACTAGTTTGCCGCCAGGCTTTTTGCCGCTGGCCACGTCCCTCCCTTTGTGGTCTAAACCCCTACGCTGTCTACGCCCCCTCTTTGAGTGTACTGGTCTGAATGGCTCCCTGTAGAGTAGTGGAGTTACGCTGACCACACTCCCTCTTTGTAACCTCCCCTCTCCTTGTGGTCTAAACCCTTACGCTCGCCACACCTCCCTCTTTAGGTCTGTTCTGAATGGTTTGCTGTAGAGGAGTGTGGGTAATAGGGTATTGTTCCTGCACGCAGGCCACTTCCATCCCTCTCTTGTGGCCTCACCTCTACTGCTAACGTCCTGGAATCGCGCCTCTGAACGGCTGGACGCAAACCCTCGAACGACGTATCCCCGCCGCATGTAATTAAAGGATGCTCCTCGATCGATGAATACAATTAATAATTTTTGATTGATTAATGTAATTAGGTGTACATGAATTGACTCGCGCACCTGGTCGCCATTGTATATGTGTGGATGTGTGTTAAGATGATTACTATACGTGTATAATTATTACGACTAATAACGTTTGTTTAATCCTACTTTTGAGGGAAAATGTATTTTAGGTTTATAAGAATATTACAACACTTAGATAAATCCATGGCTGAAAGGACGGAGCTGCCATAACGAGGCGTTAATGAGAGATCATTTCGCTGAAAACCCGCGGGAAGTCCTTCCTCTATGCCTTACACAACTTGAATGAGGGACTGTCATAGCGGCAAGCAAGGTAGCTGTCTCCCCTCCCTACCCTCTCGGTGCACCTCGCGACCTACAGCGCGCGCGCTCTCTACCCGATAGAGTCGAAGGTACGCTCTCCCGCTCATCGGAGAAGATGCCGGAAGTAGACATTTTAAAAGTTTAACGAATGCATAGCGGCAGCCACGTTGACTCCAAGGAAAGCTAGCATAAATCACTTGAAATGTCCGATAAGGAACTTCACGCTTCAAGTTATTTTTTCCAAGGTTTGTTTACACGTAGGAATGGCTCTGAAAAAAATACGGTTAACACTATAGCTGAATATTGCATATGTTATTGAAAAATAAATATGGTTAACATTAAAACTGAATATTACATATGTTATAAAAAATGAATAATGGCGGTTAACATTATAGTTAAATATTACATACGTTATTAAAAAATAAACATCGGTTTCGCCGATCAATAAACACATTTAAGTATTTTGGTTGATTAATGTAAATAAGGTATAGAAATTGACTTGAGCATTTGCTTGCCATCGTATGTGTGTGTTAAGGTGATTATTACGCGGGTGTAACAATAACGTCTAATAGCATTTGCTTAATTTTGCTTTTGAGGGAAAATCTTTTTTGTGTTTATAAGAATATTACATCACTTAGGTGAATTAGGAATGCATGACTGAAAAGACAGAGTTAGCGTAAATACCTAACACGAGATGTTAACGCGTGATAATTTCGCTGAAAAACGCATGCGGTCCATCTCCTGTAGGCGCTGTCGCGCCAATAATCTCTTGGACCTGCATTCATGGGTTGATCACCTCACCCCTTCACGCAAACACCCCTTCCCTCTCCGTGCCTGACACTGCCTTCCGCGCCCTTCTTTTACGCTCTCTAACGGCGAACGACGAAGGTTCAAGTTAAATACTACATATGTTATTAATAAATAAAAAATGAAGTAAATAAATAATGAAACATGGAGAGTATCCTAAACAAGACACCCTCCTTGTTACTCTTTAACAAACAGCTGAATAGAAGCACAAATATATCAAGACAGACGATAAAGCACTCCACGCGAATAGGCATGGACATTAAAACAGTCATTTTCGATAAAGTACACCAACCACTCACGCATGCATGCGCATAGGAGGGTCTTTAAAACACACGTTGGAGATAAAGTCCCGCACGGCCAGCGCAAGCACACGCATAGGCATGGTCTTTAAAACAGGCCTTTTCGATAAAGCACTCCACACTCATAGGCATGGACTTTAAAACAGGCACTGTCGATAACGCAATCACTCGCATACACATGGACTTTAAAACAGACATTGTCGGTAAAAATACGCACCCATCACACACACTCTTTTTCTCTCCTTTGCAGGCATGGACATTGAAATAGACATTATCGATAAAGCACTCCAGGCGCATTGCCATTGACTTTTAAACAGGCATTGTCGGTAAAGTACCGCACTGCCAGCGCAAGCGCACTCGTAGGGCGAGACTTTAAAACAGTCATTTCCGATAAAAAACGCATCCTTCACGCAAACACACTCTCTATATTATGCCAACGATTTATATAGCGGTTTACATACCCCTGCAAAAATATGTTGTACAACCTTGAAGTGGGTAAGCGCAACCACTACCTGACTTAATGACCTGGATTCCTCAGAAGATATAGCGTCTAAAGAGGGTGAGTAGATTTACCCCATGACGCCGGAGAGTACATCTAGAGAAACAGGGATAATTTATTTTCATTACTAACGCAAATATTATATTATCGTGAAGAAAGCTTATTTGTTTATTCCATTTAAAAACACTGGAGTTTCAGCGGCCATATCTAAAAAATTATTTGATCCCGATCATTCGAATATATAAATGTCATAATTATATGAGATAACGTGTCTCTTCACATTCAAGAAGTCCCGGGTTCGAATCCCGGTTAGGTGATTTACCTTGCAAAGCAAGCCCTCCCATTAACGAGCTTTATAAGTGTTGGTGTAATATTTTCCTACGGGGTATGATGTATAGGTCCTGTACGTAAACATTCGTTACTTGCACAATTATTATTCCCGTAACAAAAACGAAAATGACTCGTCTAATAGACACTTGAATGTTTAGATATGCAGCGTCTAAAGCGAAATTGTATACCAGAGCGAAATCGATCTCTGAACTCAAACTAATAAGTACACGGACTTTCAAAACATGCATTCTTCTCTTAGTAAACATAGGACGAGAACTTTTTTTAAACAGCCCAACCTTCGAAAGATATTTTGAATATTACAGCAGAGAGATCGAACCATTACGAAGACTTCAAGTTACAAATTTCATATTCGTTTAAATCATTTTGTTCACCGGGGATTTTCGAAAAATTCGGCAATTATTTATATAGCGGTTTACACACCCTTGCAAAAATACGTTGTACATCCCTGAAGAGAGTATATCTGAAAGCTGCGGGAAATTCCTGAGGCAGCTGGCTTCCGTCCTTTAGCCCATTTACTGTCAATGTGAAATCATTTTACCTTTTCTCCTGAAAAACCTGTATTTATCGGAAAACCCTGCGCGTATAGATGACGCTGTAAATATTATAAGTTTTTATATAGAACGCGAATACAAGAATTGTTTGCATGATATCGACAATTAAACTAATTTTTATAAATGCTAAACAAATATATATGATTTGGAGAGGGTGATATGAAGAGTACGGCATTTTAGAATTAAAATGGGAGAAAGAAATCAACTTATGCGTTCGAGTGTAACTGATATTTTCTTACTTGGTCTTTGAAGCTAGCCAGTTTTTTACGGTCTGCTTTATAGACGAATGAAATATTTGATGAATGACAGTCTTAATTAACATGGGTAAAAGGTGTTTAAAAGCTGTTTTGATAAAAACTACTTCGTGGTGTGAGGTTTGAATTCGAGAGGTCGCTGGTTCGATTCCAGGTGACCGCCCTGTCTGACTTTAGAACCTGCATGAAAGTCTACAAATACATAACCCTCCCATTAATGATTTTTATAAGCGAGGGTGTAAACTTACAAGGAAAATTATATCAACAGAAACAAAACCTTCTTTTTCGTTATTGTCACTCTAAAATTATTATTAAATAATACGTGTCAAACGGACACTTCCAATATATTACTTGCGCGAATATTTTTTTGTGATAATAAACATTGAATTTTAAGGATTACATAAAAATAATATGTATATATTATTTTCCAGCGTCATATACAGAAGCATTTCCCTTACAGAGAGGTAGCGTGATTAAGGGATTTCCCAGCATCGTGTTTAAACGTGTTTTATAAAATACCCTCATGTGGGAGACTAGCACCATCCCGCACGACGCTTTCTGCTCGATGGGTTGGAGTAGCCAATCAAAATCTCTGTATTATATACCATCACACCTCTCACCCCCTTCAACTTTTATAGGGGAAATTATATAAAAGAAGCAGCTTCTCCAGCAGTTTTCACTCTGCATTGTGAGAACACAGCGATCTAAGTACCCTTTACTTCACGTCGTGAAATTTTCATCGAACACCATGTCTGGTACGTTGTAACACCAATTCATTTTCTTTAAAAAAGTTAACTTATTACTTAGTACATTTAACTTATAGTTGCGTTCTTGTTTTCAATGTCGGACATTTATATGTAAATAGATGAGCATTCTAAAACTTAATAGCTAGACGTGTATTTTCTGAAATGCAAGCAGTTTAGTTACGTATTCATTTTAGGCAAGCTTATTCTGCATTTAATAGCTAACTGCGCGAATTCATTTTCTCATAAAATGTGAAGAGTTTATTGATGCGTTCATTTTTTTGAAACAAACTTATTATTCCGTGTGTTTAAATACGAGGTTTCCTTTTAGTGAAAATAAAATTATTTGAACACCAGCCGTATCGAATAAAAATGTTCTTTATATGCAATACAAATTTCTTCCGAGGGTGACCAAGGGGGTTCGAACACGGGCCTTCAGATTGCACGCATCAGTTGAGCATTCCTCAGTTTATAGCTATGGGCCTACGTTACGTTTTCCCCAACGCATTCTGGGATATTTCACTCTGTTTCCATTACGTTAAAATAGGTATTTTCCATGTCCGTGTCGAATAATAAATGTTCTTAATTTGTAATAGAAATTTCTTCGTGGATAAAAATACATCGATATTTCCGTGTATATAAGTATTCGCAATAATGTAAATTAACTTAGTAATATAGCTTTTATTTTTTAAATAAATGAATAAAATCTAACACGCAAATTACTCGTGTTTTCAGTATTCAGATCTGCTAATGTAGCTGAAGGCTATAATCAGCTCCAGAAAGAAACTCAACCACCGACCACTGCACTGGCGCCATCTGGCTTCCAGACATTCATGGTACCAAATCAACAGGGATGAGGCTCTGCCCCATACATGCAGCAACAGTCCAATGGTAATAATTTTTCAATGTTTTTATGAAGTTGTTTTACACATTCTATAGTATTATTATTAGTATTATTCCAGGGAGCGAACTTTATTTCGGAACTGGTATTGCTCAACCCACGACCCCTGCGCAGTCGCCACCAGGCTTCCAGACTTACTGGTGCCAAATCAGCAGGGATACGGCTCTGTCCCGTAATGCAGCAACAGCAACAGCCGAATGGTAAGAATCCTTCAACATTTTATGAAGTTCTTTTACACATCCTATACTATCATTATTGTTATTATTATTATTATTATTATTATTATTATTATTATTATTATTATTCCAGCGAGTGGACTTTATTTCGGAACTGGTATTTCTCAAACCTCGACCGCTGCAACGCCGCCACCAGGCTTCCAAACCTTTGTGATGCCAAATCAGCATGGATGGGGCTCTGCCCCGTACATGCAGCACCAGCCGAATGGTGAGAAGTTTTCAACATTTTATGAAGTTGTTTTACACATGCTATATTCTCATCATTATTAATACTATTAAAGTATTATTACAAGGAGCGGATTATATTTCAGGACTGGTATTGCTAAAACCGCGACCCCTGCACCATCTGCCTTCCCTGCACCAAATCAGCAGGGATAGAGCCCTGCCCCATGCCTGCAGCAACAGCTGAATGGTAGGAATCCTTCAGTGTTTTAAAAAAATATTGTAACAAAATCATTTTATCATGCTTTTTACATTTGCTATATTATTCCAAGTAATATCTTGGCTTATGAGCGAAGCCAGCCCATGGACATTTCAACACCCCGCTAAGCTTCACAGGAGTTGGATGATGAAGTTGCGCCCGCTGCACCGTCAGCCTCCTCATCACCCAACACACCGGCGGAAGCTGTACCCACTACACCGTCAGCCTTCGCATCACCCGACACACCGGCGGAAGCTGAACCCGCTGCAGTACACGCTGCAAGCCTCAACCTCATCATTTAACACAATTGATGAATTCGCTACAACGTCAAGCTCCTCATCATCCAATAATGCAGCACCTATGAACTGGAACAGAGGACAGCCATCGGACGGAAGCGTGAAACTTACAGTTACAAAAGTCAAGATTAGTGCTAGCAATTGCCAGGGTCTGGAATGCAATACCATCCAACTGGCATTCAAGGGAAGTATTTTTAATAGTCAAATAGCAAATACATTAGAAATACTCGACCCCAGAGACTTTTTAGATGAGTGCAAGGAGCCTATTATTAAAGAAGTGGAAAACGTTTTGCTGAAAAGCAGGAGTGGATTAAAATGAATTGTTCCATGTAACTTACATATGTAATCCATAAACCTGATGAAGAGAAGCCCTTATCCACCTTCTTTAATTCTAAGCCAGTATTGATACTTCCGTCAAGCGACATCAATCAGATCTTTTCTGCAGCTGCAGGGGATATTTTAGAAAACATTTCCAAATTTGAGGGTGGAGCATCGTCGAAGTTCTTGTTAAAGATGCTCACCCTGGTGATGAGCTTTACACACTATGATCCCCTTTACGCAGCATCATGCATTGAATTGCCGAAGAAAATTAGAAATAAAGCTGCTGTTATAAATATAAAGAACGTAGACAATTTCTGCTTTGCGTGGTGTATGCTTGCGTGTAAATACCCCGCTAGACACGATGGGCATAGAACCACATTGTACCCTTTTGAACTGCTTTTCAAGACATTCAATTATGAAAGTATTCAATTCCCAGTACCCCTCCATCAAATTGAATGCTTTAAAAAGCAGAATAAGGGAGTATCCATTTCACTGTTTGGTATAGAGGAGAATGAT
Source organism: Deroplatys truncata (assembly GCA_030765065.1). Classification (NCBI taxonomy): domain Eukaryota; kingdom Metazoa; phylum Arthropoda; class Insecta; order Mantodea; family Mantidae; genus Deroplatys; species Deroplatys truncata. Next base: position 182,470,794 of record CM060977.1, read on the forward strand.
AATATTATTCCTCTATACCATAGAGCTGAAAAGAAGCAGCACCACCTTAACCTTCTATATATTGAAAGGGAGGATAAGTCCCACTACTGTAAGGAGTCAAGTCACCAAACATTAGGCTAGAGTGTGGATATGCGAGGCATGTCTCAAGAGGTGTGCTTCTGAGAAGGCCCCAGAAACACACAAATTAACATGCGGAAAATGCCAGCTGCTTAAAATGCCTCAACAGGATTACTGCATAGAACTTAAAGCATTCTCCAAAAGCGTCCCTGTACCTTTTGTTATATACGCAGACATTGAATCTGTACTGGCAAAGGTTCACTCTTGCGAGCCCTCAAGCAATTCGAGCTGGAACCGAGCCGTTTAATAACACGAGGCAATGTCTATTGCCTTAAATCTGGTATGTAGATATGACGAGACATTGTCGAAATTCTTTCTCTTCAGAGGTTCAAATGTTATCGATAACTTCATCAAGCAAATAAAATCAATTGCTAATGACGTCATCGATGTGAGTTCTAATCCTAAACCTATGAATCTAACCCCTGAAGAGCAACAGAATTCTGACAATGCCTCTGAGTGTCATATATGCCTTGGCACTTTCACTATGAGCGATTTGCGCGTTGGGGATCACGATCATGTGGATGGGGAATGTCTGGGCGCTGCTCATAATAGATGTAATATAAATAGAAAGGTCCCTGATTTCATACCGATCTTTTTTCATTGTCTATTCAATTATGATAGTCACTTCCTGATAAGACGCCTAGCATATGATAATAAACCCATATCGTGCATAGCTCAAAGTGGTGAAAGGTATCTCGTTTGTCAAAAGTTACAGGAATATCAACTTCAAGTTTCTGGACAGGTTTAAGTTTCTAGACGACAAGCTGTTCAGCCTGGCTGATATACTGGAGGAGAAGGACTTTAAAATAACCAGGGCGGATATCCTGTTGAAGAGCATTTCAAGCTGGCAGCAAGCAAGGGGATATTTCCATATGACTATGTGTCAAACACTGCAAAGCTTGAAGAAACAGCTCTACCACCAAAGGAAGCCTTCTACAGCACTCTAAATGATAGTCACATCACAGAAGAGGAATACAGGCATGTTGTAAGAGTGGGGTACTTTTCATATCCGGAATCTCGGAGAATACAGCGACCTCTATCTCAAAACGAATATACTGCTCTCGGCAAATATTTTTGAACAGTTTGGAGATCTAATCCTATGAATGCATAAACTTGACCCAGCATGGTTTTATACATTACCAGGACTTGCTTTTGATGCAATGTTTAAGACAACAAAGGCGAAACCTTCCTTAATATCTGACAAGAGCTTGCTGGAGTTTTCGAGTCGGGTATTAGAGCTGGACTGTGCGCTGTGTTGAAGGGCTGCACCAAAGCTAACCACAGGTACATGCCCAACTTTGATCAACATGCTCCTGTTAAGCACTTATCCTATTAAGATATCAACAATTTATATGGTACCTCAATGATATCGGCCCTTCGCTATAAAAACCTGAAATGGCTCACTAGGGAAGAAATTGATAATATAAGTTTCAAGGACATAAAAGAAGATTCAGAGACCGGCTAGAAGTAGATATCGAATACCCTGACCATATCCACGACCCCCATAACGAGCTTCCTTTCTGCCCACAGAGTGCAGTACCACAGAAGGGCCAATACAAGAAACTGCTTGCAACATTAGATAAGAAAAGCAAATATGTCTTGCACTACAAGGTGATGCAGCAGTGTATCTAGCACGGTCTAACTGTGAGACATATTCACAGGGTAGTGTCCTACGATCAGTCTAATTGGTTAACGACATATATCGACGTCAATACAGAGAAGAGAGCTCAAGAAAAAAAAATTTGGACAAAATCTCCGGAAAAATGAATAATGCAGTATACGGTAAGTTTATAGATAATGTAAGAAAATACACAGATTTTAAAATAGTTGGCAAATGGGAGCAAGCAAACAAGTTGACTGCACGCAGCACTTATCTACGCTCCATAATTTTCGAAGAAAACCTTGTAGGCATCGAACTGGGCAGAGAGGAGGTGCACATGAATAAGCCAATCTACATCGGCCATGCAATTTTGAACATTTCTAAAGTTATAATATATGACTTTTTTTTATATCATGAAACCAAATTTTAAAGAATTGCTGCTGAATTACATGGATACAAACTCGTTCATTTTTGAAACCAGTTCTGATAACTATGATTTCATCAGGAATAACCCACAGTATTTCGAAATTTCAAACTATGAAAGAGATAATCCATATGGCATTCAGCAAGCCAAAAAGAACAACATTGGCTTGTTCAAGGATGAATTGTGCGGCTTGGATATGGAAGCGTATGTCGGTATCAGGGCAAAAATATATGCATACAAATACAGCGGTCAGACAATAAAGAAATCAAAGGGCATCACCAGGGCGGGTATGGAGAAAATCGATTTCGGACATTATTTTGAATGCTTAAAGGATCACAGTATAAAAATTTATTCACTTCAAAAAACATTTCGCAGTAAAAATCACAAAATTACCACCATTGAAACAAACAAATTGACATTAAAGGGGGGTGACGACAAGAGGAAGCTGATAGAAGGAATCTATAAGACTCTAGCCTTGGGCCGATATTCCCGTAGACCTGGCGATTGTTTGAACTCACCCTTGTATATAGTTTCGTATCCATTTAAAATGTGTGAGCGTGTTTTATTTACTAGTTTTCCCTCTGATGATTTCTTAATGATGTACATAGTTTCAAATATGTGAGGGTGTTTATGTATTAGTTTTCCCTCTGATGATTTGTTTCTGATGTGCATAGTTTCAAAAGTGTATGAGGTTTTTTTATGTATTACTTTCCCCTCTGATGATTTTTAATATTGTATATAGTTCCATGTGTGTGAGGGTTTCTTATGTATTACTTTTCCCTCGAATTATGTTTAATATTGTGTATAGTTTGAGTTTCATATCATATGTGTATGTGAGGGTTTTTTGTATTAGCTCTCCCTCAGATGATTTCTTACTGATGTGTATAGTTTCAAATGAGTATGAGGGATTTTATGTATTACTTTTCACTGTGATGATTTTTTAATATTGTATATAGATTATCTTAATTTCAAGTGTGTATAAGGGTTTTCTTATGTATTACTTTTGCCTCAGGTGATTTTTTAATATTGTATATAATTTCGTATGCAATTAAAATATGTGAGGGTTTTAAGTACCTATATTTTTCCCTAAAAAATAAGAAGGACTTTTAAGAAATGAAAACATAGTCATGATTTTACACTCATAAGACTCTAGTCTTTATTAATTCTTCACACATTACACCAAATCCTTTTTATCAATCCATACAGTATCTGCAAAACCATAGCACTTTACAGGAACTTTGTTTCCACCTTTAGGTATAACCTTTTCTACTAAATATGCTTTAGGATAGTTGGTTTTATATTTAATGTCCATAAAAGGCAACTTTTATGATTTCACTATTCCTATCCTTTAGTATGATGTAGGACAGGTACGATTCACACGAAATACTTGGAAGATTTCAACACTCCAGTTAGATGCAAGACCCTTTTCAAAATGTCCTTTATGTTTAGATATCCTGACATAATCACCAACACTAAACTTCCTTGAAGCCTTCTTCTCTCTTCTTTCTTATTATAATTATACACAGTCAGAAGAAGAACGTTGTTTTTCACTTCATTAGGCTTCATGCGGATAGTTGAATGAAAAGTATCAGTTTACTTTACAAGAATTCTAGGTAACAGATCTAGCCACTTGTATGAGCCTTGGACTAAAAACTCTCGATACATCATATTCTTCAAGGTTCGAATTAAACGTTTAACTGCTGCAGCTTTCACGTTGGTATAGGTGCTGTAGTGGTTAATATTATACTTTAACATTAATCGTTTAAAGAGCTCGATTTAAAATTCTTTCCCGTTGTCGCTTTGAATATTCCGGGGTGGGATATCCATTTCTTGTAATACATCCTCTATTGCCTTTGCAACATTAACTCCACCCTTGTTCGTTAAGGCTTTTGCATATGCCATTTTAGAGTAGAAGTTGATTGCGATCAGTATGTATTTGAAAAGTTTGTTCACTCTTGCATAGGGTATCAATTCAGTCAAATCAATTTGTAATAAATCATTCATACCTTTGCTTAAATTTTGCGTCCTAAATAGTTCCTACTCGCCGATTCGCGAAGTTCTCTGGCGATATTCTGTTTGGTGGTCATGCTGTAATTTTAGATGCTTTCAAATCTCGGATAAGTTCATCAATCTCATAAGTTTGACTATTATTACCAGAGTCCCTCGAAGCAATAAGTAGCCTCAATCTGTTCACTAATGTGTTACGATTTCTCCAGAAAACGTAGTCAACCTCCTTAACAGACTTATGCCCCTCCCATGCCAGTCCTAGACCAGAATGTGTATTGAGCAGGGGACGTATTATATTCTTGTATTTATACGATTTACCAGATTTCAAGCGACCATGTCTGATGTAGCCACTTCTATAAAGAAAATTACTTTTCAGAATCTTAGCGTACATCTCTAAGTCTTCACTTGTGTATGCAGTAATCTGAGGCGATCTGTTGAAAATGAGTTCCGTCAAACCAGCAGTAGACGTTTCATCACCTATCAATATTTGATTATTTATAAAATGAGTATCTTTATTTCCAAGCATAAAACTACCATCCTGATATCTCACAACGTACAATGTATCAATACGATCCTTGTCTTTTGAGCGAACGAGTTGAAGGTAAGTAGAAATACTTGTAGAATCGCCATCTTCATTCTTGACGGTCTTCACAGTCATCCCCCGTTGAGTCTCCAAAATATCCTTGAGGGGGGCGGTTACGGGCTTCAAAGCTTCGGACATGACATGCTTAGTCTCAAACCGGAGACCTTTTAGAGCTCTCAGTTTTTCTTTTACAGCCCTGATATGGTCGGCTACAGACACTTTAAGACTTATGCTTTCACTAACCATCTTAAAATGATGTAAAAATAGACGATCAGCTTCAATTTATAGTCTGCGCCCAGCTTGAGTTCTCAATGTGTCGATAGCCTTAGCTAACATCTTTATCCAAGTTCTCAATTGCTCGGATTCTTTCTTATACTCCTGTGTGTGTGTCTGGAAAGCCTCAGCAAAGATTGCCGTATTAGCGTACTGGCTTCAGACCGATTCTTCTAGACTTGTCATATGATTTTTGTAGGCGTCCATCATTATGTTTACATTTTCCGCCAATTTCTTAAGTTTATAATTCCAGAATCAGTTTTGAGAGCATTCAAAAGCTCTGTTTCTTAACTGCTTGAATGTATCCGCTAGATCTGAAACCCGCTTCATTGTTAACTTTTCTAAATTACTTATTTTCTGATTACAAAGATTCTGAATATTTGTTTTTTCTATATAAAGCTCTGCGGTAACTTGTTTAATAGAGTTCATTATAGAATCCACTTTGGCTTTTGTAGAAGTTGTTAGAATATCCACTTTAACTGTAGCCTTATTTAAATTTGCTGTGATGTCTAGCAGCTTCTTACCTATTTGCGTCTCGATTTTATTTGGCAGATATCTGTTTAATTGCTGTCGCGTCTCGTTCGTTTTCCTAATGATCTAATGATCTAGCATATCTTTTATTTACAGCATCTATATCTCCAGGAGAATCTGCTATATCAGTGATTCTCTTATTGTCGAATATAATGTTACCATTATCATCTCTTGACTGCGTGCGTGAATTGACATATCCAGTGATGAAGGTTTTATTCACAACATCAATATCATGACCAGGTCTAGCAATACCTTCAACCTAACTTTGTCGATCACAATGCTATTTTCCTTATCCCTCTTGAGAATATATCTCGAAATCAATTCATCGATTAGTGCCTTAGCCATAGCCTCAACATTGATAGCAGCTTCCTGAGAGAAATCGCGCATCCTAATTTCGAGAGAATCCACACAATTCTTATTGGATGCATCATGTTAAATTCAGGATCGTGAACATTGCACAATCTGTTATTCTTGAATTTATAGTTTTCTTTGACTTCTATATTTATGATAATACGATCAAACACTCTTCTAGCTGGATCAGTTCTCTGGGAACCGAACCTATCGATACTCATAATTAACTACGAATGATCACTTTCTTTTTAATATAGCTTAATATATACATCAAAACCAATCCTACATCGAACCTCATTCATGTAAAATTCAGGAACTATAACGACAAACTATCTTCCTTTTGATACACTCTCCCAAACGCTCTTACATAGATCTTTAAATTCATTGTAGGTCATGTCGGTATTTACATAATCTTCGTAAATGTGCTTCAAGTTTAAGTTGTCTTGCCTGAAGGGTATTATCATGTTTTGGAACTTTAGCATAGGACTGCGGTAGATATACACATCGACATTTCGATGTCTACCCATACTGTAAAAGGATGCTATCTTTTCCTGCTTTTCAGTAATGACGTCATCAAATATAAAGATTGAATTTTCTTTGACTTCAGAAGGATGCAAAACATCTTCTCCGTTCTCGAAGATGTTCACTTCTATACCTTCGATATTTCCAAGTACTTTAAGTAGGTATTGATGCTTTGGTTGATAGAGAGACTTTGAATGAATATACAAGTTTTCAAAACGCAGTCCATTTCCTTGGAGTAGCATGTTGAGTAATACGTTTATTTCCCTGCAGTGGAACTCCCTAAAATAAGAGCTCTGACATTATATGAAGTAACTTCCCATGACGATCACTTCTAAAGTCACCTTCAAAGTCTAATACCTGAATAGGTAGTGAGCAGTGCTGCTTAACAAGCTCCATGCTAACAACTAACTTATAAAATATATGTACAATGTTTATACATTACCGAGTGTAAAGTAGTTAATGATTGTATGCAAAGATATAAAAGGGTTAATGCATGCAATTACTCAATTAGTATATCATGAGAGCTAAGAGAGGGAAGTTGTTGCAGTATATGCGTGGCTCTGGAATTATTAATTCCATAATTAATACACTCCTCTTTGAAGCTACCTCACCTGGATATAGATATTGTGGGCCAGGCACTAAACTCGAAAAACGTCTAAAAAGAGGAGACCCAGAAATTAACAAATTAGACGAAGCTTGCAAACAGCACGATCTCGCTTACGCTGAAAATGAGAAGACTGCTTCAAGACAAATAGCGGATAAGATTTTTGCAGAGAAGGATTGTAAGCGTGTGCAGTCATCAGATTCTACTTTTGGTGAAAGGTTGGCTGCAAGGATAGTAACTGCTATCATGAAGTGAAGGGTTGCAATGCGAGCGGGAAAGAGAAAGAAGAAGAGAGGAGGGTTTTTACCATTCATGCCCATCATTGCTGCTTTAGGCGCTGCAGCAGGCGGCGCTGCTCAGATAGCCTCTGCAGTCAATAAAAAAAGGCTGCTGATTGGACTTAGCAGACGTTGCGAGGCATAACAAGGCGATGGAGACCAGAGGAAAGGGACTCCGAAAGAGACGGTGTAGGAAGAGGAATAAACTAGGATTCTTACCTGTAATGCTACTGATGTCGTCTTTAGCCGCTGCACCTAAAATAGCAAGGTCCTTGAAAAAAGAGGATCTAAAGGCAAGGGTTTAAAGAGGAAGTAAAAAAAAGGTGGAAGAGGATTGTACATATACCGGAGGAAGCCCTAAGTAATGTAGCCATCGAATGTTATGCTAGACCTTAAAAATTCCTAATTCTAGAGAAGTATATATGATTGAAAAACTTCTGATAATGAAGGAGCACACTGGGTTGCTGTAAGGAAAAAAGGTGATGTCGCATACTAGTTTGATAATTTTGGGTAATTTGAATCCGCCTGCTGATATGGAGAAATATCTACAAGGTGTCAAAATCTTCTATAATATACAGAGATACCAGAATTTCCATTCAATCAACTGTGGGCACTTGTGCTTGCAATTTCGTTTATCCCAGGAGCTGCTACGTTGTCAACATGAGTTATACACTTACAGTGAGTGGGTCAGACCCTATTATTTCAACGTATGTAAACCCGCCTCTAGAGCTAGATCCTCCAGGTCATCATGAGATTGCTCTTTTGAAATTTGAAACATTCTATTTAATACCAAAAGTCGATGAAAGTAATAATCTATTTCATTATATTCATAATGGTAAACCGGAAACCATCATCAGTCCTCATGGAACGTACGAGATTGCCGATATCAATGCATTTCTAAAGGATAAACTAGGATGTAATGATGAAGTCTTCTTCATAAGTCCTAATAATAATACAATGAAGCCTGAAATTAAATGTCCTTATACAATAGACTTTTCTAAGGCTAGATCTATTGGCTCGCTTCTAGGATTCGCCGACTGTAAAATGATTCCTGCTGGAGAAGCGTTTGAATCTGAAAATCTTGTGAATATATTTAAAGTGAGTATCATACGTGCGGAGTGCAGTATTGCAACAGGCTCTTTCATTGAGGGTAAATGTGGACATTCGCTCTACGAGTTTTTCCCTTCTGTTCCACCAGGCTATCACATCTCTCAAGAACCCTCGAACCCGATATATTTACCAGTCATAGATACAAACTACATAGACCAAATCACTATTCGAGTTATAGATCAACACGGAAAGGCAATCAACATGAGGAACGAGGTTATCACTACAAGACTCCACATAGGGCGCAACGGCAATACATTTTAAAAGACCTCGCAAATACTATAATAGACGACGTACACCACGTTTGCGTACTATCTCTCCAGCTTCTGAGGGGTTAACACGTGCTAACCGCAAGTTCCTCGAGGGGACACGTTACAAACCGCTATAATGGACATCTAAAACGTGACAGAATTTCCAGCCTTTGATAACAAGATCACCAAAGATGAGAAGCATGCTTTTCTACCATATAACACCTCCGCTCTGAATGTAAACGATGACATTAGAATACCCTGCCAAACTGAAGATTTGTATACCCCACCTAACAAGAGTTATTTCTACATCGAGGGTGCTCTCACCAAAATAATGGATCTTCTGCTACAGCGAAGCTCACTAAAATGCTATAGCCGTCCTGTTTGATGAGATAGGTCTAGATATGAATGCTACAACTATAGACAGAACAAGGAATCCTGGAATTACTACAACTATACGCAATTATGTGACTCTCAACGCTATGGAGTCGAATCGGCTGCTGAATGCTGAATGGGCCTATCCTGGTGAAGAAGTTGATATAGTACATGCGGCGAATGGAGCTTTCAATGCTGTAGTCCCTCTCTCGATGCTCCTTGGATTTGTGGATGATCATTAGGAGCTTATACTCAACAGCAAGTTTGAATTGATTCTCATAAGATCCAAAGATTCTAGAGATTGTGTTCAGACTTCGAATGATGAGGAAGCTAATATAAAGTTAAGTAGAATCGAATGGAGGATGCCTATAATTCGACTTTCTATTGCTGAAAGGTTCAAATTCTAAAAATTGTTATGTCTGATAAACCTCTACACCTTGCCTTTCGATCTATGGATCTTCATACCCAGCCTATTGCACCACAGACAAGATCCTTCACGTGGAATGTAGCAACAACATCTAAGCTCGAGAAATCTCGCTCCATCATAGTGTGCGCGCAAACTGTAAGATTGAGTGATTATAGAAAGAACAGTTTCAAGTTTGATCACTGCAACATTACTAATTTGAGGCCATTCCTCAACAGTGAATGCTACCCCTAACATGATTTGAACTTGGACTTTAAGAACTCAACGTTTGCTTCACTATATGAAATGTACTGTAAATTTCAAGGTTGCTATTGTGAAAGAAATAATTATCCCCTCTTGAAGAGATTTTCTTTACCATGCACCATTTTTTCTAATAGACTGATTGCATAGCCCAGGGAGGTTATAAATGGAGCTGTGAACATCAGACTCGAGATTCAAGCATCTGCAAATACCCCTGCCCAGACGTCATTCTACTGCCTGGATCTACATTACAAAGTATTTACCTACAAACCTCTTTCTCACGTGTTGCAAGCATTTTTATAATTATGTGTATGTTTGGGTGAATGGTTTATGTGGAGGATTGTACTAGGATAAGTTTATGAATAATAAATTGAATTCATACACTAAAACTCTTTTATTGACTTTAGAATACATTTCGAGCATTTTCCTTCTCCCCCTCCTACTCCCTGAAGAACTAGATGCTCCTGACTTGTAGAAATCATTTAAAATATTCAGGTGTCTTTCAATATACGACAATAGCAGTTTTAGATTCCTTATACTATCAGTGTCTAAAGATATTAAATTTTTTATTTAAGCAAGTATTTATGAAATGAATTGATTTGCAAGAAATATCGTAATATTGTATGCGTAAATTTCATTGTCGCAATATTCATCACACGCAAACTTTTTTCTTGGTGTAAGTAATCTTCTATCATTGGAATGTTTTTGGATATTATACCCTAGTCTGATTTTGTAATATAAACAGATAATTTATCGCTTTCACACTTTATATAGAGGGAGGGTGTGATATTGTAGTCCAATGTTCACGGTATGGGAGGGGATATGCTGGCATCATCAAGCGCAAGTAATCGATTCTCCAAGCTCCTCAGGCGAATGCAGGGTATCTTCAATGAATAAGAAGACCATAGGACCCTCGTTTAGGATCCTCCTCTTACACTCCGTCTTCTGCTTTTACTCACCAGACTCGTTCTTCCACTTCTTCCGCTCCCTTCACACACTCTTGCAACATATATTCAAAACAATATTAGAAATAGGTTTAGCACATGATTACATTATCCTGAAAGAAAAAACACAATTATTCAAAAATACTCTTCCCTTGTCACACAAAAGTATGATTAAAGAGTGCCATACTCACTTCAAGGGTTTGCAACGTTCCGAGAGTATCTCAGGCAAGCAATCAGGACTCATCTGATTTATCCACTCCTTAACCTTCGTACCTTTATCAACAGGAGGATTAATGACAGAGAGTGAAGCGACATCCTCATCCATAGGCTGGTTATGGTGCTCTGCGATTGGAAATTCCACTATATCGACATCGCGTCTCTCAGGATCCAACTCCTCTATACGCACGGATACCTCAAAAGTAGTCAGTCGCAGTCTGTAATAATTTAATTTTAGGTTAGACACAGAATAGCAACAGAAGCGGTAAATTAATATGTAATTTAATATTTCTTCCACTTACTCGAGTTTTCTCTTCCTCCGCTGGTAGACCTCGCAGTTGTCGTTACTTAGGAAGAAGGATGACATGTGTTCATATTGGGCCGGGTAGTACAAAGTACAGAATGCATGTATCCGGTACATGTCTCTGTGTCGGATTCACCTAGGTGTTTCGAGACGAAGACATCATCAACTTCATTAAGATACTCCACATCCTCTTCCATACGATTTTCGCTGAAGGAATAAAATAATTTCAAGTTAGATTTCATGTAACATGCATGCAGAATATTACTGGATTATAGAAAATGAAATGTAATACTTACATGTTCGCTCCTCGATAAACAGAACAGCTCTCTGTGTACACTTCCAGTGTAGTCGTCTGATCATGATACAATGGTTGATCTGTTTTCGAATGCAAAGGAAAGCCATTGGCGAGCGTGTTCTAATACGTTTTATCGACGCCGACAGAGTGGTACCGGGCTATTCTACACGTCGAGACGTCGTTAGTGACGTCACGCACGCCGTCATTGTGGGGGGTGAAACTTGTTATTACCACGCAGAAGCCGGCTGCTAGGTTTTTTCATTACAGGTTGGAGGGTTGCCGATAGGTTAAGACCAGTGTGCGTAATAGTTATACATATGCTAGCACAGACACATATCCGATGGCGACCAGGTGCGCGAGTCAATTCATATACACTTAGTTACCTTAATCAATCAAAAATACTTAATTGTATTCATCGACCGAGGAGCATCGTTTAATTACATGCGGCGGGGATACTTCGATCGAGGGTTTGCGTCCAGCCCTTCAGAGGCGCGATTCCAGGACGTTAGCATTATAGGTCGGGCCACAAGTGAGGGATGGAAGTGGCCTGCGTGCGGACACAATACCCTGTTACCCACACTCCTCTACTGCAAACCATTCAGAACAGACCATAAAGAGAGATGTGTGGCAAGCGTATAGTTTAGACCACAAAGGAATGGGTAGGCCACAAAGAGAGGGTGTGGTCAGCGTACCTCCACTACTCTACAGGGAGCCATTCAGACCAGCACACTCAAAGAGGGGAGCGTGGACAGCGTAGGGGTTTGACCACAAAGGGGAGGGGAGTTGTGTGGCCAGCGTAGAGATCCTGGCGGCATACTAGTAGAGCACAAAGGGGTGGGTGTGGCCAACGGCACAGAGCCGGGCGGCATGCTAATAGAGCACAAAGGAGGGGGCGTGGCCACCGGCACAGAGCCAGGCGACATGCTAGGAGGCCACAAAGGGGGGTCGTGATCGTCGGCTTTAAGGGTCAGCTCACAAAGTAAGTGAGCGGAGTCGGCGGCATTTCTTTGTGCTCTGGAGGGGCCCCTTTTTTCCTACTTATGTGTAAAATGTAATTTTCTTTGCATGTCAAAAGATCGTTTCTGCAAATGTTTATCTCGATTAATATGAAATATTTGGAGAATAAGAGTTTGTAAAAATAGTTTTATCAAGAGTATAGAAAGTCATGTGAGTGTAACACATCAGATTTTTTTATGTACTGGACATGCAAAGAGAATGGAATGCGCCACACAGCAACCAGCTCTTAAACTATTTGACTATCGCTTAAATACTACCATATTCCCCTTACACATACAAGAAAATTAGCAATAAGATAAACATCTCGATTAACATGAAGCATATGGAGAATAAGCGTTTGTAAAGATAGTTTGTACGAGAATAGAGAAAGTCATATGAGTGTAACACAGCAGATTTTTTAATATGGCATATAAACATTTAGGATAATTCTTCTGTCTTAACCTATCAAAAGATGAGGCCACCACAGATTATTAAAGGCACGAGAAATCTGCGCTACGGTTCCAATAAAATATATATAGCTGTTGATGATTTAACTGTACTTATCAGTTGATTTACGACATCCACTGTTAAAAAGCCCTTTCTAAAATCAAATTGTTTTTCATTTATACCTAACGTAATTCTTATTCTCTTATATATTAATTGTCCAAATAGTTTTCCCAAGGTATATATCAAACACATTGGTCTGTATGTTTTATGTTCTTTAGGATCTTTATCTAAAGTTGTCTTCAGAATGGTAACTTTGGCCTCCTTCCATCAGAGTGGGAAGCGACCTTGCCATTTGCAATCACTAAGTAATTTAAGTAACGAAGTGTAATTTTATTTTCTAAATGCATTAATAGTTCATTGATAATGCCATCTGGACTAGCTGCCTTCTTCTTCTTTAAATTTCTGATGGCGAGTATAATTTCAATATTATCGAAAGGATAAACTACTCTTGAATTGTAAAAACGAATGTTCATGTTAATTTTCTTTAAAGCATGTAATTCTTCCTGTGTTGAGTAGTCATCTATGGGAAGTAATTTATTTAATAAGAGATTTACGGAATCTTTTCAGTTTGTTATCAATTCCCCATCCCCTTTGTTTAATATTGCTTAAACTGCTAGTTGCTTTACCTTTTCCATAAGTAGGGCAACCCCATATATTTGTGGCTAAAGTTTCTTCTACAATGTTGACATGAATTTTTTCTAGTTTCTTCTAAGAGATTTTTAAATATCCTTTTTGGTTACCGATAATTCTCTTCCGCAACTATAGTTTTTATATATGTTCGTCTACTGTTTTCCTTTTCTAGCCTTTTGCAAACTACCGGTCCACACTTTATCAGAATATTTCTGTGTTTTAATTTTGGGCAGTGTTCTGGATATTACCGTTTGAATTGCTCTTGTTAACTTGGAATCTTCTTGATCCACTGCAGAACCAATATACTCCAACTGAATATTGTGAAGTTGCTGCTTCATTTCCAGCCAACTTGCTTCTCTATAATTATAAGTTTTTCTCGTCCCTTACTCCTTCCTTTTTGACAATTTTCGAATCAATAGTCAAAATGAATTAATCAATGGTCACTGGTGGTCATATCGTGACCAACTTTCGGTTCATATTTTTCTTTTTTAGATTATAAATTACAAAGTGTTAACTTCATGTTGGATATGGACCCTGCTCGACTCTCAAATTTTGTTGGATTATTTGGCTCATGCTTGATAATTAAATTTAATTCTGCAATAACTCTTTTATGTTATTGAACCACCAGTTGGATTTAGCATTTGCATCACAAGTGTGAATAATTTAAGTATTAGAAAAATTCTATTTATTTCTTTATTTCTATTTAAATAAGGTAAAATTGGGTGGCTAAATTAAAAGTAACGATTAGCCAAAATACATTTTCCGTGTTCATATGTAAGTCAATACATTTAGTGTGAGATTCACTAAATTGTGTTATACTGACTATCTGTAAATTTGGGTTGATTAATATTAATGCTGCTATTGAATTTTCCCCTTCATTAATCACTCTAGCTGTTAGAGGTGCATTTATTACTTTCCCTCTTACTGTGTAGGGTTCTTGAATGCATTAAATATTCTAATTTAACTCTTCAATGAGCCTGCTTAATTCTGACATAACTAATCTGCTCTTTTGCGCGTTAATTTCTGTAATTTTAATTAAATTATTATCATCCTCGTAATCGGCCATTTTGTTTTGATAGAATATGATTCTGCCGCAGTAATGTGTTTGTGTTATCTTTTTTACTTGGCGCCTGTTATTGTTTTACTATTTTGAATTTTTGGTTCCTTGTCCTCCGGCTAGCTATTATTACTCAGTCGAGCAAATATCTCTGAGCAGGACGTGTAAACGGAAAGGAGTTGTTACTAAAAGATAACACTGATAAAGGAATTTGTTTTTACACTTTTATTGCCGTCACACTTAATTAATAGTTCACATATGTAACCTTTATACACGCCTGACTGAAGCTGTTATATTTCCGAATGTAATTACTGTCGTTATAGTTGTCGCGTACCTACTTCACATTTTGTGACTAACTTTACGACGCGAGAGATTCTGTAGAATTGCGTAATGTGTACCTCGCGAGAGATTGCTGAGAACTGCGTAATGTGTACCTCGAGAGATTCTGTAGAACTGCGCGACGTTTACCTCGTGAATGATTCTGTAGAACTGCGTGATACTTGCTTTTGACTCACGAATTTATACTCCCTCACCCCGATATGCCTAAACATTATAATAGAGCTGCTATTGGTTAATAAATCGCGCCAACATTAGCGTCTGTTTTGTCAGCCAATCATAATTAGTAAAACATATGCTCTAGGGAAGGTATTCCCTCCATTTCTAAAGAAAGGTACGCTACCCTGACGTCATTTGTTTGTCTCTTCTAAGTGATAAACAACTCACCCCATCGCTTCATTGTTACCCATTGCTATTGTCAGTTTCAGTGAGGCCGTGTAAACCTATTTCCTAACAATTCTTATAGCTAACAAACATCTAAAATCATTGTCATACAGTAATGCTAATTTACACTACAATCACTGTGGTATTCACAGTGTTGTGATATACTGCCTCAATTCTTGAATGCGCGTAGGAATGATGCTTGCTGCCGTCATCTTGTTCTATCAGCTCTTTAGGCATTTTATGCACTCGAATTAATTGCGGATTGTTAAGTATTTGTTTCCTTTCGTGCGTAATATTAGTGCCTAGATGTTTAATAAATATGCCAATTATGTTTTCCTGTTTTTTGTGATTTTTTGTTATTTTTTATGTTTGGTTTTTGTCTTTGTTGTTTATTCTTAAAGGGAATGTTTAAAGTTCTGTGATTATTAAAGAGTTGAGTTGTTACAGATGAGGTAACTTGCACCATCCTGTCGAATTAATGTACAACAATTTGGCCAACTTTGATTTATATAAAATACTGTTCTTCCACAGCATAAAACAACATGTTTGTAAATTTCATCTACATCAAGGATGTCATTTGTTCTATTAAAGTCTGTTTCCAATAGTTTTAATAACTGTTCTGGTTATGTAGTTATATTCTGGGTTTTTATTTCTAGTCTATCGACTGCGTCAAGCACGGGTAAAATACACGTTTCACCATTTTGATGAAACTTGCGAAAAGATGTCCCAAGGCTGCAACCAAAGTCTGTCTCTGTTTTAACCTGCTGACTTGCATTTTAATTCAAACTGAGGATACATTTGCTGAATGGTCGATTCGACCGCCGTCATTGAGCTGTCCTGTTCATTAGCTATATCACTGCTGTGCATAATTTTGTTTCATATCCTTTACTACATTTCTCGATGTATTCCTTCTCTTTATCTTCTTCCATTTTGCTTTCCTCTGCTTCTCTAGTACCCGTAATATCCATAGAAACAATACTTTTGTCTTGTCTTATCTCTTCCTCTAATAATTTTATATTTTTTCGGTTGTTTTCTTCCTTTCCACAGTAAATTTAGAAAACCATTTCTATGAAATTTACGTATTCTAACCATAATTATATCCTCCTCTTCTTTTTCTTCCTCACTTTCTTCTTCAGCAATTTTTTCTTCCGTTATAATAGTGTTATAATCAACCTCAATTTTTGTTCTATTTCCTATTCCCATTCCGTGCTCTGTTTTATTTTTCTTAATTTCGGCGGTATTTCCGGTTTAACTTCCATGTTCTTTTTTTCTTTATCCATACCGTTTTTATTAGTTATTGATTTTGCTATTATTGTGCCTGTTTTTATTTAATTTTTCCTCTTCCGTTTGTTTACCTATATCCTTATAATTTTTCATCTATGCTAGCTTTGATTTATGTAAAATTATTCTCTGTATATTCTTCCTGATGCGACACGGAGTATTTCGTTTTTGGAAATTATATATTCGTTTTTTTATAATCTTACTATCCATAATGAATATGTGAAACTACCCTTTCCCACATCATGCGTAATGTTGGACAATCATGCTTTCCTCCGCACTATTACTACGTTTATCGCATTGTATACAAATCTGATTGTTCTTTCTTGGTACAATCTTTCCTCTCATGCTCTTCTTCAACACAATGGCCACAAATCATTTTATTCTTATATCAAAATATTTATACATGTCCGTAATCAAAACATTTTAGGCATTTTGCTACGGAAATGAACCATTGTATTGTAACTG
Source organism: Deroplatys truncata (assembly GCA_030765065.1). NCBI lineage: Eukaryota > Metazoa > Arthropoda > Insecta > Mantodea > Mantidae > Deroplatys > Deroplatys truncata. The sequence continues at coordinate 182,487,893 of CM060977.1, forward strand.
ACTGAAAACCTGCAAAGAGCATTTCATTTTGTATGATTATTTTCCTTAACTTGGCCGAAACTTGTGCAACATGGTGTACCTTTGCCCTGTTTCTTGTTCGTGGTTTAGATCTAAGCTGTTTTAAAACTCTTCTTCGATTATAATTCCTTCAAGATTTTGTTTAAAAATATCTTCCCTCATTTCTTCATCTCTATGTCCTGCTAATACATCATACGTCACGACAAGTGGATTTCTCTTTTTGGGTGGTTCAATTTTAAGATCCTTATTCTTCGAATTTTGACTATTAATTGTTTTAATTATATCTGCTGCTGTTTCCGTTTCCATTATTAGATATCTTCCTGCTGTTCTCGGGCTAGTTATTTCAATTTTCTCTTCAGCTGTTTTGAGATTTTGAGTCAGGATTTTCTGTACCTCCTTAATATGTGCATAAACATGCTATTGATGTAATAAAAACAGTTTGCTTTTTTATTTCCAGCGTCTTTTGTTTTTCTCTGTTGGTGCTGAAGTTGCTGCTACTTGGGCAAATGTTCTTATGGGTGCTTGTAGAGTTTTGTTATTATACAACTCCTTCAACAAATTGGCTCCAGAGTTATCCTTCTCAGTTTCAATTGTATCCTTCTTATGCATTTGTTGAAATTTGCCTAGGAGTAAATAAATTTCTTTTTTCTTGTCGCCATTTATCTTTTCTTTTCCTACAATGGTATTTAATTCTGTTATATTTTCACGAAAGATCTCCTTCACCTCAAAATGTTCATTTATTTCTTCTTTCTTTTTAATCCCACTTGTTTCCGTAGCTGATCGTCTTCTTGACTACTTATTTGCATCTTTTCTTGGTCTGTCCTTTCTCTCCCCCTTCTATCAGGTGATCTATCTAAAGTATGTTTGGGCATAAAGACCTCCTTTTCTTCCATTTTAATATTACGAGGGGAATGGTCCCTCGAAAACTATTTACTGTTCCAAATATAAATATTTACTTAAGACCATTATTGTCTAAATTAATTTTGATGCAATAAATCACAATTATTAAAAAATTTTACAGCGTCAATAACACAACGGCAGCAAAAGTTAATAAACTCAACCAAACTGCTGGTTGACAGGCTCCGGGACATATCTACCAGCAAAGCCAACTTGCTGCTGTGTTTCAGGTAGCCATTTTGTTGCGTTTTATTACAATATTCTTTAACTTCCTGCTGTATTACCTACACTATAGTTAATCTTAGAACTCTTCTATATAAACAAAATACTTTATACTTACAGTTTACTTCTTTTAATATATCACTAATCAAAAATATCTCACTTTATACTTCAAACATTTAATTTCTTTTACGCAGTTCTTGCTGTTGGCATCTTTCCCACTCGGTAACCACAGCTAATCCCAGATTATTGGACACGAGAAAAGCTAATCAGATGAAAGACAAAATTAAGTATAATTTACCAGGTAAAAAGCAAAATTAATATTTTGAATGTAAAAGTGATCACTGAAAGCAAAACAAAATGCCAATAATCCAGATAACAAACTTTTAAGAATATAATTCTCAAAAAATAACAACTAAAGGAATTCAGATGCAATTCAGAGAGATTTCTTTATTTATATGTGTTTAAAACTTTACTTACTTGGCAATTTATTTAGGTAGACTAAGTTTGAAACCCCCAGGGCTCACTTTCTGCGAGTGCGGGTTTGGCGTACCCGGAGTGCCCTCACTTGTCATCCTTTCATCCCCATTTGGACAAGCCACATTCTCGTGCTTTACTCTTCGTTATGTTGTAAGTCAGGTTTAGGCTGCTTAGGCTTATTACCACCGGTCTCACTAAGAGGAATCCTTCCTATATCCGCACTTGCTATCCCGCGGTTTCAGCGCAGCTTTCAACTCGTGAAGGTCGAGTGCACCCTCCTCACTAACGCTACCATACGACACTAGGTGGGGAGACATTCATTTGCCATGTACACCCACGTAGCCCCATAGGGGCTGTTCCCTTCGGTCAGTTCGGCGGCTGCGCGTAGCTGGGGGGACTCGACGTGTTACCGCTGTCTGGGGCCCGATGTAATCAACCACAAGTCCCCTGAATCCACGTTGACTCTGTTGAGGTAGCGTGGCCTAAAGTAGGGGACCCGCTGGCTGTGATTCCAGTGGTAGGTGCAAACCGTTGGGCCTGCATATTGGCGAAAATGTCGTATACCGGTAAGTAGTGACAGTCGGAGGGTAACTCCTCTGAAGTGTTCTTTGAGATCGGGCCTGGAGCAGGGTCTCCAGGCCGGGTCAAACCGGAAGATCTAGTTGTCTTTTCTTCCACATTCCCGGATGGCAGGCTCACGCCGACGGTTCCGGAAGGGGGGCCTTTCCATAATGGCTCCTCTGCGCGCCAACGTTTCAACTCCATTTTTTTGTTATGTGTCTAAAAATAAATATGATGTACCATGCCCCTTTTCTATTCAACGGGAGCTTGATGGAATCTGTGGTCCAGTGAAGAATACTACACAGTGCAGAGATGGAATCTTACACATTGAGATAACACAAGACGTCCAGGCTCCCAAACTGTTAAAATCCAGTCTACTAGGGTCCTACCCGGTCCGTGGAGAAACACATAACACTTAATAGCTGTAGAGGTGTGGTTACAACTACAAGTTTGGACGGACTTTCTAATGAAGGCATCGCCAAATGTCTCTCAGACCAATGTGTTACTGCGGAATACAGGTTAATCGGGAGGAGCGACGACCAAATGTTTCCGCTGCGCACGGCCTTTCTTACCTTTGAAAGAACCGTCCTACCGCTGTTCCTGTTGTACTGATATGAGCCTGCAGTTGTTCGACCCTATGTTCCTAACCGCATGCGTTTTTATCGCTGCCAGAAATTCGGACACACACAACAAAGTTGCACTGGCTCAACAGTTTGTCCTCGTTGTGAAAGCAACGCTCACGACAGTTCCATGTGTGCTAAGGACCCAACCTGTGTCAATTGTGGAGGTGCACACTCGTCGAACTCTAAGGATGCCCACACTTTCTAGAGGAAAAGTCAAACACGAGCTTCGAGTGAAGGAATACCTGACCTTCCCTGAAGCGACGAAGCCATATGAGGAACTCCACCGTACATCCGCCACGAGGTATTCAGCTGCCATCCGCCTCGCTGTTAGGAAACAAGACGTCATTGTGCAGATCTGTCCTGAATCGCCCTCTAAGGCTTCTGTTGTGGTCCAACCCGTATCTACTCGGACCAGGTATCTCCCTCCTGTCTACAGATCGAACAGTAGATGCTTCTACAACACCAGCTTCGGCCTCAGGTTCCACTACTGCCCTAGCTCCTGACCACTCCAGTCGCCTATTCGTCGCCTGACGGATCGCTCCCGCTCTCTTTCCAGGAGTCTCACTACCTAATCCGATTCCGTTAGCAGCGATGGTGGCACGGAGGGCTTAGAGAGGGCTGGGCGCTCACGACCGCAGCCCTACTCGAAAGAAAAATGTGAAGCTCAACCGCCCCACACAGGCTATTAAATAACCGTCTTTTTTCCATTAATGTTACTATGAGTGTAGGTGTAAGTAATACAAGATTTAGATTAAAAATGCTAAAGTTACTAGCAAGAGTTTGAAATGAAAAATAAAGTATAGAAGCTACTGTGTTTCCACAAACTAAAATTTTATGCACAAAATATACCTGTTCAGAAAATGCGATTTATTTACTTAAAGAATTTCTTCTGCTTCTTTTTATTATCTGCATTCCAGACAAACGGAAAATACTTGTTAACATTTAATAATAAAATCAACATCCCTGTGGGGCAGGTGTCAGCACAAATTTCTACCAGAACCTCGCTTAGTTTTGCCAAATAATATTTAATGTATATTAGATATCTTATAAAAGAATTACACATATACCTGTGTTTATAAAGTTTATAAAGTATAAATATCACTTTCTATCTTCAAATTAATTACAAAATATAGTATAAATCTATTCCAGAGAAAAATATAGGGATTCTGAATAAAAATTTAAACAAATTTTTCGGAAGAAAAGCAAAATTATTTCGCAGAATTAAACTACGACAAAGTACGTTTTGGAGTATAAACTGGCATACATATAGTGTTACTATATCTGCCAAAGTTCAGTATTGATTTTAGGCTATTAACGCTGTTGATATGAACCATTGTAGTCCATTATTAGTTATTATTAAACATTGTTACCAACTGCTGTATGTAAATGAACATGCGTCTACATTGAGCACTAACTATTACCTATACTTGTTTATTGCATATTATTCATTAATATCACATTACTAACTCCCCCTGGATAAAGTATATCCAGGTTCTCCAAGAGGGTGTACCTTACAGGTGCATAAAATATTTAATCTTAACGTGAATGTTAAAGAATGCATTCTCTTCTTTGTGTACCATTTAAATGTGAAAAACATTTCATTGTTTACTCAAAACGTGTGCACCCGCACTGTGCTAGATGAAAATGATCTCTTCATTCCACTTGTAAGTTATCCCTAAGGGGCCATCAGGCATAGCCTAAGAGAGAAAACATATATACCATGAAAGTCAATGACGTCATAGCACATCCACAGGACCATCAGACTAACCCGTGAAGCTATGATTCTCAGAACAATAACAACAACCAAATCGTAGGAGTATCCCATAATTATTGCTAATGTGAGTAATAAATCTAGAAAATAAATCTAAGTAATTAATCTAGGGAAGCACTTCCATATTATACACTAAAGTACAGACTATCTAATGTTACCAAAATAATTTATATTCTAAGGGACCAGAGCTAGGGAACCAATGTTCCAAAGACGAGAAAGTGCATCTTCCACACCTGCAATAAACAAACTTTCTGGAGATGTAAATGTGCTCAAACAAACATAATAAATCGCTGAATCAGTGTGGAGAGAAGTTATTGCCGTTCAAATCTATAGACACAACCAGGGTGAACTAGCATAACATTCCTCAGTAGTGCTGGCAAAATTCATATAAGGACTAAGTTCGACTCTTGAGTATTTCAATATGGAGTAGTATAAACAATCGTAGCTCAAAGTATACAATCTGTGAGCAAACTAAAAGTAAATGGGAGTATATCTCACAATACAATAACATTGTAAAACACAAAAAATCAGGAAAAATTAAATTATTTATATAAGGGTTTAAATCAGTAGAGTTCCGATAAAGACAAAGTTTAGGTCATCGTTGGAAAACACAACATGTATTTATTTTAAAATAAAAATCTGTCATTGTAAGCACTAAGTAATTGGCAATTCCTTCAGCAGATAACAAGAGGTGAGTGTAATATATAGTATTCAAAATTAATTTGAAAAATGAAAGTGCAAGTGATGAACTCGAGCATACATCTATTAGCGTTTCCGGTCTTTGAGGAAAACTAAAACAGAGATCCTGCCCAAAATAAGCAAGTGGTTATACCGTAATGGGGCTCTGGTATATGTCTGAAGAAACTGTGCTTGGAAAACTCATGACATAAAATATTTCTTTTAAACTTTTCAAACCTTATTAAAATGATTTCTGTTTCTTAGTTTTCTGGAAAAGAGAGACAGTAGAGGGGTGGGGTAGTAATGTAAATGTTGCAGACGAGACCTCAGAGGATGGGGCTTAACACCAAGTTCCAAATTCACGATGAACAGTATAACACCTAAGAAATAACCATTCTCGCTTTAGCATATATAATTCAGGGCTAATTACTGCTTGCATTCTCATAATGATAACCGAAAGAGGATACAGGGTATGTAATGTTTACAAAGCTTTAGATTATTAACTCATTAAAACATGGCATTTTTTCAGAAAAAGTAGGGAGGGGCAAAACAGTGTGCAAACTGAGTAGAAGAAATTATCATCGATAAATGCAATAAAACACTTAATCATTTCATTATAATAATGGGGAAGAAAGTGCTACATACTGGGCCACCTCTTATTACAGGTAAAAAGAATTTAACTGACAAACCTTAGAAATGGATATGTGTAATCTAGGTATTTATAATAAAACAACCGTATTCATGTCGAAGGAAAACTGCCTCGCCGCCACCGCCGACCAGGCCCAGCTACGCTTCGGCTGCTGCCTCACCCGGTCGCATTGCTACTCCACCGGACAATGAACTTCGACCACCACAGGTTGCCACTAGCCCTGTATCTCCTACACAGGGCTGTACAACGCCACAGACTGCCGCCGGCTTACCGCCACTGGTGAGCCCACTGTCGCCGCAGACGCAACCTCATTCAGATGGCCGCCACAGCGTTGTCATCTGTGGAGTGCCTAGGGATCTTCCAGTGCGCTTCGTGCTGGATGCCGCAAGGCACCACTGGCGCTCGGCTATTCGGGCCTCCCGGATAACCTCTCCCAGAGGACCAACATCGCTGGTACGCCTCCATCTGGATTCCGCCTCAGACGCCCAGGCGGCCTTACGATCAAGCCTGCCTCTTCTCGGGCAGTGTTTGCGCGTCGAGGCAAGCAGGAGTGAACGTCCGGTACCCTGCCGCCGCTGTTGTGCTTACGGCCACACAGCGCAGGCATGTAACGCCGCACCTCGGTGCCACAACTGTGGGGCAGTTTGTCTCACAGCAAACTGCACCGCCCACGACCTCCGCCGACGTCGCAGATTCTGCGCCACTTGCTCCGGGCATACGCACTTCACAGGGCAGGCTCAATGCCCCCTGTACCCCCGGAGCAAGCCATCTGGGTCAGTTACGCTGACGACCACCACTAATCCGCCTCCGCCAACGGCCACACAACAGCCTCCGCCGACGACGCCCCGTGTAAGGGGTACATCTCCGACACAACCAGACCTGCGAGACACTCTTTCTGCAATTCAGGCTACTCTACAGGATTTTATCTCCTGCATGGCTGAGTTACGCTGTGCAACCAACACGCGCCTAGCGGCAGTGGAGGCCAAGCAGCAGACCTCGGCCAGGGCAATCTTCTCATTTTCAAGACAGATCTCAGACCTCCAGGGTGATGACGGGATCCTCGCGTCGCTCCAGCGCAAGCTGGCACGCATCGAGAACCACCTCGTCGAACCAGATGACACCGAGGCGGAAAGCGACGACCGACCCACGCGACTGGGAGCCCTTGAGGCCTCAGTTGCGGGGCTTTGAGAGCTCCATATCGTTACCCAAGACATCGTAAGGAAGAACGTAACTTTTCTCAGTGAGCAAAACCGTGAACTCATCAACGGACTACACATCTCAATCGAACATGCAGTCAAATATGGCCTCAGGAAAGTACATCAACCAACAACTGATCCAATGGACTGGCCATGCACGACACACAGAAGCCGCGCCAGGAACTCGAGGAACTATTGAACACCACACCTCACTACCGCGGCAGCAAGCTGGGAACTGCTGTCATACTATCCCTCATAAATTCCCTCAAACTTCACTCCTGAATTCCCAAGGGCGCAAGTAGGCCTTCGGTCATGCTTGCGTCCTGGCACCATACCTTCACCTGGCTTAGGCCCTAGTGGCCGGCCAACAAACCCGTACCTCTGACTGATCTGGTGCAATAGCGATACAGCCACACTATCACACCTTACTCCCTTCTTTTTCCTTCTTCCATTTTTCCGTCCGGTGGAGGAGTTTTTAGTGTGTATGCCGACTATTGGTGAGTCCCACACTCTCAGTCTCAACTCCCATCGGGGCTGGGGTTAGTGATTAAATCATTTTCTCCTCCACTCGAAAAAAAAAGGAAAATCATCGGAGTAATGTATCGACAAAAAATCGGATAAAATATGAAATATAAGCATTTCATAACTTCATAAATACATATCGGAGATACATAAAGTTTTTGTTTGATTTTGTAAACTATAATGACATCTAGTAGGTGCCGCCGCGTCCCTAGAATCATGACTTCTTATATGAAGTGACAGGTTATAGTTTTAATATTTTTACAAAGAGTAACATAGAAGTTTAAAAATACTATACAATCGCGAGACTAGGACTGTTTTTCAAGATAATTCTATTATGTGATCGTTACTCACTTGTGACCTTACACAATCATTAAAGAAAAAGTACGATTGTAAAGTCAAATTGTGAAGGTGCATTTAATTTTAAATATAAAACAAATTATATAAGCGACAACCGAAAAGTATACAAATGTTCCTATAACCGTGTACGAGCAAATGTATTAACCAATCAGTGTATATAAGTATATAAAAGTGGATGCCTAAAAATACAAGAAAAAGTAATGGAACTATAGGAAAAAGTTGCGTGTTTTGCAATCTGGCGTAAAAAATGAAGTAAAGAAACAAAACTGCTCAAAAAATCGTAAAAGTGTACAACTAAATGAAAGAACAAAGATCAACCTGCTGAAAAATATTATTATTGTGCGATTGGCATGTAAATCTACGCAACACTATATAAGTGTATGAATTAAACGCACAAGGTGAAATTATGAAAACGTTTTAAGAAGCCAGAGGATACTATTAAAACTTTAAACGTATTAATGTCACGCGAGTGTAACGAAACTTTCGCCGGAAGTAATCTAGTTAGATAGGATGTGTGTGAATAAGAGAAAACAAAATTAGGCGACCGAGACGCTGCGTCCAATACCTAACCCACTTGAAATTTTGAAAAGGTAATAAAAAGTTGGAGAGTTATATTTTGATAGCATGAACCATAAATGAACAAGTTATTTCTATTCGCACGAGTATACGAACTATAAGAATGGGTTATAATGATGAAAGAATTCAAATGTAAAGGAGATGGTGTACGATCATTCTCATTAATACCATTCTAATAATTGGCAATGTAATTTCACCTACAAGTAATATTGATAGCTTACAAATTACCACTATAAGTATAATTATAATAGTATTCCGCCATTTAAGTATAACTAAAGATTAAAATTCTGGAGTATAAATATATATAGAAAATTACTATTATACAACACACAATTAACACAATTTGTATCTGATTGATTCATTCTCTATTGTAGTGTTTTATTCAAATACAACTGTGGCTTTTGAAACTACACTTCTGTGTCAAGTGATGACTTACGTGCCCATTTAATATTCATATGGAGTAAAAAGGTACCAACCATAGGAACGCACTAGGGTTTTCATAAACACGTCATAGAGTCTAGTTTCAGCAAAACTAGGATTATAATATAATCGTAATTTCAAGTTACTACTACCTTGACTTTTACTTGTTCCTAAATTAGTGTTATCGATATAAATGCAAAAAGATATATTTAGTAGACTCAGGACTCTATGCTGTATTATTTGACATAATCGGGCTACAGCTAACACTATCAGATTAAGATAGAAATTAAAAAGTAATATAACAATATAAGAGGTAGGGATTTCCTAAGAACTATAAATTAAAACTAAGTACACAGAAAAATGTATACAAAAGAAGAGCGTGCAGTTGGTAATTCATAACACTAAATATATGCATTATGTGATAGCCAAGAAAATAGTTAATTGAGGATTGAATTTTCCTATTGATCAATATTGGTACTGATTTTGCTACACTTAGCTATACTAGAGTTAAAGGAGAAGGGGCAAAGGTTACGACGAAAAAAAAAAGTGCAGGAAAATTTTACACCTATTCGAATCCTTCTGGAGGTATAAATACGACTATGAGAATGTGTTACGAAATGATAAAGAAGCAGATGTGAAATGAAACGTCACTGTGGTGTTACATCCTGAAAAGATACTATCAACACGGACTGAGGAAGCATTATCAGGTCCGCATGTATTATCTCACAGCTAAAGATTATCTATCCCAAATACTAGTATAGACGTAACATATAATGCAAATAATGGTTCTCAAAGAGACAGGAGACATTATTCATAATATAATAACCAATTAAGTCAGGGAAAATTTGCATTCATGTGTTGGCTTCCTGTCTACTTTGTACAAATATTTAAATTAAAGAACTAAGAAGTGTCGTTCTGCAATACAATTTCATGCGTGCCTTTGCTTAAGACATTCCTTATAATTTCTTTTGAGTGCTCCATTTTACGCGTTAAATCGCTAACCGTCATGCGCAGTTCGGAATTTCAAATTTCGAAGCTTTTTTCTTCCAAAAGAAGATGATCCAATTCTGTCTTCTTATTCTGCCTATAACGAGAAACAGCAATCTGTTTTAGCTCTTTTCTGCATATCCGTTTCTCATCGACTGTAAGTCGTGCGTATGGTTTCTCCAAAATATGTTAATCAATAGTGTAGCTAAGGGCACTGGCGATGTAACTTTGCCTTGGTGAGCAGTTGCTCCGTTACAGGGGGGGGGGGAGTCGGCAGCCCTGGATGCCGTAGCCAAAGAGGTAAGACTTTTGGGGGAGCCAGAACCTGAGGCTACTGCTGGTGGTGGTGGGTTGTATTGCCCATATTAACAGGATTATCACCCGAATAATGTGAAGCATACTTCATAAAAAATGAATTCAGAGAGGCTGGCATCCCACCATAGCCATGGATACAGTACTGTTATAGCAACCTTGATAGAGAGGTATGGAATTGAACCATACTTCTCAGTTAAATATATTTTGAAAAACTGACGCCTCTACAATAAGCATCTCATATGGAATCAAAAATAGAGGTACAGGACCGAACCATACTTCTCAAAAATGCTTTAGAGAAGCCGGAACCACCACCATAAATGTCACGCCCTTAATTTGAGAGGGGTTGAGGATATGCATTTGGGAACGTAGCAGAATTAAGGATTGGTGAGCAACTCCAAATAGCAAGACACAATTAACAAAAACGATATCATAAATTAAATACAATAAACGAGTAGAGACAATGAATGTGAGGAAGCAAGGCAGGCATTTATAGAATTAAGCAAGGGAATTAATTAAGAGAAAGATCAGTTTCCGGTTACCTAGTGCCATTGGGCAGATGTTACGTTGGATGCCATACCCAAAGGTTGATCTGGGCAGCGCCTCCCACAGCACCTGGGGTTGTTCCTATCAAGACTGCCCTCCCCATTGACTTATGGTAGGCTTTTTATATTATGGATAGACGCCTTCACACAGTACATGGCCATATGTATACCTCTACTGTATGAGTTAGCATCACAACACATATAATGCCACAGGAAATGACTAGTGCTAAACGACGACTTAGTGTACATCCTGGGTTGCACCATGTTAAGTAGGCATTCAGGAAATAAGCTTCACATGAACGAAATTCTAAAGAAAAGTAATTTTTAGGAAAATAATTTAACTTAACTTCACACATACGTTAATATTAGAGAGGTTTATGAAACTACACTGGTCATTCTTATTATGTAAGATAAATATCTAGTGGAAATCTGTTGGTATACTATTTTTACTGGAATAAAAGTATATGTAGAGATTGATGAATGTATGTTTTCTTACCTAGGATTGTTTATCTAGTCGATTGGAAATTATGTCAAATTTCACACGCTTTGTATTTGGCATATAACTGTCTTAATGTGTGCTTTACATAAAAAAGAAGGCAAGAAATTTATTACTCTAGTATAATCGAGCATTAAATTTGTTATGTTGAAATGCATATAATTTAAACATGGTATAGGTAACTTATATTTAAATACATTGATAAATGCAAATAGATCGCAACACATGGTTGTTATCGCTTAAGAAAGCATAAACGTATCGAAGAAACAGTCGAAAGACATTGCGAATTAACTGCTAAACGCGAGGGAAAAGCAACACCAAGACAAACGATACCAAACTTTTGTAAAGAGAGGACGCGATCCGGCTTAGAAGAAGAAAGTTACAAGGAATCATTAATTTGTTAGTAGTTCACTAAGTATGTAGTAAAATATCAGTGTAATAGATGGTAAATTGTGTAAAGAGCGGTACCGAAGAACTGTGGCATCAAATAATTACGACTGTGTAGAAAATGGTGCTATGTTCCGCACAAGACGCGTTGAGTGAGATGTCTAGGCTGGTGGAAAATACTAAACGTCAAAAGTTAAATTAATACTTATCAGGAGCAGTAAAAAATTCCTATGTTCACAAATATTTTAATTGACTTAGCAGAGCGTCATACTACTATTCGCGTAATTTACAGAAATTCTGTTCATTAAAACTTGGTCATGCAAAATTAATGAAAGTAAATGTTTAATTACCAAACTGGAAAACGATTATTTTAAAAACAAGTATTTATATTTACTAAGTTTACCCCCAATCAAACCTACACGGACGACCCTGAGATATTACTTTATAATTACGGTACCGCCAAAATTGCAAGCACTTCACATTCAGCTTACAGCTGAAGGTAAGCATTGTATGCTAACTTAATTTTCAGCCATAAAGGTGCACTTATAATTTCCTACGTCATAATGCTTGACTTACCTTGATCTTTACCCAAAAAAGTTCATGCGATGTTGTTCAAGTAATGATTTTCCAGTAACGTAGTTAATACATTTGCAATGATTTTGTTATAGCTCGCTATTCTCAAAAATAGACGCATTTCTCGTTACTTGGTGCCAAAAATTGTTACACAGCTGCAATAAATTATTCTCTATACTAATTTTTCTATTTATAGGTTATTAAAATGCGTTAATTTAAACTGACATTTTATACGATATCGTGTGTCCCACTCGAAAGAGACCGCAGAAAAGCATTGTCCAGAAAAGGAAAACGTGGTGGAAATGAAAAGTAATTTTACCATGACATAGCCCTATATGTGGTACATAAAAGTGTCTTCCCTCAAATTCTAAACACCCTCAACCAACGTTGCAACTTCATGAATGTGTGTAGAAGAAACTCGTGTGTCACTGCTTGGATTTCACGGCAGAAGTTGGGCTATAACTTATACATGGTGAACGATAATTCAGATGTAAACTATTGTGCGGGGAGAGTTAAAACTAAGAATTAAAATGCACAGAAATTAAAATCAAAGAGAAATTTCGAATATCAGCACTTACGTTGAAAAAGATAGAAGGAAGAATTAGCAGGAAAAGTAAAGAAAACTGTACAGCAAGTATGTGTTAAATATAGCTAAGCGGACAAACATAAAAGAAAGAAAAAAAGGAAATAATAGTCCTAACCATTGCCCTACAGAAAATGGAATTTAATACATTATAAGCTAAAATGTACATTTTTCAGGAAGTTTAATTCAATTTTGCGATTAGAGAACAAGAGCAACAAAAAGCGGCCAGACAAGCAATAGAGAAAATATAAAAAATATATGCAAGTATAAATCAAGCAACTACTTATCTGGGTTAGAGTGTACGAAAACACGTATCAGTGGACTAGAAACAGTTTACGGTTTAGTTGGAAGAAATTCGGTGGCCTTAGGGAATGAAATCGTAAACTAGAGTAAATGTATGGGAGAAGGAAAGAACAGAACTCCCTCCTTAAAAATGTGAATGCTTCCTGGCTGCCGTATGACAAGTTGTCTGGTGCACTCTAGAGAAGCTGACAGGCGTTCGTTCACATCTTCAGAGTACACGATGAGATTCATGAATGATTTTCTTTTCTTGAAATTGGTTGTTATCGGAGAAAGTAGTACATTCAGAAAGGAAGAAAAGCGGTGTAATAATTTCAATACTACTAGCCGGATGTTTCATTTAGCAAGGTTCGTTTGAAAATGCTGAATCATAGTGTTTTCTGAAATGGAAGTGGTATTAGAAAACACCAGTTTCTGAAATGGAAAAATTTCAATAATACTGCTGTGACAAATGTTGGTTGAAGAAGAATAGAAGGAATAAATGTTAATGTTCTTAACTTTTGCGTCGTGGGGTGTTTCTTCGGTAGACATAATATAAATATGAATAAAACGTACAATCGGACTTATTATTTTTAGCTGGTAGTGGAAACGTTGGTGAAATTTACGTAGCTGCTGTGTATATAATACTTCAGTCGTTTATTGTCATGAGTGATGAAGAATTCTTCGATTAGAAGCTAACTGTAAATAAAGGTTATTATAAGCAAAAGTTTCACTTTATGTGTATTTTATAACATGCTCTAGACTAGCGGAAACTAAGTTTCCCTTTGGTTATGATAAGCGTGAACAACAGAACCTTCCCAAGTGAATATGGCACTCAGCCTCTCTTTGTGGAAATGTAAGCAATAGATCGTGCACGACACCATTGTCCTGAATCAGGTACATGTAGTAGGAACTTGATTAAAATGTAAACCCTGAGGGTGCAAGAAGCCGTGGCTTCTTACGTCACGCTACGCTTCAGTTTCCCAGTTATTTGCATAAGAATATCACATGTAGAGTACACGTTCCTCTCATAGAGACATCGGGCTAGTTAGTATGGTTGCCATTAAACATTTGTTTCTCGCCATGGGCTGGGGAAACCAATTTCCGCAGAACACAAGGGTAACAAAATGACAACAATCAGAAGTCCTTTAGGCATTCTACAACAACGAACACCTTATAATAATCAGAAATGTTCAACAATAACTTCCTTATATGTGTAACCTATTATACTTGACGGAGGGGAACCTGAAAGTCACAGAATGCGTTATAAATACTTAAATTTTAGATTAAGCTAAACTTCAGCCTTTGCTGCTCTGGATCACCTTAACCTTGCTTCTATTGTTGCTCTCAGCTCGGTGTCTCGAGCTCAGTATGTCTAGACTGAGGTTTCGCGAGATATGCAGTATTCACAACAGCTGCAGCAATGTGGGTTATCTCTAGATTTCGAATGCCGCACTGTAGAGCGAATGAAAGTTCCTTATTTAACTGAACTCAGGTTACTGTAATAAATGTTCTGTAATATCTGAAGTGAAGAAAACAGCATCAATGAAAATCATTTTTGCCACAGAATCAGGTAAATAGAAGTTTGACAAGAGTATATACACAGAAGTTATAGTTATATTGAACGTGTTTGTTCTACGATTCAGTACATTATATACATATTTTCGGTCCCACCTTTTAATCACTAATACAGAGTGAATCACCTAAGAATTGCACTGCAAATATTTCGAAATGGAAAGTGTTATTGATGTGCAGTTTTCACAGCATTGATTGGTAGTCAGGGGCTCGTATATTTAGCATATAAATAGATTTTAGTAATACTGAGAAAGTGTATTTTTTGAGCAAACATACAAATTTTAAGTAGAACAATGCCTAGTTACAGCAACGAAATAAAGGTAGGGTAAATTAGAATGTCAGTGGTCTTTGTTGCAAGATTACAGTGCAAGTGGTTTACGAGAAATCTTATTTTCAAACTTTTACGCACCGACACTTGTACAACCTTTGGTAGCACAAGCTAAAGAAGAACAAAAAGAATTACAATACTTCTGCGTATTCTTACAAGCAAACAGAACATAGCCCTTCAAAGGTTGGTTCGAAATGACCACCGGCAGCTTCAATACACGCTTCCAGTCTGCTATAGAAACACTACTGCACATCTTGCAACAAACGCCACTGGCATTCTAATTTACCCTAACTTTATTCTGTTGATGTAGTTTCATTTAAAAAAATGTATGTTTGCTTAAAATATGCACCATTTTAGTATTATTAAAATATGTTTATAGGCTAAATGTACGAGTCCCTGACCACCAATCGATGCTATGAAAACTGCACATCAATAACACTTTGCATTTCCTAAATTCACCCTCTATATGAAGCAAGTCTTGTAAACTCAAATTTAGCACAAAGAAACCGTTAGACTAGATCCCTACATAAGGCGCTGTTAGTTATATTTGACACTTGGGTGTGGACGAAAATATTTTGTAATTAACACCGAGAAGCGAGGTTGATATTAAATATTTTACGTGTATCATAATGATTGCGCAAACCTATAAGACTAACCGCACGCAAACTGAAGCAAACAAGTACCGAAAAACATGGATATGTAAAAGAGCCGTTCGAAAGAAAACTGTGAATGCCCCTCTAATGGCTTCATTGGTTTTGAATCGTATGCTTTATACCCTTTGCGCAAAGAATACGGAAGTGGCGTATCACTAAAACCACATAACCTACACAGTCTCAAACTGTAGTAATCTCGTCATTTGTCTGAGGAGTGCCAATACCTTTGTCAAAATAGAACCTTACGGCACCGAGGAGTACGCCGATATGTGCAAATGTCATTATGGTACTGCTAACTTCAGTGCACGGGCGGCTGCACACTTGTACCAAGAAGTACATGTATGATGAACGATGCCGTCCGAAAGTCGCTAACAGACAAGAGACCATCTGCACCTCAGAGAAAAGGGGAGCATCGTTCATGGTACGGGAGCTGGTAGGTATGTTCATACATACGTAGGCGCTAAAATGAGTGGAACAGCATAAGTCTGTTTATCATGTAAATGCTTCTCGTAATGTATATTTAAACATACTGGTGAATAGACACTTAATAATATCCCTAAAGGAACGCAAGTTGGAGCACGTTAGGTTAGCTATATATATATACTCCAAAAAGGACTGCAAGCCATACAGATTTATCCTCTTCAGTCAACTGTTGGTATCTCAAAACATAAAAGTTTAGAAAATATTTTGAAAACAACCTCTAAAGAAATTAAAATTTGTAGAAGTGTACAAAACGCCCATAGATTATCCAAACGAGTAAACAAATACAAACACTGATCACAACACACAAATTCGATAAAAAATTTCTAAACACATGTTATACTGTAAACAACGACAAACTGTCATAAAGCGCACAGAAAATGATCATGAAAAGAACTATAAACTACTGTAAAACAGGAGAAAATACTGTAAAACACAGTGGAACGGCTACAAATTGCACCAAAGAATGCTCAATAAGGGCCACTAAGATGTCTTCAGAGTATCATAAATGGCCATAAAGTATCTATACCACCCAAAATGCATCCATAACTCCACAAAAATATCTGTCTCAGTGCCCGAAATGCCCGTAAGAGTGCCAAATGTCTTAAACATGTCCATAGATGTGCCTGAAATACTCCCTATCGGTATTCTAAGATGCTTCGAAAAGTTCCTAAAATATCTGTTCCAGAGCCGAAAATACTTCAGTGTGTGTCTAAATAATTCGAGTAAAAAGCTAAGATGGTCTTGAAAACAGCACAAGCTACCATAAATGTAAAGAATTACCGCAAAGGTTCCGCAAAAGCTTATAAAGGTCCCCAAAATATCTTAAAAGTACCTTGCCAGTGCCTAAAGTGCCTGTAAATGTACCCGACATATATTACAGGTGCTCAACATACGCGTAACATGTATAAAATACCGCATCAATAACTCTTATTTCTGTAAGGATTCACAAATGGCCTTAAAGTGTCTCAAAACCCGAAACGTCTCCAGCATGTGAGTATGAATACCCGAAAATACATGCCGCAGTGCCTAAAATTCCCACAAGGACAGAAAAATGGCAAAGGTCTGGAAAACTACTCGAAAACGCAGAAAAGCATAAGAACTGGTGTAACTATAGCAACATTGACTGTTAATATAATATATAGTATTGTAAAGCATAGCAAATATGTCTGTAAAATCAGAGAAATGCCCAGCTTAGATCTACAAGGTAAATTCTGTTATGGTAATGGCAACAGGTTAGACGTTGACTGGATAGAACAGATGACGTGAGGATAGTCTAATTTAGGTTAGCTTACGTTAACAGGGGTGAAGTATAGATTGTGTGAGGTCATGACTGGACAGTTTAGCTTATTAGGTTAGGTTGGAATTACTCGGAGTCTACGTTATGTTGAGGTGATGCTAGCGTTGGTTAAGTGGTGAGAGGACGATCTACGGTTAACTTAGGTTTATCTGACTTGATACACAATATGTAATTAATGTTATTGAGAAATGTATTAATAAATGAAGGGTTAGCTTAGGTTTACTTAGGCTAGAATGGGTGAAGTCTAGGTTATATTACGGTGATGACAGGACAGGCTAGGTTAGGCGTTGGCTGGATAGAATGGTTGGTGGAAGGACGGCTTAGCTTAGAGTAGGCTTGGATACAGTCATCATAGAAAGCCCTTAAGTTACATCATACATCAGATATATTGTACAACATGCCCTCATAATGAACGTTCATACGCACGTACACTGCTCTCCGTATCCAAAGAAAGCTAAACTGTTCCCAGAACCACCCTTGAACACGCCCAACGTCTTCTCTCTCGATCTTCTCTGCTCGTATTCCCTCTCTCTCGCATATTAACGCGGTTGTCTGCGCTGGCGATGTTATTTATATCCTACAGTCCAGAATTGGTACGTACAGCTACAACACAAACTAGATTATCAGCATCGGGGTTTTTCAATTAACCCATATCTCCAGCGCAATGTTGGTAGAATATCATGTTTACAAGACACCATCCCCCCTCACAGACTAAATAATTGAAATAACCCTAAAGATTTTGTTGCCTAATTATAATTTGGGAGTTACATTATTCTTCTACATTGTCATTCCAGACACATTGTTGTTTACATCACTCTTGGCTGGTAGCTTTGCTAGCCACGAATAGTGGAGGATAGCGTCTCTCTCAGTTAGGATTCCTTGAGTAACGGTCCGCGTGTGTAACCCGGGCTTTGGATCCGTGCACATCTCCTCCCATCTTCCATTTTTAATAATATAGGAACCCCCAAACTTTTGAGAAGTAAATCTGGGAATGCGTGAGTAGATTTGTGTTATGGATTTTGTGCAGTAAAAACCCACGCCTTCCTCTAATCTCCATATCACGTTTCGGTCCTCCGCTGCCAAGCAAGTATACGCCCCCTCATTGTACGTGCTTGGTACTCAAAATTAATTTAATTTTCATGTAAACTTTTAGGCCATCTACCCAGTTTGTGACATTTTTGGTGTAGCTGCTAACATTTTTTGTGAATGTCGCCGTTTTTGGTGGGTGTATGTATATCTGAAGTAATACTTGTTGATTGTGTGTCCACGTGGTGTGTGAAACAAAGTGTTGCATTTTGAGGCAAGTTTCTGAGATGTGACTAAAAGTGCTGTGTGTTGAGATTTTCCTTTAAATTTCAGCGATTTAGAATTTTGAGGCATCGTATTCTAGCTTCTGCAAATTCAAAACTCTTCTCTAGAGGTCGGCGTGTTGGTTCTCTCTTTGGCGTAGCAAACATTTTATTTTTTCTTTATTCATTATTTCGCCCCTGAAAAGTCTTAACACTTTTTAGTAGGTTTTCTAATTTTTTTATGTGATCGCCACGTAAAACTTTGGCGTTTCTGCATTATTTCCCTCTCCTCTCCTCTCCCTGTCTCTCTGCTCATCTGCCATTCTCCCTACCACTCTGTCTTTCATTTTTCATTTTTTTCTTCTCCATTCCCTTCTGGCAGTTTGTTTTCCGTGTTTTTGCATGTGCTGACATGTGTACGTTTATTGCATGTATATATATATATATATATATATATATATATATATCCTGCTAATAATTCAATTACTACTTTCATTTAGGTTTGAGGGCAATGCTCACAGGCCAATGCGAGTTTAATATTTAGTGCTAAGTATCTGATTAAATCCAAAGTTTCTTTCAGTCTTACCTGCTTTATTTTTCGGTTTTTTAACCATTACATTTGGTAATGCAGCGTCAAGCTTTCGCGACATCTAATATGTTTATGACAATAATAATATGTCTGTGCGGTTTCTCAATATTTTCTGTGTAGTTTCTAGATTCTGTATGCCTGATACCACTACAGTAATTTTCAAGTTTATTTTCTGCCTCATAATAATGATATTATGCTTTATGTGTAATTCAGTTTGATAATACAATTATTCTGTTTTTAATCAATTATTATATATTTATTTGTCACTACTATATATGCTTCTGTCAATACTAGTGACATACTTTTTTGTCTATACTGCTTCATATTGGGTGATTAATTATTAACTGTGTGAACTGTTGCATTATGTACATGCTTTACTACTGATTTCTTCATTGTTTATAGATATTCATTTTTGAACTGTGCTGTTCTTATGCATATAGTCTGTGCTTGTTTTACAGCATTGATAATGCTTTTACATTTTCTATGTCTATTAACTAATCTTATTGCATGATTGTTGGGTTTTGTCTTGCATTATGAATTGCCTTGTATTAGAGGTTACATGTGCATTAGTTAACATTGTGATTATGCTACATTTTAACCAGTAGTGAATTATTTTTCAGCATCTGAATCTGTAGCTTTCCACGTTTATTCTTTCTCCTTAAATTTCTGTGCTAGTATTGTAATATATATATATATATATATATATATATATATATATATATATATATATATATATAGCTTCACTATGCCAAAAAGTACCAGACAATCTTCAGAAAAGTCCTGTCGTCAAGGCTTCCCCTCTAATACTACTAGTAATGGGTCAACGTCCTCGTTGGATAACTGTCCTCCATGTATTTTCTTGGGACACTGCAATTTGTTTTGGGTAATAAGTGTGACATGTACTTACCATGATGCTTTAATGTGATTTTTCAGGTTTGTGAGGGTATTTCAATGTTATCATGTAAAACACGGATGTCCTTTTTTACTCACTTGCTAAGTTGCTGTTGTGTGATTAGGAAGTTAATTTTTGAAGCTTTGGTTTACTCGCTGTGTTTGCTATACTTCACAGTGATGTAGGATTGGTGTTTATAGAATATATGGTTACAGTGACGACACGATTTGTGTCCACTGTGCTGGATATATTGTACCCTATTTTCACAGCAAGTTTATCACCTTCCGGAATGATGGAAATGGTTGAAGTGTCATCCTTATGTCCAACAGCGGCAGGGGTGTCAAAATTCTACTTTTTATTACTCAGGTGGTTACGTGTCTCTAGAAATTTTAAGACGATCTCTCAATTTGTTGTGTATTACAAAGATTATTTTTGACAACTTGTTTGTTTTGGTCACTCCCATGTTATACCTTTTGTTTCTATGAAGGTATTTTACAGAATCATTTTGAGTGGCGTTGGTCGACATTTCCACTACAAAAGCAAATGGATATAAAAAGAGTTCGAGCTAGTCGCTTGCTAACTGCACATAAGGCGTTGTTTGGCAGTAAGTCCCCAGTACAGTTGTTTGGTGGTGGTTCCTCTAGCTATAGTAGGCTATGTAGTTTTTTTGTTTGATTTGCATTTCTGTAGCTATGTTGTAGTTTGCTGGTAGATTTACCACACAATTTTTTTGTCATATTTCTGATACAAATTTATAAATGTGCTTTGGTCTTTACTTGAGTTGACCATTACTGGATAATACAATTACTACCTCTTTCTTTATGTACAGCTCTTAAACTTTCAAGAAGTTTAATTTCATTTTTCAAAACAAAATTGTCTAAGTTTTTAGCAAATATTCTATTTTGGTTATTAGCAGTTTTTTTAAAATATACTGATCAGTGTTTAATTAATCCAATCAAATAACAGTGCGCTAAAAGTATTCTTGTTTTGTGAGACCTTGCTTCAGCTTTAAGTTTAATTGGTTTTTGTATGTCTCCTGCCTTTTTCTGTAAACGCCAGTGCAGTCCTCCACAGAAGAGGAGACCTACAGTCCGTGACAAGATCAACCATTCCCACATAGCAGTTTGCAGCACATCAGTGCCTGATTGTTTTTTGGCACCCCATCGACTCCAGGAGACATTTCATCCTTCTTTGTCTGTGTCGACAGCGCCCGTCGACACACAACAGGTATCATGAGACTGAGCAGCAGGTTCCGCTGTGCCTCGTCGTGTCGGTGCCTTTTAATTAAACAGCGGTATGTTACATTATCTATTGAGTTCTGCATTAATTCTTCAACGGGTGTGAGATATACATATATATCGATGTACTACAAAAGTAAGAAATTTTCATCGCCATTCTTGATATATTACATTCCTTGTGCACCGGACTTCAAGTGTTTGGAAGAGAATTTGTGCGCCGGGGGATTATGGTGGTCTACAAGTGTTTCACATGTCAATTTCACTTCTATTTTTATATTTTCTTTTAATTTTCTCTTCGGCGGGGACGCCTCATTTTGGAACTGCGGGAATTGTGGCGTATTAATAATTTGGGGGATATACCATTGTTCTACAATGTCGCTCCAAACACATTGTTGTTTACGCCACTCTTGGCTGGTAGATTTGCTGGCCACTAATAGTGGTGGATAGCTTCACTCTCAGTTAGGATTCCGTGAGTAACGGACGTGTGGAAGCCAGGTTTTGGATCAGTGGACATCTCCTCTCCCTTTCCATTTTTAATAATGTAGGAATCCCAAATGTTGGGCAAATAAATCTAGGAACGTGTGAATAGATTTGTGTTATGGATTTTGTGCAGCAAACACCCACGCCTGCCTCTAACCTCCACACCACGTTTCGGTCCTCCGCAGCCAGGTAAGTATAAGCCGCCTTATTGTACGTGCTGGTTACTCAAAGTTAATGTAATTTTCATGTGAACTTTTACGCCATCTACCCAGCATATAACAATACATAATCCCTAATAATAACGGTATTGAGCCAAATGGATTTAACTTATTGATTTTAGTTGAAGAGAATATTTTAACCTTTATTTTGACCTTGGTCTATTTGACGTAGTTGCAGCGTATTAAAATGCTGTTTAGGCAAAGTGCTACAAAACTTGGAATTACTTGGTTTATTAATTACATATGTTACCATCTGAAAGGTGTATTAATTTGCCCTAAAGCATAATCACATTCATATAAAGATTTGAAGGTTCGAAAAACCGAAAATGAGCAAGTGTGAGATAAAATTGATCAGAGATTTTGCATTGGTTCGGAACAATGGACGAAAATTAAGAAAAAGCTCAATTTGTGTTGCAAAGGCTGTAAATTCTTCAAATGTGAGTGAAGTGGTACTCTTTAATCTTCACAAACGGTATTTCAGAGCTTTTACCGCAGCCTCTCATGTTCCTCCGAATTGAATTTAAGACTCACATCACAGCGTGGGATGAAGTGCCACTTTATTCACAGTGGTACTCTAGTTTTAATCAATTATCTAAATATTAAATTTGCTGCAAATTGGGCATCAGTAGGTGGCTGTTCTTATTATTTGAAATATTGACTGAATCCATTTATTCTGTCTCAGTAATGATATTCGTAAATGAGCAGTAGAATGCAAAATAATTTTATGTTTTGACAATATGATCAATCTTCTAAGTGATGATGAGGCATCATAACTTGAAACTTTCCTTTGTATGGTTGTGGAGCAACAACACAACTTGCAACAACAAAAAATTATGTGTGTTATTTAAGAATGAGATTAAAATGTTTAATGCTGGTAGTCGCCCTCACTTCATACCTCTCCTTGAGTTGCGATATTTCCTTAGCATAGATAAGCATTGGAGTGATTTTGATATAGCATCCTTAATGCTGTATAGTTGATCAGAACTGCGTTCCTGTCGTAGCTTGTGGTAGTTTAGTATAAACAGAAGACAATAGCTTGTTATTTCAATAGGCTAGAGAATTTGTTGATGATTCAATCCTCAACAATGGTCATTGAAAGCAAATGTTGGTCCATTGTTATCTATATTATTGTCATAGATCAGAGTCTTTCTGAGGTCAATCTTTAGATTCTTCAGACACCTATTGAACCCGGCAAGGACGATGGATTATTCTTTGGGCATAAACATCTATAGCATGGCTTCCTTCGGAATGAAGGTGAAGCCGGTCATCCCAAGTCGTAGATTTAAGGCACGTAAAGGAATCTTAGTCCTGATAACTCAACAAAATTCCCGGACTTTCACGCCCAATATAGAATGGTATGCTAACTCCCATTGTAATCAAAGTTCGTCCGTAAATAGGGACTCAATTTTAAGGAAGATAACATGGAAAGTGAAGATTCTGAAAGAGAGCAAAGCATCAGGGTTGCAAAGTTTGCTACAACAAGTTTTTAAAGTCCCAGAGATAGAGTAAATGGGTATGCTCCAAATATCTGAGAAATTGATCCGCGATGGAATTTACCCTACATATTATTCGCCCCATTTATAAACGGAAGAGGCATATTTGAGTTCAGTACCATTATAGGAGAATTACTCTTTTGCCAGTTATGGATAAAATACTTGGAAAGCATTATACAATAGAATAAAGTGCTAGGAATAAAATGTTAGCAAACTGTCAAAACATCTGATGGATTTCACAGCACACAGTGTCATACACGCTACGTTTATTTTAGATACGTTAAGAATGAGACAAATGTCCATTAAGCTAGGACAATTTAATTGTGCTTTTGTAGAACTTAAGAAGGCATTTGACTCTGTCGATCAGAATGGATTAAGGTGAAAGCTAAGTACAAAGGAAATATGACATAAAATGACTAGAGTATTACAGGTAATCTATGCAAATGTGGATTCTGTATAATGTACGACAGAAAAAGAGTGTCGCAAAGTTGCATAAGCTTATACGGGCGTAAAGCAAGGCAACACCTTATTACCGTTGCTATTTGATGTGGATGATACTATTGACGTAATGCTAGGGGAAAGCATGGATGTGCTAGTGTTTTCAGATATAAAGATTTCAGCAGTTTTATAAGCAGATGACTTATTCTTATACTCACCCCCGGTAGCTCCCCTTATCGTAGCTCTGACTATGCGGGCTGGGGGTATGTATGTTGAGCTATACCAGACAGGGACACCCGGGCAGGCAGCAACTGAGGAAACGGAAGATAATTGTTCCTCAACCTACCTTCCATTCCCTTTGTTTTATTCCCTTCTTAAGCCCAACCCCAAAGCATAGTGCGACCCGTGCTGCAAGGGTGAATCGCACAGAGAGAAATGAGTCGCTAATGAGGCCTCTGGATCCCGCGCTACCTCCAGTGTTTTAAAACTTACTCTGTAAGCGGACTCTGCCAGAGCGGATCACCTTTTCTCTAGCTTCTCGCGGACCCAATAGTGAAACCTGGTTTATCTAAAGTTCTACAAGCATAACAATTAATACCTATTGAGAAATACGAGTAAGTTCCCTAAAAGCAAGCCTCCAGTAATATCCATAGGAATGCTATCAACAAATTTAAGGCGGAAATTCTACCTAAAGAGAAAGAACAGCAAGAACTTCTCCAAAGCTCAGATATTCCCGCTATTACTGGAAAACTAGCTAAGATCACGAGTGAGCTGAAAAAACGAAAAGGTTAAACCTGTAAAGCTCACTGGGATTCAAGGAAAAAAAGAACTCCTAAGAAGAGAGTGGCAAAACAGGGGATCAAATTTGATCCAAAACAGGAAATTAGTCACAAAGAAACCTGTATTGGTCGAGGAAGGTGCAAAGGGCAGTCATTCAGACGACTCAACCCCAAATCTTGATGCCTACAGGAAGAGACCGTAACCTAAAATTCTGTCTTCCATATCAACGTAAAGATAATTTGCTATTAAAGGGGCCTTGGCCGCTTTAAAATCCCAAATGTACCTCATGGCTTCCTGGCCAAAAAGTTGAGTGAGAAACAGGTTATCGGTCTGCAGGAAGTTGTAATTGTATCATTTGTCAAACTAGCGAATGGCAGCTTCCCACATCTTTCAGGTTCGTACGTGAAGAACGGAGCTTTCATACTCTCATTAGCTATCCAACAAACTAAGGACTGTTTGGAATACACGGTACCCAAGCTTAGGCCCTGGGAGGGCACTAAACTAAAATTAAATGAGGAAGTTCTTTGGACTTCTAAGGTGCACTTTAAGACGCCAAAATATTTCTGGGAATGCAGCCCCTGAAAAATCTTAGAACTGCTGGGAAATAAAAATCCCAGTTGAGAACAGAAGTCTGGAGAGCTATCAGCTCCAACATTAAACCCACTGGTAAAACCCTGGTATGCACTGCCTGTGAGGATGATGTTGTAGCGATTAAGTCCACAGGCAGCAAGATATTTTTAGGTGCTGGAAAATATTTCTTTATTATTTTTGGAAAATATGAAAGGAAGAATACTGATTCAGATGAACCTACAGCAGATGAAGGCGAACACTCACGTCTTCTGTCAAATAATTGTTGAAAAGGATATTGACATAGCCTTAATTCCACAATGTTAGATTCACAAGGTAATATTATCTGCAGTGAATTCAAATTAATAGTACATGCATCCTGGTAACAAATGTTATTCAGATATCACCCCTAATGAATCCATGTTGCAGAGATACTAAAACTGTGAAAATTCGCCACCCAGAGGGGCCAATAGGCAGTGATATTATCTCGAGCTCTGTAGATTTCCCCTACAATGGCGGAAACGCAACTAAAGAGATCTTAATGGAACAACATGGGAGGAGAGGGTGTGATACCAAATCACACCGCGAAGTTTGGGGAAGCACGAATACCCATAACAGAGATGAGTGTATTCAAAACTTTCTGCTCGTCAATATTCTGCAGATTATGAATATCGGTGAAAATGCCATGCCACCTTTTGGAATAGGATAAGGAGGAAGGTCACACATATTACTGTTTGTACAGAATATATAAGTAAAATTAAAAAATGGCCCAATGCATCTCCTGAAGACCGTTTCTAAAACAAATTGGGCAATTTATAAATATAGACTATTTAAATTAGCAGGAGGGAAGCAAAAACCCTTGATGTTTTCACAGAAGTCCTGATGAACTTTCAACTTACTCTATTATTTTTATAAACTGAGTCTAGCTTTTGTTTATGTACCTTAGCCCTGGAGAATTAGCAGAGTGGTCTGTATTCCTATGCTAGGTCGATCAGACCATTTCAATGGTAAGGAATATAGAGCAATTAATTTCCTGTCGGTTTTGCTTAATATAATGCAAAGACCGAGAGAAATATATACATATAAGGAGAAGGATCATACGAGACACACCACTTCGCCGTAACCAAATGCTTATAAGGCAGGCAAAGCTTTTATTTCGCACTACATAACTTGATAGTTAGAATTTAGAACTCCCTGGCGTTAAGGAAACTGCACTTCCTCGATATGGAGGGAGATTTTTATAACACTTCATGTGTTCACAACAGAGCCTAGGGAAAACTGTCAATATATGAAGTACAGAATTATTGAAGCTAATCCTCTTGGGACAACACTGGCGATAACTGCTACCCGAGGCTGTACCCTATTGTGGAGTCTCTTGTTGGGCAGTCCTATAGTGGGTTTAAACCAAGAATAATATTACCCACAGAGTTACACAGGCGACTTAGCACTGCTAGTTAAAGGCACATTTACAAATACCATAAGAAACATCATGAATGTAGGCACAAAATTAATCAGTGAGTGGAGTCAGAAGGAAGGTTTTAGAATAAATCCCTTAACAAATCATTCATGTTTTGCTTCACAAGCAAAATAAATATTGAATCTCTTAGAGAATTAAAGGATGTAATACTTGAGTAGAGATTTCGAATTGTTAATATTACGCGAAGAGGAAAGGATCAATCGTAACATGCAGACGCGTAGGATCTTCTAAGGGCTTAAAGACACAAATATGTCATTCGCTATATGTTTCGAACAGGCCACAGGCAACTTATGGTTTGCTGCTCTGGTGGAGAAACGCGCAACAGTCAATGATGGCAATACAATTGACGAATATTCAAAGAGCTGACCAAATAGTTATAACTCGGCCCTTTAAAAGCACCACAACCACTGCAATGGAAACCTTACTGTAGTTTCCACCGATAGATTCTTACCTTATGGAAGAAGATATTTTGGTTTTCCACTGGTTAATGTATACCGATAATTGTAAAAAACGGTAGTGTTGCTATGGACATAACCTGATACAGAATACAGTAAAACAAATCTCACTTTTACTAATGAAATTTAATCTCATGATAATCTAATATTACTTTGACCATTCTTTCGAGATGCAGATAAGAAACCGGCAATACTGGTGTAGTAAAAGAGCCCCAGGAAGATTCCAGAGCCATCTAACACGGTTTACAGATGGTTCAAGAGGTGGAATACACTCTGGTGTAAGAATTTTCAGTGCCTCTCTGAGGACAGAACTAAGCTTCGATCTCGGTATATATAGTGCTCTGTTTCAAGCAGAGATTATATGCAAACTTTTTTGTGCACAAAGAGGTTTAGAATAGGGCTACAAAGGTAAGTATCTACCTATTCTCTTTCATAGTCAAGCTACCTTAAAAGCACCTCATTCATACCAATTCAAATGAAAATTGGTGTGAGAATGTCTTCAAATCTAGCAAACACTATCACAGCAGAACTCTGAGCTGCTAGGATGGGTCCGGGCCAGTAGGTATTGAAGGGAGCCAAAACCGCCTAATATGGACTCTGAACATTTCTTCGGTATGTGTAAATCGTATGCTAGATCCGCAGTAATAAAATGAACCGGAGAGGAATGTTAAAAAAGACAGAACGGATGAAAAGCATTTCGGCCAAACTCTATGCAGATACATAATTAACGGACCCAGTGACGCTTTCAATGGATCGCTTCTGTGTTTAATTAGAATATAATCATGAAGGCATTTGGATTATTAACTGCGACCGGAAACTTCAAAAAGCTACAACGAACTGTTGGTATCCTCCAAGGGGAATTTGCAGAATTTGTGACAGCGAGAAGAAATCGCCAGTCATTTAATATTAAATTTCGAGGTCCTACGGAGAGGAAGAAATCCACACTTTGAAGGCTCCAAATAAGATGCATTTAAATATCCTAACTCAGTAAAGGGTGTTCTGGTTTACACCGCACACGCCGGCGCGCGCACACACACACACGACCTTTTTTTAAAAATGCTTTTTTTTTGTTTTTAATTCAGGGAGCCTCAACACATATGTCTCAGATGAAATCTCGGTAGCGAATTGTTTGGTGATATGCAACACCTTCTCTATCTTCTACAGACAGAGAAGGTAAAAAAATCTTATGCATTACATTTCTTAACCTAATCTACCCTGTATGTTTTATTAATGGCTATACAAGCCACAAATATGGAGCTTATTTTTCTATCTGCTTCATTTCAATCCACATAAACCTTTGCAGAAACCACTACATTATACATATATTTGGTTTTAGACACAAAGGAAATGGCGATAGCCAAATGTTTAAGAACAGGACACTACATGCAGGCCTTAAAATTCCATACTTCTTCCACGCAGTCGTGGAAAATAGCCGATTGTAGAAGGGACCTGGAAAGAATGACAAATGTATTAATTAAATCGAACCAATCAAAAAGGATGCTTAGAAAATGGCTTATGCTACATAAAATGTTATAAATATATTGGTGGGGATCAAGTTACTGTAACTGTTGGTCCTCATGTGAGCAACTCAAAAATCATCATATTTCTTTGCTCATGCCACTGTATCGTTTTAGTTAGATTCTCTCACAATTTCATTTGAAAGTTAACGCTAATCTAATGATGCCAAAAAGGGGCGAATTAGGCTTTAATAAACTGTATAAAATAAGGCTCCTCGTTGCCTACCTCAAATACTCATTCCAAAAGTATCAAGCTTTCGAAGAGGGTCTGTTAAAATTCAAGGGAACAATTGAGTACAAACAATACATGCCACAAAGGCACATAAAGCGTGGCTACAACATATGGATTATAATAGACAAAATGAATTACGTGGTGAGTTTCAAGTGTATACTGACTGATGACAAAGTGGAACATAGTTTAGGTGAATGAGTTGTGCTGGATTTGTGGAAGATAAAGCATACCGCATTTATTTTGATAATTTCTTCATAAATGTAGCTCTTGTCGAAAAACTGAAGGACATTTTACTTCCTTCATGCGGAACAGTGCCCAGCAAGAGGAAGGGTATACCACTTTTTAAGGGCTAAGGATGTACAGAAGGGAGAATATTATTGACAAATTCAGTCTCATGGAATCGCACGTGCGAAGTGCAAAGAAAAGCGATCTGTGATGCTGCTATCAAATATTCACTCTCCTGCAGAGGTTACCAATGTAAAGAGGAACGATAGTTCTGTTGTTACTGAGGTACCATGTCCAAAAATAGTGCAATCCTATTCAGCAAATTCGTGTTGTGTCGATAAAGCTGGCATATTAAAGTTATTCTATGCAATAGATGGAAAATTATGGTCACGATTTCGTTTGTTTGGTACCTTTTGTGGCATAGAAAATGCATACATCCTTCATGAGATATGGACGTTTCCAAAAGCTTGCTTTTAATAATAATTCAGGTTATGTGCGGTGAGTGGCTTGGTGGGAAGTATAAGTGTTGCCAAAAGTCTTGGAGATTCAGTCTCCCCAATACAGAGACCGTTCAAAGTACTCGTAAACGTCCCCAAAGACGATATCTGAATCTAAGCATATGCCTGAGCATGAGATTTCCAAACACTAACGTTGTCCTTACTGTAGCACAGCCAAGTAAGTACACCTCAAGGAACCAGATGGAGTTGCCAGACATGTGATGTAGGGCTGCATTTGTCTTCGTATAGAAACTGCTTCACTGGTTTCCACAAATAAATCATGTGAACTTGTATTTAACGCTGACTCTAAAATAGTTATTACAGATATTTTCAAAGTTTAATTTCAAACTGCATTACATTTGGCACTCATGTCATACTAGAAAATGTGTAAAAATGATGTACTATCATAGCGGTTTTATTTAAAACTAACATATATTTCTAAAACATTTACTAAAATGAATATAGTTTGTATCAGAGTCACTTTATATACTATTAAAGTTTGTGTAGCAATATTTCAGAAAACCGACAAAAACAGTTCTGTGTCCGAACTCATTGATTTTATAACTGCACTAAAAAGGTGGATGCGCTTTAGTATCTCCAGTCACCATAGTGTTGCACAAATTTCCAAAGTCCTACCATCTTCTGTAGTGAGGAACTTGAAATTAAATAATGCTTGGCAGTTATGAAACCTGATGTTAAATATGTAGTTTTTTAGGTTCCAAGATTGTTCTAATTTCTCTTCCATATCTCTAGCCAAATAAGAATCAGCCAAAGAAATAAAACATATACGCAATATAATTACCCTTGAAGATAAGCAAATAAATTTAATGTGGATAGCCTCTCATCAAGGAATACAGGTAATGAAAGGAAAATAATGCTGCAAAGGAAATAATAAGACAATCATTCCTGTCCCACAACAGGCTGCTATACTGTGTAATAAGAAAAATCTAGTATAACAGTGAACTGCATAAAGTGAAGCTCCACGTATAATTTTCATCAATGTGTTAATATGATATATCAGGCAAGATCAAGACGTGTTACTATCCATATTAAGAATTGGTGCATTAAGTTAACAAATGCACAATATTTACTAGAAAGTAACTACCACTTAACGAACTTGCAACAAAAATCTGAGAGTGAGAAGCATTTTAACAGGATCAACCAGCAAATTCCTCCACTTCTTCAGGCAGCATTAGACGAATAGATCAAAATACTATGTTACTCAGATTTTCAAAACATTGTAAAATATTTACTTTATTACAAACATATAAATTGTCATTACAAGCTTTTCATTTCACAATTTTGATTACTCTATGAAATGTCATTGCTCCATTATAACGTAAAACTGCTGTGATGTCTCCAAACCTTGTTATTGTTTGACATGACATGGAAACACACAAATTCTTGTCGCTATAAGATATATGTTGTTAAGCGACATTGAGGGACATAATAATACCAGTAATATCAATACCTTCAAAGTGTTTTTTCAAACACCTATCTAACGTTTCTTCCATAATACGTCCCAAAATGCAGTTTAACGTTGTGTGAAATTTAAAGGATTTCTAGAATAAATAAAGTATCGAAGAAATTCAAATATTCATGCTTCCTTCAACGAAAAATCTGCACGTTACTTACGTTTTCAAACTAACTGTTACGTGTGAATCAATTCATAAGGCTCATAAATCGGACTCGGTGTTTTAAAATTTCTGGCGAATCCATGTCCAGATTCCTAGTAAAGATCAGGAATCTACGCACTTGTGAGTTATAAAAACGTTTCTTCATGTACCACGGTACAAATAATATAAATGTCTAAACAAATACAATAGATGCTGAAATTATGTTTTTGGAAATATTGCTTTTTTCTGTTATTTTGGTCAATGAAGTGATTTGTGCAGAACAGAAATGCGTAAATGACCTGATATGAAGGTATGCATACATAAAATACACATGCACACATACACGCAAATGCACAATAACTTTGTTTATCCGCCGCTGATTAATCCGGATTGATTATTGCTGACTTTCTCACTAAGAAAATATGTGTTTCCTTTGATAAATAGATACCCATCCATGTATACGGTTGTAATGTTGGTGCACAGGTAGTGTGGAGATCGCCGTCGGTTGCACGCACGCTTTCTAATAATAAGTACCGCTATCATGGCAAGTGACACAGGATTTATATGTGTGAGATTACATTGCATTAGTTTTCATTACAGTCCTAATAAAGATCGTAGGCGTCTCATCTGGACGGCTTTCATTACTTTATGCCTTTATAGTGTTGCAAATTCCACTATTGTGCATCAAAGCTTGTATTCACTTAATAGTTTGTTTCATAATTTCCGATTTTTCTTTAATCCGGATTTACTTCTGTCCCACCTACTCCGGATACATGACCTTCTTGTGTCAATGTGAAAATATAAGCATATCATATTCAATTCTTATCCTATCTTCTCGTAGCTGCAACAACCACAAGTATTAATACCGCAACAATTTACCTGTGCGTATTTCAAAAATATGACAAACATATTTCTATTAAATTAAGCATTATTTGCCCTGAATTCAAAACAGTCATTCTACTCAAGTTGGTGACCAAACCTATTTATGTGTTAATACTTAAGGCAGCACTAATTTGGGTCGTTAGAATGTACTCTTAAAAATACTGTATGGGGCAGGGAGAACCTCAAAGATGTCTTTCTGGAAGAAATAAGCAGAAAATACTGGGAATATATCCGCCGGAATATTGCTCGAGCAAATAAGGATAAAAAGCTATGACCTCATTGGGAAAGGGGGGCAAGCTAACAAACCTCGAGAACTGGTGAAACTTTTAAAACAAGGAATCCATAAAAAGTAGTAAAAACCATATCATATATTTCTTTTTAAATTAATTACAAGGCCTATTCCAAACGCATCAATAGAAAGCAGTACTGGCCATTTCCAAATGTGACATACAAAAGATATCTCAAGATGACAAATAAGATACCCATCTTGTTAAACCTAAAAAGATACAGGTTCACAATTTATCATTAACAAGCAAAACTATTAATAATTATAATGTCATTTTAAATGTTTCATTTTATATAACAAAAACAATACTTTCGGAAAAATGTCTTGAAAAAATCGTTAATGTCATAAAATATAGGTTTTAACAACATACGTTTGTTATTTCCTTCTATTTACGAAGTGGCACTAAGGTATATTCGCGGTAGATCCTTGCTATTAATTATTCCGATGCCAACACATAGTGCATTGTGCGCACTGTGCACTATGTGTAAAATTTTCAAATAATAAGGAACAGAAAATGAGTGTTATGGGTTACTGTCTTCGTAGTCAAAAAGTTGTGACCATTGAGGTATCAGATTCATTTTCCATTGATTACTTCTTTTTACCATCATCGTCGTCAACATCATCATCATCTTATTTCTCATTGTAGTGATAAATCCTTTGTACTAAAAGGTATTTAATCTTTTAATCGAAAAAAACTAATTTTAAGAGCTAATGTGAAATAGCGGCGGCTAATAGTCTTATCTGCATAAGTGAAGCAGGACCATATGAATACCACAAACGTTTAAGCGTTTAATAGTGCGTGTAATTATATTGTGCCGTTATTATAGAGTAAAAAGTAGCCGAATATAAATTTCAGGCTGTACTGTAATGTTAGCAGTTCCCACAATTTACACGAAGCTCATAATCACTCCTTAGAAAAATAGAATGTGTTGCAGTCATATTACTTTCTCTACCCGCTGTCGCTGATTTTTATATAACATCCACAAATTATTCTTACGAAGGCTTATTTTATGTTCATGTTAGTCTAGATAAACCTTTGCAGAAATAGTTACATTACAAATTCTTTAGGTTAAAGCATGACATAGGAAAGCGAATCGCTAGTCAGGCTGTTTCAAACGCATAGCTAAATGCAGGTGTTGAAATTCCCTTTCAATTACATTGCGAGAACCTACGGAATAGCGACAGCGGTTTAAAATGTGACAATGTATTGAAATATTCAAAACCAATAGATAAAAATGGATATCCCGGAAATATGTAGGATATAAAAATGTTATTTGAAGGAAATTATGTGCGTCTGTATTATATTTTCTTAATATGATTTAAGGTTCACCCGTTATTCAAAGTTATGCAATATTCCCTCCCCATGAATACAACTTCGTAGGTTACTGGTAGAAAATTTAGGATACGCACTTCATTTGTCATGTAAATATATATTATATGTCACTCTAATCAAAACCACTATATCAATTCCTGAGAAAATCGGAAGTAGCAACATTCCTTCATTTTAATCAAAACAGCTTGAGCTATTTTTCATAACATAACCAACATTTTTTCGTGTAAAGGGTAGTTTGTGTAAGGGAATTTGCTTAAAATTCTTCGTACAAAATTCAAAGAAGACCTGAACTTGAATACCAATTTCGATATTTCACAGTCTTTTGTTTTTATGTTATATTGTACACCCACACAAACGCAATGTTTTCTAATAATACGTTTCTCTTTTATTACAGGAAGTATGAAGACGTATATTTCCGGCGAAATGCGATATTTCTCCTCTACTTACTTTAGGTAATTAGTAGAGACAGTAAAAAGGAAATTAAACACACCACAGAAACGTACTTGAATCATGAAAATTTGTTTGCAATCCCTTCCCTTCTCACTTCAATTAAGAATTGCGCAAGTAAAAAACACATTAGTTCGCAAACCTCTCCATGAAGTAAGACCCAGTACCTTACAACAAACAGATACTTTCACTGTTTTATTTATACGCATTGGCTTTGTTGAGAGGCTGCGCCGTGGCCGACTGGTTAGATCGCTACCCTCTCAGCAAAGCTAACTGAGTTAGATCGACTTGTGATGGATTTATAGTAGACAAAGCAGGATTTGGGCAAGTTAGCTCCGAGATTTCCAGTTTGTTCCACCAATTGCTCCATCATCACCTTCCTTTTTCCCCAATTTACCGTAACTTCATATCCTCTCCTTCATTGCTCTAATAACCAGGCTTCGGGGTGATCACCCATCCTAGCTGTTCTGTCCGATACAAGTGGTCTGTCTGCTCCCTCACATCCGCTTGTAATCCTGAGGATTCAAGTCCTGCTAACGGGGAGGGTAAGAAGAAGAAGGCTGTATTAAGATCTTGCGACACTGCGCACAGAATTTCGTTTTCCAGTCTTACAACTATGTAAACATATGGTTTTTAAGAATAATTTATATCTATATACAAAAATTATAACTAACTACTCAGTGCATTAGGAAATGAACATATCAGCTTATCAATACGCTGTGTCGAATGTTGTTTTGAAAACACCAATCACTCTAAAACTTTTATTTGATAAAAGTGGACACATGAAATATAATTGTGTTTCATAGGATGTGTAATGTGAAGTCTTCCATAATAATTTATACGTAGTAGCATTACTAGCCTGACTAAGCAATGGGGTGATGCGTGATAATTAGTGGTTAAATTTGTAATTGCAGATGTACAATACGTTTTGGCATTAAATGGGTTGTTATGGGAAGCGCTGATTCTAACATCCATACGTTGTTTTGACACTTCCACTTATAGCATATCTCCTACTGAATAATGGATATACTTATAATGGGGTCATATGGATCTACTGCGACAGAATGTTGTCTTTCATAAATAACCAATATTTTCTAAACTCCCTTAGTGGTTATAACTATTCTTCGTTCAAATGTTCTCTATTTTGCAATTTTCTCTCCATAATGAAGTTAATGCATACTTTATTATAATCAACAGAAATATCTGAGTGTAGAACCATTTTGACAGCATGGTACTCTAGAATGCGGATGTTATTAATACAGACTAATGCGATTCTTCACTGATCTTTGCATAGTTTATCGCATAATGTGTAATACAGTAAAACCTCTATCGAATTTAATTCGCAGACTCAACTGAGTTTGGTTGCGGTAGCATAAAAAATTGATTTTGTGTACTAATATAATTATTAAATTTATCCTTTTATGATCAACTATATTATTTTGGAATATAAACCTTCGTGGCGGCTGTACACCATAAACAGGACGGAGATCTCTCAGCTATCCGGACGATTAGTTTGTTTATCAGTTATTACTACTTCGTCTTATATCCGAGAATTTATGCGGGTCATAAATTTATCTCAAAAGGTACAATAACCAAGTAAATAAAATACAAAAATAACACGTATTACTGAAATTAATAGACACGGAGCAGAACTACTGCCGTAACAGGTTTAATATGGTAACATATGCAGCATTTCAAGATGAAATTCAACTTAAAGTCAGTTTTGAAGTTTTCGTACAAGAATGCGTTTTTAAGCTAAGGTGTAAAAACAACAGTTATTCTAAAAGAAACATTAAGACTACATTTGCACAGCAGTAATACAAGTTTGTTTACACATTGCCAAATTGCACGTGCACCACATACTTATACTATTCATATAAAATGTTAATTCTACAATTAGTTCCCATTTAATCCTTAACTTTCCGTATAGCAAGATTTAAAATATACGCGGATTACCGAGTGGGATACAACTGTACCCCAACTGAAATCTATATTCTTGCTTATTCTCCACAAGAAGTTTTATATAATGTTTTACTTAATAAGGACTAATTTGAACAATCTAAAGCAAATTTCCGTGCGCAGTCTCTTAAGATCATGCAAACCTTCCACACAGTAACAGTTTTACTTTAAGAAACTTTCAAACAAAATACAAACATACATCACATTTCTTCTGGGATCTTCTGTCATTTTTTGTTACGTATGGTTTGCACCTTCTAATACCATCACTTCCTTCCACTCTTTCCGCAGATTCTTCGGCACATTTAGCTCGCAGTATGTCCTTCATTGCAGCAACAGTTCTTGATGATAAACCTATGGATTTTGTCAGTCTAACCTTGACGAAGGTTTTATGAGTTATTATCCCAATTCCTCGGGAAGCTTCCTTCTACTGTCAGGTGACTTAACATTCCAATCATGATTTTTGGTTTTCCAAAATCACAAATACACTAACCGCTGCAAAGTGTATAATGTTCATAAATAGCAAAATGGTCACTAGTTTGTTGATTTCTTACATTAATATTTACTAACCATTTTATCCATTGTGTCCACTGCTTCTTTAGTGCGACAATAATGCAGTATCATATTTGGCTTGTGTGCATTTTCTTCATTTGTACAACTGTTATCATGGTACTCAAAGAATACCAGCCTTATTTTTGATGGCACATATGAGACCAAAGTGAGATCTCCATTGAAAGCAAACATCGATAAAAACAGTTGCTTAGCAGGCTTAGGTTAAAGTTCTGGTAGAACTTTAGTTATATTCTTTCGTAGAGTTGCTCTTAGAATCATCTACGTTTCAGAAGCTCCTTAGCCAGAGGAATACTAGTGAAAAAATTGTCGTTGATGATTCCTTGACCTGATTTCATTGAGTTCGTAAGATCAAACACCACAGGGCGACTTGATTCCTTTATGCTGTTATCCTTTCTTTCCCTATGTAAACCTGCATAGGTTGTAGCAACATCACCCAACATGTTTATTTTCATACAAAACCAAAATAATCCAAAAAGCGATTCATCAACAGTTAGATGAGAATCTGGGTAATAATGCATTTCACACTGTGAAGAGAATGCTGTCACTGCATCTCTGAAAGCGTATCATTTGACATTGATCTTTCGTTCATCACCAGTATCTAATGATCTTGAGCAGTTCCACAAAACTATTTCTTGAAAACGATGCTGGAAAAATGTTCCATTAAAAGTGGATCAACATGGAAAACGCTTCCCGCTTTGCCTTTAGTTATAACATAATCAGAAATACACCTATAAATGCATACATTTCTGTAACTGCGGTGGGAATCCCTGCGCGTTTTTTAGCAGTATAAGCTAAAATGAGAGACTGATGAATGTGACTGGCTCTTGGATTTGTGTAATTTCAACATTTGCAATATATTTGAATCAAGGAACCCTTAAAAACTGTACTCAAATTTTAGTGAATTTGTATGTCCACTTTCCATTTTCAAAAATACCTTGGCTTTTTTTTTACAGCTTCCCTTACAAGCAGCTTCCCCGCCATTCCACGTTTAGTGTTAGATGAGTCTAGAGACATCCTTATTTGATGGCAGGTTTACACTGTGTCTGTTTCCATCACCTCCAACTCTAGAACATCAGTTTATTCAAAACAGTCTTCTGCCTCAGAAACATCAACTTTGTTGTAATTATACAACATGCTCTTTACTTCTTCCAAATCATTCACTCACTCAAGGTTAAACTTCCTTTTGGACATGTCTGCATGCGAGAGGAATAAATGCTTCTGTACTTCCAATCTGAGGCCTAAATAATTAAGAATTATTCATTCAGTAGTAGAAGAAATACATTTGTATTGTTGACATATTGCTTCACTTCATTGTTCACAAAGTAAAACAAACTCACTATGAAATATAAGTTACATAGGGTTGTACAAAAAACAGAAAAGGGTTCACATGCTTTACCAAGCGGACTACAGCTGTACCCAATACAACATTAAGAAGATTAATGGGATAATTAGAACTAACTTTTTACTTTGGTCTACAACAAAATATTCAGCACAGCCAATTTCATTATGTAATTAAGAATACAGTACAAGGGTAAAACCTAATGCACATAGTAATAAACAATTAGGACAGATTTACTCTTGTTCCTCGCCTGGTATACAGAAGGCTACAAATTAAATACTTTCAAATTCGGTTATTAAATGTAGGAAGTGAAAGAGTCCGACTTTTATAGCTCAGTAAGTCTTTGCTAGTTAACTGCAAAGATTGTATTATATTATGTTATGCTGGTTATGCGAAAAGAAGTGGGTAGTCTGTTTTTAAATATTAGTATTGGCATACCGAAGTACATTTCAACACAGGGAAAATCAAACACACAACACCGAATTTTTGCAAAGTGCTCTCCACCGCTAAAGATACTGTTGGTAAGTACACCGCACAATTTATTGTTGTCTTCTTTTCCTCTATTCGTTTTTGTACTTATTCTATACTATCCTATTTGCATAAATCCGTTACTTTTTTAGGGCTTCCAACATTAACAAGTTTACCAAACGCAACAAAGTGGAATTGATAATGTACGAACCATCATTCAATAATCAAAATTAATTTATTGTGTCTAGAAATTTCACTGATAGGCAAACGCACAATGAATAATAACAATAATAATAATAATAATAATAATAATAATAATAATAATAATGTAAACTAAGTAAAACGTAAAACTCTTTCAGACATTTAAAAAAGTCCTTATTTGTCACTTTATTTCATACCAATGTCTCGACATTTCAACACTTGCATAGGAAAGTCTTTGAGAAATAATTTTGAGTATATATAAAAATGAACGAAAACCTTTTCGCGTAAATAACTGTTTCAAATGCGAAAAATGTCTTAAAATATGGATCTGTCCTCCATAACAGGAATCTGACTATAGTTTAGGTTGGCAAACACACAGCTTTTATTATTGAGTATTACTTTTCACAGACACACACTTTCGTCTACTAATTAGTGTAACAATATTGTTATAAAGTAGCAAACCTGTGTATATAGACAGAGTTTCAGCAGATGTGACGTAAAAGGGTGGCTAAATGTCTGTACTTACATTCTTAACATTTTTCCTATACACAATGGCGTATTTTAAGTATGCATAAAAACATAGGTCGGTCCATTGTATAAATTAATCATTAAACAGCAAGTCCTAAAAGTAATTGGTAAATTTTAAGTTAAGTGAAATTCAGCTTCACCATGAGAATACCACTTTTAGAACGTTTTTATTAAATCTTTCGCAACCTTGCGTTTTGTTTCAACAAAATAAATTCTAAAGCAATTAGCATTTTATGATCAAAAGCTTGGCCAAGCAGCACGCATATGGTACACTTGGAAAGTATTTCGAAATCAAGTTTGGATATTGCAATGCTCTTGTCATGTCTACGCAGCTCTTCGACTCCTGCTACTCCTCTAGTGGTGGCCAATGCAAGCAGTTTTATGTTTCCCAGAGGGAAGTAGTTTGCCAGCAAAATTAGAAAACCTAGCTCTTTCTAGACAGACCAGAGATATACCTCTCTAGTCCTGCGGTAGCGTATCAGTCGGGCATTCACGAATTCACGAGGTGGAGTTTTTATTAGGGTGAGTTAAGCGGATGAGATTTCTTCTGGGGTTTTCCTTTATTCTAAAAATATGATTGTCGGGTACCGTAAGCTCCATAGAATCTGGGATCATTTGAACATTGTTTCGCACATTTCATTCATTGTCCGATTTGATCTACCCAGGTGGAGGACATTAAAGAGGTTGTCCATTTATTCGATTTGGTTCAAGAGTTCCTCCGGAATTTGCCGTATGTATTTCCTCAAGGACTTTCGTCACCTCACTCCGAGGAAGGATCAACTACTCTCTCCGGGTTCTCCCGTCAGGTCACTCCCAAACTCTGAAAAAAACACTATTTTTGGTATTCAGTGAGTCCCATTGGGCCCAGTTGGATCTATACACAACATATCTGTGTGCGATGTCTTCCCAGCTCAGCCCCTTTTTTTCTCAAATTCTTCCAGAAGTGGATACAAGTCGGCGCCCCCAGCTGGTCACTCCGCAAGTCTGCGCTATTTTATCCATCTGCAGGCAGTGCCAAAATCTCACAGCCAGCTGCGGGAAGCTCTTTCATTACTACCTTAATATAGGGGCCGCACACTTGTGATCAGGGCTTTCCTGGC
Source organism: Deroplatys truncata (assembly GCA_030765065.1). NCBI lineage: Eukaryota > Metazoa > Arthropoda > Insecta > Mantodea > Mantidae > Deroplatys > Deroplatys truncata. Next base: position 182,528,474 of record CM060977.1, read on the forward strand.
ATGACATTTGCATTTCAATGGCTCCTTCCTCTACAAAGTTCAGATTTGAGGTTCTATTCTTGAAGCTTTTGAACACAACCAGCTGTATGCATTTTAAGGTTCTTAATGTTCAATGGCCATGTGAGGGTGGAGTGGTCAGTCCTCAGGTAGTATGGCTGGTACAAGTACTTATGGAAGCGTTCCAGCTCCTTCGCTGCCGCCGTGAACTCCCATCGGGTAACGCAGTACTTCTTTTCGATCTTGGATAGTGTGTTGCTGTAGAATGCTATTTCCCGCTACTGCTCTTACTGGACTTTGGTTGTTAAACACCCAAAACAAACGCACTGCAGAGTGCCGACTTAAGAGCATGGATTGCGTGCTCAACCTCTACTGTCCATACTTAAGACCGGTGTTCCTCCGTTAGAAAAATTATAGGTTTTGCATCTTGGGCAAGCGTCGGACGAACCGTCGGTAGTAGCTGCTTAGACCCAGGAAACTGCCCAACTGTCGCTCATCTCTCGGATGAGGCCAATCTCTCAGAGCTCGAGGCTTTTGTGGTTCTCTGTCCACCGCAGTTGATAACACTATTTGGGCCCAGGTAGTTAATTTTCTTGTAGAAGAGTTGGCACTTGTTTGCCTTCGACTTCGGTTTTTTTGCGCGTAATAATTTGGCCACATTCTGGAGATCGTCTTCGAAGCTACTGCTGATTTCCAGAATGATATTAATTATATTTTATTTATAGACTCCCTTTGCTAATGGGTCCCTAACGTCCCATTCCATTTGGGCATGGAAGACGTAAAGTTTGACCAGGGAACTCTTTATCAGGCTTGCTGTTCTTTTATGTGCCGTGAATCTACCACAGGTGACCACCGGGTTTATTTTCCTACAGAAGGAAGAATGTTAAGGATTTTTACCTTCGAAAAAATACAACGCTCTCCGCCCGCAACCTCGGGAATTACAGGCTACACCTAGACTACGGAGAACGACGACTATTTCCAAATATGCAGTAGGGGCCATAAGTCAACGCTCTCATCACTGACCCAATTTATGTGTGTTAAACACACATATTGGTGTGATTGCAACGGGTTATATCACTTGGGCAGAGGATATTGTCTGGTATAAACTCAGTCACATTACGAGCTGCCCCATATGTGAGGGGTCGAACTTTAACGACCTTAGTTAAGTAGTCGGTTACTGTTATGATAACAGTGTACCCGTTTTTTGTTTTATCTAGTGGGCCAAATAGATATATTCCCCATTGTTCATGTAAAGTGTTGACCAGGATTGGTTGCAATAATCCAACAGTTTTTGAAAGTTGTAGCTGTTTCTTCCATTGACCTTTGAAAAATGTTTCGACGTGTCTACGCATTCCAATGCAGTAAATTCGTGAGCACATTGTATAAAACATATATGGATTGCATTGGTTTATTTCTATGGGAGTACAACATTTAATTTTCAACAGCCTCTGGAATAACCAAAAAATAAAGAGGTTGCTCCGGCGTTCTTAGGAATAGCACCTCAGACTTCAATATGTAAGAAGAAGCTTTCCATCTTAAGGTAGGTGGATCTGTATCTGGTCGCATCGCTACTTAACAAGACCTAATATGCGTACATGCCTTATTCATAGTGAATGTAAAGCTAATTGGCGTATTCAAATCGAAGTAACAACCAAAGTTAATATTCCTTGAGCATCTAGAGTACATCAAATCTTTCAAACTTCTGTAACATCAGAGCCCTCTTGATTACATAAAACCATAAACTATTTCAAGATAATTACAACAACATGAAAATTACATAATTTATTTAATTAATGACTATAAAGCTATGCCAATGCAACCATTTAACATTCTCGCCTTGCAGCGGTAGTAAGTCAGTAAACGATAAATTCCTTTGGAATCAGAATATGAATCATTGAAAATGTTTAGTCATTTTTAAGCACGCTGTATGCATCTGCTGCCAGATCTTCTGATAAAGAGGAAAAGAAAGTTGTAGAAGTCGAACAAAATTCAATCCATATGACGGATCTCTAACAGCTAAACTTCCAGTTGATATACAAGGCTATACTTCATTTTACTTTTTATCATACAAATGAATTAAATCTATGGAATGTATTTCAAATGGTGGATATTGCATATACAATTATAACAAAGAATTTCCATTAAAACAACAGTGCGATTTTGTTCGTAAAATTAGAATGATATATTAATACACAAAAAGTATGCAGAAATATGCAACTTATTAAAGGAGTACAACACTTGACTTTCAAAACCATGGTCTTTGAGCTCAGCTTCCATCGACATCTTTGGAATGCTCTTGGTAGTTTCCTTTGATATGCAGCGTACATCAGATTTCCTTTTAGATTCCAATTTATGGGCGTGCACAAAAGGAGAATGCATGTTAGCTACAACTAAAAGGAAATAAATAAAAAAACACCTGGTACAGACAAAACGCAGCTCAGAGTGGGGATAAATACATTCATTAGACTAGTGTCAAATCTGTGGAGACGGGAAGAGTGTAGAAAAGGGCGTGGATGAAGGTTAAATTAGATTTTTTCTGGAACAGACTCATGAAACTTGAGTTCATTCATTTCCTAGTACCAACATTCTATTTCACATATATCCGTTTTCTATAAGGATTTTTAGTGCAAAGTTATCATATAGCTGATGTAATCCTCATTTCCATAAAACACTGTCTACGTATTACGTTATCTTAATTTTTAATGCCGCTCGGTATCATGATAGTTTCAGGCCGTAATCTTTATTTGCTTCTGACGTCGTTATCTCGTACCTCGTTCGGTTGCCTCGTGCGCCAGCTGCTACGGTGGTTTTGCTATTACATTTTTTCTCTCAAGGTATGCGGGGGCTTATTTTTAAAGGATAACACCAGATTAAATTAACTGAGAAATTTAATGTGGTCTAAGACTTGAATTATTGAAGCAGGTTGCCGACCGCTTGATGATAAGAACGAATCTGATTATGATTTTACCATTGGAAACTCGAACAATTAGCTTATTATACCTTCCGACTTGTGCAATATAAATTTTACGCCTTGAAATAACTGTTACCGCATTAAAGAATCTAGTATCGTAACTTGCTAGTCGCTCAAATCCTTTCCGGCGAAACCCCCCATAACAGCCGCTAAATATTACTCACACAAGCGCGTCACAGGGCAGTTAAAATAACACACAAGTAGTCACAAGTATCCTGAGTGACGAATGTATGCAGAAAGGTGTCACGAAGAAGAGTGTCTCTGATTCCAAATGCAAGCCTTTATGTTAGCTTAAGCTCCACCTACATTAGACTACCTTATACGTTCCCATGCGATACATATGTGACATCTTGGCATGCGGTGGCTCGTTTTTCTAAACACTTACTTCAATTCTCTCATTTTGGGAACTCGCCTACGTGTATTTTCTTACCTTGTTGCTCTGATGGACCCGGTTAATTATCAGAATTTAGGTCCCTTTCTCTTTTTTAGAATTTCTGTCTACGTGACTGTGCAAGCGTACTGAACTTCTAACTTAATTGCGTTCCAGTAATCTTTAATCTAATGTGTTCTATCTGTGGCTAAAAACAATTTTTTAACATAATGTTATTTAGCATTGCTCCATAATGACGCTTTTCACGGACAAATCCTTCAACTCATGCCCGTTACATTATACATTGATTTAATATATGAAGATTGTTTATTGTAACTATTCCTATTTACTATCATTTATTTATTTAACTCTTTGTGTCCCCTGTCAATAATTACGTTATCACAATAAATATAACTTAGTCTTTAGTTACACATTAACAAGCAGCCACTCCCAATTTGCTCATAAGAACACGCACGTCTCTTCATAAAAATACAATTTTGCGCATAAGTAGTCGTTGTGGGCATATAAAAATCCTCTTTTTAAAATAAGAAATACAAGGCTTGCCTATGGTGTTAAACCTCAAGGGGGCCATAAATTCCATGTCACGATTCATCTTGCCTTCCAACCTTGAAGAGGAAGGTGTATTTCTTCTAGCAAAGGTTCGCCCACTCTCATATTACGCTTACCTACATGAGGGTAGTACTGCAATTGGCCATCAGCTGGGTAAACGATAAGAGGATCATGTGTAATATCGGTTGGGACGAGTTGCCTGAATAAATTGGTGTTAACCGGGTTTTCCTTTATAAGTTGGTCTTACCAGAGTTTTCTTTTATATTGAAAATACTAAAATAAATTTCGGGCAACTCTTTGAACCGTAGTCATTTGAGTCCCAACTAACGACTTTCACTTCATTCATTGTAATATGTGGTCTTAATTGATACATACGTGTTGCAATTTTTTAACAAGTGTTCGTAACGCTTCAAATTAGAGGTTCGCAAGAGCTGACGTTTTTCATTTAGAGCCATCGGCTTCACTATTCAAGTAGATAGATCTCGCTTTTTCCCTTTGTAGAGCCATTCGAAGTATTTCAGTGTATGTTAAACTTTATTGCATACCATTATCATCAGCATATCATCATTATAAAGATGTAATAATAGGTAATCCAAATGCTTCATTTACCAAAGAATTCTGCATACACAGAAGATCACGTACAACAGGGTTCATTTTGTATTTATATAGTAGAAAAGTAGTCACTTATTCGCATTTGAAATTGCTCCATATTTCTCACGGTGCTAGGTGATTGTTGAGATTCGCGGCTTTGCAGCACATTTTGTTAATTGAGCTTTAAAGCCTTGATTTAAATGGATAGTCGTAAATAGATGTGCTTAATACCCGAGGGGCTAAATCGTAAACCATTTAATCGTCAGAATTATATTTAACAGCTTGTTGTTTAAAATAGATATGTAATAACTGTAAGAACAACAATTAAATCAATCATAACACATTGTTTATAAACAGGCACAATCGCGGCCTTTGAGCTACTGGCGCTGGTTTGGAGGTACTGGCGCATATCTACAATTCGGTATAGATAGATAAATAACTACATAGGCATATACTATCTTTCACAAAAGTAAATAATCAACTCCAGCAAGACCTGTGGGAAGGGTCAGCTAATTCTAAGGTGTTCCGGCATATATGGTATGAGAATGAAATTTGTCATATGCGTTCCTTGCTGTGCAAGGCATGGCAGCCATCAGCTCACCTTGAAAGCAATATCTCAGCGATCATTGCAAAATAATGAGCAAATATTGCAGCTTTCTTGCCATTTCTTGACCGTCTTGCGGTTAAGCGAAAGTTCTCTGGAGATCTGGGAAACACTCTGGCTCTGTGGGAAAAGTCCTTGCCCCTCTTTGCTACTGTCAACTCTAGGCATCCACGTGGGCGAGACATGCGAGTATTGCGTTGTTTTGCAACGAATGTTAAAGAATGAGAGAGAATAATGGAATAGCGGAAGTGATGTTTTATACACACTCTTTAAATCAGTGAAGCCCAACCTGTTATTTTATGAGATAGGGTTCAAAGTCCATAGTTCACCCTGCCTACTATATTTGAAGAGATTGACAAGCTAAAACAATCAACTTTCAGTCTTTGGCAGCACGAGCGGAAATGGATTGGGAAGGGAAACTCCCTTCAACCCCTCTCTCTATACGTTTAGGCATTCCTGCGTTTAAAACATAATGATGATAAAGAGGAGAAACCATAAGTGCTATGAATGGTATATGAATTTGAATTTGAATGTCATTATTTTGAAATGTCCATTAAAGAGAACATGTAAGAACTGTTATATCGTTTTAACGATATTGTCATAATTTGTCTGTCGTTAATAAAGCAGCTAAAGGAACCTAATACTCTACTAAACTGAACACTGTGATACACATGCTTGTTCCAGATTGCGTTTTACTTTCATCGTTTATAAATGTAAGCGAATATCTAGAAACAAACGAAAAATATTTAAAGCATTTCTCAGAGTGGCTACGAACTTTACACCTTACAGTGAAATTTGTGGCTAATTTAGTAACAAATAAGAATAAACTTCTTATCATATGAATAGAGTGTACATTATCCACTGAGGTATAACCAAGACCGTTGCAGCGCTATCCTTAGTAGAATCCTGTTGGTGTTCTATCCTCGTTTCCCACATGTTTATTTTCTGAAATGCAAAATTTACGAACGTCTTTAATTCATAGTGATTTTTTATGAGAATTTGAGTAACAGGTTAATGATCACTTCTAGAAATCGAGTTAATGGGGCCATGGCAACATCATATACTGCTTGTAAATTAACAAAATGACAACGCTGCTAAATGCAAGTAGGTGAACTTCATTGTATTATATTTAATATATCATTAACTACTTTATTCACATTACTACGAAATGCTTTCCCAGGGTGATAATGTATTAAATTCTTCTGCTTTAGAATCTCACGTAGCATGGTATTTATACTGTAGTGCTGCATGATTAGCTTTAGGTAAATGAATGTAATCATTCTGAGTTCGCTCAAAACTTCTAAAATGCTTAATTTCGTTTCTTGTGTCTGCAACATTTTAATTTACCTGCTTATCGAGGCTTACTAACATGAAGACGACATAAAGCTTCCTTTTATCAATTGTAAGCTAATATAAACATTAAAACTGCATGAATGAAGTAAAGTCTTTGACACTGTAATGGTATTTAAATTTACAGAAAGCGGATATTTAAAGTAACATGACATTAACTTCGGGAGGAATGATAGACAGGTGAGGTAGACATATTTCATGCTTTGTTTGCAGCAATTGCAATTAATACTTTATAAGTATTCAGTTATTAAACTTAATCGTATTGCAGTGTTTGTAAGACGGCCGGTATAGTTAAAACCCGCTGCGAAATAAAAAGAACCATGTAATTTACCGCCCTCAAAGAGGAATTTTGTCAGAAAGAGATGCATTTATTTGTATAATTTTGTATTATTTCGCACGGGCTATATAAATAATTATTTTTCCTATAAAAATGCTACACATTACATGGATTGGTTTCACGCTTCGCCACCACTGTTGATCAGCAGTAACACGCTTTAAGGAGTTCAGCTATTCTAAGCAAAGGAAGAGCTTTTTGTGGATAAAGCATACGTTTGTAAGCAAAGCACCCAACAGTGGAATCGTTTTACTTCTCTTCCAATTCTTAAGCGAAACAGAATAGCCACATGCTTTCTACAGGTGTCCTGAAATTTAATTTGCCATATTTGCCCGTTAGTTTACAAAGATCGCTGAGGTATTGCTTTTCAAACCTGGGAATTGAGCTGATGGCTGCCATGCCTTTCAGAGCAAGGGACGCATATAACAAATTTCTTTCTCACACCATCTATGCAAGAACGCCTGAGAATTAGGTGAACCTTCTCGCAGGTTTCTTTGGAGTTTACCGTTTACTTTTGTGTAACATAATACAACAAAATGAAATAACTGGGTAAGTGAAGTTTTTACGTATACTAGGAGGTTGTTACTACTGCCACATTTTTACAACACTGAAGCTGAGGAGGATTGTAAGATAAGCCTTGCTATTTCACTCAACCGAGAGGAAACATTTTAAACACATCCTGATGTTTCACACATCACTTACTAATCCGATTCCGTTCCTTACTTGACCGCAGCGATGTGGTGCAGCTTAAGTAATAATGAGAACAGAATTAAATTTTGTCACTGTGTGTAGGCCGATTTGCGGAAACTGAGAAATGGAAGCTAGGTAATTTATTTTTCTCACCACAAACTCATTAACCCACAGTTCCGTTCCACTAAAGGTCAGTCGGGGTTGCACGTGATGCTGTACATCCGCCTACTCTAACAACGGACTTTAATCTGATTTTCTTGGAACCTACAAACTATTCTCAGAACCTGAAATCTCTACCCTTATAATCCTGAAGCTTTGCTTTACTTTTGCGCTTGAATTCCGCAAAGATTAACATTATTTCTGTTGAATGTTTCTCGTAGAAGTAACAATGAATTTTGCGCTTATATGTGTAGTTTCACACACCTTAGAACCCCATTGGGATGTTTTAATAGAATTATTTGTTGATTTCAAACCGTACTTAATTAAAATCTAGTTACAGAAGTTTTCTGACTTCCTTTGCTACAGTATCCATTGCTGAGGAATCATAGCAGGCTCTGGATGTAAGTAAAACATGATGCTTACTTGGAATAATTTGCAGTATAAGTATTGAATAAAACATAAAGAATAATACAGTTTCCTAAGTTTATTATTCTTAACGTGAATCATTAAAAGCTAAGATAGCTGATTTAAAGTAATGAAGTAAAAATAAAAAGTAAAACGCATTTTCTAGAAAGCACAGTCCTTAGAGACTCTTCTCTGGGTTTAGTAAATCACAGCGGGAACGATAATTTGCTTTCGTAATATAAAATATTTTATTCATAACACGAATTGCCAGATGTATGCTTTGTAGTGAAGTGTTAATGAAAGAAATATTCAAAGGTTAAGGTCACGATAGTAACTGAAGGCAAAGTAACCAATAAAAGGGGATTCGAAAATAAACTAGCGATTGAAAGGGGTAAAAATCGCAAACATAGACATCCACATGGGAACGTAAAAGAGAAGAAAAATTCAGCGTACATCCCTAAGAGGAGATATAGCATTGTGTAAAATATTTAGAGAAAATTGGTTCTAGAAATGAGGTATCAGAGAAATTCTGTTGTTTTATCATATTAAGTAGAAAAAGACAGGTGTTAATAAAGCTAATATTAACCGCCAGGGTTAATTTCCATAATAACAATAATAAAGATAATTATAGTAACAGTTGTTATTGTTTGGAGTTGAGTAGTCAAGAACATTGCGAAATGTTGACATTGCTTGACTAGACTTGATGAACACCGATATGTAGTAGCTTAGTAACATTACAGCCTGATTTCATCGTATATTTTGATTACAAATTGTAACATCGCTTCTTGTTCATAATAATAGTCGTTTGCATAAAATGTTACGCGTTTTTCAGCATCCGCGAACGTATCGAGTAGCCACTTAATATCTAAAAGAAATATGAATAGTAGAAAGAAATGCTCGTAAAGAAATTCGGTAATAAATAAAAAGCATACGGGACAGTCGTCAACACTATAAGGACAAATTTTTCACACCATATGCTGTATATTCTTATTTCATGTGGAATAGAGAGTCTGGGTGTAATGCAAATTTCTTATTTCACTTCCTATTCAAACAATTAACTAATATCACTTTTCTTCCTGTGCTAACTCATAAACTTCTACCTATATCAATTAAAGGTTGTAGTAAATACCGTTTCCCCCGGATTTGATTGCAAACAATGTGTTTATATAATTGAAAAGCACACGCACAAACACATATATACTCACGTATATATGTAGACATGTACAGCCAACACCCAAGTGTGTTGGGCATATATTTATTTTAGGACAATAATATGTGACCGTAGGGAGGACAGGAATAGGGACAAGTTAGCCTTTGGCTAGGATGTCGAAGCTATAGGTAGGAATATTAGCGGCAGGCTGGCAAGTTTAAAGTAATATGGCGCCTTTCATTAGTTATTTATTTACCGCTATAACCTAAAAATATTCTATTTAGAACATAAATACTAATAAACTGTTACTCCGCTTTGTATGCGTAGATTTACTGTGTAGAATGTGCGCGTCGAATAATCGAGAATTATTGCAAAATTCCGTGTACAGCCTACAATTATTATTATTGGTATTATTTATACTACCATTGTTGCTATTATTGATAAATTCTCTTTTTTGTGTTATATGCTTTATTCGGAATATACCAAAAATGCACGGTTTTCCTTTTTCAATTCCTGTTAATTCTTTTAATGAAATAGGAGCAAACTTTGATAACGTTATTATTATTATTGTTTTGGAATATATCGCCCTCTTATTAACTTTATGGAAGGCATTTTAACAAAAACGTTAAACACAATATAGGAATTGATTTCACAGCAGAAAGGGTGGCGAAAGCGACTTCCTTCCGCGAGTCACCAAATATGCAACACGCACTGCTCACTCAGTAGCATGTGTAAATCAAACGGACCGTTACAGACAGGGAACGTGCGCCTGCGAGTCACCTCTGCACTACAGCAACAACATGGCTATAGAAAATCGCGTCCATACATAGATTGTGTTTGCCAATTGATGGATAAGAGAAGAACACAATATTCAAATATTGATATGGCTTTTGTAGATTATTAAAAGCATTTGATAATGTACAAAGGAGTCTTTTGTTAAAAATATTAAAGTAAAAACGCTTTTGACAACGTCCTATGAGTTGTTCGAGCCTTTGTACAGAAACAAAGTACAAATACTAAGTGCTAATACAAAAATCAAGCAAAATATTTTAATAAATTTGGGTATTCGACAGGTGTTTCCAATATTGCCAACCTTGTTAGATTATACATTGACCCAGTCGCCGAAGAATGATCTAACTCTACAAAAAAATACTTGACAACCCTTCGTTCGCTGACCATCAGCTAGTATCGGCTGTTTCAGATGATATTCTCCAGAAATTAATAAAGGAGTTACAAATCTCATCTTCAAACGTAAGCACAGTCTAAGTATATCTAAACAGTCCAGCTTTTAAATGGAGGGTCTAAGTCCGGTGTAAAACAGCAATTAAAAGAACTAAGGTACCTTAAATTTTTAGGCTGTGAATTTGGTAATACAATATATTACACCAAAAAAGCAAATTAAAACATTTTAATCAAACATCTGGGACAATTAACGGAATCCACATAAAAAGTCGAAAATTAAGAAGAACTTATGAAGTCTTAGCAGTACCATCTCTTGCATATGTCCCAGAATGCTGGTCTGTCATAAAATATTACAAGCAAACTCTAGAAACACCAGAAATTGGATTCCTGAAAGCAGTCGTTGGATAGTAGGACCCACAAAAGATGTAGTGCTAAAACAAGGAAAATATTTAAAATATTTGATTTAAATAAAGAAAAAAAGAATATCGAAGCAAATATTATGTTCGCAATAAGTTCAAACTGCCCATTGAAGATGTTTTGAAGGAGCGTGGCGTTTTGAACGTACAAAGATAGCATAATCATTATTCTTTTAATTAAAGGCCTGCATAAGTGTTCGGACGAGGTAAATTCTGTTTTATGGTGAATTTGATTCACTTTAAGTTTTAACTAAAAAGTATTAAATGGTGCAACAGATGCCAGAATCTCGCATATGCAAGAGGATTCCAGAATTGAAATCAAAAGGAAGGAGACAGAAAGGAAGACTCACAAAGAGATGCGTGGACCAGTTTGTTTCAGAGGATGGAACAATTTGAAAAGTCTAATCCCTGACACCGATGCTGGTTGTTATGATAATGATGATGAGTATACTGCAACAAACGATATATTCAATTGCTGTCGACAACTTTATTTCTCGCGCAGTTGCTCAACGTAGCCCAGCTGCTCGACTATCTCTCTGACTCAATTCAACAGCTCTGACTTACTACTGTCATGCTGAAGTTTAGCCTGGGTGTTTTTGCTACTGCCTATACGTAGGGTTTTTTATTTCGGGTTGAGTGTTAAGGATAGCTTTTCTGTTCGGAATGGAATGAAATAAACAGAAGGAAGTATATAATTCCTCGATTGATGTCTGTTAGAATGCAGCTGCCCTTCTGTACCATAATGGGAGAAGTTTAATACTTTGTGATTTCATTGGCTGAGAGATAGCACTTTGTAGCCTATCAACTCTTGCCTGGATTAAAATGCAGCTCAGATTTAGCTGCTGATATTAAACCTCGTGTACTCGCAAACTATGCGGGGAACTCTGTCACTTGAAGCGGTCAATTTTGAGATTATAATCCCAAAGAGACCTGACCAGGATACCCTGAAAGCCCCTTATATACCAGCCTATTAACAAAGCGGAATGTTTTCTATGGGAGGGCTACTTTTGGGGCTCCAGTTAAAGAATATTGTCTTAAAGGGGAGATCGACATAGGGCTTTCTGCTCCAGTCATTATTGAGAGAATCATTTCTACAGGTCATTACTGCGCAAATCATTTACTCTAAAGCTACTGGCCGTATGCGCTCAAACAAAACAGGCCAGGTAAAGGGTCCGGTACGCTCTCACATATGGCGCAGCGGGCTGGCAACTTCGCGCATGGTCACACCGCTCCTTTCACAAGGTTGGTCATCCCAACCAGTACCTATGTAGCGGACTGGACATCTAAGTGAACCATTGGTCCCTCGGGAGCGCCTCTGCACACAGCAGACTAAATCATTAATTATTTTAACCACAAGTTATGGCCCTTACTATGGATGTTGAAGCCTGAACTTAACGACCCTTGATCCGGATAGGGAGATAAAACCACACGAGCTCACCTGGTGGAAACTTTGGCTTGCCAAACGTAACTGGTCCTTATCCCCTCGCTCATTACCTGATGTGTTGACGCGCCATTTCATGCATGTCGTGAAGACCGTACACGAGACTCTCCATGAAGTCGATTGCTGGCTATCCTGCCCCGGAGAGGCTCCCAAACTTCAGATTGCATGGTACACGCAGCTCCCTGCCCAAGCCCAAGCTGACGCTATCAACCCGGTGGTGTAATATTTGACGAGCGGTAGGCAGCAAGAAAGCAGCACACTGACATCCCAGTCCCTCTGGTGATTGGCCAAGACTTTATCCAAGTGCCCTTCTAGAGCATTGATAATCGGTACAATTATGCCGTCTCCCAGCGAGTGGAGATGTATTGTGCGCGATTTCTGATCTTGAACTTGCTTAAGTGCTACCTTCATCAGGCCCTGGTCGTTGTTTAGATCCAAGATACCCCAAAATCGGTAGAACAGTTCTTCCACGAGGCAAATCGTGATTGATTTGTCCATCTGGTCAGGGATGGCCTTCCTCCGGCCACCTGGTGAAATAATCCATTACCACCAATAGATATTTGTTATGGTACACAGGAAACGGTTCCGCTATATCGATGGCAATGAGCTCCAAGTGTGATCCCATGTAATGATGCTGGATCGACTCCTTCTACTGATATAGGCAGCGATTATCCGCGCATATATGACGTTGCCGGCACTCCTCTTAGGTCTGCCCGTTCCTCAAACTGTGCTATATTTTTGGACCTTGTCGACTGTTCGGTTTGTTCAAAATGACCACCCGAAGTCCCCGCATCTACTTCCACCGGGACTTCATTCACCGATTAAGGGTGTCGAGGGACGATCAGTTGAACTCTCTGGGTCTTCCAGGGAGGTAACTCTGAACAACACAGTTTTCTTAGCCTTCAGCACCTCCTACTGTGTCCAATAGGTACTCTACACATTATTTATTGGTGGAATGTCTTCCTAACTCAGTCAATTTTCTGACTACTTCTCTAAGTAGAGGTCCCAAGTTAGGGTCTTCCAGCAGCCCAGTCCTCCGGCTTGCACTATCCCATCTATCTGCAGGCATCGTCGAAATCACGCAAACAGCTGCGGTATGCTCCTTCTCCTTCGCCTTAATGCAGTAGCCTGAATTTTCTGAGCAGGGTCTCCTTGACATTGGATGATCATTTGAGTGGTTATTTTCTCTCCGATGTTCTGATTCCAAGTTTTACTCTTGCAGCATCTGAACTAAACAGGATGTCTGGCCCTTTAAATTGTTGCAGCTCAACAGCTTAGCGAGGGCAGAGTGGTTAATCCTCAGATGGAATTGCTTGTAGATGATTATGTAGGTGTTCCAGCACTTTTGCTACTGCCAGTGCTCTCACCGGAAATCACAATATTTCTCTCAGCCTTGCAGAGTGTCTTGCTGTACTAGGTTATTACTCGCTCATGCCCATTCCGGACCTTGGATTGTACGCCTCCAACACCGTTGTTGCTGATGTTGACTTCCACGATAAAATCGCCGACGGGTTGTTGAAAATATAAGACAGGCGCACTACAGACTACTGACTTAAGCGCATGAAAATCGTTGTCGACTACTTCATTCACATGTAAGTCCTGTGTTCTTCCGTCATATGAGTAAATAGCTTAGCGATGTTAAAGAACTCTAAGACGAACCGGCGGTAGTAGCGGCATGGTCCAAGAAGATTACGCAATTCTACCTTATCTTTTGGGCAATGCAAATCTGTTATAGCCTAAGTATGCCTTGGATAAGTGGCCATCGCAGTTTTTGAGATTTGAGGCCCAAGTAGTTAGCTCTGTTTTAGAGGAACTGATAATTTTTGTATTTAGCCTCAGGTTTGTTTCCTGTAGTCTCTGCAGTATCTTGACCTTGTTCTCGAGGTGGCCTTTGTAGGAACTAACGACGGTGATATCAAGATATAGAGGTAGGCATGGTATGTTACCGCTCATCATTCACTTCCTGAGGCGCTAGAAGGTGGCTTTTTTAAATTTTATTTATGGACGCTCCTTAACCATTTTGCTCCTCAATGTCGCATTCTATATTGGGCGTCAAAGATCGGTAAATTTGCTCAAAGGTATTCTTATCTGACTTAAGGTTCTGTTATGTGCCGTAAATCCACGATACGGTAGCAACGGCTTTATTTTCCTTCGGCAGAAAGCCGTCAAAGTGTTTTCACACCCACAAGAATCATTCGACCACCACCGGGTTTGAACCTGCGATTTCGGGAACTAGCATGGTAACCATTACCATACAGAGAACGACTAGAAGGTGGTTGTGCGTTTCAGAAGCTAAATGGATTAAATTTAAACCGGGAAAACCCTATGGTCCATTTAGAATGCGGGATTCTCATTGTCTCTGGGGTCTAGCGCCACCTGACGGTATTCCGCATTTAGATCCAATTTCTGAATTACTGGGTACCAGCAGGAATGACCATCGTGTCATCAATCCTGCGTAAGCGAAAAAAATGTTTTTGAGTTACAAATTCAGCTATATATACACTATGTGATCAAAGTATCCGGACACCACACAAACATACGTTTTTCATCTTAGGTGCATTGTGCTGTCACTTACTGCCTGATACTCATTATTTACGACCTCAGTAGTCATTTGACATCGAGAAACAGCAGAATGGGACGCTCGGTGTAACTCACGGACTTCGAACGTGGTCAGGTGATTGGGTGTCACTTGTGTCAGAAGTATGTACGCGAGATTTCCACACTCCTAAGCATCCATATTTCCACTGTTTCTGATGTGATAGTGAACTGGAAGCGTGAAGGCACATGTACAGCACAAAAGCGTACACGCCGACCTCGTCTGTTGACTGACAGAAACCACCGAAATTTGAAGAGGGTCGTAAAGAGTAATAGGCCAACATCAATCCACACCATCACACAGAAATTTCAAACTGCATCAGGATCCACTACAAATATTAGGACAGTTAAGCATGAGGTGAGAAACCTTGGATTCCATGGTCGAGCGGCTGCTCATAAGTCACACATGACGCGGTAAAATGCCAAGGGACGCCTCGCTTGGTGTAAGGAGCGTCAAAATCACACGATTGAACAGTGGCAAAACGTTGTGTGAAGTGATGAACCACGTTACACAATATGGCGTCCGATGGCAGGGTGTGGGCATGCCGAATACCCGGTGAACGTCATCGGCCAGCGTGTGCAGTTGTAACAGTGAAATTCGGAGGTGGTGGTGTTAATGTATGGTCGTGTTTTTCCTGAAGAGGGCTTACACTCCTATTATTTTGCGTGGCACGATCACAGCGCAGACCTACATTGATATTTAAGCACCTTCTTGCTTCCCACTGTTTGAAGAGTAATTCGGGGATCGAGCACCTGTTTATACTGCACGGGCTGTGTAGGAGTGGTTACATGTAAATAACATCCCTGTAATGGACTGGCCTGCACAGAGTTCTGGCATGAATCCTATACAACACCATTGGGATGCTTTGGAATGCCGACTTCCTGCCAGGCCTCACCGAGCTCCATCGATACCTCTCCTCAGTTCCGGACTCCGTGAGGAATGGGCTGCCATTCCCCAAGAAACCTTCCAGCACATGATTGAAAGTATGCCTGCAAGAGTGAACGCTGTCATCATGGCTAAGGGTGAGCCAACACCATATTGACTTCCAACATTACCGATGGACGGCGCCGCGCACTTGTACGTCATTTTCAGCCAGGTGTCCAGATAGTTTTGAACACGTAGTGTATATATAGGGTGAATCACCGAAACCTTGCACCGCAAATATTTCGGAAATGGAAAGTGCCAATGATGTGCAGCTTTCACATCATTGATGGGTAGTCAGGGTCTCGCATATTTAGCCTACAAACATATTTTGATAATACTGAGAAAGTGCATCTTTGAGCAAACAAACAATTTTCTGAATGGAACAATGCCTAGTTACATCAACAGAAGAAATGTAGGGTAAATTAGAATGTCAGTGGTGTTTGCTGCAAGACTGTAGTGCAAGTGGTCCATTTAAAAAATTGTATGTTTGCTGAAAATATTACACTTTCTCAGTATTATATAAAACTTTTGATAGGCTAAATGTACGAGCCGTTGACTACCAATTAATGCTGCGAAAACTGCACATCAATAGCACTTTCCATTTCCGAAATTTTTGCGTGCAAGTTTTAGGTGATTCGTGCTGCATACGTGTACCATTTAAGTTCAGGATGTACAATATTTACAAACCTAAGCGTTGTGAAAAGAAACGTCTTGAATAAACTTTGCTTGATAATACGGGATAAGTAAATTCCATTAGTCGTGTTTCATTTGTAGGACGTTCTGATGGAATTTTTGGGTCGATTCAGTTCCTTTTAAATGCAAACCCAGCATTTTATTTTGCTTTGTCACTCATAAAAGATAAAGAGCATTTCAGTAAAACAATTTGCAGTTTTTCTTACACCTGTGTAAACAACAACGAAAATTTCGAATCGCTGTGTACGAAGATCGCAATAAATATTCGGTCCATCCATGGATAGTGATTTGAGGGTCAAGTTACGTTTCGTAATTGGGCACCAACATTTATTACCTATTTCCTTTTTGCACGTCGCAAAATAAGCAGTCCATTATTAAACATTTTCTAATGAGAAAACGACATAGAAAATATGGATTCCCATTTAAACATATTAAATTGTCCCTGAATGTAGGTTTCCATTAAACAAATTAAATTCACCCTAAAATGGCCATTACAATGTCTTCCAAACAAAATAAGACTAATGGCATTTACTTGCCCCCGTATTGTCAAGCAACCTTTATAGAACTCGTTTCTCTGTACAACTCTCAGTTTTGGAGACATTGTACAGTCTCAGTTTAAATAGTCTACCCTGTATAGTTCATGCACATGCGCACCTTACGGTTCTTCTTCACCAGGACTACAGCAAAACACACATCACAATTCGACCCTTCTATAATTCCTTTGAATCTCATATCCCTCAACATATCCCGCACTCCTGCTGGTCTCGCTAAAGGAACTGGTCTTGTCAGTAGCCTTATTAGTCGGGCGTCTCCGTGGTCTCCGTGGTGTCCTCGGTCGGTGAGACCGTAATCGCTGTTCCCTTGACTGTAGCCGGTCTGGTATTGTATAAATTGATGCCAAACTATCTTCAGTTATGCCTCGGTCAGAAGGTCGGCCGCCCTCTTCAGTAAATTTTTCAACCAAAGTCACAAATCTTACGACGATGCTGGCTCCTCGGATCCGTCGCACGACTATTCACTTTCAACTGCTTGCAATTTCCATAAGTCCCCTCCGGTCTCAATGTCCTGATCGATGTTCGGCGAATTCAGCAGCCTCACAGATAATTCCTCTCGGCAAGGCAGCAATGCCCTGGCGCTGTAATCCGTACGGTGGTGTCCTCCAGTCCAAAACCGGGTTCGTTGACCGCTGGTCTTAGGCGCGCCTTCACCACTACCTCGGTTCTTAGGCACAACCAAATACTCCATCAGGATCACTCTGCAGATCGCCCTATCTTCTTTGAACTCCTGAACGTCACCTCGTCTCAGCCAATTCTCAAGACCTTCTGCTTGAACGTCGTAGCCTCTTGGCTCCTGAAAGCATCCAATCCCATTGTAACATTCTTAGTCACTCTTACGGCGGACACATGTAGGTTCACAATGCTCCATCCCATGGTCCACTCTAGTAGGGCCTCCTTCTCCACATGCAACTTATCACCAGAGGCAGTCACTAGATGGCATGGCCGATTTGGTTTCTCTCCAATATGTCAACTCTCGTCACGGTCACGGATGCGTTACCTGTGTCCAGTAGTATCTGGCACAGCTTCCTCCTTTCCAGACGTGGCGACGAATCTGTTGTCCTCTCTTTTGCCCAAGGCAAAACTTAGGTGGTGAAGAGGACCCCGATGTGCTCAAAGACACATGGTTCCTATTCGTTTCTTCCGTCGGCTTGGTGTGCGCAGTACCTCATAAGTTTTCCCGGCTGACCTCATCCACAACATAGACTCTGGGTTTATACTGTCTCTTCTTAGTATTCCTGGTCTCCAAGTTGTTGCAGTCTACGTTGCCAATGCCACCGTTAGCGCCTCGTGGAAGGTTCTGTAGTCGCCGATCATTATACGCCTGGTTATTTCGGCGTCACACATGCCGTCGACAAATGAATAGGTGCCTTCCTGGGACATGTAACTGCGAGGAAGCTTCAGTAGAGCTTTGTTCATCAGCTGTTCAATTGTCAGAGTGAGCTCCTGCAGCGTCTTCCCTGGCTGTTGCAGCTTTTCTTTGAGCTCATTGTGGTATCCTGCATTCAATCAGCAGCCAAGCAATGGTTGCCGATCCGATTTTTCAGAGGCTCCCAGGAGTCTAGGACATCGTCGACGTCTGTATTGCATTCAAAACTTCAGCCACAAGTCCCTGTAGCTGGCTACTACCTGTTTACCGCCTCCTCTGCTGACAATTGTTTGTGAGTGCCAACGGCAGCGAATTGTCGGCTGAAGATTTCGAAGTTAAACGTTCCCTCCTATTTGAGAGGTTTGATGCGCGTAAATTCTGTGTCGCGACCTGGTGTCTCGACCATCAATTGCATAAGGCTCGGGTCAAGAATTCCTTCTAGCATGGTGTTCATTTCCTTGGTGCTCCCCTCGACTGTTCTTTACAGAACGTTAAGATGTTCGCCGAAGTTCTCCAGAGTGTTAACGCGTTGGCCAACCGTTGAGCTACCCATGCCCTTCTTCAAACCGGCAGTTGTCTGTCAGCTTTCGCCGATAATTCCATCCTCATCTTGGACATTTCTGTCTCTATGTTCTGCATTTCGAATTCTATTCTCGTCTGCATCTTTTCCATAGCGGAATTCACTGTCGTCATTTGTTTACCATTTTCTCCATTCCGGATTCCTTTTTCGCCTCCATCTTTTCCAATACAGATTACATTTTCTCCATTCCGGATTTCATGGCCTTCATTTCAACTAACAATTCTTTAATTATTGCCTTCAACGTGGCAACTGTTACCTTTGTGATTTTGACTGTTTCTTTACATATTTTATATTTATATTAGCCTCGGCTGCGTCAGTATTTATATTTTTAGAGACATGAACCTCTTAGCAGGGAGTGGTGCGATTGAAGAAACTAGGCGTACGCAAATTTTAAGTTTATCTTCACTCCATTTATTAATGCTTGACACAATTTAAATAACACTTCACTTATAAAGAGAGCAGTGAGATTTGTTTGTTAATTACTTGCACTTTTTAACCCGTAAACTATTTTTGTCTCACACAAAATACGTATTAAATTTCTCGTGGACGCATCTCGCGTCCGGTTAGTAACGCTATCTACAAGCTCCTCAGCTCTGAATTTGTAAACTTTTCCCATTTTAGTTTCTGATTGGCTAATCCTAGTCCAATAGAATACCTTCATTTAAAGAATTCTTTTCCTGGTTGTTGATTCGCTATTTTATAACCTGTCACAAAAGTTACATTATTGTTTTCCGAGAATTACAAGTAGTATTGTAAAACTTTCAAATTCATTATTGCCTCAAGGTTAACTCATTGTTAGCAACTTTTCACCTACTATTCTCACAGCTCCTACATCATTAAATTACAAAATACATTCATATAAAATTATTACATGAATACAATAATATAAACATATAGAATGACTGTCATATACACTTTTTATATATTGTTTCATACACATGTTGCTTTAAGGCGGGCTCTTATTGAACTTATATATTATATAATCAGACTGAAGTCATTTAAGTGTTAAAAATACTGCCTCAAATTGCCCCCTTTTAGAAATATTTAAAAATTGCTCGTTTTGTTTTTTTCTTTTAAATCTTTAAATATTTTCTGATAGACTCCTGAAAGAAAGAAACATAACCTTTCTATTATTACACTTTCTATTTTTTTTACTGTCACTTTTATTTAACACTCACTGTTTTTTTAACACTCTTGTATATCAGAATACTTCATATTTATTTTTTTCTGGTACATGTTCGACACTTTAAGGTCAATGACCTGGTGTTCAATGACCTGAGTGAAGTTTCTTTATTCACTAATACAGCCACTATTAGTGTCATTTAAGTGTTAAAAATACTGCCTCAAATTTAATACGTTGCAAAGCAGTAACTACTTGTAAACGAGAAAGTAAAATGGAACAGCAATAGAATGTGACAACATAAAACAAATGAATGGTAAGAACTGTCGAGTCAGCAATCGCGCTAAATTCTGATAGGCAAATAGCGAGCAGCAGGAACAAGATACAAGTATGGTAAGTGTTCTTTAACAAATGTAACAATTCCAAGCAATGAATAGGAATCTAGAAAATCACAAAGAAAAAATACATCGGCAGATCTAAAATAAGAAAGAACCAAAGCATCTGAGGTTAAGTAGCCTAATTCAGAAACTAGAGAACCAGAAAGCAGCCATAATTTAGAAACTAGGTCAGAAATTGGATAGCCGGAACAAACGGCTAATAAAATTAGCAACAAAGTAACCAGAAAGAAAGTTTAAGGTTCAGATAGACAATTAGAATGAGGTTTTATGTGAATCAACTACAGGTTAAAATTGCATGAGGAACTTTTGGTAGTTCGTGCCAAGGTGCATGAAAAATACGGAGAAATTGAATATTTGAAAAACCAAATAGGGTAACAACATTTAATATAAATGTATATAAGAGCAATTATGTAACGATTTTCGTAAGAACTGTGTGAGGATCTCGCAAAAGCAAATACAAATGGAAAAATGGCACCAGCTATGAATTGGCTGTCATTAAGAAAACAATAGAATATAAAAACGAAAACCAATCACAACATATTGAAACGATCCCTCAAGAAATTTGTCACGGAAGCCATCACGAAACTTCTAGGGACTTAGTAGAAATGTGATAGGCCATAAGCCGCCTAGAAATAGAAATCTCCTCTGCTACCTCCTCGTAAGCTTCAAACAGAAATGGACCGGCCGATCGACTCCCGTTGGAATCCATTTCACCACAAACATGTCAGAGTAATGAACAGTGCTGGCAATTTGAATAATGATATTGTACATTGCCAATTAACTATTCCTACATAGCTGATAAACGAACTCTCAGTGCCAAATTTCAATTATGCATTGAAGATGCTAAGCGGTATATTCTTGATTTAGAGTCATTTTACATTTTGGGAATTACTGAAATATACCGAATGATAATTTTGGAAAGAGGGCGGAAAGGACGATCACTTATTTGTTGTACATTAACCTTACAAGACCACGTCTGCAGATTATGCAAGTTTTCCTGAACAAAAACTGGAGTGCATGCACCCAATACCATGTAAGCATACAAATTAATAATGCACCTTACCAAGCAGTCAGGGGAAGGGACGGTTGATTACTTTCTAAAAGTGGCGCAACAAAGTCATTTATTAGAAACAACCTTGAAGGAGGATGAATTTATAGGGCTGATAGCTTACCATTTTCCCAGTAAGATTAAAAGTCACCTAATCGTAGCTAAGCTACAAACAACGAGGGAAGTTCTGAAAATTTTGACTGATTTTCCAAGCCAGCCATACGAACCAAGCAATATTGGCCTAGGAATCCATAGAACTCAATTCTTAGACGGGAAAGGGGCAAGCCAACATTTTAATGCTCTCAGGGGTGCTGCTTATCAAGTCTGCTAGAGGTATAGAGGTAACGCCCTTGGAAGAAAACACAAGCTGCATTATAGGAAAAATGGATCCCCAAGCGGTAACTATGATGGATATTTCAATAGCGCAAGAAACAGGAGAAACAAGCGGGGAAATGAACACAGGATAAAATGCGAAAATGGACTGCTGAAACAAAATGGACACACTAGCGTGCATACCGGACGTAACTCACCCTGATGTAGAGGCCACTTAACCCACCTACGCACGAGGAGACAAGATTAAATCCGTGAGGAGTAGGCCCAGTACTTATCGAAACAGTGCGCTTTGGAAAACTCCAATTAGACTGCACCTTGTCTCCGGGTACGGTCACAAAGTATGTAGATGCAAGCAAGGCATTATTTGGAGAAGAGGGCGAAATGGATGAGCAAATTAACGTCACAGGTTTAGGCAGTGTAGGTTGCGCGCAGGTACGATTAGGAAGTCTCAGCAGTACAAATAGAATAGAAAAATGAAGGATGCTGGATGCACAGAAAGTCTAAGAATTGATAGAACAAGAACAATAATACGCAACAATAGATACGGGCGTCTTGATTTCTGTAATCAGTAAACAACACTTAAACCGTTTAGTAGCAAGGGGATTAAACTTACAGATGTTACCTATAAATGAGGTATTCTGCGTCCTTAGAATACAATACGTGTGAAACAACAGATGTTGTTAACGCTGAAGGTAGGAGGCGTTGAGCTAGAATGCATTTTTCTTATTGTTTCACATCTGGTGGTCGAAACATTGTTAGGTAGTGGTTTCCTAACTGCAATGAAAGCACAAGTAAATTACTAACATTAGCGATTATTTTTATGAACAGCTGATCGAGAAGTCATCGAACCCTTTATTCAGGTAGATACAAACATAGAAAACTGGACAATTACAAGAGAAGAGTAAACTGCCGAAAGAAGCAGCATTCTTCTGGAAAAGCGAATTTCTTACAGTCTGAACTTCAGAACGTAATATACGATAAAACAACAATAAGGCATACCAGTAGCTGTATAAAGAATGCACGCCATGGCTACTGTAAAAGTAAGAAAACTACATATGTGTTCTTAATATGATAAACCTGTCTACCAAGCTAATAAATATTCAGCAGCAGTGCTGAATGTGATGTGATGTAGAATCTTGATCACGTTGGATAGATAAGTGTTGAGAATATAATAACAACTATCCCATTCATATAATTTTGTTTCAGGAAACTACTTTGATATTTTCTTATTCCGGTTTGGTGATCAAAACTGAAGCTATTTCCTGTAATTCGTCGACTGCCACAATTTGAGTAAAAGGAAGAAATATGTGACATTTAAGTACGTTTAATTTAAATCCATTAATTTTAAAAATATCTTCGGAGAGTAAGAAAAAGGGTAGTTGTGTCGCTATAACTAGCTTCCAACGAGATAATCAACTTTATTAAATAAGTGCACGAAACGACCTGCAGTTCGTTATTTTCAGGACGTGTAATTTTCTGAAAACGAAAGAATGGAGATATGGTATGATTCCTCAAAGGTTAGCAAAGCATTTATCTGGTAGTTGACAGTAAGAACACAATTAGAGTTTCTAAGCAGGTATTATGTAATTTGTCTACAATCTTTTAAGCCAAATGTGTAACTACAGTATTCGAAAGTGAATTCTTCTCCTGTCCAGTCCGCTTAAACAAAATATCAAGTTCAACTCAAAATATGTTATTTAGTGGTATCGACAGGCGCTATCATCGCTCATTAAGCAACTTCTATTACTGCTGAATGTAGCACTACGTAGCACCTACTGGTAGAAAAAATCTAACATATTAGTGTTCCGCTACGTTACCCTGCCAGTGCAGGGTCAGAGCGAAAAATCATACTGTGGTGAAGTATGTAGCATAAGCGTGACTGATACAAGTCGTTCACTCTCATTTATTTATACAAAGCGCTGTTTATCCAAACTATTTACTGCCTTAAGAGGACATCAGTACCATCCCTGTTGTGAAATTCAATGAGACCACTCTTTGGATACTTTATAATACAGAAGGGAAACTAAAGTGTTTGGGTATTTCATTAAATAAGTGTATCACATATTTACCAGAGACTTACTTTCTATCTGAAGCAACAAGAACAAAATACTCCCTTCACACCGATTTTAATTACTCCAGTAATGTAATGCAATTAAAACACAGGACTTAGGTGTTGTGTTTTCAAAAAAGGGTTGACGGAACCGCAAGTTAAGGCAACTAAGATGGAGCACAGCATCTGCGGTAGTAATTGCTAGTTAAAACTGAGGATCAGAGAACCTTAACGATTGCGCTCGAATCTTTACTGGTAATTAGAAGCCCTGGAGTGATGGCATGGGGGAGAAGGGACAATACTGCCATGCGTTCCCAGAAATATGTTTGATTAATGCTTGTCCCACAGGAAACAGCAAAAGAACAGATTGAAAGGGAAATCCTCGCAATCCGAGATGAGTGCAATGAGCCTTTTGGATTTGATTGAAGACCGTTTTCTGCTTTTACCTTATATTAAATATATTATTAAATGCTTATATTGTAGGTTAAGCTTCCCTTATCTGAATCATTGCTGTCATAAAATGTGTGGTTGTGAATGAAGAAAGTTTAAAATAATTGCTTGTAACGCTTTAGTAACCCAAATCATTCCGGAAGTGAACGGAGAGAGGAGAGAACAAGCATTTGCGGCCATATTCAGAGATTTGTTGTTAATTTGGTCTATCTCTAATATTAATAAACCCAATCCAAGTGAAGTTTAAGAGTCAAGTTTTCCTGGATACTAACTACATAGGATCAAGTAAGACGATGTAAAACACAGATAGTGTATATTATCAAATTCAGTTACCCCCCCTTTTAACTTAAGTATTGCTAGTACGTCTATGGTGTTCTAGCTTCCCAAGTATGCGAAAACAAGTTGAAGTTACTTCACGGGGTAAATTAGATGGTGGAAACAAGCTCTCAGAGAAACTTGAAATAGTTTATGTAACTGCTTTAGAGAATAAAATGGAGATCGTTCTCTTTCAAATAGAAAATTTACGCTTAATAAAATACAAACGTATATTGTTTGGTGCACATATGAGAAAACAACATAAAATAATTAGGAACGCAAAATATTATCATCTGAATCTTTCGTTGTTTGCAAATTTTCGAAATACTTCTTAACAAGAAAGTAGATAAAGCTTCACCAAATTCCAGGAACGAGGAAAAACTTGAATATTACAGCCATCTCACTCCCACCGAGAAGGCATAGCACCTCCCGTCTCGCTCATACTCCTGCCGTGCCTAGACTGCCACGAGAGCAGGCACCGACCAGCACACATACCACAAGGTCAGCCACGCCCCCAATCCAAAGAGGATAAAAGGCGAGAGGGAACGGGAGTGAGTGGACACCGAGATCCAAAGCAAAGGCGCTACGCAAGTGACTGGCAAAACAACAAAATCACTGTTACACAGTTACAAAAATCACAATCAGCACACAACAAACATAAAAACAAGATATACATATTGTGCACCTTGTTTCTCAAGAAAATTACTGAATAATGCAGCTTAAACTTGTGAAGAACCCGCATAAACAGTGCAGTATTTGAAATTTATTTCGCTTGGATGAATATAGCAAAGAGAAATGTATTAATTTCGTCTTCCTTCCTCTTAAAGCCAGATCACTGAATTATACGAGCATACACAGAAGTAAATGTAACCTTTGAGCTGACACTTACTGTCGACTATACCCAGGTATGACTAGTCGAGAAGACATTCCTTCCCGCTCCTCCTCTACAACACCTAGTTCATCGGAAAACATTTGGAGCCTTCTGTACAATAATTCAGTCATGTATTCAAATGTGTCCGGTCTCAAATACGTTTTGATTTAAAAATTAGATGGTATACCTACTTTAATTTGAACGCTTGTGTTAGAACACATGCCAAAGCAAGGTTTACTAATAAAGTTTTCTTTTTAATTAAATGTTTTAATATACTAAAAGTATAATATAGTGCACTTAATAATGCAAATGAGATGGAAAATGTATGCAAGAATGCGAGATAAATCAATCACTCACCCCTTCCACCTATCAAATAAATCACCCCATCCAACTATCCAATAAATCTCCCCTCCCCTCCCCTCCTCCACATTCCTGGATGCAATACCCATAACTGTGGGCCGTCATTAATATTCTTTGTTCACCAGACAAAAAAAGATAGGTCCGTCTGTCCTGGATTATACCCCTCCTCCTGCTGCTGACATTGCCAAAAGGCGATCGTAATTAATCTTATTTGCTGCCCCCAGAATTCCCAATTCAACATGGAACAAAATATATATTACAGGGTAGGGGCCAACTGTGCACGTGTGTTGTATTTCTGTGGGAACACCGGCATTATATTAATTCCAAAACCCTGCATTCAAAGAAACCCCCTTCGCACCAAAATTGCAATAGTCCAAAAATATGCCTATCGCATTCCAAAGCCGGTCTTCACAGAAGCTCACACCATACTCAAAAACTCCTCTGCAGGTGTCATGAAGCACATTACAATAAATCTACTCTGGAAGAAAATCCAGCATTGAAGCGCTGCATTCACCGAGCACCAAAATTGCAACTGTAATAAGGTGCCGCGGCGAACACTGGCACTCATATAGCACTCCCATTCCCCCCAAAAAATCCTTTGTTAGCACGTGTCTTGAAACACTGTGGAAGAAGTCTATCATTATGTCACCTGGATATTTATATCAGGAGATGGGTAATCTGGAGCCGCCTGTGCTGTGAGAACAGTGGCATTCTCAATCAACTACAAAGATGTGTGATACTGTGTCTCTCGACATTACAATATTCTAAGCAATTTTCAAAAACAAAAACAAAACATATGGAAAAAACACAATAAACACCGTTCCCTCTATTTCATGTGTCACAGCATGAAAGAGAGTCCCAAAAATTCCCCGTTAACTACACTGAAAGATGGCAATAAGACTGTCTCATTACACCCTAAAAGTTACAGTCGAATTTAAACAATAATAAATTAATTCTACACCCGTCATCTCTACCATGAGAGACAGAGACAGAGAGGGCGAAAGAAAGAGACACAGAGGGATGCACATATATGCATCTAAAACCTATAAATTAAGTTCTATCGCTCGAGTGGGCGAATATAATAAGGGCAGTGTCTACTAGTGTGTACCTACGTACAGTCCGCTTCAAGATGCTATTGCTTTTATTCTCGGAATACTGACACCTGAATAAATACTAGCTTTGCTGAATAGGTGCATAGAATCACTGTTGCAGGGCTTTATTCATTCAATAAAACACTCTCGGTTATTAAGAACCTATCTGCAAGTATTGCAGGATTTGTTCAATCTAAAATCACCTCCGTATTCAAAACGTTATTTACCATGGTCGGATACACAATGTATCACTCTCTCCCAAGCAACAATATTCAAGAATTTTTTTATACACTCGAACACAAGAGGCCCGCACACAACAGTTAGTGAACGGGGATGTGCATATAACGATTACATTCATTTTTTACATTGCGCCGACTACAGCATACCTTCGAGAGATTTTGAATGGGACATCGACCATTGAAGTTCACCTCAAACTGGGAGAAAATTTGCACAATAAACAGAGAGGGAACCGCTTTTTTTAGGCAAGCGCTAGCAGCCTCTCCATAAATGAATAATCTTACGTTTATGCATTAATAACTCTTTTTAATAACGGAATATGTTTTCACTCGCTGTTAAAACCCCTCCAATAATTCCAGAGTTCCACTTTGCAATACGTTGTAAAGCCAAATGTATGAGACTACATAACACAGAAGCCGACAGTAATCTCAACCCAATGAACCCTGGTAACAAAGCAATGATTATCTTTTCGGGCGACAGGCACTAAAAATAGTTCTAGTATTTAAATTTGCACCATGATATAAAAATAAAGCCCTGTGTTATATCATCCTAAAAGAAATTACCAAGAGCCCATTGATTTTTCAAAGTATCTTTTTTCAGAAACTTCAAAAATTTTGGTGATTCAGAATTGGCCAGTATTCACGCAAAGAAGACGTTCATATTCAGCGACAACAGGCAGAATAAAGTAATTATGTCATAGCTAAAAACCCCTACCGCAGGTGAACACAGATAAAAACTTATAGAAATTTCTAAAATGCTTATTCTAAGGATAGCTAAACACATGAAACTATTATGCCTGAAAAAGTGGCAAGAAAGTGTCTATATAAGACCTTGAAAATATAAACTCTCAATTCCCTTCACTCTAAAGACAAAAGTCGCGTCAAAAAGAATCGAATATGATGTTTTTAAACGTACTACTAAAATGATATTTGCATAAATTTCAGGGCTTATTTAATTAAAAAAACATTATATGCACACAAAGGAGACTCCTCACCACGTTAATTATAGCGAAATAAAAGTAAACGTTTGATGAATACATTAATGGCATTTTCTCGCAGAGAGCGTTACAGCATAAATTTTCAATAATGCGCTTTATTCCAGGTCATTGAATACTATGCAAAACAAAAAAAAGAAAGAAGAAAAAAAAAGAATGCATGAGCATGTTTTCTCTAGGAGAGCTGAGACACCTTTCATTCTACTGATCTAAAAGTTCACGTGACATGAAAACTGCTGAACAATGGTGTCACGTTTCTATTCACGGATAGCAAATCTACGCGCATGTATATTAATCTATTTTGAGAGTATAAAATGAAGTTTTTAGTGTCGCCTGGGTTACTCTTTACTGTAAGTTGGCACAGTGTGAATTAATCGCGCCTAGTACAATTCATTTAAGTGACTGGCGTAAACGGAATCATCCAAATGTTCAACAGCGTATTCGTCATCTTCGCAATTGGAAATAATAGTTCCTTTGTTTGCATTTTATATTGATAGAGAACTTGAATTTTATAATGTGTGTTAAAGAAGCGCATCACGTCATCAACACAGCACTTAAAATCAAAATAGGATTGTAAAAAGTGTGTGCGATTTAAAAACAGCAATCCAAAGCGATTCTGTATCACGCAATTCATATGCAACATTTAGCATCGTCTTGATTGAAATGTTGGTGTGTAGATTACATATATACTTTTAATTAGTGAAATCATTCAGCATTCATTTAAACTTATTAAATAGAGTTCATTTGAGAAATCAAAAGATTTTTCTATTCTTTGAGTATAGCTTTCTCCACTAACGTAAGCACTCCAACGAAAATATGGGCTTCGTTCGTGAGAGTGTACGCGAGAACGGAAATAAATCAATTGCTCGTCGAGTACAAGATTTGGGGCTTTCACCGACCACAGCTTGGCGAATTCTGCATCTGGACTTGAAGTCTCAGGTTTAAAAATGGTGTTAACTCAAGAACTAAAGCCCAACGACCATAGGTTGTGCCGTGTATTCGCGAACTGGGCTATGGAGCAATTGGAAACTGACCTGGATTTTTGTCGAAAAATCATCTTCAGCGACGAAGCCCACTTTAGGATGTATGGTTGTGAAAACACACAAAATTGCTGCTATTGGAGCAATCAAAATCCAATGCACATTCAAGACCGACCACTTCATCCCCTAAAGGTTGCTGTGTGGTGTCAATTTTGGTATGGTGGAATAATTAGTCCATATTGTTCCAAGATAAAGATGGAGAAGCTCTAACTGCCAATGGAGAAAGATACCGGTCTCTTGTAAGGGACTATTTTTGGCCTCATTTGGAAGGTATGGATCTCAGAAACATGTGGTTCCAGCAAGATGTTGTCAAATGTCATACTGCTCTCGAAACAATCGATCTTTTGAAGGAGAAGTTCAGAGGTTTCATAATTTCCCGTGGTGGAGATGTCAACTGCCCCCGAAATCATGTGATTTAACGCCGTTAGATTACTTCTTGTGGGGTTAAGTTAAATCTCGAATTTTGATCAACAAGCCAGAAACAGTAAATGATCTTATAAATAACATCACGCGTGTTATTTGTGAAGTTGGACCTAATTTACGCTCTTCTGTCATTGAAAATTGGGTCAACCGTATACGCGCAACCCAACGAAGTGGCGTTCACTTGACTGATGTTCTCTTCCACACGTAATGACATTAATTATGTCCAAAATAAAAAAGAGATAAACCTCTATCATTTATAGAACGTGTTTTATTTAACTTCAATGATAGGACACTGTTGTTGAAAGAACGTATATTTCATTAAAAATAAAAGAATTAAGTGCATTATATTCACACAGCTTTCATTGCTTCTCATCTCAAATACTACTTTAAGTGCTATTGCGGTGTACTACGTCCAAATGACTTTTTCTACACATTATTCTACGCTAAGGCAATGTTGTATGCGATAGAACGTAAAGATTGTGCCACACTCATATTCCTTTCTGTGCCAATACTTCTAGGCAATGATATATTATGTACGATAGAAAATGCAAAATATGTTGTGCTTACATTCATACAGCTTTCTCTGCACATTCTTCTAGGAAATGGTAGTATCATATATGGTGCAAAACGCAAAAGTACTTACATTTACATCGCTTGCTCCACCCATTCTTCTAGGTAATGATAGAATTTTATACTACAGAAAAATAAATGTGTTTATATTCACACGACTACCTCTAAACATTCTTCTAGGAACGGTAGTGTTACAGGCGGTAGCGCAAATGCTGTGCCTATATTCACACGTTTTTCTCTACACGTTCTTCTAGGCAATAATTATATTATACACGATAGAAAAAACGCAAATATCTGGCTTACATTCACAGGGTTTTC
The DNA here is from genome assembly GCA_030765065.1 of Deroplatys truncata. Lineage (NCBI taxonomy): Eukaryota > Metazoa > Arthropoda > Insecta > Mantodea > Mantidae > Deroplatys > Deroplatys truncata. The sequence goes on from CM060977.1 coordinate 182,559,038, forward strand.
TCTGGCACATTCTTCTACAAAATTCTGCAATACAACGTTTAAGAAATAAAATATCATTTGACATAATTGCTTTAAAACTAATTTTTATTTACAGCAGCTAGAAGAAATAAGCAAGTTTACATACTTGAAAATCATTATTTCAGCTAACACAGTAAACAACCGGTCCGCCTACGGTTGAGCTACATTTACTGGAGGTCGAGGCTCCCGTCTCTGTCTTGATAATCATCGCTATAGAGAATCCGTCACTTAGCAGAACACAGCATTCGGGCTACAGTGCACCAGCACCCCTCGCGGCGGGTCCCTCATTGTTTGCATACATCACTACCAGACAAGGAACTTCGAACATTGATAGTGGCGTTAGCAGACCCCCGTTTCCAATGTTATTGATGGGTGATTATCATAGCACCCCTTCCTGAATGCTATCCCATTAAATAAATTTTAATGAATTTTAAGGTTGCTATTCAGGCTCCTATGGTGCAAGTTAACATGAACATCGCCGCTGAGGGATGTTGTAGCTGCGATAACTGTGCATATAAGACTACGGTAATGCAGCTGCTTAGTGATATCAATGAAAAGCATAACTGTTTATTATCCTTAAGCTCTTTTAAGCCATTCAAAATTCTTTAGAATTATATAACATGAAATCAATAAGAGTTTATTAAAATATTTCTGAAATATTAAATAAACATTAAGTTAGAGCATTTGTTTACAGTTAAACCTTGTAGCATGCATTGTAGCAGATTCTGTTTTGCACCTATGTTACAGTTCCTGAAGCGGGTTGATCTACGCCCGAGATGGTGGGCGACGAAAGCGAGCATAGCTTGCCTTCCCAACTTACGCAAGAATGCCTGCATCATGTTCTCCTGGCTTTAATAACAAGATTCCGATGCCTCTGACCTCCAGGTATGAATATCCTTGACAGCTGTCCCGGCCGCGGGAGTTGAGAATGCCTAAATAGCGCATACAAGACCGTGCTTCTGCAGATTATTTTCCAATTAAATGGTGAGTCTTAAACTCTTTATTCAGCTTTACTACTATTATGTAGAGAATTACCTTAGGTCTGCGTATAACCTTTCAACAGAATTTATTCAATTTTTAAATAAGCATATATTTTCATTTTAAACACTTCTATTCCACTTAACTTGCATATAACTTGCATTCTAGGTATTCGCGTTGTTTTCTATTGTTATAGAGCCTGTGCCAATGGTCACGAAACCTAAGCCACAAACTGAAGATAAGCTGCTTTGCTCCGGCGATCCAACAGGAGTCACGAAGGTGAAGAAGAGGAGCACCGTCATGGATTGGAACCAATCGCCCTCGGTGTCCAAGCAGCACAGTTATCACCAATTGCAGGACCATCAGGCATCGGGCAAATTCTCCAGGACCTGTCCAGCAGCAGCTAAAGTTTAGCCATGCATTACTAGATTGCAAAGTGTTTGCATTGGTGTTTAGGGGATGCCTTTTCACTAGAAGATTAGTCAATTTATGCAGAAATATAGAACCCTTTATTGGGAGAGGTAGTTTCTTTGCTCAGGAGAAACCCTTCGGTTTTAAATTCAACATTTCTGCAAACGTTACCTATGCAATCCAGTATCCTGAGAAAGAGCACACAGAAGCCACCATTCTCAGTAATAAGACCAACTTGGGCTTTCAATAAAGGAGTCTTATTCCTTATGATAGAAAAACTTATAAAATATCTGAAATTTCGAGGAAAATAAAGCTCAAAGTATCTACTTGAAGTCCGGCTCTTGCTATTGGAACCATCCTTTATGATCCCTTGAATGCATCATGCTACATAGTGCTACTGCCGCAAACAGGGATAAGGAAGATGTAATCGATATTAAGAACGAGGATGAATTCTGTTTTGCAAGTGTTGGTTCGCTACTAAGTATTCTGCGGGTCTAGATACTAATAAAGCGAGCAAATGCACTGCAGAAAAACTGTACCTGCAATTAATTGTGAGCGGAAAGACTTCTCTGTAAGCCTACACAAGGTTGAAGCCTTTGAACGACAAAACCATAGCATATTCATTTAGTATTTGGGCCAGACAGAGACAACGCCATTACACACTTATAAGACACCAAACAAGAAAGAGATTTAATTTATTGTTCACTGAGCAAGCAGAAGGATCTCGCTGCTGACTGATTAAGAACACCTGAAGACTGACAAGAGCCCAGATCAGTAAACACATGAGGAAACCTTGATTTTATAAACCCTGAATGATAAAGATGCTTTTAAAAAGCATCAACCGAAGTGGATGCTTTACCAGGTGCTCAAATTGCCAAGCAGGGGAAAATTCTCGAGTTTTCATTCTACTCAAACTGTATTTGTGCAAAGTTTGTTATATGAGGCAATGTTGAGAGTATAAAGGCAGTCCTGTGAGTCATTGGCTAACCAGAGCTGCACTCAAACTATCCAACAGTACGAGTCTGTATCGCTATCTCTCAAGCTCGTATGTCGCTATAACAACTCATAGTCGAGATGTAAACTATTTGAAGGTCCTAATAACAATCAAAGAGATCTTTGTTGAGCTTCGGTGAATAGCCGATATGGTTACTGCCAAATATAAGCCAGATGAAGCATTGACTTTGACTTATCGGGATGTGACTGATTTCGGAAAAGCTCGACATTGCCACATGCAAGCACGAGCTTGAAACGAATGAAATGAATGCACGTGATCACTGACATGTGACAGATGTATTCCTGGGACTGCTCATAATTTTTGCAAATGAAATAGACGGATACTGATTTTATACCCATCTTTTCCCTTTGATTAGCAAGTATCACACCATCTCCTGGTGAAAAACCTGACATAAGACGACCAGTCTAATTCGTGCATCTCAAACTCCTCTGAGAGGTATGTTGCATTTAGCAAGGAGCATAGGAGCATCTCTTTCAGGCTTTTATATAGCTTTAAGTTCTTCGACGGCGAGCTATCATGTCTAACCAGCATATTGCGCAGTGATGAATTGAAGGTCACTAAACTCCGAGTACCCCAATCCTAAACATCATCAGTTAGTGACATCTAAGGAGATATCCCCCTATTGTTACCTCCAAGACATTTTCAAGCTAAATGAAACGAAATCACTATCAATGGACTATCCAGTTAAGAATAAAATCATGCCATCAAGGTCTAGACAACGTTTAATATAGAATATCCGAATGAGTACAGTGACCTTTACCTGAAGACTGATATGTTCTTGTTTTTCTGATACATCCGAGAAGCCTAAGATCTTCACGCTAGAGATGTGTAATTTAGACCCCTGCTGGTGCTATACCCTGTCAGGGATTGTATTCGACGCAATGCTCAAGGCGATCAAGTTCAAGTTGAACCACATCCATGATGAGGTTATGCAATTTTTTAATCCGGAAGCAGATGTGTTTTCAGTGTCAAAGAGATATGCAAAAGGGCAAGAATATATAGCTATCAGTATGCGACGAGGAACGGAATTAAATTGCATTAAGTTCAATTCTATTTATGCACGCTCTTTAACTGATGCCATTATTAGCGTCTTATTCGATATTGGGCATTAAAGACCGGTAATTTTGCTTGGAGGCCCCTTTATCAAGCTGAGGTTCTTTTACGTGCCGTAAATCTACGACACGGAACCACTGGCATTACGTCACTTCCGAAGGAAGCCCTGCAGAAAGTTTTACGCCCTCCGATGTATTTGAACCCGAGACCACGGGAAATATAAGCTACAATGGTTACCACGACACCACGGAGGACGACTGGAACAAAATTACAACTATCACTGCTATCTGGACATTACCAATTTATATGGAGAGTTAAAGCCCTTGCACATGCCAAACAACAGCCTGAGATGGCTGTAAAGGGATGTACATTGAACAATTAACTTTTCATCAATAGCCCCTGATTCCAGAACAGATTACGCCTTGGAGGTTGATCTTCATACCCTGAGCATCCCCATGACGAGCATAATGACCTTCCTCTCTGCTCAAAATGCTAGATACCACCAGGAAACCAATACAATAAACTGCTGGCTACCCTATAAAACAAAGAATAATCACTCAGGTGGAATATGCACAGTCAGAATGGACGAAACCCCACATTCAATTAAATAAGAAGAGACTTGTAAATGAAACTTACTAATTTAATTAGAATTTATGGAAGATGAATATCTCGATTATGGAAAGTTGATTGGGAATGTGAGAAAATATAGTGACCTCCGAATATCTGGAAGCAATGCAAGAAATTTACTGTGCGACCAACTTACCTTCGGGGCATTATATTTATGGAAAACCCTATAGAGATAAAGCTTGGCTGAGAGGAGTGTATAAGAACAAGTCCATCTATGTAGGGCAAGCCATCGTTGACATCTCAAAGTATATCCGGTACAGATACCTCTACAATATTATGAAACCGAATCTCAATTATCTAGCGCTTAACTATATAGACACGGACCCTTTCATATTTTAAACTTCTAGTTGAATTGATAAGTGCGAATCTACATTACGTTGACACATCAAAATATGCAGAAGGGAGCATATACAGCATTAAGCCTCAGATAAGAAAGTGATTACGTTGTTCAAGGATGAGCTTTTGGGAAGACCTATGACAGAATATTAGGATTAAAGTTCAAATTGTATGCCTATATGTATGAGGACAAATCCATCATGAAGATAAGGGCATAAACCAGACCAATATGCAGAAAAAATTTTGAGCACCACATTAGCGGTCTATGCAATATTAGAAAGAAAATCTTTGTAAAACAAATAATTTTTGGGAGCTGTAAGCGAGGTCTCGACCGTAGAGAAGAATGGGGTTGCTCTCTGCGGAGAAGGTGATAAAAGAAAGCTAATTGAAGTCTCAAACCGCACAATTGCCTGGGGTCGGTATTGTCTGTGTATGGTTGACCGTAGCTGTACATCGCTTGTAAATATATATGCAGTGTATATTTGTTTCTTGTGTATAATTAGGATTGTAATTTGCTTCTATTTCATAAACATCACATTTGTAGTCTTATATATAGTTAGCATTGTAACTTACTTATTTGTAACTATTGTATTTGGAGACCTGTATATAGATAACATACGTTTACTTCTTATATGTATTGTACTTTGTGTTAATGTATATTAAATTCGGTTTCTTGTAACGGATAACGTACATTCATATACATAACGTACATATATAAAGCGTTTTTATTCATATATAAGGTATGTTGTAATTCAGATTTCTTTTCTTTTGAGTGTGTGGGCTATTTCATGTGTCAAAAATGTTCCGCATTAACTACATTGGGAAAGCTTGTGGTACAACAAAAAACACATTGTTTTGTGGAATTAAAACTTCTCTTTATTTCAACCTTACTTTCTAGAATAAATCCTTTCCATCAATCCTCTATTCTCTGAGTATTAGGGAATCCTTACAATTTCACAATAATCCTATTTCTTTGGGAAAGTAGTACCTTCTCCACCAGGAAAGTTTAAGCATACACAGTGGACCCAACTTCATGTCCATAAAGGGATCCCCTTTTCTCCTCACCCAAATATCTTTTATGTATCTACTAAGATACATACACTTCAAACGTTTCAACAGTCCAATTAGCTTCAAATCCCTTTTCAGAGTGTCCTTATTCTTAGATTTCCTCACCTAATCAACAATATTGGCATTTCTTGCACATCTCTCCTCCTTTTGAGTAGATTCTAGCTGCATACGGTCAGCAAAACTCTCTGTTTTTAACTTCGCTAGGCTTCATGCCAATGGTAGAGTGGTGTCATTGTAATTTGCAATGGTTCTAGATAAAACTAGGCACGTATAACCCTCTACACATCCATTCTTTAAAGCTCTTATTAATCGTTCAGCAGTTGCTCCCTTCACATTAGCATAGGTACTGCAGTGATTGATAAATTTTTAAAGTACTTCTTATAACATTCAGTCCCGTTAGCGCTCTGTGTGTTCTTGGGAGGCGTTGCTATGTCTAGTAGTATAGCCTTTAGCACTTCAAGTTACATCTTTTCCTTTATCGGTCTCGCATATGCCACTTTAGAGTCGAAGTTAATTGCAAAGAGCAATTACTTGAAATTCTTATTGATTCTCGCATGGGGTATCATCTCAACCATGTCTATCTGTACCAGGTCATGGAATCCTTTACTGATAATCTTTCGGTACGAGAAGTTCCTTCATACCAGGGCGTGGAGCTCGCTTAGTATATTTTGCTTCACCATTGTCATTACGTAGTCCTTGCCGATTTCAGTTATTTAATAATCTCTTCAATTTATTGAGTGTGATTGTTGTTTCTCGCGTTTCTGGTTGCTAGCAGTAGCCTCAAGTGATCCACTAAACCATTCGGGTCACTTCAATATATCTAGTGTTACTTCGTGTTAGGGCGATGTAATTTCCACTGCAAGTCTGTTCCCTTCTATTTCGTCTATAATCGTCGTATAATAATTTTATACTTGTAGGAATCTCCCAATGTCAGTTATTCCTGCTGCTGTAGTTTCATCGATGGACATGCGTTACTTTCAGTATTTTGCTGCATGTAGCTATATCCCCTTCTGTGTGTGTATAGATGCATCTCTGGTTATTCGAACTTTATTATTGATGAGATCAATGATCTTGTTCCCTATTATGTAATTTCCATCCTCGTATCTTACTCCGTATGATATATCTATTTCGTTCCTGTTCTTTTGAGTTTTATTAAGGTAGCTTGATATTTTTCTCCCCTTTCCGTGTTTCATCCTTGGTTGAGGTTTTTTCCTGTATTTCCTATATATCTTGAAGCGGGTCTGTTAGTGGTTGCAGAGTTTCGCTCATCATCCTCTGGGTTTCAAAATGTTGACCTTTTAGAGCACGTAATCTTTCCCTTATAACCATGGTATGCTTAGCTACAGATTATTTAAGTCTTATGCTCTCTCTGACCATCTTGAAATGTCATCGAACTGTGCTTCCATGCCATACATACCTCACTTATCCTGACGTTTTCATTTTATTTGAGATTTTCAATTCCATATATAGAAAATGACCGTCTTTGCTCGATGGCCTGGAGCAGTGAAGCTAACCTATCTCCATTTTCAATTGTTGTAGGGAAGATTCCAACTGCGTTCTTGTTTATAGAAAACAATATATCTGTTCTGACAATTTGTGGTGTTGGTGACGTCCTATAGCAGGCAGTTACCTGTCCGCTTACAGTTGATTTGTAGTATTCCAATACGGATGTTAGCATGTGTCTCTGTGAATTCCCTCTGAAGGATTTAGTCTGCACAGTAATAATATGCTCTCCTCTCATTTGCTCAAATTTAGCGTTTATTATGTTCCCCTACGATTTAAGAGTATTGAAATTATCCATATTTCTTGTCAAATGTTTATCCAGGAATTTCCGTCCTTTCGCCATAGTTTAAATGTGTTTTCGCATGGTTTAAGTAATATCACTGCTGATGGAACCAAGTCTACTGTTTAAATGTTGCTGTACTTCATTTTGTTTATTTTAAAAAAAGGGCTTTAACGAAGCTTTTATTTGCTGCATCGTTGTCATTGATGGGATCTCTTACCTCTCTTATCCTTCAATCAATCCCTTCCAATCCATTTCACTCTAATCCTGATCTTCCCCTTCTTACCGTGACACTTGGTAGTTGCACCTCCATAATCACCCACCCTTACCCTCCAAATGTCCCTTAAACCAACCATGATAGCTGGCGGAGGCTATCGGGGTCCCCATATTTTAAGGTGGGGGTCAGTGCTCGATTCGAGTACCTCTTTTATGTCCCGCCAACATATCCGTGCTAGTTCTGTAGATACATATTCCCCGCACACTCTTCCGCTCAATATTTATAAAATGTTTTCTGTCTCGCCACCTTACCACACCTGCAAGAATGAGAAACTTTATTCTCTCCCCTCCCTCCACCCTTATAATCAGATGCGGTATGCCCAGGTTAGAAGGCAAATGCCCCCTTAGGTTACATTGTGTTAATGTCTTTTCTTTTCCTTTAGTGTAACCAACCAAGGGAATCCCCATCCCCGAATGTAGGTTGAATTTGAGAAATTCTTAAGGTGCATTGCTACTAGATGAGTTCCATATTGTGGTTGTTGTCTCTTTCAAATGGGATAGTTCATACCTGCTAACCGGGGGGATAGTTATAAGGAATAAATTATAAAGATATTTTTGTGGCATTGTATTAAAAAGCCGTCATTCATATTCGTGTGAGAAAAAGAAATTAAAGAAAGCAAATATGGTCTTCGGCCAGGGCTGAGTACGAAATATTTCGTCCAGTCAACAGCACGTGCTTCCGGCCCCTGAACTCGTTCAGTAGAAGAACACATAAAAATTAGGCAGGCTAGCGTGTGTCTGAATGTTTTTATTCAGTTTATGCAGGCGTTGCATGGATGTACTATGCAACCTTATGTTTGTATTATAATGCTTTCCTCTAAAAAGTAATTTGTGGGATCTATCAAAATTAAGTAGCGACAGAACTTGTAGGTGCGGCACGTGTATCTGTGAGTGCCTATACCTGTAAGCTTAAGTAAAGACGTTTCCGTTTCCATTTCGTGTCTACAAGGGATAGTAGATATAGCATGCGTTTTAGTCCTTCTTTAAGTTTAGTAGTCTTAATCTGTCGGCCCATAAGCCTGACGAACTTGGGTTAGAGCAGTGACGATTTGAGTATCGTTTTGTTTGTTTGTTTTTGTGCTTAGTAACACGTACATACATATGTATCGTCAGGAACTGTATGAGTGTGGTCATTTTGTTGCTCAACCAAGTGGATTAACATGGTTCGATCCCACCAAAGACGGCGTAGAGATAGTTATAGGTGTTGAATGGGGCTATCATCGTCCAGAATCTGAGCTTCAAGGGAAGTCACCAGTACAGCTCTGGTGGCAGGAAAGTCGCAAGGCTCTGTCAGGTGGTACTCTTGTGCTGGAGCTCTCTGCAGTCCCTGAGCAGAAGCCCACAGCAGTTGTGCTAGTTGTGTTGCACAGGGGTTGCAACCATATGCTAGCGGACAGGGTTACGGCGAGGAAGCCCTGCCAACGATGATAACCAGAATGTGGCATAGATTTAGGGAGTGACCTAATTTAGTATTAAGTGTATAAACACATTTTTTCATCATCTGCTCAAGGAGTAAGCATATAGGTTACATAGCCTTTGAATGCTCCCTGTTCACATTTTTAAATGTCAGGTTGTTCAATTTTGTAAATCCCGGACCCTGGAAAGCAATGTTAAGTTCTTATGGTTTCGGTCATATTGAGAATGAAATTTCTATGCTGTGTTACATGTTAATGCAAAATGTCATAGAAGTTGATGAAAAATTTGAAGTGTTATTACAGAAATAAATTAGTTTTCTGGGAGTACCCGTTGATAGGAACAAAACGTGACGAAGATAAGACATAGTAAGAGTTTACATCCCACACCAGGACAGAAACCAGAAGGAAGGACAATCGTTGGTGTGGTATTGTTTCAATTTTTTTCTGTTTAAACCTGTGTGTTATGCAGGTCTATGTGTAATATGTGATGACTTAGTGTGCACTGATTCGAAATTATTTTGAAAAAGTTGATACTTACTCTGCAGTTGTTATTACGTTACCTATGATGCATAATCATCTTAAATTTGACTTGGAATTTCGATATTTTCATTACTTTTAAATTTCATGACACACCGCCAGAGTACTGTAAGCTTATTGTTCTCAGTAAATGCACTGTTATAAGCAAAGTACCTTAAATTATTGCTAAATATTTTTGCATGCTATATGTGCTTCTATCATTTTTTCAGGACTGTGATTTTATTGAGTTTCATTACCCTTCCGTGTAAAGTGTTTAGGGACATTATGGTACCACTTTCCTAAATAAAGAATAGCAGTAATATGTTATTCAGAATTTTGAAATATGTGTTTGAATAGTTTTAGTATAATTTACAATGTGTAGCGTTTCCAGGAATGTCTCACTGCGTTACTAAATTAAATAAGGTACTAAATAAGATGCTAAATTAAGTTTTTGTTACCTACTCTTGAAGGATGAGGTTCCTAGTTTGTTGGGTTAAGCTTTTAGTGTGCAATAGAGATAGTATTGTCAGTATTTTATAGAGATCCCCCCTTCGTTTTCTCTATTTGTTTCTTTATTTCAGGTACTCCCCTCTAAGTCCCGAACTATACGTTTATGTATACAAAATGAATAACTTATTTCTCGTTTTTTCTTTGCGAGCGGCATATATTTACAATAATTGTCTTCTTTATTGGATATTACAATTATGACATATTTGTGTTTATGTTTCAGGTCACAGAACGCGAGAACTTTGCACGTGACCTGGTGACGTATTTTTCGTCATGTCTACTGTAAGCGACTCGAGATCTGTACAGGACACACGCGATTCTACAAATCCTTGAAGACCAGAAATCTCTACGCAAGGCGAGCGGAAACTCTTCAAGGCCCAGCAACTCTTCAAAAATCATAATTATCCGACATTCAATAAATTTTAAGACCAGGATGATCTTGTTGTGATCTAGTAGATTGTACACATTCAGGTTTTTCTAGGTTTTCTTTTCTTTTCATGTTTTGACCCACACCCGCAGACGTCTGGGCCACATTTGGGATCTATTTATTTATTCTCATGTGTGCTGCTCAGGCACGGCAGTAATTTTTTTCCTGTCTAGGTCTCAGCAGGAGTTCTTATTAGTATTTAATAACCAAGATTTACTAAAATTATTCATGAAGAAAAGCAAACAACAAAAACACACTGTTAGCTTTGGTTGTTTTCACACAGTTGAGTTACCTTTACTTTATTTTGTAACCATGAAATCTCGCTAACTCATAAAGCTTGGTTAAGAACAAGCCATTATTTTTTCTTTGAACTCCATGTAGTAAAAAATTTAAAGTAATTGTTGGGCTCGTTCCAATAGCCCACTCTCTGGTCACTCGCTTAAGATTACATTAGTTAGGTTTTAGTATTTTTATATGATTATGCAAAAGAAAGTAAGTTTATAGGAAAACCTTCTCTTTCTTATTTTAAATGCGCTAATGATCGAAATAGTTCTTTTCATTTTCCTTTTTATGTTGTGTGGTCGCACGTTTAATGCATCATGGCCAGTGCATAAATGTGTACTGTGGTAAAAAGTGCCGCTTTTGATATGACACCGAATTGCAAATCTCAAGATCCCGTAGTTACATGTGGTGTGTACACAGCTTGTTCTGCGCATGTTTATATATTGCTGTACCGCTAAACCAGTGGTGTAAAGTATATACTATGTGTTATGTCGCCTCCCAGAAACCTCGGATTTGAGTAGCTCGTTAGTTTAGAGCATTTTGAGCTCATTTGAGCCGTTAGGTATTGTGATTACAAAATAATTATAGGAGCACCTAAACCTGTTTATTTATGTCCTGGGTGATTACTCTGGTGCAATGATTTGGAAACGGTGTATGAATAGTAATAAATGGAAGTCGATTACTCTCACTGTGATAGACAAGTGTGGTCTTTGCTGAACGCAATTCCGGGGTGCACACAAACTTTTGGTTCATTTGAAGCTGTATTGAAAAAGATTAATTTCTGCTTTTTGAATCATTTAACTTCCTCTATTGGCTGGAAAGTAATTTAATTTACATACAGGATTTTTATCTTTCTAGTTGCCTTTGCCAGTACGTAAAGCCGGCACGTAAAAGAACCTCAAGCCTGAAGGCAAATTTCCGTCCTTCCGTAAATCTACTACACAGGACCGCCAGCTTTAGTTCCCTTCTTAAGGAAGCCATGCTAAGCATTTTTACGCCCGAAAAAGCACATCGCCCTCCGTCGTGTTTGAACCCGCGACCTCGGGAACTAAAGGCTAGCATGTAGCCACTACAGCACGAAGCGCGGCTCTATAGTAATGTCTTTATATATGTGTGCTGTGTTGTGGAATTATAGGAGCATCAATATGCCTATGCCAATGTGTTTCCTAAACTACACCCAATCTCTGCTGAGTGGATCGTACTTAAGTGGTGAATAATGTATACATCAGTATGTATGTTTTTGTTTTACATAAATTCCTACAAACCTTCCTTTGATGCTGTCAAATATGTCCATCACATATGCATCTCTGCATCTATTAATAATGTTTTACTTAAACCCAAGTAAACTTCCTTTAGTGCATGTATATGGTCAAACATACAGGATCAGTATATCCATTGACAACGTTTCGCTTAAACCTGTTTTGGTATTCTTTCAAATGTGGTGTTTTAATTACCAGGTGCGCATAAGAAATCTTTCTACCGTACTTAGCTTAAATCTAGACCAAAGTTCTATCCATCACGTTGTATTTAAATGCGCCAAGTGGAATAATGTAAATATTTCTAGACGTAATATTTAGTGGAAGTAACCAGTTGTAAAGAAATGAGTGAAAGATGACCCAACAGAATGGTCCCATACAATGCCCCTCTGAGCTTTGTGTTTCTGAACACATTGAGAGGCACTTGAAAGGGAAAGTGCTTCTGAGGGTACAAAGAAAAATAACTGTAAAGTGTTGTAAAACGTTGTACAATTGTGCACCATCACCAACCAAGTAGACAAAGGTACAGAAAATCACGCAGAGTCATAGTATAACGACATAATGTAGGCTCACGATAAACATTGGTAATTGAACTGAGGACAATATAGTAATGTGTGAGTGATATGCCTAGTTAAACAGAGACAAATTGTAATAGATGCATCATATATGTAAGAACTAAGGTGTATAGGAATTAAGTTGACATTTTAACGTGCCATTGCTGTAACAGAAATGTAGCGCGAATGCAACACACCACACGTAGAAAACCGTGACACCGTAAAAGAAACCATCACATCAAGTACGGCTCTGATGAAGCTTCACAATAAATTGCCTATGTCCCTTACAGTCCCTTAATAAATTGCATGTGAACGCGTATGATATGGTCCTAGGAAATTATTGAAAATATGTTAACTATATATAACCTAATACTATAATAATATAAATGACGTAATATAATGCAGTAGTTGTAACCACGCAATGGCACTAATGAAGATACAAAATTTATTTAGTATTGTAACTTGTATAATGAAACAATTTTTATAAATAACATCGTAACTTATGTTGAAAAATGGAACCGCGTCGGCCAACTACACCCTTCCTTGGTGGTAAAGAAACAGAAAGCGACGAGGAGATACCGGAGTTTTATGGACCAAGCGCTCGGAATTTTGCGATTCCTTTTAAAGTTGCAAGTGCATGCCATCTATGACAAGTAAGGGGATTATAAGTCATAAAAGCACCTACGTGATAAGGCTAATTTTAACTAGTACCATGGGAAAGAGAAACTTATGAACTCAACGAAAAGCCCTAATTTTAGCTAATAACTTCAAAGTAAGGAATATGAACCGGTGAATACAAAAACAGGATAAATTCATACGATTAAAAAAGTGAACAAAGCAATCACGTGACATATGTGGAGTAGGGATGAAATCGGACATTGCCAAAGTTTCAAACCGGAAGTAACTTCACCTCTCTGAGCTCTACACTCGCGTAAAGACGGCGATGGCGGCACGAAAACGTTTAAGAAATCACGGTATGCTAGCCGTGAGGAAATTCATAGTATTAAGAATTGTGAATGATTAACGGAGTGGTGCGCGCTTTCCAGAATGTGTAGCGATAACTGAACAATAAAGCTAAGGGTTATTACGTTATGATGTTTCATCATAATCCCTGTAGACATTGGCTCAACACTAGCCAACCAAAGAAGAACAAATACACCGGGAGAGCAACTCATTCACAAGCTGAGAGTCTCTGACTTCAGAACTACGCATCTAGAACGCGGCCAACTTCATGTTGTAGTTTTTCAATTATAAAATTCAGGATGATTTGCTGTGAGGTTTTAAAATCGCATGCGACGCCAGGATTTCGTATAATTTCACATGTTATTTCTCATGAAAGAGGGGAAAAAAGCTTTGGAAATTATAGAATAATTTATATATCAGCTAGTGGTATTTTAGAATTTATTGTATCCTTGCAACGAATGGTAAACTACATGGATAGCGACTACACACGTGCGCGTCAGTTCATGCTTACAGCGAATTTCTCTTAGGACTTTTGTGGATCAGTGCTTGATATAATCTTCCTTTGCAGCTGGATGTTTTAAAATGCAAAATAAATCTCCAAATTTAGTTGTAGGTGATATGATATGTTATCTTTATCGTATGAAAGTGTATCAAGTTACTAATGTAGAAGAAATCGAAACAGAATATGAGGGAGAAAATCAACTGAAAGGAAAGCTCCCGCCCCCAAAATTCAAGGATATTAATGAGTTTGCAAACAATAAGCAATGATATCGAAAGTAAAATGAGCAGTGTTGAGATTTAATACGAAAAATATTTGCCAGAGTACCTCTTCGATTTGTTATGTAGACAGATGTGAGACAATGTCTAGGGAGTGTAATTACCTCAAAATAATTGGAGAAAAATGTAATGCAACATTACGTTTTTCTCTTGGCTGGTGGTCATATGAAAAAGAGATAGTCGAAGGGGATCCAGCCAGCTATAATAAGTGCCTGTATTTTCAGAGCCCGTGGATTTAATGTTTAACCTAGGGGACATCACCCACTTTTATATTTGAGATTTCATATTAGTTTTCGAGCAAGTATGTAAGTTGTTAATGTGGTCGAATGCAACATAAAGAGAACGAGTGAAACGATTTTTATGCACAGTGTTAATACATGTAAGGTTTAAATAATTCCGATGTTAAACACGTTCATTGTAAAATTGGATTTTGTGTGAAGTAGGGAGAAGTTCTTCAACTGTTGCACTAAATGTTGAACGCTGTTAATGTTGTTAAAGGAAAGAAATATATGAGTCGAATTTTGTCAACGTTATCCACTTTAAAGAAATGGAATCTAAATTGCTATATGGAAACGTAAACTTGGTTTCTTCACACAGTCATTTCGGAACAAAGGCTTTTCTTTATTACTATGTTCCACATCCTTGAAATTTAGGCCTGTTAGGTAATTAGGTTGGTAGCGATTCACCCTTGATGTTGGGAACCGTGATTTAACGATAGATGTTAAATGCGTCGCGTGACTAAACACCAGATTGTAAATTTGCTAAAACTAAACGTTAACAAAGCTAATACTGAAAATATATCAATATTTTCTTATTTGAAAACCTTTCAGCCACATGACAATATTGCATAGCAATAGCTCAATCATCGCATCTGAAATCTGAAAACGGCAATCCAACATATGTAGTTCGTTGTTAATGGTGACTATTCTGAAAATTTCAGTTTTGTTATACAGGGCACCTTATCAGTACGATATACCACTGGAACAGGTTCAAGTAACTATTTACTACAGAAAGCTAATGGTGATCTGGAGCATACACTGTTTTCAATTATATCAAATTACTTAATTCATGATAGTCCTGCAGTTCGAGTTTTTTCAAAACAACTGATAACCTACCTACAACATCAGTTTTCACGTAAACAGGATATACCATTCCAGCAATGAACTATCAGACCAGTGCAATTGGTTAAGTCATTGGATGCACAGCGATATTTCTTTCACAACCAAAGAGGGACACGAAGCCGCAGTGAGGGTTTTTGTGTGATTCAAACATTCTCAGAAACACGCAGTATCCTCATTGTAATCCCGGTTTCTGAAAAAATAAATAAAAATACTGCTCTAAAAACGCTTTCTAGTTCGTGTGCAATCCCTCCGGAGATTGTCCTAAATTCCCCGAGGTTTCATCGTTGGGGGACTGAATAATGCGTGTCAGACAGCCGAACGAGTTCGCCGGTTGCGTACTACGAACCTTGTTTCCAGTCAGCTTTTATAGTTCATAACTTGAGTTCCGTTTTGCCGTTTCGTATCGAAATTCTTAAATTTTATTTAATATGTTTTACTGTATTAAAATCTCAAGCTTTCATCCGATTAAAACATTGTCTTTGAAGTTATAACGTTTTAAATGATGTATGAGTATTGTTTTAATAGAAAATCAATAATGTAAACTTAATATTTAGTGCATAATTACTTTTAACATTCACCCCTTTTTATAAATGTGAGGATCATTTATGTTGAAGCTCCTGTCGGAACTTAAGAAAACTAATGGCAGATGCATGTTTTCACAAGTTTCATATATCCATGATTTCCATATTATCGTCAATAATGTTTTCAAATACTATATGAAGTATGCAGGCAATGTGGAAGGTAATATTCCAAAATATTTTCACTTTCCAATATGTGGTGATTTAAAGCCATACGTATTTGCATGCCTTGACCCTACTGAATGTATTTTAATATTTGGATTAAGCAACAGTTATTTGGGCATAAACTGTTTCAGACATGTGTGGGCGCGTATGTTTAGGTTGCATACAATACTAGGGACTCAGGAGGTCCCACCTAACAATACCACAATAATGTACTTGTATGTACCAATTTCCATTTTCTATAATTAATACACTATTTCCTAAACGTGACTACTTCCAATTGCTGTATATATTTTGACTTTAAGGGGGTGGGCACCCAGGACTTCTGACCACTGGGGACCTGCCACAATCACTTGTACAGAGGTCTGTCACTGTAAGTTACCAGAGGGTCAGAATACTTTGTATTAAGGAAAGTACAAATTAGAATTTCATTTCATTAGTTGCTAAATCGGGACATGATTAAAACTAACTGTAAATTTCCTTTTATACCTTTATTGACGTTACCAATAAATGTAAGCTAGCGCCCATGTGGTGGGAATCGAAGGGATAGCACATAGTATTCTGTATATATAGTAATTAATTGGTTTTAATATCAGCTATGTGCAAGAGGAGGGTGAAACTGTAGAATCAGACTCAAAAATTCAGTGCCAATTTCGGTGTTTGAACCACGGATCTTGCGGTTTCCGTTCGTTTCCCAAACTAAATGAGCTACCATGGTAACATGCCGATACCACACTAAATTCCCTAAGTCGCATTTTTTACAATAAGCCACAAGGAGATCCCAAATTAATTTTGAAATAACACACCCCAGTTTCAAATTTGCAAGAACGTAAGCACGTTAAGTCTGAGCTTCATGGAATAACGAACTATTAGGCCAATAAATTGTAATTAATTCTTCCTTCAAACAAGCCGTGCTTAATACAAGGTTGAAAATGTAGAATCCGACTGCAAAATTAAATATTCAACTGTGATTACACTCACGGATACTCCGATTTTCCCTCGGTTCCTCTAACCAACATGGCAATATTCACTAAATGAGTCTCATTGGGCATATCACTCTGATTTTCCCTTTATAATCTCATCCCGTACGCGCTTGTGTGAAAGAACAATTAATTACAATTGATTGGCCTAGTATTTAGTTAAACTATGAAGCTCTGGACTTAAATGACTTACGACATAATAAGTTGCCATGGGGTATGCCATCTCAATATAAATTTGTGATACCCTTGTGGTTTACGGGGCAAAAATGCAGCTCAGTTAGAGAATTTAGTGTGCACTGAAATGTTCCCGAGGTAGCTCAGATGGTTAGAGCAACCGGAAGAAAAACGGAAGATGCGTGGCTCAAATCCGTTGTATGCGATTTAATTTTTCAGTCCGATACTACCTTTTCAACCTTGTATTACACACAGCTGAAGTGAAAGAACGGTTAGTTACCACCAATTGACGTAATAGTCGGTTAAACTGTGAAACCCGGGACTTAAAGTAGTTACGACATTGTAAGCAATCACCGAGGTATGTCATCTCGAAATGAATTTTGAATCTCCTTATGGTTAACTGGGAAAAATGTGACTCAGTGTATATAGTATTCCGTGTTTTCCTTGAAGTATTAGTGCCGTAAAATTTGTTTTAATAATGAGCCATTTCGCATGATGTGTAGCTTATTCAGCCTTATGCCTAAATAGTTTTACGGTAGGCTTATCATTTCAATTGCTTCATTCAGATGTTGAAGTGTACGACACTGGAGAGACGATTTTCGGTTTGTAGACACTATGTCAACAATCAGACTTCCTTCCATCCGTCACTGCCATGCTTGGCCTTTATTTTTCCGAGTAAAGTCGGGGAGGGTACACGTATCCTCCGTGTTGGACATCCTCTGCGGCTTACAGCTTGTGCCTATTGGTTTATTCAATGTTCCCTTCTCTCCAGGAAGCTGGGCATCTTTATTGTTTTTCTTCCTCCCTCTTGCAGCTACAATGTTGTTTCTAGCCGAGACATGATATTTGCGCAGCGGTGGAAGAAGTGGAAGTGATAAAGTGTAGGAAATTCAAACGACTCTCTCTTCTTTCCACTATCAACATTGGAGCAGTGTAAGGCATCCGAGCCTTTCATTTTATTTTGGAAGGCGAGCAACAACCGTTAGGAATAGCCTGTTAATTTAACTGCAAACGAAAAGCAAACCTCCTACCGTTAACATTGTGTCTGAAAAAGCATAACATTGTTGACTGACGGTTCATTAACCATGTATTATCTAGGGAAGACCCCACTTAATGTAGACAGTAGACGACATCCATTGTTACTTGAACTTATTCATACCCTTAAAAAGAGTTCTAAGGTAATACAGATGCAAAGAAAATGATTAAGATATTGGGAAAATACACATCTTAAGGATTTTATGCAGCAGTTGGTGCGGAATGAAAAGTAAGGAATGGTTATGAATTAGAAAATCAAATATTACAAGAGTTGAGAAGTTGTACTCGATTTCAGACTTTTTGTTGCTCATAGTAAGAGAAGATGATAGATATATGTGCTGGTAGATATACACATAAGTCAGATAGCTAGTTTGTTTCAGAAGAAAGCGTCATGAGACTTGTGGTATGTGCGCAAGCAAGCAGACCAGATTAAGCAGGAGTATATCATGAATTTCTGAATCCCACTTAGCATGCAATTGTTTAGTCTCTGACGGCGAAGGGTACCATTGGAGCTGAAATTTTACTGTCGTATATATGAAACGCTATAATTCCTATCTGCACGTGGCAACAATTTGAAAAGGTTTTCAGGGTATACTGTATACTCCGGCACGGTCATCAATGCATGGAACGATAGGGGCAGATCCCGTGCTGCATCTCTTTGGAGTTACGCTTACCCAGTGACCTCAAGTTGGCAAAGCAGGTGAGAAACTACTCCCTGGGGATGATTGTATAAACCGATTGAAGAAACAATTCATGCGCTGTTTTAAGTAGTATTGAATGATGCAAGGGGATTTCGTAGCTAGAGATTTAGTGTGGCGCTTTAATCTGCAGCGATTGGTTTGTCCGCATCTAGGAGAGATCATACGAGGTGATGAATCGGATCGGTGATCTCATGTATCGAATTCGCAACTTCCCTAAGGAAAGCCAAAAGAGGGTCACATTAATCGACTAACACCTTATAGAAGTAACATCCCAGATTTAAAGAATAATTGAAGGTGCATTCTTGCCTGATGTTGGATTGAATTGCCTCAGTGAGAAGACAGTGTTACGGACAACACGTTACGAATGTCTCAGTTATGCGATAAGTTATTGTTAAGAGTGTCCATATTTAATTTTCCATTTATAAGTCATCTTTAACTTTGAAGGTCATATCGGCGGCTTTTAACCTTCGAAACAATTGCTCATCACCAATTATGTTCACTCGCTTACAGTGGTGTTAACCCTTGGGTCGGTTTTACTTTTGGTTATTACATTAAACTCCTACACACTTTCACAGTCTTGTTCATACTCACAGACTCTATAAAGAATGGGGAAAGATCCCACCAGAAGAAAAATTACCACCCTCAAGCCGGGAATCGAAACCAAGACCTCGGGATTTGCAGGTTAGCATTCAACCACCAGACCACACAGAAAGTAGACAGATGTGTTGTCGGTTATGTGATGTAATTTTATATATAAAATTAAGTTTCCTGTAACTTTTAAAAGCTGTGAATAACTTACTTCGGAAGAATAAAGTGTTTAAGTCTGATTTTGTCATTCCTAATGACCTTTTCTACTCACTCTTCTACAAATTATTCCTACAAAGTTTATTCTTCTAAGTAACTCTTGTTAGTGAAAAAAAATTTCATAGCACATTTTACCCTTTTTGTTGTTGGTTTAAGAAGGATGTATCCAAACGCATAAAAAGCATATGTCTATTTAATGGCATTGAAATTCAGTACTCCTTGCAGAGACCGCGAGAAGAAATATTATATGTTAACTTCATATCAGCTCCCCACCCACTGTTGTTTATACATATGTTAGCTTCTATAGACTATTCTTGAAAAGGTTTATTGTATCTATTTCAAGGTGTGGTGATAAATGTCTGTATGTATAGTTTCATTACAGGCTTTCTTATAGCTACAAAGGAGATTGGGTTAGACGAAGGCTTAGAAGTGCATCGCTATGTGCTGGCCTGCATCCTCTTTCCCTGATATCGCGAGAAAGAACTTAGTAGCTATAGTAGCCCAATAAAACGAAAGTATTGAAAACGACAAACTAATAACAACGTTATCACGAAGCATCTGATGATACAAAAAGATTATTTCAAACAAATTGGACTGGTTAAAATGATTTCAATATTTTGTACACTATATCTTATGGTATATCCTTTATATATTATGCAAAATAATTTCCGATTGAACAGGACTACATAGCCTATTCCTAGAAAAATGAAGATATACATTCTATTTATTATGTATATATCTTATCTATACGGTAGTTTAATCAAGCTCATTTGAACCAGCTTTCAGAAAATCCAAAATACCGAAAGCTCTTCCGTGCATAAAAACCTTCGTGCCGTATGTTTCCACACGAAGTTTGATACGTATCATCTATTTGAATTATGTTTCTCGTAGACACACACGCGCGCAAGGTCTATATTGTTTATAGCCATTATTGTTTTAGATTCAGGCTTCAATTACTGGTTATTTCTCAGTATGGAACTTTTGGATGGAGTGAAATACTTTCTCTATCTATTAGTTACGTGATAGAATAAGTAAAACAGGTATGGTGACTTACCACTTAAAAAAGGTATACACACGTCGAAATTCAAACTAATAAAGAATATCTCGGAAATGCTTCACCACACAAAAAACATGTTTGACGTAATTTAACTGTGTGCTTCAACAATATCTACATTTTAGTGTAGTAATATTATGTATATCTCTTAGGGCTTACTAATAATACAGAAATCATTCAGACCTGAGATAAACTTACAGGCTATTCCAAAATTATTTAAAATATAAATTTTATTGATCATGCAAATATCTTAAGCATTGTGTTTATCAAAATCGCCTCAGTTTCTTTTTATAAGCTTAAAAATAACGCATTTTTCTCATGCAAAGGGTGTTGTGAACTCGGGGAATTTTGTTAAAAATTTTCCAGTGGTATCCCTGAAAACCGAACTTAAATGCAAAGTTTGGTGTTTATTTGACTTTCTGAGCTTGAACTTTTCTGATGATAGACAGACAGACAAACAAACTTACACACTCTCACAGTCACAGCTTTTTTTTAATGGTTTTCTTTTTGTACTCAGAATATCTCGCTGAAATCCTGTATTTCCAGTGAACTTTCACAACGGAATTTTTTGTACAAAGCAATACCTCTCTATATACTATTGGTATAGAAACAAACATGTTATACGTTGTATTCATAAGATGTTCTCTACTCACTCTTCTTCAAATTATTCTTGCTTAAGCTTTTTCGTTTACGTAGTTCATCATATTCTGGACAAATTTCATAATACTTTTCGTTTAAGTATAAAAAGAAATCAGTATGCTAAAGAGACATTGAAATGTTTAAAACGGGCTATAGAATGCTGGTTCGAACTCCATGCTCCTGCATAACTAAAAAAAGAAGAGAAGGAATAGCGATTCACCACCCAAAAGATCCACAAGTACTTGTAAATTCAAACCAATGACAAAGAATATTAAAGGATTTTATTCTGTATAAAGTAGGTTATTTAATGAGATGTACACTTTATGTGTAGTAAGATGTCATACGGTTTACCAATTATACAAAAGCAGTTAGAATAGAGCAGATCTCACGGCTCCTTGTTCGGAAAATGATGATATGCACTTTATTTGTTATGTGCATAACTTAAACATGTGATATTAGTAATTTATTAAAAACCTTTACAGCTCTTTTTGAGAAAATCAGAAATAAATGCATTTTTAAATACAAAGAGAAGGTTGAAGTAGGGAACTTTCTTAAAGCCTTGTGAGACATTTTTAGAAGACGCTTAACATAAATAGCAAGTTCTATATTTAACTCACCAATCGTGTTTGGGGTATGTTTCCCACAGCAAGACTGTACACACGGGGGAGGGTTCTAAACATGCCTTTCTTTGGATTCAGGGTTTCCGAAAACGTGTATTTCCAGTGAAATCTTCACACACAATGATTTAGGTGGAATACAATACTTACCTACTAGGTAGGCCATAGAGCACTGTGCTGTTTCTGATGTAGGCGAATTCCTGCCCGCGTCGAATAAAATTAACTTTCTGAATGTCAATGTCGGATTTTTATATCGTATAGAAATATCATTCTATTTTACCTTAAGCTACAAGAGGTAATGAAATACACAGGTCTATGATGCTAATTCATGAGAACGCTATCACTCTTGCTAACCCTGATTGGGTTTATCGTTAAATAGACTGGCTATACAAAAAGCAGAGAAAAACTGGGAAACATCACACATACAATACGTAGTCTGTGGAATAGGCCTTTCCGTATTTAAGGAAAAACAATGACGAATAACTTTAGTATACTGAAAAATATACACGCTGCACAACAGCTTATTCGTAAACAAGTCTTAAACTGTCATGATATCTCTTTCTTCATATTTCTTCACTTATAGCTGTCATTAGCAACAATCTTAAATGAAACATGAATTTGTTCTATTCATTGATGAAGATCTAACGATGATAACATCCCTCGGAGTAAACTATGAAGACGACACGGCATAGAAACAGCCCTTGTTGAATTTTTCTCTGTCTTCTCAAATTGCAGGATTCCTTCCCTTTGATGATTACAGTCTGATGTTTGCTCACATTATTGAAAACTTATATTTACTCGAAAGTTAGAATCATGGAAAACATAACTAAAAATATACTTTATATTTTGTCAAAGACACTCAACCTAAATGTATCATCAACTTATAAAAATATTGCAAGTTTAACAACTGGGTATTCTTCCTTCTTCTTTATTTACTGTTCTTATAAAGAAACAATAAACGTGTATCTCATGAGAACTACGAATATAGAAAATTCTATTTTAAATGACCCAAACGGTTGTTTCGCATCGATTAAGTATTCCATATAGTACCAATTACTAGACTGAAGCTTTGGGAATGAATAATTTCAAGAAAACATAATGTTAATGCAAAACAATATATGCGATTCAATGAGATAACGGTGCTCACCATAATAACTAAGTAATATAAGACAATATAGAAACAGATGGCAGTCATTTCCTTCAAAAAACGATTGCTTCATTTCTGCGGTAAAAATTGGGTACAATCAGTTTAAACATACAACCGTGCATTATATAATGAAACTAAATTCCAAACCCTGAAATACCCTTTTGCAACACAGGGTAAAACCATACTTCCATATACGTCGCTTAAAAATCTTATTCTTACAAATGCTATTAACAAGGTATGCGTTTTTCCCCACAATAAATCTAATAAAATGTTGTTTTTTTTTCGAGTGGAGGAGGAAATGATTTAATCACTTACCCCAGCTCCGATGGGAGTCGGGACTGAGAGTGTGGGACTCACCGAGGCGTCGGCATACCCACTAAAATCTCCTCCACCGGATTGAAAGGAAAGGTTTGCTGCGGTACCGCCTAAAGCACCCGCGCAGTCCAAGGTGATGGTTAAGCTGGGCCGCAGTGCGGTCGCCAGTGGAGTAAGGAGTTATTGCCGGGAGACAGACTTGACCGAGGCCCAGTCTGCCCCCGCGGCGAATTCAAGGTGAGGATGAGAGAGGATTCCTGGTGGCAATGGTAAGGTTAGTGTTGGTGACGTTGATGCCTTCTGGTCGGCTGCTGGAAGTTCTCGAGTTTATCCTCCACGGCGTAGAGTCGGTCATAGCCTTTCTCCAGCCGGGCCGGAAACTCGTTGATGGCTTGATGGTTGACATCAGCCAGTGTTTGGTAAACTGAAAGTCCTTGGAGTTGCTCTGTAATATCTGCTATGGCCTCTTCCAGAGCGACTAAGCGGGCACCGACGTTCAGGAATTCAGCATGAAGATCCTGAATGGCTTCCCGCGTCACCGCCTCAGTTGAGTGTGTCGGTGAGGATTCTCTGGCGTCTGTTGATGTAGTGGATGGTGGCTGTGGTTGAAGTGGTGTCGTCTGTGCTGGTGTTGATTCTGCGGTGACTGGTGATGTTTCCGATGTTAGCTGTGGTTGTTGTGGTGTCATCTGCGGTGGTGTGGAGCTGACAGGCGGTTTCGGCGCTGCCTTCCTGCGAGGATACAGGGGGCAGAGCGCCTGGCCGGTGAAGTGGGTCGTTCCTCCACAAGTTGTGCAGTAGCGGCGTCGGTGACGCAGGTCGTGCTGCTGGCACGAAGCAGTGGTGCTGGAGGCGCCACAGTAGTGGCATCTTGGTTGTGCCGTGCAGGACGTCTCACAGTGCCCGTAGGCACAGCAGCGTCTGCAGGGAGCCTGGCGTTCTACTCGGCTAGCCTCAATACGTAAGCACCGCCCTAATAAGGGCAAGCCCGCCTTCAAGGCCGCTCCGTAGTCGCCAGGGTCTGCAAACTCCATCCTGACGAGCGAAGTTGGTCCCTGTGCTCCGATTATCCTGGTGGCCTTCAAGGCAGAAGGCCACTGCTGGTGAGCTGCGGTGGTGAGGAACCTGACTGGCAGGTCCCTCGGGACGCCTCTGATGACAGCACTGTACCTCCCATGAGGCACAGGCTGGCACAGCGATGACTGGGTAGCGCCCAGAATCGGCAGGGTGGGTGCCGGTGATTGAGGCGGCGACTGCTAGCGCGGTCGCGGCGAAGCTGCGGCCGAGGCGTAAGACGGCCCGGGCTGTGGGGACTGCGATGATGTTCCCTCGGCAGAAGAGGAGGTTCCTGCTTTAGCAGGCTCGGCGACTCTGCGATGTTTCCTGTTCGCCATCTCGACCAAACGTAAAACGTTTTGAAACGCCAAATTTATTGAGGAAATGTAAATCTAAATCAACACTTGCTACTTTGTTAGCTAACTAGTTCAGTTTCTTCAGAAATCTTGTCCATAATTCCGTAAGGCCTCGTTATGCCTCTTTTGTTGTTGAAAAAGCGGAGACACAGAGAAACCGTTCAAGGGAACTAGCAAGCTGATAAAATAAAGCCATGCAAATAAAATGACACACTCACTATATGACTAGAACACAGCTGACGTTAACATGATGAAACAATTCATTCATCACCTTTCACAGTGAAAAGTTGCCCGAAACTTATTTCTTTCCTCTTGGTTAGTCGTACTCCATTTTTCCGAGCATTAAAGCCAATCTCAAAATCCTAAATCACCATCTCAGCGAGGGGTATTAATTAAGTTCACATGTAAGACAATTCTGCTAAAAGCCCTTTTTTGAATCAGAGAGATTATATTACATTAGATTCTGAATATGCACGAACTTGTGTATAAACTTTAATGCAGGCGGGTTTTTCAAATGTTAGCTGCTTCGTTAATTTCCGGAATTTACGTTCTACTAAAACCTCTTACATTACAAATGAGATTACTGGTCAGTTACTCTCTTTGTGTCCATGTAAACAGATTCTGTGTGGAGGTCCTTTTTCTTTCCTTCTTCAGACCTTTTTTGGCCATTGTCTTAAATCCTGAAGAAGAAAAAAACATCTTCATTCAATTTCACAACCATAACCTGGTGTGCGTTCAGATGTGACGATCTTTAGGCCAAAATTTAAGGAAACGCCCTCAATAAATTTATAAACAATTAAGACAACCGAACTGCTGAAAAGACAGCTACACCTTACTTCTTATGCCTTAAATCTCGTTTTAGGGAAGATGCTGATACTTTCATGAAAAACGTATTAAGAAGCACATCCCTTCTGGAAATATCTCTGTATTTAATATAATTTCTGTAACATCATTTAATACACAGTCTTTAGATTTCGCAGCATTATTGCTATTATTAGCTTTCAGAATGTATGTTAAAGTTATGCAGGATTCGTTTCCGCTATAAAATTATGAAATGGGTCATTTTTCTCATTCTTTGCTGCTCAATTCACTTTTAAGCACTTATACAGGATGAATCACCTAACTTCCATCGTAAATGTTTCGGAAATGGAAAGTGCTATTGATGTGCGGTTTTCACACATTGATTGGTAGTCAGAGGCTCGTACATTTAGCACATAAACAGATTTTAACAATACTGAGAAAGTGTACTTTTGAGCAAACATGCAATTTTTTAAATGGGACAATGACTAGTTACATCAACAGAATAAAGGTAGGATAAATTAGAATGTCACTGGCTTTTGTTGCAATATTCTAGTGCAAGTGGTTTACGAGAAATCCTATTTTGAATCTTTTACGCAGCAACACTTGTACAAACTCTGGTAGCACAAACTAAAGAAAAAGAAAAGGGAATTACAACCCTTCTGTGGATTCATACAAGCAAAGAGAACATAGTCCTTCAAATGTTGTGTTCAAAATGGCCACCGGCAGCTTTAATACACGCTTCCAGTCTCCTACGGAAAGACTGCTGCACACATTCTAGCATCTCAGCGGAAATTTCAGAGCAGGCAGCAGTAATACGTCGTTTCATATCGTTTGGTGTAGTTGGTACATCCTTGTAGACAGTGTCTTTCAGCCTTCTCCACAGAAAAATGTCTAAAGGGGTCAGATCCAGTGAACAGGCCGGCCAAGGTACAGATCCACTTCGTTCAATCCAACGATTTGGAAACAATCCGTTAAGACAAACTGTAGTACTTCGTGCACTATGGGCTGGACAGCCATCATGTTGGTACCACAGGTTACTCCTAGTCTTCAAAGGAACGTCTTCTAGCATTTGTGGCAGATGGTCTGTCAGGAGGTGGCGATACTTGTGCGAGTTCATTGTTCCTTCCATGAACAAATTGCCTATGAGCTGATTGTTTATTATTTCACCCACACGTTTAAACTCCATGAACGCTGAAGTTCCACCTGGCAAAGCCAACGGGGATTGTCATCAGACCAATAGTGCATGTTTCTGCGGTTTACCTGGCCCTGATTAGTAAATGCTGCCTCACCACTAAACAAGATACATGATGAATCTGGAGTATCATGTCTTAATGTCCATGTACAAAAGTTAACACGATTCTCAAAATCGTTTCCATGCAGCTCTTGTTGCAGAGAGATGTGATAGGGATGGAACCTATGTCGATGGAGAATGCGCAGTACACTTGCCTGACTTATGCCACTTCCATGTGCGATTGTCTGGGAACTAGTTTGTGCATCTAATGCTACGGTAGCCAGAACATTAATCTCTGCCTCTTCTCCAGTCACTTGTTTGTTTCTGTTACGTCTTCTAGGTGTTACAGTACCACTTTCGCGTAATTGGTTGAAGAGATTGATAAATAATTGCCGAGCTGGTTGACGTCTATGGGATTCGTTTCCGCATACACCGTACAGGAACGAACTGCATTTTTCCTACACTCTGCATACAGCATGAGCATATCGGCTTTTTCTGCATTAGTAATCCCCATCTTCCACTCATGATTTACTGCTTGAACTGTCACAAACTAACAGACCAGAAGGTCACAATGCAATCAATGAACACAAAACATAATCAAACATAACCTAGGAACCAAGCAGGTTGAATGGAACAAACAATTGTCGGGGTGGAAACAGTTCAAAATACGATGTAATTGATGTTTTTATTGCGTTAGTTACAAATATTTGATGAATTTATTTGCCATCATTGGCCTGAAACAACTGCTTTATCCCTACAATTTTCACACGCATGGTTCAGAATTTGGGAACTCAGCTTCCCGACAACAGACATACTACAGAGTAACATGTAACGTTTGTGTTGGCTGTAATAAGAAAGAATCTCACTATTGTCTAATTTTGTCCATAAAACGGGACATTTGGTACATTTATGGAATTATAATAACACAGGTTATCCAAGTAAATATGATATATGGTCACCCTGTATTTTAGTACACTTTTAGATTTACTGAGGAGACGTATCTGGTCTAGGCCACTCAGTTTTCTTTGAAGACTTTCCAAGGTATCTGTCCATGTGTTATATAACCCTTTTCGAAACGAAAACATGCACAATACCTGAAATAGACTGAAAAGCCTGACGTCACAGGCAGATTTATCGCTATATAACAAGTTCATGTGATTTTTCAAGAAATGACAATTTACCATCAACAGACAAAGTGTTACAAACTGCTGAAAGAAATCAATCAACTTGTTATGCACAGTAATAGTTTTCACGGATTATTCCAGAAATAATAAACCAACAATGCATCCACCTGACCGGTGTCATGCCCTAGCCTTCCGAACGGAACACACATGATACGATACCATTTTTGCAATGAAAAATCTGTGTACTTTCTGACTTGGCTGTGTAACGTGCTATCTCCTTTAAAAAATAAAATTACCGTATTACGCACGGCCTTCATAAAGACAATAAACGCAGAATAATATTTAATGGCGTCAGTAATGTGTATGAGGCAAAAAGCATTAATGGCTTACATTTCCAATTCTTTAAGGAGTCAAAATGTATTTATACTCCGAATGGATAATTTCCGTGTGTGTTTTTGCATACAGTAACAGCTAAGCAGCGAAAAACACAATTTTCAAAATACTGCATTACAGCCCAGTTTTCTGCATTTGGATAAACTAGCTATACACTTCAATTGCATCATTGTATCGCCATTTTAACAGATGCAGTTTATCTTCATATTTATATAGGCAGGGTTAAACATCAGCGACCATTTATTATTAGTTCTATCTCTATAAAGAAGTTGTAAACCTACATCACGAGAATGACCAAGAATGAATCCATGAAGAAACTCAGTCTTCAGATGGCCTGAAAGGGCACATTAAAAACCTGTACTGCATGAAATTGCTTAAGAAATAATCCTGCACTTTCCTTTGCTGCATTGGATTAAAGCATACGTTAATGTCTACATAATTATGAATGCATTCCCAGCTACAAGTTTCTTCTTTGAATTCCTCCTCTACTGGTAAGTATTGTAACAAATGAGAACGCCAATTGCTGCTGAACACTCATTGTTATTCATGTAGGTACTCAATGCCGCGCAAACTGAGACTGCTGATATTCCCTCAGAACGAACTCAATTGTGTTACATTTCTGTACTTCTACCTAGCCCATAACACAGCTCTAAATATACGTAAAAATGTGAAGGAAGCTCTGAATACGGAATTCCAGTACTCGGTATAGGTAGCAATAAGCTCTAACTAAACTACGAAAATATCTGTTTTGCTTTTTTATTTCTCCACGGATTTTGTTATAATATAAAGTTTTGTGTTACCTAGTAATTACTACATAATTAGTGATATATAATTTATATTAGCTCCTGTTTCAATTTTTGAACAATACTGCAACCTTTACAAATTGTACGTATTGACAGCGTTTAAATCTTGCCTTCCTCCAGGTAAGAAGATTTCTTTATATTATACAAAAGCGTTATCGTCATCTCTGCTTGTCTGCTTACCCTGTCCTCTTGGCACTTCAAATTAAATAATTTTGAAACTTACTCACCAAAGCTATTGTTATATAAATTTTGACTAGACCGAAAAACAGTGCACCTTGACTCACATTCCGTGTTAGCGTGCTACCGGATGGCGTGCCTCTGAAGCTCTCATCTCCCTTCGTGCCAAGACCCTCAAGCCCGGCCAAGCTGAATAGTTCTCCATTCCTCCGTTGCAGTGCTGCCGCCTCACCATTGGCGACTTCCTTCGCCAATGACATACTCCAACGCACCAAGCCGCGTCGTCTTGGATATGTCATTCTGCTACTATAGACATGATTGAACTTGTGGAAGGGGAGTAAATGGCACAATACTCCCCCCATGACGAAAGCAGGCAGCAGACCACTGAAAACGTGTGAGACAACACGATTCGCAGGGTACATCACATGCAAAATTCAGATATGATTAGTCGAGGGTAGCACAACGAAATAGATCAAGGTGTAGACCCAAAAGCAAAATAAAATGAGTAGTCATTCAACAGGTAAAAGAAAACGTCACAAGAACTCCATTTCCGATCAGCGGCCGTTACAGTTATCGCAAAGTTCAAAATTGCCCAGTTTCTGTACCTGTAAATAAACATTTGCTTGCTGCAAGGCTGAAATAACAAATAAATGAATTTTCTCTACAGCACTGTAAGAAGTAAAGTGTAAAAATCGGTAATTTGAAATTTGGATAGAGAAGTTGCCTCGCCTAAATGAAGAGAAAACTTTAAAAACTCCAAAGCTTGTGGTGCACCATTCACTACGCAATGTGCTTGATCTATTAATTTTTGTGCAGGATGTTGAATATGCAAAGAATGAAAGGAAAATCCCGAAGTTATAAAAGAAAGCGTAGTCAGATTTTCACTGTCAGTAGGTACTATAGAACCAGGCACATTAACTGTTGCCCAGACATCTGCTTCTTCTGTTCAATACTAGCCGATGAAGTATCGCCCAAACCAGATAATAATTCCTCATAAGACTGTATTAAATTTTGTAATTGCGGAGTAGACTCCTTTACAAATCCCTGGCTCAGTATTACAGGTTGTATGTAGTAGCATGTAACATTTGAGAAACAAGAGAGTGATATTTCAGATTATGAGTGAGCAGTGTGTTGGTATTATCCGGCCATTATTTTGTTTATATACTAAACAAATATAAAAATATACATTATACCTACTATTAACTTCATAATATTATTATTTTTGAAGAAGTTATTTAATGTTATATTTCTACATAGAACCCTGTAACACAAACCATAATGTATAATTGAAACAACAAAGTTGTATGTAAGCATTCTGCATTAATACTTTGAGATAACACTATAAGATTATTGAGGATAAGTAGATAGAACAAATAATTTGTTCATGTTATATACAGTTACTCCTTTTTGCTTTAATTATTATCAAGTAGAGTCTATAAAAGAACTAAACTTACTCAAGAAATTTGCTGAAAAATAATCAGCTCTGCTTTGAATATTGATTTCACTTAATGATAACAATAATAATAATAATAGTTCACATTGTAACCCAAAGACAACATGGATTCATATTCCAATAATACTAGTTTCAATTCATATAACAAACTGAAGAATAATAAAAAATAACATATCAACAAGCTGACTCATATAAGCTACTTAGGAACTCCACTCTTAGTAATGCTTGACAACAATATTGTACAGCATTATTATAATACAATCACTAATTTTTAGTACGTTTTTTAGTGAAGTGAACATACCTAGCACGATAACTTCCCCATTCTTATATATTTTGACAGAACTAAAGAATAACACATCTATTCGTTCAGAAAATAAAAAAACAGCTTTTATTAGTGCTAAATTTATAACACAAAATATGCCGATGATGTATAATATATAATTATTATTCACATTCTGAACAAAAATGTTTTTATTGCTTATATTTACTATTGCATTCATTCTCTTTCGCCTCTTCTTAATAAGGCTTCAAAGAAAGATCTATCAACTTCGGGCATAAACTTCAGCATTGCCTTGAAAGACTTAATCTTGTTTGGTGGGATTGTTGTTAAGATTTTGGCTGGTTTTGGTAATGGTATTTCATAAAATTACGTGGACTTTTTTGAAACGATTGATAAATATATCAAATGAGTGAGTGAGTGAGTGAGGGAGTGAGTGAGTGAGTGAGTGAGTAAGTGAGTTAGTGAGTGAGTGAGTGAGTGAGTGAGTGAGTGAGTGAGTGAGTGAGTGAGTGAGTGAGTGAGTGAGTGAGTGAGTGAGTGAGTGAGGGAATTTAAGAGATGTCACTTTTATAAATGTTATACTTTTATGTTTGAAAAGCTTGGAGCAAACTTGAAAGTTATAAAAGTCTGGGGTTGCATCTGCAAAATGTTGAATGGTTTCCCTTTACAGGCTGATTTGAGTAGGCGCAACAGGGAAACTGGTGAATAAAACTCTGTTTCTGATAAACTTCTCTCTAGGCAGCTGTGAACAGAGTCAATTTTCTGGAGTACAGAATTTCCTAGTTAGGTTTAGCTAGCTTGTTTCTCACACTTAATAAACTTTTATATTATTTTAAGGAATGTACATTTACCATTAACATGTCATTAGTCATTTCATACACACAAACACTTTATTACTATAGGGTTCTAAGTATACATAGAACATTGAGACTCTCAGAGAAGAACAAAGTCCACATACAACCAACTTAAAACAGCTGTTATGTTTATACCAATAAGTGCTGTCAGCTTCTGATAATATTATGAAGTACAGCTTAAATCATACAACATTTTAGCACTAAAACTTTAATTTCTGAATTTTCCTGACAAAGAACCTAGTAATATTGACCCAGCGAAATGGTGATGTAAGCAAGATCTTAATTCTCTCAATATGGTGTGTTAACCGTGCTTTTAAAAGTCGTACCGTTGCAGTAGAAAATTTACTCCTATTTTCGGCAAGTAAATTTTGAAGTGCTTTCAATTGAAAGCTCGTCTCGCGAATTAATTCCACAACTTCATCTTTAGAAAAATAATTTTCTTTAACATTCGCTTCAGCGTTTTCGCGTAATAGACGCAGCAATACTGGTAATGCTGCATTATTGTGGTATTGCACTTCCGGTGACCTCAAGCAAGAAAACAATTCCGCCTTCCGTAAAAGATCAATGTTTGATAACGCCATTGTGAGTCAAGCGTGGACAAGAGAGAACAAACAAATAGAGTAGACCGCGGCATAGAATGCGGCAAGATATCAAGTCAAAAATGCACCCAATCAAACACAAAAATTTACATAAATGCATCTAAAATTATATACAAAAAAACTTTTCAAAGCCTAGACATCGGCAGTGAGGCACTATGTTTAACACTTAAATGATTTCAGTCTAATTATGTAATATAAAATATAATAAAAGCCCGCCTTAAAGCAATATGTGTATAAAATAAGACATAAAATATATGTAAGTCAATGCATTAATGTTTATATTACTATGTACATGTTTAATAATGTTATATGACTGTATTACGTAATTTAATGATGTAGGAGCTGTGCAAAAAATTGCTAACAATGAGGTAACCATGAGGCAATAATGAATTGGAAAGTTCAATAATGCTACTGGTAATTCTTGGAGCAAAAATAATGTAATTTTCGAGACAGTTTATAAACTAGCCAATCAACAACCAGATAAAAGCTTAAGTTAAATAAAAGTATTCTATTGGAGTCGGTTTAGCCAATCAGAAACTCAAATAGCGCAAATTGTACAAATTCAGAAGTCAGTTGCAAGTAGACAGCGTTCTTAACTGGACGCGAGACGCGTCCTCGATAAGCTTCATACGTATTCGGTGTGAGACAAAAATGCATTATGGCGAATACTATAAAGCTTACGTGTTAAAAAGTGCAAGTAATTAATAAATAATCTCAAAGCTCTCTATATCAGTGAAGTGTTATTTAATCGTGTCAAGGATTAATAAAAGGAGTGAAGTAAAAATTATAATCTGTGTAAGCCTACATTTTTCAGCCACACCACTCCCTGTAAAGAGAAACATGTCTGTACAAAATGCTGACGCAGCCGAAGCAAACATAAATATATATAATATTTAAAGAAACATTAAAATATAAAGTCGAAAGTAAACTGGGGCGAAGGCTACCGGAAACTTTGTACCATATTCGATTGAAACTACCTCAAGTGTTCGGCTCCCCAAATGCAGCAATAGAAACATCTTCAAATTGGTGCCCAACGTGGGGCCAGAAAACGCGAGAATTGGTGAGAATAGCTGAACATAAGAGATGAACGAACCTTCTAGATCTGCCAGAATCGACTAAACTACAAGACTTCACTTCAGAGAACTTCAAAATCATCAACATCTTCCAAAGACAGCAACAATTCCTTCACGAGTGCGGGGAACGCAGCCAATAATCCAACTACAATATAGTGGGAACATCGAGTATAAAGGTTTAATAACACAGCCTGAACAAAAGGTCAGAAAATTCCAATGCTTACGTGTATATAATTGTAAA
This sequence comes from Deroplatys truncata, assembly GCA_030765065.1. NCBI lineage: Eukaryota > Metazoa > Arthropoda > Insecta > Mantodea > Mantidae > Deroplatys > Deroplatys truncata. The sequence goes on from CM060977.1 coordinate 182,593,068, forward strand.
GATAGTTAATAAAATATATCGTTATTAAGATACTTCAATGCTGTTAAGAAGCGGTAAATGAAAATTGAGCAATTCCATACTAATATAACAAAAGAAAATATACAAAATAAACCGGAGACAGAGAACAATGAAAATGTGGAAGTAGGGGAGGATAGGTCAGCCATTACTAATTACAATCTAACTTTACCATCAGAGCTAGAGGAAACAAATAGATTAGATATAGAAAACAGTTTTCTATACATTCACAGGTAGGCATAGAAAGAGATAGCAGTAGTATTCAAGGTCAATCACCTTTATATATGTTAGTGCAGGAAACAACAAAAGAAAGAATCTCTCACACATCTAGCCCACAAGAGCAGGAACACTCCTCACAAATAAATTTTATGTGCATTTTAAAAGCAATAACTGAAATGAGAGGGGAGTTAAAAGAAACCAATAGTAAGATAACTGAAATGAATAATAATATAACTGAAACTAATAGTAAGATAGATGAAATGAAAGTAGGGCTAAGTAATATGTTAACTGAACCTAGCATAGAGTTATATAAACTAAAAGAAACTAGTCAGGAAGCTGAAGAAATAGAAAACACAAATTTAGATATTGTGCAAATACAAATAGATATAAGTGTACCAAAGGAAAATGCGGATGTAGCTAATTCTGTAAATGCTATTCAGATGCATGACAATAACACAAGTTCAGAAAGAAGTGTATCACCTTTGTTAACTAATAATACAAGAGATGCTACTGCTTTTTCCATAGCATCAGCCTCTCAAACACAAAACAATAATTATGACACACAAGTGCATTTACCAAATCAGATGTCAAACTATCATTCTGTGCTTAAAGAATTACCATTACTCTATTTTAATGCTTCCTCAAGTCCAGCAAAGTTTATTAATGATCTAGTAGAAAATACTTTAAATTGAAAAATGTGCCTGAAGCATTAAAAATGATACTTGTTAGAAAATGGTTACATGTGCTAGCAGAGAGTGAAATGAGTTTTGAAACATTTAGAGCTTTAATTATGAATAAGTTTAGGAATATAACTGTGCAACATAAGATTAGGGCAATTCTAAACAGTCTGTGGCACAAGAATAAGAAAAAATATAAAGTATGCGGTTCTGTGTAGCACAAAAAGAAAAAGAAAATAAAGTAACTGGAACATAAAAAGGGAAAGCAATGTAATTTAAAAATGTATAATAATATCTTTACTAAATGTAACAAATTGCCAATATAAAAAGTGAGTTTAGATACAAAGATCTATTAGAAGAAAATCCATTGTTAGTAAGAAAAACATAATAAATCTGAACAGCAACTGCATTTATACAGTATAAGACAGAAATTGTTAGAAATATAAATATGTTTAGGAAATAAGTTGCAAAAGAAAGGATAACAAGTGTTAATATGCCTAATTAAGTGTTAAATGTCTAGCAAATAAAATGCTTAATAGTGGCTGCGTTAGTGAATAAATAAACTTCAGTCAGGTCATTGAACACTAGATCATTGACCTTACACCAGGTCGTTGACCTTAAAGTGATGAAGATGTAACAGAAAGATAAATTATTCTGCTACACGAGTGTAATGAGAAACCAGTTAAAAACAAGTGACAGTGAACAAGAACAAGTGTTATAAAAATAAACAAGTTATGTTTCTTTCTTTAAGGAGACTTTCAGATTATACTTAAGAATTTAAAAGAAACAAAACAAAAAGAACAATACTTAAATATTTCTAAATGGGGGCAATTTGAGGCAGTGTTTTAAGACTTAAATGATTTCAATCTAATTATATAATATAAAATTCAATAACAGCCCGCCTTAAAGCAATATGTGTATAAATAGCATATAAAATGTATGTAACAGCCATTGTATTATGTTTGTATTATTATGTACGTGTTTAATAATGTTATGTGAATGCATTAGGTAATTTAACAATGTAGGAGCTGTAATAATAATATAGGTCAAAAGTTGCTAACAATGAGATACCAATGAGGTAGCCTTGAGGAAATACTGAATTGGAAAGTTTAATAATGCTACTGGTAATTCTTGGAGCAACAATAATGTAATTTTTGAGACAGTTTATAAAAAAGCCAATAAAAAACCAGAAAAAAACTTAAGTTAAATAAAAGTATTCTATTGGAGTAGGATTAGCAAATCAGAAACTGAAATAGAGCAAATTGTACAAAGTCAGTTGCTAGTAGACGGCGTTCCTAACTAGACGCGAGACGCGTCCTCGAGAAGTTTCATACGTAGTCGGTGGGAGACGAAAATTCATTACGGCGAATATTATAAAGTTTACGTGTTAAAAAGTGTAAGTAATTAATAAATAATCTCACAGCTCTCTATAACTGTGACTTATTATTTAATCGTGTCAAGGATTAATCAAACGAGTGAAGTAAAAATTATAATCTGTGTAAGTCTACATTCTTCAGCCGCACCATTCCCTGCAAAGAGAAACAAATCTCTACAAAATACTGACTCAGCCAAGGCAAATATAAATATATATAATATTTAAAGAAACATTAAACTATAAAGTTGAAAGTAAACTTTAGGAGAAGGCTACCGGAAACTTTGTACCATAAGCGATTGCAACTACTTCAAGTGTTTGGCTCCCCAACTGCAGCAATACAAACTGCTTCCAGCGAATTAATTCCACAATTTAATCTTTAGAAAAATAATTTCCTTTTACATTCATTTCAGCGGTTTCGCGTAATAGATGTAGCAATACTGGTATTTTGCATTAATGTCGTATTGCACTCCCGGTGACCTCAAGCAAAAAACCAATTCCTCCTTCCGTAAAAGATCAATGTTTGATAACGCCATAGTGAGTCAATTTGGACGTGAGAGAATAAACAAATAGAGTATGCCTCATCATAGAATGGGGTAAGGTATCAAGTCTAAGACGCACCCAATCAAATACAAAAATTGATATAAATGTATCTAAAATTATAGCCAGAAAACTTTTCAAAGCCTAAACATCGGCACTCAAGATGTAAAGCCATATATATACGTTAACTAAAGTATGAATGTAACTGCTATGCATTATATAAGAAATGTCTCACGGTTCTGCTGCCACTTTGTTACATTTGTTTATTTCTACCTAGCCCATAATCCAGTTCTAAATAAACCTAAAAATGTGAAGGAAGCTCTGAATAAGGAATCCCACTACTCGGTATAGGTAGGAATATGCTGTAACTAAAACAAGAAAATATCCGTTTTGCTATTTTATTTCTCCACGGATTTCGTTATAAAATAAATGTTTGTGTTGCCTAGTAATTACTACATAATTAGTGATATATTGTTTCAATTTTTGAAAAATAATGTAACCTTTACAAATTATGATATATTGACAGCGTTTAAATCTTGCTTTCCCCCACGTTAGAAAATTTCTATATATTATACAAAGGCGTTATAGCCATCCATCCTTGTCTACTTGCCCTGTCCACTTGGCACTTCAAATTTAATAATTCTGAAAGTTACTCACCAAAGCTGTTATTATATAGATTTTGTATAGACTGAAAAATAGTGCACCTTGACTCATATTCTGTGTTAGCCTGCTACCGGATGGCGTGCCCCTGAATATCTCTCTTCTCCCTTCGTTCAAAGACCCTCAAGCCCGGCCAAGCTGAATAGTTCTCCATAAAAACTACATTTTCTTAACTGAACTGAACTCACTGAGCAGAGCAACCCGTTATGTAGACCCCGCATAAAAATCGGAACCTACACCAAATAGTCCGAACAGAGTGTTCAAGATTTGGAAGCGGCTGATAATGGACTATTGTTCTGAATGTGACTGGCTGTTAGACCCAAACTTGATCGGGCAGACGAGTCGGTAGGCGCTCTCACCACCGGTCTGTAGGTAACTTCACGCGCATGATTGCAAATCTGTCTCCTCCTTGCTGAATATTCTGACTGGCCCTGTCATAGCGAGCTAGATCACCTAGGTGTGCCATCAGCATATTCCTTCGGGGCAGCATCTGGATTGAGTAGACTATATCGTTTTTCCTCTTCACCAGGCAGTACGTTACTTATCGTGGATGTTGAAGATTGGGGCAACGCCTCTTCTTCCGTGTAGGGGGATATAACCACACCAGATCACCCTGCTAAAACCTTTCGCTGCTGGCTTACCCTCGTAACTAGCCATCATTCGTTCGCTTCCCACCTGGGTGTGTTAAAGGGTCAGCGCATGCTAACCATGAGGATGGTCTACCAGGTTCACCATGTAGCCGGTGTTCTGCCCAAGAGGGCTCCCAAACTTCAGTTCGCATAGAAGACGCGGCTCTCTGACTAAGACAAAGCTGTCTAGTGTCAACCTGGTGGTGCGTGCGTTGGAGAATGTTTGACCAGCAAAAAAGCAGCAACGCCGATCTAAATCCCTCTAATGATTTCCCGCAAAATTTCTCAGGTGTTCCTCAAGAGTCTTGATGTAACGCTCGACTGCTGGCTTTGTTCGCATCTGATGCATTCCAATTCACTCCAGTACTTTCCTCATCAGGTTGGACTCGAACTTGGTGCCCTAATTGCCGAATACACTGAGGTTGCCGCAAAACAGCAGAACTGTTTTTCACGAGGTAGTCTGTGATATTCTTGGCTTTCTGGTTAGGGATGTCGTACACGTCCGTCCACATTACGTAAGTTAAAAGCACATACTTGTTACTCCTAATCGGACATGCGGAATGCTCCAGCTAAGTGCATGGCATGCATTCGAAGGGTACTCCCACTTATACTGCTGCATACGACACCGACATGTGTGTGTTTTTGTGTATGTCGGTCTGTGGGTCCAACTAGCCAAACACACATTACATTGGCGACGGCACCTATCAGCATCTGTCCGTAGCCGCAGTCACTGTATTTCTATAGAAGCTTCTGAACCTTTCATTTGGGTCCAAGATGTCTTTCTGAAGCTACTGCAGGTGCTTCCTTTAGGACTTTCGTCACCTAGTGCTGAGGAAGGATCAACTGCTCTGTCTGGATCTTCCCGTCAGGGACTCCCAAACTCTGAGCAACATACCTTTCTTGGTCTTCAGTGAGTCTCATTGGGTCCAGTAGGACTTATTCATACCAATTCGTGGTACAATATCTTCCCAATTGGACGTAGTTCCTGCCATCACTTCTCCTAGAAGTGGCCTCAAGTCAACAGGCGCTAGCTGCTGTCTCCTCATGTTACATCCATCTTTAGACACCACCGAAATAACTCAACAGCTGCGGTGAACTCCTCCACACCAGTGCATTGACCAAACGTTTTTTCAGGTCTTATTGACATGACATCTGCAATGGTGTGCTCCTTCCTCTCCGATATTCCGATGTAAAGTTTTACTCTTGGAGCCTCTTGACCCAATGGGATGACTGTACGCCAGGTTCTTAGAACTCAATAGTCTGCTGAAGGGGAGTGGTCAGTCTTCAGGTAATAAGGGTACTTACAAAAGCCTTCCGACGCCTTCACTAATACCAGAAGCTCCCGCCGGGTAACGCCATAGCTCTTTTCCAGCACAGGGAGTATCTTGCTGTGATATGTCATTACCCTCTCCTGCCCTTTCTTAACCTCGAACGCCGAGGTTGCGGGTGCAAACCCGCGGAGTGCGATGGATTTTTTGGGGAATAAATATTCTTAGCATGGAAGGGAAGCAAAGTCTGTGGTCCCGTGTCGTAGATTTATGGCACGTAAAAGAACCTCAATCCTGATAAAGAGCCTTCTGAGCCAACGTTCCTGCCTTTAACACCCAATATAGAATGGGACGCTAAGAACCGTGGTAGTTAAAGAACTTGCAGAAGTAAAACTCAATTTCTTTAATTTTTACCTGGGATAGTACCCCAATACCCTTATTGCTTGAATTGGAGTCCAAGGTAATGTCGCCATTCGTTTCTGTGAAGTCCAAAACGGGCGCACTGCTGAATGCTGAATTAAGGGCCTAGGACTCATTAAAGGCATACATGTAAAGCCGCGATTTCCGGTTTTAAAGAAGTCGCTGACGAGCCGGCAGTAGTATTTACAAGGGCACATAGAACTACGCAACTGCTGTTTATCTTTTGAACGAGAGGAATTTCTCACAATCCGAGGGCACCCCAGTTGATTAGACTAGGTGGCTTAAGTGGGTAATTTGCTTGCAGAAGGGTCGGCACTTCTTTGCGTTCAGCTTCAGGTTGTCTGCTTTCAGTCCTTTTAATGCCTTGACAGTGCTCTGGCGAGAGTCTTAGAAGGTGCTGCTTATAATTATGATATCGTCCAGGTATAATAGCCAGGCGTCGCAAGTCAACCACTGATCACTAACTTTAACAGGTGGTAGACATTGGCTTGCTCGTTGCAGACGCTAAAGAGCATAACCATAAACTGCCAAATCCCATGGCCTTCGAGAATGTGGTCTTCGCCTTTTCTGTGGGATCCAGAGGCACACGATCAAGAACCACTGGACACCAGTAAGGTTGTCCACGATGTCGTCCATAAGGTGTAAGGACAAACAGTCCTTTTGGGTGACAGCATTCAGCGTCTTATATTCGACGCAGCAGCATACGTCAACGTTGCTCTTCTTCTTTAGCGTGATTACAGGGAAGCACCAGCGGTGTCACACTCTTCGATAACCCTTCTATATCTCATATCCTCCAGCAGGTTTCGTACCATTGCTTTGTTCCTCTAAATAACGTGTCTTGGTGGTTGCCGGATAAATCGGGCATCTCTGGTGTAGACGTGGTAGAGTACTCAGTCGGGGTAGCCGTATTCACCGTCACCTAGGCTGAATGCAGGCAGGTGTTGTCAAGTAAGTGCTGTGGTTATATGGTCAGCCATTAGCAGGTTCTTCATCTGGGGCTGCACATTAATAGTTATAGTACACTCTTCTGCTACACTGCATTTAATCTTCAGATTTCATCCTGAGCAACCCTGAGGTTTATCTTGAGTCAACCTTTGCGCTGTGGAAGGGAGCTCGCATTGAATACTACATGCTTGTAGAAAGTGCAATAGTTTGCGTCGGTTTACTTCGTGACTAATTGGAAACCTCCATAAAACTTTTCAAAATGCACTGGTACTGCATTGCTTGCACTTTTGTAGCCTCATATGTTTTACCACTAATCTTATAAAAAACTATTCCCTTTATTTGCGGAAATATGCTTATATACTTATGCTTATATGCATAGAATTATTGACTGCACTTTCAAATATAACGGTATGTACGTGGTTAGTTCTGAATAATAATTGAAATGTTGGATTTTTTCGAGGTTATAGACCTTAGTCTACAACTAAAATAATACCTGAAGTTTAGTTCAATTCTGCGTTAGGCATACTCAGAAGGCTCATCAAAGATAGAGCAGCGCTGTTTCGCTCTGTCTAGTAGTCCGTGGTGAGCTAGGTGCCGTTGCTGGGTATCTACCGGTAGGTTTGACGATAGAAAGCATAGTATTATGCTAGGATGACTTCCTTAGGTTCTTGGGTGTGGGATAGAAACGAGGCAGAGTTAATTTTCAACTATTGCCTTTTCAGGTTATCATTGCTGTCAGTGCTCCGCTGATGTCGGTTGGTATCCTAAATAGGGCACCTTTTTATTTTGAATAACCAAGGGGGGAGAGAGAGAAGTACTTGTATGCCTTTGTATTCGGACGTGCCATTGAGGCAGTATTTTTAACACTTAAATAATTGATGTCTAATTATATAATATGTAAATTCAATAACAGCCCACCTTAAAGCAATATGTGTATGCAATAATTTGTAAAATGTATGTAACAGTCATTGCATATGCTTATATTATTGCATCCATTTGTAATAAAGTTATGTGAATATATTACGTAATTTAATAATGTAGGAACTGTGAGAATAATAAGTTAAACGTTACTAACAATGAGGTAACCTTGACGCAATAATGAGTTTGAGAGTTTAAATGTTATTTGTGATCCTTGGAAGCATTAATCTAATTTTAGTGACAGTTTATAAAAATAGCCAATCAACAACAAAAAAACCTTTAGTTAAATGCAGGTATTCTATTGGAGTGGGATTAACCAATCAGAGACTTGAAATACAGAAATTTACATGTTTAGACGGTTGAAATCTAGTCAGTTGCCTGCAGACAGTGATAGCAACCGGATGCAATATGCGTCTAGATAGATTTTATATGTATTCGTGTGAGACGAAAAATAGTTTTACGTGGTAAAAGTTGTAATTAATTAATAAAAAAAATCACACAGCTCTCTATATCAGTTAAGTGCTATTTAATTTGTGCCAAGGATTAATAAAACGGAGTGAATTAAAACTTAAAATCTGTGTAAGCCTACATTCTTGTCGCATGATGCCCTGCCAAGACCTGCATGTCTCTACCAATAATACTGCCGCAGCCGAGGCAAACATAAATATTTAATACTTAAAGAAACAGTCAAATTACAAAGTTACTATTTTTAAAACCTGGAGAAAAGGCTACCGGGTACCATACGTGCGGTTGCAACTACTTCAAGTGTTCGGCTTCCCAACAGTTGAAATAAAATACAGCATATACAAACTGACTTTCATACGTAGCAGCAAACAATGTAAAGAACAATTCTACTTCAAATTGGCGTCCATACGTGGAGCTAAATAAATGATCAACGTAAGAAAACCACAATTTCAAATTGGCGCCCAACGTGGGGCAGTCAACTCCAACAAAACAACTTCTTCAAATTGGCGCCCAACGTGGGGCTCGAAGAGACAAGAATGGGCGACGACATCTGAAAAGAAGAGATCAACGAACATCATAGAACTGCCAGAATCGACGAAGCTACAAGATTTCATCTCAGAATTTCAAAAACATCAATAGCATCCAAGTAGAGCAACAATTCTTTCAGAAGTAACGGGAACGCAGTCAACAATTCAACAACAATCTACGAGGGAGCACCGGAATAAAAAGGTTTACCAACATCCAGAAGAAAAGGTCAGAAAATTCCACACTATATACATTTATATAATTCATAATAGTTTAGAAAATATATTGTTATTGGGATAATTTCATGCTATTAAGAAGTGGTAAATCAAAATTGAGCAATTCCAAACCAAAAATAACAAAAGAAAATATACTAAATAAAATGGAAACAGAAAACAACTAAAATATGGAAGTAGGAGAAGATAGGTCAGCCATTACAGATTACAATGTAACCTTACAATCAGAGCTAGAGGAAACAAACAGGTTAGATGTAGACAAACAGTTATCTGTAAATTCACAGGTAGGAATAGAAAGAGATAGCAGTAGTATGCAAGGTCAATCACCTTTACATATGTTAATGCAGGGAACAACAAAAGAAAGAAACCCTCACACATCTAGCCAACAAGAACAAGAAAACTTATAACAACAAATAATGTGCATTCTAAAAGCAATAACTGAAACAAATAATAAGATAAATGAAATGAGAGGTGAGTTAAAATAAACTAGTACATCATTAAGTAATAACATAACTGAAACTAATACAGAGCTGAGAGTAGAATTAAGTAAAGTATTTAATAAGTTAACTGAAACCAATACAGAGCTATCGAGCATCAAAAATGATCTAGCTATGCAAATAGAAAATTGTATGAAAGAAAGCAAAGCTGAAAGCAAGAGGTTAGTAATAAAACCAGAACAATCTTCCAAAGCACTTCAAAAAGATATAGATTTAAAAGTAAACAAAGGTTTTAAGCAGCTAGAACAATAAATTGTCAAGTCATATTGACAAAAATGTAATTGAAATGGAATTAAAACTTGCTAATACTAAACAAGGTATGTGTTACAAGTTAGAAAATTAGGGTGAAGATTTGAAAACAATGGTATAAAATACAAATGCAGATATTGTACAAGTACAAATAGATTTAGCAGGAGAAATAAATGAAATGCAAGAAATGGCTAAAACAAATGCAGATGCAATAGAAAAAGCAAATACAGGGCAAGGACAAGTAAAGTTGATGATAGATGAAATTAAAGATAAAGTACAAGAAAGTAGTAAAGAAATTGATAAACTCAGAAATAATTTTGAAAATTTAAGTACCAGTGTACCAAAGGTAAATGCAAATGTAACCAATTATGTAAATGCTAATCAAATGCATGACAATAATAAGTGCAGAAAGAAGTGTATCACTTTGTTAGCTAATAATACAAGAGACGCTACTGCTTTTTCCATAACATCAGCCTCTCAAACACACAACAATAATGATTTCACACAATGGCATTTACCACATCAGATGCCAAACTATCATTCTGTGCTTAATGAATTACCATTACCCTATTTTATTAATACTTCCTCAAGTCCAGCAAAGTTTATTCCTGATTCAGTACAATATTTTAAATTGAAAAATATGCCTGAAGCATTAAAAATGATACTTCTTAGGAAATTCTTGGATAACAAAGCCTTAGAATGGTTACATATGCTAGCGGATAGTGTAATGAATTTTGAAACGTTTAAAGTTTTGTTTATGAATATGTTTTGGAATACCACTGTGCAATATAAGATTAGGGCAAGTCTAAAAAGTCTGTGGCATTAGAAGAAATAGAAAAACAAAATATAGTATGTAGGTTATGTGTGGCACAAAAAGAAATGAAATGTAAACAATCTGTGGCACAAGAAGAAAAAGAAAATAAAATATATGGAACATAAAAGGGGAAAGCAATGTAATTAAAAAAGTGTATAAGAATATGTTTACTAAATGTAACAAATTGTCAATATAACATAAAGAGGGTTTAGATAAAAAATTAATAAAAATCCATCGCTAGTAAGAAAGACATTTAAAAAAAATCTTCATAGCAACCGCATTTATATTGTATAAGGTATAAATTATTAGCAATTGTAAAAAAATAGAAACGTTTAAGAAATAAATTTTAAAAACGGGTAACAAGTGTTAATATAACTAATTAAATGTTAAATGTATAGCAAATAAAATGCTTAATAGTGGCTGTGATAGTGAATAAACAAACTTCACTCAGGTCATTGGACACAAGATGATTGACCTTACACCAGATCATTGACCTTAAAAAGTGTCTAACATGTAGCAGAACAAAATAAATATGAAGTAATCTGCTATATACCAGTGTAGTGAAAAACCAGTGAGTGTTAAAAAAAAGTGACACTAAAAATAGGAAGCCTAATAATAATAGTAATAGTAATAATAATAATAATAATATTAATAATAATAATAACAATAATAATAAGGTGACAGTGAAAAATAGGAAGTGCAAAGGTTATGGTTCTTTCTTTCAGGAGACTTTCAAAAAATACTTAAAAACTTAAAAAGAACAAAACAAAAAGAACAATATTTAAATGTTTCTAAATGGGGGCAATTTGAGGCAGTATTTTTAACACTTAAATAATTTCAGTCTAATTATATAATATGTGAGTTCAATAACAGTACACCTTGAAGCGATATGTGTATGTAATAATTTGTAAAATGTATGTAACGGTCATTGAATATGCTTATATTATTGTATCCATGTGTAATAATGTTATGTGAACATATTACGTAATTTAATAATGTAGGAGCTGTGAGATTGATAAGTTACACGTTGCTAACAATGAGGTAACAATGAGGTAACCTTGACGCAATAATGAGTTTGAGGGTTTTAAATGCTATTTGTGATTCTTGGAAGCATTAATCTAATTTTAGTGACAGTTTATAAAAAACAGCCAATCAAAAACCAGAAAAAGCTTTAGTTAAATGTAGGTATTCTATTGGAGTGGGATTAGCCAATCAGAGACTTGAAATACAGAAATTTACAAGCTTAGAGGTTGAAATCTGGTCAATTGCCTGCAGACAGTGATAGTAACCGGATGCAAGATGCGTCCTCGAGAGATCTAATATGTATTCGTGTGAAACAAAAATAGATTTACGCGATAAATGTTTAATTAATGAATAAAAAATCTCACAGCTCTCTATACCAGTGAAGTGCCATTTAATTTGTCTCAAGGTTTAATAAAAACCAGTGAATTAAAACGTAAAATCTGGTAAACCTACATTCTTGTCGCATGACCCCCTGCCAAGACTTGCATGTCTCTACCAATAATACTGCCGCAGCCGAGGCAATCATAAATATTTAATACTTAAAGAAGCAGTCAAATTACAAAGTTAATATTTTAAAAAATTGGGGCAAAGGCTACCGGGTGCTATGCGTGCGGTTGCAACTTCTTCGTGTTCGGCTCCCCAACAGTTGAAATATAATACAGCATCTACAAACTGACTTTCATACGTAGCAGCAAACAACGTAAAGTACAATTCTACTTCAAATTGGCGTCCATACGTTGAGCTAAATAAATGAACAACGTAAGAAAACCACAACTTTACCATACACCTTATGAGGAATCCCTAGTCCCTGTATCGGCGTTCTGTTGGAAAGTACTCCCGTAGGTATTTGATAACGGTGAACTCATGAATGTGCAAATGATGTAGAAGTTATAAGCTCGGCACCTATTAATATCCTCCAGGTATGGAAGGGCCAAGGTTTCAAGTAGTAGCTTCTTGGTAAGCGGCGTCAGACAGAACAGATAGATTGATGTTCTCTACTGTGCATCCAGTTTAACCAGAATAGCCAGGAGTCTGCTGCTATGCCCATCATACGCAAAATGGACACCTTGTAAACGAGTAGATTTAAGTGGACCGCCATAGTACAACAAAAAATCGGGTATATGTCGGTTGCCACCCGTTGGGTGTTTATCGTGTCCCACACGTATTTAGAAAAGTTAGGCCCTTATCAAAAGTGACGCCCAGGTATCGGATGGGTGTTCCCAACTCTGTACTTTGCCCTATCATGTTCTTATGTGTATGTTTACTGCGGAGATACATCGTGTGGTAAAATTGCTGAATGATTTTCTGGGCATTCACGGACATCTGCCGCTGCCTATACCAGTGCTAGACGAGGCGAGCTTTCTCTGGATAAATTTGGAGACTAAGAGTAGGTCTCTACACACTTTTATATAATAGGCATAAGAAAATCTGTCATGCGTAGATTAATGAGCGTGGGAGAGCCTTCCGGGTATCCACCTGGTTTTGGTGTTGGCGTTTTCGCGCAACCACTACTATAAAGACGTTTTAAGTAGGAAAGTGTATCATGTTGATCATCTGTGTAGACCAAGCTGGATAAATTTGTACGAGGTTCCTAATTTCAGCTAGTTTGAAACACATTCTCAACATCCAGAGATTGTGCTGGCATGAAAGATGTATCCTGGAACTTCAGAGCAGCAACTTCCACCACCCTCAGACGCTGGTGGGTAGCGGAGTTTGTGGGACGAAAACCAAACAAATGGTTTGGAATTCCTTTAATTTCGGGCGGAAGTGGTAACAAGCGGTGCAGTATAGGGCTTCCCGAAGAATTTCTAAAAGCTAGGTATTGGGCTAATGGGACGGTAGCGGGAGGGTAATGTTGGACCTGTATCGGACCAGAGTGATAAACATATTGAGTACCTTGGTGGGAAGAAGCATGTCTTTAAACGGAACGTTTCGTAGCTTGGCGGGTGTCAGCTCGTATTGTGCGCTAGACCTTTCAGTATTGAAGTGCGCCTTGAACTTCACTTGGACAGATGATTGGAAGGGAATGTACAGCTTGATCAGATCGTCGACCGAGTTCCTGTTGAACGCTAACGATGAAGTCCACGTCCAGATAGCCCTCTCTTGGCCTGTAGGTGTCAGCATTGCAAGCACATTAATTGCACGGAAGTCCTCAATGTGTAGCGTACGATAGTGCTGGTATATACATTGGGCTGTCCAGGAAGGGCAGATTAAGTGCTCTAACACGAGTAGTAGGATCTCTGCAGGGCTGCGTTTGGTGAGGTTGTTATCTTTTTGCAACTGTGTCAAGGATTAAACTTTCTCCAGGGTAGATATTTCGGTTATGCTGGATTTGGGCGGGATTGATAAGATCAGGTAATGCTTTATGCACTTCCAGACAATTCCTCTGGACTTGCGGGAGAAATCATGACTGGTAGTCCTTGATTTCCTCTCTGCCAAAACTGGATTATAATCGGAATGTGATCTATTTAGTGGTGGGAGCCGGACAAGGTAAGGGTAGTGTTTGATGATTGCACGGTCAATGACAGATAGTATACCTTTCTTTGCGGGTGGTGTGTGTATGTGTAGCCAGTGCCCCTGTACTGTCAGCGAGCAGCGATCCATTCGCTGTTGCTTATACAGTCAGAGACGTGACCACATTTCTGTCGTTGGTTGGTGGTTAGGTCTCCAATCACTTTTCTTCCATCGCTTCTTCCGACGCTTTGAATGGAACACGTTGCTGTATTATGTGTCTATTTCTTCACGAATGCCTACAGGCCCGAAAAAGGTGATGATTGTATGCAGGGCATGAGCCGAAGTGCATACGGCGAAATAATAGTTGTTCCTTATGAACGTATAGTTCATCAATTACATCAAGAAGTATATGGATGAGAAAATTGACAGAAACTTAATAATAATTGGAGACGTTGTCTTTTACACTGAGAGTTAAAATTTAGTTTACCTATAAAAGTAAGCGCATTATTAGTAGTTGTCCACAAGGTTCATGTTTCTCGTGGGAACTTTACGCTCACTCTCTTCTGAGCTCCAATTTAAGCGGTATTCATAACATTGGATTTTTCCTCCTAGCAGTGTTGGACAAGATGGTAAAGTTATTTTCAATCACAAACGCTTTGAAACTTGTCTCATTATTGTTTATCGTTATATATTTTCTTTTATATGCAGGTACGCGGTACTCATATTTGTGGATCTAAAGTTCAAAAGTTGAATAAGTAAACCAGCCTTTATCACATATTTTCATGTGGACTTAAGTTTCCGCCATTATTAAAAATTACATAGGCGTTCCTGCATTTTTACTTAAAATAAATTCAAGATAATAGGATGCACATTTTACTACTCGTTGTGTCCTAACTTAAAAACAAGCACTTGTGCAGTATAGTAACTAATTCTAAACATAAGTGGTTTACGTTTCTTGTCGTTAGTAGCCGTATTTTGGGATAGCAAGGAACTGTGTTGCCAAAATGTCGTAGGCACTGATAACAATATCCTCACGTGCATAAACTGGCAGATGTACATATAAATATGGTCAATATGCCCATTAAACGGTTGCATTAAATAATGCTACGACTATAAACTGTATTCTCAAAAAACCAAATCATGAAATAAGGTTTATAACAATTATTTATTATAGTGATCATTACAGTAGTCCATGGAATAAACAGAGTATTATATGATAGTAGATGATAAGAAGTAGCTTAGTCCATCCAAACCTCTTCCAAACAAAACATAACTATTGCGTTTATTTTCCGCCATAATATTAAGAATATTTTATGAGACATTTCTTTCTACAGCGCTTCGTTTAGGAGACATTGTACAGTCTCAACTTAAATGATCCACATGTATGTACCGGCTGAGTCAGCTGCCCCTAAGAATTCGTATCTATGCAGTATTATACTTCTGTCCCTCTATTGAGTGCTATATGCAACCAGCATTGATGATTAAAGACCTGAATGACAACCAAGCAGTTCCGAAAGGCTTTAAAAAGACTGCTCTTCATGGATATAATGCCTGCAAGGAGATAGAGGAATGTTTTCCTGAAGAGCGGAATAGAATACGTCGGCTCGGACCGAGTGCGTTAGCTGACTGAATGTAGTGAAGCAAAGATTAGTTTCGGAGGTTCCAATATAGTACTTACATCGAATTGTTTTGCTTCTTTGTTTATCTTCCTCATTGTACTTATTTTCTGTATTTTAGTATACTAATCCATTTATTTTAGTTATAGGCACTCCTGTGAGCCAAATGCACAAGAAGTACAGTGAGATAATTGTGTACCATGCTCACCCTTATAATCTGTACCATAGCTGGTGCTGTAAACCGTGCTACGTAGTTATCTTTCATTCTTTTAGGGTGTATGTCGACGCTAACAGTATAGGTTTAATGTTTAAACCTTATTTTTCACTTCTTCTGAAACAGGATCAGTAAATATGCTAATTTCAAGAGTAAACAGAGTAATAAAGTGTTATATACCATGGATTTCATCAACGAAATAAATGTTCAAAGTGACGACCCCCTTCATTTGAGTACCTTGACGGAGAGACCTTCTGCGTGGTGTAACATACGCGATATAATCTGCCTGCATTATGCACGTATGAGTGGCCGCAGATGATTTGGGTTTTGTGGTTCTTGAGCGTAGATCCGCTCCTTTAAATGAACCCACAGAAAAGCTCCAGTGGGGTGAGATTAGGTGATCTAGGCGACCATGCGATTGGACCCCCTCGACCAATCTATTTTTGCGGATATGTTCCATGTAAGTGATTCCTTACAACCACTGACCAGTGTGGTGGAGTTCTATCTTGTTGGAACCACAATCCCGTCCTTTTTACTATTGACACCTCTTCTAGTACCAATGGTAACTCTGCTTGCACAAATGTTACATCATTTGAGTTTCCGTGAAAAAAGTGCGGTCCTTTAACTGGTCGTCTAATATTCCGCACCAGACATTGATGCTTCACTCTACATGTAATGCAGTTCCTCTAATCCAGTGAGTATTGTCTATGCTCCAGTACTGCATATTACGGCGGCTAACAGTTCTGTTATTGTGGAATATGTCTTCATCACTAAAGAAACACTTCCTAAAATCTCTGCTTCCATTTGTGCTCGCTGCTGTAGCCACTATGTATATATCACTCGCTCTTGAAAGTCGCGTCTGTGGGGAGCCTGGTGTAGTTGTAGATGGTGGGAATGATATTTATTACGGTGCAATAAGCGCATCACTAAGTACGGACTTATGCATAGATCTTGTGCTATTGCCTTGAACTGGTATGTGGATTGTTTTCTATTGGTTCAGCACTACTTCTTCATTGCCTCCAGAGGCTACTGGGGCATCGCGAGCAGGTGGTTCTTTTCCCAATGATTCTGTTTCATGAAGGAGTCTTTCAAATCGCCGAAAGGTGTCTGCAGTAGATGCCCTCACTCCTGGAAAGAGTTCTTCAAACAGGCGCTTTGCTGAAGTGCATTACACCTTGTTTCTCCATACATTAACAGCATGTCAACACATACAGCCATTTGTACACATTATGATAGCATCCGTGTCTCTAGAAAGGTTTCAAATATTCAGTAGATAATGGAGAATATATTCACGCCAAGCATTGACGCAAGCGCAAATAGTTAAAGCCACTTTGCATGTGTGAAGTACTTTAAACTTGGTTGAATGGGTCAAGATAACACCGACAACAATAAAATACGTACTATGAATTTAAAATTATCGACCTACCGGTCGAAAACATGGGGATTATTAAATTTTGTACACACTTGTGTTATCAAAACGTTTATTTGTATTGTAATATCAAATTATAGGACCAAAGAGATAAAACAAAGGGCAATAGAAGTTTGAACTTAACATGAGGTATTTGAACCAGAACCGAAGTGGCACAGTGGTAAAGCAATCATGATAATACGCTTCAACCAATACTACCTTGAAAGCTGAGGCTCCTATACGAATAAGTATTCGCAGGACCCAGACCCCCACCTCAAATCCTTACACGCTTTTTGTAGCTTTATATAGTGTTTGAAACTTGTTTTTGTAGTTTTTACTCAAATAAATATACTGCATTAACCATTACTATTACTGTACAAGCTCAAATATATCATATTTTGTGACGAAACGAAATTTGTCTACTTAATACTTAGCATTTTTTGACAAGAATGTATAACGAATATTTGTTGTTTGATGGCTTAAATCCAATTGGTCGCCCTGCGTAGATCTGCCATTTTGTTTTCAAATGTATTTGTCAACCGAATCATGTGATATGTTGTTCCTTCAGGGGCGTTTTCGAAATTTGTATGCTATTGAATAAAAGTTTGTAAAATCGACTAAAGGTGCTACTACAGCTTCCAATGTCAGGATGGGACGTTTTTAGCATCGACATACATAGCGATTGCATTCTGTCCCGTAAAACACTTATGCACTGAGTTATCTATCTCTCCTCTACAAAGTGCATGCAAATCAGCCATTGGGAGGCATTCAAGAAAGGCGTAAGTCACATGTCGCTTAACATGTTGCTCACAAACATAATACTTGCGCCTTTCTTGAATGCCTTCAAATGGTTTATTTGCATGCACTTTATAGAGGAGGGATAGATAACTCAGTGCATAAGGTGTTTTACGGGACAGAATGCAATCGTTATGTATGTATATGCCAAAAAGTCCCACCCTGACATTGGGAACTGTAGTAGCACCTTTAGTCGATTTTACAATATATGTTTTATATATATACATAATATTTTTATATTATATATAACCTAAATTTCGGTAACAGGATTTTAAACAACTTCCTTGGATTAATTTAAATAAAACAATTGAAATTGCTAAATAAGCTGGTCGCTCCTTTAACATAAAACAAACATGCAAAACTTACCTCTTTAGCAGTCGCACGGCAATTATCTGCCACCCAGTGACTTTGTTTTGTTCTGTTGATGCTGTATGAGTTCGATAATTGCGGCTTTGTGTGGCTTCAAGTTACGGCTTAACTGTCAGCATTTTCTCCTTCCTGATTAATAGGTGATTAATAGGTGAAAGTGAATAATGTGTTACGACAATAAAAGTATAAAACAAATTCTTTTATCAGTGTTATCTTTGGGATAAAAACTCCTTTCCGTTTACACACCTTGTACAAGAGAAGTGCTTGACCGAGAAATCATAGCTAGCCGGAGGAAAGTGAACCCAAATCTAAATACAATAACAGGCGCTTAGTAAAAGATAACACGAAGTGACCGCGACAAATTGGCTTCCATACATGGGGCATATAAACATGAAGCATCTTCCAACTACTAACAACTAGCTAATCAACAAATAACAAATACACCACTACAAATTGGCGCCCAGAACGTGGGGCAAATTAACCAGGAAGGGGCGAAATAACCGGGAAGAGGCAAAGGAACCAGGACGTGGAGCGAACGGAGCAGTGAACTGAACTACAAGACGCAGATTCCAGAAACAACAACAGGAACGATAGACGACGCTGATGAGTGGACATCGTAATTCCCAGATTGAAAGGCAACAGGGGAATTCACCTGCAGGACACAAAAACATCGAGACGACGTAGATTCATCATAATACGACGCAGAAGCGACATATACATCTAGGAGAGAGGGGCAGGAAGCTGGACATAAAAGCAACATCAACAGACAGCATCACAAAGGTCACAGTATAGTAATTTTTTTATCCTAAAAAAATTGTGAAAATTTCAATGTACTTGAGGAGTGGCAGGATTAAGAAAACAATGCCTACTAATAATACTGAATAAACAGTTATGGAAGGGGATAATGTAACAGTTAGCTGTAATTCAATACAGGTTGCAGAAAATAGCTCAAACAATGTAGTATTTGAGGGAGGAAATATTAGTGTAGAAAGTGAGAATAGAATAGCAGGAAATGTTAATTTTGATACTAGTATGATGATGGATATGCTGAGAAATTTTATAGATCAAAACAGGGAAGATATGGAAAAGAATAATAAGAAATTAGAAAATTTAACTCAGAGTAATGAGAAATTAGAAAAGAAAATAGATCAAAACATGGAGGATATGGAAAAGAATAATAGGGAATTAAGGGAAGATATTGGTAAGAAATTAGAACAAAACAGGGAAGAAATTGAAAAGAAATTTATGGAGCTAGACAGTAGTATGATAAGAATGATAAATGAAAATCAGGAAATGATAGCAAATGAGACAGGGAAAGTTTCAAAGAAAATGTCAGACATGAGCAGGGAAATATCTAACCAAAAAAGTGAGGTGAATAATAAAATTGAACATGTTGATGTAAAATGTACAGAGTTAGGTAGCCGAATGAGTAGCATTTCAGGTGAGCTAAGAGAGATGATGGAGGCTACGAATGCAGATTTAATTCAGGTGCAAGTTAATTTCAGAGGGGAGATATCTGAAATACAGAAGGTGTCAGAAACACAAAGAAATAAATCGTCTGAAGAAGTTAAAGTTTTGTCTATAGATTTGAATCAAAAGCTAACTTCTGAAATTAACAAACACCAAGCTGTTCAAAATGAGAACAATAAAAAATTGGAACAGACAATAGAAAATATGCAGGGTACTGTAAATAGGTTAGAATTGAATTCAAGGGTAAATATATGTGATGTTAATGTACCTGATGTACAAAATAATGATAGAGGTAGTTCCTCAGGTATGACTAATAATGTGAGTGATGCGGCGGCTTCATCCATAGCTAATGCTGAAACTCAGAGTGCACAAGTAACACTAGAGAATTTAAATATGGGAGTAGGGAATTTGCAAACCTACAATCATATCTTAAGTGATTTTCCACTTCCAAAATTTAATGAAAACTCCAGTCCAGTACAGCCTATTGCAGACTTATCAGAGTATTTTCAAATTAAAAAGATACCTGAAGCATTGAAACAGATAGTTGTCAAAAGATGTTTGGACCAGAAAACTTTAGATTGGTTACAAATGGTATCAGGGAGTGAAATTTCATATGAATCCTTTAAGAGGCTATTCATGAACAAATTTTGGAAGGTTAGGATACGGCTACGAGGAATGTTTAGCCACAGACAATTTGATCCAGGAGGGGGAATAGCAATGACCGCTAAAAAAAAAGTAAGCAAATCCAGGATAGTTAAAGCTGAACTGCAAAACAAAATATTGGAATGTAAGAGGGTTAACTATGTATGTATGTCATGAGAAAAGGACAAATAAATTCAGGACAAAAGTAAATGTTTAAAAAAAAATCTCAGTAAACTGTTACAGCATTCGAAATGAAACATGTAATAATGAAAAACTTAATGTCATATTAAAGTAAAAGTATGTAGATATAATTCAAATAGTATTTTGAATATAAAGTACAAAACAATAAACAAAAAAGGGTAAAGATAATTAAAACAAATACTTATGTAGTACACAGATATGTGAAATTGTGTCTGGAATTAAGTGTTGTAAATATATTTGTGCAGAGGATAAATATTTTGGTAAATGTGGTCAATAATTACAAAATGAACCAGATTAAAAATTCTTGAATGTATAAATTTTTGTCAACAACCTAAGACAGTAAACCAATTTGTAACAGTAACTAAATAATTCAGGGTACAGTATTTGCTATAAAAAATTGTAATGTCAGATTATGTATATAAACACATTAGACCAGAGCCAGTAAATAGTGGCAAGATAAAGGCAAAACATATGTCGTTTGTTAAATGCGTGTGAAGTGTTAAGTGAAAGTAATAAATAGCGTGTGTTCCAAGATTTACGAGACTAAAAACCCAATTATAAAATTTCCAAACAAGTTTTAAATATTTATAATTATGTTTCTAGTGGGGCATATGACGCAGTAATTTGTATCACAAAAATGTAAATGTCAGAGTGATTGTAGTGTGAATATGCATTGCTGTGTGACATTGATTTCAGATGTTTGTTGATTGTAAGCATTGTTGAGAAGTGGATTTATACGGCCTTACTGAAACTGACAATAATAGCGGGCAGTAATGTAGCGAGGGGGTGAGCTGTTTATCATTATTAGAGACGAGCAAATGACGTCAGAGTGGCGTGTTTTGCTTAGAATTTGCTGGAACATTTTCCCCAGAGCATATGTTTTCGTAATTTTCATTGGATATAAATATAGACGCTAATGTTGGCGCGTTTTATTAACCAATAGCAGCTCGGTTATAAATTTTTAGGCATATCGGGCGAAGGAGTATAAATTCGTGTCAGAGGCAAGTATTGCCCAGTTCAACAAAAATCATCCACGCGTTACACGTCGCGGTGTCCAACAGAAGCATTTGCGTATAAGACATCGATGAGTTCAATAGAAGCAGTCATGGTGAATACATCGCACAGTTTATCGATTTGCAGGTTACGCGTAGCAAAGTTATGAAAACAATCTCGTGTCGTAAAGTTAATTACAAAAAGTTGAAGTACGCGAATTAATAATGGGCAGTAAAGAAGTTGTTATAACAGTCTCAGTTTGGCGAGTGTCAAGATTAATGGGTGAAAGTGAATAATGTGTTACGACAATAAAAATGTAAAACAAATTCTTTTATCAGTGTTATCTTTGGGATAAAATCCCTTTCCGTTTACACACCTTGTACAAGAGAAGTGCTTGACCGAGAAATCATAGCTAGCCGGAGGACAGTGAACCCAAATTAAATACAATAACAGGCGCTTAGTAAAAGATAACACGAAGTGACCGCGACAAATTGTATTCCATACGTGCGGCAGATAAACAGTATCATCTTTCGAACACAAACATTAATACCGCCGCAAGCTGTGTATAACATTTTAGTGTATGTATCACACCTTGCTGCATGCGAGGATCAACATTTAGTAGTAGTATGTCTATTATTTATTTTCATTTGAATGCTTTTGTATAGGTATCAGGTATTCGGTCTCTGTGCAAGAGACGTTAGAAAATTAAAAGGAAGAGAAGGATATAAATTAAACTCAAAATGCAAGGTACTTTTTTGGATAATTATTCTAACAATATGTCAGAAAAAGGCAGTTACCAGCTAACGTACACACTCCTAAACACAGTATTGCACACTTATCTGTCCTACGGTCCAAAGCTCGGGAAACAGTTCTGAATATGAACCGTTTAACATTTTTGTTGGTGAGTATGCCATTAGAATAATGGCAAAGTCTACAAATATTTACACAAATACAGTAATAGAACATTTTACCTCGTATCGAGATGCTCGTCATTGGGATAGAATAAAAATGAAGGCATTTTTGCGTCTTACTGGTACAATGTGATTATTTAGAGAAAATGCTGATCAGCTATGGAACCATACTAGAGGTAAAGGACTAGAATCATGTTACTTGTCCATGAGTGAGTGTGATTACTTCTTTGCCTCTTGCGTTGCTTAAATTTCGAGGTAAAATGAATAAAAATTTGAGAAAGGAAACAGGTAAGTTAGCTGCTGCAAGTGAAATACTTGAAACAGGAATGAATATATTTCAAAAGTACTTTTCCCTTTTACTGTTTCTGGACAGTTATTTGCATTCAGGGGTTGTTCTAATGGTCAACTCATTTCTAACAAACCTGCTACGTATGGATTGAAAATCTTTGTTTTGGTCGAATCTAAGACAGCATGTGCAATGAATTCAGAATTCTATGCGGGTACGCAGCCCGAAGGACCTTACAAACATAGAAATACTGCAGGAAACAGTCATAAGAATGGCGAAGTCAGTTAAGCTATTAACAGAAACGTTACTGTCGTATTTCGTTTTCCTGTTACTCTCTTACTGAAAGCCTCAAAAGAAACAATCTCACATATGTTTTTACTCAACGCTGAAACAACCGGTAAGTGCTTGAAATGGATTCCAAAGAAACAAAATGTCAGAAAAATACTCACTCTCTGTTTTACAAAAGATAAGATCCCTGTCTCTTATTATCTGAAAAACAATAGAGCCGTGCTTGTTATTTCCACTACGCACAACAATGAAGCATTGGATACAAAAAATCCTGAAGTTATAACGCTTTGTATCCTGAGAAAAGTTGGTTGGACTTAGCTAATAAATTGTCTCAAAGCATTATGTGTCTCGAAATACACAACACTGGCCGATGATAGTGTTCAACAATCTCCTAAATTGATCTGCAATAAATGCATTTTGAATTTAAACTTCATGGACAGTAATAACAAGGATTTGAAAGGAATTATTACATTTCTTAGTTATCTACATGGACATCTCCTAAGCCAAAAATAGAACGATGATGTGAAATACCGCAGATTTCTAAGGAAATTAGAAGACGTGGCGGCCTATTGCTTAAAAAATAAGTGGCTACAAATGAACCTCGAGAACAAAGAAGTGAAAAAAGGAGAATATGCCATGAGTGTTGTAGATCACCTGAAAAAATCAACATTGAAGTGGTATGTTAAATGTAAAAATAGAATGTTCCACATTATTTATAGGACATGTCTGTATTGTTTGAATAATTTAAAGAGGACACCAAGGTCAGAATATGATTAGTAAGTAAACAGTACATAGTAGGTTACTATAGCCTATGATACACAAATGTCTTTTATTATGTATGTTATGATTGAGTATATACTCACTTCCCTGGTTATTTTCCTAAGTAAACAATTATATTCTAACGTGACTTGGAGCAACCAGTGAATGTAACACCACTATGCAATTAGATATTGTACCACGCTAGAGAGCTATTAAAATAATGAGTGACAGAAGTCCACTTCGTGTCCCAACCGTAGCAAACGAGAACACCTGTTGCTGCGAAAATCACCTTAGTTATCAGTTATTCACTTAGTGATCTCAACGTTACGGTTGCCACACGCTCAGAACAGAACACAACTGAACTGTCGAATCACAACTCCCAACTGAACCGCACTCTTACTTGTCCACTTTTAAATGTCGAAGTCTTCAAATTCCTACCTAACTGAGTAAACTAAACAACCTAATAAGGCAGAGCAACTCCTTATATATGCACCGCATTTGAAACGGAATGTTCTCGGACAAGAGGTTAGTAAATCTTACCGAAAAAGTATTTGTAAGCCGAAATTACCAAACTGCAAGGAAGCGGCTATTGTTATGAACGGCCGGTGGAAGGCCCTACATAGGTGCGGACGGAATTCGCTTACTGGCATCCCGTAAATAACTTCGCCAGCGCGGTCACACTGCTTCCTTCTCAGGGCTGGTCGTACCGAGCGGAATGTTTCAAGGTTTACAAGACTTTAACTCTCATATGCAAGCAGGGAATCCTCTAAGTTTCATCAAAGGGTCTGGAAGAAAACGACCAACGCTGTATATAGCAAATTCATCGAAAATAATTCAAGTTCAGAGGCTTCCACTTTATTTTTACTTGGGCGAAAGCGTGAACATTTACGGCAAATCCATAAAGTACACGAAGCATAACGTTTTTAATGAAAACGTGGTCGGTATAGAGTTGTCTCTAGAGGAAGTTCCTAAGAGTAAGCATATCTATATTGATCTTACGTTTTTGGACATCTGAAAGCTTATCTATATGTTTTTTTTAAAGAGAAGTCAAATCCCATTTGAACCATCTGACCCTGAATTATATGGATAGATATTCATTTAGTTTGGTGGCTAGTTCTGGTATACATAAATCTATGAAATAAAATCTTCAACAGTTCATCACACCAAACTAGGTTAAAAGAAGAGTTTTAATGGTATAAATCAGGACAAAAAAGTGATGGACCTGTTTAAAAATTATTTTAGCGGCATTATACTGGCTCAGTATTTTAGACTTTAAGCAAACCTCTACAGCAACAAAACTGTAATGAAATGAAGGGAATCACTAAGAATGGAATGCAGTTAATCAACTTGGAAAAATATTAAGAGTGATCAGTCGATTTAAACTAACTATGTTTGCAAACATATTTGCTTAAAAGGATTAAAAATAAAGTTTCTGCTGTTCAGATGAACAAGATTGCATTTCATGGTTGAGATAAAAGCGTAAGATGAAGCGTAAGGAATCTTGTGCTTCTCCTTAGAGCTTCGCAATTCCTTTTGACTTCCCTGAGTGTCTCATTCCCAACCCTGCTGGAGATGTATGTATTTATATATTTATGTATTCTCTAATTTTATCACCTGTATATTATGTTCTGTATGTCTTCATTTATCAATTTGCATATATTCTGTGCGTATATATTGCAGATCATACATGGTGAAGGGAAACGAGTTGGGGTTGACCCAGTGTATTTCAATAATAAAATAGTCTCATATAAAGAATTAAATCCTCCATTTCAGCATTATTTCGTACAATACATTCCGATTCTCAATCTTTGAATTTTAGGGGATCTATGCCATTTCACAGGAATTCTGTTTTCTTGTGGCCTTAACACATTCTATGCCAGAAAGGAGCTAAGATATTATGTGCATGAAGTTCATGTACGTAGAATTCACCTTTCAGCTGCTCCTCGGCCTTAATTTTAGCATGTAAATAGCAGGATTATACGTTCGAAAGGAGCAACTTGGAAGATGTCAAAGTTCCATTTAGGTTAAACCCCTTTCAGAATTCCTTTGTGTTTAGACATCCTAACATAATCACTAACGCCAAACTTCTCTCTTCAAGGTTTATTGTAGTTGTACACAACCAGAAAAGTTTTTTGTATATCACTTATTTAGGCTTCCTATGAATGGTTGAGTGGAAAGCATTCTCTTTAGCAATGATTGTACGCAGAAGTAGGGTTAAGGTGTCGCGATACAGCGTATTCTATAAGGTTCTCATTAAGTATAAATAACTAGAACACTTTGCAAGTACTATATACTGAAATTAGTCAATTATTACTTTATAGCTAAGCTTATAAGATGCTTTTTACGTTCAAATACACTATAAGTGACTGGTTGTGAAGTTTAAGATATAGTATTATTTTAGTGTGACTAAATTAGTTGTGTTCGTTTTCTCAATTTTCTAATCAATAGTTAATTTTTTGTTATGTTGAAGGGCGCTCAACTGATAGCTCAATAGTTAAATGGGTTTGGTATTACTTTGGATACTCAATCCGCCATGTTGGCTGGAACCTCCCGGTTCACATATTTTTCTTGGTGAGTGGGCGTTATAAGATATGCTAATGCTTTGACTTTTGGCACTTTAAATTTACTTAAACCTTATTGTAAAATTAAGTTTAAATGTGCCCGTTATATTCTTAGAGATTATGAAAGTGTTAATGCTACTTTGCCTATATTCCGCTAATTCTTAAAGTGTATTTTTGAGAAAATGGTAAAAGGTACCCTTGGCTTTAAAACTAAATTTAAGTAATACTAGGGTTCATTAAACCAAAAGATGATTAGTTACATCTGCTAATCGTCAGGTTTTGGCTTAGGCAACATTAATAATCTCTATAAAAAAGTACATTATTTTCCCTATTTGAAAGTGGGTATGTAAAAGTTTGTTACCACTTGGGGAAATAATTTGGTATTGCTACCTTTTGAAACCATATTTCTTTTCACCCTCTATTAGGGATAGGATTGAAATATTACGTATTTAATAACCGCTGTATTCATTGAAATGTTCTTAACTTTAAAGAGGTGCGCCCAACAGATCCACTACAGGGGAGATTCAGTTTAGCAGGGATGTTTTCCACTTTACTTCTGGTCGGATTAATACCATTTCGACTGTGTTCATCGATTTTTGGTGTTGGACCATTTTCACCTCTTTGTTTGCTCAAGTATTGCCTGCTTAACCGTCAAGTGGGTCATGTTAAATTAAGCTTTGGCCTCACTTCCACTAGTCTTAATGAATTCTGTCCCATAGTGCATGAGTTTGTCGTGATTTATACTTTACTTTCTTTAAGTGCTTTATTTCCTCTTTGTGTGTAAGTTCATATATATTTCCTGTTCAGCGAAATTATTCATGAAGTTCTTTCAGGATTTGCATTTGTGATGTAAATCGTTTATCCATTACTAATATTTATTCTGTTTTTTGGTACATTTAATTATTTATTATAATAGTGGTGTCATAAAGGAGGAGCTATCATTTACAAACTTTAAAATAATATTGTTGGGCAATATCGTTTTTTTTAATCGGATTAGAATTTGATGGCTTTCTAATATACGTTGCCCTGTAACCATCATTATTTGGATCCTTTTGGAGCTCCTGTTGCTCCATTATTTTCATTTTTAGCTCGTATACTTGATTGCAAAGTTATGTATGTTTGCCTTACTTTAATGCTGGCTGTAAAAGTTTTGAGCACTATTTGCTATTAAATTATGTTTTAAGATCGTAAACGTTATTACAAATTCAGTTGAATCCTCCTTTGTACATATTTTTTTTTTCTTCAAAATTAGACATTTACTCTGCTGTTTAAAGGTTTCATTGAGCTTTGCAGTCTATTTAAAATGCTAATTATTAATTTAATTTTGTTTGTGATTCTTTAAACCTTGTGGTTTGTGTACTATGCTTGTTTTATTAGTTAATGAGCTTTTATATTTTCTAATACGCTGTGAGTTGCTTATTTGTGAGAGGGTATGTTAATATGGCATAGTTTATTAATGAAAAATAAAGCAAGTTAATGTTTAGATTTTGTTCTGTCCTTATGCTCAGATATTTCCCCTTGATCCAGTTTTTTTAATAGACGAAGCTATACTAATTTTCTCGATTGTTCTTTGATTTCCGCCTACGGCACTCGTTAGGCCTGTCCTTTTCGTCTTGATGAGGTTCCCAGTCCTTGAAAAAATTTCGTAAGCACCTGCATAGCTTTAATGCTTTCTCCATGCGGAATTGCCAGGTGAAGCCAGCGAGAGGCATTGCTCTTTATCCCGTATTTCTAGTGTGTTTTTTCCATGTCATCCGTAGGTAGCGAGCTATTTTCCACACGGAATCTCGTTATTAGTTGAGGTTCTTCAATGTGTGCTGCCATATCTGCAAGATAAAATTCATTGTGCTTTTCCTTACTGGGGCGTTTAAGCATCTGAAGTATTCTAGGTCTGCAATATGCGGACCTAGAATATTCCGCCATTTTTGCCTAGCTCGATTTCTTTCTTCAGCTAGCATTCGTATGTCTTGTGCCAGTTGAGACTGGGTTTGTCTTGGTTTACTTAATGGTACCCCGCGGTAGTTGTGGTCTTTATGGCGGTTCCAGTTGTGTTACTTCCACGTTTATGTTTTCAATCATGCTTAATTATATTGTGGGTACGTTTTTTTACGGTCGTTGCAAACTTTCCCAGTCAGTTTTGTTGTAGTTGCGTCTCTGGTCTGGAGTTCCTTGGGCTTTTGAGCCCTCTAAGGTTATTGATAATGCTAAATGGTTGGAGGATAGTTAAGTTTTTACTGAAGGTTCATTCCGCAGGTTAGGTTACGTTGTGATTCTGAAGTCCAGGATTTCTGGGCGTTGGTCCCTGCTGTAGGGAATATACGTGTGTTTAGTTGGAGTGTGAATTATGTAAGCAGAGGTGTTTTCGAAGTTCAAAGGAGACGTAGCTTCGGGGTTGGTTTCGTGGCAGTCCCAAATTTGATGTTCTGCATTTAGGTCACCAGCAGTGTTAGGGCAGTGTTTGTAGTTTTGGGCATGTCGTTTATACATAAGTTAAATAGAGTAAGTCCTAGTTTACTTCTTTTGGAGGCGCTGTGTAATGTTGGGCTGGCTGTTGTTTACTGAGAATTGGAACTATCCGTCTTGCAAGTAGTTAGACATTAGTTTTATTAGCGAGTCCGGAATGCCCAGTGAGTTACAGTGTTGTAATAGATACAGAATCAGTAATTACTACATATCTGAGTAATCTTCTGTAGATATATTCTAAAGGGTATTATGAGACTGCTCTTTTGAACTTTGAAACCTTCTAAAGAATACCAAATGTTGACCAGAGTAATCGCCAGTTTCATTACATTTACAATGATGAGCTCCGGGTGTTTGTTATTCCCTATGGAACCCATTAGATAGCTGAAATTGATGCATTTAACAGAGTAACGCTTGGGTTGGGAGACCAAGTGTTCTTTAAACGGCCTAATAATCAATAACACATGGAGGTGAAACTAAATATTATTTTACCGCTGACTTCTTAAAGGGTTTTCTAAAGGATCTCTTTAAGAATTCGATGATAATAGAATTCTCCCTAACAATCAGTTGTCCGAATCTGATTTCGTGGACAACATATTTAAAGTTATCATAATACAAATTGAGTGCAGTATTGCAACAGGCTCTTTCAGTGACGTTAAAAGCTGACACACGATCTATTATTGCTTACGTTCTGTTCCGCCAGAATACCTCATTTCGCCAGAGCCTCAAAATTCCATAAACCTGCCTATTACACGAACTTTACCAGCCAAACCATTCCTCTAGTTGACCACAACGTTAAGACTTTAGAAACTAAACATAGGATTTCAAATCAGGCTTAATAGGAATGGATTTTAAAAGCGCCATCTTCGTCGTGTACTCACACTCTGCATTTGACAGACAGGGTATTAACATCCAGTAATTGCAAACTTCTCGAAGCTTAGGGCTACGCAATTCTATAACAATTATCTACAATGTAATCTAAATACCCACGTTTGAAGAATAGATCATTAAGTAAGAGGAACATGTTATATAAGATGATACATCGGCTCTGGATGCTAATGTTGTGATCAGAATCACCTGTCAGGCTGAATATTTATATACTTTACCTGGCTTAATTTATTTCTAAACTTAGGATTCATTACAAAACCTAATGGCGCAACCAATAATTCATTTCTTAATAAGTTTACAATTGCCGTGAAAATACTTGTAAGTAATCAATAATGGACATAACCGCATGCAATACTTTTCTTGCAATTATTTGAATGAAGCAATTTCTTTATATTATTTGTGATTTATTCCTTTCTCTTTAAAGTTAGAAGAAAGCAGAATCACATTAGAATCTAGAGAAAAATCCAACTATTTTGGTATGTTTCATCCTATGCTATTATCGGATGTTTCCAATAATGATTATTAGGATTTATTATGTAAAATGGAATTTAGTCAATAAGGGTCAAGGCCGAAGCACTCTATGCGCATTTTAGCACTTATACGAGGCGTACTCCAAAACTGAAGTCGTGTGGTCTTAATAAGAATATCGCTCATGAGACAACGGTTTTATTGGCAGTTATATGTGCCTACGTATATACTTTACTTTTACGCGTAATCGATGTTTACATCTATACACACGCTGTAACGCTACACCAGTTTCTTTAACCCCTCGGCATAGAGGTCTGCCGCCTGTAACTTGAAGCAGTTGCTAAAGCTCGTCTTGGGTTCATCGTCGGTTGAAAATAGTTGTCCACTCAGACACTGTGTGTAATGCAAGAAGAGGAAATAGTCGCCTGTTGCCAGATTAGAACACTAACGAGAGTGGTCAAAGAACTCCCAACGAAACACTTGAATCTTCTCTTTCATTTTGGCAGCGGTATGTGGGTGTGCGTTTTCGTGCAAGAGGATTGTGCCAGGTGACAGTTACCCACGGCAGTGTTAGATTTTGGATCTCAGTTTTGTAAACTGTAATTGTTGAGCCATGGTCCAGGAAATCATTCAAAGGAACACCCTTTTCATCCCAAAACACAGTAGCATCATTTTGGGATTAGTATACGGCGATTGCTTACAATTTTTTGTTTGGGTGAACCGCAAAGGCGCCACTGCATTGACTGTTATTTCGATTCTGCATTGGTGTACGCTATCCATGTCTCGTTGCACGTAACAATGTGGGAAAACAAACCATCTCCATCTTGTCTATAGCGATCCAAAAACTGTCGTGCAACGTTTTCATTGATCTTTGTGCTGAACCACCTCACTCCTTGTACAAATGTCCGATATCCAAACTGTTCAGTGACAATCCTGAAAAGTAAGGTTAGAGCAACATTTAAAAATTCATCAACCAGACCACTAATCGTCAAACGCCGATCACTTCGTAGTATTTGGTTCACTTTTTCAACGATATCGTCGGTCCGAATACGGGCCTACCGCTCCGCTGTTCATCGTACACATTTGTGCGGCCATTTCGAAATTCTCGAGATGAGTATCGAGCTTGTTTCTCAGTCTTTATCCTCACTCCATACAGGAGGCATATCTCACAATGTATGTCCGCAGCTGCCGATCATTTTGTCAGCAAAAATCTATTCACACCGCGCACTTCACAACTGGCGGGACCTACGATTGTCGTTGCCATTGCAATCTGCTCTCAACGACTGGAAAACGCCTATTGCGTCACACCTACACTACGGTAGGTTCCTCAGGAGTCGGTAGACAACGCTGCCGGCGTGAAACGTTATTGAAGCCTTCCATCCGTTAAATAACGTTCACCGGGACTTAGTTTTGGAAAACAACTTGTATTTTTATTCTTCAAATCAACTTTACTGTGAGGTTTTATATTTCTACCTAAAAGTGTATGTATGATTAGATTAAGCCACTTAGATAAGATTAAGGCAGCTTTTGGGGATCCCGCTGATGTAAATCTACTGAAGACGTGTCGTCCTCCGTAGTGTAGTAGTTACTATGCTTAGTCTCTAGTTCTCGAGGTCGCGGGTTCAAAACCGACAGGGGGCGATGTTTTTTTTCGGGCGTAAATGTCCTTAGTATGACTTCCTTCGGAAGGGAAATAAAGTCGGTGGTCCGTGTTGTAAGTTATGGTACGTAATACAACCTCAAGCATGATAAAGAAGCCTCGGAGCAAAATTACCGGTCTTTCAGAATGGGATGCTAAGAACCATAGTAGTTCAGGAGGGTACATAAATAAGACTCAATTGATTTTACTGAAAACGTGTCTCCACAAAAGAAAGTAGAATCCCAAAGGATGTGTGAACAGTGTGATCTGGAACAGACAATCTAAAACTGTATTTGTCGGCATAAATACACTTCATTTTGGTAACGAAATGTCAAGTTCTTCAGAAGTTAGGTTTGAGTGTGCAAAGATTGCAGCCAATTTTGAGAATAAAAACTGCCAAGAAGGATAAACGCAGAAAAATAGATTGAAAAACTTAAAAAAGCTTCAAGGTAGGAAACAATTTGGTGCTAAAAGAAAACTGAATAGGAGGAATACATACAGCAGACATATATTGATGCTTTGGATTTAAATCTAATTTTCCCTAATTCCTTTTCTTATGTATAAACGTATTTTTAAGATAATATTCAGCCTATCTTGATTGCAATATCGAGGCCTGTTTATACGAATGTTCTGTGTATATTATAAACAATATTTTTAAAATCAGTGGAGTTTTTTGAGGCTTATAAGTTACAAAATATTACCAAATGTTTAACAATCCTGTCAAAAGTCCCATATGTGGAAAACGTTATTTTTCAATAAGCTATTACTGGTTATTACTATTATTATTATTATTATTATTATTATTATTATTATTATTATTATTATTATTAGCACGGAAAGAGGTATATATGGGTAGACTACAAAAATGGGTTTTAGATTCTTAGTTTCAGAGAAAAAGAAACAATTAAACCACATAGTTATCATTGAGGAAATAAGCGATTCCAGGTTGTCTTGTTAATATCAAATCTCAAAAAAGTAGGACAACATAAACGCTGAAGTAGAAAAAGCCATATCAGAGGTAAATATGATAAATTGCTTGTATTGGAACAAGCGTAAAGAAACTATTATCCACGCTTTTTCAAGGGCTTACAGCAATGCCTGCACCTTCAGAGAAAACTCAAAACCTATAAATAATTGGTACAAATCAAAATAAATACACTCTAAACACTCTTATAATATGTCCAAAGGGCTGATATAACGAAATACAAAAATGTGATTAAAAACTTAAAACCAGTGCAACAGAGAATTAGACTTAGATTTAAAAGCATGAAGGGAAATATGTATTCAAGGAAACATAAGTTGCAGAATGAGTAACTAAAGTAATCAACGTCATAGTTTATAATATTCAAGACATAAAATCAAATGAACTAGCAAATGAAAACCATTGGTTAATGATGAAAAACATCTATGATAATTTTAAGTACGATTCAAAAATACTTAAAAATTACATTGATTAATGTAACTACTATGTCACAATTACAAGAGAAGCGCTTCAAAATTAATTTGAATTAGGCTTTAAAGCATAACCAAGAAATCGTGTAACAATGCACTATGTAGTTAAAGTGTAAGGAAAATATTAATTCTAGGTAGTAGAGTATACATTGGTATTTAGTTGGTGACAGTTAAGGACTTTGTTTTAGTTACAATATGTTTGAAATTCTATGATCTTGGACGTGGTCAAATTTTTCTAACAGAGATAAAATAACATGTAGACATTATGGGGAAGAAGACTAAGACAAGGAAGATTGTTTTGAAAACATTAACAACCAGTATTCATTCTGTGTATGAATACAGACCAAAAATGTGGGGGCATACAAGATTCATGCAGGCTATTGTGCTATAAAGTAATATCTAGAACAGACTATCAATGATAATCTAAAACAAATCAGAAAACAGAAACCGTCCTTACAGAATACGACCAAAATTAAAACGGGTTATACAACATGAACTTAAACTAAGTAAATAAAAAAATAGCCGAGTATATGACTTCTCAAAACGGAAGAGGAAATAAGTATACAAAGTATGCATAAATGGAAAGTTGGAGGATTTAAGTCATAATTTTAAGCTAAAGGAAGAACATTTAAAATATACTGAATCCAAATTTTCCACCTAAGGTAAGAGTACGTAACACACAAAGGATTGGTATGTAAAAGAAAAATTTCAGTAGGTTATAATGCAATAATAATAATAATAATAATAATAATAATAATAATAATAATAATAATAATAATAAGGAAACGAGCTCGGAAGAGAAAGAAGAAAAAGCAATTAGGCTTGATAAACCTGTAGTAATACCCTCCTACATTAATAATGAAAGGGAAGAAAACAAAGACAAATTTGAACCTACAAAACTTTTGATGTTTAAGGGAAGAATCGAGAGGAAAGAGAAGAGAGGATGGGATAGAAGAGATGCACGAAATAAGCACCGAAGAGAAATTGAACACAAATACAAACAGCGATACAAGTACAATACAAGAATCGACACAATACAACTTGGCCAACAGCCACGTTGGACATTAAACAAATTGTACGCTGAGTTTGATACCAGTTTGCAACTAAACAGACTGGAGAAGCCGTAAATTCTGGCTGCAGCCTTATGGCATATTATCAGAAACTACATGAAAATTGTAAAACAGTACTTTTTTATGCCATATGATATTGACCGTATGAATTTAAAATACAACACAATGCTGGCACATTTTTACACACAGATGCGATACGACGGAGTAACCTATTCTACGTGATCAGTACCCAAAACAGCATCCAAGCAGAATATTAGTAATGTAACATTCCATTGAACAAATACAAGCGATCCCAGAACTGAATAACGATAAATTACTTAACCATCATAAAAGGGGGAAAATATATTAAGTACCTTTATTGAACAACTAAGAAACAAAACAAAACATGAGAGAAGAAAAAAAGCAAGAATCGAGTTAGAGATAATAAAATGAAGCTGTAATGAAAATCAACAAATAATTCCAGTGCATAGACTATCAGGAGGAGTTATAGGTCAGGAATTTCATACAGGCACTAAACATCACATACCTGCACATTTAAGAATTGCTTAACACAAGGTGTAATTGTAAATTACAGAGAATATAACATTCTTAAAATTGAACAAATAAAGTCTCAACGGAGCAGTTTAGTGCAACATTAATTTAGATGCACCTTGGATTAAAGAAACATACACCATAAAAGGTAAATTGTCTTCCGCACCTTTCCAGCATGAACAATTTGTACTGTAAATAACCCAATGGCTGGTGTTATAATCCTAAGTCAAATTTACAAGTTTTGAACATTACACAATACAATACACACATGAATTGTATTTAAATAACAGAACACGAAAATGTGTTATTGTAAATCAGAGCTATCAATGTAGCTCATTCTATAGAATCATGTTTACAAACAATAAATATATTTATAGAACTTATATGAATGCTGAAATAATAAAGGTAAATGCAAAATTAAAGTGGTAGTATTATGGTAATGAAGTCGAAAACGGAAAAAATAGAATACATTATTTCCAAATTAGCTTTGGTAATTAAAGTAAGCTAACACTCCCACTTTTAAAATCGTTCATGAGCAATATTCAACTTTCGTATGTCCTTTAGCTGTTATAATAGATGTTTGTGAAGTGCAGGTTTAATTCCTGCCAATTAATTAAGGTTCATTATGAACGGTAAATAATATTATATTGTTCCGCCGGATATTTATTAACTCGTGTTATTGTTATTGAGTGAGTCTAATGCAAATCAACTATGTGATCATATCATATTGTGAGAATTACTTTGGATTTAGATTACATTTTATTCAAAATTAAAGGAATCATCACGCTCTTCATTAATTTATAGTTTACGCTCTATGGAAAACAGTTTGTTTTGTCTCGTCTACAGGGAGAATAAACGGGCCACCATTCGGATTACTCAATGCTATAGCAACTAAACAGAAATTTCAAAGATACGAAAATGTTAGTCACTTCTCTCTAGTCTTTCGTAGAAGTCAGACGTAAGAACACGCTTGACAACAATGTCACATCGGGGTCAGATGAATTGAGATTACCACATAATAAGTAGTGAGTAAACGGGTAAGAAACGAGGGATGGGGACATATCCCTTTCAGTGTATCTATTCGGTTTATCGAAAATATATGGAATCACTTAACGATAGTTGAATTCATTTCTTAAACATTGTACCTATTACTTTTCACTTGTGGCAACGACCTTAGATAATGATTCATGAATGAATATTAACATAAAGATGCCAGAGTTTTTTCACCATTAGTTTATTTAAAAATGGCTAAAACTGCAATCCATTCAATTGGCACATGAATAAATAGAATAACACATAATAAAACGAACGAAGAGTGGAGGATAGGTAAGAGAGAAAGTCGTGGAGAACAGGAAGCAGAATACGGGAGTAGAAGGCTATACGACGTCGACATAATAAACATACAAATAGGAGGGGAACGAATAATGGAGACAAGGAAGAGGACAAAAATGGAGCTGGAAGGCTACACGACTCCGACATAAGCAACTTGCGAAGAAGACAACCAACAATAGAACCGCAGATAGAGGGAGAGAGAGAATAAAGAAGAAACCAAGAGGATGAAGAATGAAGGAATCAGGAACTTCTGTAAGAAGACAGGCTACGAAAATTACGAACGCCGCAATATTCTAAATGATTTTGAGAAATAAATGGGTAAATGGGGTGGAAATGGATAACGGGGAATGAAGAAAGAGCAGGAAGTGAGTTAGATTATCAGGGAGAAAATGTAGCTAGAAAAACAATGTCGATAAATGATGTACAAAGAAAATAGCCATTATAGAAATATTGACACAAATGCAGAAGATTATGCTAGAATATGAAGCAAGCCTAAGAAGTGCAATCAGAAAATAGGAACGGCCCAGAACATAAAGTGTTAGGAAATAGAGTACTGTGATACATGAAATGGAAGGAAAAAGTATAAGGCTAGTCTAAGGAATAAAATGAAACGATGTGCGAATAGAATAGAAGGCTATGTGCTAGAAAGTAGGGCAAGTCTAGAAGGTGAAATTAGAGAATGTAGTTCCAGCACAGGAATGTTGGAAAGGATAGTCAAATTAAAAAGCAAATTGGCAGAAAGTAGTGAAAGTCTGAGAAAGTAAAGTTATTTTACAAAACCAAGTTGAGAAAATTAGAAAAGGAATAGCAAAAGAAGTAGGCGAAATAAAGATACAACAAAATGATTTCGAGCTGAAACAGAAAGAAAAAGTGGACGAAATTAAAGATAGTTATGCACAATGTCAAAACGGGTAATGAAAGAATTCAAAATACAGGCCAAATGAGAATGAAAACCGAAAAAGCATATGAAATGACCATATATAGAATCAGTTATATCATCAAAAACAACATACTGGTGGCTGAATTGCAAACTCAACATAGAAATCATACACATTCCTGAAAAAGAAAAGACTTTCAATGACACATTATTCAATCTCAAATCAGACAAACACATTTCAGAAACATTTAATAATCCACATCTATAATGTAAACTTAAGTGAAACTAAAGTACCTGCCAGAACCTTAGATAACATATACAGTTTAGAACATAAAGATCCAGACTTAGGAACATTATTTATTGTAACGTCGGAAATAAGACGCGCAATAAACAACAAAACACTAAAACTAATGACAAATGTACATATTACATGGAGCACAGGTTAAGAAATTGTAAAATTATAATACCCAATGGCATAAAAAATGAAACAACTAGCACATTCTACCATTGTCTTGCACATTTAGGTCTGAGAGAATTGCCTTTGCAATAAGTGAAATACTGTATATAGACGATCTACGAAAGTAGGTTAGACAATTTTTTTAAATTATGATTTTTTCCAAAAATCTAAATCCATAAACATGAAATACAACATGGATCCACGTACTATGTTACAAGACTATATCAATGCGTTTAATCCCCATTAATGCTGTGCCGTTTTATTTGATCACTATAGTTTCAGCTCATAATTCTTACTCGTGTTTCGTTAACTCCCTGGAGGTATGGAACCTTCTGTATATAACCCAGGATCTTTACGAGGAATAGTACCAGTAAAACACTAAGCGTTATATAGCTTTACTTCAGGACAATTACTCAAACAATTTCTGTTTCACAAATGTTGTCCAAGTATATTTCAAATAGCAATGAAAGTTTAGCTAGTTGTTCACAATCACCTCTCGGATTTATATAAACCATACACACAGTAAAAGAATTAAACCCATTACAATAGTTCCAACGCTTGATGTTTAATGCCACTTACTGGAGAATATTCCACATTTACTAGATTGCATTCTGTTCTAGAATATTGTGTTCTGAAAATATCAATAGTTGTATACATTCACATTACGCTCCATATCTCCTCCTAATACGGTGTATATTCCGAAAAGTAAATTTAGACTAGTCACAAAGTTATTATTAATTTAACCGAAACAAGAATATTTACAATGTTCTTTTCTACACCTTCCAGCACGGCTCGCGTCGGCTATCGTAACGTCTCTCTCTTGGCGCTCTCTTCCAGAGTGGTTCTTGTCTCTTCCTCGGGATGTCACCTTATATAATGGGCGGAGAAATGCACCGCGTAGTCTCTAGCAGGTTTTTCGGAGAGTGGCTTCATCAACTTATGTTATTCTCTCATCCAACAATTTTTGATGTTCGATGCGCCAACTGTAGTCTGCGGAGGGCGATATGATACTATACTCCTCACCCCCCCCCGAGGTAAGATGTGACGCCTAACAGCTTCTTACAGTAAGACAAACACCGCCGAAGATCCCAAAGTGGACCCATTCATATCTCCAAAACTTCAACAGTTCAGGACCCGCCCCGCATCAATGTCACATGAAATCCAGAGCGTTATTATGGTAAACAGGCATGAAATTGTTTCTAACTCCACCTATATACGAGAAATTTATATGAACTTACAATATGAACCAGCAACAATATGTGAAAAATACTTATGTAAAAGGCTTATAATAATATGTAGCGTACAAAATTAAAGAGACCTTAAAGTGCATAGGGAGAGACAAATGCCTAAAGTGAGTAACTTATAAAAACGTATTATTGTGTCTTGTATTCCCTGGTGCAAAAGAGTTATGAATTTAATTCTGTTACCATGAAATGACAAAATAAACAAGAAACACAAATGACAGTGTACCCACATATAAACTATACTTAAAGAATAATACTCAAAACATGCAACGAAATAATTACAAAAAATAAATGAATGAACACAAATTTAAGAGTTATAAGACAAAACGATTATACTAGGAAGCAAGTCAAAAACAAACATTGTCGACTGTGAGATGGCGATCTCCCAGAGTCGAGCATGAATCCATAAAGTAAATCAACTTGCTTACGTAACGCAAGTTGTCGACCCTGAGCTCTACAAAGAAGAAGATACAGGTTTCAACTGAGACGCATGCGCAGACGTAGAAGGTCCCGTAACGCAATCCTGCAGCCAGAATGAAGCTGCGTTAACCACTTTAAGAATTCGAAAAGGACTAACATCGCGGAGCTAATTTTTGAGTGAATTTTCTTTCAGCATTACTTAAGGCAGCAAAACTAAACCGCCAACCGCAAATAATGGAATTGTTCGGGATTTATTATACCGTATCTCAGGGCGATTTACGATATCATTATGCAAATTTTTCAGAGCTTGCTTTCAACGTTCCCGCTCAACTTCTGGATTCATCCTTTATGAAAATAACTCTGCTAAATTCCAATGATTAACCAACGGACACACGGGCTGAAAGGGAAACATTAAACAAAAGGGCGTTTCTTGATGAGCTTCATTTGCGCAGTATTCAGAGCAAATTAAAATTTAGCATGTAATGTATCCCACTGTGTGTGACCATTTGAATGGAGCGCAATGGGATTTTTTTTTAAGTTTCTGTTGACCCGTTCCGCCAACGAAGGTCATGTATAATAAGGTGACGTGTGTATTCAATTAATACCTCTTTCAAATATTCAGTCCGAAACTATTAGCACGGAAGTACGATGCATTATTGAAAACTAATATCTGCGAATTGCCAAACGCTACAAAAACAGTAGACAAAACGATCATTGTAGCAAACTCAGTAGCTCCTCGTACTGGAAACAACCAAGTAAATTTAGTAAACGCATCCACAAGAAGCAAGAGTTTGATATTACCGTGGGAAGACCGAGAGAACGGTCCAACAAAACCAAGAAAAGTTCTTTCCATTGGGTAAGTTGGCACTTCAGAACTCAACAATCCCATTGTCATATTTCGACCAGGCTTGGAATCAAAAAATCGAAGAGTTCCTCACAAAAGCTGCGATGTCTTTATACACACGGCTCCATACAAGATATGTTCTAATTGTAATTTCGGTTTTAAAGGTTCCTAAATGTGCGCCGCATGTAGACGTATGGAAATGCTGAAGTACAACAGGTATTAAGGCACTCGTACTAAGGTGCCCTAGAACGCGGCAGCGTAGAAAGTAATCTATAAGTAATAACCTTGAGGAATAATACCCAATGGACACTGTTCCCAAATTGGACCTAAGGCTTCATCCTTACATTGATGCTCAGAAAGAGATGTGAATACTACCGGAAAATCACGCAAAAAAGTCAAGTGTGGCAAAACTTGTGTAACTACCGTTAAGTCTTCGAAGGAAGACTCGGAAAACGTGAAGGAAATGGCATCTGCAACAGCATTTTTCCTACTGCGAATATGTATAACTATATATCGAAACGCAAACAGTTTAATCGCCCATTGCGCAAACTTCGGGGTTTTACACCCCTGTGAAGGCACCTAGGTCAATGCCTGGTTGTCGCATTCTAATTGAACAGTCCTGTGTTCCATAAAGGGACGACATTTGCCACACGCTGGTGGGAACGCTATGCCTCAAGTTCATATACGGAATAATTTCGTTCGGTTCTAGACAGAGAAGGGTGAATATAATAAATAGGTTTTCTAGCCCCTTCAGGCCCTTGAAGAAGTACATCGGAACTGCATAACGTTAGGCGTCAATATGTAATACAAAACCATTCATGAAAATGTGGCATAGGGAAAACCGGCAGATTCATGATTGCAGTTTTTAAGGGTTAAATGCCGTTGATGAATGGACGTCCACTAGAATTTTACACCTTTACGCCAGAGAGCGCTTAGAGTTTCGGCTATCTCAGCAAAATGTGGTATAAACTTCGGAAAAAACATTGTCATGCCTAAAAATAACGCTAAAAGTTTCACTGACTTCGGTACTGGATAATGACGAAGCGCCAATATTCTGTCTGGATCTATTGAAATACCTTGTGATGAAACTGTATGTCCAAGATATGAAATTTGGCTCACGGCAAATTTTACCTTAGTGAGACTCACCGTTATCCCTGGGGTTCGCAAACATTGAAAAACTAATTCGAGTTGTTTCATATACGTTTAAAAGTGGGGTGAATAAATAACAAAGTGGTCTAAAACATTAAAGACGAATTTCAACAATCACTGCTATTACAGAATAGATTAATACAAACTTTGCATTTTAACTTACAACTCAGTTTAAAGGAAGCACACCTACAAATGTATAGAAAACCTGATTCGACAAATGTAATGATACTCGTATAATTCTGATTTAATATTTTATAAAAGGCTTCATTTATTTCATCACTTTCTTCATTTACAGATTCAGTCATGTGATTTATAATTTTACCGGAAAACCTAACCTTGAATTTTTTAAACCAAGAACACTTTTAACTCGTAATTTCCTTTCAGCTTCCATTATTTGTACCATAGTAACATTATAGTTACATTACCATTTGTCTGTATTGGCTAAATCTGTTTTGAATATTGTCAGTTTGAAACATCCCAGTCAAAAGTTATTTCACTTTAGCTGTATAAAGGGCATATACAACAACTTATTTCAGCACGCAGGTGGTGTGAATGAGAGCGTTGTATATGTCTTTTGTTAGACACCCACCACTGTGACTTTTTACTATCAAGTTCCTTCCAGTTTTTCAACCAAATAACAAAATTAAAAAAAAAACAGGCACCAAACTCTGGTATCCTTAATTGGCTCCTTAATTTCTAAACACATGGGTCATAGGTTTCTGTATCTTTACAATGGACTACCAAGTCAAAATTGTATCTAAAGAACAAGCAGTACTTGCATATCCATGCTTCTTTAATGCACCAATTGTCACTTGATTAAATATATTTACAACAAAACTAACTTTCTGCGTTTCGAAGGTATTAGGGTACAGAGTTCTCTGGTTAAGATTATGGACAGATTTAAATAATGAATTTATTTCACGTTTCTGTACCTCGCGTAAATGGGAAAATCTGGCTTCAACAACAGCATCACATTCATTACTGTGACTAGCCCAGCTATAAGGGTTTTCTAAATCGGTCCAAAGAGGATGTGAAATGCTTTTCCATCATTGTTTAAGTTTAACCAGTTATTACGCATATTCTTAGAAAATATGTACAGTATCATACAGGACATACGTATGTTCTAAAAGGGTTACCTTCCATTATAACATAGCACTTTAACTCAGCGTGTTTAGTTCATTCACTAAATGTCACTGTGTTTACCTGTTATTGTCGGTTGCAATACTAATGCTTTTCAAACTTATATCCATGATTTGTCTTGTGGCATCCTTTCGTATCACCTTTAAGCTGTTTTACAGGAATTAGTCTCACAGCTTCTATAAACGAAACAAATGCAGAACTGATTACAAAAGTAACAATAGTTTTAGCTAACTGTTCTGCATTATTGGCAGCAACTCCATCTGGTTCACGATTCTTATAATCCATGCTCTCTTTTACATGCACTTCATCAGTTTGTGACACTACAAACTTTTCTAAATCTGTCATTTCCTTCACTACATGCGTTAGGAATTTAATGTTCCTACCTTTTAAAGTGGGAAATATGGCAGGAGGTTTAGCTAGTATTTGTAAAAATCTAGGATGAGGTTAAGACATAATAACATTAAGCTTCATAGAGTCGTAGCATTTTGCAGATTGCATATAAATAACAAATCTAAATAAAACTGTTGACAAAGTATTCCTTGGAGTTCTCATAAAGAGAAGAGAAAACTGATCCTCCAAAATTGTCAAGTTCTATACAGCACTGCCTTGTACCTTATTTTCAACAAATGCTTTCAGTGTTTTCAAGCCGTCCGAAATTTAGGATATAAGCACCTTTTTGTCATTAGGTAAATACCTACTATCACAGAATTCACAGAGAGAAAACAACTGCAACAGCTGCGTGAGAGCACCATTCCTTAACCCTCCGTCAGGCGCGCGCTTTGGTAGAACGCCATTAGTCGCGTGGGGCCTAGTAGAACGTCGCTATATTTTTGCTGTTATTGTTTGTATTTTTGTTTTCTTTCGTTTATTTTCTATTTTTCTGTTTTTACCTTTATTTAGATTAAGCGTGCAAGGTTTTCATTAGTAAATATTTACTTACAACATAAACAATACAAGCTAAAATATGAATATATATATACGTTGTAAATTTTATTACAGTAAGTATAAAGAAATACATTGCCATTTCCAGGTATACATACAACTTGTAATTTCAAATGTTCAGTTACTCAGAATCATGTACTATTCACCCGTGTTTTCCCCGACTAAGCAACTATCGCAAATAATTTTAGCATGTTTGCTCAAACACATGGGGTGTTGCATTTCCCACATGCATATTTAGTTTTGCAGTTCATTTTGTCTTTGTTACAGGGTTCACATCCTTTCTTTTCAATGTGCATAGCGGCGTATTTGACAATTCATCCACACCGGATTCTTCAGGTATATATTTTGTCAAAAGGCCTTTCAAATGACCGGGTTAATTTAATGCTGTTTCTCTCCTTTGTAGCTGTTGAAACAGTAAAGCTAAAGATAGTGCTTTCAAATACTCCTGCCGTGTGGAATATTTATTTTGGTTTCCAAGGAAGATAACCCAGGAATTAATACCTGCAATGCTCAAGATATGGTAAAAAATTACCATGGGTGTACTTCTCGTTGTTCTGGCTGCATTGTATGTAGCACACAATTTATCTACTATATCAACTCCAGATTTAGTGTCGTCGTAATGCAGGATTATTTCAGGTTTTTTCTCAGCACCTTCTGATAACTGTGTGGATGAAACATGTAGACTTGAGAGCAAAACTACCGTTTTACCCATTTTTGGCACATATGAAACAAGCGTTTCATTTTTTGTGAACCCAAATACGCTTTCGTACTGACTGCGATCTTTTGGAGAAGTGAAATTAGTGAGTAATACTTTTTGTTTTTTCGCACTGTACCGACGAAAGAAAGTTGTCTTTTACTCAATTCATTCACCAGCGATGCAGTGTTAAACCAATTATCTGCACTAACGTTTTGTCCAGTGCCAGAGATTGGTTCAGTTAGTCTCAGCACTACAGCCTCTGCCGAGTTAGTTTACAATTATGGTCCGGCTGCTGTCCACACTAAATCTCCATGTTAATTATATAAAACAGTTTTGCATCACTCAAAGAGCCACACTTGTTTGGCTTGGATGGTATGTATCGTCTAAAACCACATCGACGACGAAATGCCGGCAACTGTTCGACGATAGTGACATTTTGTCCAAGAGAATAATGGTTGTGACAGTTGTTCAGAAACAAAGTAAACATTTCTTTAACAGCAGCCAATTTATCCAATCTTCGCCGCTCCAATCTTGAGCTTTTACCATCAAAGCGAATACAGCGTATTAGAAAACTGAATCGTTTTTCGGACGTAGCCATTCGGAATAGAGGAATTCCAAGATCATCGGTTCTCCAAAAATCGTGAATATTCTGGCGTCCATCCCGAAAAATTCCTGCCAGGTACAATAAGCCT
Organism: Deroplatys truncata; assembly: GCA_030765065.1. Taxonomy (NCBI): domain Eukaryota; kingdom Metazoa; phylum Arthropoda; class Insecta; order Mantodea; family Mantidae; genus Deroplatys; species Deroplatys truncata. The sequence goes on from CM060977.1 coordinate 182,637,806, forward strand.
AGGATAGCTTTTATTTCTATTACATCTGTAGGTCTGCTGTCTCTTTCAGGATCAAATTTGTGCTGTACACTGCTAATGTACGTTTGTGAGCTTTCAACAATCAAATCAACTATATCTTTTGTAACAAAAAGGTTCCAACAATCAATTTCCGTTTTCGCATTTTTGGCAGCTCCTTGATCACTATATTGTGAGCCCTTGTCTGTGTTATTTTCCAAGGTGTTTTTTTTTTCCATTTTTTCCACCTCTTCCTGTACATAACCACAGAATGTATTGTCAATAATAATAACAATAACAACAATAAGGAGAATTACTATCATAAGCATATGATGTAACCTATAAAATACATGTCATCGCACAAGCTGTTTCATCGTCTTCGTCTTCATCTTCATGGTCAGTTTCTGAATCTAAAGATCTCGTTTTGAGCTTATCTTCTGAATTAGAATCATCTGATTAATATAAGTTGTCATCCACGAACAAGCCATCATTATCGCAAAGTAGGCGATGTACTTCTTCCAAATCAATCGGATTTTGTACATCGTACCTTTTACTGGTATTCATGACGAAACAGTAACAACTCCTTGCAATAGCAAAGGAATATTGTCAAAAGCTAATGGGAAACAAATCTGTAACAATATGTAACGAGAGCAGGCGCGCGGGGCCTGGTTGACCTGTTCGACACGTAACTGCTGATTAGTCATTCTTCCAGCCAAACAAATAAACAGATAAAGTTGTCGCTGCAGCAAATAATCGCGCAAGGTGTAACGTTAGATGTCCTAGTCAGGCAATTGCATAGGCGCGTTCGTTCGAAAATTATAATATTTGTATAATCCCAGGGGTCTCTCAGGCCCCTAGCGACTAACGGAGGGTTAATACTGGGATAGTGTTATGCAATATCATGCTGTTAGGATTAACACCCCCAATTTAGGTGACTTTCAATCTGCATGTCTATCTTTATTTTTACACTGCAGCTCATTTCAGATACTGAGGCAAATGGAATGTGGTATATGACGACACAATCTTCATTTTTAAAAGCATGGCAATCTTGATCTTTCAAAATACTACTCACTTTTGCACAAAGTATACTGACATTACTTATTCTGTTCTCACTTTCGGTTCGTGGTTTCTCTTCTTCTTGCAGCCTGTCCTTTTGCAGCCTCTTCTCTTTCTTGATTTCTAGATTTCCTTTTTCGGAGCATGTGTGTTTACTAAGATACGATAATGAATCCGGATACATTTTCGGGATCGCATATGTTAATAATACAGGCTGATCTCAGGGATATTCGTGCCAGTTACCTTCTTTGTCCTTATATCTTTACACAAACCTTATATAACTCTGGAGAAGACGCTTAATGAATATCGCTGACCTGTCGGGTGGTGTTCAATCGGATCTTTGTATAGCGCGAATCCACTCCTTTCAGCGGAATGGATGTTTAAGAATTCGAAAACATCGAATGTAACCTTCCACTTTGATGGAACGTTTAGTTTTTCAGCCTGTCACAACACACTCTTTAGGCATTTACACTTATTTCCTTTATTCATTCAGTACAAAGACTAAAATCTCCGCAATCTTGAATTGCTCTCTCTCTCTCATTTAACCACGTGGAACTTCCTCGGCATGACATGCCCTTGGTTGCAGCGTTGACCCTTTTCCTTGTATATGGCCTTCCTGGAGACAGCTATGTTGTTATCCAATAATTTCGACAATACTTGAGCTCTCGTACAAAGGCCGAACGGAACCTATTTTAAATTGATATTTTCCAAGGAGTATTGAAGGCCATTAAATCCACGACTCTCTATCCCATAGAATCTGATTATAGGCCTGATTAATATCTAAAGCAGTAAACATGCGGGCATTTCGAAAATAATGCGCTGACATATGAAGCCCTGGTAATGGCATAGCGTATAATAGGACATGTTGATTCAGTTTACGGTAATTATTTACCAATCTAGTATCTCTGTTTGGTTTTGGAATAAGAAAATACGAACTTGAACATGAAGTTTTCGAGGATTCAATAATGTTTTGGTGCAAAATTTCGTCGATTTTTCTGCGTAGGATATCCAACTTAGATTGCGTGAAACGATATGGAGGAGAACGTACCGGAGCATTATTCAATAATTGAATGTGATATTATAAGACCTTCACTGTACCCATTTTATCAGTGATTACATCGGCAAACTGCTGCACCACAGTGAAAATATGAGTACGGAATTCTGTAGATAAACAAAACAGTTATGTATTTAGCATCGTATATTCAAAGGCAACAAAGGTTAAAGTAACTGGAATGTTAGATTCAAAAGAAAAAAGGTATTTTCTGCAATACCGCAAAAGGAAACGTAATTGTAAGATTTGAAAATTTTAAACATAAGCGTGACTTACGCAAAAAACGACACACTGAAATGACTGTAACCGTCATGTCCTCTACTACCTGAAACTGTACATCCCGTGAAAACTCGTATATGTTAATGTGAACTACAGTTCTCCCAGTATATCTATCTTCGGTCCTGAAACAGTGACTCCTGTAAACGTAGTGGTATGCAAAACTCGATCCAAATTTTTAAACAACATGCCCAAAACTGTTTATCTATAAGGTTTAAAGTAGAGACAGAATCAATAAATGCATGTGTAAGTTACCGTACGCACAAAAGTTCAACACTAGGTAACAACATCAAGTGAATGGAATGAATAGATTGTTCCAGCTGTGTTACCGGCTAAGGTACAAAGGTCTACGACGCTTAAAACAGAACATAAATTAATGTCTCGTTTTTTCACACAATCTACGTTCTCTACCTTTCAAATCCCTCGTCGTGGTAAAAAAGGTACAGAAACATCTTTTAATTGTGATACAACATTATTCATTAACCGTGGTATTTTTTTTATCTAATTTCCCATTACGTTCTTCCGCGGATGACGTCAAAGCCTGTAGGCAAATAACCATATTTTCTAAATCCTTCTACGACTGAGGAAAAGTTGCAAATGTACATTTTATCTGTGTTGCCGCATTTAACCCAGATACTATCAATTTCTGCACTTCAAATTCCGAATCACATAACTGGAAGACGCGAGCAAACAATTTAACTCTATCCACAAGGGAAATCTTCAAAATCCACTTTGTGGTTAATAACAATATTGAGTAATAAGTTCTATACGAACCCTAGGAGGGAAGAAAAATACCAACACATGCGTATGAAATTGATACAGAGATTTTACCTGTGTTTGTGATGTTCCAATAACAGAAGAAAAGCAATGCGGCAATTAACAATCGCTGTACAGAATGCTTAACTTGTAAATACTTAAATAACAACCTTGGCATCTGTGCTAGACCCGGTTCAGTCACTGCCGGAGAAGTAGTTTTTGAATCCTCGCCCCAATCTATTGTTTTCATGGTTTCCGCATTTGACGAAATATTTGCATTATCAGTAATGGATGAAAGCAATTCAGCATAACGACTTATTAAATCTTGTACCCAAACCTGATAATTCGAAACATATTTCGACGATAGCAACAGTTGAAGTCTTTGCATTTGATACGACATACGTGCTTTCAAAACTCGTAATGTAACTACTGGAATAGATCCGAATTGCTCCATTAATCAACTTTGAATTTCTCTGAGTTGAAATTCCGAATATTGAACCAATTCGTCCTTCCGTAATAATTCCAATTTTGTAACCGCATTTCAAAGTTCGTTTACAACACCGAAGGTAATAACAGTATAATTGTTAAAAAAGGAAACGTAATCTGTTATCCCTTCATTAACAAGAAACAAACAATAGTATATGTAAGAGAATTTGTTGAAATTTGCTTAGCGCAGTATGCACATATATAACGCCTGCCTCTTATTACGATACTCAAATATATTCGGTTCTCTTTGGTACCATTTGGCTCACGTTAATATAGTTTACTAACTGGCAGAGTGTGAAACATTTACACGCAATGTACTACTAGTAATTATACGCGACTCAAATTTTGTACTCGTGCACTCCCCATATGATGGCCACATGATGTTCAAATCGTATAAGTCGGACAAGAGGGTAGTCGTAGCGACCTGGTAAAGGCAGCATGCGAAGAAACAGGGGGTTAATATCGCCCCGATGTCCGCATGTGCATTTATCCGTATATTCAAACTCGATACGCGAAATATATTATGGTACCAATGCCACATTTAATAAACTGCGAAAACAGAGAAAAAGGCCTTGTATGGTAATAGTCAAAAGCAAGACAAGGAAGTCGTTAAGTGCTCCACTGGCAGTTGTGTGTGGTTTCCTGTGTCAGGCACATCCCGTAGAGTATGCAATGAAATGTCAGCTAGTGGTATGCGGAACTGTGTACATATTGTCGTGTCTACCTTGGCTTCACGTGACGCTGTGTCGATCTTTCATTACCCGATATCTCCACGTGACCGGATATGCAGGTCAAATGATGTACATTCGCCAGCAAACTATGTAGGAGGTTGCGAATGAGAATTTCGTAAATTGATACCCTTGGTCACCCGACTGGACATTGGAGAAGAGATAAAACAGTAATATAATCTGTAAATACAATACACTTCGTGACCACATGAAATTGCAAGTATTTTAGGACTCTAAATGGCAATGATTTCCGCGGAATAAATACATATGCGGTCGTATAATCTCTAAGTATAAGTTTCCGAAGTAGAGTCGACATAAATAGTTGCACTAGGTCCATCAGGGATTTTGGAGCCGTCTGTAAAGATTAAGCGTGGTAAGTCGACTTTCGAGTCTGACTTACTGTCATCCAGGTGTGCGTTCCAGAGTGGCGTATAATTAATACTCTGGATATGAAATGTCGTTATGTCAATATGTACTTTAGCGGGGAGGGCGTGTGTCATAAAGTTTACCAGAGACGCTGGGTAGATTGGAGTACGGAAAAAGTCGTCGTGTTGACGAAAGATCTCGAGACCGTGTAGGAGTGGAAAAGCTAATGCTGCAAACCATCCGAATCTGCCGATTAGTATCTCATATAAGCGAGTGAGTTTTGGGTAATAACGGATTATGACAATGTGTCATTTAGGTCAGTCAGAATGCGTACACCAAGAGTAAACAGTCGGTTCTTCAAATGATACGTCGGGAACTATCATTGTGATTAGCATTTGGTTGGCTTACCTGGAATATGAAAGATAATATTGTAAAGTTGGTAAAAGAATGTGTCCAAAGCTCGGTTAGTCCCACGAGACAGCGGTGTTGTAAAACGTTGGGCATATTTCAGTATGGCGTGTACAAGTGGCGGTAAGACTCTAATAAGATGTCGGGCTGCTATAGCTCTGAATAAATTCTTGGAGCGAATCAAGGTCGTTAAAATATGTATATAATGTACTGTCGATGAGAAATTGTGTTGAAGATAGACGCCTAAAAATTTCACCGTAGGTGTCGGGCTACAGTCATGATATTGTAATCGGAGGCTGAACGGCGAGGATCAGGTAGATCTACGAAAGTGAACCAATTGGTTTTCCCGGATATTCTCTCGAATTCTCAAGTTTCGTAGGAACTGAATAACTCGAAGGCAGTCTAGTTCGAACTGTCTAAAGTCGGACCTGACATTACCTTGTATCGTTGTATATATCACCATGCCATCAGCGTATTGCAAAACGCGCGCTGTCATTTATTGTATATCCCCTATATATAAGGTACATAAAAGTGGACTATGAGCCGAACCTTGTATGAAACCTTGGGAAGTATTATGATATTGGAAGTTATATAAATGAGGCGCTAGGCGATAGCGTCGATTATAAAAAAAGGACATGTAGTAATGATCATAATTGAGGCGGAATAGCACGCCTGCGGAGGCTGTTTATGAGGACTGTTGAAATACATGGTCATACGCCGCTGATAGGTCCACGAAAAGCGCCAGTACATGTCGGTGTGTATGAAAAGCGATATGTATGTCTGTGAGCAGAATGTATAAGCGCTAAGTGGTACCATAACCTCTCCGAAATCCATACTGTGTGGCAGACCATAAGTTATGTCCAGATAAAGACGCAGGCGGTCCTGAAGGAGTTACTCAAAATGTTTGCGAATGGTAAGTAACATGCCGATGGGTCTATAGTCAGTGGCGGTTAGTCCGGTGCAACCCGGCTTTAATATATGGTAGGTAATCAAATCACGCCACGATTCTGGTAGAATACTATTACGAAGGATGTGTATGAAGGCAATCGCTTTGAGAGTAAACCATCTATGTGGTAAGGCTTTCAAATTTTGGTAAGTAAACTTACCAAATCCCGGGGTGGATTTGTCAGATTTACTAGTCACAATACTTCGAATGCCAGCTCCCGTGGCAGGGCTACACAGGGGGTCGAAGACGTTAGTCTATGGGAGGTAGGTATGGGGGATCCAGAGCCGAATCTGGCGCTACATGTCAAAATGTCGGATTGGAGCATTGGGTGTTCCGATATCGGCTGAAGTTCTGTCTACCTAGCTTTAGTGAATTACGCAAGGCGTCTCCAAACTTGTACAGTAGCAGTACGTGCCGAAGTAGAATTACAAAGAACTTGCCCAAGCAGCTCGTTTAACACTCCGTCAGTCGCTAGGGGCCTGAGAGACTCCTGGCATTATATAAATGTTATAATTTACGAACGCACCTATGCAATTGCCCGACTGGGACATCTAACATTACACCTTGCGCGATTATTTGCTGCAGCGATAACCTTATCTGTTTATTTGTTAGGCTGGAGGAATGAATAATCAGCAGTTACGTGTCGAACAGGTCAACCAGGCTCCGCGCGCCTGCTCTCGTTACATATTGTTGACAGATTTGTTTCTCATTAGCTATTGTGCAATATTGCCTTACTATTGCGAGGAGCTGTTACTAATTCGTCATGAATACGAGTAAAAGGTACGATCTACAAAATCTGAATGATTTGGAAGAAGTACATCGCCTACTTTGTGATGATGATGCCTTGCCCGTGGATGACAACTTATATGAATAAGATGACTCTGATTTAGAATATAAACTCGAAAAGAGATCTTTAGATTCAGAAACTGACCATGAAGATGAAGACGATGAAAGCAGCTTGTGTGATAACATGTGTTTCACAGGTAACATCATATGCGTATCATAGTAATTCTTATTCTTTTTCTTCTTCTTATTGTTATTGACAATACATTCTGTTGTTATTCACAGGAAGAGATGGAACAAAATGAAAAAAACACCTTTGAAAATAACACAGTCAAGGGCTCACAATATATTGACCAAACTTCCTGGTGTGGTAGGAGCTGCCAAAAATGCGAAAACGGAAATTGATTGTTGGAATCTTTTTTTGCCGAAGTTGATTTGATTGTTGAAAGCTCAAATACTTACATTAGCAGTGTGCAGCACAAATTTGATTGTGAAAGATACAGCAGACTTACAGATGTAATAGAAATAAAAGCTTTCCTAGGCTTGTTGTACCTGGCAGGAATTTTTCGTAGTGGATGCCAGAATATTCACGAGTTTTGGAGAACCGATGATCTTGGAATTCCTCTATTCCGAATGGCTACGTCTGAAAAAGAATTCAGTTTTCTAATACGCTCTATTCGCTTTTATGACAAAAGCTCAAGACTGGAGCGACGAAGATTGGATAAATTGGCTGCTGTTAGAGAAATGTTTACATTGTTTCTGAACAACTGTCAGAACCATTATTCTCTTGTACAAAATGCCACTGTCGACGAACAGTTGCCGGCATTTCATGGTCGATGTGCTTTTAGACAATATACACCATCCAAACCGAACAAGTATGGCATAAAAATATTCTATTTGAGTGATGCAAAACTGTTTTTTTTACAATTAACATGGAGATGTATTGTGGACAGCAGCCGGACGGACCATATTTGCAAACTAGCTCGGCAGAGGCTGTAGTGCTGAGACTAACTGAATCAATCTCTGGCACTGGACGAAGCGTTACTGCAGATAATTGGTTTACCAGTGTATTGCTGGTGAATGAATTGAGTAAAAGACAACTTTCTTTCGTCGGTACAGTGCGAAAGAACAAAAAAGAGTTACCCACTAATTTCACTTCTCCAAAAGATCGCAGACAGTACGAAAGCATATTTGGCTTCACAAATGTTTCCTGTTCCAAAAAAAAGGCAAAACAGTAGTTTTGCTCTCAAGTATACATGTTTCATCCACACAGTTATCAGAAGGTGCTGAGAAAAAGCCTGAAATAATCCTGCATTACAACGACACTAAATGTGGAGTTGATGCAGTAGATAAATTGTGTGCTGCATACAATGTAGCCAGAACAACGAGAAGGTGGCCCATGGTAATTTTTGACCATATCTTGAACATTGCAGGTATTAATTCTAGGGTTATTTTCCTTGGAAACCAAAATAAATATTCCACAAGGCAGGAGTATTTGAAATCACTATCTTTAGCTTTACTGTTGCAACAGTTACGGAGGAGAGCAACAGCATCAGATCTATCCGATGATTTGAAAGTACCTTTGACAAAATATAAACCTGAAGAATCCGGCGTAGATGAATTGTCAAATACACCACTATGCACATTGAAAAGGAAACGATGTAAACCCAGCAACAAAGACAAAATGAACTGCAAAACCAAATATGCAACACCCCCTGTGTTTGAGCAAACATGCTAAAATTATTTGCGATAGTTGCTTAGTCGGGGAAAAATACGGGTGAAATAGTAGATAATTCTGAGTAATTGAACATTTGAAATTACAAGTTGTATGTATACCAGGAAATGGCAATGTATTTCTTTATACTTATTGTAATGCAATATATAACGTATATGTACTCATATCTTAGCTTGTATTTTTATGTTGTAAGATAATGCCTATTAATGAAAGCCTTGTACGCTTAATCTAAGTAAAGGTAAAAACAGGAAAAAAGAAAATAAACGAAAGAAAACAGAAATATAAACAATAACAACAAAAATACAGCGCGGGTCTACTAGGCCCCGCGCGACTAACGGCGTTCTACCAAAGCGCGCGCCTGACGGAGGGTTAATATTATGGAGGCGACGACGGACCTGCGCCGCCTTAGCTCTCACCAAGTAAAAAGCGTCCCTGGTGCGTTATCGATTATATTGGGCAAATAGCTATCGCTTCTTCGCAATTAGTTGGGCGCTTTCGTTCGTCCATCAAGGTGGTGTAGGAATCCGGCGAAGACGTCGCGGTACTTTCGGGTGGAAGTGCTCCAGATAGCCGGTGATAGTGTTGTGGGAGCTCACAGGATACAGCAGCTCGCTGAGGAGTCGGGTAGCATGGTGGAAGTGAGTTTGGAAAAGAGCGCTGATGTCACCTCAGGAGTTGGGCGCAGAAATCCACCGCGTACTCTCTAGCAGAGAGTGGCTTCAAGAGGTTACGTTGTTATCTAGTCGAACCATTACCTGGATTACCGGCCAAAGAAAACGTACACTGCTCCTGGTCGTTGGAGGCCGCAGCCTAGCATAACTTGCCTGTGTTACCGGCCGGAAGAATCCTTCACTTAAATAAACAAATGGTGTGCATTGGTAGTACTGGCTGCTAAAGAGTGACGTCATACCACGTGATGGTCTCCGCAAGTTAATTTGAGCCGGGAACAAGCACGAAGAGAAGAAGGAAGGGGAGTTTCAACGAACGTCGAGGAAAGAACTTTAGCTCGGAGCTTGGTGAAGTGGGCACACCCACACGTCTTTCGGGCTCATGTATCTTTCGTAACATGAACCCTTTGTGAGTAAAAGTTTAAGCTCCCATGCTTTAGATCGTGTGGCGTGGCGTACATTTATTGGGGTAGAGTGAGTAGAGAGATAGCAAAGAATAATGTAAAGGTGAAATTTGCGTATATTCGTTTGTGCAAGCAGAACAGACGTTTAATATGCACACTAAGTACAATGCAGCTTATTCAAGTTCATTAAAGTTTAAATGGTTATATTTATATTTATACAACTTCAAGAATGTAATCCGTCATTCTTAAGAGGGAAGTTTTTAGACATTTTGTACATTATTCCTTTCCATTAATGCGAGTAAACCACTACGGTTTTACCACTTCTGGGGGGGTGCTGATTAGTTTATGGGCCCAACACCCAATTATTGCTAATATTCAGTTGGTAACTGCAAATAAAAAGGGTATAGTAGAAACTATTTCACAAAGTGGAATATAATAGAATTGCTACAAATGCCAACGGAGTTGAAGTCTACGAATTTATAGTCACAACAAAAGATTGTAAAACAATAGCAGAGAATTTGTAATTTTGTATTACAAGAATAAATGCAAACCAAAAAGATACCATAAATGTAGACACATAAATTGTGACACAAAGTTTTAATAACGAAACGTAACTCTTCAAAAGCATGTTTCTAAAATAAACTGGAAGATGTATTTGGTGCATGCAGAACTGCGTTTTCTAACAAAACAATTACGAGAATATAGTATGAATTGCTACATACAGGTGTGGTAGGAAGGAATATAAGCAAATCTTTAACCATATAAACAAGCACAACTTAGCATTACATGGACAACAAAATACTGAACACAAGCATTAATACACCATTGGTAATAATTATGGTTGCGATGTCGGAGTCGTTACGTTTGCTCAGAGGTGTCCTGTAGTCGACTGTTTACAAACAGAGGATTACCTGTACAGTTGAGTCAAGGTATTGTCGCACAGTGTTCACACAAATGAAATACCAAACGAAAGGGTACTAAATTCCACAACGTTGCAAATCTATATATTGGAGAATGGGGAAAGTGTTTTCTCTATCATTAATGAAAAATTTTATTACAAATCGTGCACAAGCACAATTCCTTCTGCGCACTGTAGTTCGAGTAATGTGCGAGGACATGTCAACAGAGAAACATACAATCGTTGTATTGGAAAATCTGAGGATGAGCAGCTACATCAAAGGCCATCTCTATCGACGAAACCTTAAACGAAGAACTATGCGCGGCATTTATTTCTGCTAACATTCCATTATATATAAATTACAGGTTACAAGGTTGCGGGTTGTAATTCATAGCAATAAAGTGAGATAGAATTCCATCCATGTGCATACTATGACGTAGCGTTTCCATTAATGAATTAGTAAGGACATTTCAGTTATATAAGTCAGCTTATATGTTATAAATAATGCTGCAGAAATAAAGTAAATGTTCCAGACAAAAGCAAATCTTCTAAAGATTGTACCTGTCAGTGTCTGCCCTTATCGCTATACACTTCCCGTTCCTATTCTATACGCTTTGCTCCATGTAGCGACTCCAATGCCACACCCCTAGCGATAATATACAAAAATAATTTAATGTTAATTAAATCAAAAGTGATAATAAATGGGGAGATGTTCTGTAATATTTCAGTTTTACAAGCATAAGAAGTTAAACGTTTTGAAAGAGAAATTGATGTTAATGCTTATGTCGATGTGCCGCCTTAATAATCACCAATGAATTATATTTCATTATCAATGATACGAGTGTTAAAATAATCCTCATTGGTATTTATTAATTTATGTTAGTGTCATTGATTTAGTGTATTGTGAATTGCTTTAATATTGACATTACAATGGCATTGAGTTTATATTGTGTTACACTCAAAATTAGAGAAATTACCACGGCCTTCATTAATTTATGTGTTACGTACTATGGAAAGCACGTTTGTTTTGTTTCACCTCTTAGAAGAGTAAACAAGTCACTAATCTGATTACTCTATGCTATAACAGCTAAACAGAATATTCAACACATTACGAGCATTTTCATTATTACTCGCGCAAAACTTCTGTACTCGTGACCTTGATTGCCAACCCAGCTGCCGAGCCTAGGAATGGTTTATGTTTAGCTTTATCAACGAAAGCGATATAATACCTTTGCTTACTCACAGTGCGTAACACATACAGTCTGCATAGAAAGTGTCCGCATCTGGTTGTAACTTTAAAGAGAGCTGCAGTATCTAAATAGTACTTATTTCATATTTGTTATATTTATAACCATGGCTCCTATGTTTTCAAAGTTAAGTGGTAAGGTGTTACATAGTCAAAGTAGGGAAATAATTGCAAATGTCCTCGACTTCATGAAGCAAGAAGCAGAGATGAAGGAAGAAAATACATGTTCATCCGATTTCCACAAAAGCCTTAAGAGAATGAAACAAAGAGTAGTCAAAGCAACTGGTGTTTCACCGAGTTCCGATTCCAGAGTTCTCAAAGATAAGGGAAAAAAAACATATGTATGAAAGAGTACCATTTGACACACCTGGGAAGAAACATAAGGTCCCTAAACGTATTACAGAAATAGACGATTTCGAATGCGTCATTCGGCGCACGATTCACAATTCCTATGTGGAAGAAAAAACTGTGCTAACAATAAGCAGATTGCTCATCCAGCTGAAACACAGCAAAAACTTACAAGGTTGTGCTACAAATCTCAGAAAAATTATTAAAGATTTAGGGTTCAAGTGGAAGAAACCGAAATCAAATAGAACTCTAACAGAAAAGCAAAATAAATAAATAAATAAAATAAAAAAATAATAAAATAAAAAAATAAAAAGTAAATGTTGCCATGATAGCTTAGTCAGTTAGACCAACGGCACGGAAAGCCTAAGATCCGTGGTTCAAATCCAGGCTATGGCATTGAATTTTTCAGTCTGATTCTACCTTTCCAAATGAGTATAATTTTATATATACTTATATCACTGTGTACTTATATCAGCATTAATTTTAAGGTGGTGCTACAAATTTCAGAAAAATACTATAGTGTATGAAGATGAGTCATACATACACAGGAGTCGTACAGCATCTAAAAGTTGGAGTGACGATAGCGAATTAGGTTGCAGGTTCCTATTGCTAAAGGGCAAATACTTATTATCGTTCATGCTGTTGGAGAGATCGGCTTCGTTCCAAATGCCCTTCTTTTACAAGTTGCAAAAACAACAGGAGATTTTCATCAAGAAATGAATACAGAAAAGTACATGAAGTGAATCAACGCCATGTTGAGACCCAATATGCCTGCTGGGTCTGTTCTGGTCATCGACAATGCTTCACAATGCATCAACACTCAATTGACAAACCACCTACCTCAAATTCATTGAAAGAAGAAATGAGAGCTTGGTTACTTAGACATAATATAGCTTTGGATGAAAGTATGAGTAAAACAAAGCTATATAACTTAATTAAAACCAACAAACAGCTTCAGACGCCATACATACTTACCCAGATAGTAATACAACATCGCCATAATGTACTTAGACTCCCATCGCATCAACCAGATCTAAACCCAATCGAATTAATCTGGACTGATGTCAAAAAATGGGTGGCATGCAGAAATATGACTTTTAAATTAAAATATGTGGAGCAGTTATAACGCCAGCAATTTGCTGAAATTGGAAGGCCAGAATGGGAAAATGTATGTCGACATGTTGAATAAATTAAGAATCATTATTTCGAAAAATACGGAATTGCAGAAAATCAAATAGAAAGAATTCTCATCCAAGATAATGGTGCAGAAAGTAGTGACAGCTGCGATGACGACAATAATGTGAGTGATTCCGCAGAAGAGAAAGGGTTGTTAGGTGTGGAAGAATTGGAGGCAATGATTGACAGCGTTTTTATATTAAGCGCTTTTTACAGCGTGGATTTTAATATACTGTATATAACTAAGTTTATCAGCGCAAAGCAGTGCATAACCGTTGTGGATATTTGACGATGACTGTCCTACGCACTCCTGCAGTATGCAGTCCACCGGTCACCATCTGATCTGTTAAGCAACTCGCATCATAGCTCTCATTAAGATTTTCACGTGTCTAGAACTGTTGCGCCGATTATACCTCTCTCAGATGTTTCCTAGAAGGCAGAGATGCTGACGCACTTGCTAGAATATTACGTTGGGGTGGGACGAATTGAGATTACGAAGCAATAACAGCGTGTAAATGGCCAATACAAAAACAATTGTAACATAAATAATCATTTAAGGAGTATTTGTTTAAAGTACATTCAATCATTTATTGAAAGCTAAATGAATTTCTAAATTCCACACTTAGTTGAACTTATTGCCGTTCCTTAGAGACCACGCCCTTAGATGAAGACTCGTGAGTGAGTACAGCACCACTAATTTGTTTAAATCGGCTACAAAATTAGCAGGCCCTTAAGTAGGCCATAACATTTTAGGAGTGATTGATTACTGATTTATTTCATTTACTTGTAGTAGATATAAATGATTTAATACAGGGTTTACCAGAATGAATGGTGGATTCTACCACATCATTGTCAATTATGTATTATGTGTAATTAATTGAAAATATTTTAATTAATTGATTAAGCGACCAACACTGTTTCCAAATAACATTAGTCAGTTTAAATATGGGCACTATTCACTGCACGACAGAGGGGTAAGTGAATCTCAACTTCAGTCCACACTCTGACAAGAACACTGGCGTAATGCTTGCAACTGCATGTATGATTCTTTTTTTAGATGGTCAAAATTGTGAATTCCTTTAATATACGCCTCATACTTGACCTAGCCCCAAATATAGAAATCTAATGAAGAAAAATTTGGAGTTCTACCTGGCCTTGAGATTAGTCCATTTCTGCCAATCCATCGTCTGGAAATAGATTCTTTATCTGTTCTCGGACATCTTTGCGAAATAGCACGGTGCTTCATGTTGCAGAAAGATTATTTTCAACCCCATTTCCAATTGTTCGATTTGAAGCAATAGGAAATGCTGTAGCATGTCCATGTATGCAATGGATAAGATAGCTTTTTTCAACAAAAATAATGGACCAAAAATTTTGTTGTGCGTAAGACCGCACCAAACGTTCACCTTAGGAGAATTTGGAATGTGGTCGTATATCACACGTGGATTTTCCGAGGTTCAAATTTGGCAATTGTGTCGACTGCATTTACATGGAACCTGTCCTCATCGGAGATGATACTCTCGAGAAATTGTGGCTCATCTTCAATTCCGTAGCATTGCATTCATACTCAGTAATTTGTCCTGTTGTTTTGTTGCATGCAAGAGTTGATTTTTGTAACAATGCAATATCAGTCTCTTCCGCATGAAGTCATGCACTGTTGATTCAGAATACCTAACTGTAGACTACGGCGTGCAAAGGACTTCACAGGACTGTCGGATTCTTTCCACATCTTCTTCTGATGTTCTGGAGATTCCTGTTGATTTTCCCTTTGGTACAATGTCGGTACACTTAAATTGTTTGTGCCATCGTCTGAAATTGGTCTCATGTGAAGGATCTTTATTGTACTCAAATCTGTACCACAAGCACGGATTTCTGTTCCGCCAACATTACACACTTGCATATTTTAATTGTAGAGCAAACATTTCGCAAACAAGTTTAAAGAAAGCAAGGAGCCCTCCTATAACACGTCTATAAGCATTTGCAATAAAATTTTAACACAAACGTTTAAGAAGATGTACACAATTAATTTGTATGCAGAATCTGTTTATGTAATAATATGCAATGCAAAAATCTTAAATTATGCAACAATCACCTTATTATAACGATGGAAACAATGACAAAAACATACAAACTGAAACTAAGTTACTAGATTAATTAAAAGCAGTTCCAATCCGTTACACATAAAACTACATTCATAGATCCTGACAAAGGAAACAGACGAGGAGGCTTGTTATATAATTACTCACCAGCAAACTGTGAGGGGATGAAGAAAGAATTTTTAATTCTCCTCTAAATTTCACCGGAAACTTTGTTGACCAAGAGGCTTATCAGCTAACTATAGCAATAAATATAACTGTAACAACTACTCAAATGAAAAGGTATTTCAGCAATGTATAGATAGTCTTAGCCTTACAAAAACCAAGTTCGTAAATGCCAAAACAGAAAGGAGTATAATTATTATACTTCCACTATAGTGGATGAAAGAGAACTGAATTTGAGAATTACCTCTAAACTAAAGGCAAATATAGAAGAAGCTAGGTAAACCTCATGTGAAACCTTTATTGCGAATAAACTAGAAACAAATGTCTGCAGAATGGCATAATTAAAGTGAAAAAACCGGATATTACACGATTACACACTAGAAGATAACAAGGAATATGAGTATTCCTTACATAAATCAAGAAGCTATATACTATATTTTTATATCAACTGAAATAAGACTAATAGTAATAAGATTAAAAGAGAGAAAGGCAGCAGAACTCGATGCAATATGAACGAGGTCTTAATGAATTCAGAAGGAACAATTACAATATGCTTGCTCAAATAATGAAGTGACAATGCTGACGGACCGATTTCTATAGATTTGAACGTAGGAACTCCTTTAATTTATTTATTAATATAAGAAATTTATATTAAATACGATTGAGAGAAAATAGTTTCTTCATTGAAACGGTGTCTCTTTGGAGGATGCGCTAAATGAAGCTTTACACAGTAAAACCTCTTCCATATACTTAATAAGATCTTTTAATATATCTGGTGCATTTAATAATCTCTTTGAAAGGCTATGTCAAAAGAACTATCCTAAATGTCTATATGCTGTTTGACATGATTATTGTGAATAAAGAAAGTCACATTCAAAAGAAATGAAGGATACAGTTTACAAAGAGATTACAAAGACATGTCCACAGGGATTGGTTCTGTACCGAACATTTGAGACACTAGTTTATAACTTCTATTAAATGATCTTAAAGAAAATAATAGTAAAGTAATTTACACCATTGTTTACGCTAATGATCTTTTGTTTGTAATCGAAAGTAACAACAAAAAGGATCCAACAAATAAATAAAAAAGCTAAAAAAACAAATTAAACAGCTGCTGCACAGGCACCAAACTACAGACAGCCGCGACAAAATCCGGCTACGAGATTTAAAAGTGAAGCTATAAACGAGGTTTAACCATTACAGCTAACAATCACAAAATTAGAGGACGAAAAGAAACAAAACTTCTGGGAATTCATTGTTTTGGAAAATTAAGTCAGTAGTATAAGTCCCGGATAAGCCAATTGGCTTAACGATAATCCTGCCGCTAGGGGCGCTAGTGTCGCTAGTGTCGCTGCGTGCGACGGCGGCGGCGGTAAGTTTGAAAAGCGCCCTGAGCGGGAGGATTATCGTTATTGCAATTGCTTCATCCGGGACGAGTTAAAAGAATTGAGGATTAGGGAAAGGTGAAGGAGAAACAGGAAGTGATGTGGAGTGTTTTGATTGGTTCGTTAATTTGGGTGGAAGATGAAGGAAGGAAGATGAAAGAGTATGGAGGTCACGTGATGGAGAGCAGCGGGGTGGCGAGGTGTTGTCTGTGCGGAGGTCGGGACTGAAAGAGGGAAAAGATGGGGAGCGAGGGATAAAAAGTATAACAGAAAGTGACGTGTGAAGTTGTGATTGGTGGGAATAAGAAGTTATGTTATTGGTGGAAAGGAACAAATGAAAGTTGTTGATTGGTAAGAATAAGAGAGATTATGATTGGTGGAAAGAAAAAGGTGTGGGAGTAGGGTATGTTGGAGGTGATGGGAAAGGTAAGTTTTGCTAGCAACAAGATTTGCAAAAGCCTGTCGTGAACTGATCAGCAATTTTTTGAACGTTGGATGGTAGTTTTCTTGAGTGGATAGAGAGATGGGGCGATATGAGATGCGGTGGCGAAAATGGGAACTAAACAAGATGGTGAGACAAGAGGTTTAAGGACGAGGAAATTTGGAGGTTAGTGGTGAACATGGCGATTGCAAGAGGTGGGGGCAAGGAGACGCGGTGGTGAGAATGGGAGCTAAAAGAAGATGGCGGTAGCAAGAGCTTAGAAGAGCAGATTTTGAGGTTAAAATAGTGGGAACTAAAAATGGCGGAGGGTCTGCGACAAGGAGATGCGGTAAGAACTAAACAAGATGGCGGACGCAAGAGGAGGGTAAGGAGATTTGAGGTTACAGTACCAAAACACGAAAGGATATATTCCTACGCCAAGCAGGTCCGAAAAATAATTATGCGTGTGGTACTTACCTGTTACCGGTGTGCATGCGTCACCAAAAGCGCGGCAGCTTCACGCGACGCGAAAAAATAAAAGCAAACTGTTTTTGAAAATGCTCAACCAGCTTTAAGATCAACCAACATCACTACGCACTGATATACCTAGGTGTTTTAAAGCGGTACAGACGCCATTTGCAGAGGCGTAATTTAACTATACCAAAACCCTGGTACTGGACCATCGTGATGGTCGCTAGCGTACGTAGGAGCAGGGTTCTCATAGCCGGTCGAAAGCGGTCAAAAAAGTGTACGACGTAGGTGTTCACAGTAGCTGCTGTCGAGTCAACCGTCGAGGTGTGAATGAACGAGATCTGTTCTTGCCGGCAATCTGGTTGGGAGATGAGAGGCGCGGTGGTAAAAATGGGAACTAAATAAGATGGCGGAGGCATGAAGTTGAGGTTAAGGAGCGGTGAGGTGTTGTCTGTGCGGAGGTTGGGGCTGAAAGAGGGGAAAGATGGCGAACGAGGGATAAAAAGTATAACAGAAAGTGACGTGTGAAGTTGTGATTGGTGGGAATAAGAAGTGATGTTATTGGTGGAAAGGAACAAATGAAAGTTGTTGATTGTAAAGCATAAGAGAGATTATGATTGGTGGAAAGAAAAAAGGTGTGGCAGTGGGGTATGTTGGAGGTGATGGTAAAGGTAAGTTTTGCTACCAACAACATTTGCAAAAGCCTATCCAGAATTCATCAGCAATTTTAAATAACTAGTGTTTCGGGGTTTTCTCTGGCTGGTAGACGAATGCAAGCTGTTTCTGCTTTTTCATAGGTTTTCCCAAAATTGAAAATGCATATATATTGTAACACAAATGTGTGCAGTGCAAAAGAAAATATAAATTAAATAGGCACACACACACACACACACACACACACACCCGTTGCAGTTGCCATACTTACATTATTCGTCTTTTCCTTTTTTTCTTTTTTTCTTTTTGTTTTTTCGTTTTTTTAAAAAAATAACTAGTTTTTGAGGGTTTTCTGCGGATGGTAAACGAATGCAAGCTCTTTCTGCTTTTTCATAGGTTTTCCCTGGTTGGTAGGCGTTTGCTGTAGTGGTTGACGAAGCCGTTTCTAATTTTCGAGGTTTTTCAGGTTTTTAGTGGTTGTCCCTGCCCGGTAGGCAAATGATGAAGTTTTATCTTGTCGGCGCACGGATACTAGGCACATACTCGCACACAAACACACACACACAAACACACACACACATTTAATAGTAGCGTGTAGCAAACTGTTTTTGAAAAATGCTTAACCAGCTTTAAGATCAACCAACATCACTACGCACTGATATACCTAGGTTTTTTAAAGCTGTACAGACGCCCTTTGCACAGACGTAATTTAACTATACCAAAAACCTGCTCGCTAGCGTACGTAGGAGTAGGGTTCTCATTGCCGGTCGAAAGCGGGCAAAAAAGTGTACTATCTTGTTTTCATGGGTTTTCCAGATCGGTAGGCGTTAGAATACTCTTAGAGTTTTTTTTTCAGGTTTTTCGCGGTTGTCCCTGTCCGGTAGGCAAATGATAAAGTTTTTCTATAATGTCGTCGTTTTGGCTTGTGGCGCACGGATACTAGGCACATACTCGCTCACACACACACACACACACACACACACTATAATACTAGCGTATAAAAAATTTAACAAACAAAATCTACACAATGACAAAATTGAAAATGTATATATATTTTAACACAAAAGTGTGCAGTGCAAACGATTTTTTAGCCCCTAGTGAGTGTAAAATTGCGTTTACTTCACTTCTTTCAAACTGCTTAAAAATCATATAAATGGTTGTTTCACGTCATAAGAAGCCTCTATATACCAAGAATATTGAATTTTTAACAAGGCAAGAAAATCGATTTTCTAGCCACTAGTGAGTGTAAAATCGCGTTTACTTCACTTATTTCAAACTTCGAAAAAAACATATAAATGGTTGTTTCACGTCATAATAAGCCTATATATACCAAGAATACTGAGTTTTTAAAAAGTCAAGAAACTGGATTTTCTAGCTCCCAGTGAGTGTAAAATCGCGTTTACTTCACTTCTTTCAAACTGCTTAAAATTCATATAAATGGATGTATCACCTCATAATAAGCCTCTAATTACCAAGAATATAGAATTTTTAACAAGGCAAGAAAATCGATTTTCTAGCCACTAGTGAGTGTAAAATCGCGTTTACTTCACTTCTTTCAAACTGCATAAAAATCATATAAATGGATGTATCACCTCATAATAAGCCTCTATATACCAAGAAAATTGAGTTTTCAAAAAGGCAAGAAATTCCATTTTCTAGCGTCTATTGAGTGTAAAATCGTGTTTACTTCACTTCTTTCAAACTTCGAAAAAATCATATAAATGGTTGTTTCACGTCATAAGAAGCCTATATATACCAAGAATACTGAGTTTTTAAAAAGTCAAGAAATTCGATTTTCCAGCCCCTAGTGAGTGTAAAATCGCGTTTACTTCACTTCCTTCAAACTGCTTAAAAATCATATAAATGGTTGTTTCACGTCATAATAAGCCTATATACCAAGAATACTGAGTTTTTAAAAAGACAAGAAATTCGATTTTCTAGCCCCTAGTGAGTGTAAAATCGCTTTTACTTCACTTCTTTCAAACTGCTTAAAAATCATATAAATGAATGTATCACCTCATAATAAGGCTGTATATACGAAAAATGCTGAGTATTCAAAAAGTCAAGAAATTCGATTTTCTAGCCCCTAGTGAGTGTAAAATCGCGTTTACTTCACTTCTTTCAAACTGCCTAAAAATCATATAAATGGATGTATCACCTCATAATAAGCCTCTATATACCAAGAAAATTGAGTTTTCAAAAAGGCAAGAAATTCGATTTTCTACCGTCTATTGAGTGTAAAATCGCGTTTACTTCACTTCTTTCAAACTTCGAAAAAATCATATAAATGGTTGTTTCACGTCATAAAAAGCCTATATACCAAGAATACTGAGTTTTTAAAAAGTCAAGAAATTCGATTTTCCAGCCCCTAGTGAGTGTAAAATCGCGTTTACTTCACTTCTTTCAAACTGCTTAAAAATCATATAAATGGTTGTTTCACGTCATAATAAGCCTAAATACCAAGAATACTGAGTTTTCAAAAAGTCAAGAAAATGGATTTTCTAGCACCTGGTGAGTGTAAAATCGCGTTTACTTCACTTCTTTCAAACTTCGAAAAAAATCATATACATGGTTGTTTCACGTCATAATAAGCCTATATATACCAAGAATACTCAGTTTTTAAAAAGTCAAGAAATTGGATTTTCTATCTCCTAGTGAGTGTAAAATCGCGTTTACTTCACTTCTTTCAATCTGCTTAAACATCATATAAATGAATGTATCACCTCATAATAAACCTGTATATACGAAAAATGCTGAGTATTCAAAAGTCAAGAAATTCTATTTTCTAGCCACTAGTGAGTGTAAAATCGCGTTTACTTCACTTCTTTTAAACTGCTTAAAAATCATATAAATGGATGTATCACCTCATAATAAGCCTCTATATACCAAGAAAATTGAGTTTTCAAAAAGGCAAGAAATTCGATTTTCTAGCCCCTAGTGAGTGTAAAATCGCGTTTACTTCACTTCTTTCAAACTTCGAAAAAATCATATAAATGGTTGTTTCACGTCATAATAAGCCTTCATATACCAAAAATACTGAGTTTTTTTTTCGTACTCACTTATAAGAAGTAGAGGGTAGAGGTCATACGAACGTAACACTTGAGAATTTTTAATCTGCAGTTGGTTTTACTCCTTAGAAAGGAAGTATCTGCTGATTATATTTAATTCTTACATTTTACATAACACGTATGCACGGCACAACACAAAAACACTACACACGACACTCATAGTTTTAAATATTGCACTAGTGGGGGTGCAAGCTGAACCACTATTAACAACAGGTAGCAAGCGTTAGAGTTCTGCTCACTTTAGTATCGGAGAAAACAGTAAAAAAGAATCATTCTCATGTCCAGCACTACGTGTAAAGACCGTATGCTGATGTGTGTGTGTAAAACGAGCGTGAGAAACGGATGTTCGGCAGCGATAAAATCTTTTAAACGCAGTTTTATTGTCGATGGTAGGGATCGTGCAGTGGCGGATTGTGACAGGAAATGCACTGCAAGACCTTAGTGCTAGGCAACTGTACCTCTGTTTCTATACGTGAACGGCAGATTGCAGCTTCGATACGTGTCCACGGAGACCTTAGTGCTAGGCAACTGCACCTCTGTTTCTATACGTGAACGCCAGATTGCAGCTTCGATACGTATCCACGGAGACCTTAGTGCTAGGCAACTGCACCTCTGTTTCTATACGTGAACGGCAAATTGTAGCTTCAATACGTGTCCACGGAGACCTTAGTGCTAGGCAACTGTACCTCTGTTTCTATACGTGAACGGCAGATTGCAGCTTCGATACGTGTCCACGGAGACCTTAGTGCTAGGCAACTGCACCTCTGTTTCTATACGTGAACGGCAGATTGCAGCTTCGATACGTATCCACGGAGACCTTAGTGCTAGGCAACTGCACCTCTGTTTCTATACGTGAACGTCAGATTGCAGCTTCAATACGTGTCCACGGAGACCTTAGTGCTAGGCAACTGTACGTCTGTTTCTATACGTGAACGGTAGATTGCAGCTTCGATACGTGTCCACGGAGACCTTAGTGCTAGGCAACTGTACCTCTGTTTCTATACGTGAACGTCAGATGGCAGCTTTGATACGTGTCCACGGAAACCTTAGTGCTAGGCAACTGTACCTCTGTTTCTATACGTGAATGGCAGATTGCAGCTTCGATACGTGTTCACGGAGACCTTAGTGGTAGGCAACTGCACCTCTGTTTCTATACGTGAACGGCAGATTGCAGCTTCGATACGTGTCCACGGAGACCTTAGTGCTAGGCAACTGTAGCTCTGTTTGTATACGTGAACGGCAGATTACAGCTTCGATACGTGTGCACGGAGACCTTAGTGCTAGGCAGATTGCAGGTTCGATACGTGTCCACGGAGATCTTAGTGCTAGGCAACTGTACCTGTTTCTATACGAGAACGGCAGATTGCAGCTTCGATACGTGACCACGGAGACCTTAGTGCTAGGCAACTGTACCTGTGTTTCTATACGTGAACGTCAGATGGCAGCTTCGATGCGTGTCCACGGAGACCTTTCGCTTCAGGTGACAAAATAACACTAGGCACTTGTGTGCCGTGGTGCAACCCGCAATCACGGCATTGGTAGCGTGGATCTCCTTGGGGCTCTCCTCGGAGTTACCTCAACACCACGTTCATGACCTGGTTCGTCACGGGTACGCAGGTCTGCACTACCATTTCCTCGGCGTTGAGCAGGCCCAGGAGGCGATCGTACCGGTACACCAGCTAGCACGTGGACATGTTATCGCGCTGTGGTGTTGCGTGTGCGAGGTATGGAAACTCAAGGACGCAAAACATGCACGACCGAGGGTTAAAAAGCAGAACAAGTAGTGACGTGGAGCGTTGTGATTGGTGAAAATAAGACGATCTCTGATAGGTGGACAAATTGAAATAACGTGATGTGATAGGCGAAAATAAAATCAAAGGTGATTGGATGAAAAATGACGAGAAGGAATTAGCGGTGAATTTGTGAACTAAGATGACGAAGAATTTTTTTTAAGAAAAAAAGGATAATATAAGTATGGCAACTGTAACGGTTTACGGCAAACGCGCGCCGCGCAATGCGTCACGCCGGGCATCTTGCTCAATATGGTTTTTGTTTTATTGCCCGGCGTGACGCATTGCGCGGCGCGCGTTTGCCGTAAACCGTTACAGTTGCCATATTTATATTATCCTTTTTTTTTTAAAATAAAAATCTTCGTCATCTTAGTTGACAAATTCACCGCTAATTCCTTCTCGTCATTTTTCATCCAATCACCTTTGATTTTACTTTCGCCTATCACATCACGTTATTTCAATTTGTCCACCTATCAGAGATCGTCTTATTTTCACCAATCACAACGTTCCACGTCACTACTTGTACTGCTTTTTAACCCTCGGTCGTGCATGTTCTGCGTCCTTGAGTTTCCATACCTCGCACACGCAACACCACAGCGCGATAACATGTCCACGTGCTAGCTGGTGTACCGGTACGATCGCCTACTGGGCCTGCTCAACGCCGAGCAAGTGGTAGTGCAGACCTGCGTACCCGTGATGAACCAGGTCATGTACGTGGTGTTGAGGTAACTCCGAGGAGAGCCCCAAGGAGATCCACGCTACCAATGCGGTGATTGCGGCTTACACCACGGCACACAAGTGCCTAGTGTTATTTTGTCACCTGAAGCGAAAGGTCTCCGTGGACACGTATCCAAGCTGCAATCTGCCGTTCACGTATAGAAACAGAGGTACAGTTGCCTAGCACTAAGATCTCCGTGGACACGTATCGAAGCTGCCATCTGACGTTCACGTATAGAAACACAGGTACAGTTGCCTAGCACTAAGGTCTCCGTGGACACGTATCGAAGCTGCAATCTGCCGTTCACGTATAGAAAAAGGTATAGTTGCCTAGCACTAAGATATCCGTGGACACGTATCGAACCTGCAATCTGCCTAAAACTAAGGTCTCCGTGCTCACGTATTGAAGCTGTAATCTGCCGTTCACGTATACAAACAGAGGTACAGTTGCCTAGCACTAAGGTCTCAGTGGACACGTATCGAAGCTGCAATCTGCCGTTCACGTATAGAAACAGAGGTGCAGTTGCCTACCACTAAGGTCTCCGTGAACATGTATCGAAGCTGCAATCTGCCGTTCAGGTATAGAAACAGAGGTACAGTTGCCTAGCACTAAGGTTTCCGTGGACACGTATCGAAGCTGCCATCTGACGTTCACGTATAGAAGCACAGGTACAGTGGCCTAGCACTAAGGTCTCCGTGGACACGTATCGAAGCTGCAATCTGCCGTTCACGTATAGAAACAGAGGTGCAGTTGCCTAGCACTAAGGTCTCCGTGGACACGTATCGAAGCTGCAATCTGCCGTTCACGTAAAGAAACAGAGGTACAGTTGCCTAGCACTAAGGTCTTGCAGTGCATTTCCTGTCACGATCCGCCACTGCACGAACCCTACCATCGACAATAAAACTGCGTTTAAAAGATTTTATCGCTGACGAACATCCGTTTCTCACGCTCGTTTTACACACACATCAACATACGGTCTTTGCACGTAGTGCTGGACATGAGAATGATTCTTTTTTACTGTTTTCTCCGATACTAAAGTGAGCAGAACTCTATCGCTTGCTACCTGTTGTTAATAGTGGTTCAGATTCCACCCCCACTAGTGCAATATTTAAAACTATGAGTGTCGTGTGTAGTGTTTTTGTGTTGTGCCGTGCATACGTGTTATGTAAAATGTAAGAATTAAATAGAATCAGCAGATACTTCCTTTCTAAGGAGTAACACCAACTGCAGATTAAAAATTCTCACGTGTTACGTTCGTATGACCTCTACCCTCTATCTCTTATAGGTGAGTACGAAAAAAAAAATCAGTATTTTTGGTATATGAAGGCTTATTATGACGTGAAACAACCTTTTATATGATTTTTTCGAAGTTTGAAAGAAGTGAAGTAAACGCGATTTTACACTCACTAGGGGCTAGAAAATCGAATTTCTTGACTTTTTAAAAACTCAGTATTCTTGGTATATAGGCTTATTATGACGTGAAATAATTTATATGATTTTAAGGAGTTTGAAAGAATTGAAGTAAACGCGATTTTACACTCACTAGGGGCTAGAAAATCGAATTTCTTGACTTTTTAGAAACTCAATATTCTTGGTATATATAGGCTTATTATGACGTGAAACAACCATTCATATGATTTTTTGAAGTTTGAAAGAAGTGAAGTAACCGCGATTTTACACTCACTAGGTGCTAGAAAATCCATTTTCTTGACTTTTTAAAAACTCAGTATTCTTGGTATATAGGCTTATTATGACGTGAAACAACCATTTATATGATTTTTAAGCAGTTTGAAAGAAGTGAAGTAAACGCGATTTTACACTCACTAGGGGCTAGAAAATCGAATTTCCTGACTTTTTAAAAACTCAGTATTCTTGGTATATAGGCCTATTATGACGTGAAACAACCATTTATATGATTTTTAAGCAGTTTGAAAGAAGTGAAGTAAACGCGATTTCACACTCACTAGGGGCTAGAAAATCGAATTTCTTGACGCTTTAAAAACTCAGTATTCTTGGTATATATAGCCTTATTATGACGTGAAACAACCATTTATATGATTTTTTCGAAGTTTGAAAGAAGTGAAGTAAACGCGAATTTACACTCAATAGACGCTAGAAAATCGAATTTCTTGCCTTTTTGAAAACTCAATTTTCTTGGTATATAGAGCCTTATTATGAGGTGATACATCCATTTATATGATTTTTAAGCAGTTTGAAAGAAGTGAAGTAAACGCGATTTTACACTCACTAGGGGCTAGAAAATCGAATTTCGTGACTTTTTGAATACTCAGCATTTTTCGTATATACAGGCTTATTATGAGGTGATACATTCATTTATATGATTTTTAAGCAGTTTGAAAGAAGTGAAGTAAAAGCGATTTTACACTCACTAGGGGCTAGAAAATCGAATTTCTTGTCTTTTTAAAAACTCAGTATTCTTGGTATATAGGCTTATTATGACGTGAAACAACCATTTATATGATTTTTAAGCAGTTTGAAGGAACTGAAGTAAACGCGATTTTACACTCACTAGGGGCTGGAAAATCGAATTTCTTGACTTTTTAAAAACTCAGTATTCTTGGTATATATAGGCTTCTTATGACGTGAAACAACCATTTATATTATTTTTTTGAAGTTTGAAAGAAGTGAAGTAAACACGATTTTACACTCAATAGACGCTAGAAAATGGAATTTCTTGCCTTTTTGAAAACTCAATTTTTTTGGTATATAGAGGCTTATTATGAGGTGATACATCCATTTATATGATTTTTAAGCAGTTTGAAAGAAGTGAAGTGAACGCGATTTTACACTCACTAGGGGCTAGAAAATCGAATTTCTTGACTTTTTGAATACTCAGCATTTTTCGTATATAGAGGCTTATTATGAGGTGATACATTCATTTATATGATTTTTAAGCAGTTTGAAAGAAGTGAAGTAAACGCGACTTTACACTCACTAGGAGCTAGAAAATCCAATTTCTTGGCTTTTTAAAAACTCAGTATTCTTGGTATACATAGGCTTATTATGACGTGAAACAACCATTTATATGATTTTTTCGAAGTTTGAAATAAGTGAAGTAAACGCGATTTTACACTCACTAGGTGCTAGAAAATCCATTTTCTTGACTTTTTAAAAACTCAGTATTCTTGGTATATATAGGCTTATTATGACGTGAAACAACCATTTATATGATTTTTTCGAAGTTTAAAGGAAGTGAAGTAAACGCGATTTTACACTCAATAGACGCTAGAAAATCGAATTTCTTGCCTTTTTGAAAACTCAATTTTCTTGGTATATAGAGGCTTATTATGAGGTGATACATCCATTTATATGATTTTTAAGCAGTTTGAAAGAAGTGAAGTAAACGCGATTTTACACTCACAAGGAGCTAGAAAATCCAATTTCTTGACTTTTTAAAAATTGAGTATTCTTGGTATATATAGGCTTATTATGACGTGAAACAACCATTTATATGATTTTTTCGAAGTTTGAAAGAAGTGAAGTAAACGCGTATTTACACACAATAGACGCTAGAAAATCGAATTTCTTGCCTTTTTGAAAACTCAATTTTTTTGGTATATAGAGGCTTATTATGAGGTGATACATCCATTTATATGATTTTTAAGCAGTTTGAAAGAAGTGAAGTAAACGCGATTTTGCACTCACTAGGGGCTAGAAAATCGAATTTCTTGACTTTTTAAAAACTCAGTATTCTTGGTATATATAGACTTATTATGACGTGAAACAACCATTTATATGATTTTTTCAAAGTTTGAAAGAAGTGAAGTAAACGCGATTTTACACTCAATAGACGCTAGAAAGTCGAATTTCTTGCCTTTTTGAAAACTCAATTTTCTTGGTATTTAGAGGCTTATTATGAAGTGATACATCCATTTATATGATTTTTAAGCAGTTTGAAAGAAGTGAAGTAAACGCGATTTTACACTCACTAGGGGATAGAAAATCGAATTTCTTGACTTTTTAAAAACTCAGTATTCTTGGTATATATAGGCTTATTATGACGTGAAACAACCATTTATATGATTTTTTCGAAGTTTGAAGGAAGTGAAGTAAATGCGATTTTACACTCACTAGGTGCTAGAAAATCGAATTTCTTGCCTTTTTGAAAACTCAATTTTCTTGGTATATAGAGGCTTATTATGACGTGAAACAACCATTTATATGATTTTTTCGAAGTTTGAAAGAAGTGAAGTAAACGCGATTTTACACTCACTAGTGGCTAGAAAATCGATTTTCTTGCCTTGTTAAAAATTCAATATTCTTGGTATATAGAGGCTTATTATGAGGTATTACATCCATTTATATGAATTTTAAGCAGTTTGAAAGAAGTGAAGTAAACGCGATTTTACACTCACTAGGAGCTAGAAAATCCAATTTCTTGACTTTTTAAAAAGTCAGTATTCATGGTATATTTAGGCTTATTATGACGTGAAACAACCATTTATATGATTTTTAAGCAGTTTGAAAGAAGTGAAGTAAACGCGATTTTACACTCACTAGGGGCTAGAAAATCAAATTTCTTGACTTTTTGAATACTCAGCATTTTTCGTATATACAGGTTTATTATGAGGTGATACATTCACTTATATGATTTTTAAGCAGTTTGAAAGAAGTGAAGTAAACGCGAGTTTACACTCACTGGGAGATAGAAAATCCAATTTCTTGACTTTTTAAAAACTGAGTATTCTTGGTATATATAGGCTTATAATGACGTGAATCATCCATTTATATGATTTTTTTCGAAGTTTGAAAGAAGTGAAGTAAACGCGATTTTACACTCACTAGGTGCTAGAAAATCCATTTTCTTGACTTTTTAAAAACTCAGTATTCTTGGTATATAGGCTTATTATGACGTGAAACAACCATTTATATGATTTTTAAGCAGTTTGAAAGAAGTGAAGTAAACGCGATTTTACACTCACTAGGGGCTAGAAAATCGAATTTCTTGACTTTTTAAAAACTCAGTATTCTTGGTATATAGGCTTATTATGACGTGAAACAACCATTTATATGATTTTTAAGCAGTTTGAAAGAAGTGAAGTAAACGCGATTTTACACTCACTAGGTTCTAGAAAATCGAATTTCTTGACTTTTTAAAAACTCAGTATTCTTGGTATATATAGGCTTATTATGACGTGAAACAACCATTTATATCATTTTTCGAAGTTTGAAAGAAGTGAAGTAAACGCGATTTTACACTCAATAGACGGTAAAACATCGAATTTCTTGCCTTTTTGAAAACTCAATTTTCTTGGTATATAGAGGCTTATTATGAGGTGATACATCCATTTATATGATTTTTAAGCAGTTTGAAAGAAGTGAAGTAAACGCGATTTTACACTCACTAGGGGCTAGAAAATCGAATTTCTTGACTTTTTGAATACTCAGCATTTTACGTATATAGAGGCTTATTATGAGGTGATACATTCATTTATATGATTTTTAAGCAGTTTGAAAGAAGTGAAGTAAACGCGATTTTATACTCACTAGGGGCTAGAAAATCGAATTTCTTGACTTTTTAAAAACTCAGTATTCTTGGTATATATAGGCTTCTTATGACGTGAAACAACCATTTATATGATTTTTTCGAAGTTTGAAAGAAGTGAAGTAAACACGATTTTACACTCAATAGACGCTAGAAAATGGAACTTCTTGCCTTTTTGAAAACTCAATTTTCTTGGTATATATAGGCTTATTATGACGTGAAACAACCATTTATATGATTTTTTCGAAGTTTGAAAGAAGTGAAGTAAACGCGATTTTACACTCAATAGACGCTAGAAAATCGAATTTCTTGCCTTTTTGAAAACTCAATTTTCTTGGTATATAGAGGCTTATTATGAGGTGATACATCCATTTATATGATTTTTAAGCAGTTTGAAAGAAGTGAAGTAAACGCGATTTTACACTCACTAGGAGCTAGAAAATCCAATTTCTTGACTTTTTAAAAACTGAGTATTCTTGGTATATATAGGCTTATTATGACGTGAAACAACCATTTATATGATTTTTTCGAAGTTTGAAAGAAGTGAAGTAAACGCGATTTTACACTCACTAGGTGCTAGAAAATCCCTTTTCTTGACTTTTTAAAAACTCAGTATTCTTGGTATAAAAAGGCTTATTATGACGTGAAACAACCATTTATATGATTTTTTCGAAGTTTGAAAGAAGTGAAGTAAACGCGATTTTACACTCACTAGTGGCTAGAAAATCGATTTTCTTGCCTTGTTAAAAATTCAATATTCTTGGTATATAGAGGCTTATTATGAGGTGATACATCCATTTATATGAATTTTAAGCAGTTTGAAAGAAGTGAAGTAAACGCGATTTTACACTCACTAGGAGCTAGAAAATTCAATTTCTTGACTTTTTAAAAAGTCAGTATTCATGGTATATATAGGCTTATTATGACGTGAAACAACCATTTATATGATATTTAAGCAGTTTGAAAGAAGTGAAGTAAACGCGATTTTACACTCACTAGGGGTTAGAAAATCAAATTTCTTGACTTTTTGAATACTCAGCATTTTTCGTATATACAGGTTTATTATGAGGTGATACATTCACTTATATGATTTTTAAGCAGTTTGAAAGAAGTGAAGTAAACGCGAGTTTACACTCATTGGGAGATAGAAAATCCAATTTCTTGACTTTTTAAAAACTGAGTATTCTTGGTATATATAGGCTTATAATGACGTGAAACAACCATTTATATGATTTTTTTCGAAGTTTGAAAGAAGTGAAGTAAACGCGATTTTACACTCACTAGGTGCTAGAAAATCCATTTTCTTGACTTTTTAAAAACTCAGTATTCTTGGTATATAGGCTTATTATGACGTGAAACAACCATTTATATGATTTTTAAGCAGTTTGAAAGAAGTGAAGTAAACGCGATTTTACACTCACTAGGGGCTAGAAAATCGAATTTCTTGACTTTTTAAAAACTCAGTATTCTTGGTATATAGGCTTATTATGACGTGAAACAACCATTTATATGATTTTTTCGAAGTTTGAAAAAAGTGAAGTAAACGCGATTTTACACTCACTAGTGGCTAGAAAATCGATTTTCTTGCCTTGTTAAAAATTCAATATTCTTGGTATATAGAGGCTTATTATGAGGTGATACATCCACTTATATGAATTTTAAGCAGTTTGAAAGAAGTGAAGTAAACGCGATTTTACACTCACTAGGAGCTAGAAGATCCAATTTCTTGACTTTTTAAAAAGTCAGTATTCATGGTATATATAGGCTTATTATGACGTGAAACATCCATTTATGTGATATTAAGCAGTTTGAAAAAAGTGAAGTAAACGCGATTTTACACTCACTAGGGGCTAGAAAATCAAATTTCTTGACTTTTTTAATACTCAGCATTTTTCGTATATACAGGTTTATTATGAGGTGATACATTCACTTATATGATTTTTAAGCAGTTTGAAAGAAGTGAAGTAAACGCGAGTTTACACTCACTGGGAGATAGAAAATCCAATTTCTTGACTTTTTAAAACCTGAGTATTCTTGGTATATATAGGCTTATAATGACGTGAAACAACCATTTATATGAGTAGAGATATAATGTATGTTCTGGCCCACAGAGAGATGCCGACAAGCGATAAAGTTCTTTGTTCTACGCCGACAAGCCCCGCCCCCTCCCTTTGAGGGCTTACATGCCGCCAGGTCTCGTGTCGTTAGGCCCCGCCCCCTCTCGCTTTGTGTGCTCACCTAATGCCGACAGTGTCTGTGCTAACAGGTTCTACCCCCTCCCCCATGCGGTCTACTGTGGCGTCATGACTTGAGGGAATTGTTTTCTCGAGTCCTGCCGCCCCCCGGCAAATTAATTAGGTAATGTTCGTCAAACATTTTTTTTATGATTACTAAGGTCTGCAGATTGCATCCTCGAGCAATTAAGTTTTTTGATTAATGAATAGTTGATTGGAGCGTGAGTATAAGTAGTCTGCTCACGGTAACATTCTGTCATGTAATGAGAACACGCAGCCTTCTTCTATCTGGGGAAAGCGCTTGTCCATTAGCTGAACATGTTAGACGCTTTCAACACATTAATAGGCTTTTAAGTTTACATTCCGGATCTGTTTACATACATTAGCGATCAACGACATACTTCCGCCTGGAGGTAACGGTGACCTCCATTAGCTGACCCGTTAGACGCTTTCACTCCATTAGCGAACAAGAGCCCGGCATGTAACGAAAAAACCCGTAACCTACTTCTGTCTGATGGTAACGGTGACCTCTATTAGCTGACATCTTTAGACGCTTTCACCTCATTAGCGAACAATGCCAGTAATTGTTTTCCTAAGTGCTCTACAATCTCTCACTACTTCAGCTTTAGTGGGGGGAATTATATAAAAGCAGCAGTTTCTCCAATGATTTTCACAGTATCGTAAGAACACTGCGATCTAAGCACTCTGCAAGCTTTATTCTTTCAACGTGGAAATTACATCGAACATCATGTCTGGTAAGTTGTATCACCAATTCATCTTCATTAAAAAGTTAACTTATTACTTAGTACATTTAACTTATATTTGCGTTCTTGTTTTTAATGACGGCCCTTTATTTGTAAATAGCTGAGTATTCTAAAAGTTAATAGCTAGACAGTTGAATTTTTTCTGAAATGTGAACAGTTTAGTTAAGTATTCATTTTAGACAAGCTTATTCTACATTTAATAGCTAACTGCGCGAATTCTCAAAAAATGTGAACAATTTAGTTAAGTATTCATCTTGTTGAGAAATTATTATTCCAGATATTTAAATACAGGGTTTCACAGAGTGAATTATATTCCTTTCTAGACAAAATACAATTACTTGATTACCCTACGATTCGAATAAAGTATGTTCTGTATAAATATTCTTCCGAGGGTAAGCGGCGGTATTCGATCCGGGGACTTCATGTTTGCATGCATTAATCGAACATTCATCAGTTAATGTTTCATTCCTCTTGTGCAATTAATTTAGTAAAAACTTCCAGTCTGTTTCCATCACGTTAAAAAGAGATATTTTCCATGAGTGTGTCGAATAATACAAATGCTTTATTTTGTCACAGAAATTTCTCAGGTGTTTAAAAATACATCGACATTTCCCTGTATAAGCAATGCGCAATAAAGTAAATTAACTTAATAATATAACTTTTCTTTAAAAAAATAAGTAAATAAATAAATAAATAAAAATCTAACGCGTAAATTAATTACGTTTTCAGCATTCAGTTCTGCTAACGTAGCTGAGGCATACATCCAGCTCCAGCAGGATCGTTCCTCAAATACAGCTATGATTCAGGCACCCGAACAACCGAATGGTAAGCATTCTTCAGAGTTTAAAAAAATTAATGTAACAATTCATATTAACTTCTTGTTCATATTCTTTATTATTATTATTATTATTATTATTATTATTATTAGTAGTAGTAGTAGTAGTAGTATTATTTCCAGGAAGCGGTGTTTATTTCGGAGTCTGTCATCCATCAACCGCTGCAATGGCACCAGCAGGCTTCCAAACCTTCCTGGTGCCAAATCATCATGGATGGGACTCTGGCCCGTACATACAGCAACACTCGAATGGTAAGAATTTACAGACCAGTGTTTGAGCAATTGTAACTAAAAATTATTTAATAATAGGTATACAAGGGCGATTCTAGCATACAAAGACCTACCTACGACAGCATAGAGTTCTGGATTGTATAAGGAGAAAAGGATACATTTAAGGGGAGTTTCTCACCGCATATGCAGTCACATAACTCTTTCAGTCTCCCAGAATACCTTGTATTTTCACGCCTGTGTTCAAAACATCTATTTTTCACGTATAGCGTATAGATTCTTTAGAACTCTGTACTTAAACATGCTATACTATTAATATTATTATTATTATTAATATTATTTATTTTTTCCAGGAAATGGACTTTATTTCGGGGGCGGCATCGCTCAACATGCAACCGCTGCACCGGCACCTCCATGCCGTGCAACCATTGCACCTGCACCACAACGCTTCGCGACCGCTGCACCACCACCCCCAGGCTTCCAGACCTTCCTGGTACCAAATCAGCAGGGGTGGGGCTCTGCCCCTTACATGCAGCAAGCACCGAACGGTAAGAGTTTTTCAATATTTTATGAACTTCTTGCTTTACACATTCTATATTATTATTAATATTATCATTATTATTATTTTTCAGGAAGTGGACTTTATTTTGGGATGAGTCAGCCATTGTCCGCTGCACAGGCACCGTCTGGCTTCCAAGCCTTCATGGAGTCAAATCAGCAGGGTTGGGTCCCTGTCCCATACATGCAGCAACCACCGACAGGTAAGAACATGTTTCAAAATTTTATGAAGTTCTTTTACACATTTTAAATTATTATTAATATTGTTGTTATTATTTCCAGGAAGTGGTCTTTATTTCGGAGACGGGTTTGTTCCTCACGCACACTCTGCACCACAAGCTTTCCCTGCATCAAATCAGCAGGGGTGGGGCCCTGCCCCGTACATGCAACAACCACTGAATGGTAAGAACCCTTCAACATTTTATGACCTTCTTTTACACATTCTATACTGTTATCATTATTATTATTAATATTATTATTTCCAGGAAGTGGACTTTATTTCGGGCGCGGTATCGCTCAACATGCGAGCGCTGTACCAACAGCCTTCCCTATACAAAATCAGCAGGGATGGGGGTCTGACATATGTGTGCAGCAACAGTCGAATGGTAAGAATCCTTCAACATTTTACGAAGTTCTTTTACACATTCTATACTGTTATCATTATTATTATTATTATTATTATTATTTCAGGAAATGATCTGGGTGACGCTGGAAGCCAGCCTATGGACCTGGCAACACAGGGATCAGCATCGCCAGAGATTGGTGAAGACTCGACCACTGCACGGTCCGCCTCCTCATCGCTCGACACTCTGGAGGAAGTTATACAAGGTGAACCATCGACCTCCTCAGTCGCAGGCAATGAAACCTCTGCACCATCGACCTCCTCAGACGCAAGCGATGAAGCCGCTGCACCGTCAACCTCCTTATCATCATCCAATGATGTAGAACCAGTTAATAGAAAGAGAGGACCGACATCGGATGTGAGGGAACAGTCTACAATAAAAAAAGTCAAGGTTAGTGCTAGCAATTGCCAGGGTCTGGAGTGCAATACCATCCAATCGGCATTCAAGGGACGTATTTTTAATAGTAGAATAGAAAATACATTAGAAATACTCGAGCCCAGAGTCTTTTTAGATGAGTGCAAGGAGCTTATTATTAAAGAAGCGGAAAACGTTTTACAGAAAAGCAGGAGTGGATTAAAGATGCATTGTTCCATGGAACTTGAATATTTAATCCAGAAACCTGATGAAGAGAAGCGCCTTTCCACTGGCTTTAATTCTAAGCCTGTACTGATTCTTCCATCAAGCGACCTCAATCAGATCTTCTCTTCAATTGCGGGGGATATTTTGGAAAACATTTCTACATTTGAGGGGGGAGCATCGTCAAAGTCCTTGTCAAAGATACTCAGACTGGTGATGGGCTTTACACACTACGATCCTTTACATGCAGGTTCATACATTGAACTACCACAGAAAATTGTGAAAAAACATGCAGTCATAAACATAAAGAATGAAGACAACTTCTGCTTCGCATGGTGCATGCTTGCCTCTAAATACCCTGTTAAACGTCATGGATATAGAACCACAGTATATCCCTTTGAACTGCTTTTCAAAGCATTCAATTATGAAGGTATCGATTTTCCGGTACCCTTACATCAAATTGATTGCTTTGAAAAGCAGAATAATGGAGTATCGATTTCAGTGTTTGGTATAGAGGAGAATGACAACATTATTCCCCTATACCAAACACCTGAAAAGAAGCAGCACCATGTAAACATGCTATATATTGAAGAGGATGATAAGTCGCACTATTGCCTCATTAAAGACCTGTCCAGGCTAGTAAGGAGCCAGACAACGAAGAACTGTCGAAGGATGTGGGCATGTGAGGCATGCCTCAAGAGATGCACCAATGAAAAGGCTCTGGAAGCACATAGGTTAAGATGCGGGAAATGCCAACTGCTTAAAATGCCCCAACAGGATGAATACCTTGAATTTAAAGCATTCTCCAAAAGCGTTCCTGTACCTTTTGTTATATACGCAGACATTGAATCTGTTCTGGCGAAGGTTCACTCTTGCGAGCCCTCAAGCAGCTCGAGTTGGACCCGAACCATTCAAGAGCATGAAGCAATGTCTATTGCCTTGAAGGTGGTATGTAGACATGACGAGACCTTGTCAAAATTCTTCCTCTTTAGAGGTCTGAATGCCGTCGATGACTTTATCAAGCAATTAAAATCAATTGCTGATGACGTCATCGATGTGTATTCGAATCCTAAACCCATGGATTTAACCCTTGAAGAGCAACAGAATTTTGACAATGCCTCTGAGTGTCATATATGCCTTGATGCTTTCACTGTGAGCGATTTGCGCGTGAGGGATCACGATCATGTGACAGGGAAATATCTGGGTGCTGCTCATAATAGATGCAATTTGAATAGAAAGGTCCCTGATTTCATACCGATCTTTTTTCATTGCCTATCTAATTATGACAGCCACTTCTTGATAAGACGCCTTGCATATGATAATAAGCCCATATCGTGCATCGCTCAAAGTGGTGAAAGGTATATAGCGTTTAGCAAACGGTACAGGAACATCAGCTTCAGGTTTCTGGACAGCTTTAAGTTTCTTGACGACAAGCTGGCCAGTCTGGCTGACATGCTGGAGGAAAGTGACTTTAAAATAACAAGGGCAGAATATCCTGTTGAGGAGCATTTTAAGCTGGCGAAGAGCAAGGGAATATTCCCGTATGATTATGTTTCAAGCCTTGCCATACTCAAAGAAACTTCTCTACCACCGAAGGATGCCTTCTACAGCACTCTCACTGACAGCCACATCACAGATGAGGAATACAGGCATGCTGAAAAAGTCTGGGATACCTTTAATATCCAGAATCTCGGGGAATACAGCGATCTATACTTGAAAACAGATATACTGCTCTTGGCGGATATTTTCGAAAAGTTTCGAGATCTCATCCTGGGGATGTATAAACTTGACCCAGCATGGTTTTATACATTACCAGGACTCGCCTTTGACGCTATGTTGAAGATAACTAAGGCGAAACTTTCCTTAATATCCGACAAGAGCATGCTGGAGTTTTTCGAGTCTGGAATTAGAGGCGGACTGTGCACAGTGGTGAAGGGCTATACCAAAGCTAACCACAGGTACATGTCCAACTTTGATCAGCATGCTCCTGTTATACACCTGTCCTATTGGGACATAAATAACTTATATGGAGCTTCTATGGGGTCTGCCCTCCCGTACAAGAATCTGAGATGGCTCACCAGAGAAGAAATTGATAGTATAAACTTTGCTGAAATCAAAGAAGATTCAGAGACTGGCTATGTGCTAGAGGTTGATATCGAATACCCCGACCATATCCATGACGCCCACAACGAGCTTCCTTTCTGCCCACAGAGCGCGATACCACCGAATGGCCAATACAAGAAACTGCTTGCGACATTAGAACAGAAAAGCAAATATGTCTTGCACTACAGGGTGATGCAGCAGTGTATTGAACAAGGTCTAACTGTGAGACATATTCACAGAGTGGTATCCTACGACCAGTCTAACTGGTTGAAGACATATATCGACGTGAACACAGAGAAAAGAATTCAAGAAAAGTCAAAATTTGGTCAAAACTTATGGAAAAAGATGAATAACGCCGTATATGGGAAATTTATAGAAAATGTGAGGAAATACAGTGATTTCAAAATAGTTGGATCCTGGGATCAGGCAAAGAAGTTGATAGCACGCAGCACTTACCTACGCACCATAATTTTCGAAGAAAATCTTGTAGGAATCGAGCTGGGTAGAGAGGAAGTGCATATGAACAAACCAATCTACATAGGACACGCAATTTTGGACATTTCAAAATTTATCATGTATGACTTCTTTTACAATATCATGAAACCAAATTTAAAAGACTTGCTGCTGAATTACATGGATACAGACTCATTCATTTTTGAAACGAGTTCTGATATCTATGATTTCATCAGGGAGAACCCCCAATATTTCGACACATCAAACTTCGAAAAGGATAATGCATATGGCATTAAGCAAGCCAATAGGAAAAAGATTGGGTTGTTCAAGGATGAATTGGGTGGCTTGGTTATGGAGGAGTATGTCGGTATAAGAGCAAAGTTATACGCCTACAGATACGGAGGGCAGACAATTAAGAAAGCTAAGGGCATCACCAGGGCAGGCATGGATAAAATCGATTTCGGCCATTATTTTGAATGTTTAAAAGACCATAGCCTAAAAATTTATTCGGTACAAAAAACATTTCGGAGTAAACACCACAAAATTACAACAATTGAAACAAACAAATTGGCTTTGAAGGGGGGTGACGATAAGAGGAAGTTGATGGAAGGAAGCTATAAGACTGTAGCGTGGGGCCATTATTCCCTTAGACCCGGTGATTGCTAGTGCCTAAACTTTTAAATAATGTATATATTGTGTAAAATAGATATCAAATGTGTGAGGGTTTTTTGTGTAACACTTTTCCCTCAAAAAAAGAAAGAAAAATGTGAATGCTTTTTAAAATAAAAATACTCATGATTTTACAATTATAAAACTTTAGTCTTTATTAATTCTTCACATATTACACCAAGTCCTTTATATCAATCCATTGAGTATCTGGAAAACCATACCACTTTACAAGAACTTTGTTTCCACGTTTACGTATAACCTTTTCTACTAAATATGTATTAGGATAGTTAGTCTTTTTTAGTTCATGTCCATAAAAGCCACCTTTTATGATTTCACCATTCCTATCCTTTAGTATGTATGTTGTAGGCTTGGTACGTTTCACACGAAATACTTTGAAGATTTCAACGCTCCAGTTAGATTCATAACCCTTTTCAAAATGTCCTTTATGTTTAGATATCCTGACATAATCACCAACACTAAACTTCCTTGAAGCCTTCTTCTCTCTTCGTTCTTGATTATAATTATACACAGTCAGAAGAAGATCGTTGTTTTTCACTTCATTAGGTTTCATGCGGATAGTTGAATGAAAAGTATCATTGTACTTTACAAGGATTCTAGGTAAAAGATCTAGCCACTTGTATGAGCCTTGGACTAAAAACTCTCGGTACATCATATTCTTCAAGGTTCGAATTAAACGTTCAACAGCCGCAGCCTTCACATTGGTATAGGTGCTGTAGTGGTTAATATTATACTTAAACATTAGCCGTTTAAAGAATTTGTTATAAAATTCTTTCCCGTTGTCACTTTGAATATTCCGGGGAGGGACATCCATTTCTTGTAATATATCCTCCATTGCTTTTGCAACATTAACTCCGCTCTTATCCTTTAAGGGTTTTGCATATGCCATTTTAGAGTAAAAGTTGATTGCGATCAGAATGTATTTGAAATTTTTGTTCACTCTTGCATATGGTATCATTTCAATCAAATCAATTTGTAATAAATCGTTCATACCTTTGCTGATAATTTTGCGTCGTAAATAGTTCCTCCTCGCCGACCCGTGAAGCTCTCTGGCGATATTCTGTTTGGCTGTCATGCTATAACTTTAGATGCTTTCAACTCCCTGATAATTTCCTCAATCTCTTGAGTGTGACTATTATTACCAGCGTCCCTCGAAGCAATAAGTAACCTCAGCCTATTCACTAATGTGTTACGGTTTCTCCAGAAAACGTAGTCAACATCCTTATCAGACTTATGCTCCTTCCATGTCAGTCCTAGACCTGAATGTGTATTGAGCAAGGGGCGTATTATATTCTTGTATTTATACGATTTACCAGATTTCAAACGACCGTGTCTGGTGTAACCAGATCTATGAAGAAAAGTACTTTTCATAATCTTAGCGTACGTCTCCAAGTCTTCACTGGTGTATGCAGAAATCTGAGGCGTTCGCTTAAAGATGAGCTCCGTCAAACCGTCTGTAGACTCATACGTTTCATCACCTATCAATATTTGATTATTTATAAAATGAATATCTTTATTTCCAAGCATATAACTTCCATCCTGATATCTCACCCCGTACAATGTATCAATGCGGTCCTTGTCTTTTGAGCGAACGTGTTGAAGGAAAGTAGAAATACTTGTAGAATCCTCATCTTCATTCTTGACTGTCTCCACAGCCAACCCTCGTTGACTGTCCAAAATATCCTTGAGGGGAGCGGTTACAGGCTTCAAAGCTTCGGACATGACATGCTGAGTCTCAAACCTGAGACCTTTTAGAGCTCTCAGTTTTTCTTTTACAGCCCTGGTATGCTCGGCTACAGACTCTTTAAGTCTTATGCTTTCACTATCCATCTTACAAATGACGTGAAAATAGACGATTACATTCAATTTATAGTCTGCGTCCACCTTGAGTTCTCATCGTATCGATAGCCTTAGCTAACATCTCTATCGAAGTTCTCAGTTGCTCGGTTTCTTTCTTATGTTCCTGCGTATGTGTCTTGAACGCTTCAGCAAAGATTGCCGTATTAGCGTACAGGCTTCTGGTTGATTCTTCTAGACTCGTCATTTGCTGCACATTAGTTTTGTAAGCGTCCATCATCATATTTACATTTTCCTCCACTTTCTTAAGTTTATCATTGCATGAATCAGTTTTGAGAGTATTCAAAACCTCTGTCTTTAACTGTCCGACTGTAGCCTCTAAATCTGAAACTCGCTTCATCGCTAACTTTTCTAAATTGCTAATTTTCTGATTGCAAAGATTCTGAAGATTTGTTTTTTCTCTATCAAGCTCTGCGGTAACTTGTTTAATGGAGTCCATTACAGAATCCACTCTGTCTTTTGTAGAGGTTGTTAGAGTATCCACTTTACTCGTAGTTTTATTCAGATTTGCTGTGATGTCTAGCAGCTTCTTACCTATTTGCATCTCGATTTCCTTTGGTAAGTATCTGTTTAACTGCTGTCGCGTCTCGTTCGATTTCCTAATGATCATAGCTCTAGCAAATCTTTTATTTACAGCATCTGTATCTCCGAGAGGATCTGCTATATCAGTGTTTCTCTTATTGTCGAATATAATGTTACCATTACCATCTCTCGTCTGCGTGCGTGAATTGACATATCCAGTGATGAACTTTTTATTCACAACATCGTTATCGTGAACAGGATCTAGCAATACCTTCAATCTAACTTTATCAATCACAATGTTATTTTCCTTATCTCTCTTGAGGATATATCTTGAAATCATTTCATCGATCAGGGTCTTAGCCATAACCTCAACATTGTTAGCAGCTTGCTGCGAGAAATCTTGCATCCTAATTTCGAGTGTATCCACATAATTCTTATTGGAGGCATCATGATTATCTTCAGGATCGTGAACGTTACACAATCTCTTATTCTTGAATTGATAATTTCCTTTGACATCTCTATTTATGATAAAACGATCAAACACTCTTCTAACTGGACCTGTTCTCTGAGAACCGAAACTATCGATGCTCATGGTTAACTACGAATGATCATTTTCTTTTTTGTCGAGCTTAATATATACATCAAAACCATTTCTATATCGTCCCTCATTCATATGAAATTCAGGAACTATCACAACAAAGGGTCTTCCTTCTGTAGAGCTCTCCCAAACGTTCTTACATAGATCTTTAAATTCATTGTAAGTCATGTCGGTATTTACATAATCTTCGTAAATGTGCTTTAAGTTTAAATTGTCTTGTCTGAAGAGTATTATCATGTTTGTATTATCGCGAATTAAATGTTTTGGAACTTTAGCATAGGACTGCGCTAGATATACAGAATCGACATTTCGATGTCTACCCATACTGTAAAAGGATGCTATCTTTTCC
Organism: Deroplatys truncata; assembly: GCA_030765065.1. Lineage (NCBI taxonomy): Eukaryota > Metazoa > Arthropoda > Insecta > Mantodea > Mantidae > Deroplatys > Deroplatys truncata. The sequence goes on from CM060977.1 coordinate 182,679,792, forward strand.
TGCTTTTCAGTGATGACGTCATCAAATATAAAGATTGAATTTTCTTCGACTTCAGAAGGATGCAAAACATCATCCCCGTTGTCGAAGGTGTTCACTTCTATACCTTTGATGTTTCCAAGCACTTTAATTAGATATTGGTACTTTGGTTGATAGAGAGACTTTGAATAAATATATAAATTTTCAAAACGTAGTCCATTCTCATGGAGTAGCATATTGAGTAATACGTTTGTTTTCCCTGCACTGGAGCTCCCTAAAATAAGAGCTCTGACATTAGATGGAAATAACTTGCCATGACGATCACTTCTAAAGTCACTTTCAAAGTCTAATACCTGAATAGGTAGAGAGCAGTGCTGCTTAACAAGCTCCATGTTAACAACTAACTTATAACATGTATGTGCATTGTTTATATATATTACCGTTTGTAAAAGTAGTTAATGATTGACTGCAATGATATAAAAGGGCTAATGCATTCACTTACTCGTTTAGTCTATCATGAGAGCTAAGAGAGGGAGGTCGTTGCAGTATAAGCGCGGCTCTGGAATTATTAATTCTATAATTAATTCGCTCCCCTTTGAAGCTCACTTACCTGGATATAGATATTGCGGGCCTGGTACTAAATTGGAAAAACGTCTAAAAAGAGGAGACCCCGGAATTAACCAATTAGACACAGCTTGCAAACAGCACGACCTCGCGTACGCTGAGAATAAGGACACCGCTTCAAGACAAATAGCGGATAAGATTCTTGCAGAGAAGGCTTGGAAACGTGTGCAGTCATCAGATTCAACTTTTGGTGAAAGGTTAGCTGCAAGGCTAGTAACTGCAATCATGAAGGGAAAGGTTGCAGTGGGAGCCGGAAAGAGGAAGAAGAAGAGAGGAGGGTTTTTACCGTTGATTCCCATCATTGCTGCTTTAGGCGCTGCAGCAGGTGGCGCTGCTCAGATAGCCTCTGCAGTCAATAAAAAAAAGGCTGCTGATAGACACTTGGCAGAAGTTGCGAGGCATAACAAGGCGATGGAGACCCAAGGAAAGGGGCTCCGGAAGGGTAGGTGTAAGAAGAGGAATAAAGGAGGATTCTTACCTGCAATGCCGCTGATGTCGTCTTTAGCCGCTGCATCTAAAATAGCAAGGTCTTTGAAAAAAAGGGGATCTAAAGGCGAGGGTTTAAAGAAGAAGGCAAAAAACGGAGGAAGAGGATTGTACATATACCGGAGGAAGCCCTAAGTAACGTAGCCCTCGAATATTATGCTAAACGTTTAAAAATTCCTTATTTTAGAGGGGTTTATATGATTGACAAACTTCCTTTAAAACCACACTGCAAAGAGAGACTTATTACCAATCTCGATACATCAGATAATGAAGGAACACAAGGGTTGCTATAAGGAAAGAAGGTGATGTCGCATACTACTTTGATAGTTTCGGTAATTTGAAGCCGCCTCCTGAGATTGAGAAATATCTACAAGACGTTAAAATCTACTATAATACACAGAGATACCAGAATTTCGATTCAGTCATCTGCGGACACTTGTGCTTGCAATTTCTTTTATCCTAGAAGCTGCTTCATCGTCAAGATGAGTTATACAGTTACAGTGAGTGGGTCAGACACTGTTATTTCAACGTATCTAAACCCTCCTCTACAGCTAGATCCTCCAGGTCATTGTGAGATTGCTCTCTTGAATTTTGAAACATTCTATTCAATACCAAATGTCGATGGAAGTAATAATAGATTTCATTATATTCATAATGGTAAACCTGAAACCATTGTCATCCCTCATGGAACCTACGAGATTGCCGATATCAATACATTTCTAAAGGATAAACTAGAATTGAATAATGAAGTCTTCTTCATAAGGCCTAACAATAATACAATGAAGGCTGAAATTAAATGTCCTTATACAATAGACTTTTCTAAGGAAAGATCTATTGGTTCGCTTCTAGGATTCACAGACACTAAAATAATTCCTGCTGGAGAAGCGATCGAATCTGACGATCTTGTGAATATATTTAAAGTGAGTATCATACGTGTGGAGTGCAGTATTGCAACAGGCTCTTTCATTGACGGTAAAAGCGGACATTCGCTCTACGAGTTTTTCCCTTCTGTTCCGCCAGGCTATCATATCTCTCAAGAACCTTCGAATCCCATATATTTACCTGTCATAGATACAAACTATATAGACCAGATCACTATTCGAGTGGTAGATCAACACGGTAAGGCTATCAACTTCAGGAACGAAGTTATCACTACAAGACTCCACATAAGACGTAATGGCAATACATTTTAAAAGACACCTCAAATACTATAATAGACGACGTACACACCGATCGAAGCATATTACCTCTCCAACTTCCGAGGAGTTAACACGTGCTAACCGCAAGTTCCTCGAAGAGTTAGGTTACAGGACGCTATAATGGACATCTTAAACGTGACAGAAGTTCCAGCCTTTGACGACAAGATCACCAAGGAGGAGGAGCATATTTTTCTTCCATACAACACCTCCGCTCTGGATGTAAACGATGAAATTAGAATACCATGCCAAGCTGAAGATTTGTATACGCTACCTAACAAGAGTTATCTCTACATCGAAGGTGCTCTCACCAAGGTAGATGGATCCCCTACTACTACATCGAAGCTCACTAATAATGCTATAACCTTCATGTTTGATGAGATACGTCTAGATATGAATGCTACAACTATAGCCAGAACAAGGAATCCTGGAATTACTACAACTATACGAACGAAATTATGTGACTCTCAACCCTATGGAATCGAATCGTTTGCTGAATGCTGGATGGGCCTATCCTGGTGAAGAAGTTGATATAGTACACGCGACGAATGGAGCTTTCAATGCTGTAGTCCCTCTCTCGATGCTCCTAGGATTTGCTGATGACCACAAGGAACTTATACTCAACAGCAAGTTTGAATTGATTCTCATAAGATCCAAAGATTCTAGAAACTGTGTCCTGAGTTCGAATGGAGAGGAAGCTAATGTAAAGTTAACTAGAATCGAATGGAGGATGCCTGTAATTCGTCTTTCCGATGCTGAAAGAGTTCACATTCTAAAAATTGTCAAGTCTGATAAACCTCTACACATTGCCTTTCGATCTATGGATCTTCATACCCAGCCTGCTGTACCCCAGACAAGATCTTTCACGTGGAATGTAGCAACAACATCTAAGCTCGAGAAACCTCGCTTCATCATAGTGTGTGCTCAGACTGCAAGATTGGGTGATTATAGCAAGAACAGTTCCGAGTTTGATCACTGCAACATTACTAATATGAGACTATTCCTCAACAGTGAATGCTACCCCTACCATGATTTGAACTTGGACTTTAAAAATTCAAAGTTTGCTTCACTATATGAAATGTACTGTAAATTTCAAAGTTCCTATTATGAAGGCTGCGTGTTCTCATTACATGACAGACTGTTACCGTGAGCAGACTACTTATACTCACGCTCCAATCAACAATTCATTAATCAAAAAACTTAATTGCTCGAGGATGCAATCTGCAGACCTTAGTAATCATAAAAAAAATGTTTGACGAACATTACCTAATTAATTTGCCGGGGGGCGGCAGGACTTGAGAAAACAATTCCCTCAAGTCATGACGCCACAGTAGACCGCATGGGGGAGGGGGTAGAACCTGTTAGCACAGACACTGTCGGCATTAGGTGAGCACACAAAGCGAGAGGGGGCGGGGCCTAACGACACGAGACCTGGCGGCATGTAAGCCCTCAAAGGGAGGGGGCGGGGCTTGTCGGCGTAGAACAAAGAACTTTATCGCTTGTCGGCATCTCTCTGTGGGCCAGAACATACATTATATCTCTACTTATATGATTTTTTTCGAAGTTTGAAAGAAGTGAAGTAAACGCGATTTTACACTCACTAGGTGCTAGAAAATCCATTTTCTTGACTTTTTAAAAACTCAGTATTCTCGGTATATAGGCTTATTATGACGTGAAACAACCATTTATATGATTTTTAAGCAGTTTGAAAGAAGTGAAGTAAACGCGATTTTACACTCACTAGGGGCTAGAAAATCGAATTTCTTGACTTTTTAAAAACTCAGTATTCTTGGTATATAGGCTTATTATGACGTGAAACAACCATTTATATGATTTTTAAGCAGTTTGAAAGAAGTGAAGTAAACGCGATTTTACACTCACTAGGGGCTAGAAAATCAAATTTCTTGACTTTTTAAAAACTCAGTATTCTTGGTATATATAGGCTTATTATGACGTGAAACAACCATTTATATCATTTTTCGAAGTTTGAAAGAAGTGAAGTAAACGCGATTTTACACTCAATAGACGGTAGAAAATCGAATTTCTTGCCTTTTTGAAAACTCAATTTTCTTGGTATATAGAGGCTTATTATGAGGTGATACATCCATTTATATGATTTTTAAGCAGTTTGAAAGAAGTGAAGTAAACGTGATTTTACACTCACTAGGGGCTAGAAAATCGAATTTCTTGACTTTTTGAATACTCAGCATTTTACGTATATAGAGGCTTATTATGAGGTGATACATTCATTTATATGATTTTTAAGCAGTTTGAAAGAAGTGAAGTAAACGCGATTTTACACTCACTAGGGGCTAGAAAATCGAATTTCTTGACTTTTTAAAAACTCAGTATTCTTGGTATATATAGGCTTATAATGACGTGAAACAACCATTTATATGATTTTTTTCGAAGTTTGAAAGAAGTGAAGTAAACGCGATTTTACACTCACTAGGTGCTAGAAAATCGAATTTCTTGACTTTTTAAAAACTCAGTAATCTTGGTATATAGGCTTATTATGACGTGAAACAACCAGATATATGATTTTTTCGAAGTTTGAAAGAAGTGAAGTAAACGCGATTTTACACTCACTATGGCTAGAAAATCGATTTTCTTGCCTTGTTAAAAATTCAATATTCTTGGTATATAGAGGCTTATTATGAGGTGATACATCCACTTATATGAATTTTAAGCAGTTTGAAAGAAGTGAAGTAAACGCGATTTTACACTCACTAGGAGCTAGAAAATCCAATTTCTTGACTTTTTAAAAAGTCAGTATTTATGGTATATATAGGCTTATTATGACGTGAAACAACCATTTATATGATATTTAAGCAGTTTGAAAGAAGTGAAGTAAACGCGATTTTACACTCACTAGGGGCTAGAAAATCAAATTTCTTGACTTTTTTAATACTCAGCATTTTTCGTGTATACAGGTTTATTATGAGGTGATACATTCACTTATATGATTTTTAAGCAGTTTGAAAGAAGTGAAGTAAACGCGAGTTTACACTCACTGGGAGATAGAAAATCCAATTTCTAGACTTTTTAAAAACTGAGTATTCTTGGTATATATAGGCTTATAATGACGTGAAACAACCATTTATATGATTTTTTTCGAAGTTTGAAAGAAGTGAAGTAAACGCGATTTTACACTCACTAGGTGCTAGAAAATCCATTTTCTTGACTTTTTAAAAACTCAGTATTCTTGGTATATAGGCTTATTATGACGTGAAACAACCATTTATATGATTTTTAAGCAGTTTGAAAGAAGTGAAGTAAACGCGATTTTACACTCACTAGGGGCTAGAAAATCGAATTTCTTGCCTTTTTGAAAACTCAATTTTCTTGGTATATAGAGGCTTATTATGAGGTGATACTTCCATTTATATGATTTTTAAGCAGTTTGAAAGAAGTGAAGTAAACGCGATTTTACACTCACTAGGAGCTAGAAAATCCAATTTCTTGACTTTTTGAATACTCAGCACTTTTCGTATATAGAGGCTTATTATGAGGTGATACATTCATTTATATGATTTTAAAGCAGTTTGAAAGAAGTGAAGTAAACGCGATTTTACACTCACTAGGGGCTAGAAAATCGAATTTCTTGACTTTTTAAAAACTCAGTATTCTTGGTATATAGGCCTATTATGACGTGAAACAACCATTTATATGATTTTTAAGCAGTTTGAAAGAAGTGAAGTAAACGCGATTTTACACTCACTAGGAGCTAGAAAATCCAATTTCTTGACTTTTTAAAAAGTCAGTATTCATGGTATATATAGGCTTATTATGACGTGAAACAACCATTTATATGATATTTAAGCAGTTTGAAAGAAGTGAAGTAAACGCGATTTTACACTCACTAGGGGCTAGAAAATCAAATTTCTTGACTTTTAGAATACTCAGCATTTTTCGTATATACAGGTTTATTATGAGGTGATACATTCACTTATATGATTTTTAAGCAGTTTGAAAGAAGTGAAGTAAACACGAGTTTACACTCACTGGGAGATAGAAAATCCAATTTCTTGACTTTTTAAAAACTGAGTATTCTTGGTATATATAGGCTTATAATGACGTGAAACAACCATTTATATGATTTTTTTCGAAGTTTGAAAGAAGTGAAGTAAACGCGATTTTACACTCACTAGGTGCTAGAAAATCCATTTTCTTGACTTTTTAAAAACTCAGTAATCTTGGTATATAGGCTTATTATGACGTGAAACAACCATTTATATGATTTTTAAGCAGTTTGAAAGAAGTGAAGTAAACGCGATTTTACACTCACTAGGGGCTAGAAAATCGAATTTCTTGACTTTTTAAAAACTCAGTATTCTTGGTATATAGGCTTATTATGACGTGAAACAACCAGATATATGATTTTTTCGAAGTTTGAAAGAAGTGAAGTAAACGCGATTTTACACTCACTATGGCTAGAAAATCGATTTTCTTGCCTTGTTAAAAATTCAATATTCTTGGTATATAGAGGCTTATTATGAGGTGATACATCCACTTATATGAATTTTAAGCAGTTTGAAAGAAGTGAAGTAAACGCGATTTTACACTCACTAGGAGCTAGAAAATCCAATTTCTTGACTTTTTAAAAAGTCAGTATTTATGGTATATATAGGCTTATTATGACGTGAAACAACCATTTATATGATATTTAAGCAGTTTGAAAGAAGTGAAGTAAACGCGATTTTACACTCACTAGGGGCTAGAAAATCAAATTTCTTGACTTTTTTAATACTCAGCATTTTTCGTGTATACAGGTTTATTATGAGGTGATACATTCACTTATATGATTTTTAAGCAGTTTGAAAGAAGTGAAGTAAACGCGAGTTTACACTCACTGGGAGATAGAAAATCCAATTTCTAGACTTTTTAAAAACTGAGTATTCTTGGTATATATAGGCTTATAATGACGTGAAACAACCATTTATATGATTTTTTTCGAAGTTTGAAAGAAGTGAAGTAAACGCGATTTTACACTCACTAGGTGCTAGAAAATCCATTTTCTTGACTTTTTAAAAACTCAGTATTCTTGGTATATAGGCTTATTATGACGTGAAACAACCATTTATATGATTTTTAAGCAGTTTGAAAGAAGTGAAGTAAACGCGATTTTACACTCACTAGGGGCTAGAAAATCGAATTTCTTGCCTTTTTGAAAACTCAATTTTCTTGGTATATAGAGGCTTATTATGAGGTGATACTTCCATTTATATGATTTTTAAGCAGTTTGAAAGAAGTGAAGTAAACGCGATTTTACACTCACTAGGAGCTAGAAAATCCAATTTCTTGACTTTTTGAATACTCAGCACTTTTCGTATATAGAGGCTTATTATGAGGTGATACATTCATTTATATGATTTTAAAGCAGTTTGAAAGAAGTGAAGTAAACGCGATTTTACACTCACTAGGGGCTAGAAAATCGAATTTCTTGACTTTTTAAAAACTCAGTATTCTTGGTATATAGGCCTATTATGACGTGAAACAACCATTTATATGATTTTTAAGCAGTTTGAAAGAAGTGAAGTAAACGCGATTTCACACTCACTAAGGGCTAGAAAATCGAATTTCTTGACGTTTTAAAAACTCAGTATTCTTGGTATATATAGGCTTATTATGACGTGAAACAACCATTTATATGATTTTTTCGAAGTTTGAAAGAAGTGAAGTAAACGCGAATTTACACTCAATAGACGCTAGAAAATCGAATTTCTTGCCTTTTTGAAAACTCAATTTTCTTGGTATATAGAGGCTTATTATGAGGTGATACATCCATTTATATGATTTTTAAGCAGTTTGAAAGAAGTGAAGTAAACGCGATTTTACACTCACTAGGGGCTAGAAAATCGAATTTCTTGACTTTTTGAATACTCAGCATTTTTCGTATATACAGGCTTATTATGAGGTGATACATTCATTTATATGATTTTTATGCAGTTTGAAAGAAGTGAAGTAAAAGCGATTTTACACTCACTAGGGGCTAGAAAATCGAATTTCTTGTCTTTTTAAAAACTCAGTATTCTTGGTATATAGCTTATTATGACGTGAAACAACCATTTATATGATTTTTAAGCAGTTTGAAGGAAGTGAAGTAAACGCGATTTTACACTCACTAGGGGCTGGAAAATCGAATTTCTTGACTTTTTAAAAACTCAGTATTCTTGGTATATATAGGCTTATTATGACGTGAAACAACCATTTATATGATTTTTTCGAAGTTTGAAAGAAGTGAAGTAAACACGATTTTACACTCAATAGACGCTTGAAAATGGAATTTCTTGCCTTTTTGAAAACTCAATTTTCTTGGTATATAGAGGCTTATTATGAGGTGATACATCCATTTATATGATTTTTAAGCAGTTTGAAAGAAGTGAAGTAGACGCGATTTTACACTCACTAGGGGCTAGAAAATCGAATTTCTTGACTTTTTGAATACTCAGCATTTTTCGTATATAGAGGCTTATTATGAGGTGATACATTCATTTATATGATTTTTAAGCAGTTTGAAAGAAGTGAAGTAAACGCGATTTTTTACTCACTAGGAGCTAGAAAATCCAATTTCTTGGCTTTTTAAAAACTGAGTATTCTTGGTATATATAGGCTTATTATGACGTGAAACAACCATTTATATGATTTTTTCGAAGTTTGAAATAAGTGAAGTAAACGCGATTTTACACTCACTAGGTGCTAGAAAATCCATTTTCTTGACTTTTTAAAAACTCAGTATTCTTGGTATATATAGGCTTATTATGACGTGAAACAACCATTTATATCATTTTTTCGATGTTTGAAAGAAGTGAAGTAAACGCGATTTTACACTCAATAGACGCTAGAAAATCGAATTTCTTGCCTTTTTGAAAACTCAATTTTCTTGGTATATAGAGGCTTATTATGAGGTGATACATCCATTTATATGATTTTTAAGCAGTTTGAAAGAAGTGAAGTAAACGCGATTTTACACTCACTAGGAGCTAGAAAATCCAATTTCTTGACTTTTTAAAAACTGAGTATTCTTGGTATATATAGGCTTATTATGACGTGAAACAACCATTTATATGATTTTTTCGAAGTTTGAAAGAAGTGAAGTAAACGCGTATTTACACACAATAGAGGCTAGAAAATCGAATTTCTTGCCTTTTTGAAAACTCAATTTTTTTGTTATATAGAGGCTTATTATGAGGTGATACATCCATTTATATGATTTTTAAGCAGTTTGAAAGAAGTGAAGTAAACGCGATTTTACACTCACTAGGGGCTAGAAAATCGAATTTCTTGTCTTTTTAAAAACTCAGTATTCTTGGTATATAGGCTTATTATGACGTGAAACAACCATTTATATGATTTTTAAGCAGTTTGAAAGAAGTGAAGTAAACGCGATTTTACACTCACTAGGGGCTAGAAAATCCAATTTCTTGACTTTTTAAAAACTCAGTATTCTTGGTATATAGGCTTATTATGACGTGAAACAACCATTTATATGATTTTTTCGAAGTTTGAAAGAAGTGAAGTAAACGCGATTTTACACTCACTAGTGGCTAGAAAATCGATTTTCTTGCCTTGTTAAAAATTCAATATTCTTGGTATATAGAGGCTTATTATGAGGTGATACATCCACTTATATGAATTTTAAGCAGTTTGAAAGAAGTGAAGTAAACGCGATTTTACACTCACTAGGAGCTAGAAAATCCAATTTCTTGACTTTTTAAAAAGTCAGTATTTATGGTATATATAGGCTTATTATGACGTGAAACAACCATTTATATGATATTTAAGCAGTTTGAAAGAAGTGAAGTAAACGCGATTTTACACTCACTAGGGGCTAGAAAATCAAATTTCTTGACTTTTTTAATACTCAGCATTTTTCGTATATACAGGTTTATTATGAGGTGATACATTCACTTATATGATTTTTAAGCAGTTTGAAAGAAGTGAAGTAAACGCGAGTTTACACTCACTGGGAGATAGAAAATCCAATTTCTAGACTTTTTAAAAACTGAGTATTCTTGGTATATATAGGCTTATAATGACGTGAAACAACCATTTATATGATTTTTTTCGAAGTTTGAAAGAAGTGAAGTAAACGCGATTTTACACTCACTAGGTGCTAGAAAATCCATTTTCTTGACTTTTTAAAAACTCAGTATTCTTGGTATATAGGCTTATTATGACGTGAAACAACCATTTATATGATTTTTAAGCAGTTTGAAAGAAGTGAAGTAAACGCGATTTTACACTCACTAGGGGCTAGAAAATCGAATTTCTTGCCTTTTTGAAAACTCAATTTTCTTGGTATATAGAGGCTTATTATGAGGTGATACATCCATTTATATGATTTTTAAGCAGTTTGAAAGAAGTGAAGTAAACGCGATTTTACACTCACTAGGAGCTAGAAAATCCAATTTCTTGACTTTTTAAAAAGTCAGTATTCTTGGTATATATAGGCTTATTATGACGTGAAACAACCATTTATATGATTTTTAAGCAGTTTGAAAGAAGTGAAGTAAACGCAATTTTACGCTCAATAGGGGCTAGAAAATCGTTTGCATTGCACAGTTTTGTGTTAAAATATATATACATTTTCAATTTTGTCATTGTGTAGATTTTGTTTGTTAAATTTTTTATACGCTACTATTATAGTGTGTGTGTGTGTGTGTGTGCAAGTATATGCCTAGTATCCGTGCGCCACAAGCCAAAACGACGACATTATAGAAAAACTTTATCATTTGCCTACCGGACAGCGACAACCGCGAAAAACCTGAAAAAAGCTCTAAGAGTATTCTAAGGCCTACCGATCTGGAAAACCCATGAAAACAAGATAGTACACTTTTTTGCCCGCTTTCGACCGGCAATGAGAACCCTGCTCCTACGTACGCTAGCGACCAGGTTTTTGGTATAGTAAAGTTACGTCTGTGCAAAGGGCGTCTGTACCGCTTTAAAAAACCTAGGTATATCAGTGCGTAGTGATGTTGGTTGATCTTAAAGCTGGTTAAGCATTTTTCAAAAACAGTTCGCTACACGCTACTATTAAATGCGTGTGTGTGTGCGAGTATGTGCCTAGTATCCGTGCGCCGACAATGTAAAACTTCATCATTCGCCTACCGGGCAGGGACAACCACTAAAAACCTGAAAAACCTCGAAAATTAGAAACGGCTTCGTCAACCACTACAGCAAACGCCTACCAACCAGGGAAAACCTATGAAAAAGCAGAAAGAGCTTGCATTCGTTTACCATCCGCAGAAAACCCCCAAAAACTAGTTATTTTTTTAAAAAAACGAAAAAACAAAAAGAAAAAAAGAAAAAAAGGAAAAGACGAATAATGTAAGTATGGCAACTGCAACGGGTGTGTGTGTGTGTGTGTGTGTGTGTGCCTATTTAATTTTTATTTTCTTTTGCACTGCACACATTTGTGTTACAATATATATGCATTTTCAATTTTGGGAAAACCTATGAAAAAGCAGAAACAGCTTGCATTCGTCTACCAGCCAGAGAAAACCCCGAAACACTAGTTATTTAAAATTGCTGATGAATTCTGGATAGGCTTTTGCAAATGTTGTTGGTAGCAAAACTTACCTTTACCATCACCTCCAACATACCCCACTGCCACACCTTTTTTCTTTCCACCAATCATAATCTCTCTTATGCTTTACAATCAACAACTTTCATTTGTTCCTTTCCACCAATAACATCACTTCTTATTCCCACCAATCACAACTTCACACGTCACTTTCTGTTATACTTTTTATCCCTCGTTCGCCATCTTTCCCCTCTTTCAGCCCCAACCTCCGCACAGACAACACCTCACCGCTCCTTAACCTCAACTTCATGCCTCCGCCATCTTATTTAGTTCCCATTTTTACCACCGCGCCTCTCATCTCCCAACCAGATTGCCGGCAAGATCAGATCTCGTTCATTCACACCTCGACGGTTGACTCGACAGCAGCTACTGTGAACACCTACGTCGTGCACTTTTTTGACCGCTTTCGACCGGCTATGAGAACCCTGCTCCTACGTACGCTAGCGACCATCACGATGGTCCAGTACCAGGTTTTTGGTATAGTTAAATTACGCCTCTGCAAATGGCGTCTGTACCGCTTTAAAACACCTAGGTATATCAGTGCGTAGTGATGTTGGTTGATCTTAAAGCTGGTTAAGCATTTTCAAAAACAGTTTGCTTTTATTTTTTCGCGTCGCGTGAAGCTGCCGCGCTTTTGGTGACGCATCCACACCGGTAACAGGTAAGTACCACACGCATAATTATTTTTCGGACCTGCTTGGCGTAGGAATATATCCTTTCGTGTTTTGGTACTGTAACCTCAAATCTCCTTACCCTCCTCTTGCGTCCGCCATCTTGTTTAGGTCTCACCGCATCTCCTTGTCGCAGACCCTCCGCCATTTTTAGTTCCCACTATTTTAACCTCAAAATCTGCTCTTCTAAGCTCTTGGTACCGCCATCTTCTTTTAGTTCCCATTCTCACCACCGCGTCTCCTTACCCCCACCTCTTGGGACCGCCATGTTCACCACTAACCTCCAAATTTCCTCGTCCTTAAACCTCTTGTCTCAACCATCTTGTTTAGTTCCCATTTTCGCCACCGCATCTCATATCGCCCCATCTCTCTATCCACTCAAGAAAACTACCATCCAACGTTCAAAAAATTGCTGATCAGTTCACGACAGGCTTTTGCAAATCTTGTTGCTAGCAAAACTTACCTTTCCCATCACCTCCAACATACCCTACTCCCACACCTTTTTCTTTCCACCAATCATAATCTCTCTTATTCTTACCAATCAACAACTTTCATTTGTTCCTTTCCACCAATAACATCACTTCTTATTCCCACCAATCACAACTTCACACGTCACTTTCTGTTATACTTTTTATCCCTCGCTCCCCATCTTTTCCCTCTTTCAGTCCCGACCTCCGCACAGACAACACCTCGCCACCCCGCTCCTCTCCATCACGTGACCTCCATACTCTTTCATCTTCCTTCCTTCATCTTCCACCCAAATTAACGAACCAATCAAAACACTCCACGTCACTTCCTGTTTCTCTTTCACCTTTCCCTAATCCTCAATTCTTTTAACTTGTCCCGGATGAACCAATTGCAATAACGATAATCCTCCCGCTCAGGGCGCTTTTCAAACTTACCGCCGCCGCCGTCGCACGCAGCGACACTAGCGACACTAGCGCCCCTAGCGGCAGGATTATCGTTAAGCCAATTGGCTCATCCGGGACTTATACTACTTAAGTCTTAGGTAAAATGTTGATTATATATATAAATTCGAAAACTGTAATGATAAAGCTGACCAGAATCATACAATTGTATTTTAAAATTTCATTTAAATTTATTTCAGTATTGTTTGAATTATAGGTATGAAACAGGTATGTGGACATCTTGGATGAAGGATGTTCAAATTGGGAGACTACTAATGCGAGAGCAAAGAAACGTTTTACTTAGATAGCCAGAAAATGTTCACACTAGACCGACAACGCTCATTTTGGTGACTGCAGGATAATTGCCAATTAGTGGTTAATTAATCTAAGAGTAGCAATTTACTGGATAAAGCAGAGATAAATAAAGAAGGTAGTAGAGACAGCCGGAAGAAGATGTAATAATATACCATAAGTAAAACAAAACCTATAATCACATTGACAAAAGGAATCATGCACCATTGAGGAAGGAAGAATAACCTATGACTTATTTCTGAACATTACAGAAAGACTAAAATTAAGACATTCGGTTAACTACGGGAATCATTTAATAAATCACTGTAGTTCATGCAGCCTACTGGAAGAAATGTTAAAACTTACATGCTGATAATAATTGCACGAAATGTAACCAAAAAGACATAGTAGGTCAGTTTTGTTTAAATTCCAAGATTATAGTGATCAAACAATGGAAGTTAGAAGAGAATCAGGCGTATATCAAACTGTATAATGTTTTTACGAAACACAACTGTATGACCATTTAGAAAAAATAACCAACAGATTTAGTGAGAAGAAAGAATAAATCAGGAGGAGTTCATTTATACATCCGAAAATATTTAAAGAAGGCAAACGAAGATAGGTGAGAACACAATATAAAATTTTACTAAACGAAAGAACATATGGGATACCAGGAAGGGATGTTTGCAGCGCAACGCTAACATTGCAAAACTTAACGGGACAAATCAACAAGGAGTGGAATTTGAAGAGGCGGAGGAAGTGGTTAGGTGCTGCAGTTTATAATAAATGAATACTCAAGGAAGATGAAATGGTAAGAGTTGAAAGAGGAGAGGAGAATGAGTCGGTGTGGGGCAGGGAATGGAGCATAATTATATAGCAGAATTAACCAAGGGTGGTGGAAACATGCAGAACGTGAAGAGGAGTATAGCCAAGAGACAGCATGGGTCAGGAATCACAGCTACAATAGACAGTGGGGAGAAAGCGAATGGCGGAATTGAACCATAGTGAGTTAGAGTGATAGTGAATTGGTATTAAAGCAAGATAAATTTAATTGGAGTGGTGATGGAAGTGAAAGAGAGAAGTGGAGCCTTTAAATTTATAATAAACAAGGTGGTAAAAGAAGTGATTGGTGAGTGTAATAAACGTAGTAGAGGAAGACTTGTGAGAAGTGAAAATTAGAAAGCGTGTAAATTAGTCATGTGTACTAAAACAAAAAGTGAGTGTTAGAAAAAATTTAATGGAGAGAAGGAGAAGAATAATTAAGAATTGAAAGTTTTAGTCCTAACACATCATTAAGTACGACAGAAAAGGAAGGAAATAATAATAAGTTAAAAAAAACTAAATGCACAAAAGAACAGAAGAAATATAATTTAATTCATAAGAAAATGTTGTAAACAAACCTAATGACTGATTTGGACCAGAAACATTTTCGTTCACACTAGAAACGTAAAATAATGAAAAAAAAACAATGGAAGTTATTAAAGCTGTATAACACAGCTGTGAAGAATTAAGAATAGGAATTATTGTCAGTGTGTAAGTTATTTGAAGAACAATGAAAGTAGTATTAACTGCTTAATATATATAGTAAAACGAGTTAAATGTTTCCTATTTGTGAGATATTAACTTTCTGACTTGAATATACAATTTGAACAATAAATAAATATATATAACATATATAATAAATGCATGAATATAATTTGATAAAACTGCAGCTAATGTAAAAGTAAGAGATAATTATTTATTACTAGTGGAAGAATACCCCTTGAAGTCATTGGTGAAGCTATATTCAGGTTTTACGTGTGGATGTTTTATTATGATATAATTAATAATCATATAATATTATTTAGCATATTCATTACAACTAACACAATTAATTATACATTAAAGACCTAACCTGGTTCGGGCATGTTTTTAATACAGATTCAGCTGAAAAATTTAGTGCTAAAGCGTTGCACAAGAGATTTTATTTTATTTTACTATTTCTATTCTGCACAGCACGGCCGTAAACAGTTTATGCAGTATCTGAATGCAGGAAAATTATGTCAGTTTTAGACAGATAGATTATTCAGGGTCGAAAAACCAACAATAGTATTCTGTGTGTCATTTTGAATCAGCCTGTTGTCTTCTCGACGGTATTTTAAGACTATAACAGCAAAAGCATGATGAACTACATATATTTTTGATAAATGTGGTAACTTTCTTCCTTTCTAAGCAGCAATGCTTCTTCTGATTCTTTTGACGACACATTTACAAACTATAAGCTGAATCTTTTGCAGCTTTACGTATGTATATCTTAACCACTTAATAATAAGTTCCCGGAATTTGTAAACCAATTTTCTTTTAACTTCATTTGGAACAAAATAGCTAGGTATTTTTACGCAATTATTATGTATTTAGAGCACGAAAAGATTTTCTCAGCTCTTGTACATACATATGCTCAACAACTGAGGCATTGTGTCAGAGATAGTTACAAGCCACACTTTAAGACAAATCAACTTTTTGCTAAAATTCTACACTCCACCAACAGATGTCTCTAAACAGTCATAACTTACTGCCATCTGCCAGATGTATTGAGAATTACAAGAAGGTAATGCTCTCTCCTTCATTCTTTGACTTCATATTTTCCCTGAGACATTACCACAAGACACACATTATGGCGCCAGTGAAAAGAAAACTTGATTTTCCGCCTGGGAAGAATGATAAACTTGCAGAGATATCTGTAGAAAGTGATGAAGATGAAAGTGATTCTTCTAATGGATTCTCCTCCAACTCTTGATTCAGAAAATGAACAGGTAAGAGAAGTAAGCATTCCTGAATGGTAAACTTATATAGCATATGTTTTCTCTTTTTTCTCTGCTTTTTATTACCAATAACCTAAAGTATGCAGTAAACAAAATTGACTTCAGTTATATTATTTCCTTTATGCATTATATATTATTGTAGATATTAAAATATTCATGCTACTACAGCATGCTATATGTGGCATATGATTATCTCTGTTCTAATTTTTTCAGTTGACACAAAAATCTAGAAGTAATGAAGTGAGCCCTTGTAAAACCGCAAAATCAAGGAAGAGAAATGCAGTAAAGTAATCATGCTGTAGATCAAAATTAAAAAGGAGGAGAAATGAAGGAAGGTCTTATGTTTCAGATAAAACCAAAAAGAAGATTGAAGCTGTCACCATGGTACAAAAATGTACATGTCCGAGGAACTATTATAATAAATCGATTGTTAAAGTACATTTTGTCACTATGATGCAGAGAGAAAATTTCAGAGACGTGAAAAGTCTACATTCTGACATAGTGAAAAAGGTAGTGTACAATAACGAACCCATTCATTTTGCAGGCGCTGTGAGCTTCAAGCTTGAAGAGAATAATAGCAACTTCCAGCTTTCTCAGCACTACAGTCAAGGATGCTATTATGAAGTTCCCATTCGTAGCAAAAGGCAGATCTGCCCTTCCAATCCATTTAGTTTGCTCGAAAAATACAAAGAATCCTTGAAAATAAACAAAAAAACTGCAGGAGGTACTGTCACTAATGTATTATGTCCCAACCGTAAATCAGACATTCTTTCGCGCCCTTGTAGCTGATAATGAGACGGACTTGGAGGTTGCAGATGTTGATTAGAAAAAAATGATGAAAAATTTTAAGACTTATACCTTATTCTTATGACATTAGATGAAAAGAAACAAATAAAGCATTCAAAATCCAATAATTGTGTACTTCCAGACAGAAAGCCACAACTAAAGTTACTTACATGCTTTTTAAATAAATAACATTTAGATTAGACAAAATAACATTTTCTTGTGTAAAATGTTTCATAAAATATAAGAGAATATAATGTCTAACATTGTGCAATGTTTTAGACTATTCTGATTTTGGGATTTGTTCAAAGGTTTAAAACGTTTTCCTGTAAAATTGTGATTTTGTGGATTATGGCTCTCTCTGACGCAACGCCTCAATTATTTGGTCTACATCTCTGAATTTTGCTGTATTATTTATTTCAATTTTATAAATTAGTTATTGTACAGAACCCGTAATTCAGCAACTTTCCGTCTTTAATGTACTGCATATTGCATTTTAGCTTAATTGACATTTTGCTGTTGAAAGAAGGCCTGATACCTACCGCGTCTGTTAATTCTTCTTCGATACATCCAGATACATATATAATTTAAAGTTAGAAATACTACTATAGTCACTAAGTCTTTTTGTTTGGTATTTAGTACTACACGTCATAACATTTGTCTATCATTGAGTATTTGCAAGCTACTTAAAATCATAACTACACATTTTTTATACAAATGCATTATTAACCTTTATTTGTTATGGTAACCCTGCTTGAAACTAAAATAATATGAGTAGCAGTATGGAAAGAGAGTACAGCTGAAGTACACCACTAACTATATTATCAGTCTACATAAAATAGCTTTTGTTAGCTAAATGTATTACTCATGTTTGCATTAAACTAGATTTCAAAGTCACAAAACTGATGTCATTGCTTTCTTTTGCTCAGATTCACAAATAAATTTAACCTCTACGTCTCCCTCCCTCTACGCTCTCACTCTATTTTAAACGCACGCACACCCACATACAGACATGATTGAAGCAACTTGTATCTAAGTTAACCATAATGAAATTTGTAACGTGTTCCTACCGACGAAGGGAAACTTCAAGTCTCCTGTGTGCGCTTGGAGTAGTGGAGGGACATGTTAATTGCATGCGGCCGTTCCCCCGTTTATAATTATTTTCCTCAGTTCCTCATTAAATGTTTCTTAAGATGCGGCACTGCTATTTTCCTGTTTACTTTGGCTGTTTGTTTCCCTTGCTCGTGTAAAACTGAAAATAATAGGTACACAACAGGCTTTCGTTGAGAGGGATATATGTCAAACGAGAGAGAGAATTATGGCGGTAACACCCTTATAATATTTCCAATAATTTGATCCTTAAAAAACCTTTCTTTATTATTAAAATTCCAGCTAGAGATAATCCATTATTGCTTATGTACTCGAAAGCAGAGGTTAGCGTCACTATCTTCTCTGGAGCGCCAAGGAAATTATCTTACTAGCTAAAGTACTAACTCATTCAAACAGAAGAATTATGTGAAAATTCCAGCTGCAAGTACGCCAAGATCCATTTTCTTAAAATTTTCAAGGAGTCAAAAAATGTTACATAATATGCCACCTTTGTTATGTTTTTTGCTGCAGAGCTTTAATATCTTCAAAGTTTTGTTTTAAATTTTTTTTCGACAACTATAGGCACCTTTAGTTAAAAAACTACGCTTGAAGTTTTTTGAAAATATAAGATTTACAAATGGAAACACTCCAAAAGGTGCGCATAATAATTTTTACATAATGTTTCAAACTTCAAAACAACACCATGGGTACAATAACTTCAAAATCGAAATTTATTATTTTCGTTGTATATATTTTACGATATAGTGGAGAAAACATGGTGATGCATAAGTACTATTGCAAACGTTACTTTTGGCGGACATTACTGCTAGATGACGTACAAGAGGTTCAAATTTAATATTAACATACTCAGTCAAACCCTTATCCGATGCGATCTGGAATGACTCACTTTGCGTCACAGTAAAGCCTTTGAAGATTATTAACGACGCGGGAGTGTCAGATTTTCTTGCAATGAAATTACCTTATATTCCAGTTTAATAAGCAATTCAGTGCTAACAACTATTTCCCTTCAATTCTTTACCGTATTATTTGCACCGATCTTTGAAATATTTATTTGTGGAATTTCCTTTTACTGGTTATACTAGTAGTTCAGCTATTTGCTTGTATTTCCAGCTGTTTTAACGTCTTATTTACAAGCATATTTCTTCTCATGCTGCATGCTACATCTGGATACTGCAAGAGGGTGTGAATGTAGTATTAGGATTTCAAGGCAGATAGCGGATTAATGTACTTCAAGTATTATAATTATTAGCTAATAAAATCATCTTGAGTAACTTTTGCCTCAAAGCAAGGTACAAAATGGTTGGAAACTTCTAATACCTGTAGAGTTGTTTATTCGGGTTGAGTTATTATAACGGGGCAGGCAATACTTTATAACATATGTACATATGATTTTATACTTGTAGACTACTATCACTTTGCTTTGGGATGTACCCTATCGTTAAAACTGCAACCTGACGGTACGTCCTTCGATAACCCTAGACGTAATGAACACTATTCCTCCCAAAAGTCGTGGGATTTGAATTGTGAACTGAAACGTTAATAGAAAATGTAAACTCTGTCGTTTAATATAATTAAAATTACAGAACAACACCTCTCAATCATGAAATAATACTTGATTATAAAATTTACTGACATATTATTCCTTTAATATGAATTATAAATTTATGTTATCACCAGTTTTACTTGCTGGTTATAACAGCTTCACTTTGTTTGCACTGCACCTCTTTTATACAATTCAAAGCATGTGCAATATTACTTAATTCATTCATCATTCAATAATCCTAGCATGCTTTACTAAAGTCTTTACTTAATTCATTTAAAATAGATTCTACCAACATTTTGTATCTCGGATAGCCTAAGTAGCTCTACAACGTTACTGTTACAATAAGATAGGTTGAGTGGAACGTGTTTACCGGATTTTGTGAAGCCACTGTCGAGGTGTTGTCCCGGTAATGACAGCTCGTTGTAATCACTGACCATCTCCTCGTGGCATCATTATTTCATTCTACATAGCAGGAAAATCTGAGTATCCTGGTAGTAAGCCAAGGTGTATACAGTCCTGCTTGTGTAATCAAAGGACTTTCCTTTCGTAGTGCCATATGTAATCATCAAATGTAGCCATGCGTATATTGCAGCGATAAGGATATTCATCGCAGAATTTAATACACTGTGGTCTGCTGGTTAATGGTCATCAGAAGATGTTAAATGGAGTTAACTATTGTTGCTAAAACCTTGTCATTCGAAGCAATCTGTAACTCTAATATATTCGATGGAGGAGAGAATAACACTTGTTGCATATACGACGTTCTCAACTGGAATATTCTCCACTACACACTGTCCCAGAGTGTTACACTAGACGCAATAAGAGAAAGCTCTCTACTAGATGCTATACCCAACTGTTCTCGCTGTCTCGCGTCTAGCTGGCCAACGGCTGTTATCTACGGTCACCATTTGTATTGTTCCGTGTGGTAGGTCGCGTGCTTAGTTGCTGTAGTTACTAGCGTCAGTCACGGCATCACTCCCTTGTGCATGCACCACATGGATAGGACATAATGGCATCTTCTTTACGGGGATTTAATTCCCTGGTTTCTTGCTTATCAACATGGAGATGGAATAACCGCCACATACCTACTAATCAAAACCATCAAAATTAATCCTGAAAGGAACGTCTTTGATTTATAAAAGGATTTATAGCCTGCAGTGGAGAAACGTCACGCCTCAACACTGCATAGGCGACTATTAAAGTGGAAAGGAAGGCAGGAAAACCGGTAAGCATGCAACTATTGATGTGTTTTACCAGGAAAAAAATATTTTCATCCTCTAGAAAACTGAATCACTGTACACAAGAAGAGAGGAGAAAGAGATTCTGATGAATGTCATATTAAGGTGCAGAATATGAATGTCTGGCATGTAAGAATAAGCGCTGGAGAGAAAACCTTACAAAATAAACAAACAGATAGCAAGCTTCCTAGAAAAGAGGTTTTCCATTCACAGACACTAAATATTTGATTACTATTGATGGAGGGATGAACAAGCAGCATTGCCCTATGTCATTCATAGAAGAAATAGGATATTACCGTAATCAATTATGGTTATTACGCTGGTTATGAATATATGAACCTTTTTTATCATAACGCAAGATTTAAGAGTATTTAACGAACTTATTGGTTATAGTTATGCATACATGGCTTCTTTAGCTCCCATTTATTATAGCAAGAGATAAGATAAGATTTATGTTTTGTGTAGAAGGATAGAAATTAACAGTGACTGGTAATGTAGATCAGGCATTCAGCCTGTATTTTGTCCTGTTGATGGTATTGAGTTATTCTGTGAGCTTATGAAGAAGCAAATGCGCAGTTGTAAAAATTCTACGAACATCGTCTGTGTTGGCGAACTCATTCCGGAATCTCAGAGACTGAAAATTTCTCAACTTCCCAAGACAATCTGAAGATTTTGTTTCAGGTATGATCTTGGGGATCAGGATCGGTCCTGGGCGCCTCCGTAATTTATATAGGATATAATGTTTAGCATGACTGAGTGGTCAAAGGGCAACAAAGATCATTTACCTTTTAGATGTGCCAAACGTGTGGCGTGAACAAAGAACCATGGAGATGGCTGTTGTTTTTGTTAGCCAATATAAATGGATTTTCTTAAGCAAGAAGAATGCCGTTCTGTGATCGGTTATGAGGCCAAAACCTCATGGAGAGAATTTACTTTTATCCATTTCACCTTATACATGGCAAGAAGGAACGGAATCCGAAAAACGTCATCTGATGATCTGCAGCCCTCCTGATCATGGGATTACACATGCAATTGCACAAGAGCAAAGAAGAAAATCAACACTTAATAGCATAAGTGATACGCAATGCTCTGGTATCATGTGTACTTACCCAAACGCCTGTCTCAGCTTCTAGAGTCCCGTTTTCAAGAATAGAAAGCGTTAGATATAGGGTTTCAGGATTTATGAATAGAAATAAAGAATTGTTATTGTATTTCACAGGTACAGATTTTAGAGCTTTGCATGCAGCGATGTAAATAAAATGATGCTAAAGATGGACTTTACGACACTGTGTAGCAATGAAGGAAACATGTGAAAACATGTGTCATATTCTTGAAGCCATTAAACATGAGAACCGGAACTAGCATATTTACGGGACCTTAAAGTTAAGAACGCAGAGTGAATTTACCAAATATACTTTCTTTCTGTGCCTTTGGAACAGCCGTGATACTCAACAATACTGCATATCAAAAAGTGGACAAAACGAGAGAAATTCACACCTAGGCAACACAACGTAAAAGTTAAACCCTCAATTAATGGAAAAATGTATTTTATTCTCTACATTGCACATTAAATTGCGGTTGATGAAAAACATTGTGAAAGCTATGAAAAAAAGGGGCGTGAGTTTCAAGCAATAAGGAAGAAGAAAATAGTGAAGAACTAGTGCGGAACCTCCTCCAATTTTACAAGAATTTAGGATCCAGAAGTCGCAAAGTTCATTTGCATTCTCATTTCGACCTTTTACCTCAAATTTGGTTGCAGTAAGTAATGAACAAGGCAACGCTTTCATCCGGACATATTGCAGATGGAATAGCGTGATTAAGATTACCGTGGTGAGAGATTATCGCTAGTTCCTACAAAGAGAGGACATTATAACACATAAGAGACAAAGCATTTCAAAGCGAATACAGTCCTCTACTAAGTAAATGTGAGTAGCGAAACGGCATACTTGGCATCATAATTCTCTGAAATGTTATAAGTGTACGAACACAAAATATGAATGTTCTGCAAGAATTATTAACATTTTCGGATTCAGCATGGCCAATATATGGATAATCATAGACTTTTGTTTATGTAAAGTTTCAAAAGTTAAAGTTTACTGAAGACTGCTATTAGGAAACAGCTGAAACAAATAGAATGCATCACCAAGGACAAGATGATTTGTACTGTGACAAAAGCGTAGTTGCATATTTAAAAAAACTTTATGATTATGCCCAAATGAGTAAAAACAAGGTAATCCATGACAAGGGTGGGAAAATTAACTACTAAAATCAGAATTTAGTAAACATTAATATTGAAAATTTTTATATAATTAAAAATATTTAATTACATTTTCGTTTACATTAATTTTAATAAGAGTATATATTCGGTATAAATTGTTTCAAGAACTGAATTCAAATTCACCTTAACTAACATGAATACGAATTTTCCTACTGTTAAAACTAATTGAATGCTTATTTTAATGCACCAATATATTTTGCATGTAGTTCTCCCTAATCACGCCAAGTATTACAGTGGGCAATGCTAATGATCACAGATGAAATTATTGTATAAAAGAGAGTGTAAATATTACGTAATGTAGGTAATAGTAATCAACTTGAAAGAGCTGACTGACTCAGTATAACATCTTACAGGATACGAATCTCTGTATAGAAGCTTAGAAGCCACGTTTATAATTTTCAAGAATGCTTTATAAGTATTATAAATGTTTTTGTACTCCACCATGATTAAAGTGCTTGATAGACTTCATTGTTTAAAAACCGATGCTTGCACACTATTATCGTTTTCAAAGCAAAAAGCATCTTCCAGCTTATCACATGTAAGGTGAAAATCTACGGTTGCCATAGTAATGGGGAGAGCGGTGACATACCAAAACGAAACATAAATGAGGATCATATTCCTCTGTTAGTGATAATCCATAGATTGCAAATATTTGAGGCACAGACCTACTATGGTGCTACTTATTCAATCAGTTGCCAAGCAAGATCATTGCCCAACTGTCACTTGTCACAAACAGTAAGGAGGGTCGTTCTTCAGGTATTGTTAATGATTTGGAAGATAATGTAATGAGAACAAGTGACACATGCTAAATGTTTCAGCCTGGGACACAGCTGCCATGCATATAAAACTAATAGTGATGGCCGCGCATAAAAACTTACATTACAACATACCGTTGCTCGCAATTAACATACAACGCCATTCTGCGCCTTTAAAGTAAACATTGTTGCTAATATAGCAAGATTAAGAGGTGGAATTTATTCATGAACAAACAACGAGTTGTACATTCGGAGAGGGTTCTAAGTCACTGCACAACTTAGATATTTGGTGGAAGATTTAGACTCCTTTTGTACCAATATCACTATCTAAAACAATTCCTTAAGACACTGTTTCACGAGAGTGTATATATGTATTTGTCTAAGTAACCTGTTTTTCATGAACTAAAAATAATATATGTCATTGCAAGGTTAATAGAAAGGAAATACAAACGTTTTAAACTAAAATTGAACATTGATTATGTGCATTCTTCTCAAGAACCAAATAAGCTTACCGATTATAAGCTAAAATTAAACTAGAACAGACAAATTGATTTAGAACAGTATCCGCAAAATCCATTGTGAATAACGGTGGAGTATAGCTGTACCTTTAAATTCACAAAGATTCCTCAACTATTTGCATGTAATAGTTGCCATCAGTTCTGTCCCTTTAATTTTCTTAAGCCTCCCATAGAATATCATAGTATATACATTGAATATTTGTATGTCAAAGGAAGCAGCCTACATATTTGCAGTTACGAACTAAATCAGTATAGTATATAGGTTAAACTTTTAAACCAATAAAGGGTGCCGATTTGGTTTCTGCCACTAATTTTAATATTATAACATTCTCACCCCATCCACTAATTTTCTTTAAGATATAAACCTAAAAACATCTCGTCTAATTAGTATAGCATACCGGTTAACGTATCCGTTACCTCCTCCTTTTTAAACACAAACGATGCCGCCTAATTAGCATGTTATACATCTCAACCATTTCCTTTAGTCCAGTTTTTAACCCACCAAGCCTGCCAATAGCTCCTTTCAACCTAATTTTAATATGTTTTAAACCTCGAAAAGGAGCCTTTGGATGATTTGCATATTACAATGATCAATGCTTTAAAACACCCACTTCTTTAAAATTACAAATGAAGGCATTAGGCCATTTCTGTGTTATAAGTAGAAAGTGTCCTTTTTTAAAACTCATAAGGAAATCCACCAGGGAGTTGTATATTATATGTATCAACCCTTTCAGTTACAACTCCATTTTAAACACACAGAGGAAGCCGTCTACTAATTTACATATTAGATACCCTCGGTTATGCCCTCTTTCTCAAAACACATTAAGAAACTGCCAGGTAATTTGACTATTATGTAGATAAAGTATTTTTATTACGCGCCCTTAAAACTAGAAGGAAGTTAAAAGGTGTTTGCAAATTAAGGAGTAGCCAACAGTGTGACTAACATATTATAACCGATACATTAACTTCAATATAAAATGAAACGATTAATTAAATTAATCACGTTAATTTGATATAGAAATCTAAAATCTACATAAAAGATTCTTGCAAAATATCATATGAGAGTGAAGTTTTCAGGGAAGTTCAGTGAATACATCTGTATTCCTCTAGGACTACGATAACAGGTTTATGTCTTAATAACGTATATTGCCCCACCATTAGGAATATCTTATAGTGCTACATTAATCAGATAGATCACTGCGACCTTTCCAAAGTCGTGAACCAGTAACATAATCCGGTTGTGTTGCCTTCTGTTGAAAAGCTTTAACTTCAGCAGTCAACTGTACAATCTTCATAATTTCATTTAAATGAAAAATACAATGGTAAGCTAAAGCTTTCCTCGTGTATAAAAATTTGTGTTAATAAACTCAATAGTGTCCTTGTTTTTTTCATCGGCCGATGACGTCTCGCAACCACAAAATGTAAAACACGATAAAAATGCTCACCAATTCGCTAACGCTGCAACAAAAGAAAGAATGGTGCACTGGATTAAACCAAATTCTTTGATGACTAAATGACACAATAAAAATTGCTGTTTACTATAAATTGGGTAATGTACATATTCCCAGGTTCAGAATACACAGGTTATTAAAAGAAAGTATCCTTAATGTCACTTTTCGCACTTTATTTCTATTTTGGTCTGAGATATTGTTTTCAACAAACAAATTTTCTGCTGTTGGTTCGAAAATGTCCTCTCGAATAGACAATAACACCTTGTGATAACAATAGATATCTTAATGCACCACAACAAGGAACTTTGTTAAAAGCAAAATGGAAAAATTTTGTTTTACTCAACTGAGAAATTGCCTCCCCCTGTGTTAGAGGATGGCTTTATTTATGGAGAAAAATGTTGGCATTTCTAAAATGCTAGTATGTTTCAGTTAAAATTGTAGTAAATAAGCTGTCTGGGCAGTGGTTTTAACTATAATTCTTCACTGAAGGTGTTGTCGCGTCAACATAGCCTCTCGCTGCTCGCTAGCCACGAAGTCGAGCTTTTTCACCCTCTGGCCTTAGCGGAGGGTAAGAAACAAATATGTATACCCGATGTGTGTGCTTGCGGATTTTTGGCATTCGTCCACGGTGAAGCGTTGAAGGATGCAGCTTCTAGTTGTTCGGTTTAACCGTCACGAAACCCTGCGTAATAAAGTCTATGGCCCTATATGATTGCCTTAATGTGTTTTTCATCCCTCATCCCTTCTTTTCTCAACTGTTTTACTAATAACATTTATTTTCTGTTACTTCGCTTCCTACACTTTTTCAACTAAGAAAACAGCAAGGATAAAAATAAGCATATTAAAATATGGAATATATTTATTTTCTTTCTGGTGAAAGTTTAAGAAACAGATTTGGATATTAATTTAAATTAGTTATGCAAATAATATCCTCAACTAGTCATAAATCGGAAACCTTATTTAGAGAATGCATGGCAGTATGAATACATTACTCGTCAACTGAAAACGTTGTAACACTTAAATAATCGGAGTGACGCTATTTGAAATCCCTGATTGCTGAGTATTCAGTGTACATAAGATTTTAATCCTTTATACTAAGTGAGAGAGGAAAGCTAATGTAACCACTGAACTCTCTCGACAAATTCACCTTGAAGTAATGTCTCATGTATTCATTTTCTCAGTTTTCATATGAAAACTAATTTGATCAACAAAAAATTACGTATTTCATACGCAAATTAAGATACCAGTTATGTGTTAGCCACTCCGGTGGCCTGTCTTTGACATGCAAATCACTCAGCGGCCTGTTTTGGACTTACAGAAAATGGAGCGTATCCGAATAGGTTCTTCTACATAGTATAGCATTTGCCTAGCGCCTTCCATTTGGAATAAAGAATTGGTTTATCCGAATGGGTTCAGCTATGTAATATACAAATCCGGGTTTTAAAAATGCGATCGAAATGAAGCGACTGGTCCTCAACTTACTAAGAGAAGGTCCATCGGTATCCTATGTGACTAAAAATGGGCCTAACTGAAAAGATGGCCTACACAATATCATAGGTATGCGGCATACATACTTTATGGTTTTGAACGTTAATACAAATTAAGGAGGGGATGATGTATTTAATACTCAAATCAAGGACGTAGCATATATGCTGTTTTGTGGCTCTCAATAAAGGGCATAACCAAAGAATTTGGCCTACACAGTATGCTAATCAGAGGCATCAATTGCAAAACCAAAATACCGTATCCCTAGTTATACATGTTTTTGATACACATATATATATATATACAATCATTTTATTACGGGGATGGTGTAGAAGTTAGAGGGATAGGGTGCAAATTAGGCGGAGGGGCTCTTGGTGTAATTTATGTGCCAATGAGTGGACATCCTTTGTGAGGTTAAGCATGCAGTTATACCCCATTAATAACGTATATGCTATAAAGATGTAAACTAATATGGAAGTAGTTACTTATATGGTATTGTAGCATAGTCAGGTAAATGAAGCAGTTTGGCAAATTCATACAATACAACCCTTTGCTTTTAGTTTCTCCGGTTTTACGCATTAAGTCCCCAAAACTAGTTAAATTGGCTTAACTGGTACGAATCACTTTTCTTTTTGTCATTATTTTTCTTTCCTTTCTGTAACTAGAAAACGTTGCGCATTTGCAAAAGTACACCTCAATTGACGTATTACAGTGATTGAACTTCAGTTCCTTGTAAGACAGTTATTTGAATATACCGAGTCTGGTGGTGAAATGCTACACTCATACAATTCTAACCGATGTTTAAAGTACAAATTTGATAGGTTACTTTCAAATGTATTACTTTACCCCTTATTATTTATTATTATCTACACAAATATTTCTATGAAAGTCTATTTTTCTAAATACTTCATTATAGATGAGATACGGATACATAGCAATAGTGAAATATTTAAGAGCCTTCCATATATGCCTAATTTTATTTTCTTTTCACGAAATTCCAAGAAAGAACTGAATACGGACTGGACTATAAAAGATTGACAAGGTATTGAATAATTAATAACGGATATTTAGGAAATTACTCTTGCCAAAAAAGGGTTATTTGACTTAAAATGTGTGTTTTAAATGCATCTGGACTTTTGTGTAGTACGTTTTCTTCTTTGGGTTAATGTTTACTAGTTATACAGGACTATATAAAATTCCTTCCGAATACAGAGGGCTTTGCAGTCTACTTCCAGAAAATTCAAAACATACATTTTATTTATTGTATAATATCTCTAATATAGTATGATAATCAAAATCCCATGAAGCGCTTTGAGAAAGTAAGAACTTCCGAAACATTTGCCATGTAAAGATTAGTTTGGAACGGTGGATAGTCTTCAAAATCTTCGTGTTCCACATTAAAAGTTGCGGAACTTTATTACCAAGTTTGGTATTTTACGGCCTTTGCTTTTTGATTTATGCAGTTCACAGACACACTGCAAGGACTGTTTAATAAAGATGCTATCGTATTTATGGGTTTGGAGGTGTTGAAAATCTATGGGCATATTTCCTGTGAAATCATAATGTGAAATTCTTGGACTTCACATAGTTTGCTACACATTTTAGGTGTTAGAAGAGAACTGCAAGTTTAAAAACTTATATCGAGTAAATTGAAATTTCTTTCCTTTTTGCACGATAACTTCGCGCTTCTATACTTTATTCCACTATAATTTCTCTGAATCCGCTCCGCTCAAGTACGTGTTTAATGCTCCAAATTTAAGAAGATTGAATTTGGAAGGTTATATATACATAATAAATAAAATGTGAAAATTTAGACAGTTCTGAAATGTGTCGGCGTTGTCGCTTCTCGAGTACCCAGGCTACGAAGAACGTCTTTCCATGTCGATAGCCGAAAGTCTAATCACTTCTCTCTTCCTCGTAGTTTCCTCTCACTTGGGGCACCTGCGGAATCAGATGACGTGACGTTTTTCTTGCTAACGTAGCGCCACCAGTTCCTTCTGTCAGCCCAAAATCTGTTGAGTGCCGGTAACACAGGCAGGGTTATGCAGTCTGCTGCATTGGAATAGCAGGGACAGAGGAGGCTTGTTATTCGCCGACCTTCGGGTTGGTCTCATATTGACTTTTCAGGTTAGTTAAAGATATAGTAAAGTATGGCAATGGAGGAGCCGTTCATAGCTCAACTCTAAGTATGTCCATAAAGAAGTGTACCTACTTCACAATTGGTAAATCTTATTATACAGCTTTGAAGCGGTTCAAGCAAGCACGAGAACAACGACTTACGGTACAGTGTCTTACCACCGCTACCACTTTAGGTACCACTAGGTTCTTGTGTACTCACAGATTAATGCGAGTGGCGGTACACTACGCTGCTTCCTATACAATACAAGGAACGGTAATGCAATATGATCAGGGCCCCGTCTAATTCGGAATTAGCATCGGCACTCAACACATGAATAAAAAATACGCAAAACCTAGCTTTTACAGCAGAGATTCAGGCCGTTCAATCGAGTTCGACAATCTCACTCAAGAGTTTAACAAGGAATTAAATCCATTTCTTGATGTACACGGGATTCTAAGAGTAGGTCACACAGTTTCTTGAGGCCATTCGCAAAGTAACATCAGTTATACTTCCCCAAAAAGCATCACTCAAAGTGAAATGCTAAATATCTCTATTCCTGCCCTTCTCTATGAAGGCCGTGCACCATAAGTTCGTGCCCGACTTAATCCCGTAGGCATTTTTGCAGCTGTACGTCGTTTCATAACAAAGAGAAGAAAATGTCTGAACGTGTATAGTAGCAACGCTACCAATCCCGTAGGAGCTAAGAAAGAAGAAGAAGAACTAAGCGGAATGTTAATATTCGGAAATGCAAATACTGAAATTGAGGACTATACAGAAGGAAGGACTTGTATGTCACTTTATGTCGTCAAATTCACCTCATATTCGTGGTTTATGGGAATACAGGGGGAAACACCATCTGAGAAGGACCGATGAGAAAGTTTGTTTTACGTAGGAAGAACAGCATACCTTTTTGTGTTAACTGGAGGTATGTTTGTGTTATCGGCTACTCACTCAGACGTCCTAAAGACAATTTATACCTTAGTCCTGGGTATAATTAATATGTGTTCCTTTTATGTTCTTTCTTGAAAGCGACTCGATCAAAGTTCACGGTTACGCCTCCAGAACGAGGTTCGTCAAGACGCTGCAACAAGAGATTTTAGGCAGTGGTCTGAAGGGTATTTGCAGTCTGCAGCAACAGCATAAATGGCAGTCCAATCATCGTAATCTACAGCCTGGACAGGAGGTGCTCTTTAAGAATGACAACACACCTCCTCTTTCTCAGCGAATCGCTATGATCAGGGAAGCTTCTACTGACAGAGATATGGGTGCGAACTGCCATTCCCACCAGCAGTGTAACTTTGAAGCAGCCCATGCATAAAACGTGTCCGCTACCCAAACCTGAGTGACTATGTAGTTGTTTTTTTTGTTTGTTTTTGTTTTGCTTTTATGTATGTTAAAAGCTAATAAGTTTTGGTGTTCCGTTATCGTATATATAAAATTGTAGCATATGATTGATTACTAGGCGGATAAAACGGTTGCTGATGTACTTGATACTTATTTAAATCCAAATACTCTGAAAAAGCGCCTTCTTACTATATTTCAAAGTCTGAAAGCTTGAGAGCTTTACATACATTGTTCATAAACTCCATCTCTGAAAAGAACATTAAGCTTGCAATTGAAATGTTAAGGCCTAAATAAGCCGTTCCTTTGAATGGGATAGTACCTTATGTTTTAAAAGGTTCTCAAAGGAAAATCACAACTATAACTCCTATATTTAAAACAAGTGATGTAACCAAAATAGAAAACTATAGACCAATAGAAATTGCTTCTCGCTTACGGAATATCATGAACATATTTTATATAAAACTGTGATGTGTAAACCTAATGTTTCAGAATATCAGAATATTCATTTTTAAACGTTCTACATGACAAACCTCATTGGTTTTATACGGTAAGCTTTATAGGGTTAGAAAAAGCTGCTAAAAAGACACTATATACACTTAATTCTGTAAAACATTTTATAAGGTATATAATTGTATTTTTTATATAAAGGTACTGATTTTGGGTTTTCTGTTCAAATTTTAAATTGCATTTCCTCCTATCTCTATTACGGAAAACAATTTGTGGCATTTCATAAGTAAAGATCCTGTTTTATTTTTGTTATCAATTCCGGTGTTCCGCAGCGATCAAGTTTAGGACTATTCCTTTTCATGCCCTTAATGAATTGTCTGCCAGGTCTCATTAATTATTCCAAATGTCTATTATACGTTGGCGGTATACAGTATAGTAAGCTTCATAAAATAAAGGTATAATGAAGTTACTATCTGATTTGGCTGATGTTTATAAATGAAGTTTGGAAAATAAACTTCACTTCGATAGTAAGAAATTTTCCTTTATTATATATGTATATATATGTAATATGTATATATCTTTTAATCAAAATATAAAAGTATAACCAATTGCCGTTTTAAAATGTTGTTACTTGTATTCAGAATCTCTAGGGATTTATATAAAAGTCTCGTTATAACTAAGTTGGAATATGTCTAAATTGTATGGTCATCGATGGGTAAAATCTTCAATTAGAATACTCCATATTGTCAATTGCTAAATGAGTTCAACATAATCTCACCTTCTGATCCTGGAACAGTTGCCGAACAATTATTTCTGTATATACTTGTGTATAGTCTGGTACGTAATGGAGAATTGCTTGATAAAGCATATTTTAATGCAAAATTTCAGAAACCGTAAATTACTACAGTTTATGACACCCAAAACATTTGACCGGGATCTGAGCTTTCATTACTAAAGCAATTTAGGAAACACCTAAGTATATCATTATTTACATGTTATTTTCATTTGTACTATTTATTATTGTGCGTTTCATGATCATACAACTTGTCTTTAATAATACCTTAGTAGATTAATTGTTGTTTTTGTTCTAGTTTATTTCTGTTCCTTATTGTATTCTTATTTTTATTATTTGTTTTATTGCATTTGAATTTGTATATTTATTCTATATGCAGCTAATATAAGTGGAGCTTTGATCTGTTTCAGCACAAAGAAATAAGTAAATAATTTTGTGTATCTGAATATCAGTAGGATTGTTCATAGTGAACAAATGAACTCAAATTTGAACGGTAGTACTCATTGTGATTACCTACTTTAACTATGTTTTTTACCAATTTATCTTTGAGCGTGATGAAACTAGGAGTGACGTTATGTAGCAAAGGACCAGTTCTATTAGATCTCACACTGTCTTTGGGGATTGGCGCGAAAAATATTAAGGTGCGTCACACCCTGGGCACCTTCACGAATTGGTATGTGGGTTAGGGAGGGCGAGAAATCAAGCCCTTTCTTTCTGAAAAACAACAACTTGCAGAACTATAGCCGAAGATTGTCTGTAACAACATGACTCAGACTGCCAACCGCATTTGTAACGGAGACTCAGTTACTACTAACGGCAACAACATTACACGTAATGTGATGCTAACTGACACTAATGAAGTAAAAAGTATGTGTAATAAACATGCTCTAGTAATTTAGCACAGTAATCCAATGAAACAGAATGGCGTGAAGCTAGTTCTAGTTTCTAGTTTGAGAAGGGGTGGGTTTTATGCCCAAGCACTGCGACCTTAAGATCTATTGCGCATCCCCCCTTTCATCAGTTAAGTAGTCTGTTGCTCGATATGAACTTAACCAGACTGCTAACTGAGGCTTCGATAGTTCATCTATCTTTGGAAAGTGACTGCCAAAAATACTTGCTCTTTGACTCGCAAGAGCAGGGCAATCACATAGTAGATGAGTAACAGTCTCATCTCCTTCTAGACATCTACTACAGATAGGGTTGTTAAACAATCCCATTCTGTGTAGATTAAACTTTAGGGCACAGTGTCCTGTAATGAATCCTGTTGCCCATGCAAGTCTTCTTCTACTAAGACCGCGCAAGTATTTTGCCCGGCTGTTATCCAGGTCTGTAATGAACAACTTGGAATATCTGCAACCCTCAATGGAGTTCCAGTAGTTCTTGTGTTCTGCTTGAGCCCAGCACTTAATAGCCTGTTTCACTGGTCTGTAGGACACTCCCAGTACAGGCTCCGGACCAAAAAATGGGATTTCACTGCCAATCTTGGCTGCTTCATCTGCTTTCTCATTGCCTGGTATACCTATATGTCCTGGCACCCACATAAGTTGAACCTTATTGTGTTCAGCCAGTGCCATTAAGGATTCCCGGCATTCTGAGACGAGATTTGATTTTATTGATGGTGATTCAGGTGCTTTAAGAGCAGCTTGACTATCTGAGAGGATAAGAACACTTCTATTCTTATATCTCCTTTTAATGCTTTCCATGACACTGGCTAGGATTGCATAAACCTCAGCCTGGAAAACTGTATCTAAGGTACCAAGACTATAAGAAATCTTGGTACCATTACCGTAAAGCCCAGCCCCCGTTCCCGATTTGGTTCTAGAACCATCAGTATACCAGATTGGGCCTTTGTTATTATGAGGTTTTACCAGTCTTTCCCATTCACTCCGCTGTGGATAGGATACCGTAAATTTCAAATCAAACTTGAATCTTGTTTCAAGAATGTCAGTCCCCATGTTGAGTATCTGTTGTACATTCTTATCCCAAGGAAGCTTGAGATGATTAATATGTCCAGTGTTAGACACTTTGGTTTGGCGACAAATACGGTGATACGCGATCATGGCTTCTGCCTTCATCCATAAGTGGAGAGGTGTGAGCCCAATCAGCATCTCCATAGCCGCAGTTGGAGTAGTTTTGAAGGCTCCCATAATTGAAATGCAGAAGGTCCTCTGTAATTTACAGAGTTCCTTTCTGCACACCTTTAAATTAACTCTAGGCCACCACATCAGTGCGGCATAAGAGAATATAGGTCTCACCATAGCAGTGTATATCCAATACACTATGCTAGGTTTCAGACCCCATGTCTTGCCAAGCATACCTCTACATGTCCAAAAGACTCTGTAGGCTTTGGTAATACATAATTCCATATGATGTTTCCAAGTTAATTTCTTGTCTAAAACAAGCCCAAGATATTTAACTTGTGTTGAATAGGGCACTACCTCACCAAAGAGAGAGGGTTTGGTTAAATCAGGCCCCCTTCTCCTGGTGAAGGGTACCACTACTGTTTTGCTTGGATTAACAGTTAGATTATTCATCTTGCACCAAGCTTCCACTTTCTCAAGCGCCATTTGTAGCACTTGAAAAACTGTGTGAGGAAATTTACCTCTTATGATTATTGCAATATCATCTGCAAAACCTACTGTGAAGTAACCATCACTATTGAGTGCGCAAAGAAGTGTGTCCACTACAAGGTTCCATAGCAGGGGTGATAAAACACCCCCCTGCGGGCAGCCCCTCTCCGTGGACACATCCAGCGTCTCCCCACATAGATTCATGGTTATCTTCCTATGTTGTAAGACAAAACGTATCCACTCACAAAAAAGTGAAGGTACATCGTGTCCATAGAGGGCGTTCGTCACGACATCACAAGATGTCGTGTCAAACGCACCTTCAATATCAAGAAAGGCACCAATGGCTATTTCTCTGGTATTAAGCGCCTTCTCAATAGTCGAGACCACTTGATGAAGTGCTGCTTCCGTTGATTTCCCTGTTTGATAGGCAAATTGGTACTTGTTTAATGGATGTTCCATTAAAACGTAATCCCTAATGTGCCTATCCACTAACCTCTCCAAAGTTTTAAGCATAAAAGAGGAGAGACTTATAGGGCGATAAGCCTTAGCCTGGGCGTAACTAGGACGCCCTGGTTTAGGTATAAACACCACCTTTGTTTGTCTCCAAGCCATGGGTATATATCCATAAGCTAGACAAACTCTAAAAATACCACAAAGTAGGGATTGAACTGAATCAATACCATATTGAAGAAATGCAGGGATGATTAAATCTGGGCCTGCCGATTTATATGGTCCGAAGGACTTCACAGCCCATCGTATTTTAGTGACATTGACTACGCTCCTGATTAGGTTCCTATCCTCTCTGTCCAAAGAAAGATGGTCCAGATTTGGTTGCCCCTTCACAGAATTGCTGTCATTGTCTACCTTAAAGTCTGGAAAGTGAGCCCTCGCAAGTTGCAGGAGCGTCTCAGAGCCAGACTGTGTGTACGTGCCATCAGGCAGTTTAATAGTGCTCACAATTTTTTTAACACCCTTTGCCATATGTTTCATGAATCTTGCACTGCTGGGAACATTCTCCATCCCCTGGCAGTACTCCCTCCACGAAATCCTTTTGGCTTTACGTATTTCTTTGTTATAATTGGTGAGGGCTTGTCTATATGAATCCCAATCACCAGTTCTTTTTGCAAGTCTAAATAATTTCCTTGCTTTCTTCCTAAGTCTGCTTAACTCTTTAGTCCACCAAGGCACAAGCCTTGGCGAGGAAGCTACCTTAGGCTGACAATTTTGATAATAGGATAGGAGAATTGACCGTTGTATTTCATCAACGGCAAACTCCACATCCAATATCGAACGAATGTTCCTTGAGATACCCGATGTCAATGCTGATAGATCTCGTCTATAACCGTCCCAGTCAGTTTTCCTCGGATTTCTGTAAATCACTGGTAGAGTGACTTGTGCTTTAATATTGAAGCATATGCATCTATGATCAGAGAGAGTGATCTCCGATGATACACACCAACTTGAAATTAGGTTCTCAATAATATTAGTCCCTATCGTTATATCAATGACTTCCTCCCTTCGCAAAGTTACAAAGGTTG
The DNA here is from genome assembly GCA_030765065.1 of Deroplatys truncata. Classification (NCBI taxonomy): domain Eukaryota; kingdom Metazoa; phylum Arthropoda; class Insecta; order Mantodea; family Mantidae; genus Deroplatys; species Deroplatys truncata. The sequence goes on from CM060977.1 coordinate 182,716,303, forward strand.
GTTCATTACCTCGATTGAGAATATTAAGGTTTGTACTCACCAAGTACTCCATTAACTTTTCTCCTCTGTGATTGATATCAGTGCTCCCCCACAGTGTGTGGTGTGCATTGGCATCAACCCCCAGGATTAACTCCTTTCCATTCTCTCCGCAGTGGGTCACAAGGTCCCTCACCGCTATCAATGGTGGATCAGAGTCTTCGTAAGGGAGGTAGACAGAAGAGAGTATTAAAACTCTTCTCTCTCCTGCCTCCTCCACTATTGTTTGGATTGTAGTTACATCCCTAGAACAGTGCTCAGTAAGAAGCAATGCGTTTATCCAATTCTTAGCATAAATACATGATCTTGGATTATTATTACTAGGTCTATATATAGTGCCCTTAGTACAACTGATCCCTCTAATTGAACCTCTGAAGAGCCAAGGTTCCTGTATGAGAGCAATATCAACATTGTCTTCAACAAGCCTCTTACTGAGAATGGCTGAAGCTGCCTTGCAGTGCTGCAAGTTAATTTGAACTATTTTCATAATTGCATTAACCCACAACACTTACCTTAAGCAGTACCCGATGCGGATCCTCCAGAGTCCCCTATCATCGTCTCCGGACTGTCTCCGCCATCGCTGCCTGCCTTCTTCGCTTTGTCTGCTACTGCCTTCCCCTCCGGGTCAGACAGGATCTTAAAAAGGGCCCTGTCTACCCCGGTATAGGCCGACGTGCCAAGCTCCTTTATCTTCTTAGCAGACTCTTGGTCCACCATTAGGATTAGGCGTTGACCACAGGAGTCTGCCTGCTTATCAATGATTTTCCAGTGCTCTATATTCAGCTCCTGGTTTAATCTTTGAATGCGTCTTAGCAGCACCTTAGGATCATCAGTTGTAATGTCCCGAGTCTTAAGGGCCACCTTGACTGGCTTAGGTAGATCTTTTGGATCTACTACTTTGAGAACTAATCTCTCCTTGATTTTAGCTCCCTGAATATGTTTTTGGAGCCAGTTACATGACTGCTCATCATCACAATAATATATCAGAGCCCCATCCTGTAGAGAAAAGGACCTGAGTTTAGGTAGAGATTCACTGGTTGGCGCCTCATCTATCTTCCTCAGAATCTCAGCCTGAATGGGTCGAATGTCCTCCCCAATCAGCTTTCTCTCAGGATAGGACTCTTCCACAATTGCCATCTTGAAAGCGGCCAAAGCTTCCCTGTAAGTGACACCAGGTTCAGTGCCCCTAGGCCTCTTAACAGGTTTGGCTTTATCCGAAGGAGGAGTATCCACACTTGTCCTGGTTCTTTTAGAAGTCCCTGGATCAGTACGGACCTCCACCCCTTTACTCTGTGGGTTTACATTGCCTGTGCCCTCACTCATTTTCTTAGCTTTTTTTATTCTTCTTCTAGCTGCCCCTGACAACTTCTTAGTGTCCAGGTGCATTCTATTAATACCAGATGCTGTTGCACCCATTTGTTTATCTAGTGACAGATTTCTCTCTGCTGGAGAGTCTCTGTCACTTGACTTTTCTTTGTCAGGTGAGAGATTTCTCTCAACTGGAGAGTCTCTCTCACCCGCCTTGGTGATATTTGTTTTATTTTGGTCCATATTGGTCACACGAGTACCAGGGAAATAAAAGTCACCCAATACAGAGCCCTGTATATATTGGGAAGGCTAATTACTTCAGGGTGTCGCCTGGTGCCCTGAAGAGATCGTTCACGACACTGCATTTTTTACCACCCCAGTGCCATTCATCCCTCTGCACGATGCATTTCCACCTTGGATTGGGTGGACCATAGCCCCTGGAAGGTCATCCAGCTGGGAGTCCCTCAAGGTTCTCCAACTGGGAGACCCTTTGGGTTGGATTTTCTGTTGAGCCACTTCTTAGTCTAGTACCTCATTACGAACCTCTCTGGCATGAGTACCTCTACCAGCACAGCTTAGTAAATCACTGGTACACGGAAGCCTCCCCACCAACTACAAGGTCCTGTGGCTCCTAGGGGAGGATGGCGTGAAGCTACAATACAAACACTTCTGAACAAGAATTTTAAATTAACTGAATTATAAGTCATGCCTAACTAATATAAATTTCCAAATATATATGAGTATTTTCCATGATTTACAGGAATATATTATTGTCTGAAGCACCTAAAATTACAATACCACGTTGTCGTCCTTCCTCCGTGTGTAGTGGTTACGATGCTAGCCTGTATTTCCTGAGGTCACGGGTTCAAACCCGGCGGAGGGCGATGGTTTTTTTCTGGTGTAAAACTCCTTAACATGTCTTCCCAAACGCTAACAACGGCTGTAAAGTCGGTGGTCCCGTGTCGTAGATTTACGGCACGTAAAGAACCTCAAGCCTGATAAAGAGGCCTCTGAGCAAAATTACCGGCTCTCACGCCCAATATAAAATGGGAGCTAAGGACTACAGCGTCCATAAATAAAACGCAATTTCAATACCACGTTCTTGCGGTTGTATGTCGTGTGTACAAAGACAGTTGGCTAAATATGTGATTCATTTTTATCTAAAACAAGGGAGGATATATTGAAGTTCTAATATGTCATTTTCAGGCAGTAACATGCAAGGTGAAGCCCCAAAATAATTCTAAGGATGTGCCTTAAGAATTCATCTGTAAAACGAGACACAAATATCGAAATTATAATTACTGTAGGCTAAAATAATGACATATCTTCATTCTAATATGAGAGCAAAAAAGGAACCAACAGCGCTAGCAAACTCAAACTTATGCCTTAATACTCTGCTTGGATCTATATTTATACTAAAAGAGAGAGCTAGTATAAATATTGGTGTATAAGAACCAGACAGCTACAGCACAAAAAAACGAACTAAAGGGTACATCTGAGTGAACATAAAATCCACAGTATATGCTCACCTACACCGCATTCAGAATAGCACACAATCATAGCGAACATAGATACGACTCTTTTCATGAGGCATACAGACGACAGTTGTTTAAATTTCAAACAGAGAACCTCGAGATATATGTTAGGAACACTTTGGATGATAATAAGAATGTTAAGCAATGAGATGATGCAAACACTTACACACCTTAGCTTAAAGCAGACCACACCATGTTAAATTCGCTATTCTTTAACTACTTTGGTACATGACAATAGTCGTGTTTGCGTGTGTGTATGTATGCTTCTGTGCATACACATATGTAAACACATCACAGTTTAGTAATACTTACAGAATTTAAACGCTTTACTTTGTATAACATTTTACACACAGTAACTAATACTGCTGAAAAATTACAAGAATGTCCTGCTGTAAGCTTAATTCGCAAATTACCTCGATGTTATTGTGCAACCATGAACGACCGCACCAAGGAGCATTTTAAGTAAGGGAGAGAAATCGAAGGAAACGTACGAAAATAACAGTTACTCTGTTAGTAAATTGCTTCATATGCATTAGTTTAATGATTATAAAGTGCAAAACAAGTCACGCGTATCCGTATTTATAGTTAGCAGTATTTTGAAAACTTAAATGAATGCATATTATCGTGAAATGATAGAAAACTTTCTTTCAAGTCCTTTAGTAATAAAAAAAATACCGGCAGTATTACTTATACAACTCAGTAAAATGTTTCTCTGAAGGATCCAGAAGGGCCAACAGAACGCTTTATGGTAACGTATTAACAGATCTACCTGAAATATGCAAAGTCTACCCGGGAGCCGGAATAGCACAAAGATGAGAAACCATACATGAGTTATGAACGCAGAAAATCATGTTGATTAGGCGCATTATTTTTTAACTGAAGGCCATAAAAGTTAAAGGACTGTATTTAATTTACCGTAGCATTATTTACAGTAGCCTTAAACAGATTAGAAGTCATTCATGTTAATCTTTCACATCGCAGTGATACCAACATTTTCCCAAAATTCCCGATGGTTGAGATTTATTCGTTGAAGCATCTGAAAGCAGTCTCTGTGTGAAGGGTTCCCGACGAAGTTTATAAAGTCACGCTGAATATTAATCAGTTTGATTTGGACACGCTTCAAATCTTTAACATAATCATTCACAAAGTCTATATGTTGGGAGGAAGGGAATATACCTAGCAATATGTACAATGTTAAGGTTCCTTTAGTGCACGCTTAAACCGAATCTCATATTCGAAAATCAGTGCAGTCCCCCAGCAAAGCTATGAGATATTTGCTTATCATGGGTAGCCCATACATTTCAAGTTCTCTTAAGAATCATGCAGCCTTTTCAGCTGCGTAAAGAAATCTTTAGTGAATGTTGTAGTACAAGTTCTAAACAATTTTGGTTGTAAGTAAAATTTATAGAGAAACATTAACATATTCCACCCTGATGATATTTTGCAATTTTAGCAACATCTTTCCGAAATTCGTTACAGTAGATGTGGGGACTTGGGTTTTACCGTTCCTAAATTACAATCTATTAGCAATTATCACGAATAGCGGGTACAGTGGCGTCAACGATATAAAGACCTTTCTGAAAATTGCTACACTACAATGTTACCTAGGATAATCCGGGAACATAAGCATTGTCACATTACTTTGCTTTATTTGAGAACTAAGATTTTATGGTATAAAGGCTTACATTAGTCATTGTTATGTCATCTCTTGTAAAATTCATTACCGTCCATGCACAGATACAAGGAATTTCCATAACTATAATTAATTCTCTGAGGCTATAGCTACTGTTACCCTGAATTTTGGATATCCTTAACTATAATTGTAGGTATTATTCATATGTTGTGAGTTGTAACAATCACAATCCATAAATATTTCATTTTAATATCTAGTGAATATGTGGTCATCTCTGTCCCTTAGCCTTGATACAAAAACCAGTGAGTATAGATTAGAACTTCAGGACATTTACTAGTTATGTGTGCACACACATGTTTTAAATGGGAGCCTACAATTACATTCAAATTAAATTGACCCTAAAATGACTATCACAACGTCCTCCAAATAAAACACGACTAATGACATTTACTTCCCTGGTAATATCACGGAACGTTTATTCAAGACATTTCTCCCTACAACGCTTAGCTTTGGAGATACTTTACAGTCTCAACTTAAATGGTCCATCCTATATATATATATAATGGTGTAATAGCCTATGTGTAATGGATTTAATAGAGCGTATGTATAATAATAATAATAATAATAATAATAATAATAATATGTAAATATTACCAATGACAGTAGCTTACATTAGTCAAAGGGTATTACAGTTCAGAATTACAGACTACATCTGCTATTTCTTTAATCCTTTCTTGTCAAGGCGAAATAAATTCAATGATACGGAGGCTCGTGTTAGCTTACGTATATAAGCCACTGCCCTGCATCCCTTCGTGATCACAAGGGCCCCTCTGGAAGCACTCCTAAGTGTGTGTTGATGCCAAATATATGTTCCGTTGGTCATACGTATATTCTTTTTTATAATTTTGCATCTAGTGTAGAAAGCTAACCATTGCTTGGAAAGAGGCATAGGTACTTCGCTGTTTATAGCTTTCCATATAAAGTTCAGCTCCCAATTAAATTCATACATGTGTTTTATCTGTCATGCTTGTAGTAACCTAATGAAAAACATTGCTGCTATTTTTTGCAAAAAGGGTTCTTTGTAAATCGGAAGTAATGTGCTTTAAAAACAGTATTTTAGCCAAACTGAAGATAAGACTTACCACAGTATGTACTAATTTTTACAAGCTAATTCTCTCTGAAACTGAGAAATACATACGTTTTAGTCAATGTTTTAGTGCGAACTTTGGCATTTTCCTTCCTTTACCTTATCATTTCTCTTTGCATCTCGTTTAAGCAATGATTTTTCGTGGCTTTTATACATGTTTTGATGTGGTTAATCCTATTCATTCTCTTCAAGTTTTATATCTATTCCACGTAAATGGTGTTTAAAATAAGATATGGATATTCAACCTCATTTTGCTGAATTGTAGAAAATGTAAACAAGATGCGGAGTACAAGACAGTTCTCTAAGCAATGTGTTCCCTGGTTACTACAGTCTCATCGCCGTCATCATTCAGGTCTGACAGCACAAGGAGATCTATCTGTGAATTTTCCAAACCTGAAGTTTTCAGCTCAGTGTCTTAAATATTTTACCACATACTAATGTTGTATAAAGAAGTGTTTTGAAGTTTGATGTAGGTATATTAAGAATTTTGAAATAAAATTTAAACTATTTCCTTAAAATATGTTGCCTATAATCATCTTCATACCTTTTTTACCAATTTCAGATATGTATTTTTATTGTTTCATAATACAAGATTGGAAAGTAATCACTGATAAAACGTCATTCCAGTTTTAATATAATTTTCAATCAGTTATGTGGTGAGGAATACAAGTTCTGTCAAATTTTGGTAGCCTTAACACATTCCCTCACATTAATAGATGAACTTTTTGTAATACTTGCGAAGTCTTTCACGTCCGGAGCTAATTCACGGGTTAATAAAGCTTCCTGGCTGGAAGGCCGTAGCCTATGTGTAAAATTATTCACATTTGACATTTTCATAAACCCTCCGATTTCCATCTTTGGAGAATAATATCGTGGGCAGATTAATAGCGACTGCCGTCTTGTTCCGGGGTGTTATCCTTTGAGGATTGCAACCAATACGTCAGGTATGAACAACTTTTCACACAGGCCACGGCCTTTCAGCCCGAAAGCTTTCACCAATTCATCAACTGCAAGCTTTATTTAGCACATATGTGCCAAAAATTAAACTAAACTGAGTTTTATTTACAGTAGCTCTTTAGCTGCTGTGTTC